>CM035843.1:263173086-265573086 GCA_020510985.1 Pholidichthys leucotaenia
ATTAAAAAAAAAAAGACATTCATTTCACAGTGGGGAATGGATATTTTGAGGATAGATATATAAATAGATATAAGTTCATAAAATATACCCATAATTAGTTTAAACACATTTCTAGGGGCTCTGATGGGGTTCCTAGTGTTTTTATTTGGTATATTGAGTAACCAATGGCTGCATCGTTTGTTTGGCAGCATCAGCCAATGGGGTAATGCCAGCCAATGGGGTCACGCGCTCCCTTGCTCGGTCTTAGTGTAACCTGCAGAATGCTGCTCAGTCGCAGCAGAGACATCGACCGAGAGAGAGACGATCACTTGCTGAGATGGAGACGCTAACGTGCTAATAGCAGCCTTTGCCTGAATAAAACTTTGAGATTGGTAAGCCTGAACTAACACCCAAAATGAGACATTGCTGTATTATCAAATTCTAATACCTTGTTTGTTAAATTTTAAGATTTGAATCCAAAGGCTGTGAACTCACGTTGAGCGCGGGAATCCCCATGATGCACGTGTCACTTAGCATGGTGAGTCCATTCATTGTGTATGTGGGATGCTAACTGCTAGCTTAAAATTCTAACTGCCGATGCTAATTCTGGCTAGGTTTTCCATCAGAAAAGGGCATTTTTCAAAGCTGTAATGGTTAGCAACGGTCCCATTTCACTTGCCATTGAATGTTACTTAAGAGTGAATGTTGAATCTGTGGTTTACAGGTGTTTGGAGTGTAAATTTGTGTTAAATTGTTGTGCTAGCACATTTTCTTTTTCTCCCTTGTGGGCTAACTTGGTGCAGCACACTGCACAGATGTCACTGTTATTGTCAAGTGCCCTCCAAGGCACTTCACTTATTTATTTTTGGTACCATATGATAAAGTTGGGTAGTGGATGTGTTTATTTTATGCACATTTAGAAATTTAAGAGCTTTGATTTATTTGTTGTACAACCTAAGACCAATTAGAAGTATTTTGAAACCATCTATAGATCATTGTTTGAGTTTTTGTTCTGACCTATTTTCTTGGTCAGGTTTTTTTGTTCCTGGAGCAAGAAAAACGTGAATTCTCCAGATCTGGATGGCAAGCCGATTGCCCGAACCTAACCGCCTGGTAAAGGTGACTCAACTGGTCACCTGGAACAGATATTGAAGGACTGTATATACTGTAAATATATTTTGGGGTTATTTTATTTTTATTTGTTTTCCTTTATTGTCATAAGCGCTCTACTTTTGTCTAAGTGTACACAACTTTAAAAAATATGTATTTGCAAGTTCCATACACCTTGTGTGCGAGTCATCTATTGTTGCACCCCTTCGTGGCTCCTATGAACCTGGAATCTGTCTGATCTGGCCCAATTGTTCCTTCTGTCCAGGTAGTAAAGTTTAAGGTAACTACATGCCATAACACCATACTACCAAAAGGGTACAAGATTTCACCTAAAGTAGTGTTAGTGTTAAAGTAAGTAGGTTGTCACACAATTACAGTATGGAGAGCAAGAAAGGGCAAGTTTTGTCTGTTAAATCTCAAACAGCTCTTGCAACATAAAGCTGTCTTGTGGGATGTACTTCATTGAATTTACGATAAACAATCCAAGCCTTTCCTGGCACAAAAGGGGTTTGAGAATCATTTGACCAATGGAATGTGTCTTCAAGCTGTGGTCTTCAGGTGAAGAAAAACATTTCATGACCAGACTTTTGGGGTGAAAAAAATTATCCTCAGCAAGAATGATTTTTATAAATTGGACCCAAGGGGTTAACGCTACATATTTCACCCCTCTGTATCAGTGGTGAGCTTCAGTCTCTCTTTTGGTACAAATCCTTGACAGCTGGTTCCAAAGGAAGACCACTGACTCAACTGCTGAGCTAACGGTTCTGATGTCATAAGCACTAAGCTTGTAAACAGGATCTATTCCTGAGTATAGATTTTTGGGTTTGGTTTACAGAAAACAAACTTCTAACTAGAAAAGCACTCGGAGAGCGCAGAACCTCCGCCAAGCGCCACAGTCCCCCCCCCCCATACAGTGTTTGTGTGTACGTTTTCAGATTCCTTGACCATGAAAACATATGACTAGCAATTGGATTGACAATGATAGGATTAGTGTTCAGTAGTAAAAGCATTACTCCTTGGCGGAGGTAATAAACTGAAGTGTTGGTGTTGTATCCATCTCCTTCATGTGCAAAGTCCCAGGCTGCGAGCGTTTTCATAGATCACTGAAAGCAGCACTCAGGGCTTCAGTGATGGATGCAAATTGCGTAGACAGGTTGCCGTGGGTTTTATTGGGTTTGCGCTCCGCGAAAAAAAAGAGGATTTTGAATCTTCCCCGGAAGAGAGCTGGTTTTTGCTCACCCCCTATGGCTGGCCGGGGAATTTCTGCCAAATAATCCGGCGGCGGACAGCTGCCCGTCTCAGTTTTTGCAGCGTAGTGCAAACACAGGCACGCTGGCGGGCCCGGGCCACCACTGTTTTGATGGATGCAAATTGGGTAGACAGGTTGGCGTGGGTTTTATTGGGTTTGTGCTCCACGGAAAAAAAGAGGATTTGAAGCTTCCCCGGCAGGCCCTGCCCACCACAGTTTTCCACGTGCTTTTGTGCCTAAAACTTTGAAGAAGGCGGAGTTTGTGTTCGTCAGACACGATGACCAGCGCCCTCTATTGCCCCTGCACACATGTTGAAAATGGCCGTATCTCACAATGTTAAAGAATCATTTTAAAAATTCCTATATCAAGACGGGTGATCCATATCATCCCCAAAATTTAATCAGTTCTTCCTTGTACCATTTCCAACAACGCCTGAAAGTTTAATCGAAATCCGTCGAAAACTTTTTGAGTTATCTTGCTAACCAACAGACAGACAAACAAACAGACAGACAAACAGACAAACAAACAGACAGACAAACCCCGGCAAAAACATAACCTCCTCCTGGCCTTCGGCCTGGCGGAGGTAAAAATCTTCAAACATAATTTGAATATGAACAAATATAAAAATTGTAAAACTGTCTGAAAAGGATATACCGTGTATGCATGCAAAGACTCAAAAATATGGGTACCAAAGTACAAAAACTAGAAAAGCACTCGGAGAGCGCAGACCTCCGCCAAGCGCCACAGTTCCCCCCATACAGTGTTTGTGTGTACGTTTTCAGATTCCTTGACCATGAAAACATATGACTAGCAATTGGATTCACAATGATTATTTGTTTCTTTGACAGGGACAGTGCAATAACATAGACAATTAATCAATGACGATCAATCTGATAGTGATAGGATTAGTGGTTCAGTAGTAAAAGCATTGCCTCCTTGGCGGAGGTAATAAACTGAAGTGTTGCTGTTGTGTCCATCTCCTCCACTGACGGATGCTGATTGGGTAGACAGGTTGTTGTGGGTTTTATATTATATTATTGGGGTTGCGCTCCGCGGCAAAACAGAATTTAGAAGCTTCCCCGGCAGAGAGCTCGTTTTTGCGCAGCGGGTATGGCTGGCCGGTGAATTTCTGCCAAATGCGCAGCGCCTATGGCTGGGCGGGGAATTTCTGGCAAATAATCCGGCGGCGGACAGCTGCCCGTGTCAGGTTTTGCAGCGTCGCGCAAACACAGGCACGCTGGCGGGCCCAGGCCACCAGTGTTTTCCGTGTGCTTTTGTGCCTAAAACGTTGAATAACGTGGAGTTTGTGTTGGTCAGACACGACGACCAGCGCCCTCCATTGCGCCTGCGCACATGTTGAAAATGGCCGTATGTCAGTGTTAAAAAATGCTTTAAAAAATACCTGTATCCAGACGGTGATGCGGATCATCCCGAAAATTTAATCAGTTCTTCCTTGTACGATTTCCAACAACGCCTGAAAGTTTCATGGAAATCCGTCCAAAAGTTTTTGAGTTATCTTGCTAACCAACAAACAAACAGACAAACAGACAGACAGACAAACAAACCCTGGCAAAAACATAACCTCCTCCTGGCCTTTTCGGCCTGGCAGAGGTAATAAAAAGTGTGAAATTTTTACATACTTGAGGTAAATGTTTCAGCTAAGTAATATTGAGGTAACTCAAGGAGGTTCAAATTTGATTGGTTTAGCTGGACTAAACCATGGTTCCACAGATGTCTGAGTCATAGGGTGTTTGAGACCTTTGTTTTGGAAAATTGAGCGAACATAGTAAGTTGATTGAATTTGATTAGAATTTTACAGAGGCCTTTAAGATTAGTTTAGGGGATAATTTGGTTTTAATTTACTCTTTTTCCATTTGGAAGTTTTGATGCAGTTAACTGATTGGTTTGGGGGAATGTGACCAAGTGTACCTAAGGCTAATAGTTAGCTAACAGTTATTTATCGGATGCAGGCCTGATTTTAATCTTATTTATGGACTTACTGTGACAGTGTTGTCCCCGCCAAGTCCCATGGGGTTTTGATAAAGTTTACTCTGATTGTGATGGGCCCATTTGGGGTCCTGGATTTAGTACTTCAGTGGCCAACGTTTATTGTTGACAATGTATGTATTCATACACTTGGGCAGGAATTTAGGAGTGATTTTCCTTGCCTGTAGATTGATTTGTTGCATCTGCGGTACAAATGTGTAGTGGAAGACCTTGTCTCCCCCTTGAGGTTTGCCAGTGGAGGCTTTTTGGTCGTTGTACACTTTGCATCATTTGGCGGATCGGTCCAAGTGTTTTTGAAATGTGGTTTTAGGAGCATGGTATGACGTTTTGATGCCTCTGTGTTCTGCAACTGGAGGGTCATGGGTGTTGGCAGTCATCACCCCCATCTGGTTTCACTGAACTACGAGCGGTGGCAATGATTGTTTATCGGAAGCATGAATACAAATGCCATTGTGTAGCTGCAGAGAAGGCCGCGTCGCAGGAAGTGTTTTTGATTTAGGTGTATTTGAGAAATTTGATGCGGAGAGCGCGTCTACGGTCGAGTCTGACCGGTGTTTGACAGTTTTATGAACCACGGGGTCACGGCTTTGAGTAAATGCTCGCCTAGTGTTTTGCAAAAGTTGGGTCCACTGATGCAGAACCCTTAAGTTGCGGAGGGTCCAGGGAGCCAGTTGATTTGGCTCTTGTGACCACGCAGGCTGCAGGGGTGGGTGGGTGGGATTCAGAAGGTGACACCAACGTTGACTCAAAGGTACAAAGGGGGCCATGTGGAGCTTTCTGCTCAGCTAGTGAGTTCCCAAGGTCAATCGATTCCTTGTCTCGACCTTGTGTTTGAAGGTGACCTTTGACTTCTTGAGGACAGTGTTCACCTTGGTTTTTGTGGTCACTTTCAATCAGGTTCAGTTGTTCCAACAGCGTTAGTTGCATGAGACTCAGGGTGTCCGAAGTGTCAAAAACAAACCACTGTGATTCAGTTGTCTTTCAAAGGTCGATTGGGTGAGGGTGTTGAGTTTGAGCCCATAGTTTGAGATTCTTGAAGTCAGTCAGTGGCTCAAAGAGATTTAGTAGGTCTTTGCTGACGAGCAATGGAATGGAGTCAAGTTTGGACACATAGACCGGATGAGTCAAGGTCATGGGACCAGTGGAGACTGATTAGTGACATGCCCGACAGGGTTGTGTTAGTGAACGCGTATGGTCGAACAGCTAGCAAACAAGGTTCCAGTTTTAAGTCTTTGTGAGCGCGGTTAGCAGCTACATGTAGTTGGTCAAAAAGATTGTGTGACATAAGAGTGATGTCAGTGGCGGTGTCTAAAAGAGCATCCTGAGACATCACATCTTCAAAGGTCAGTGGAAGATAGAATTTTCGCACCACCCCCTCTCATTTAAATCATACTGTAATTGTGGAATCGGTGGTTCAACACGGATTTTCGAGATGTCATTTTCAGAGGAGTGGTCTTTGGCTTGTGTTTTGGCTGCCATAACAGCATTGGACTACGTTGGGCCCTTTGGTTCTTCTCCATTTGTAGGACAGGTTTTCTTTTTGCCTTTTCTTTGTGATTTAGAGTGTTTATTCTAAGTTGGCACAGCTGTGATAGCTAGGATGTCAGCTGTTTTATCTTTTCTGTTGTTTTGAATCTCCACTAAGAGGTGTTTGACAGCTTCTATATCTTCTCTCCTGAGAATAGGAGCTTCTTTCTTCTTCCAAGGTTTCAGACCGGTCTCTGCTTCTGAGCTTTTGTGACAACATGGAGGAGACCATTTGCCATGGTTACGTGTGGCTTTATATCAGTGTCCGTCATCTTGAGAGTCCATACCATATTCTCGCAATCTGTGTGGTGGATTTGGCCTACGATGGTAGTCGGGTTTTCGCAAAGTTGCGCCTGAGTGAGATCCAGAGGAACTAGTTTGGTTTTGACCTTGATGAGGTTGGTTGGAGAAACGTCTCGGACTTTCGTGTAATTGCAGTGTAGGAGATGGAGTAGGGTGAAGGGCTTCTTCCAATTCCAGGGTGTCAGAAGCAGCGCTGATAGCTAGCATGGTGGCAGGCTCAGCGTGCTTGTTGCGACTTTGTTGCTGTTTTTGGGACGCATAATGTGTGAACTCTCGCAGCTGGCTTATTGAGCTTGACCTTGGGTTAGCTATGACTCCAAGGTAGTGACTTACAGTGGGATGGAGATTGTGGATGAAGAGGGACTTAAAATTGTGGTCTTCTTCCATCCCTGGTGTATTTTGAGATCCGAAAAATGCAAGAATGAGTCACTGATAGTAGGCCTGTGGAGGCTCTGAGTGACCTTGTTTCACGGCCAGGGCTGCCGATAGCCCTGATTGTGTGCAGTCATCTGAGAATTCCTTTTCGATGGCTTTGCAGAGTCACATGTAATCTGTCCTGATATCTGTTGGCTGTCTGTCTATAAATTTTGACACTGACCTGTTAGATGTTAGTTTAGATGTGATCGTCAACCATAGCATCAGGGTACTTGCGCAGGTAGTAGTCAATGTCTTGTAAATAGGCTCTGGTATCAGGTGAACCAGTAGGGTCTGGATCAAATTTCATGAGATTTTGCACGATCTTGTCAAGGTCACGGTCTGAAGGGGCACACACACACTTTCCATGCAATCGTTCGTACTCGAAACGGGAATCGGGTGATGGAGCGCAGTGGAAGTCCTAGTCTGATGAGATGCATTTTCCTTTTGGCCTAACCGACCCGTTCGCAGTTCATGGTCTTGGTTGGGGAGTAGCCAGAGTTTCTGGAGGTCGTGGAAGCAAATGTGGTCTTGCTTCCTTTTGTTGTCGGTATTCCTCCACTTCCTCTTTTAAATCTTTTAGATCTTGATGTGCTTCCTGTAGGAGCAGTTGACATTCCTTGTAGTCAGACTTCACGTTTTCAAGTTGACCTTCAACTCTTCTAAGTTCCTTCTTTGTGTCCTGAAGGGCATCTTTGAGTTTGCTGTTCTCTTGGTAAAGCAAGTTGTTGTCATGAGTCAACCGTCGCTTTACTGGTTTTGCCTGGTTCAAATCTTGTAACATGTTTTCAAGTTGGCCTTGAGTATTGTCGTTTTCATCTCGAGATTGTTCCAGTTTCTTCCTTAATGATTTGTTCTCTTGCTGGAGAGAGAGGATTGTTGATTGTTGATTCCCTAGCTCATTCTTGGCTCATAAGGCTTTAGCTTCAGTTGCTTTTAATCTCGTGACTAATGCTAGCGCAAACTTTCCTAACACGCTGGGGAGATCCTTTCGTTTTGGTGGGTTTTCGGTGGAATCATCCAAAAGGTCTTCAGTGAGTTGCTTCAGATCTTCAGGCTGTGTTCTCTTGATCCGTGTTGTGAAGCTAGATATAAAATCAGAAGTCAGTTCTTCCAATGTTGCTTGAAGGTCATCCAGTTTGGTAAATCGGTCGGTTGTTTGTTGGCCCACCATGTTTTCCATTGTTTACCAGTTACAGTAGCTTAAAAATCAACTTGTTGATTATAGCTAAATTTGTTTGTCAAGGGTTAACCTTGATTGTTATTTTATAGAAGTAGTAGTTATCAGCTCTTTTTGTGATGAGCAGGCGAGCGTGCTCCCTCCTCCCCTCCTGTTCTTGTCTTCCTGGCTCCGGCGTATTACCTGCAGTTGCATGATTACACACCTGCTGCTTCTTAATGGACCAGCATATTTAAGAGCCAGTGTGTGAAGAACTCATTGCTGGATTGTTAGGTTTTCCACCGCGGACTCTAAGCCACATTACAGTATTTTCTCTCATATGATCTGTGTTTCTCACTTCCCGTGTCTTCCTCTCTTCTCAGGTTTGCTACCACTTTCACAGTGCACAATCTGGGGCTGATCACGCTCACCTGACCAGAAGGCAGTGGATATCCACCCAGATCAGCCGTCTTCCCCCGTTTCCCTGGACCCACGCAGGAGTTCCCTGCCGGGCTCCTCTGCTCAGCAGTAAGAGTGTTCTCCCTATCTTATTCTCCTCTTGTGGAGATTCTGTCCCTAATCATCTCTTTCTGCTCTTTTCCCATAGGCTGCATGCGCTTCAGTGTTACCGGTTTTTGTATCAAATTTAATTGTGTATTTATGTTTTGTGCTTTTCTTTACTTATGCACTTTTATTTAGATTTGTGTGTTAGGTTTTATTTTTACAATTAACTGGTGAATTTTTACATCTGTGTCTGAGTGTTTATTCTGGCAGCTCTGCGTTTGAGCCTCACTTGCTCTGAATCATGACACTTTTAGAAGTTGTTCCAACTTACAGGTTTGTAAGAAGGGAGACAGAATTTTGGAATTATTGTAGAAATGTGGAGATGTGTTCATTTATTTGTTTGTTGAACAGTATTTTGATTTGTAGTTTAAAAAATGTTGTGTGGATTGACTTCTTTACTTAAATGTCCAAAGCCTAGTATTGGAATTGTCATCAATAACTAGCTTTGGAATTTTGTTGAATGTCACTTTAAAGTGATGATTTTATTTACAAAAAGGGAAAAACAAAAATAGAAAAGGTTAAATGTTTTAGAGATTTAAGGTTATAAGTTTTCGCTTTCTTTTAAAGTTAAGGTTGATTTTTGTCTTCATTGTTACAGCAGATTTTCATTTGAAGCTTTAAATGTTTTAGTATTTACAGATTAGGAAACACAGCTGAATTGTTTTTTTGTATTTTGCCACCAAGGATTAAAGCCTGCTTCATGCTACACCTCTGCTGTTCACATACGTGTAACCGGAAACCTCGTGTGATGAAATTTACATCATCATCTCCACTCTGCTAGCGTCTGGAGTGCCCGACCACGGACGACCTCGTGCAGCCCAAATTTTGTGACCGCACCGCCTGCCCACAACCTGAATGCATTGAAAAGCACATGCACAAGACTGAACGTCCCATTCACTAGATGGCAATATCGACACAGCATACATCAGTAGACGAAGAAGACAACAAGGAGGTGGAAAATGAGAATAAGAACATACATGAATCATATATACAGTACATACTTTCTTTTACAGTGGCAGTAGCATCTTTGTGGAAAAGGAGTGAAAACTGGGACGTCAAACAGCAGAAATGGACTCTATATTTGAAGAGAAATCGTTGTTGATGTGCGCTGCTCTCACGTTTCTTCATTGGTGAAAATCCTGGCATGTCAGCACATTGACATTACCTATCGGGCGGGAATGACATTACAAATGATGGTTGTGTGCATGTATCAACCACTTGGACTGAGTAGATGAAAAAAGTGAGCATGAACAGTGCCATGTGCGTGCCGGGCTCGTCCAAAGCATACGCGGACTAGAGAGGAAATGTAGCATGAAGCAGGCTTTAGGATTAAAGCTAATGGTGATTTACTTGATTGTTATCTATAAAGTTTTTATTTACAGAATAATCAGTGTTTTCACTTTTTGACTTTTCTCTTTTAAATCCTGGTGAAAAGTAGGGAATTGGTTAAAGTTTTCCTTTTTCCTGTGGAAAAAAACATGAACCAAGACTAGCACAATGACTTTAAATAACACTTAGAGCCTTAAGTGTTAATTGATGAATGTGGTTTTGTATTTTGAAAAATTTTTTTTTTTTTTTTAACTATTAAGTGAATCACTAAATCTTTTACCAGCACCCACAGGGTTAACACTACTTTAAGGTCACTTTTGAATAAATATTGGCATTTATTTGAATCTTTAAGTTGAAGTGGATTTCCTGTGGGAGAAATCAAACAATGTGGCACTTAAAGCACACATGTATAGCTTCAAAAGTTTGCAACTGTTGCTTAAAATGTGTAAATATATGCATCTTTAACTTTAAAGATTAAAATGTGTGGTTAAATAAGTGATTAAATACAAAGCGTATGTTTTTATACACTTGTATTGTGTTTACGTACAGTGTGATCAATGGTCTACCAATGAGAACAACCTTCAAGAGCCAACAAGTTTCTTTTTTGCTGCTTTTGGCATATAAACTTTAGATTGATTTTAAATTTAGGTTATTCTGAATAATAGTTTAATGTACAGCGAAGCACTTTTGGTCACCCACGAATGAGTGGCATGACCAGTTCAATAATAAACCACACCTTGCTTTTATTGTTCTGGCTTGTTTCTGCCAGCAACTTTTTTTTTTTTTAAAGAATGGAGAGCTGATCTCACTGTAATCACTTTAATAGTTGGTCATGAGCCAAACTCCAGCAACAATTCGAGCAATTCTGGAGATTATTCATGCAAGAATAATCTCACAATTTTAACTGTGCATACAATTTGGCGATGTTGCCTCAAATAGTTTCCTCTCAGTAACTCTTATTACTGTTGTTCAGCATGAATTAGCTAGATTCAATGCTTCACAGACGAAGTTTAAAATGGTTAATTCAGTTTTCCAACGTAGGAAGCTTGCTGCTTTGGCTGAATTAACAAGAGATGGGTCGGATACTTTGTGATTCCATCTCTTCAGGCCTTTATTTATTCAATTTTAGCATGCTTAGAAAAAAAAAAAAACAGTCTTGGGAGTGACAGCAGTTTTGCACTGGGTGAATGGGCGAGCGGGGGCAAATCCCTCCTCCACTCTCTGCTGTTCACACACAGGCACTACTAGGTTCCAGCAGAAAAGGGGGGTCAAACACATGTGTCTGGCTTGGTAACCAATCAGTTAGGTACAGTAACTCTTAGAGAAAAATCAAGTTTTACCGTGCCAAAAGATCAGATTTGATTATACACACAGCATGTGACCTCAGAATTTCATGTCCATTCTCTACGATTCTATGCAGAGCCTCAGGCAGGGAACCATTATAATGTAGCAATTTATTGTTATTGGATTTTATAGATGTTTATTGTTGGCACAAGTATTATGTAAATATGAATGTGAGTAGGAATGAAGATTTCTTTTCATTACCAACACACAGAAGCTCGCTGGGGCACCAGTCCAAAAGAATGGACAATTTTATTAATAAGATTTGCACCAATAATGAATCTGACATGTTTCAGGACCCAGGAGACAGACACAGACACAGGCAGATACAAACAATTATTCTTTATTAATAGTGAGGGAGTGTAGTGCATGTGTGAGTGCAGATATGGCAGTCTGGTCACTGGAGCTGAGCAATTCAGATGTCGACCTGGCAACCCTGGAACACACAAGCAGAGACAGTTAAGGCTGTTCAGCGATAATGGACAATTGCAGGTGTGAATTTTACTTGAGGAAACCACAGGTTGTATCTTGCTGACTCCAAGTGTCCCTGTGATGTGGTGGTGCTTGTGCTCGTAGCTGTGGTGGAGGTTGCTCCCGTAGCTGTGGTGATGAAGGTGATAATTGTACCTGCAGCTGTGACAGTGACTGCTCCCGTAGCCGTGGAGGTGATAGTGTTCATGGCTGAGGTGATGATGGCTCCTGTGGCTGTGAAGGTAACAGTACCTGCAGCTGTGGTGATGGTAATACCCGTAGCTGTGGTGGTAAGGAGGAGCTCCGAGAAGAAGAGGGAGATTCCCCGTCAGTTGGGGAAGCTGGTCCGCCGCCTGGGAGGTCCACCTGTGCACAGGGGTAAAGATTTGGCGTAGAATAGCAGAGAGTATTCTTACGTGGTTGGTCTTGTCGAGAAGTTCTTGACATAGCTGTGGAACGAAGCTCTGGCTCATACTCAGACGAGGAAGACAGACGACTCCGTGCCGGGCTGTCAGCGACGCTGGCTTTTAACAGCCACTGATTGGCACCTGCTGGTCTGTGCGCAGCTGGAGCTGATGAGACAGATGACGGCCCAGCGGCCGTCATGACAGAATCAGTCTAAAAAGAAAACCCTTTAAATTATTGTCTACTTTTAATCAAGAAGATGGACATGAAATCAAACAATAACTCCCATATGTCTTTTCAACAGTTTAATAAGAAATTTCAGAATAGATAAACACATTTGGGTGACTTTAAAACAGGGATTTCAACATGTATCATGAGCACCATAGACTGTTATTGAATTACTGATCATAACATGTGGATCAAACATTTATGGAACCAAAGAAGCCATAGTTTAGCTTGGCAATGTAATGGAAAATGAAAAACCATAAAATAGCATTAGTTAAGAAAAGTGGATGCAATTTTATGAAGAAAATGATGATTAAACTATTTTATAAAAAGAAAATTGGTGTTACTCTGAAAAAGAACAGAGGTTAATGAAAAGCCAAATGCATCTGAAGTTCTGAAAGGAGTTTGAGCTGCTGGTTTATAGAACTTATACCAGGAATATTCTGAAGAATTAAACCTAATTTGGACAACAGACCGTCAGCACAGCAGAGTCAGATTGTGTCCCCGGTGGAAACAGAGTCTCCCACGTGCCAACCTTGATCTGGATGGATGTCCATGGATTCTGTTGAGAGAGACTTTCAGAGAGGTTCTACCACAAGGCCATGCTCCTGAGATCACCAGCGTGAGCTGGGTGTTCAGCACGCTTGATGAGGTCTTCTTTATGCTCTGAAAAGGAATTTGGCCAGGTTGCCAAATTCCTGATAATATTTGAAGCGTTCTTTTGCAAAAATAGATAAGTCCAATTGGATTAATAGTGAGAAAAACAACATTTTCATCTGTTGGTTTATAGATGTTAGTATTTCCAATTCAGCTTCTAAGACATGGTCACTTGAAATATGTGTATCTCAGACATAATAAAGCAAAAAATTGAACATCAACTCATAGTTACTTTTTGGCAATTAATTAGTACTTCTTTTTTTTTTTTTTGTCAAAACAGATAAGTCCACAAGCATTCTTTTGCAAAAACAGACATGTCCCAAAAACCATGCTAGTTTGTCTGGAACATACTTGAATGTCTATAAGCATCAATGTAGTATGACTGACTCTCTGATTTAGGCATATCCACTCAGTAAAATGGTATAATATAGCTATAATAAAGCTATAATAAAGCTATAACTCAAGATTCAAAGATTTTATTGTCAATACTACTATACGTACAGGACATACAGAAGAATTGCAATGGCATTTCTCTGTATCCATTGGTGTGTACAATATAAAAAAAGGAATAAGGGTGGAAAAAAAAGAAAACAATAACAACAGCAGTCTAATATACAATATGTACAGTAATGCAACCAGTGGTGCAAATGGCAACAAAAAAGACCCAGACATCCCATAGTGAAAAATTGAGATAAATGATTAACGATGATAAAACCCAGCAATCCTATATACAGACAATTAGAGATGTAATACCTGTAGTTGCAGTTCACTGTGGTAGTGTAATTGCAGATAGTAACAGATATGACTGCATGTGATCAGTATTGCGGTGACAGACAGACGGCAACAGATATGGCATTTGTGCAAATTGTTGTGGTTAATATTAATGTGCAGAGACATACAGCAGCAAAGTAGCAAGAATTCTGATAATAGAAGATTACAGTAGCAAGAATTCTGAATATTGTTTGCTGTTCTGACCTCAATTGCACCCTACTGGTGAACGCATCACTGGTTCATCTGCTTCTTCAAAATTATCCATATTTGACATAAAATGCAACAAATTTGTAAAAAAAAAAAATGTCAGGGAAATCACTCACAGCAAGCAAGTGCTGTATTCGAAATGCTCAATCCTTCCCCATATAGTGTACTATATAGTGAATGCGCAGCCAACGGAGCAGTGAGAGAAGAGCTTCACATCACAACATAAACTACCTGAAGGTATTTATATTTAATAATTCAGCAAAAACAATTTGATTTAATACATATTTACTACAAATTACATGCAGGTATTCATTTTTGTTTGTTTTTTTTACCACTGTTAGTCTGTTATGTTTTATTGTCTCACATAATGACGTCATTAACCATGCCTCAAAAGCAAGCCCAGTAGTGTCCAAAAGCAGTTAATTTTATTGTTATATTGAGTTTACGGTATAGTCCACTATATCTAAATTTACTATATAGCGAGTAGGGAGTGAGTGAGTGAGTGAACATTTTGAACACAGTCAGGGAAATCAGTCAGAGCGAGAGACCGGGAAGGCAGTCAAGATGAGTCATGTGACCCAAATACCAAGCACTGATTTGCCGTGTGGAGTTATCTACTTTTATTAAAAAAACAAACAAACAAACAAAAAAAACGTGTTTATCAGCTTTGGAAAAAAAAAACAAAACATGAATTTGCAGTGTCTATAACACAGGACATATTGAATTTTGAGAAAAAACTATATGAACTTCTATAAGTAGGTAATGTGAGTGTGTATGTTGCCAAACTGTGACATAACCCCTAGTGGTCAAGAGTGGTAAATATTTTTTGTCAGTAAAATAGTTCAGATTTCCAAGGCTATAACTTAAAAGTTGCAAGAGATAATGGCTTACTGTCAATTAAATTTACGCATCTAATTTGCATAATGTCACGACACCTCTTTAGATTCCATAACTCAGTTAAAACTGGACTTTGGACGTATTTACACAAAGAATGGTTTAGTCTTTTGACACTTTTTTTTTTTTTTTACAGAGGTACCTCATCAACTTATCTTCAAAGTATATGAAAAAGAAATCAATACATTTAAAAAAAAAACAAAAAAAGTCACTTACTGTTGACAAAGGGGGCTGGCTGGCTGGGTGAATGGCTGGCTGGCATGGTCGCTGCGTTTTCACACATCATGGTCCATATTTTGTGTTCTGTCGGTAATTTAAAGTCTGTATCACATCTACAAAGTCTTATGATTATTCTACATAAATTTTGCTTGTATCCCACAGCTATTTTCGGCGTACAAAGCCGGAAAAGTGACGGTGACAATTCTTCTTTGGTGTATTATGTGTCATCCACTGAGTCTTCCAACGGATGTCTGCCACCTTTTGAAACTGGCAAATCAGTACCATCCATCCATTCATCCATCTTCTACCACTTTTCCGGAGGTCCGGGTCGCGGAGGCAGCAGTTCAAGCAGAGAAGCCCAGACTTCCCTCTCCCCAGCCACCTGCTCCAGCTCTTCAGAGACGATACCAAGGCGTTCCCAGACCAGCTGGGAGACATAGTCTCTCCACCGAGTCCTGGGTCTGCCCCGGGGTCTCCTCCCAGTGGGACGTGCCTGAAACACCTCAAGTGGGAGGCGTCCAGGAGGCATCCTAATCAGATGCCAATACCACCTCAACTGACTCCTTTCAATGTGGAGGAACAGCGGTTCTACTCTGAGCCTCTCCCAGATGACTGAGCTCCTCACCCTATCTCTGAGGGTGAGTCCAGCAATCCTACGGAGAAAGGTCATTTCAGCCGCTTGTATCCGTGATCTTGTTCTTTCGGTCATTACCCAAAGCTCGTGACCATAGGTAAGAGTAGGAACATAGATTGACTGGTAAATCGACAGCTTTGCCTTAGAACTTAAGCCCCCTCTACACCACAACAGACTGATACAATGTCCGCATCACTGCAGATGCTGCTCCAATCCATCTGTCAATCTCTCGCTCCATTTTCCCCTCACTCGTGAACAAGACCCCAAGATACTTAAACTCCTCCATTGGGGCAGGAGCCTGTCCCCAAACCAGAGAGGACAATCCACCTTTTTCCGGCTGAGGGCCATGGACTCGGACTTGGAGGTGCTGATTCTCATCCCAGCCGCTTCACACTCAGCGGCAAACCGTCCCAGCAAGAGCTGTAGGTCATTGCTGGATGAAGCCAACAGGACAACATCATCTGCAAACAACAGAGATGAGATCCTGTGGTCACCAAGCATGACACCCTCCATTCCCTGACTGCGCCTAGAAATCCTGTCCATAAAAATTATGAACAGGATTGGTGACAAAGGGCAGCCCTGGCGGAGTCCAACTCTCACTGGGAATGACTCCAACCGAGTGTTGGCAATATGAACCAAACTATCACAATGGTCGTGCAGAGACCGAATAGCTCGTAACAACAAGCCCGATACCCCATACTCCCGAAGCGCCCCCCACAAAAAACCACGAGGGACGTGGTCAAATGCCTTCTCCAAGTCCACAAAACACATGTAAACTGGTTGGGCAAACTCCCACGAACCCTCAAGAATTCTCAAGAGGGTAAAGAGCTGGTCCGATGGACTTTTTCTACGCAAACACTAAGGAGGCGTACACCTCATCACAACTCCCCCCACTCGGGAGATCGGATCACAACTTGGTTCATCTCTGGCCGGTGTACAAACCCCTAGTGCACAGACAACCTCCGGCCATGCGCACAGTGAAGTTATGGTCTGAGGAGGCAATGGACACTCTAAAGGGCTGTTATGAAACCACCGCCTGGGAGCAGCTCTGCGATCCACATGGTGAGGACATCGATGGCCTCACTCACACCATCACGGACTACATCAGCTTCTGTGTGGACAACACCATTCCCACCAAGACCATACGGTGTTGCTCAAACAACAAACCCTGGATCAACCCTGAGATAAAAACACTTCTATTTTTCAATAGGTTTGACCAACCGCCCTCCCCCCTGACTGCACAACAACCACTGCTGCCTTTAAAGACATCAAGTCCTGCTGCCCACTCCCCACTCCACCAACACCCCCCTACTCCCAACACACAGCCCCCCAACCTGACCCTCACTAAGACCCAGGTGAGGACGGAGTTGAGGAAGATCAAGATGAGGAAGGCGTCGGGACCGGACAGCATCAGCGCAAAGCTCCTCAAGTCCTGTGCAGACCAGTTGTGTGGGATTGTGGAGTACATCTTCAATCTGAGCCTGAAGCTGGGGAGGGTACCACAGCTGTGGAAAACATCTTGTGTGGTACCTGTACCAAAGACTTCCCACCCCAAAGATCTGAACAGCTACAGACCAGTGACCTTGACGTCCCACATGATGAAGACCCTGGAGAGACTGCTCCTTGCTCACCTCCGCCCCCTTGTGGGACCAGCGATGGATCCATTCCAGTTCACCTACCAGCATGGCATTGGGGTGGAGGATGCGGTGATCTTCCTCCTTCACCGTTCTCTGTCCCACCTGGAGAAGCCCGGGAATGCAGTGAGGATCATGTTCTTTGACTTCTCCAGTGCTTTCAACACCATCCAACCGATGATCCTGAAGGACAAGCTGCTGTGCGCAGGGGTGGACCACCACCTTTCATCATGGATCCTGGACTACCTCACAAACCGGCCTCAGTTTGTGAGAACCCGGGACTGTGTGTCCGACACGATCATCGGTAGCATGGGGGCCCCCCAGGGAACAGTTTTGGCTCCCTTCCTGTTCACCCTTTATACTGTGGACTTCTCACACAACACAACACACTGCCATCTACAGAAGTTCTCTGATGACCTCATCTCCAACAGAGATGAAGCTGAGTACAGAGGGCTTATCCAGGACTTCGTGGACTGGTGCCATCGGAACTGCCTCCAGATCAACACGAGGAAAACTAAGGAGCTTGTGGTGGACTGCCACAGGCAAGGACAACCCCTCACAGCACCAGTAAATATACAGGGAACAGACATCGAGATGGTGACATCCTATAAGCACCTGGGTGTTCATCTGAACAATAAACTAGACTGGTCACACAATACTGGTGCACTCTACAAGAAGGGACAGTGCAGGCTGTTTCTACTGAGGAGACTCAGGTCTTTTGGTGTACAAGGGGCGCTGCTGAAGACATTCTATGACACGGTGGTGGCATCAGCCATCGCTTTTGGAGTGGTCTGCTGGGGCAGTGGCATTACAGCAGCCGATAGGAAGAGACTGAACAAACTGATCAAGAAAGCTAGCTCTGTCCTGGGGCAGTGCCTTGACCCAGTGGAGGAGATAGGAGAGAGAAGGATGGTGGCTAAACTGTCATCTCTGCTGGAGTCCGAGTTCCACCCTATGCAGGACATACTGAATGCACTGAGGAGCTCATTTAGCAGCAGACTACATCATCCTAGGTGCACAACCGAGAGGTTTCACAGGTCCTTCCTACCTACGGCTGTCAGACTGTACAACCTAAGCAGGGCTGCTCGCAGAGATAGCAAAAAGATGTGACAACCTAATAGTTTTTAATGCAAAAGATGCAATAGACTTACACAAGGGTCCCCTCCGGTATACAACTAGGAAAATACCTGTCGCTATGGAGGGTGAGAATATGTATGGGTACATAATCATACCATGTAGGATAACTAAGTAGACGGTTGTGCTGTTTCATTCCATCTAGCTGCAATGCTCCGCACTGTGTGTGTTTATATATTTACATATTTATTCCATCTAGTTACAATGCTCCGCACTGTGTGTGTTTATATACATATTTATATATTTACTCCATCTAGCAACAATGCTCCGCACTGTGTTTATATACATATTTATATATTTATTCCATCTAGCTACAATGCTCCACACTGTGTGTGTTTATGTATCTACATATTTATTCCATCTAGCTACAATGCTCCGCACTGTGTTTATATATTCATATATTTATTCCATCTAGCTACAATGCTCCGCACTGTGTGTGTTTATATATCTACATATTATTCCATCTAGCTACAATGCTCCACACTGTGTGTGTTTATATATTTACATATTTATTCCATCTAGCTGCAATGCTCCGCACTGTGTGTGTTTATATATCTACATATTTATTCCATCTAGCTGCAATGCTCCGCACTGTGTGTGTTTATATATCTACATATTTATTCCATCCAGCTACAATGCTCCGCACTGTGTTTATATATTTATATATCTATCCCATCTAGCTACAATGCTCCGCACTGTGTGTCTATATATACTGTATATATTTATATTTATATGTACATATGTATACTTGCTGCTCTTGTTTTTTTCTCTTGCCTTCTGATTGTTGCTCTGAGTGTTGCTATCCCTGTGCTGTTGCAATCCTGGAATTTCCCCGTTGTGGGACTAATAAAGGCTTATCTTATCTTATCTTACCTTTAACATGCTTGTCTATAATTTTCTTTCTAATCTCCTGAGACAACTCTCTCCTTTGCTTCCTCTGGTTCATGTTTAGTGTGATACACACCATGTCACCAAAGAGCACAGTGACTACTTGTCACCCTTTAAATAGTCCGACTGACTGATTACAAGTTTGTAGACACCTGTGATGTTAATTAGACGACACATCTTGATTGAACATGTCCCTATGGTCACATTATTTTCAATTTTTTCTAGGGGTACCATCATTTTTGTCCAGGCCTGTTTCATGAGTTTGTTTTTAAAGTAATTCTGTTGAACCACAATTCAAAAACATTGTCTGATTTTCATTGTTTAATTTTCAATCCTGGAATTTCCCCAATGTGGGACTAATTAAGGCTTATCTTATCTTATCTTATGTACCACGGCCAGGATGAAAACCACATTGCTCCTCCTGAATCCAAGGTTCGACCAAAGGCCGGACTCTCCTCTCCAGTACCTTGGCATAGACCTTCCCAGGGAGGCTGAGGAGTGTGATCCCTCTAAAGCTGGAGCACACCCTCCGGTCCCCTTTTTTGAAGAGAGGAACCACCACCCTGGTTTGCCATGCCAAAGGCACTGCCCCCAACCTCCACACAATGTTGCAGAGGCGTATCAACCATGACAGCCCTACAACATTCAGGGCCTTGAGGTACTCTGGGCGAATCTCGTCCACCCCTGGGGCCCGGCCACCAAGGAGATTTTTAACCACCTTGGCGACTTCAGCCCCTGTGATAGGCGAGTCATCCTCCTCGTCCCCAAACCCTGCTTCCTCTGTGGAAGGCGTATCAGTGGGATTGAGGAGATCCTCGAAGTATTCCTTCCACCGCCCAACGATATCCCCAGTCGAAGTCAACAGTGTCCCATCTGCACCATACACAGTGTGGACAGGGAGCTGCTTTCCCCTCCTGAGCCGCCGGACAGTTTGCCAGAATCTCTTCGAGGCCGACCATAAGTCTTGTTCAATGGCCTCACCGAACTCCTCCCATACCCGGGTTTTTGCTTCAGCAACCACCCAAGCTGCACTCCGCTTGGCCTGCCGGTACACCTCAGCTGCTTCGGGAGTCCCACAAGCCAACCAAGCTTGATAGAATTCCTTCTTCAGCTTAGTGACCCCCCTCACCACTGGTGTCCACCACTTGGTTCGGGGGTTGCCACCACGAGATGCACCGACCACCTTGCAGCTGCAGCTCTGGGCTGCCGCTTCAACAACAGAGGTGGAGAACATGGCCCATTCAGACTCCATGTCTGCAGACTCCCTCGGAATGTGGTTGAAGTGCTTCCGGAGGTGAGAGTTGAAGACCTCCTGGACAGGGGCCTCAGCCAGACATTCCCAGCACACCCTCACTATACGTTTGGGTCTACCAGGTCTGAATGGCTTCCTCCCCTGCCATCGGATCCAACTCACCACCAGGTGGTGATCAGTTGACAGCTCTGCACCTCTCTTTACCCGGGTGTCCAAGACATATGGTCGCAGGTCTGATGACATGATAACAAAATCGATCATCGACCTGTGACCTAGGGTGTCCTGTGCCAGGTGCACATATGGACACCCTTATGCTTGAACATGGTGTTCGTTATGGACAAACTGTGGTTAGCACAGAAGTCCAATAACTGAACACCACTCAGGTTCAGATCGGGCAGGCCATTCCTCCCAATCACCCTCCTCCAGGTTTCACTGTCGTTGCCCACGTGCGCATTGAAGTCCCCCAGTAGGACAATGGAGTCTCCAAGAGGAGCACCCTCCAGCACCCCAGTCACTGACTCCAAAAAGGGTGGGTACTCTGAAACATCATTTGGTGCATAGGCACAAATGATGGTCAGGACCCGTTTCCCAACCCGAAGGCGCAGGGAAGCAACCCTTTCATCCACCAGGGAAAACTTCAATATAGAGGCAGCAAGGTGGGGGGATACAAGAATACCCACCCCTGCTCGTCGCCTCTCACCCGGGGCAACTCCAGAAAAGGCCAAGCTCCAGCCCCTCTCCAGGAGACTGGTTCCGGAACCGGAGCTGTGTGTTGAGGTGAGGCCGACTATATCTAGCCGGTATCTCTCAACCTCGTACACCAGCTCAGGCTCTTTCCCCACCATAGAGGTGACATTCCACGTACCAAAAGCCAGTTTAGAAAGCTTGGGATCAGTCCGCCATGGTCTCCGCCTTTGACCGCCACCTAATCCACATAGTACTGGACCCCCATGATCCCTCCTGCAGGTGGTGAGCCCACTGGAGGGCGGACCCATGTAACTCCTTTGGGCTGAGCCCGGCCGGGTCCCATGGGTGGAAACCCGGCCACCAGACGCTAGCCTTCGAGCCCCTCCCCCAGGCCTGGCTCCAGGGTGGGGCCCTGGTAACCCCATACCGGGCAGGGTACACTGAATCCTTGATATAGAATTTATCATGAGAGTCTGTTGGATCGTTCTTAGTCTGGCCCTTCACCCTGGACCAGTTTGTCCTGGGTGACCCTATCAGAGGCAAATTGCCCCGGACAACATAGCTCCTGGGATCACTGGGGCACGCAACCCCCCCCCCCCCCCAACACGATAAAGTGACGATCCATGAGGGGGATAAGGTGATGAGGCATGAGGGGGATCGCCACTCACGGGCAATCCCCCCCCCCCCATGAAATCAGTACAATCAGTACAAATCCCCAAGGCAGGCAATCATGTCAGAGTGAGAAGACAGGCGCAGTGCCGTGCTCTGCCACTAGGGGCACGAAAATTCTCACACTCAAAGAGTTAACAGTTTGATGTAAAGAGGGAAATTTTCTTGTAAGTGACGTTTTGTGGAGGAACAAAATAAGTTCAGGCGAGACACGGCGAGCTGAAGGTTTAAGAGTTTTATTCCTCCATCATCATGAGACACACTGCAGCGCTGTGTGCTGTGTGTGCGCTCTGAGGCATGTAAAGTCAGCTCTTTTAAACAGACGAGAGAATGCATGGCACATTTACATATTGCTATACATATCAGACAATCCATATCAATCGCGTGATTAACTGGCGCCAGACTTCCTCTCCATCCTCCGGGGATGAATAACAATAGTCATTGTTCTGGTTGTCCCCCCTAGGGCTCTCTGTTCGTATGCAATCCCTGCTGAGCGTGAATATTATCAGTCTGCATTGTGCTGGGTGCCCACACCTTATCGGTTTTTGCAAACAAACTCTTTATTTGTTTATCGTTCAAAGTCCAATCAGAAAATCAAACTGAAAAAAACAAACCAACCACAAATCTGTTTCTTCTGATGTGGTCAGAAAAATTTACTTAAGTTTAGTAAAAATCAAACAAAATCTTCTTAACATGGTAATTTAAGGAAAATTCAATTCAATTCAGCTTTATTTATAAAGCTCCACATCACAGCAGAAGTCATCTCATAGCGCTACAAAATGCAGAGAAAACCTCACGATTTCAGAAAGACCCAGCAATCAGATGATCCCCTGTGAGCAAGCACTTAGCGACGGTGGAGAGGAAAAACTCCCATTTAACAGAAAGAAACCTCTAACAGAACCAGGGTCAGGGAGGGGCAGTCATCTGCTGCGAATGGCTGGGGGTGAAAAGGAGTAAAATAGGAAAAAAGTGAATTTTAAAGAAAAGGAAAAGAGTCTTCACAGACCATGATAGGCTCTGGGCCTACTTAAAATGAGAAAAAAAAAAGGGAAAGCACAAAATCTGATCCTTCAAGGGTCACTCCCTGCTGCTCGACTTAAGAAAATTTTTCTCAGGGTGTGGCAGGATCTCACCAGATTTCATGACAACTTTCTTTGTTTTGCAGAGGTCATAAACTGACTAAAAAAGGCAATGCAAGTAGACTTGGAAACTGATAGGTCAGTTCAAAGTTCTGAGTTGGGTGTCTCCCAGAGAGAGAGGAGAGAGAGAAATTTGTTATGAAAAGTGAAATCCTCCTGAAACATGTATATGCTGCCCATTAAGCATAAATTCTTTAAAATTTTAGGGACTAGGATATTCTACTTAATAAAGGAACAAACAATGTGTCTACATTGTAAATGTGATTAATTTCTTTATGGTAGGCATGCAAAAATTAATTTCTTCCTGAAAAAAAAAAAAAATCCAAGATGGCGCCGCGGATGGCAGCCACTGGCTTCTGCTCTCTGATGTTTTTGATAATTTTGTGTGTTTTTTTGGACTTCTGCTCTTCTGTCCGAGTCACCTATTCAAGGGAGGAACTACTTTCACTCAGACTACCTCCCAATGCAACTTCTCCGCCAGTTTCTGCTGCTGATCTGAAGTTTTTTCAGTCGATCTTAGCTGTGGGAGCAGTGGCTATTGGCGCTGGCCGGAAACGAAGGCGGCGTGGTAAACGTGCCGGTGTGCTAGTCAGGTTGAAGAAACAAGGATTTTGCACGCCGCTCCCATCGATCCATCTGGCAAATATCCGCTCTTTGGCGAACAAATTGGATGAACTGCTGCTCCTGACTCACAAAAACCGGGATTTTAGCAGATCTGGCGCCCTTTGTTTCACGGAGTCCTGGCTGAGTGAACGCATCCCGGACAGCGCGGTCCGCCTGGACGGATTCCAGCTGTTTTGCGCTGATCGCAGCCGAGAATTCTCTGGAAAGACTAAAGGTGGTGGAATCTGCTTCTACATAAACGAAGGTTGGTGTACTGATGTCACAGTGTTGAAGAAGTTTTGTAGCCCTAACCTAGAGTCACTGTTCATAAACTGTAAACCCTTTTATTCACCGCGAGAGTTCTCCTCGTTTATTCTGGTCGGAATTTATATCCCGCCTGCTGCTTGTACAACGGAGGCACTGCAGCACCTCGCTGACCAGATAGCAGACGTGGAGGAAAAACATCCAGACTCTCTGCTTATCATTCTGGGTGATTTCAATAGAGCTAATCTCACAAATGAGCTTCCTAAATACAGACAGCATATTAAATGTCCCACCAGGGACACAAATACACTTGACCACTGTTACACAGTTTTAAGAAACGCCTATCATGCCGTCCCCCGTGCAGCTCTGGGTTTTTCTGACCACTGTCTGCTCCATCTTATTCCAACATACAGACAGAAACTAAAAACTTCCAAGTCTGTTGTAAGGACTGTGAAGAAATGGACTGAGGAATCAAAGCTGAAGTTACAAGCCTGCTTTGACTGTACAGATTGGAGTGTTTTTGAAGCTGCAGCCATTAACCTAAATGAACTCACTGACACTGTGACGTCATACACCTGTTTCTGTGAGGACATGTGTGTGCAGACCAAGACCTTCTGCACATACAACAACAATAAACCCTGGTTCATTCCTAAAGTGAAGCAGCTACGTCAGACCAAGGAGGAGGCCTACAGGACTGGTGATTGGACTCTGTACAAGCGGGCCAGAAACATGCTGACGAAGGAGATCAGGCTTGCTAAGAGGAGCTACAGTGTGAAGTTACAAAAAAACTTCTCAGCCAACAACTCTGCTTCTGTCTGGAGAGGCCTACGGAATATCACCAACTACAGGAGACCATCCCCCCACCCTGTGGAAAACCTCCAGCTGGCTAACGACCTAAACAGCTTTTACTGCAGGTTTGAAAAGAACCTACAGTTCTCACCTCCCACCCACACAAAAGGATTATCTGCAGCCCCAGGAACTCCATCCCTCCTCCACTCTGACCTCCCACCAGCACTAACGATCTGTGACGAGGAGGTGCGCCGGGTCTTTCAGAGACAAAAGATCAAGAAGGCCGCAGGACCTGATGGTGTGTCTCCGTCCTGCCTGAGAGTCTGCTCCAACGAGTTGCCCCCCATCTTCACCCGGATCTTTAACAGATCACTGGAGCTGCGTGAAGTGCCTTCCTGCTTCAAACGCTCCATCATCATTCCAGTTCCCAAGAAACCCTCTGTTACAGGATTAAACGACTACAGACCTGTTGCCCTGACCTCTGTGGTCATGAAATCCTTGGAGAGATTGGTGCTGAACCACCTGAAGGTCATCACAGGCCCCCTGATGGACCCACTGCAGTTTGCCTACCGGTCAAACAGGTCAGTGGATAATGCAGCGAATATGGGACTACGCTACATCCTGCAACACCTCGACTCCCCAGGGACGTACGCCAGGATCCTGTTTGTCGACTTCAGCTCAGCGTTCAACACCATCATCCCAGGCATTCTTCATCAGAAACTCCTCCAGCTCAAGGTGCCCCCCTCCACCTGCCAGTGGATCTCCAGCTTTCTGACTGACAGGTGGCAACAGGTGAAGCTAGGGAGATTTACATCCAGCTCCCAAAAAATTAGTACTGGCGCCCCCCAAGGATGTGTCCTTTCCCCACTGCTCTTCTCCCTCTACTCCAACGACTGCACCTCAGAGGACCCTTCGGTGAAGCTCCTGAAGTTTGTGGACGACACCACAGTCATCGGTTTGATCCGGGATGATGATGAGTCTGCATACAGGCAGGAGGTGGAGCAGCTGATCCTCTGGTGCAGCCAGAACCATCTTGAACTTAACCCAGCCAAAACGGTGGAGATGACTGTGGATTTCAGGCGACACCCCCCTTCATTCCCCCCCACTCACCATCCTCAACAGCACAGTGTCCACTGTGGACTCCTTCAAGTTTCTGGGTACCACAATCTCCCGGAACCTGAAGTGGTCCTCCCATATAGACACTGTCCGGAAAAAGGCCCAGCAGAGGTTGTTTTTTCTGCGTCAGCTCAAGAAGTTTGATTTGCCTCAGGAGCTGCTGGTTGTCTTCTACACCGCCATCATCCAATCTGTCCTCTGCTTTTCCATCACTGTCTGGTTTGGATCTGCCACTAAACGGGACAAGACCAGACTGCAGCGGATCGTTAAGTCTGCGGAGAGGATCATTGGTACCGACCTACCCTCCATTGAGAACTTATATCAGTCCATAACCAGGAAACGGGCAGGAAACATCTGTGCTGACCCATCACACCCCGGCCACAAACTGTTTGAACTTCTATCTTCTGGTCGTCGTTACAGATCACTGAAGGTCAAAACCACCCGTCACAGGAACAGTTTCTTTCCTCAAGCCATCACTCTGATGAACTCCTAACATTCACCTAGTCCTACCTGTTGCTGTACTCATGACTTTTCATCCATTATTATATTGCACATAACTCTCACACTATTTCTGCAAGTGTGGTTAGTCTGAGTAAATAACTGCATATATTCCTGTATATATTTGCATCCTTTTATAGAAACGTGGACAGACTGTAATTTACTGTACATACTCTGTTGTCATTGAATCCTTATTTAAATCCTCCACCTGAACAACGAGAGCAAGTTTTTAGCCAAAGTCAAATTCCTTGTATGTGTTGTGCATACTTGGCCAATAAAGCTGATTCTGATTCTGATTCTGATTCTGAAAATAAAGCAACACATATCAAATCATATCAATAAAAGCATTTCAAACCACAATTGTCCATCACAGGGTCCAGCCATGTCTTTAACAGTGTTCTGAGAAGTATCTTCTGAAAAATTAGAGTCTTGACAGAAGAATATGAGTTAATTCCTTGTCCACAATTCATAATTTCATCTGCAGAGAGAAAAAAAAAATATTCCTGAGTTATCCACCAGAGGGCAATGTGGGACTGTTATAGTATGGAGAGCAAGAAAGGGCAGTTTATGTCTATTAAATCTCAAACAGCTTTTCTTGGGGGAAAAAAAGCCTATTCTATACTGCTACTCATGCTGTTGATATTCATATTGCAATTCATTCATGCTGATGATAATGTGTGAT
Source organism: Pholidichthys leucotaenia (assembly GCA_020510985.1). Taxonomy (NCBI): domain Eukaryota; kingdom Metazoa; phylum Chordata; class Actinopteri; order Cichliformes; family Pholidichthyidae; genus Pholidichthys; species Pholidichthys leucotaenia. Next base: position 263,199,908 of record CM035843.1, read on the forward strand.
GTGTGTGTGTGTGTGTGTGTGTGTGTGTGTGTGTGTGTGTGTGTGTGAATAAACTGTTAAACTGTAAACAAACAAACAAACAAACAAACAAAAAACATAAAGCTGTCTTGTGGGGATATACTTCATTGAATTTATGACTAACAGTCCAAGCCATTGCTGGAACGATGTCATGAGTTTGGACGCAGTGTTTCCTCAAAGCCCAGACTCTTAATTTATTTCTGAGTATTGTATATCTGCTTGTATTATTTTGTTAGATTTTGTATATGTATGGGGGGTTTGACACATGTGCCTTCTCTTCTCCAGACACTCCCAGTAGCTGCTCACAGTCTGTCATCTCAGCTTTGAGCAGTTGTGTAATTTGGTCACCTGCCTGCTCAGCCGCCCGCACCTGCCGCTCATTATTGTGTCTTTGATTTCAGAACTGTCAGCTCATTGTTTCTTTGTGGCAGTCTTGTTTGGATTTGAATAGACTCTATTCCTCGGTGTAATCTTCCTCTTCTCTCCCAGGGCAATTCCGGCTCTTGAGTGTCTTCCTAGTAAGTTACCCTTGTTTGTATTTTTGTATTGTCTGCACAGTTTTGGAATTTTTGTTATTAAATGTCACTACTGCAGTTCAGCATGTGGGCCTGTGTTTCTGCCCCGGAGGGGCCATTCATGGCAGAAGACTACCACCGGAATTAAGACCCAGCTGCTGCAGTAGTGAATTTTTCTTTTTTGTCCTTTGTGGGGTTTTTGACTCACCTGTGCACTGGAGCTCATCATGTTCCCAGCTCGCCAGCCTCATGCAAATAAAGGGAGAATGGCAGTGGGGTCTCTGAGCTTGGAGGAAGAGTGGGCGGTGGACTTTATCCAAAGCATTGTGGATGAAGCTCTCGCCACCCGTGGACCCAAAAAGGCCTGGGAAAGTGTGAATGGACCGGTAGGCATTGTGGAGGCACACCCTGGCTTATGGAGATGTCCACAATACATGGAACAGCTATCCACGGTCTCCGTGCTTCAGCAAGCATATCCCGGGCTGACAATGGGGTTGCCTCCCGCAGAAACGAAGCTGTCGCGGAGGCGCTCTCCTCAGCATACGTCTACCTCCTCTCCCGGCTCACCAGCTCCAGCGCCAGCATGTGCGTCTTCAGCTCCATGATGGCACCGTTCTCCCACTCCGGCCCGCCAGAGGAATCCTACCGCCTCTTCGGCAGCCATTTTCCTGACACCGAGCCTGACAATTCCCGCAGCAGTTCCTCTCTCTTCTTCTCCATCGCCGGCTGTCCCATCAGTGTCCTCTCCCTCCATTGCTGCTGCGAGTTCCGTCCCCTTGACATGTCCTCCTGTTGCCGAGAGGTCTTCCATTTTTTCCCAGGCTATGTCCACCTCCGTGACTACAGGGGCTTCTCCTCCACAATCCTCAGAGGGGCCCATGTTCACCACGGAGAGGGATGACTTTTCATCTGCTGCAGCATATAACATTGCACACAGGGAAAACAGGCAAGTTTCATTTCATTATTTTTCAATTTATGATGATATGCCTTGCCTGATTCCCGGTAGAGAGAATCGGGGTGTGTAGTCCCCTGAGCTCTTTCCACCTGCTGCAATTAATAAATCCTCACCTGCCCTCTCCATGTCTCCTCCTGTTGTTATTGATTGTCCGCCGGCCCCGGAACTGAGCCGCCGGACAATGTATTTGCCTGCGGCCCTGGAGGACCCTATTCCAGTGCCAGCAGTGAGCCAAACCCCAGCTGCCACGCCAGATGAGTCACCAGCGTGGGTCACTCTGCCTGGGGACACCAAGACTGCAACCACCATCATGCCTGCTGCTGAGGCCACCGCAGCAGAGTTAACAACAGAGCTGGACCTCCGAGAGACCGGTCCTGAGATGTCATCGTCGTCTGGATCGACAGAGTCCTGGACAGGAGTGGAGCTTGAGCTCAGGCAAGTGCTCTCCCTTGTTTTTCTCTCATCTGTTCTGGAGAAATCTTGCCTGGCAATTCATGAGGAGAGTCAGGTGCAGCCATCAGCTGCACCTGAGCTCACCTCACCGGGCTCCTCCGGTGCCGGTGACCCTGACTCTGCTCCTCTGCCTGTCTTTTCTGAGCCTTTTCCCAGGGTTGCCGGGGAAGATCCACCCTTTCCAGATGTCTCCATGGGTCCAGGCTGGCCACCTGAGGTCATCGTGGGTACAGCTCCCCCCTGTTGAGGTTGTCACAGATGCTCTGTCCCAGCCTGGGACCACCAAAGGTGCAGCTCGACCTCTGCCTGGGGCCATCATCTGGGTCCCTCCTCCTCGGTCCGAGTCTCCGTGGGTGCTGCATCCCAGTCGAGGACCCTCGTGGGAGCTGCGCCCCAGCATAAATACTATGCTGCATTCCAGTATGGGCCCGCCATGGGCACTACGCCCCAGCTCGGTGTCCATTGTGGGTGCAGCACTGGCCCAGGCTGGGTTCACCGAGAGTGCAGCGTTGGCTGAGCCTGGGCCCACCGAGGGTGCAGCACTGGCCCAGCCCGGGTTCACTGAGGGTGCAGCGTTGGCCCAGCCTGAGCCCACCGGGGGTGCAGCCATGCTCCAGCCCGGAGCCACCGCAAGTGCTGCAATGCTCCAGCCTGGAGCTGCCGTGGGTGCTGCAATGCTCCAGCCCAGAGCCACCGCGGGTGCTGCAATGCTCCAGCCTGGAAACACCACAGGTGCTACCGTTAGTCAGCCAAGGACCACCGAGGGCGTTGAGGCTTCCCCTCCTCTGCCTGACATCGTCATGGTTCCCCCTCCATTGCCAGATGCCATCGTGGGTCCTCTCCCGCCACCAGACACCATCGTGCCCCCCCCCCATCTGGCCCTTCATCCCTTCATTGGGCCTCCCCGGGGGGGAGCCACCTCCTGGGTCACCCCGTCAGTCTTGGTGGCTGAAGAACTCAGGCTGGCTGCCCAATAGACTGAGCCGCTGGGTTGGGTGAGCTTTTTCCCCCACCTCCCACCCGGGATGTTTTTTTGCTGTACCCTTTCTCTTGGGGGGGGGGGGTATTTTTTGGTGTTACCTGGGGGTATCTGGAATGAGTCTAGATGCAGTGTTGCAGAGACCAGATTGTTAATTTATTTCTGAGTATTGTATGTCTGCTAGTATTATTTTGTTAGATTTTGTATGTGTTTTGGGGTTTTGACACGTGCCTCCTCTTCTCCAGACACTCCCACTAGCTGCTCACAGTCTGTCATCTCAGCTGTGAGCAGTTGTGTAATTAGGTCACCTGCTTGCTCAGCTGCCCGCACCTGCTGCTCATTATTGTGTCTGTTGTTTAAGCACTGTCAGCTCATTGTTTCTTTGCGGCAGTCTTGTTTGGATTTGAATGGACTCTATTCCTCCGTGTAATCTCCTCTTCTCCTCCAGGGCAATTCCGGCTGTGGAGTGCCTTCCCAGTAAGTTACCCTTGTTTGTATTTTTGTATTGTCTGCACAGTTTTGGAATTTTTGTTATTAAATGTCACTACTGCAGTTCAACATGTGAGTCTGTCCTTCTGCCCCAGAGGGGCCATTCATGACACACGAAAGGGGTTTGAGAATCACTTGACCAATGGAATGTGTCTTCAAGCTGTGGTCTTTAGGCGAAGAAAAGCAATTCATGACCAGACTTTTGGGGTGAAAAAATTTCTTCTCAGCAAAGAATGATTTTATAAATTGGAACCCAGGGGTTAACGCTACTAAAAGATCCTCAAAAGCTAGACATCATGTTGCGATCCAAAGAAATTAAGGAGCAAATGAGAAACAAGGTAAGAGATCTATCAGTCTGGAAAAGGTTATTAAAGCCATTTCTAAAGCTTTGGGACCCCAGCGAGCCACAGTGAGAGCAATTATCCACAAATGGCAAAAACATGAAACAGTGGTGAACATTCCCAGGAGTGGCCGGTCAACAAAAATTCAGTGCATCCGGAAAGTATTCACAGCGCTTCACTTTTTCCACATTTTGTTATGTTACAGCCTTATTCCAAAATGGATTAAATTCATTTTTTCCTCAAAGTTCTACTGGCAATACCCCATAATGACAATGTGAAAAAAGTTTTTTTGAGATTTTTGCAAATTTATTAAAAATGAAAAACTAAGAAATCACATGTACATAAGTATTCACAGACTCTGCCATGGAGCTCAAAATTGAGTTCAGGTGCATCCTGTTTCCACTGATCAGCCTTGATGTTTCTACAGCTTAATTGGCTAAACTGGAGTCCACCTGTGGTAAATTCAGTTGATTGGACATGATCTGGAAAGGCACACGCCTTTCTATATAAAGTCACACAGCTGACAGTGCATGTCAGAGCATAAACCAAACATGAAGTCAAAGGAATTGTCCGCAGACCTCCGAGACAGGATTGTCTTGAGGTACAAATATGGCGAAGGGTACAGAAAAGTTTCTGCTGCTTTGAAGGTCCCAATGAGCACAGTGGCCTCCATCATCCATAAATGGAAAAAGCTCGGAACCACCAGGACTCTTCCTAGAGCTGGCTGGCCATCTCAACTGTGCAATCGGGGAAGAAGGGCGTTAGTAAGGGAGGTGACCAAGAACCTGATGGTCACTCTGTCAGAGCTCCAGTGTTCGTCTGTGAAGAGAGGAGAACCTTTCAGAAGAACAACCATCTCTGCAGCAATCCACCAATCAGGCCTGTATGGTAGAGTGGCCAGACGGAAGCCACTCCTTAGTTAAAGACACATGGCAGCCCACCTGGACTTTGCCAAAAGGCACCTGAAGGACTCTCAGACCACGAGAAACAAAATTCTCTGGTCTGATGGGACAAAGATTGAACTCTTGGCATGAATGCCAGGCGTTATGTTTGGAAACCCGGCACCGTTCATAACCACGCCAATGGTGGTGGCAGCATCATGCTGTGGGGATGTTTTTCAGCGGCAGGAACTGTGAGACTAGTCAGGATGGAGGGAAAGATGAATTCAGCAATGTACAGAGATATCCTGAATGAAAACCTGCTCCAGAGCACTCTTGACCTCAGACTGGGGTGACGGTTCATCTTTCAGCAGGACAACAACCCTAAGTACACAGCCAAGATATCAAAGGAGTGGCTTCAGGACAGCTCTGTGAATGTCCTTGAGTGGCCCAGCCAGAGCCCAGACTTGAATCCAGTTGAACATCTCTGGAGAGATGTGAAAATGGCTGTGCACCGACACTTCCCATCCAACCTGATGGAGCTTGAGAGGTGCTGCAAAGAGGAATGGGCGAAACTGCCCAAAGATAGGTGTGCCAAGCTTGTGGCATCATATTCAATAAGACTTGAGGCTGTAATTGCTGCCAAAGGTGCATCAACAAAGTATTGAGCATAGACTGTAAATACTTATGTACATGTGATTTCTTAGTTTTTTATTTTTAATAAATTTGCAAAAATCTAAAAAAAAATGTCATCATGGGGTATTGTGTGTAGAATTTTGAGGAAAAAATGAATTTATTTAATTTTGGAATAAGACCGTAACATAACAAAATGTGGAAAAAGTGAAGCGCTGTGAATACTTTCTGGATGCACTGTACTGTACTGAATCAGAATCAGAATCAGAATAAACTTTATTGCCAAGCATGTAAAAAAACACACGAGGAACTTGACTTGACATTGGTGCGCATGCGCATACTGTAGCCACGGTGAGCTAGAGAACTTCCACTTTCAGACTTCAGCGGCCAAGCAGCAGACAAAACTGTCTTGCAGCAGCAGCAGCTCATTTTAACGTGATAAATATTTGAGTATCTACAAGATAATGATTTATGTGTTGCGGGTGACCAAATGTATTGATACAATGAAAATATTCGGTATATCGACCAGCTCTAAGAATGTGACAGGAAGTCATGTGTGTGCTTTAAAAAAAAATCACACTGCCACCTCTAGTGGCCTGGCATAGTTATTACAATACATTTTTTTGCAGGGCTACATTACACAGCAATGGTGAGTTAAATTTTTGTTAATTTTGAAAACGAAGCCTTGCCTCGCAATTTTAGCAAATTAAAAGTCGATAAAATACAATAATACAATGATACAAGCCTTTAGTTCCACTTAATTTTGACCGGGCAAGCTGAAACAGAGAGGCAGACAGATCCACACATAGACGTACTGAGTGATTACTGTATGCCTCCATTTTCACTGAGTCAAAAAAAAACAAAAACCATGTATTCAGCATCTACACCATTTATTCATCACACCGATTGTTTTCACATTGCTTTTGCTGTTTAGTTTTGCAGAGGATGGATGAGGTTTTTTCTTTCTGGAGTTTTCAGTTCATTAGAAAAAATTACACCGTGTTCCAAATTATTACCATCAGTGTGTGAATGGGTGGATTGCAGGATCTGTAAAGCGCTTTGGTCATCAAGAGATGAGAATAAAAGCGCTATATAAGTGAATGCCATTTACCATTTACCATTTTATTATGCAAATAGGATTTTAGTGTCATAAACATTAAATTTTTTGTTTTTCAATTAAACTCATGGATGGTATTTGTTAAGATAAGATAAGATAAGCCTTTATTAGTCCCACAACGGGGAAATTCCAGGATTGCAACAGCACAGGGATAGCAACACTCAGAGCAACAATCAGAAGGCAAGAAAAAAAACAAGCAAGCAAGAGCAGCTAATATACATATGTACGTATTACTATAAAATATATATATATACACACACACACAGACACACAGTGCAGAGCATTGTAGCTGGATGGAATAAATATATGAATATATGAACACACAGTGCAGAGCATTGTAGCTAGATGGAATAAATATGTAAATATATAAACACCCACAGTACGGAGCATTGCAGCTAGGTGGAATAAATATGCAAGTATATAAACACACACAGTGCGGAGCAATGTAGCTAGATGGAATAATATGTAGATATATAAATATATAAACACACCCAGTGCTGAGCATTGTAGCTAGATGGAATAAATATGTAAATATATAAACACACACAGTGCAGAGCATTGTTGCTAGATGGAATGAAACAGCATAACCGTCTACTTAGTTATCCTACATGGTATGATTATGTGCCCATACATATTCTCACCCTCCATAGCGACCGGTAAGTTCCTAGTTGTATGCCGGAGGGGACCATTGTGTAAGTCTATTGCATCTTTTGCATTCAAAAAACTATTAGTTTGTTACGTCTTTTTGCTATCTCTGCGAGCAGCCCTGCTTAGGTTGTACAGTCTGACAGCCGTTGGTAGGAAGGACCTACGAAACCTCTCGGTTGTGCACCTGGGATGATGTAGTCTGCTGCTAAATGAGCTCCTCAGTGCATTCAGTATGTCCTGCATAGGGTGGAACTCGGACTCCAGCAGAGATGACAGTTTAGCCACCGTCCTTCTCTCTCCTATCTCCTCCATCGGATCAAGGCGCTGCCCCAGGACAGAGCTAGCTTTCTTAATCAGTTTGTTCAGTCTCTTCCTGTCGGCTGCAGTAATGCCACTGCCCCAGCAGACCACTCCAAAAGTGATGGCTGATGCCACCACCGTGTCATAGAATGACTTCAGCAGCGCCCCTTGTACACCAAAAGACCTGAGTCTCCTCAGCAGGAACAGCCTGCGCTGTCCCTTCTTGTAGAGTGCATCAGTATTGTGTGACCAGTCTAGTTTATTGTTCAGATGAATACCCAGGTACTTATAGGATGTCACCATCTCGATGTCTGTTCCCTGTATATTTACTGGTACTGTGAGGGGCTGCCCATGCCTGCGGCAGTCCACCACCAGCTCCTTAGTTTTCCTCGCGTTGATCTGGAGGCAGTTCCGATGGCACCAGTCCACGAAGTCCTGGATAAGCCCTCTGTACTCAGCTTCATCTCCATTGGAGATGAGGCCAACGATCGCAGAGTCATCAGAGAACTTCTGTAGATGGCAGTGTGTTGTGTTGTGTGAGAAGTCCGCAGTATAAAGAGTGAACAGGAAGGGAGCCAGCACCGTTCCCTGGGGGGCCCCCGTGCTACTGATGATCGTGTCGGACACACAGTCCCGGGTTCTCACAAACTGAGGCCGGTTCGTGAGGTAGTCCAGGATCCATGATGACAGGTGCTGGTCCACCCCTGCGCGCAGCAGCTTGTCCTTCAGGATCATCGGTTGGATGGTGTTGAAAGCACTGGAGAAGTCAAAGAACATGATCCTCACCATATTCCCGGGCTTCTCCAGGTGGGACAGAGAACGGTGAAGGAGGAAGATCACCGCATCCTCCACCCCAATGCCATGCTGGTAGGCGAACTGGAGTGGATCCATCGCTGGTTCCACCAGGGGACGGAGGTGAGCAAGGAGCAGTCTCTCCAGGGTCTTCATCAAGTGGGACGTCAAGGCCACCGGTCTGTAGCTGTTCAGGTCTTTGGGGTGGGAAGTTTTTGGTACAGGTACCACACAAGATGTTTTCCACAGCTGTGGTACCCTCCCCAGTTTCAGGCTCATGTTGAAGATATACGTCACAATCCCACACAGCTGGTCTGCACAGGACTTGAGGAGCTTTGCGCTGATGCCGTCCGGTCCCGGCGCCTTCCTCGCCTTGATCTTCCTCAGCTCCGTCCTCACCTGGGTCCTGGTCAGGGTCAGGATGGGGGGCTGTGTGTTGGGAGTGGGGGGGTGTTGGTGGAGTGGGGAGTGGGCAGCAGGACTTGATTTCTTTAGAGGCAGCAGTGGTTGTTGTGCAGTCAGGGGGGAAGGCGGTTGGTCAAATCTATTGAAAAACAGATTCAGGTTGTTCGCCCACTCCCTGCCCCCTGTGGCCTGGGGGGAGGTATTCTGGAGCCCCGAGATGGTTTTGAGGTTTCTCCAGACCCTGCTGATGTCGCTCTGTTGCAGCTTGTCCTCCATCTTCTTCCTGAAGCTGTCCTTGCCTTCTCTGATCTTTCTCCTCAGCTCCCTCTGTACGGACTTCAGCATCTCCCTGTTCCCTGACCTGAAGATCCTCTTCTTCTCTCTCAGAAGTGTTTTTATCTCAGGGTTGATCCAGGGTTTGTTGTTTGAGTGACGCCGTATGGTCTTGGTGGGAACGGATTTGTCCACACAGAAGCTGAGGTAGCCCGTGAAGGTGTGAATGAGGCCATCGATGTCCTCACCATGTGGATCGCAGAGCTGCTTCCAGGCAGTGGCTTCAAAACAGCCCTTTAGGGTGTCCATTGTCTCCTCAGACCATAACTCCACAGTGTGCATGGCCGGAGGTTGTCTGTGCACTAGGGGTTTGTACACCGGCCGGAGATGAACCAAGTTGTGATCCGATCTCCCGAGTGGGGGGAGTTGTGATGAGGTGTACGCCTCCTTAGTGTTTGCGTAGAATAAATCCAGTGTTTTATTGTCTCTAGTGTGGCATGTGACATACTGGGTGAACGTGGGTAGAATGGGAGACAGTGAAACATGGTTGAAATCGCCTGAGATGAGGAGAAGAGCATCTGGGTGTTCTGTCTGCAGCCTGCTGGTTACTGAATGGATGACGTCACGTGCTGTCCCAGCGTTCGCCGTCGGATTTGCATAAACAACAATGCAGATCACGTGTGAGTGTTCTCTCGGGAGATATGTAGGCCTCATGCTAACAGCTAGCAACTCAATGTCTTTGCTGCAGTGTCGTTGTTTAACAGTGATATGTCCCGGTCTGCACCAGTTGTTGTTAACATACATTATCACTCCACCGCCCCTAGCCTTGCCACTGTCTGGTGTTCGGTCAGCTCGTATCATGTGAAAACCCTCCAGCTCAATGTTAGCATCTGCTGCTAGTTCAGTTAGCCACGTCTCAGTAAACAAAAGGAGAGAGCACTCCCGGTATGTGCTATCATAACGGGAGATAGCCGCTAGCTCATCTAACTTTCCCAGTATCGACCGTACATTTCCCATGACAACAGATGGAAGGGAGGGTCTGTACCTTATATTTTTTGTCCTCCGCCTTACTCCAGCCCGGCAGCCGCGGCATTTTTGCCTCAGTTCTCTCGGTATGTCGAGTTTTTCCAATGGGACCGGGTGGCGGTTGAATGCTAGCAGCTGTTCTCTGCTGTATCGTATCCTGCTATAAACAGTGGCTCCGTCCACCGGCTCAGGAGACATTTAGGACGATCTGTGTGTCCGTGATATAAGTGGGGTGAAAAAAAAAAGACGGATCAAAAGAGAGAGGAAGGGAAAAAGACTCGGAATCGAGCCGCTGTTGCAAAAGGCAGCCTACTCGTGTGGCGCCGAGAGAAAAAAAAAAAAAAAAAAAAAAAAAAAAAAGTTATGTCCGGGAATGTTGTAAGGAACCGACAGAGAGCATCTTGCTGGGAACACAAACTTTAAACCTTAGTGGTGGTACAGAGTAATGTCGGTTGGGAGGCTGAGTGCCAAAGGAAGGGCAGAAAGAGAATGTTAAATGACTGTTCCTTGCATTTATATGTTCGGCGTGATGACGTCACCAAGCAGGCGCGTCATCATGCTGACACTGACCAGACCTGTGGTTTTAGAACACCACATTCACCCAATTGTAAAACTCCAGAACTAGCTAGAGACAGTGGGTGGACTTGTGTATGGCCGAGCGTGGCTGAGTAGTTTATTATGCCACTTGTGTTGGCAGCCACGCCCCTAGCTAAACACAGTCCTTTTTTTATGTTGAGGAAGGCAGTTCAGTTCAAGGGCCTTGAGGTAAGCTCACGGTAGACATGCCCCTGGAGGCACCGGCTGCAGCGGATCTGGGCGCCATCCCACTGGAGCCACGACTCACTAGTCAGCAATGTCTCGGCCAGGATCCCACACCAGCTGGGTCGGCTCCAATGCTGCATCTTGATCCGTTGCAGCTGCTCTTACCTTCAGCAGACAGCTGGCTTGCCATCTTGAACCATCAGCTATCTGGTTGGCGGCTGGTCTCAGCTGCTCGGCAATCTTTATGGGTGTCAGTGATGGTTACGATGTTGAGGCTGACTGCAGGTCCAGGCATTCGGATCTGCGGACCCGAACCCAATCCATCACTGCGAGTGGCACTCTGTTTGGCTGCACTCAGTGTCATGGTTGTGATGGTGTGGCTCTCACATCTGCTGTGGGCATCTACCAGGTTTTGGTGATTCTGTTGCATCCTATTGGGTCACAGACTCTTCATCCTGCAGCTCAGCAGCGCCTCCTGGAGGCTGATGCCGGGCATGGATTCAAAAGCAGTCCAGTGGCTCTACTGCGTTTCGTTGGATTGTGGACTCTTCATCCTGCAGCTCAGCAGCAGCTCCTGGAGGCTGATGTTGGGCGTGGATTTGGAAGGTGTCTGGTGGTTCTGCTGTGTTTTGTTGGGTGGCGGGCCCTTCATCCCTCAGCTCAGCAGTGGCTCCTGGAGGCTGGTGCCGGGCGTGGATTCAAAAGTAGTCCAGCCTCTTCTTTCCCTCTCCTGGGAAGTCTGGTCGTGGTGATGTGTGGCTGTCGCCGTTGGTAGAATCTGTGCCGGGTTGTCGTGTCCCGAGGTTCCTGATAGATGTGGGCTCCCTCTCCTGCAGCTTTGCAGCAGCTCCCTGAGGCTTATGCTGGGCAAGGATCTGAGGTGAGTCCGGTCACTGCCGCTTTTCCGGGGAGGGATGCACTCTGGATTGGCATTGCTCTGCTGAGTCTTGCTGGGCTGCAAATTCTTTATCCTCCAGCACTGCAGTGGGTCCTGGAAGATGATGCCGGGCAAAGATGTGAGATGAGTCTGGCTTCTGCCCCCTCTCTCCTGGTGTTGATTATGGTTGCGAAGATGTGTCGCTGTCGCCGGTGGCAGGACACGCGCCAGGTTGTCGTTATTCACCGGGGTCCACTTTGCCAATGAACTCCCTCTCCTGCAGCTCTGCGGCGGCTCCCTGAGGCTTATGCCAGGCAGGATCAGAGGCCAGTCTGGTTAATGCCCTCTCTCCGTGTGTTGGCATCCCTGCCCCTTGGCCGGGCAGGAGCGCGCTCTTTCTCGATGCATCGGGGAGCCACAGTTGCCACATGGGAAGTGCCTTGTAGTGTTCCTCCAATCTGCGGTGTTTACCTCAGCCTCTTCTGCCATATCACTGGGCCCTTCTGTGGTTACTACGTGTGCTAGCGGTGTCTGGCTTGGCTGCTTGGCTAACTGGTTCCGCACCATCTTGACCTTTAACAAACCGAATTTTCACATGCTAGCTAGGTGGTGAAGGTCCACAACGAATTGTTGTGTCGTTAGCATTAGCTTTCCTCTTAGCCACTTTTTGTCCATGCTTTCTGCTAGCTTGTCACGGATTAGCTCGTCTTCTAACAGCCCGAAGGCGCACGTGCTTGCTAAGACTTGGAGCTCCCTAGCATAATGTTGAGTAGACTCACCCGCATGTTGTTTGCAGCAGAAGAAGACAATTCTTTGGGCCATAATGTTGGTCACATTGTTGTAATATAAGATAAGATAAGATAAGATAAGATAAGCCTTTATTAGTCCCACAATGGGGAAATTCAAGGATTGCAACAGCACAGGGATAGCAACACTCAGAGCAATAATTAAGAAGATACAAAAAATATAAATAAGAGCAGTGGATATACATACATACACATAAATATATATACAAAGTGCGGAGCATTGTAGCAAGATGGAATAAACAGCATAACTGTCTACTTAGTTATCCTACATAGTATGAATATGTACCCATACATATTGTCACCCTCCGTAGCGACTGATATTGTCCTAGTTGTATACTGGAGGGGACCTTTTGTGTAAGTCTGTTGCGTCTTTTGCATTCAATACTATTAGGTCGTCACGTTTTTTTGCTATCTCTGCGAGCAGCCCTGCTTAGGTTGTACAGTCTGACAGCCGTAGGTAGGAAGGACCTGTGAAACCTCTTGGTTGCGCACCTAGGATGATGTAGTCTACTGCTAAATGAGCTCCTCAGTGCGTTCAATATGTCCTGCATAGGGTGGGACTCGGACTCCAGCAGAGATGACAGTTTAGCCGCCATCCTTCTCTCTCCTATCTCCTCCACTGGGTCAAGGCGTTGCCCCAGGACAGATCTACTGTAGCTGTCTTGATCAGTTTGTTCAGTCTCTTCCTATCAGCTGCTGTAATGCCGTTGCCCCAGCAGACCACTCCAAAAGTGATGGCTGATGCCACCACCATGTCGTAGAATATTTCTCCATTAGTAAGGGTTTTATCTTCGGTTTTGCGTGGGTCATCCTCGTCGCCACTTGTTATGTCTGGGAATTTTGTAAGGAACCGACAGAGAGCGCCTCACTGGGAACATAAACTTTATTACAAAAAACCTTAGTGGTGGTACAGAGTAACGTTGGTTGGGAGGCTGAGTGCCAAAGGAAGGGCAGAAAGAGAATGTAAAATGGCCGTTCCTGTCATCACCCGCTGCTCACGGGCTTCCACCTCAGCTGCGCGCACACCTGCTCCTCGTTAGGCTCAGCAATTTATTCCATCCTGCCCTGAGCTGCGGCCTGGAGCCGTCTGTCTCCCTGCGTTAATCTACACAGCAACTTCCCTCTCATCAGGCCAGCTGTCTACTCGTCTGACAAGTAAGCTGTCATCTTTACCTTACCTTTCCCGTTCAGACTTCCCCTGTGCACAGGTGGATCCCTTGGCGGCGGACTCACTCTCCTTCGTCACACTGCTCCTCCACTTGCTGCATCATCCCGGACGCACAGCAGGACGCTGTCTCCCAGGCTTGGGACTTGCCACGCCAGCCACCGCGACGCTACAAGGTTGCCTGGCCGAACGGCGAACTGCTCTGTCCTGACTACATCCTCCACCACATCACACTCATATCTTACATACACGCATCCATACACAAACACTGTTGCTTAATAAAGCCTTCAAATCTGTCTAAGCCTGCGTGCGTGTTTCCTGGGCCGAATAATATGTCAGTACGGCTCCAGCAAAGCGGCCCAGTGGACAGCGGGCTCGCGCGTCATTTTACCACTCTCGAGGCTCAGGTAGATTTGATAGCTCATCAGCAACAGGTAATTTTGAACCAACTAACCTCAATCACAAATCGGTTGGACCGCCTGGACCCTCCGCGGCCTTTCCCTCCGGGTCCTCCTGGCGGTGCGGCTACGGGTGCTTCCATAGCCAGCCAGTCTAGCTCGGGAGCACCTGCCCGTCTCACACCTATCCCAACCCCTGCTCGCTTCAGCGGGAAACTCGGTGGAGCAAAGGGGTTTATCCTACAGTGTGAGTCGGTGTTTCTGCGCGTTCCCGGGGATTTTCCCTCAGACCACAGCCGAATCGGTTACATGGCTAACCTCCTCGAGGGACGAGCGTTAGCTTGGGCTTACGCTGTTATAACGAAGCCAAGTTACGCAAACCTCTCGTATAACCGGTTCGTGCAGGACTTTCTAGAAGTCTTTGATCATTCCTGACTCGACAGCGTCCTCGCGGACCAGCTCCTCAGTCTCCAACAGGGAGCCCGGTCCGCGGCGGAATACGCGATTGACTTCCGGGTGGCTGCGGAGGAGGTGGGCTGGGGAGAGGCATCTCTCTGCAGCATTTTCCTCCGTAGCCTTAATTCAGGTCTGAGGGATGAACTAGCTGGTCGGGATCTCCCAGGGTGACTCTCTGAGCTGATCTCGCTCACGATTAGTCTGGACAACAGGCTGCGTGAGCGAGTTGCGGAGCGGAAGTCTGCCAGCCGCGCACGCGGAGCTTCCCTCTGCCCAGCTCAGTCGCGCCCCCTGGCGCTACCAGCCCCGGAGTCCGCCGATGAACCAGAGGACATGGCCATCGGGCGCACTAGGCTCCCTCTAGCGGAGAGACAACGCCGGCGGGAACGGGGTCTCTGCATGTATTGCGGAGATGACCGGCATCCCGTGGAGCTGTGCCCGGTGAAGCCAAACGGGGAGGTCCGCGAGTCACAATAGGGGGCCTCGCAGACTCCAACCAATCTAATCCCCTATCTTCTTGCACATTGCCAATACGTTTCTGCCACAACTCCACTGGACATTCCACTCATGCACTGGTGGATTCTGGGGCAGAGCAGAATTTTATTTCTAAGAGCCTGGCAACCCGTTTGGGCATACCCAGTCAACAGCTGCCTAACCCCCTGAACTTGGTAACGCTCTCACGTTCTTCCCTGGGCACAGTTACTCACCGCACCAAGCCAGTTCCCATCATCGTCTCCGGCAACCACCGGGAGGATCTGACCCTCTACATCCTGCCCTCCTTGTTGGACCGTGTCATTCTGGGTTACCCCTGGCTGCGGCTGCATAACCCTGTCCTGGATTGGAGAACCGGCAGCATCCTGTCCTGGAGCACCTTCTGCCTGGGTACCTGCCTCCAGTCGGCAGCCTGCGCTCCATCTGCCCCTCTGTCGGCCCCAGTCTCTGAGCCCCCAGACCTGACCCTGGTGCCACAGGAGTTCCACGACTTGGGGGCAGCTTTCAGTAAGTCCAGAGCCTTGTCTCTTCCACAGCATCGACCCTACGACTGTGCAATCAACATCCGCCCGGGGCGCCCCTGCCATCTGGCCACCTTTACAGTCTCTCTGCACTGGAACGCGAGGCGATGGACACATACATAAAGGAGTCACTCAGCACAGGAATCATCCGCCCCTCCTCGTCCCCGCTCGGTGCGGGTTTCTTTTTCGTGGGCAAGAAGGATGGGTCCCTACGTCCCTGTATTGACTTCAGAGCCTTGAATGACATCACGATTAAGGACCGCTACACCCTGCCCCATATGGACACCGCTTTCCACTCCCTCCAGGGGGCGACCTGGTTCACCAAGCTCGACCTTCGCAGCGCCTACCATCTCGTTAGGATCCGGGAGGGAGACGAGTGGAAGACGGGCTTTAGGACACCCAGCGGCCACTTCGAGTATCTCGTGATGCCGTTCGGGCTCACCAATGCACCTGCCATCTTCCAGCACCTTATAAATGACGTTCTGCGGGATTTCCTGGGAGTTTTCGTCTTTGTCTATCTCGACGATATACTCATCTTCTCCAGATCACGCGAGGAGCACCAGGCCCATGTGAGGCGGGTCCTGCAACGTCTGCTGGAGAATCGTCTGTTCATTAAGGCAGAGAAGTACAAGTTTTACGCCCAAACCACCTCCTTCCTGGGGTTCGTGATCTCCCACAATCAGATCCTCCCCGACCCCGCTAAGGTTAAAGCAGTGGTCGAGTGGCCCATGCCGACCTCAAGGAAGCAGGTGCAGCAATTCATCGGGTTCGCTAATTTCTACCGGCACTTTGTCCCCAACTACAGCGCCATCGTTTCCCCCCTGACCCGCCTCACGTCATCGAAGGTGCCTTTTCAGTGGTCTGAGGAGGCGGCTACCGCCTTTAAGCCTCTCCAGGCGGAGTTCTCGTCCTCCCGGGTCCTGACCCAGGTTGATCCTGCTCTTCAGTGTCTGGTGGAGGTCGATGCGTCTGAAACGGGGGTGGGAGCGGTGCTGTCCCAGCGATCACTGGTGGATGGCGTTAAACGGCCCTGCGCCTTCTTCTCCAGAAAACTATAGGCGGCAGAGCGGAATTACGACGTCGGCGACAGGGAGCTCCTCGCCATCAAGCTCACGCTACAGGAGTGGCGTCACTGGTTAGAGGGGGCAGCCCAGCCTTTTGTGGTCTGGACGGACCATAAGAACCTTGAGTACCTGAGGTCAGCGAGGCGCCTGAATGCCCGCCAGGCGTGCTGGTCTCTATTCTTTACTCGTTTCAATTTTACTATCACGTACCGTCCAGGCTCGAAGAATGGGTTGCCCGATGCCCTTTCCAGACAATTCACCCCAGAGGGTCCAGAAGAGTCTGAGCATACCATCCTGCCCGATTCGTGCGTAGTGGGGGCGATTGCATGGGCCATCAAGGACAAGATTCGGAAGGCTCAGGAGGCGGAGCCGGATCCTGGCGGGGGGCCAGAGAAGAGACTGTATGTTCCTTTGGTGGTTCGGGGTGAAGTTATCCACTGGGCCCACACCTCCAAACTCTCTTGTCATCCTGGCATCACCCGCTTGGTGAGTTGGATGCAACGCTCGTTTTGGTGGCCGGGTCTTCAGAAGGACGTTACCAACTATGTCCGGGCCTGTCCCCAGTGCGCCACCGGTAAGTCCCTGAACTCTTCACCTGCGGGTCTACTCCAGCCCCTGCCGGTTCCGGGCAGGCCCTGGTCACACATCGCCCTTGACTTTGTCACCGGACTCCCGGTCTCTAACACCTATGACACGGTTCTGACCATCGTGGACAGGTTCTCCAAGGCCGCCCATTTTGTGCCCCTTCAGGGTCTTCCTTCGGCACGTGAGACGGCCGATCTCCTGGTCCAGCATGTCGTCAGGCTGCATGGGATTCTGCTGGACGTGGTCTCGGACCGTGGTCCGCAGTTTGTCTCCCAGGTATGGAGGAGCTTCTGCAGCGCCTTGGGGGCCACAGTCAGTCTCTCTTCTGGTTATCACCCCCAGTCCAACGGGCAGTGTGAGCGCACGAACCAGGAGTTGGAGGCCGCCCTGCGCTGCGTGACATCGTCCAACCCTTCGTCTTGGAGCTCTTACCTGACCTGGGTGGAGTACGCCCATAACTCGGCCCGGTCTACTGCTACTGGAGTGTCACCGTTTCGAGCGTCCTTGGGGTACGACCCCCCTGTTTTCCCGGAGCAGGAGGGTGAACTGGCCGTTCCCTCAATCCAGGCGCACATCAGGCGCTGCAGGAGCGTGTGGACCAAGACCAGAGATGCGCTTTTACGCACAGCAGCGCACAACAGCTCCACCGCCAATCGCCACAGAAGGCCGGCCCCTGTTTACCAGGTGGGTCAGCGGGTTTGGCTCTCCTCCCAGGACATCCGCCTAAAGGGGGAGAAGAAGAAGCTGGCACCAAGGTTCCTCGGCCCCTTCACCATATCCAAGATTATCAACCCGGTGGCTGTGCGTTTGGCCCTCCCCCCCTCCCTTCGTGTGTGTCCCACCTTCCACATCTCTAAAATTCTCTAAAATCTCTAAAATAGGAAATTCTTCTCATTACCTCCACCATACATTGGACCTTGTTCTGACATATGGCATAGAAATAGAAAATCTTGTAGTGTCTCCTCATAACCCTGTACTGTCAGACCATTGTCTGTTAACCTTTGATTTTACTATTTCTGACTATTTGGCTCCTAAAGAAAAATATTATCACAGTAGATGCCTCTCAGATGATGCTGTTTCCAAATTTATGCAGATTGTTTCCTCTATGCCATGTGTCAACACAACGGAAATAAGCTATAGACAGCTTGCTCCTTCTGTAATTGATAACATGGTGGATAGTGTTTCAGCTTCTCTGCATCAGGCTCTAGACTTGGTGCCCCCCTTCAAAAAGAAAAAGTCTAATCAGAGATTTTTAACTCCTTGGTTCAACACAGAAACTCGTAGCTTAAAACAGAAGACTCGTCAATTAGAAAGAAAATGGCGCTCTACTAATTTAGATGAAATCTATTTAGCTTGGAGAAATAATCTTTTAATTTATAAAAAATCTCTTAGAAAAGCTAGAACGAGTTATTACTCTGCATTAATAGAAGAGAACAAGAATAATCCCAGGTTTCTTTTCAGTACTGTAGCCAGGTTGACAAAGAGTCAGGACTCTGTCAATCCTAGCATCCCCTTAGAGCTTACTAGTCAGGACTTTATGAACTTTTTCAATAATAAAATTTCATCCATCAGAGATAAAATCAATCAGATTCTTCCCACAGTTAACTTAAATACTGTAACTACTACAACTCCTTCTATTGATGTCTGTCTTGATGAGTTTACTCCAATCGACCTTTGTGAGTTAGACAAAGTAGTTTCCTCATCCAAACCTTCAACTTGTCTTTTAGATCCTATTCCTACCAGGTTATTTAAAGAAGTCTTCCCACTTATTGGTAGCTTTATTCTTCATATAATCAATTCTTCATTAACTTTAGGCCATGTACCGCAGGCTTTTAAAACGGCTGTAATTAAACCCTTACTCAAAAAGCCAACGCTAGATCCAGGAGCTTTAGCTAACTATAGACCAATCTCTAATCTCCCTTTCATTTCAAAAATCTTAGATAGAGTTGTTGCTACGCAATTATTTGACCACCTGCAGGGAAATGGTTTACTTGAAGAGTTTCAATCTGGGTTTAGAATCCATCATAGTACTGAAACAGCCTTAGCGAAGGTCACTAATGACCTCCTCATTGCATCTGATAATGGACTAGTTTCTGTACTTGTCCTTTTAGATCTTAGTGCAGCTTTTGATACTATTGATCATAATATTCTACTTGATAGATTAGAACACTATGTTGGACTTAATGGAACTTCGTTGCAGTGGTTTAGATCTTATTTATCTGATAGGTTCCAGTTTGTTCATGTAAATGATGAGTTTTCTTTCAGCTCAAAGCTTAGTCATGGAGTTCCACGGGGATCTGTGCTAGGCCCTACTCTTTTTAGTTTATATATGCTTCCGTTAGGCAACATTATTAGAAAGCACTGTATACATTTTCATTGTTATGCAGATGACACACAATTATACCTGTCAATGAAGCCAGATGATACTAATCAATTAGCCAAGTTAGAAGCCTGTCTTAAGGAAATCAAAGCTTGGATGACTTGTAATTTCCTGCTATTAAATTCAGATAAGACTGAAGTCATTCTTGTTGGTCCAAAAAACCTTAGAAATTCCTTTCCAAATCAAACTTTCAGTTTGGACGCAGTTACTCTTTCTCTTAATAGCTCTGTGAGGAACCTTGGAGTTATTTTTGATCAGGATTTGTCCTTCAATTCACATATTAAATTTGTTTCTAAGACTGCCTTCTATCAGTTGCGTAATATTGCCAAGATTAGGAGCATCTTGTCTCAGAGTGATGCTGAGAAGCTGATCCACGCTTTTGTTAGCTCGAGATTAGATTATTGTAATTCTTTATTATCAGGCTGTCCTAAAACATCTTTAAAAAGTCTTCAGCTGATCCAAAATGCTGCAGCAAGAGTTTTAACAGGTACTAGAAAGAGAGATCATATCTCTCCGGTTCTGGCCTCCCTTCATTGGCTTCCCATAGAGTTTAGAATTAAGTTTAAAATCCTTCTTCTCACTTACAAAGCTCTAAACAATCAGGCTCCTTTTTATTTAAAAGATCTGATACTACCGTATTATCCTAACAGAGCACTACGCTCTCAAAATGCAGGATTACTTGTAATACCTAGAATCTCCAAAAGTACAATGGGAGGCAGAGCCTTCAGTTATCAAGCTCCTCTCCTGTGGAATCAGCTGCCAATCTGGATTCGGGAGTCAGACTCGATCTCTGTTTTTAAGAATAGGGCTAAAACCTACCTTTTTGATCTAGCCTACAATTAGGGAGGGATCATGTGTTTCTGAACCCTCCCTTAGTTATGCTGCTAATAGGTTTAGTCAGCCGGGGGACCTCCAGTAATGCACTGGGCCTCACTCCTTTCCTCACTCTCTATGAAATATTTTTTTTTTGCTGGTCATTAACATTTGTTTGTTCTCTCCCATAGATTGAGTCCCCATCGTGCTGTTTGCTCTCTACATGTCTGTTCTTTTCTTCTTCTCTATCCCTCACCCCCCAGCCAGTCGCAGCAGATGACTGCCCCTCCCTGAGCCTGGTTCTGCTGGAGGTTTCTTCCTGTTAAAAGGGAGTTTTTCCTCTCCACCGTCGCCAAGTGCTTGCTCACAGGGGATCGCCTGATTGCTGGGGTCTTTCTGCAACTGTGGGGGTCCCCCCTACAGTTGATAGTGCTATGAGATGACTGTTGTTGTGAAATGGCGCTATATAAATAAAGTTGAATTGAATTGAATTGAATTGAAAATCAAACCTGTGCTTTCCAATTCACTCTGCCCTCCTCCTAGGACTCCTCCTGCACCTAGGATGGTCGACGGTGACCCGGTGTGGGGTGTTACCGCCATCCTGGACTCCCAGCGTTGGGGTCGTGGGCTGCAATACCTGGTGGATTGGGAAGGTTATGGTCCGGAGTGGAGATCCTGGGTGCGCTCTTCGTGGGTGTTGGATCCTGACCTCATCGCGGAGTTCCACCGGACACACCCAGGTAAGCCAGCGCCAGGAGGCGCTGGTAGGGGGGGGAGTACTGTCATCATCCGCTGCTCACGGGCTTCCACCTCAGCTGCGCGCACACCTGCTCCTCGTTAGGCTCAGCTATTTATTCCATCCTGCCCTGAGCTGCGGCCTGGAGCCGTCTGTCTCCCTGCGTTAATCTACACAGCAACTTCCCTCTCATCGGGCCAGCTGTCTACTCGTCTGACAAGTAAGCTATCATCTTTACCTTACCTTTCCCGTTCAGACTTCTCCTGTGCACAGGTGGATCCCTAGGCGGCGGACTCATTCTCCTTCGTCACACTGCTCCTCCACTTGCTGCATCATCCCGGACGCACAGCAGGACGCTGTCTCCCAGGCTTGGGACTTGCCACGCCAGCCACCGCGACGCTACAAGGTTGCCTGGCCGAACGGCGAACTGCTCTGTCCTGACTACATCCATCTTACATACACGCATCCATACACAAACACTGTTGCTTAATAAAGCCTTCAAATCTGTCTAAGCCTGCGTGCATGTTTCCTGGGCCGAATAATATGTCAGTTCCTTGCATTTATATGTTCGGCGTGATGATGTCATCAAGTGGCCACATCATCATGCCAACACTGACCAGACCTGTGGTTTTAGAACACCACAGTATTGTAGCTCAGGGCTCTGTGGATCACTGATATCAATCTCAGACACCTGTCATAATTAGTTTGCCAGGTGCGCCTAATTAAAGGAAAACTACTTCATAAGGATGTTCCACATTATTAAGCATGCCACAGGTTTCAAGCAATATGGGAAAGAAAAAGGATCTCTCTGCTGCCCAAAAGCATCAAATAGTGCAATTCCTTGGACAAGGTATGAAAACATTCGATATTTCACAAAAACTTAAGCGTCATCATTGTACTGTAAAGAAATTTGAGGCTGATTCAGAGCACAGATGGGTTTTTGCAGATAAAGGCATAATGAGAAAGGTTTCTGCTAGCCAAATTCATCAGATTAAAAAAGCAGCTGCTAAAAAGCCTTACAAAGCAGCAAACATGTATTTGAAGCTGCTGGTGCTTCTGAAGTCCCATGAACCTCAAGGTGTAGGATCCTCCAGAGGATTGCAGTTGTGCATAAACCTAATATTCGGCCACCCCTAACCAATGCTCACAAGCAGAAATGGTTGCAGTGGGCCCAGAAATACATGAAGACTAATTTTTAAGCAGTCTTGTTTACTGATGAGTGCTGTGCAATCCTGGATGGTCTAGATGCATGGAGTAGTGGATGGTTGGTGAATAGCCACCATGTTACTTCTATTTATATGGATGCCGAGAGAAACGCAATTTCATCTTGCCTGCACTACAGTTGCATGTACAGCAATATGACAATAAAGTCTGATTTGATTTGATTTGATTTGATGTCCCAACAAGGCTGCAACGTCAGCAAGGAGATGGCAGAGTCATCTTTTGGGCCGGAATCATGGGGAGAGAGCTTGTAGGCCCCTTTAGAGTCCCTGAAGGTGTGAAAATGACCTCACCAAAGTATAGAGTTTCTGACTAACCACTTTCTTCCATGGTACAAAAAAAGAATCATGCCTTCCATAGCAAAATTATCTTCATGCATGACAATGCACCATCTCATGCTGCAAAGAATACTTCGGTATCATTGGCTGCTATGAGCATAAAAGGAGAGAAACTCATGGTGTGGCCCCCATCCTCCCCTAACCTCAACCCTACTGAGAACCATTTGAGCATCCTCCAGCAAAAGATCTATAAGGGTGGGAGGCAGCTCACATCAAAACAGCAGCTGTGGGAGACTATTCTGACATCTTGCAAAGAAATTCAAGCAGAAACTCTCCAAAAACTCACAAGTTCAATGGATGCAAGAATTGTGAAGGCTATATCAAAGAAGGGGTCCTATGTTAACATGTAACTTGGCCTGTTAAGATGTTTTTGATTGAAATAGTGTTTGATTTCAGTAAATATGACCTCCTAATGCTGCAAATTCAACAAATGACCATTTTCAGTTCTTTATAACTAATCAAATGTTTTGAAACTCTCTTGTGCATAATGATATGGAACAGTGCATTTTGTTGTTTTATTTTTGCAAAAAAAATAGTTATCATCGGGAGGTTTGTTCAATACAGTTGATGACTTGAAAATTATACTGTCATTTGGATTGACTATTTAAGAAAATCAGAGACAAATATCATTTGCATAATATTAGGAACGCAGTGTAATATTCATAATTATGCTTTTACTTTTGGAAATTTTTATATGCATTCAATTATTAAAATCTGTTACTCCAGCATTTTTCTTTGTGCTCTTAATTTTATCCTTGTGCTTCTCTATTTTTATGCCTTGGCGCAAAGGCAACGTAGGCAAACAGTAATCACTCCATGTGTCTGTGTATACATCTGTCTGCTTGTCTATTGCCAGCTTTTCAGCTCACCCGCTCAAAATCAACTGGAACTAAAGGCTTGTATTATTGTATCACCAAATTTTCTTGACTTTTAATTTTCCACTATTTGCAGATAAGGCTTTGTTTTCAAAATAAACACACATTTAACTCACCTTTACCATCAATGCAGCTGCTAGAAAAGCTACTGCAATAACTATGCCCACCCACTAGAAGTGGCAGTGTGACTTTTTTACAGCCCCCCATGCTACCATGCCACAGGCACCGAGACATCAACACCTTGGTGCTTTCATTCATCATCATCATTCACCGTTTATGTTTTTAGTCAAAAATGGGCATGACAGTGCCTGGGGATGATAAAATTCTCCTACAGAAAGCACAAAACAAAATTGCTGACCTGGAGGAGGATATCCGACGACTCTCGGATGAACTGCAGCAGAAAAACACGCTCCTCTCCAACTTCAGCTTACGTCTTCCTCTGCTGTCACAGACGATGAGTCTTTTAGCGGCCCAGGAGTCCAAAAAAACGGCCTTGAGTGACTCAGCCCTCCGAGACACAGTTGCCTGGGACCCCTCCACCTGTCCATGGCCCTCGTCCTGCTCAACGCCGAATCAGATGGCCTGGTCTGAGGTGATGGTCCAGGGCAGGAAAAGGGCCTCAGACGCATCAACCATCAGCCCTCCTCTGCCCATCTCCAACCACTATGAGGCTCTGGCAATGGCTGATAATCCACCTTCCACCGATGCTCCAGCTTCACCGGTTCCAGTTCGCCCGGGCTCCGCTCGACGCGCAGCCTCCACTGACGTCGCACCCATCCCTTCACTGGAAGACCTGGCGGCCTTTCCTCCGCTGAGGACTGATAACAGTGGGGTGGCTGGTATGGCCCCAGCCGAGCCACAGTGGCTCCGGCCCCATTCTGGAGAGTCCTGTGCTCGACGTATGATGCTGAGGGAGGCTGTTTGCTGGCACTCTGGGAGACCACACTGCACGGCACAGTCGGGGAATCCCTCTTCCGGTTCTTCGCTGCCCCGCTCGTCAGCTGGTGAGGTAAGGGGCACCACCTTCCCCAACGACGGGACCCCCACTCTGCTGCCACCTCACTGCACTGACTCTCGCCGAGGGACCCTGCAACCACCAACATCCAGCCCGCTTTTTCCTCCAACCACAATGATCATCGGTGACTCCATCATCAGGCACATCAGGTATTTTAACTCTATCACTCACTGTTTCCCAGGAGCTACTGTCTCCGACCTGTTAGAAAATCTCCCGGATCTGCTGCAGTCACAACCTCCTTCCATCACACGGATTATTATTCATGTAGGGACTAACGACACCACCCGCAGACAGTCTGAAATCACTAAAAATAACTTCTGCAAACTTTTTAATATTTTATCAAACAGTGGAAAGTCTGTTTTTATTTCTGGCCCCATTCCCACACACCATGGATCAGACTGTTTTAGCCTTATTCTTGCCCTCTCAACTTGGCTCAAGTCCGCCTGCAGCAGCAACATTAATTTTATTGACAATTTTAACTTGTTTTGGGGCCGCCACAAGCTCTATAAATCTGACAGTATACATTTAAATGCCTCAGGTAGCTGGCTTTTAGCAGCAAACCTGATGCATATCATTCAAACCACAATACACAATTGACTGTTTACATCCCACGACCCCTTCCCTCCGGATCCACTCACATCTCTGACCCCCAGTAAGACTATCCAGCACGAGTCCCGTTTTTGTCAGTCTCCACCATCTGGTCTGGAAAGTAATTCACTACCCACCTTCCCCATTAGGACATTGATCACGGACAGACTTTCATCCACAAAACATACAGTTCACTAGAACTCACGCCCACACTGCCTACATTCTGTGGATCAGTCTCCAAACAATAATCCACAGAAAACAAATTACCCACCCATAAATAACTCACCACCTACCCTAAATATGGTTCTTTTAAATATACGGTCACTCGCTAACAAGACTTTTATCATCAATGGCCTGATTTTAGATAATAAGATTGACTGTCTATAGTTAACGGAGATGTGGCTTGGCACGGATGCACCAGCGGTTCTCACTGAGGCCTCCCCACCAAATTTTAGTTCAGTTTTTTCCATAAGAAAGCGCAGGAAGGGTGGGGGTACTGCATCAATTTTTTCTTCCTCACTTGCAGTAAAGTAGATTATACTTGATCAATATACCGCATTTGAGCACCACGCTTTTGTCTTTAGCAGCCCCACAATTTTATGCATCACAGTTTACAGACCACCCAAATACTGCCCTGTTTTTATTAATGAGTTCTTTGAGTTTTTATCAATAATCCACTCCTCATATAATTTTATTCTCATTTCTGATGATTTTAATCTACACATTGATAAGCAGGGCGACCATATGTCAGAAGATTTTAATGACCTGCTCACGTCCATGAATTTTACTCAACATGTCATGCAGCCGACTCACAATGGGGGATGCACTCTGGTTCTTGTCATTAGCCATGGCCTGCCCACGAGTGTGTCCTCTGTTGTTGACTTGGCTGTATCTGACCATTACTCTGTGTTTTTTAACATCACTGGTTTTATGAAACGGGAGACCTCGGTGCGAACTGTGAGGAAGCGCCATCTGACACCTGAAGTGGCTGCTGATTTTATCAAACTCTTACGCAATACTCTCCCAGTTATTTCACCTGCATCGTGTGATTTTATTGTTGATAATTTCAACAGTAAATTAAGATCAGCTATTGACAGAGTTGCCCCAATAATCACAAGGACAGTTAGGAATAAACCAAAGCCTCCATGGAGAAATAACCAAATCCAAAAACTGAAAAGAGAGTGCAAGATGGCTGAGAGGAAATGGAGGGAAAACAAATTATCAATTACCAAGTACTACAGAATAAATTAAAAAAATACAATAGTGCAGTCAAGATATCGAGAACTGAGTATTTTTCCAGCATAATCTCAACCCATAACAATAACCCTAAAGTCCTTTCTGCAACTATTGATCAGTTAATCAACCCAGATTTTAATAAAAACACAAACCTGCCATCAGACTCTCTCTCTGAGAGTTTTGCAGACCATGTCAGGTGCAAGGTTGATTCTATTAGATCCAACATTTTATCTGACCAGAAGACTGCTTTTAATGGAATCTTGGACTCACCTTTAGCTGAGGAAACGCTGGACTGTTTTACCCTGGTTGATGCTAAGATGCTTGGTAGAGTTTTCTCCCAGGTAAACTTGACCTCCATGCCTTTTAAATCTGATTCCCACATCACTTTTTAAAACATTTTATGGATTCTTCGAACATGAGATTTTAAACATTGTAAATTGCTCTCTTCAGACTGGTGTTTTCCCTGCTGCCTTTAAAACGGCTGTGGTGAAGCCCCTTTTGAAGAAGAGTAATTTAGATCCTGATATCCTCAGTAACTATCGACCTGTATCCAACTTACCCTTTTTAAGTAAAGTGTTAAAAAAAATTGTTTTTATCCAGTTAAACAATTTTTCTTATGGACCACAACATTCTTGAGAAATTTCAGTCTGGTTTTAGGACAAACCACAGTACCGAGACAGCCCTTTTAAAAATCGTTAATGATATCAGGTGTAACATGGACTCCCACAAACTTTCAGTCCTGGTGTTGCTGGATCTCAGCGCTGCCTTTGATACGGTAGATCGCCACATTTTATTACGCAGGCTCAAACACCTGGTGGGCCTCTCAGGTACTGTTCTCGAATGGTTTCATTCCTATCTCACAGATCGCCACTATTTTGTAAGTATGGATACATGTTCTTCGGCAATCCCTGAAATCAAGTGTGGGGTACCCCAAGTTTCAATTTTAGGGCCAATACTTTTTTATCTTTATATGTTACCACTTGGGGATGTTATCAGGAGACATGGCATCAGTTTTCATAGCTATGCTGATGATACTCAACTGTACATTGCCACGTCTCCTGATGACACAAAACCAATTAATGCCCTTTTGAACTGTATTTTAGATATAAAGTCATGGATGGAAGAGAACTTCCTACAGCTCAACCAGGGCAAAACAGAAGTTTTAATCATTGGTCCTGAAGATAAGAGAGAGAAACTTCTACCAAAATTACTAGGTCTAAAACCTACACATTGTGTCAAGAACCTGAGCGTTCTTTTAGACTCTGACTTTAATTTTAATTCACACATTAAAAATGTAACAAAAATCGGATTTTACCATCTTAGGAATATAGCCAGAGTCCGCCTTTTTCTCTCTCTTGCCAGCACGGAGGTCTTGATGCATGCTTTTATTACTAGTCGTATAGACTATTGTAATGCCCTGCTCTCTGGTCTTCCTCAAAAAAAAAATATCACATCTCCAACTGCTCCAAAATTCAGCAGCACAAGTGTTAACGAGGACCAAGGGGCGGGTGCATATTACACCAGTTTTAGAATTGCTGCATTGGCCCCCGTGCGTTTTAGGATCGATTTTATGGTTCTCTTAGTAGTTTTTAAATGCCTCAGTGGTCTTGGGCCTTCTCATCTATCTGAGCTGCTCTTATCTTATGAGCCCTCACGAACCCTGAGGTCCTCTGGTACTGGCCTTTTAATGGTTCCCAAAGTCAAGACCAAGATCTTTGGTGAAGCTTCCTTTCACTGTTATGGTCCTCGTCTGTGGAACAGCCTGCCCGAGAGCCTCAGGGCCACAGAGTCAATAGATGTTTTTAAGAACAGGCTCAAGACCCACCTTTTTAATTTGGCTTTTAATAAACCTGTTTAACTATTACTGAAGTAGTCATTTATGCTCCATTGTTTTATGTTCTTTTTGGCGCCATTTGTTCTTAGATTTTCTTATCTTCTTATTGATGTGTTTAGTTCAGTTTTGATTTTTGTTTTTTTTTAAGTATGGGTTTTTTAGTTCCTGTTTTTATGTGTTCTTAGTTCTTTTTGTACCTTTTTAAATTTTGGCTTTTAACAAACCGTTTAACTATTCTTGAAGTAGTCATTTATGTTCCATTGTTTTTACATTCTTCTTAGCTCCATTAGCACTTCTTGTGAACTTTAGGCACAGTGGCTACTTCATCCTGAAAGATGTCATTTGAAAAACTGCCATTCTTAATTTCTTTGCCCCACGTGGGTGTGGGAGTAGAATTGCTGCTCAATCCAAGGATGTCCTAATCGTCTTCTCCCAAAAAGGATGGGGCCTTGGCTTGCTTAGTGATTAGTAGTAGATTTTCTTATTTTGATGTGTTCTTAGCTCACTTTCTAAGTACAGGTCTTTAGTTCCCTTTGCTCTTTGTGTTCTTAGTTTTATATTGTATGTGTTTTAGCTCCAGTGTTTCCTCAGGATGGTTGCTCCTTCACGTGGTGCCTCGGTGCCGAGCAATGTCTCCTTTATTTTATCTGTGTAAGAGAAGTAGGGAGTGATGTATGTGCCTGTGTGTGTTGTGTTTGTGGGTATGTTTATGGGAGGGTTGGAAGGGGTGGGGCTGTATCATGTAAAATATGTAATTAAATGTGTCTATTGTTTTCATCTATGTAAAGCACTTTGCGTAGCATCTAATGTTTTAAAAGTACTTTACAAATAAAGTTTGATTGATTGATGATTGATCATAGCAGTCTGTCGGGGGCGACAATGACTGTTTCATTTAGGTCTGATCAGATTCCTCCACTCAGCTCTGTCCTTCGCCTTCCGTTGCCAGGAACTCCTGACCTTGTTAACCCGGGTGACGTCCGAGCCGGTATGAGTTGCTTTCTGACTGACCATTTCATGAAACTGCTTGCAAAGTATTTGAGTACCACTAGCTTTTGCTGGACTAGCGGCACATTCTTGGCAGATAGAGGTATTATCAGTGGCAAGGACAGGCCAAGACAAACTGACTCCCGTATCTGTGCTGACCGGCTTTAAAAGAACTTTTAAAGTCCTGGAGAGACATCATAAGTTGATATTTATTTGTTTATTTGCTTGCTTGCTTAGAAAAAGCTGATGTGGTGCTTGTTATGTATGGAAATACCTGGGTGAAGGATGAGGCAGGATGATGGTTGGTGAACACAGCTTTATTGATCTATGTACAGGATAGCAGATACATGATATGCACCAGCGTGATCATCCGGCAAAGAGACCACAAGATAGTGCCCTTGCCTTATATATGGCCGGTGCAGTGACGTGAAGGGAAGTGCACGTCATTACCCCGAACTTCACAATAAGGTGCTGGAACCCAACACCACATTCTCTCCCCCCCCCCCTAGAAAAGTACAAAACCACATATACAATTGAAATCCCCCCCCCCCAAATTTGGGACCCGAATCACGCACTAAAATAATGAGAAATAATGTACTAAACTGGCCTAACACACTCACTCAAAATAACCTAGAATAGGGCTGATGGGTGGACTACTGTGCAGCCTGCATGGCGCAGTGGATTATTCTGCCACTGGTAACTACAAGTCTTTATTGAAACTAAAAATCACAGCCATGTTCCTAACTAACAACAAAACATATAAAATAACCCCATATCACAACATGCATGCAATAAAACACAAGAACTATAAATAAAATGCAACCACACAGTCACTGGGGTGCAAAAAAATGGAACTTGCATTGAGGGTTAAGGGCAGCCCCTCAGCAGGTGCGCCCCTGGAGACTGCAGACCCCCGGAGTGGTGGTTGACCCTCTGTGTCACGGTGGCCCTCGCGAGCCACCATAAGACGCCAACAAGTCACCGGTGAGTTTGCAATGGTGTTTATTCAGGGTAAGGAACAGAGGATAATAGAAGGTAACATGGAGTACAAAGTAAATAGCCACGGTGGGCTAAAACCGCTATAACAAAGGCAGGATTACAACAGGGTAAACTTACAATTGCAGATGATGAGGAGTTTTCCATGGAGGTTTAACAGGAGCTTAACACAGACTGCTGCATCGGGGTGCATTCAGCGTCCACTTTTAACGCCAGACACTAATGACCCCGAATGCAGCACAGCTGTTGGCTTTGACAGCAGGAAGCTCCACTGGGCGCTGTCACAATAAGAGCCCGGGGAGCCAGAAGGGACACACTACTGTCAAAGCCTGAAAAAGATGATGTATGACCCGAGCGCGGACGAGATCGGCACTCGGATCATGACAGTAGCTCCCCCTCGAGGGCGGGCTCAGAACGCCCAATAACACCCAAGCCCCCCACCCCCCGCAGGGTGGGCGGAAGGGGGCGCCGGCCACGGGGGAGCGAACCAGAAAAGAGGAAAAAAAAAAAACATGGCCACAGGAGCGCATAGGCAGACAGAGGGACAAAAAAAGAAAAACGACGCTCCCATGCACAGATTGTAACTGAGGCAGAACAATCACAGGCGAAATGACAGCGAACAGGAGATTACAAAAACACACCACGAACGAGGCAGATGGAAAGAATAACACAACTACAGGGTATGACAACAGAGAAAACAATATCCCAAAAGGTAACACATACACCAACTGTTTCAGGCAATAAATGGACATTAGACAGAGGGGAAAAAAAACGAACACAAAACACCAGCTAAGGAAAAAGTGAGAGATGCATAATTACAGATACAAGGCCCCCCCGCACATCCCAAAAGTTTACAGACATAATGAAGATGGAAAAAAACCCGGGATGATGGCAATCCTGGTTCTGAGGCATGCAGGCTGATAGTTCGGGGGGCCGCCCAGCATCAAACAGCCATAACGTATGCAGGGGGAAAAAGGACAGTTGGGTTGGCCTACCCCAGTCCCATGCCCGGAAACAAAGAATTTCAGGCGGCCGGACCAGGTCACCAAACAGGTAGTCCAGTGGGTCGGGTGGCCGGCTCAGAGAGCCAGATGGGCGCAGCATCCTTCAGGCGGCCAACCCGCATCGCTTAGCCACCAGGACCGCAGGGGAGAGAGCGACGACGGCCTCCCTGCAGAGGGGAATAGCGAGAGCGAGCCGGGCCGAAGATGAGGGGTCCAAACGGCACCTGGTGGAGAAGGCTTGGGGGGAAGATGAGGGTGATGTTGATGAGAATGAAGATGAGGAGGAAGATGAGCCAGTCGAGTGTCCGGCGGCAGGGGATCTGCAGCTCCCTCACCGACCTTCGATTCTGCTGGTGCTGCACCCTCGTCGGACCCCGATTGGGTCACGGCTGCACCCGCGTCGGACCCCGACTGGGTCGGTGCCGCACCAGTACCAACCTCCAACCCCGAACCCGGAACCTCTGGCACAGCGGACGAAATCAGCTCCGCGCCGGCAACCCTGGGAGAAGGCTCGGGAGAGAGAAAAGAACCGGGATCAGGATCACTGGCAGCGCCAGAACCCAGTGAGACAAGCTCGGATGCAGCGGGCGGCTGCACCCGGCTCGCCTCCCCAAGAGACAGGCAAAAATGCTTTAAAATGCAAAAGAGAAAGACAACACAGAGCACTTGCCTGATCTCGGGTTCCGACGCCATCCAGGACTCTGACGATCCAGGCTCAGACGGCAGGAGGTCGTCATCTGGCTCCCACTCAGCTACGTCGGGCTCTGCAGCCGGCATAATGGTGCCCGCAGCCTGAGGACCCTCTGGCAAAGACGTCCATGCCGACAACCCACACGGCATGGTGGCAGGAGACCCCTGACCCGCTGGACCGAAACGCTCACCCGTGGAGACCCGGGGACACTTCTTCGTCGTCGCAGGTTCCACGCTGCAGTCCGCTTTCCTCCTCCACCCACGAAGTGGCTGCGGGACCGGAACCAGGCTCTCCAGAACCGCAGGCCCCCTCCTCATCCGGCGACGTCGGCCTGGCGCCGAGGACCGCTCAGCGGAGGGAGACACAGAGGAAGCGGGATTAACAATTAAAGCTACAGCAGGTAGTGGGAGCTCGGGGGGCTGCGAACCCCAAACTCCACCTCCAGGAGTCATACAAGGCAAATCACAATGAAGAGGATATGAGTGAACTTGGACTTGCCTGTCTCCCGGAGGCAGGATGGTGCCTGCTGTAGCGGACGTTGCTCCTCCCTTTCCCCGCCGGATGGTGACAGAGAGCCCCCTGGGAGGACGAGGGGGAGCCGCTCAAGAAGGTTCCGGGACGAGGCTCGCCAAAACAGGACTCCAGGCACACACAGCAGCCGGGAAAAGCATCGAGGAGGAGGGGGCGACAGCCAAAACGAGCCGGGCCCGAAGCACTGATGGGACAGGGGGAGAAGATGGCCCAGGGGGAGAGGTTGCGGGGATTCCCTTCTGACGAGGCACGGGAGTGACAGCTGTGTGGGAGGTAGACCCTTTGCGGCGACTCGGAACTGGATCCGGACGGGGTTCATGCTGAGGTTGAAAACAGATGTGACGACGGTTTCTAGCAGAGGGCGAGGCGAAGGTGAGGTCCGGGAATCGCTGCTCCTGTGCGGAGACAGAGGCGAGCAGGTCGGCGAACTCAGGGAAGTCACTTAATTCGGGGTTCCTCTCCACCAGTCTGACTGCCGCTGTCACATGCTTGATTATTTGTGTGGGGTGAACAGCGGAACGAGCTGCCGCCACTAGGTCTCAGATGGAAGCAGCTGCGAATTGAAGCTTCTCCGGGGGATTCCGGAATGACGACACTCTCCGGCAGGGATCACCCTTAGGCGGTGTGAACTCCTGGACTGGAATGGTGACAGGAATGGAATCCGGACGTGAGGAGCAAGGATGCCTCCTCTTCGGCTTCCTGCCGGGATTTCCCTCCAGCCCACGGAGAATCTCGCGCTGCGCGGCGATGTCATCTCTCCTCACGCTGACTTCAGGGTGATTAGCGAAGTGGGGGAGATGATTAAGAATGTCCTCAGCTTGGTCCAGGTACCGGTGCACGTCGCTGTGGAAGTTGAGGAGGGAGGCGGCGATGAGGGTTTCATCTACGCACTCGAGGGAGCCCGCCAGCTCGTTGCTCTGACTCGGAGCACAGACCCTCCGTGACGGCATGCTTCCAGCACAGTACCTAGACAGGAAGGAGCACAGCCCAACTGCAAAACTCACCGGGAACGGCGTCTCGGTGTGGCACCCCTATTTAGACGTCCTGGCAGCAGTCTACTGTCACGGTGGCCCTCGCGAGCCACCATAAGAAGCCAACAAGTTACCGGTGAGTTTGCAATGGTGTTTATTCAGGGTAAGGAACAGAGGATAATAGAAGGTAACATGGAGTACAAAGTAAAAAGCCACGGTGGGCTAAAACACGTTATAACAAATGCAGGATTACAACAGGGTAAACTTGCAATTGCAGATGATGAGGAGTTTTCCACGGAGGATTAACAGAATCAGAATCAGAATCAGAATCAGAATCAGATTTATTGCCATTGTTCATGTAGTACACAAACTAGGAATTTGTCTCGATGCCATGCTGCAACATTAAAAACATGATGAGAAAAAGAGATAAACTAAAAAACTAAAGGACTGAAAACGTGCAATAAGTGCAGAAAAATAAGTAATGATAAGTAATAATGATAATAATAATAATAACAATACTAGTAATAATGAGTAGTACTAGTCAAGGCAGTTATAAAAAATTAGCAAGTAGCAGATAATGTGAAGTACCACATAGTGCAGTCGATAATGCAACAGAAAACAGTGATGAATGACGTGAGTCTGGTTGAGCTGCTGTACATAGTGCACGAGAGTCAAAAAGTCACTTAATGTTCAGCAGTCTGATGGCAGAGGGGAAAAAAACTGTTCATGTGCCGGGAGGTTTTAGTCCGAATGGACCGAAGTCTTCTACCTGAGGGGAGGGGAGCAAACAGTACGTGACCAGGATGTGAAGGATCGGCTATGATCCGGCCAGCACGCCTCCGGGTCCTGGAGATGTACAGGTCCTGGAGAGATGGGAGCTCGCAGCCTATCACCTTCTCAGCAGTGCGCACGACGCGCTGCAGCCTTAGTCTGTCCCTGGCAGTGGCTCCTGCATACCACACAGTTATGGAGGAGGTGAGGATGGACTCGATGATGGCCGTGTAGAACTGCACTAACATCTTGGTGGGTAGCTTGAGCTTCCTCAGCTGCCGCAGAAAGAACATCCTCTGCTGGGCCTTTTTGATGAGGGAGCTGATGGTTGGCTCCCATTTGAGGTCTCGGGTGATGGTGGTGCCCAAGAAGCGGAAGGAATCTGCAATGGTGATGGGAGAGCCTGTGATGGTGAGGGGGGGCAGGGGGGTTGTGACTTTCCTGAAGTCCACAATCATCTCCGCTGTCTTCAGAGCATTCAGCTGCAGGTTGTTGTGGCTGCACCAGGACACCAGCTGGGCCACCTCTTCCCTGTAGGCGGACTCGTTGGAGATGAGCCCGATGAGGGTGGTGTCGTCCGCAAACTTAATCAGCTTAACAGACTGGTGGGAGGAGGTGCAGGAGTTGGTGTAAAGGGAGAAGAGTAGGGGGGAAAGTACACAGCCCTGGGGTGATCCAATGCTGATGCTAACAGAGTCTGAGACAGACTTCCCCAGCCGCACATGCTGTCTCCGGTCCGTCAGGAAGTCGGTGATCCACCTGCAGAGGGAGTCAGGCACGTTGAGCAGGGACAGCTTGTCCTGGAGCAGATCGGGGCGGATGGTGTTGAATGCGGAGCTGAAGTCCACAAACAGAATCCTGGCGTAGGTTCCCGGGGAGTCCAGGTGCTGCAGGATGGAGTGGAGGGCCAGGTTGACTGCGTCATCCACAGACCTGTTAGCACGGTAGGCAAACTGCAGCGGGTCTAGGAGGGGTGTGGTGATGGACTTGAGGTGAGACAGGACCAGGCGCTCAAAGGACTTCATGACTACAGAGGTGAGCGCTACAGGTCTGAAGTCGTTAAGTCCAGCAATCCGTGGCTTCTTGGGGACAGGGATGATGGTGGAGGATTTGAGGCAGGTCGGCACGTGACATTGCTTAAGGGAGGTGTTAAAAATGTCTGTGAAGACAGGAGCCAGCTCTTTCGCACAGTGTCTCAGGGTGGAGGGAGACACACCGTCCGGCCCGGGGGCCTTGCGCGGGTTCAGTCTGGAGAATTGTCTGTGCACGTCCTGCTCACTGATGACAAGGGGAGGGGGGGAGGAGGAGGAGGAGGAGGGGGGGACCGCTTTTGATGAATTAGGGGCTGAGGAGGCAGTGGAGCTGGGTGGAGTGGGTGAGTTGGACACAGCTGACGAGGTGTCAAAACGGGCGTAATATTGGGACAGTTTTTGACAAAGGGTTTTGTCATCCTGACCTTTAGAAGCCTGAGGCCGATAGTTGGTGATTTGCCTCAGTCCTCTCCACACAGAAGCCGAGTCATTAGCAGTGAACTGCTGCTGGAGTTTCTCAGAATACACAGATTTAGCTCTCCTCAGCTCTCTGTTAAACCGATATTTGACCTCTCTGTAGCAGTCCCTGTCTCCACTTTTCAACGCTGCTTCCTTCTCTTTCCTGATCCATCTGAGCTTAGCTGTGAACCAGGGCTTGTCATTAGAATATCTCACCCTGGTGCGCGATGGGAGAATGTCCTCCTCACAGAAGTTGATATATGAGTTCACAGTGTCTGTGTACTCATTAAGATCATGTGTGGCTCTTTTAAACATGCCCCAGTCAGTTATTTCCATGCATGTGTTCAGTTTCTCTCCAGCTTCACTGGTCAATTTCTTTGTAGTGGTCACAACAGGTTTAGTGAGTTTCAGTCTTTGTCTGTATGTGGGGATGAGGTGGACCATCACGTGATCAGATAGACCCAGCGCAGCGCGGGGAACAGCGCGATATGCGTCTTTCACTGTGGTGTAACAGTGATCTAGCGTGTTATTTCCTCTGGTTGGACATTTAATAAACTGTTTGTAGCGGGGGAGCTCGTGACTCAGATTGCTCTGGTTAAAATCGCCCAACACAATAACCAGGGAGTCTGGAAAGTTCCGCTCCGTAAAACTTAAAACTCCGTAAAACTCCGTAAAACAGAAACTTAACAGAGACTGCTGCATCGGGGTGCATTCAGCGTCCACTTTTAACGTCGGACACTAATGACCCTGAATGCAGCACAGCTGTTGGCTTTGACAGCAGGAAGCTCCACTGGGCGCTGTCACAATAAGAACCCGGGGAGCCAGAAGGGACACACTGCTGTCAAAGCCTGAAAAAGATGATGTATGACCCAAGCGCGGTCGAGATCGGAGCTCGGATCATGACACTCTGGATGACGGAGCCTGGGTCCCACACCGCCGTCACCGACTCCCGTCCAGCCTCACCACCTGGAACGTCTTCCCGGACACACCAAAGCTGATTGCCGTGTCTTGACAAGCCGTCAGACAACCTGATGCACGCCGCACCCAGCTTAGCCACAATGCACAGACACCCTCGATGTATTTCTGGCTGTCATTTGGCCCAACTTCGCCGTGGACGTCCTTCACCCCGAACCTGCACCAAGTCCATAATCCGGAGTGGAATTTTACTTGGCCTGATGCGTTGCTGCTGAGCATGCAGTAACTCCATGCTCAACAGTCTGGCCCCATCCTCTTCTATAAACATTGTAGTGTTCATCGCTGTAGCTGCAGACCCCCCAGTCAGCTGTGATCAAGTACCGGAGACATCTGGGGCTAGCATGGTGTCACTCGTCGGCATGGGTACCAACCCTGGGCAAAAACTGGTCGAATTGACCTGCGTGGCGTCCGTTAGCTCTTCGTACTGTTCACTTCCAGTGTCCGTCGAGGGCAAGCGGCATGATTTCTCCCATAGGTTCCCCGGGCAAAACAAACGGCACACCCTGGCGTAATGATTCCAGCGTCCACATTTACCACAAGGTTTCCCTCTAGCTGGGCATTTCTTAGCTTTATGGCGGTGCGTTGCAGACCCACAACCCTTGCAAAGGGGTTTTCCCGGGGCAGACCTTTGGCTGGTAGCATTGACTTCACAAAAATCTTCATTCTCGCTATCCTCGCTATCAGGGTCTGCAACATTAGCTGAGGTAAGCAGCTCCGGCTTCCTTTGCGGCTGGTGCAAATTTAGCTCCACAACTAGCTTAGCAATGGCTTCCCACCAGAGAGCTAGCTCCATAGCTTTAGCTAGCGTTAAGTCATTAGGCGCCATTAATAGCCTAGCACGCAGCTCAGCGTTACACATGTGATCTGCTAGTTGGTCACGAACCATTTCATCTTCAAGCGGTCCAAAACGACACTTGCTGGCTAGCTGCTTCAACTCAATGACATATTGGCAGATAGGCTCACCCACCCGCTGATATCGTTGCCGAAAACGAATCCTCCGGACAGTCATGTTGTCTGGGGTGGAGAAATGTTTAGCTGGCAGCTTCACAATGTCCTCACATGAATCTGCCTTGCTGAGCATCTGCAGGACCCTCCGGCCCTCCATACCCAGGCTGTGAACAAGAAGTGCCCACGCTCTCACCCCAGCTAGCTCCCCGTGGCCCAACGCTGTAACATACATCTGATAGGCCTCCCACCAATGCGGCCACAAAACCAATGGTTCGCTCAGGAGCTCCAGAAAGAGATGAAGCGGGGTGATACACACCTCCATGAGTTAATCCTCAATCACCAAATACTGTATATCTGGAAATACCTGGGTGAAGGATGAGGCAGGATGATGGTTGGCGAACACAGCTTTATATACACGGTATGCACCAGCGTGGTCATCCGGCAAAGGGATCACAAGATGGTGTCATAGCCTTATATATGGCTGGTGCAGTGACATGACAGGAAGTGCACGTCACTACCCCACACTTCACAGTAAGGTGCTGGAACCTGACACCACAGTGCTGTCAAATAAAACCCCCGTTTTCATTATCCATTACAGGCAGAGTGAAAGATTTCAAATCTTTCTGATTTAATATTGACTATCATGATTATAGTTTTTGAAATGAAATTACAAATCATGATTTTCTAATTTGAGATGCACTAGTACAACTTAGATGAAAGATGATGATGGAATCTATTCTGCTGCTGCTGAAAATCAATGAGGGTCATCATCCTACAGAACTGTGGTCTGGTTTATAAAATTAAAAACTAAATGTCAAGAGCTGATACAAGGCATAACATCTAATTATTAAGCTACATAATGGTAATAAATAATCATAACCACCGGAGTGGTGGCCTAGTTGATACAGCATCTACCCCACAACCGGGAGGTTGGGGGTTCAAGTCCTGGCTGGGTCATACCAAAGACCATATAAAAATGATACTTCCCACTTCCTAGCTTGTTGCTCAATGTAACAGAATGGGGGAAGAAGTTGTTTGTGGTGGCGCCTTGCAAGGCAGCGACCCCAGGCGACCAGCGACCAGCGACCCCAGGCGCCTAATGGCTGCCGTGTCATTGTGATATGCTTACATAGTGTACCAATGTCAAGTCAAATTCCTCGTGTGTTTTTTACATGCTTGGCAATAAAGCTTTTCTGATTCTGATTCTGATTCTCTGATTCTACATGTGATTAACATTGTAGATAGGAGAAACGTAATATCGTTCTACTGTACATGATTGGCTGTATGGAGTGAATGACAATAGAGGTGGCTTCTTCTTCTAAATGATAACAGTAAACTGTAAAATTTTCCACTGGTCATGTAATGAAGAATATATTTTATTATTCAATCTTACTGATATACATATTAAAAAATAATTTAAAGTAATTTATGTATTTTGTGGTTTTAATTTGCCTTAATGGGGCAGCGGGGTAGCGGAGCAGTTAGCACTGCAGTAGCACAGCAACTCACCCTTGGCCAGGGGATCCTGGGTTTGATCCCAGCCCTCAACCAACAGTGATCTGTGTGGAGTGTGCATGTTCTCCCCATGTCTGCGTGGATGTACCCTGCCTCTCGCCCAAAGATGCTAGGATAGGCTCCAGCCCCCCGTGACCTGAAAAGGATTAAGCGGAAGAAGATGGATGGAATTTGCCTTAATTTAACTGTCGTTTACTTGACTTTAACATGAGTCAAGTGTCTTATTTTATCTAGTCATGGTCCTCTCTGTCTGGTGAAGCTTCTCCAGTAAAAGGTAAAGAGAATACAATAATTTAAAAAAGACAAAAATAAAGTTCCATCTCAGTCAAAAATATCAGCAAAAAAATTTTTCAACTGACACTATTATGGTTGCTAGGCTATGGGGTAGTGAGTGGTCACGTAAATATACATCAACCAAAGACTAGACCGTCTAATTTAACAGCCATAAATCAGCCTTCAGATGCAGCTTACCTGACCTTCGAGTGTTCTGGCCTCCTGGTCTACAAGGCTGCAACCCCTGAGTTGAGACATGCCACCACCAGTGAATCCTGCAGCAACACCACTTGTGGTGGGGACCAAGCGCCTCTTGAGGGACTGACACGCTGGTGGGATCTGAGGAATGGGGCTAGTAATTCCTATCAACAACACCAATTGTGACCAAGAGGATGGGCAGTGAAGCCCAACAGGGGATGTCCAAATAGGAGACTGAACTCACAAACTCCTGCACCAGAGTCTGACATTCTTCTCATGTTAACAAGAGGGTCGACCCAATTGGCATGCCAAGCAGGAATGCTTTTTATTGACTCTGTCTCATAAAGTTTAAGATCATGAGAGCCAACACTGTAAAGAGCAACTTGTAGACTCTACCAAATAAATCTGAGGTTATGGCGCACATTTAGGGCGCATATATGGTATGCATGTATGGTATGCATTTTCCCTCACATATACTTAGTAGGCATGACGGTGCATACTCTGGAGGCTTCACGTCTAAACGGCCAAGAGGACCTGACCCGGCAGAGACCTCGGGAGGTGTGAAGTGGTTTCTTGAGAGACGGGAAGTCAGAGAGAATGTCCCAGCAGGAGCCCCCGAGGCTGAAGAGTTGAGAGACAATGGAGACGCCAAGGAGCCTCGGAGGCTATATGTTTACTGAAGGACTGTGGGTTGGGAATGTGATATTTGATGTTGGGGGTTTTGTGTCTCTGAGAGTATAAGAGCTGTGAAGAATGATTCTTCTGCCTCTTTGCTGAGATACTTCGCTTGATAGAGGATGTAGCCTCACAATAAACCTTTCCTGAGAAATAAACTCAGTCTCGTTTGTGAAAGTCATCCTCTACACTGGGGACCTATGACAAACCATGGCCGGTGGTGGCGAGCTTTCCGCGCCGGACTCTTCAGGGGCCAACCGGGTTAACGCAGCTACCACACTACAGCTGCCCGATTTCTGGCAACATAACCCGCGCTCCTGGTTTCCCACTGTGGAGGCGCAGTTCCACCTTCGGGGAATCTCAGCGGACGCAACGAGGTTCTACCATGTCGTCGCGAAGCTGGACAGCCTCACAGTGCAGCGGGTGGAGAGCCTGACCAACCACCCGCCCCAAGACGACAAGTATGGTGCACTGAAAGCCGCCCTCATTCGAGCCTTCACTCCCTCGCTGGGAGAGCGAGCAGAGAAGCTCCTGGCGCTGACAGAAGGGGAAGCAGACAGGCCGGCAGATCTGATGGCGAAGATGATGAGCCTGAGAGGCGACGATGACGACAGCTTTATCTTCGCCCACCTCTTTCTCAGAACGCTACCGCCAGCAGTGAGAGTCACCCTGGCGAGCTCACAGCTACTCAACAACCGTGACTACCACGAGCTGGGCCAGGAGGCACAGCGGCTCGTCGACGCCCATAGACGGCACGCAGCCACGACGGCAGCAGCGGAGCTGAACGCACCCCCGCGAGACGAGGGGAGACCAGAGGCTGCAGCACCGGATCCACTGAAGTCAGCAGCGGCAGAGGCCAGGAGAAGCGGAGCTGACAACACCCTCTGTTTCTACCATCGACGCTTCGCCGAGAGAGCGCGCAGATGCACCCCACCATGCCAATACCAGCGCCAGGGAAACGCCAAGACCGAGAGCCGGTAGCAGCTGCGACTCTCAGCGCGAAGAACAAGCTGCTTTTCGTGACAGACGCAAATTCAGGGAAAGAATTCCTGGTGGACACAGGCTCCCAGCTAAGTTTTGTCAAGCCTGCCTACGCGGACATGCTGACGCCTGCCAGCGGACCCCTGGTGTTAGCGGTGAACGGCTCCACGATCAAAACCTATGGGGAGAAGACGCTCCTCCTATCCCTCCACGGCCGCACCTTCGAGTGGACCTTCGTCGTAGCCGCAGTTAGCAACAACATGCTAGGTGCTGACTTTTTATGCTCAAACAGTTTATTAGTTGATCTTACTAATGTATTGTAAATGCACTGTCTTTCTACTCTATCTCCTGCACAGCTCGGGTGGCCCTGCCTTCTGCACATCCCAATGTCACAGCTGCGGGTGGTAAGTTTCATGCACTACTCAATCAGTTTCCAGCACTCACGGTCCCAACATTTTCAGCGTCAGTTGCCAAACACAGGGTCGAGCATTTCATAACTACCTCTGGCCCCCCTTTTTTTGCAAAAGCTCGGCGCTTGGACCCAGCTAAACTGGCCATCGCACGCGAGGAATTCGCCAACTTGGAAAAACTGGGCATTGTTAGACGCTCGAACAGCTCTTGGTCGTCACCCCTGCACATGGTCCCCAAAGCTGACGGC
The DNA here is from genome assembly GCA_020510985.1 of Pholidichthys leucotaenia. Taxonomy (NCBI): domain Eukaryota; kingdom Metazoa; phylum Chordata; class Actinopteri; order Cichliformes; family Pholidichthyidae; genus Pholidichthys; species Pholidichthys leucotaenia. The sequence continues at coordinate 263,241,553 of CM035843.1, forward strand.
TCGTGGCGCCCTTGCGGTGATTTCCGCAGATTAAATAATGCTTCAGCACATGACCGCTACCCGATTCCGCACATCCAGGATTTTTCGGCACATTTGGCGGGGGCGCGCATCTTTTCCAAAATAGATTTGGTGCGTGGTTATCACCAAGTCCCAGTCCGCGCGCAAGACATACCCAAAACGGCAGTTATAACCCCTTTCGGGCTTTTCGAGTTTTTGCGCATGCCTTTCGGCCTCAAAGGCGCCGCGCAGACGTTCCAACGCATGATGGACGCAGTATTGCGCGGCCTCCCTTTCGTGTTCGCCTATTTGGATGATATTTTGGTCGCCAGTGCATCCGAAGTCGAACACGAACGCCACCTTACAGCCGTTTTTCAGAGGCTGACAGAACACGGGCTGATAATTAACCCAGCGAAATGCCAATTCGGGGTAGCGCAAATCGATTTTTTGGGGCACCGCGTGTCTCCAGAAGGCGCGGTCCCGCTGCCTGATAAAGTGCGCGCGATAACGGATTTCCCCCAACCGCAGACAGTTAAGGCACTGCAAGAATTTTTGGGGATGGTCAATTTTTATAACCGCTTCCTTCCCAACGCGGCACAGCTCATGCACCCATTGTACGCGGCACTAAAGAAGCAAAAACCTGCAACTAAGGTCGAGTGGTCCCCGGACCGGGAGCGCGCTTTCTCACAGGTCAAATCGGCCCTCGGGAACGCTGCGTTATTGGCACACCCGGTGCCAGCAGCTTGCATGGCGCTAACCACGGACGCTTCCGACGTGGCAGTGGGGGCGGTTGTCGAGCAACTGGTAGCAGGGAGCTGGCAACCACTTGCATTTTTCAGCAAAACATTGCGCGATAACGAGCGTAAATACAGCGCGTTTGATAGGGAGCTTTTAGCCCTGCATTTGGCCATCCGCCACTTCCAGTTCTGGTTGGAAGGGCGCCGTTTCACCGCGTTTGTAGACCACAAACCATTAACATTTGCAATGGCTAAAATTTCAGAGCCTTGGTCGGGTCGACAACAGAGACAGCTGGCCGCGATTTCGGAGTTTACCACCGACATTCAACACGTGGCGGGCAAACACAATGTAGTGGCAGATTGTCTCTCGCACGCAGTTGCACTGCCAGGCCCCCAGGGGGCAGACTCGGCGGCTGTAGACACGGGCCAGGCTTGCGGCGCGGAAGCGCTCGCAGCCCCGGTCTGCGTTGGGTTAGATTATGCAGCCATGGCCGCTGAGCAGGTTAATGATGCGGACGTGCGCGCGCTCCAGTCTGGGCCAACAGGGCTAAGGCTGGAGCACAGGGTGCATCAAAGAGGTATGCCCCCTCTAATCTGCGATATCTCCACGGGGTGCCCCCGCCCCGTGGTCCCAGCTGCGTGGCATCGCCGCATTTTTGACTTAATACATTCGCTGGCACATCCGGGCGTTCGCGCGTCGATCAAAATGGTGGGAGAGAAATTTGTTTGGCCGGGGCTGCGTAAACAGGTCAAAGAATGGGCCGCAGCCTGCGCAGCGTGTCAAAGAGCAAAGGTACACAAGCACACGCGGGCCCCTCTAGAACCTTTTCACATCCCAGCCAAACGCTTCGACCACGTGCATGTCGACTTGGTGGGACCCCTCCCGCTGTCACAGGGGTTCACACACCTTCTAACTATGGTGGACCGCACTACGCGCTGGCCAGAGGCAATTCCCCTGGCGTCAACCACAGCAGCAGACGTTGCGCGCGCTTTTTTAACGGCTTGGGTCGCGCGCTTTGGAGTCCTGTCAGACATAACGTCTGACAGAGGACCCCAATTTGTTTCCGAGCTCTGGTCATCCATGGCACTCAGCCTGGGGGTGAAAATTCATCGCACAACTGCGTATAACCCCCAGGCCAACGGTTTGTGTGAACGCTTTCACCGGTCATTGAAAGCAGCCCTCAGAGCGGCTCTCACGGACACAAATTGGGTTGATAAGCTTCCATGGGTTTTATTAGGGTTGCGTTCAGCACCTAAGGAAGATTTGCAAGCCTCTCCGGCCGAGCTAGTCTTCGCCCAACCTCTCCGGTTACTGGGAGAATTCCTTCCTGAGAACCCCGCACCAGATCGCCTCCCCGCTCAGCTGCTGCAGAGCGACGCGGGATCAAACACCCTCCCCGGTCCAGTTCATCACAGTTTTCCACGCGTTTTCGTGCCTAAAGCCTTAAAGAATGCAAAATTCGTCTTTGTTAGACACGACGCACAGAGGTTAGGTTTAAGACCACCTTATGATGGACCGTTCAGAGTGTTAGAAACCGGGGAAAAGCATTTTTTGCTCGATTTGGGAGACAGGAGGGAATTAGTCTGCATTAACAGACTCAAACCCGCTTTTGTGTTAGCTGATGAACAGGTGCAAGTAGCCAGGGCCCCCCGTTGTGGCAGGCCACCGGGGAGACACTCTTCTAAGCTTTCACAATGATGTGCTAATGACTCTGATCCACAGATGCAAGAGACAGCCACAGGCAGAGCGAGACCTGCTCACAGCAGATATGGCAGGAGGTTGAAGCCCAAGCAGTTGGATGTGTGATATGTTGTGCCAATTTTTTTTTCGTTCTGTGTGATATGTCATGATTCTATGCATCTGGGGTGTAAGTTGTCCTTATTTAGACGTTTGGGGGGGGTTATATGGTGCACATTTAGGGCGCATATATGGTATGCATGTATGGTACCGTATGCATTTTCCCTCACATATACTTAGTAGGCATGACGGTGCATGCTCTGGAGGCTTCACGTCTAAACGGCCAAGAGGACCTGACCCGGCAGAGACCTCGGGAGGTGTGAAGTGGTTTCTTGAGAGACGGGAAGTCAGAGAGAATGTCCCAGCAGGAGCCCCCGAGGCTGAAGAGTTGAGAGACAATGGAGACGCCAAGGAGCCTCGGAGGCTATATGTTTACTGAAGGACTGTGGGTTGGGGATGTGATATTTGATGTTGGGGGTTTTGTGTCTCTGAGAGTATAAGAGCTGTGAAGAATGATTCTTCTGCCTCTTTGCTGAGATACTTTGCTTGATAGAGGATGTAGCCTCACAATAAACCTTTCCTGAGAAATAAACTCAGTCTTGTTTGTGAAAGTCATCCTCTACAAGGTAAAAATTTGTACTCGGTTTGTTTGGTTAGATTTTACTCCACATTTTTCCATTAAATCTATGAAACACTAAAACGTATTGGTTAAAGTCTTTCTAACACTACTTAGTTCATTATACAACTAATCACTCATGGAAACTGAGTAATTTCAGCTTTCCATTCTGTATAGACAATTGTTAAGCTACGTACTTAACTACTGAGAACTGATCAGTTTTACTAAATAACCCTCGTAATCAAGGAAGTTTTTGTGATGAGCTGAAGACTTTGTTACTTATTGTCAGTGAAAGGTGCTATTGTAGAGAATGTGGAAGGACGAGGCTGAGTTTATTTCACAAGTCAAGTTTATTCACATTCTCTAACATCATCCAAAATCAGTGAAAGAGAGTGAATCCCCCAACATCTGTCCCTTTTATACCCCAGGACATCAAAGCTCACAGTCACATTGTCTTTTAATCCCAAATCACAATGCATCCCCCTCCAGGTCCTCTCGCCTCCACCTAAAGTCCTGGTGGTCAGGAAATCCCTCAAGGCCATCTCTTTGCATACAAAAGGCCAGATTTCACATCCTCCTGTTACCCCTAGGAGGTTCAGTCCTTTAGTTCCTCTGAGACATGAAGCATACAATAAGCATACAGTAATATACATGTGAAGCATATGAAACCCACATATGTGCACCACATGACCCCCCCCCCCAAAACGTCTAAGATGGAACAACATAACCACAGATTGCATGTCATAATAAAATCACTACATATCAGTCCACGTGCCGCTTGGGCCTCAGCCTTCTCCCGTATTTGCTGTAAGCAGGCTGTACCACCTCCGCGGCGTCTTCCTGCTGTGGAGCTGCTGCCTGAGGATGAGAACTGTTAGTCAACCTCTGTGGGTGTTCTGGGGAATGCTCTCTAGGGGGTCTGCCGCGCCGAGGTGCCTTAGCCAACTGCACAACTTCGTCAGCTACCACAAAAGCGGGTTTGAGCCTGTTTATGCCAATCATTTCTTTTCTGCCCCCCAAATCTAGCAAAAAATGCTTATCCCCTGTTTCCAGCACTCTATATGGTCCATCATAAGGTGGGCGTAAAGGTGGACGATGGGCATCATGTCTGACAAAAACAAACTCCGCATTTTTTAAAGCCTTATGCACAAAAACACGTGGAAAACTGTGGTGAACGGGGCCAGGTAGCGTGCTCAGGCCTGTGCTATTCTGTAACCGCTGAGCCGGGGAGCACTCTGGCGCTGGATTATCTGGGAGAAATTCCCCGGGCAGCCGAAGTGGCTGCGCAAAAACTAACTCAGCTGGGGAGACTTCTAAGTCCTCTTTAGGTACCGCACGCAACCCCAATAAAACCCATGGTAGCCTGTCCACCCAATTTGCATCCGTAAGCGACGCTCTGAGGGCCGCCTTCAATGGCCTATGGAAACGTTCGCTTAACCCATTAGCCTGTGGGTTGTACGCAGTAGTATGGTGGATTGTTACCCCCAGGCTGCGGGCCATCACTGACCAAAGCTCGGAAACAAATTGAGGACCTCTGTTGGACGTAATGTCCGATGGAACTCCAAAGCGCGCTACCCATGCCGTTAAAAACACGCGCGCCACCTCCTCGGCTGTGGTTGATGACAGTGGGAACACTTCAGGCCAGCGCGTGGTGCGGTCTACCATTGTCAGAAGGTGTGTGCACCCCTGCGACAGCGGGAGGGGGCCCACGAGGCCCATGTGAACGTGGTCGAACCTCTCAGCCAGGATGTGAAATGGCTTCAAGGGAGCTCTCGTGTGTTTGTGTACCTTGGCTCGTTGACAAGCCAAGCAGGCTGCCGCCCACTCTCTAACTTGCTTGCGCAGGCTCGGCCATACAAATTTCTCTCCTACCATTTTGACCGATGTGCGCACCCCTGGGTGCGTCAGAGAATGAATCGAGTCAAAAACGCGGCGGTGCCACGCGGTCGGCACCACCGGGCGCGGTCGTCCCATGGAGACATCGCAGATTAGGGGAGGCATCCCATCTTGCAGCACCCTGCTCTCCAGCCTTAACCCTGTTGGTCCAGACTGGAGCGCGCGCACGTCCGCGTTGCTAACTTGATCCGCGGCCATGGCTGCGTAATCTATCCCTACGAGGACTGGGACCGCGCGGACTTCCGTGCCGCTAGCCTGCTCCGCGGCCATGGCTGCATAATCTATCCCTATGCGGACTGGAGTCACTACGGCGCGCAAGAGACTAAACTACGTTTAGTTTACCCGCTACATGCTGAATATCTGTAGTAAACTCTGAGATTGCAGCCAGCTGCCTCTGCTGCCAGCCTGACCACGGTTCTGAAACCTTGGCCATCACGAAAGTCAGCGGCTTGTGGTCAACGAACACGGCGTCCCTCCAGCCAGAACTGGAAGTGGCAGATGGCCAAGTGGAGAGCTAACAACTCCCTGTCGAATGCGCTGTATTTTCGCTCGCTATCGCGCAAGGTCCTGCTGAAAAAGGCAAGCGGCTGCCAAGCCCCGGCTACATGCTGCTCCACGACCGCCCCTATGGCCACATCTGACGCGTCAGTAGTGAGCGCTATGCGGGCCGTTGGGTCTGGATGTGCCAACAACGCAGTGTTTGCCAGGGCTGTTTTGACCTCCGAGAATGCTCGCTCTCGCTCCAGAGACCATTCGATTTTATTTGTGGGTTTTTGTTTTTTTAGTGCGGCATACAATGGTTGCATGAGCTGCGCTGCGCGGGGGAGGAAACAGTTATAAAAATTCACCATTCCCAAAAACTCCTGTAATGCTTTAACCGTTCGTGGCTGGGGAAAATTTGTTACTGCGCGCACTTTGTCAGGCAGAGGAACAGCTCCTTCTGGAGAGACGCGGTGCCCCAAAAAATCAATCTGCTTCACCCCGAACTGGCACTTCGCTGGGTTGATTATTAACCCGTGCTCTCCCAACCTCCGGAAAACTGCCGTGAGGTGATTTTCATGTTCGTCTTCGGACGCGCTGGCTACCAAAATGTCGTCCAGGTAGACGAACACGAAGGGGAGATCGCGCAACACCGCGTCCATCATGCGTTGGAACGTCTGCGCCGCGCCTTTAAGCCCAAACGGCATGCGCAAAAACTCGAATAGGCCAAACGGAGTTATTACCGCTGTTTTGGGTATGTCCTCAGCACGCACTGGGACTTGGTGGTACCCGCGGACTAAGTCTATCTTAGAAAAAACGCGCGCCCCCGCCAAATGGACGGAAAAATCTTGGATATGCGGGATTGGGTAGCGGTCGTGCGCTGTAGCGTTATTCAACCTGCGGAAATCCCCACAAGGTTGCCACAAGCCGTCAGCTTTAGGGACCATGTGCAGCGGGGAAGCCCATGGGCTTTTCAAACGCCTGATGATGCCCAACTTTTCCAGGTTGGCGAACTCCTCACGCGCTATGGTCAGTTTAGCTGCATCCAAGCACCGAGCTTTTGCAAAAACGGGCGGTCCGGTGGTAGTAATAAAATGCTCCACCCCGTGTTTGGCGACTGCTGCTGAAAATGTGGGAACCGTGAGTGCTGGGAACTGAGTGAGCAGTGTGCGGAACTTACCGCTTGCCGTTGTGACGTTGGCTTGTGCTGTGGGCAGGGTCACTCGGGCTGCACAGGGAACAGAATAAAAAGAGAGTGCATTAACCAGGCGCCTGCCCCTAACATATTGAAGCTCACTTCAGCTATAACAAAAGTCCACTCAAATGTACGGCCATGTAGGGACAGAAGCAGAGTCTTCTCACCGAAGGTCTTAATCCTCGAGCCGTTCGCTGCTGATGCCCCGTGACTTCCGGAGCCCGCCAGCCGGTCAGCATAGGTAGGCATGATGAAACTCACTTGGGAGCCTGTGTCCACGAGGAATTGCTTCCCCGAACGCACATCCGTCAAGTAGAGCAGCTTGTTCTCTTCCCCGAGGGCTACGGCTGCTACCGACCCCCGGCTTTGGCGTTTCCCGAGCTCTTGAACTGGCACGGTGGTATACACTTGCGTGCCCTCTCTGCGAAACGGCGATGGTAGAAACAGAGGTCATCTCGTCCGCGATCCCTGGCCCTCGCTGCTGCCGTTGTCGGTGGGTCTGCTACCGCCGCTTCTGGCCCCCTGCCATCTCCGGCCGTTGCGCCGAGTTCTATCGCTGCTGCGGTGGCCGCACGCTGTCTGCTGGCGTTGAGAATCCGCTGTGCCTCCTGGGCCAGCGTGCGGAAGTCCCGCTGGGTCAACAACGGTGAACCGGCCAGGGTCGCTCTCGTGGCCGACGGTAGGGTTCTCAGGAAAATGTGGGTGAAAAGGAAGTCGTCGTCGTCTGAGCCCCTCAGCCTCAGCATGTCCTCCATCAGGTTGATGGGCATGCTATCTCCCAAGTCGTTCAGAGCCAGGAGCCTCTCAACTCTCTCCTGGACTGAGGGAGTGAAGCGCCGGATGAGCGCAGCCTTCAACCCGCCGTATTTGTCGTCGGCCGGTGGGCGCTCCAACAGGCTCTGCACATGTCGAGCCGTGCGGTTGTCGAGCTTGGCAATGACGTGGTAGAATTTCGTGTCATCTGCCTTTATCCCCCAGAGGGCGAACTGTGCTTCGGCCAAGTGGAACCAGGAGCACGGGTTGTCTTGCCAGAAGGCAGTAAAGACGATATATGCAATTACCGCCCAATCTCTATTTTACCAGTACTATCTAAGGTTCTTGAAAAAGTTGTAGCTACACAGCTGATAGACTACTTACAAGACAGTCAACTTCTTCATCCACATCAATTTGGTTTTAGACCAGGATACTCAACAGAAACAGCAAATTGTTGCCTTATTGAAAACGTCAAACAGTCCTTGGACAGGGGTAATGTGGTAGGAGCTGTTTTTCTAGATCTCAAAAAGGCTTTCGATACTGTAAACCACAGTTTGCTTTTATCCAAAATGGTATCTTTTAACTTCTCCCCAAATACATTAGAATGGTTTGCATCTTATCTCCAGAATAGAGAACAGTGTGTAAAAGTTCACCAGGATAAATCCTCATTTTTAAACAACCACATGGGTATCCCACAAGGGTTCATTCTTGGTCCTTTACTTTTCAGCATTTTTATTAATGACTTGCCGTTACACTGCTCAGCTGCAACATGCCAACTTTATGCAGATGATGCAGTTATTTACACAGCTGCCAAGACTCCAGCACAGGCTGCAGATGTACTGTCTACAAGTATGGTTGATGTCCAAGAGTGGCTCCTCAAGAACCATCTATTGCTGAACCTTCAGAAAACAGTCTCAATGTGCTTTTCAATCAAAAAATGTAACCTGCAACGTTTTAAAGTTAATATACATGATCATGACATCAGTTTAGCTACAGAATTCAAATACCTTGGCATTGTACTAGATCCTCAACTCAAATTTAATCTTCATATAAAGAAAATTTCAAAAACAGTAAAAAAAAATCTGAACTGCTTTAAATTAATTAGATATTACATACCTTACGAAGCAGCTGCACTGTATATGCATTCTATGGTTTTTTCTCATATATCATACTGTTTGACAGTCTGGGCTCAAGCAGCCCCTTCCACAATAAGATATATAGGTTCATTATATAATCAAACCCTAAAAATCTTGGACAAAAAGCCCATTAGGTGGCATCACTGTAATGTTTTAAAAAAATACAACCTATTGAGTTCTGAGAGCTTCATTGACCTCTGTTTTCTGAAATTAACGTTCAAATGTTTCCATAAATCAGCACCCAAGCCACTTGCTGGTTTCGTCCAAAGACAGGACAGCAGCAGAGCCACCAGGAGTTCTGTTAACAATAACTGTAAAATATTCCACCGCAGAACCACATTTGGACAAACAGCTTTCTCTATAAAGGGCAGTCACATCTGGAACACAATGCCAAATGTAATTAAAATAATAACGGACTTTAAAACATTCACTAAAAAGGTTAAAAACTGGCTGAAAAATAAACAAGAATGTACTCATGTATGAATTAATTGTCTGCAAAGTGAGAGTGAATGAAGGGAAGGAATAAATGTGTTTGTTTATAGTGAGTGACGAAGGGAGGGAGGCCTGAAATAGGCAAACGTGAGTTATGTTATATGTGTTAAATGTGAGTCAGGCTGTTATATTTGTGTATTTATAATATTTATAATATTTATGTTAAATGTGAGTCAGGCTGTTATATTTGTGTATTTATAATATTTATAATATTTATAATTGTGTATTTATAATCTTTCTGCATTGATGTATGTGGATATTGTATTTTTTTTTTCATCTTTACTTGATTCTTTTTTCTAAAGCCCATCCAGGGACAAGAGTTGCAAATTAGCTAATAGCTATACACTCTATGTGCAACACATCAGATTGATTGTCTTTGATTAATTGTCTATGTTTATTGCACTGTCCCTGTCAAATAAACTAATCTACATCTACAAGTCAGGTAGCTTGACTGTGGCTGCGTTCGCCTGGCTGGATCCTGACGAGCCCGGCTCGGGGGAATCTTCTCCGCTCATGATACGTCTTAGGGTCACCAGTGTAGAGAATGTGGAAGGACGAGGCTGAGTTTATTTCACAAGTCAAGTTTATTCACATTCTCTAACATCATCCAAAATCAGTGAAAGAGAGTGAATCCTCCAACATCTGTCCCTTTTATACCCTAGGACATCAAAGCTCACAGTCACATTGTCTTTTAATCTCAAATCACAATGCATCCCCCTCCAGGTCCTCTCGCCTCCACCTAAAGTCCTGGTGGTCAGGAAATCCCTCAAGGCCATCTCTTTGCATACAAAAGGCCAGATTTCACATCCTCCTGTTACCCCTAGGAGGTTCAGTCCTTTTGTTCCTCTGAGACGTGAAGCATACAATAAGCATACAGTAATATACATGTGAAGCATATGAAACCCACATATGTGCACCACACTATATAAATAAAATAATTATTATCTCTGTGTTACCATTTTGATGAAGATTCAATTCAATTCAATTCAATTCAACTTTATTTATATAGTGCCATTTCACAACAACAGTCATCTCATAGCACTTTCAAATGTAGGGGAAACCCCCACAATTGCAGAAAGACCCCAGCAATCAGATGATCCCCTGTGAGCAAGCGCTTGGTGACGGTGGAGAGGAAAAACTCCCTTTTAACAGGAAGAAACCTCTAGCAGAACCAGGCTCAGGGAGGGGTAGTCATCTGCTGCGACTGGCCGGAGGGTGAGGGATAGAGAAGATGAAAAGAACAGACATGCAGAGAGCAAACATTAAAGGAGTGAAGCCCAGTACATTATTAGAGATCCCCCGGCTGTCTAAATCTACTAGCAGCATAACTAATGGAGAGTTCAGAGACACATGATTCCTCCCTAATTGTAGGCTATATCGAAAAGGAAGGTTTTAACCCTACTCTTAAAAACAGAGATCGAGTCTGACTCCCGAATCCAGATTGGTAACTGGTTCCACAGGAAAGGGGCTTGATAACTGAAGGCTCTGCCTTCCATTGTACTTTTGGAGATTCTAGATATCACAAGTAATCCCGCATTTTGGGAGAGTAAAGCTGTGTTAGGATAATAGGGTAGTATCAGATCTTTTAAATAAAAAGGGGCATGATTGTTAAGAGCTCTGTAAGTGAGAAGAAGGATTTTAAACTTAATTCTGAACTCTATGGGAAGCCAATGAAGGGAGGCCAGAACCGGAGAGATATGATCTCTCTTTCTAGTGCCTGTTAAAACTCTTGCAGCAGGGTTTTGGATCAACTGAAGACTTTTTAATTCAATTCAATTCAATTCAATTCAACTTTATTTATATAGCGCCATTTCACAACAACAGTCATCTCATAGCACTATCAACTGTAGGGAGGACCCCCACAGTTGCAGAAAGACCCCAGCAATCAGGCGATCCCCTGTGAGCAAGCACTTGGCGACGGTGGAGAGGAAAAACTCCCTTTTAACAGGAAGAAACCTCCAGCAGAACCAGGCTCAGGGAGGGGCAGTCATCTGCTGCGACTGGCTGGGGGGTGAGGGGATAGAGAAGAAGAAAAGAACAGACATGTAGAGAGCAAACAGCACGATGGGGACTCAATCTATGGGAGAGAACAAACAAATGTTAATGACCAGCAAAAAAAAAATATTTCATAGAGAGTGAGGAAAGGAGTGAGGCCCAGTGCATTACTGGAGGTCCCCCGGCTGACTAAACCTATTAGCAGCATAACTAAGGGAGGGTTCAGAAAACACATGATCCCTCCCTAATTGTAGGCTATATCAAAAAGGTAGGTTTTAGCCCTATTCTTAAAAACAGAGATCGAGTCTGACTCCCGAATCCAGATTGGCAGCTGATTCCACAGGAGAGGAGCTTGATAACTGAAGGCTCTGCCTCCCATTGTACTTTTGGAGATTCTAGGTATTACAAGTAAACCTGCATTTTGGGAGCGTAGTGCTCTGTTAGGATGATACGGTAGTATCAGATCTTTTAAATAAAAAGGAGCCTGATTGTTTAGAGCTTTGTAAGTAAGAAGAAGGATTTTAAACTTAATTCTAAACTCTATGGGAAGCCAATGAAGGGAGGCCAGAACCGGAGAGATATGATCTCTCTTTCTAGTACCTGTTAAAACTCTTGCTGCAGCATTTTGGATCAGCTGAAGACTTTTTAAAGATGTTTTAGGACAACCTGATAATAAAGAATTACAATAATCTAATCTCGAGCTAACAAAAGCGTGGATCAGCTTCTCAGCATCACTCTGAGACAAGATGCTCCTAATCTTGGCAATATTACGCAAATGATAGAAGGCAGTCTTTGAAACAAATTTAATATGTGAATTGAAGGACAAATCCTGATCAAAAATAACTCCAAGGTTCCTCACAGAGCTATTAAGAGAAAGAGTAACTGCATCCAAACTGAAAGTTTGATTTGGAAAGGAATTTCTAAGGTTTTTTGGACCAACAAGAATGACTTCAGTCTTATCTGAATTTAATAGCAGGAAATTACAAGTCATCCAAACTTTGATTTCCTTAAGACAGGCTTCTAACTTGGCTAATTGATTAGTATCATCTGGCTTCATTGACAGGTATAATTGTGTGTCATCTGCATAACAGTGAAAATGTATACAGTGCTTTCTAATAATGTTGCCTAACGGAAGCATATATAAACTAAAAAGAGTAGGGCCAAGCACAGATCCCTGTGGAACTCCATGACTAAGCTTTGAGCTGAGAGAAAACTCATCATTTACATGAACAAACTGGAACCTATCAGATAAATAAGATCTAAACCACTGCAACGAAGTTCCATTAAGTCCAACATAGTGTTCTAATCTATCAAGTAGAATATTATGATCAATAGTATCAAAAGCTGCACTAAGATCTAAAAGGACAAGTACAGAAACTAGTCCATTATCAGATGCAATGAGGAGGTCGTTAGTGACCTTCACCAAGGCTGTTTCAGTGCTATGATGGATTCTAAACCCAGATTGAAACTCCTCAAATAAACCATTTCCCTGCAGGTGGTCAAATAATTGCATAGCAACAACTCTTTCTAAGATTTTTGAAATGAAAGGGAGATTAGAGATTGGTCTATAGTTAGCTAAAGCTCCTGGATCTAGCGTTGGCTTTTTGAGTAAGGGTTTAATTACAGCCGTTTTAAAAGCCTGCGGTACATGGCCTAAAGTTAATGAAGAATTGATTATATGAAGAATAAAGCTACCAATAAGTGGGAAGACTTCTTTAAATAACCTGGTAGGAATAGGGTCTAAAAGACAAGTTGAAGGTTTGGATGAGGAAACTATTTTGTCTAACTCACAAAGGTCGATTGGAGTAAACTCATCAAGACAGACATCAATAGAAGGAGTTGTAGTAGTTACAGTATTTAAGTTAACTGTGGGAAGAATCTGATTGATTTTATCTCTGATGGATGAAATTTTATTATTGAAAAAGTTCATAAAGTCCTGACTAGTAAGCTCTAAGGGGATGCTAGGATTGACAGAGTCCTGACTCTTTGTCAACCTGGCTACAGTACTGAAAAGAAACCTGGGATTATTCTTGTTCTCTTCTATTAATGCAGAGTAATAACTCGTTCTAGCTTTTCTAAGAGATTTTTTATAAATTAAAAGATGATTTCTCCAAGCTAAATAGATTTCATCTAAATTAGTAGAGCGCCATTTTCTTTCTAATTGACGAGTCTTCTGTTTTAAGCTACGAGTTTCTGTGTTGAACCAAGGAGTTAAAAATCTCTGATTAGACTTTTTCTTTTTTAAGGGGGCCACCAAGTCTAGAGCCTGATGTAGAGAAGCTGAAACACTATCCACCATGTTATCAATTACAGAAGGAGCAAGCTGTCTATAGCTTATTTCCGTTGTGTTGACACATGGCATAGAGGAAACAATCTGCATAAATTTGGAAACAGCATCATCTGAGAGGCATCTACTGTGATAATATTTTTCTTTAGGAGCCAAATAGTCAGAAATAGTAAAATCAAAGGTTAACAGACAATGGTCTGACAGTACAGGGTTACTGTTTTTAGAGATGTTTTAGGACAACCTGATAATAAAGAGTTACAATAATCTAATCTAGAGCTAACAAAAGCGTGGATCAGCTTCTCAGCACCACTCTGAGACAAGATGCACCTAATCTTGGCAATATTACACAAATGATAGAAGGCAGTCTAAGAAACAAATTTAATATGTGAATTGAAAAACAGATCTTGATCAAAAATAACTCCAAGGTTCCTCACAGAACTATTAAGAGAAAGAGTAACCGCATCCAAACTAAAAGTCTGGTTTGGAAAGGTATTTCTACGGTTTTTTGGACCAAAAAGAATCACTTCAGTCTTATCTGAATTTAATAGCAGGAAATTACAAGTCATCCAAGCTTTGATTTCCTTAAGACAGGCTTCTAACTTGGCTAACTGATTACTATCATCTGGCTTCATTGACATGTATAATTGTGTGTCATCTGCATAACAATGAAAATGTATTTTTTTTTTTATTTTTTTTTTTTTTTTTTTTTTGTTACTTATTTGTACCCGTAGGTAGATTTGGTTTGCAGTCTGGTGACAAGCCACTGGCTGCTGGTCGCTGCGTGCGCGAGCGCCCTAAACCTACATGTTTTTGGTATGCGGGAGGAAACCGGAGAAATCCCGGAGTAAACCCGCGCAACACGGGGAGAACATGCAAACTCCACACAGCTCACTGTTGGTCGGGGGCTGGAATCGAACCCACGATCTCATGATCCCCGCGATCCCCCGGCCGAGGGTAAAACTGTGCTGCCACAGTGCTAAACCACTGCGCCACCGTGCAGCCCTTTCACCGTGCAGTATACAGTGCTTTCTAATAATGTTGCCTAACGGAAGCATATACCGTATAAACTAAAAAGAGTAGGGCCTAGCACAGATCCCTCTGGAATTCCATGACTAAGCTTTGAGTTGGAAGAAAACTCATTATTGACATGAACAAACTGGAGCCTATCAGACAAATAAGATCTAAACCACTGCAGCGAAGTTTCATTAAGTCCAACATAGTGTTCTAATCTATCAAGTACAATATTATGGTTGATAGTATCAAAAGCTACACTAAGGTCTAAAAGGACAAGTACAGAAACAAGTCCATTATCAGATGCAATAAGGAGGTCATTAGTGACCTTCACTAAGGCTGTTTCAGTACTATGATGGATTCTAAACCCAGATTGAAACTCTTCAAATAAACCATTTCCCTGCAAGTGGTCAAATAGTTGTATAGCAACAACTCTTTCTAAGATTTTTGAAATGAAAGGCAGATTAGAGATTGGTTGATAGTTGGCTAAAATTCCTGGATCCAGAGTTGGCTTTTTGAGTAAGGGTTTAATTACAGCAGTTTTAAAAGCCTGTGGTACATGACCTAATGTTAATGAAGAACTGATTATTTGAAGAATTTGGCTACCAATAAATGGAAAGACTTTTTTAAATAACCTGGTAGGAATAGGGTCTAAAAGACAAGTTGAAGGCTTGGATGAGGAAATTATTTTATCTAACTCTAAAAGGTCAATTGGAGTAAACTTATCCAAACAGATATCAACTGAAGGAGTTGTAGTAGTATTTAAGTTAATGGTGGGAAGAATCTGACTGATTTTATCTCAAATAGATGAAATTTTATGATTAAAAAAGTTCATAAAGTCCTGACTAGTAAGCTTTAAGGGAATGCAAGGATTGACAGAGTCCTGACTCTTTATCAGCCTGGCTACAGTGCTGAAAAGAAACCTGGGATTATTCTTGTTCTCTTCTATTAATGCAGAGTAATAACTTGTTCTAGTTTTTTTTAAATCAATCTGATGATCAATTAACAGACCATGGCCTAGCAGAGTCTTGGGAGTTAGAGACCTAATATTTAACAAACCACATTTAATTTTTAAATTATGAGGAAGGGATGCCAAAACATTAAATTTAGAGACCTGATGTTTAATTTGAGATTTACCAACTTTTTGTTTAATCACTTTGGGATGCTTATACCTTTTATTTTTATTAACTTTTGAGGGAGCAGACAATGATTCTCTGATGGGGAAGACAGGGGCTAAGTTGAGGGGTGGCAGATGAAGAGGAGCTGCAAAGAGGCGTGTATTTATCAAGTTAAGTTGTATTTGTCTTGGGTTATAATGTTTTGAGTAACAGGAGACAGACACAATCTCTATGGGGTTATGAATTGAAGACTGATCTAAACAGTGAGAATCATTTGGATTAATAGGATTAATATGAGAAGTGGAAGCAAAAAAGGGCTAGTTGGTAGACTAATAGAAAAATTCCATATTATCTATACTAATATTGATATTAATAATGTATTATTATATTTGAGAAGTATCATACCTTTCATACGCCATGTTTAATGTTTATATGTGCATTCCACATAGGATAAGTTTATATATTCTTGGCCTTTTTCTGTGAGCAATTTCAGCAAGTTCAGACTGAGGATCAGTACATGCGTAAGGAATGATCTAAGCCATTTATTATAATCTCTTTGACATAACCTGTTTTGGGTCACAGGAATGCACAGGAACTTCTCAGCCTGTACAGATCAGTGGTAGATGGACATTCTGCCAGTTTTATGGATCTCATGTCTTCATAACCCATGTCTCCAGAGTGTCTGACATCCGCCTGGATAAGCTTAGTTATCAGGACTGTCCTGTTCTGTCCCTTCCTTTATCCTCATCCTCCCTCTCTGTTCGCCTACCTACATATCAGACTTAGAAGAAAGGATCCTTTAGAGATTCTAGGAGTGTCTGAATGTCATGCCTTGTAACCTCTCCCCCATAGTGGCCAGTGGGGTGATTTTGTAATATTCATTCATTCATTCATTCATCTTCTTCCGCTTAATCCTTTTCGGGTCACGGGGGGGGGGGGGGGGGGGGGCTGGAGCCTATCCCAGCATCTTTGGGCAAGAGGCAGGGTACACCCTGGACAGATCGCCAGTCCATCGCAGGGCCAACACAGAGAGACAGACAACCATTCACTCTCACAGTCATACCTAAGGACAATTTAGAATCCCCAGTTTTATGCCAATTAACCTAACTTTGCATGTTTTTAGCATGTGGGAGGAAACCGGAGAAATCCCAGAGTAAACCCAACCAGATAAATGTACGTAAATTCAACTTCCCGCCTGATTATTTGACTTTGAATAATTTAAGCTCAAAATTATTCTAAGATTTGGCGTCCGAACAGCGGATCCACATATCTCTGTCTTTCCGGCGTCTCTGCTTGATCTCAGCCAGTGCACAGCTGATAAAAAAGACCTTCCCAGGCTGTGAAAAAAAAAAGGGCTCAGTGTTACTGTAGTGAAGGCATTTCAGACCGGGGCGCTGGAACTGACTGGGTGATGGATCTGAGAATCCTATAGGCAGCTTGAATGTAAGTACATTTGTTGTTGTTTATGGATTAAAGATAGTGAGATATTCTGGACCGATAGCACACTGCGTATACTGAAAGGAGTGAAACTAGCTGCCTGAGTGCTAACTTATTTCTGCCCACAGTGAGCGATCTTGTAATAATCCCTTGGGAGGAACGAGGTCTTCCTCTGCAAACGGTGACCGTCATCGCAAGATCCAGGGTGATTCTTAGAAATCCGCGGCTCTCTATGCTCTATGTAAGTGCAGTGGAGGTCCGAAGTTGCATGCAAAGAAAAAAGGGAAAGATACGTGGTCCACTTCCTGTATGGAAGTCACGTGATCCCAGAAAAGTACATTTTTGGGGACAGATTCTTGCCTCTTGTGACCACTTCTGCTTATGGTCCAGGGTTTGGACCTTCAGCATTCGTGGGAGGCTATGTGAACCCCGAAGGGAAAAGGTTTTTTCACGGAAGATTCACGCTCTTACCGGGTCTGCATTATCGTCCATGGGACTTCCCCTGTTCTGGTGAGCTATTGCAAGATGCCGGGGGAGGAGGTCTTACTTTGGGCTTTAGGCACACAGCGGAGGGGTTAACGTGACCATTGAAATATTTTATTTTGTGAGTTTTAGATAAAAGTTACTGCAGACTGGTTTGTTTTGTCTCTGTGTAATCTGCTCCGGTGTGTAAAAAAAAAAAAAGTCTGTGTCTGTGTGTGTGTGTGTGCGTGTGTTATCTATCTGTGTGTCCTTGGGTGAAAGAAACAGACAGAGAGAACTTGGGGGGGAGGGGGCTGTGTAGCTACTGTTTTGTGTGTAAAAACTTGGTAAAAGGGAAGAGAAAGAAAAAACAATCTATATATGGGCATTTTTTGCAGAGTTTTGGGATTTTACTTTTTCTTTCAGTCTAACTTTGTAGATTTTCATTCTAATGTTGTGTACGTGATGAACTATTTACATATTTTTAAAGCCAATATTTTCATTTTGCCTCCAGTTTTTTTTCTTTGGACATTGAGCTATTTTTATTCAATTTTTTGACGTATCACTGACTTTTCTTCTTTTCTTTGACTGAAGCATAACAGTGCACTTTACAGGGAAAAAGAACGTAGGACTGATGTTCTCCTTCCCCCTGCCAAAACAAAACCAGCCTCTGAGACCCACCCTCCTGTAACCTCTCCCCCATCGATATCAAAGAGGCGGCTGAACATCTAAGTTAAGTACAAATGCTTGCATCTTAATTAATGCTACAAGCATGACGATGAAATTAACTGAACATTACAATATCATGCTGTCACTTAATAATGCCTAATCACTGAAGGCTTTATGTATACCCTATATTACATGATTGAATGAATGAATGAATGGATTTTTTTTTTTTTGTTACTTATTTGTACCCATAGGTAGATTTGTTTTGCAGTCTGGTGACAAGCCACCAGCTGCCGGTCGCTGCGTGCGCAAGCGCCCCGTATCCTTAACTTGCATGTTTTTGGCGTGTGGGAGGAAACCGGAGAAATCCCGGAGTAAACCCACGCAACACGGGGAGAACATGCAAACTCCACACAGATCACTGTTGGTCGGGGGCTGGGATCGAACCCACGATCCCCGCGCTCCCCTGGCCGAGGGTAAAACTGTGCTGCCACAGTGCTAACCACTGCGCCACCGTGCATTCATTCATGAATGAATGAATGAATGAATGAATCTTTATTTCGGATAGTACAGGTTAAAAGAAACTGAATAATATAACAAAGGGGGAAAGAAAATCCAACAAGGTCAAATTAGACAGTAACTCCTCTGATTATACAGTTCAGCATAATTCAGCATATTACATGATTCAAAGCATAGAGGTACAAAAGAGATTGATAATTAATGTGTTTGTGCATATGATTTGCCAGAAACTGCTGATTATCAAACAGAGGTCTTGGCAATTGTATGTCATATTGTTGCTTTGTTTAAATAATACTATACTCACTTTTTAATAAATGACATATGCAATCTTATTTACATTCTGACCCTAGGCTTGTCCATGTAAAAAAAAGGGGGGGGAGAACGCAAGAGCAGGATCTGAGAGTTCATGCTGTGACTTTTTTCCCTCCTAAAAGAACACAGCAAGATGAGAATGAATCTCCTGAAAACAGAGATTAGGCCTGCATTTCCAGTTACTAATTTTAACTGCTGTATTGGTTTAAGACTTCTAACATATGATACTGTCCTAAACTAGCAATTACCCATGTCAATTGGTAAAACATTTACTGATTCACAGAGTATTTAGCGAATGCTTGCTGTGAATAGCAAAAGAACATTCAAATTGTGGAAGGTTTAGGTGCAATTTAAAGGTTTTTCTGCTATTCTTCATTCTTCATTTTTCAAAAGGAAAGGGAAAGCATTCACAATTTTTTTCTTTTTCACTAGGAATTAGATTTGCCAAATTAACAAGGAATCATAACATCACTATTACCTTTCAATTTAATCAATCCTTGGTGACATATGCAATATGTAATAAAAAAAACAAACAATAATTCACTTGTGTTTCTTAACATTGCACATTATAATAAACAACTGGGATAAACATTTAAGGGACACAAAAAATAATGATGATCACTGGAACATTAGTAAAATCAATTTATGAGGTGATAAAATTTGCACTCCTGTTGATGTAAATACTGAAGGTGCAGACGGGGAAGCCGTCAGGCTTTCCCAAAATTTTTCTTTGCAGGATGGCACTGACATTTGATCTTTGTGGGAGATGGGGGGAGGCCAGACAGGCTCATTGGCTGGAGGGACCAGAGGGGGAAGGACCTCTTGAGTTGACAAGCATTTTTTTTAAGCTAAGTAGAACAAATGACATTGCAAATGACATGAAGCATAACAATTTAAATGACTCTGACTTTAAAAATGTAGTGTTCATATGACTTCCCACTGCAGGATACATCTGATGCCACTCATCATATAATGGTGTGACAATATCACATTTCAGAAATGTGACAGTAAGAAGGAATGTGTTTTCCCGATGCTCAGCCGTGGCCAACCTGGGCCTCAGGACTACAGTCCACCCCATAATTTACCAAGGAATGTATAAAAAGAGGCATTTCTTGTACAAAATTAAGCCAAATTCTAATTAGGCAAAATGTCCACCTTTCCATTGACTGAAGGAGTGTGACACAACCTTTCACAAGGATTCACTTACACAAATTCAACCTGTCTGTGTTCAGCTGGACAAACTGATCTTAGTTATCAATGCTAAATCATATCAAATATGCACAGACAGCTATATTGCTTTTCCTAAATGGAATTTGTAAATTAGTTCAAGAGACATGACAAAAGAAACCATGATTATTGAAACCTCATTTTGAAGGAGCTGTACTACTCACAAATTTTCATCTAAATTAACTGTGTGTAACACATAAAAGTGGTAACATGCTTCCTTCCAGTAAAAGACACTACCCATCAAGCAGACACCCTGTAACTTTGCTGCATATGTGTCTCCATGCATCAAAAGGGGGTACCAAAAAACTAATTAGCAAAAAATAATTAGCAATTCTCAGAGAAATAGATAATACATAAAAATTATCAATAGATGATCAATAATGAAGAGAAAAATATAAATGAAACCGCTTGGTAATGAAATCACAACTTCCAATAGGAGAAGTTACATCAATAAATTTCCAGATATTTAAGGAAATATCTGTAGATTATTGTAAAGGAAATATTGTGTTTATAAGGAACAAGGTAAACTGATAAGGAAGAAAACCATGCAAATATATGAGAAAAGTTCCAAATGTCTAAGGAAAGTCCAACTTGTGCTGAATTTATGTTTACTGTGGGACTTAATATAGAATCTACTACAAAGACAATACAGATTCTTACTCAATTAAGGGAACAATGCCTTAGGGAGCTCAAAGCAAAATAATTTGATCTTCCCTGCAAAAACTTAGTTTATTTCAAAACCATTGCATGGATCTCATTGAACTAAATAAGAGTGAAGGCAAAAAATATTCAGAAATTATTTACACATTTATTGAATATACAAAGGCTTTACCCTACACTAATTTAAATATTGTGACTTATTTATATTGCTCATATTGTTTTAACTAAAACAATATAATGATTTAAAATAGCTGAAATTATTTACTTAGATAATGGAAATGGAATACACTGTAAACCAAATCATGTCACATTTAAGTGTAGTTCCTAAATTATTAGTACCAAACATTTACCTAGGAAACCATTTAACTTACCATCAACAATTTACAAGATTAGTATAATAGTCAAATAAGAAAATAGGGATGTTGTGAATGACAAACCCTATTATTGAAACCATTTAACTTAGGCAATGAGGAAGGGTTTCTGGGTGATTATATGCAAAGAATGACAACTGACAGCGATGTCATCCATACTACCCTTCCCAGGAGGGACCATGTGACGAAGGAACTGTAAGAGGTGCACCCATCTCCTGAGCAAACCAGGGGATCTGTTCATCAAAGGAAACTGGATCAAAACTCCCTGGCAAGGACAGCACAAAGGTTATCCTGCTGACCTAAACAGCCATGGAAAGCAAAGGACGTGGCACTTGGGTGCATCTAATGTTTTACCCCACCTGAAACCCTCAGCAAGAGACTGCTTAATACATATATATATATATATATATATATATATATATATATATATATATATATATATATATATATATATATACCGGCCACTTTATTAGGTACACCTGTCCAACTGCTCGTTAACACTTAATTTCTAATCAGCCAATCACATGGTGGTAACTCAGTGCATTTAGGCATGTAGACATGGTCAAGACAATCTCCTGCAGTTCAAACCGAGCATCAGTATGGGGAAGAAAGGTGATTTGAGGGACTTTGAACGTGGCATGGTTGTTGGTGCCAGAAGGGCTGGTCTGAGTATTTCAGAAACTGCTGATCTACTGGGATTTTCACGCACAACCATCTCTAGGGTTTACAGAGAATGGTCCGAAAAAGAAAAAATATCCAGTGAGCGGCAGTTCTGTGGGCGGAAATGCCTTGTTGATGCCAGAGGTCAGAGGAGAATGGCCAGACTGGTTCGAGCTGATAGAAAGGCAACAGTGACTCAAATAACCACCCGTTACAACCAAGGTAGGCAGAAGAGCATCTCTGAACGCACAGTACGTCGAACTTTGAGGCAGATGGGCTACAGCAGCAGAAGACCACGCCGGGTGCCACTCCTTTCAGCTAAGAACAGGAAACTGAGGCTACAATTTGCACAAGCTCATCGAAACTGGACAATAGAAGATTGGAAAAACGTTGCCTGGTCTGATGAGTCTCGATTTCTGCTGCGACATTCGGATGGTAGGGTCAGAATTTGGCGTCAACAACATGAAAGCATGGATCCATCCTGCCTTGTATCAATGGTTCAGGCTGGTGGTGGTGGTGTAATGGTGTGGGGAATATTTTCTTGGCACTCTTTGGGCCCCTTGGTACCAATTGAGCATCGTTGCAACGCTACAGCCTACCTGAGTATTGTTGCTGACCATGTCCATCCCTTTATGACCACAATGTACCCAACTTCTGATGGCTACTTTCAGCAGGATAATGTGCCATGTCATAAAGCTGGAATCATCTCAGACTGGTTTCTTGAACATGACAATGAGTTCACTGTACTCAAATGGCCTCCACAGTCACCAGATCTCAATCCAATAGAGCATCTTTGGGATGTGGTGGAACGGGAGATTCGCATCATGGATGTGCAGCCGACAAATCTGCGCCAACTGTGTGATGCCATCATGTCAGTATGGACCAAACTCTCTGAGGAATGCTTCCAGCACCTTGTTGAATCTATGCCACGAAGAATTGAGGCAGTTCTGAAGGCAAAAGGGGGTCCAACCCGTTACTAGCATGGTGTACCTAATAAAGTGGCCGGTGAGTGTATATATACAGTGGGGCAAAAAAGTATTTAGTCAGCCACCAACTGTGCAAGTTCTCCCACTTAAAAGATGAGAGAGGTCTCCAATTTTCATCATAGGTATACCTCAACTATGAGAGACAAAATGAGAAAAAAAAAATCCAGAAAATCACATTGAATGATTTTTAATGAATTAATTGGTAAATTCCTCAGTAAAATAAGTATTTGGTCACCTACAAACAAACAAGATTTCTGGCTCTCACAGACCTGTAACTTCTTCTTTAAGAGGCTCCTCTGTCCTCCACTCGTTACCTGGATTAATGGCACCTGTTTGAACTCGTTATCAGTATAAAAGACACCTGTCCACAACCTCAGTCAGACTTGAAACTCCACTATGGCCAAGACCAAAGAGCTGTCAAAGGACACCAGAAACAAAATTGTAGACCTGCACCAGGCTGGGAAGACTGAATCTGCAATAGGTAAGCAGCTTGGTGTGAAGAAATCAACTGTGGGAGCAATTATTAGAAAATGGAAGACATACAAGACCACTGATAATCTCCCTCGATCTGGAGCTCCACGCAAGATCTCACCCCGTGGGGTCAAAATTATCACGAGAACAGTGAGCAAAAATCCCAGAACCACATGGAGGGACCTAGTGAATGACCTGCAGAGAGCTGGGACCAAAGTAACAAAGACTACCATCAGTAACACACTACGCCGCCAGGGACTCAAATCCTGCAGTGCCAGACGTGTCCCCCTGCTTAAGACACAAGTACATGTCCAGGCCCGTCTGAAGTTTGCTAGAGAGCATTTGGATGATCCAGAAGAGGATTGGGAGAATGTCATATGGTCAGATGAAACCAAAATAGAACTTTTTGGTAAAAACTCAACTTGTCGTGTTTGGAGGAGAAAGAACACCATACCTACTGTGAAGCATGGGGGTGGAAACATCATACTTTGGGGCTGTTTTTCTGCAAAGGGACCAGGACGACTGATCCATGTAAAGGAAAGAATGAATGGGGCCATGTATGGTGAGATTTTGAGTGAAAACCTCCTTCCATCAGCAAGGGCATTGAAGATGAAACGTGGCTGGGTCTTTCAGCATGACAATGATCCCAAACACACCGCCCGGGCAACGAAGGAGTGGCTTCGTAAGAAGCATTTCAAGGTCCTGGAGTGGCCTAGCCAGTCTCCAGATCTCAACCCCATAGAAAATCTTTGGAGGGAGTTGAAAGTCTGTGTTGCCCAGCGACAGCCCCAAAACATCACTGCTCTACAGGAGATCTGCATGGAGGAATGGGCCAAAATACCAGCAACAGTGTGTGAAAACCTTGTGAAAACTTACAGAAAATGTTTGACCTCTGTCATTGCCAACAAAGGGTATATAACAAAGTATTGAGATGAACTTTTGTTATTGACCAAATACTTATTTTACCGAGGAATTTACCAATTAATTCATTAAAAATCCTTCAATGTGATTTTCTGGATTTTTTTTTTCTTATTTTGTCTCTCATAGTTGAGGTATACCGATGATGAAAATTGGAGACCTCTCTCATCTTTTAAGTGGGAGAACTTGCACAATTGGTGGCTGACTAAATACTTTTTTACCCCACTGTATATATTATACTTATTTGGACAAAAAAAGAGGAAAACAACAAATGACTGTCTAACTGTTTCTCTATGCAAGTGTCAGCTGATGACTTGCCGTCCAGTAACGACCTCTGCTGATAGAGAAGCAGGCTGTTTGATTATCGTGACAAGGGAAAAATTAATCTGAAGGAAAGGTGTGGTCAGTGTTGGTATCTTATCATCCTCATCATCCTCTGGTAATACTTAATATTGATCATTAAGTTGTTCCATTTCTTTTACATTGTAGAGAATGTTTGCTCCTTAATAACACTAACAGTTAGTATATCTTTATTGCTAAAATAATGCAGCTACTATAAGCTGTTTGGTTAAAAAAAAAAGAGAGAGAGAGAAAGGCTATATTCAGAAATAACATAGCAAACGTCATTTTGAATCACACCTGACACAACACACCACTCCACTGATTAGAAACATGATGACACTCCTTACTCTGCGAATGCAAGGTTAATTTCATCAGGGAACTCCTCTTGTTGAAGTGGTGATGTCCCCTTTTCAACAGTTTAACACTCTCTGAGTATGCAACAGCTTACAGTGTGTCTCTCCCCTGTACTGCTACCCTGCTTGACCAACGAAGTGAGCAAGTGTTATACCAAGGATCTACATTGTCAAAGGTCATTGAGTCATTGGGCTTATTCGCATCTGGCTGGACACTGGGCAGATCTGTGTACCCTGTTTTGGCAAGTGACCTCATCATGTCGGCAGGGCAGGTGGGCAGGGTGAAGAGAGATGCTTTTCTACCACATGATGCCATTCATGAAGCATGAATGCAATTTCAGATGGAAAGTACAGGAGTGAGGTTTTGTTCATTGTCTCTTTGAGTGAGAGTGGAAATAAAATACCTTAGGGATTAAAACACTTAAATGTAGAC
This sequence comes from Pholidichthys leucotaenia, assembly GCA_020510985.1. Classification (NCBI taxonomy): domain Eukaryota; kingdom Metazoa; phylum Chordata; class Actinopteri; order Cichliformes; family Pholidichthyidae; genus Pholidichthys; species Pholidichthys leucotaenia. Next base: position 263,266,821 of record CM035843.1, read on the forward strand.
TACAATTATTGATTATAACAAAGAATGGAATTGTCCTTGATTGACTAGTTACCACCCTTAGGGGTGTAGGCCCTATTATGGGAGATTATTGTATTCATGAAAATGATGCAAATGGTCATATTAATACCTCAGATACTCATAGAAGTTAGTGTTTCTCTTAATGGAGAAGTCTCATCATAAACTTGGTAATGATTTTTATAACCTCAGATTTTTTCTTGTGTGAGTCCTTAATATGATGATGAGGATGGTGAGAGGGGCAAGGACGTTTTTGGCCTGAGGATGTTTTTGAAGGTTGCAATATAATTTAAGGCTGTTTCATATTATTTTCTATGTTCTTATTTGACACTGTCTGAGATTACTTTTAGTCACATCGCACATATTCACTTCTGATACACGTTTTTAGCTTGCAAAATAACAGCATGTAAATTCTTACACATATTAATTCATTCACTTTATTATTTTTCTTTTAATCCTGATGCATTATTAAGCATCAAGGGGGAATATGATAGAAAAATGCCATATTATCTATACTATTATTGATATTAATAATGTATTATTATATTTAAAAAGTGTCATATCTTTCATATGCCATGTTTAATGTTTATATGTGCATTCCACATAGGATAAGTTTATATATTCTTGGCCTGTTTCTGTGAGCAATTTCAGCGAGTTCAGACTGAGGATCAGTACATGTGTAAGGAATGATCTAAGCCATTTATTATAATCTCTTTGACATAACCTGTTTTGGGTCACAGGAATACACAGGAACTTCTCAGCCTGTACAGATTAGTGGTAGATGGACATTCTGTCAGTTCTATGGATCTCATGTCTTCATGACCCATGTCTCCAGAGTGTCTGATGTCCACCTGGATAAGCTTAGTTATCAGGACTGTCCCGTTCTGTCCCTTCCCTTATCCTCATCCTCCCTCTCCGTTCGCCTACCTATATATATCAGACTTAGAAGAATTGATCCTTTAGAGATTCTAGGTGTGTCTGAATGTCATGCCTTGTAACCTCTCCCCCATAGTGGCCAATGGGGTGATTTTGTAATAAATGTACATAAATTCAACTTTCCGCCTGATTATTTGACTTTGAATAATTTAAGCTCAAAATTATTCTAAGGCAGACCCAGGTACTTCGGGGTGAATTAACATACCAGCTTTCAGCCACTGTACTAAAAAATGCTGAATGGAATAAAACAGATTGTCCCTTAGAACACGTGCACCAAGTCTATTTGGATGGAGCCATCTGGCCTCATAAATGATGGGCGGTTCCAAAACAGGATGAAATTGTCTATAAAACCAATGTTAAAAGTAGGACATGTTGAACACAACCAGGTATTAAGGCTGAGAGTGACATTTTCATGGGCCCAGGGAACACGCACACAGGCTCAGGAGAGATTCAAAGGCTTTAATCAACAACAAGAGATGTATGGATGCGTGTATGTGGAATGTGAATGGTCTGTGGGTGAACGAGGAGCGCCGGGGGTAGAATGACACGCCATGCAGCCAGGCAACCCTATGGACAGAGCAGAGACAGAAATATGAGTTAACCTTCACCATGCGGGGTTAATGTACCAAATGTTGCTTACTTGCAGATGTTACGGTGGCTGGCGTTGGCAAAGGAACTCTTGCCTGGGAGACAGCGCCCTGCTGCGCGCTCGACGAGGAGTGGATGAGGAGGAAGAGGAAGTGACGAGGACGGGAGGAATCCGCCGCCAGGGAATCCACCTGTGCACAGGGGAGAGACTGGAAAACAGGTGAGAGAAAATACAGCTTACTTGCTGGTAGGAGATGCTGCAGGTCGGGAAGGAACGATCCTGCAGAGGGATTGAGAGCGTTGATTAACAGACGGCTCCAGACCAATGCTCTGGGCCGAGTGGGCTAAACAGTCCGTGATTGACGAGGCTCAGGTGTGCGCGCAGCTGAGGCAGATGACTGGGGAAGGCGAGATGCGACAGTACTCCCCCCCCCCCGAGCAGCGCCTCCTGGCGCTGGTTTATCCGGGTGCGCCCGGTGGAACTCCGTGATAAGACCCTTATCCAGCACAAAGGAAGGGTGAATCCAGGATCTCCACTCCGGGCCATACCCCTCCCAATCCACCAGGTACTGCAGCCCATGATCTCGGCGTCGGGAGTCCAGGATGGAGGCGACCCCCCATGCCGGGTGGCCGTCGATCATCACGGGAGGGGGAGGTGCCCTAGGAGGAGGACAGAGTGGGTCAGAGATCACAGGTTTGACCTTGGAGACGTGAAACGTGGGGCAAACACAGAGGGAGGGGGGGAGGGCCAAACGCACAGCCACCGGGTTGATTACCTTAGAGATGGTGAAGGGACCAATAAAGCGTGGCGCCAGCTTCCCCTTCTCGGCCTTGAGATTGATGTCCCGGGCTGATAGCCAGACCTGTTGGCCCACCTGGTAACCAGGAGCAGGCTTCCTGTGGCAATTAGCCGTAGTGCTGTTGCGCGCCGCCGTGCGTAGAAGCGCCTCGCGCGTCCTGGTCCACAGGCTCCGGCAGCGCCTCAGGTGTGCCTGGATGGATGGAACTGCTACCTCACCCTCCTGCTCGGGAAACAAAGGGGGATCATAGCCCAATGACGCCCGGAAGGGGGACATCCCGATAGCCAAAGACAGAGTTGAATTGTGGGCATATTCCACCCAGGCCAGGTGAGAGCTCCAGGAGGATGGGTTGAAGGATGTGATGCAGCGCAGGGCAGCTACCAGCTCCTGGTTAGCGCGCTCACACTGCCCGTTGGATTGGGGGTGGTGACCGGAGGAGAGGCTCACCGTGGCCTCCAGGGCATTGCAAAAACACCTCCATACTTGGGACACGAACTGGGGTCCCCGATCCAATACAACGTCCGTTGGGATCCTGTGCAGTCTGACCACATGTTGGACAAGGAGATCGGCCGTCTCCCGTGCCGTGGGGAGACCATGGAGGGGCACAAAGTGAGCGGCCTTGGAGAATCGGTCCACAATAGTCAGGACGGTGTCGCATAAATTAGAAACGGGGAGGCCAGTAACGAAGTCCAGGGCTATATGTGACCAGGGTCTGCCCGGGACCGGCAGGGGATGGAGCAGCCCTGCAGGGGGTGAGTTCGGGGTCTTGCTCATAGCACACTGGGGGCAAGCATGGACATAATTGGCGACGTCCTTCTGAAGTCCGGGCCACCAGAAAGAGCGCTGAAGGAGGTCCACCAGCCGGGAGATGCCAGGATGACAGGCGAGCTTGGACGTGTGGGCCCAATGGATGACATCCCCCTGAACCGCCGATGGCACAAAGAGCCTCCCTGCCGGGCCACCGCCAGGGTCCGGTTCGGTCTCCTGCGCCTTCCGGATCTTGTCCCTGATGGACCAGGAAACCGCCCCCACAGCACACGAGTTGGGCAGGATGGTGTGGTCCCGCTCCTCCGGGGTCTCAGGGGCAAACTGTCTGGACAGCGCATCGGGTTTCCCATTCTTGGAGCCTGGACGGGAGGTGATCGTGAACCTGAAATGTGTGAAAAACAGAGACCAGCGCGCCTGGCGGGCATTCAGGCGCTTGGCCGGCCTCAGGTACTCCAGGTTCTTGTGGTCCGTCCAGACCACAAAAGGCTGTGCTGCCCCCTCCAGCCAGTGATGCCACTCCTGCAGCACGAGCTTTACTGCCAGAAGCTCCCTGTCACCGACGTCATAATTGTGCTCAGCCGCAGACAGGCGCCGGGAGAAGAAGGCACAGGGGCGCATCACCCCATCCACCGGAGAACACTGGGACAAAACTGCCCCCACCCCCGTGTCGGACGCGTCCACCTCAACCAAGCACTGCAGCCGGGGTCAACCTGGGTCAGGACCCGGGAGGAGGAGAACTCCGTCTTCAAGGTCTCAAATGCTGCTGCTGCCTCCTCGGTCCACTGGAAGGGCACCTTGGGAGAGGTGAGGCGGGTCAGGGGGGTGACGATGGAGCTTCAGTTAGGCACAAAATGGAGGTAGAAATTAGCAAAACCAATGAACTGTTGCACCTGTTTCCTGGAAGAAGGGGTGGGACACTCAACCACCGCTCTGACCTTGGTGGGGTCGGGGAGGATCTGATTGTGGGAGATGATAAAACTCAGGAAAGAGGTTGTCTTGGTGAAGAACTCGCATTTCTCTGCCTTAACATACAGTCTGTTTTCCAAAAGCCGCTGCAGAACCCGCCTCACGTGGGCTTGGTGCTCCTCCCGAGACCTGGAGAAGATCAGGATGTCATCTAAGTATACGAATACGAAGACCCCCAGGAAGTCTCGCAGGATGTCGTTGATGAGCCATTGGAAGACGGCAGGGGCATTGGTGAGCCCAAACGGCATGACCAGGTATTCGAAGTGGCCGCTGGGCATCCGAAATGCCATCTTCTACTCATCGCCCTCCCGGATCCGAACGAGATGGTATGCGCTGCGGAGGTCCAGCTTGGTGAACCAGGTGGCCCCCTGGAGGGAGTGAAAGGCAGAGTCCATGAGCAGAAGGGTGTATCTGTCCTTCACCATGATGTCGTTCAGGGCCCGGAAGTCGATGCATGGCCGCAGAGATCCATCCTTTTTGGAGACGAAGAAAAACCCAGCTCTGAGTGGAGACGAGGAGGGGCGGATGATGCCGGCGCTGAGCGACTCCCTGATGTATGTGTCCATGGCCTCCTGCTCCGGGGCAGACAGGCTGTAGAGGCAACCAGATGGTAACGGCGCCCCCGGGCGGAGGTTTATGGCGCAGTCATACGGGTGGTGGGGGGGAAGAGACATCGCTTTGGACTTGCTAAAGACGAGCCCCAGATCGTGGAACTCCGGAGGCACCAGGGTGAGGTCCGGGGGAGATGAGTCAGGAGCAGGAGGAGGAGAGGATGGGGCACAAGCCGCGGACTGGAGGCAGGTGCCCATGCAAAACGAGCTCCACGAGAGGACGCTGCCAGACTGCCAATCGAGCACGGGGTTGTGGAGGCGCAGCCACGGGTAGCCCAGGATGACGGGGGAAGCTGAGGTGGACAGGACGAACAGGCTGAGGTCCTCTCGATGGTTGCCAGAGATAATGACTGACACTGGCTTGGTGCGATGCGTCACTACTCCCAGGGGAGAACGAGAGAGAGTGACGAGGTTGAGGGGAGCTGGTAATGCTTGACAAGGGATGCCCAAGCGGGTTGCCAGGCTCTTGGAAATAAAGTTTTGTTCTGCCCCCGAGTCCACCAGTGCATGAGTGAGGTGCCCGGTGGAATTGTGACAGAACCTAATGGGCAGTGAACAATTTGAGAGGGGATTTGGCTGGTCGGCGTCCGCGAGGCCCCCTACAGTGACTCGCGGACCCCCCCATTTGGCTTGATCGGGCAATGCTCCATGGAGTGCTGGTCGCCCCCGCAATACATGCAGAGGCCCAGCTCCCGGCGGCGCTGTTTCTCGGCTAGGGGGAGCTTGGTTCATCTGACCAACATCGCCTCAGGCTCATCGGCGGACTCCGGAGCGGGTAACGCCAGGGGGCGAGACTGAGAGGCACGGGTGGAAGTTCCGCGCGAGCGGCTGTAGGACTTCCGCTCGGTGGCCCGCTCTCACAGCCTGTTATCTAAACTGATAGTTAGGGAAATTAATTCAGATAACCGTCCCGGCAGATCCCGGCTAGCCAACTCATCCCGCAGACTAGAACAGAGGCTGCGGAGGAAGATGCTGCAGAGAGATGCCTCGCCCCAGCCAACCTCTTCCGCTGCCACCCGGAAGTCAACAGCATAATCGGCCGCCGACCGGCTACCCTGGTGAAGGTTAAGGAGCCGGTCAGCTAGAATGCTGTCACGATCCGAGTGGTCAAAAACCTCAAAGAAATCTCGCACGAATTGGGCATAGAAAAGGTTCGCGTAGCTGGGCTTCGCCATGACGGCGTAAGCCCAAGCTAACGCTCGCCCCTCCAAGAGATTAGCTACGTACCCAATCCGGCTGTGGTCTGAGGGAAAGTCCCCGGGAACGTGCTGAAACACCGACTCACACTGCAGGATGAACCCACGCGCTTCACTGAGTCTCCTGTTAAAGCGTGCGGGTGTGGGGATTGGAGTGAGCCGGGTTGGCGCTCCCGAGCTAGGCTGGCTAGCCAAGAGAGCAGCGGAAGCTGACCCGCCAAGATGAGCCGGGGGGAACGACTGCTGGGGGTCGAGGCGATCCAGCTGGTGAGTGATTGTACTTAATTGATTGAGAATAACTTGTTGTTGATGAGCGATCAAATCCACCCGAGCCTCGAGGGTGGAAAGTCGGCGTGCAAGCCCGCTGTCTGCTGGGCCGCCCTGCTGGAGCCGTACTGACATATTCACGTGCCCAGGGAACACACACACAGGCTCAGGTGAGATTCAAAGGCTTTATTCAACAACAAGAGAGGTATGGATGCGTGTATGCGGAATGTGAATGGTCTGTGGGCGAACGAGGATCGCCGGGGGCAGAATGACACGCCGTGCAGCCAGGCAACCCTATGGACAGAGCAGAGACAGGAATATGAGTTAACCTTCACCATGCGGGGTTAATGTACCGAATGTTGCTTACTTGCAGATGTTACGGTGGCTGGCGTTGGCAAAGAAACTCTTGCCTGGGAGACAGCGCCCTGCTGCACGCTCAACGAGGAGTGGATGAGGAGGAAGAGGAGGTGGCGAGGACGGGAGGAATCCGCCGCCAGGGAATCCACCTGTGCACAGGGGAGAGACTGGAAGACAGGTGAGAGAAAATACAGCTTACTTGCTGGTAGGAGATGCTGCAGGTCGGGAAGGAACGATCCTGCAGAGGGATTGAGAGCGTTGATTAACAGACGGCTCCAGACCGATGCTCTGGGCCGAGTGGGCTAAATAGTCCGTGATTGACGAGGCTCAGGTGTGCGCGCAGCTGAGGCAGATGACTGGGGAAGGCGAGTTGTGACAGAGAGTTCTGCCAAAATAATTGCAACCTCTTCTAAAAGGAGCAGGTGGCCCAGAAATAAACACATGTCTGCCACAGTTCATAAGAGTGGACAGAAGGCTCCTGAAGTCACTCTTTAAGATCTCTGACATTTCATCTGGGATGTTGTTGCATCCAATGTGCACAATGACAGTTTTAGCGTGGGGGTATTCATTTAATAGGTCAGGGGTAAGAGCCTCAATGTCTGACACTTTTGCCCCAAGAAAATTTTTTTTTTAACACAGTACCTGCTTCTGACGTTCCTCATTATTGAATCACCAATTACCAGCGTCGTCTGGGGGGCTTTGTCGGTGGCTTGTGAAATGGTGGATAATTTTGCCATTGTTGCTGCAGTGGCGGCGGGGTGCCGATGCGGGGGTGATGCGGGGGAATGAGCTCTCTTCTTTTTGGAGCTGGTGTATAGTTTGGCACACCTAAGGTAGTTTTGGTCCGGGGTTTGCGGGTTTGGGCCACTGCTGAAGGAGTAGGGGCGGCCATGAGAGGAAGATCGACATCCAGGTGGGGGAAAGCTTCCAGGGAAAGGATGTCGAATCTGTTTTCCACCAAAAGGGGAAGGGAGGAGGCACGGCCATGTCTGGTCAATCCCCGACATTTGCTATTTGGCCCAACCATGGTCCAGGGCACGCACTGAGGCTGTGATGAACCACCTGGGGCTTTGGGCTTAGCTCTGAGCAGAAGCCAGTGTTTGATGCTGGAGTCCTGGACAGCTGAGGTGACCAGAGCAGGGGTGGAAGTGAATGGCTATGTGCTAATTTCGCCCACGTAAGTAGCCGTCTCTGCTAGCTGCGAGTCCATTGCTGGGGCTGATGTCTGTCTAAAAACAAGTGTCCAGGTGGTTTTCAGCCTCCTGAATCTTATAAAGGTTAGAGAGTCTCAATTCCAACTCAAAAACTTTCTTAGAGAGGGAAACACAGCTGACAAAAGTTGGGGACGGAGCCATGGCTTTCCAGGCCAGAAGTGGCTAGCTAGCTAGCTAAAACAGGTTAGCCTAACCCGGTGAACAGCCCTGATCGGGGTCTGATTCACCTGTGTGCCTGTTCAGGCTGTTGCATTTACTAAGCTAACACTAAGTGAAAAGTTAATATCAGTTAAAGAGATGAAGAGATAAAAATTTAAAACGGCGCTAATACAACAAACAAAAACAGACAAGATAACGCTTTGACAGCGTTAAGACAGTTTGCAAACAGATGCCAACGCCGACACATGCGCAGCCAGATGTTTTCTTAATTGATTTTGCCTGTTAGCAGTTGTTTTCTGTAAGCTGCATAGTGTTAAGCTCTCTGGCCACCATATCTTTTTGCCTTAAATTCTTCTACCATCAAGGACAATGCATCAAAGAACTATCATTCATTCATTCATATGAAGATCCATTATGCCAAACAGACTTAATGAGCCAGACAAACTGGCTTTAGGAGCAGTAACACTGCAGCAGTGTCAAACTAGAGACTCCAGTGTTGTCTTCTTTATTTTCAAATGTTCCCGTCCCCACATTGTTAAAAAAACAAAAAAACAAAACAAAACAGTTTAAGCAATAGCAAGGATATTAAACATAATAACGTCCAGTGTCATTTAGGTGTTAAGGGTTATTTACTGAATTTAAAAAAAAAACTGGTATATTTTTGATGATTTGCTCTTATTCAATTAAAAATATGATGCCAAAGTGGCGTTTTATGGACAGCATGCAGTTCAACACCTTTTTCTATACTTAAAAAATAGTGAGGGAAGGAGAGAGGGATAAAGTAGAAGACAGGGAAAGGGAGCGAAAGTGTCAGGAACAGAGAGCGATGGCATCTCAGACAGACTGTCTGGCTGCAGCGGGATCTCCAGCACTCAGCGTCATATGATTCTGGGGTCAGAGGTTATCCCCACTGATGAATATCGGGCTGAGCCTCATCTTCCTCACAAAAGAAAGGGAGTTGTTTTCACTCTCCGAGTCTGGAAAGTTTATTTCAGGAATCCATCCTGCCAACACAAGACTGTAAACCTGTCTCAAGGCAGAAGAGTTACATTCAGAAATATTACTTTTAAAAAAAGGTTTTAGCAGCTAGCCAAAACCTCTGGAGATGCTCTTCCTAATTCAAATGCATCTCGGTATGTAATTGCATCACAGTGGGAGAAAGAAAGTATGTTCAACTGTGTATGTTTACTACAGGAACATACATCCCTCGGATTTCAACAGGATTTGGAAGATTATAGTTTGCAATGTGTGAACTGTGTGAAAGTAAAGTGATGTTTTGTGTTTATCTGAACGTCTCATTACACTCATTTAACATAGGCAAACAACAGTCCCAGCAAGTTAGAAATATGTCTGATTATTCTGCCCTCTTAATTGTTCCCTTCTTCATCTTAAACTATCTTCCCACTCATGTTTAATCACTATAATGAATTAAATGGCAGATGCCTGGACATTTATGAGACTCCAGGGTATTCACAATGTTGATTTAAGTAATAAAAGATCTCAGTGACTCCTGCACAGGCACAAATACTGCGCTGGCACTCGTGGAAATGTGAGATTCCATGAAACTATTGGATGAATTGCCTTGAAAAGTTTGGTTCACCCTTTCTTAGCCCCCTACTACACCTTCATTTTAATTAAAGCAACAAATTTCTCACACTCCCATGACCCTGCCTGCTTCATCACTCATCTGTCCACATATCATTCTCTGGACACTCTCTTATCACTCCAAGGCCTTGTCTTTTCCACATCATCAACCTCAGACTAGACACACCCTCAGACATGAGCCACTGCTCCAAGTTTTGGTTGTTTTTGTTCCCCGGTGCCTCAAGCTTGAGTTGCCCCATCTGCACCCCCATTCCATCCTCCACTATCACTCAGGGAACAGATAATGAGGGATATTTACCCTTATTAGTGACAATAGTGCTATTTAAGGGCTAATCATCTGTCATATGAAGAGGTCTGACATGTTTTTCATGAGCTGAGCGCTACTGTTGCATAACGAGGCCTGAGAATATATGCTCTGCTGGGAAAGCTGCACATTTAAACACAGTTTTAAGATTTTTTGACAGGTGGCAGAAAGCAAGTGCATGAGGATACAAACCAAAAATGATCCAAATTATTTGACAAGCAACTCATGTAAAAAAAATGTATCATTAGGTATTTCTGACATTTATCTCAGACAAACATCCACAACTGCATCAGATATCCCCTGAGATTCATCAGATGACTTTAAGATTTATACAATATGGAACTAAGTCAGTTTGGCTCTTAATTCTCTTAATGCCAAATTACAACAAGTGCAACTTTATGCTTTAATTGGCCAGCTCAGACGCAATACTTTGGCCATCAAGTGAGGAAAGGTTGTAGCCTGTAGGTGGCAGTAGGTGTGGCTGATTTGATCTAGGGATTAAAACACACAGAAGAAGAATGCCAGGACGATAAGCTACAGGAAGTGTCAAAGGATGCAAGAACAGAGAGAGCACATGCCGAGTGTTTCTCAAAGCCAAGGATGCGTCCTTCCAAGGCTGCATATCTAGGACCTGATGTCATCACGTTTCCTCAAAGGACTGTTCCAAAGTCTAGGATCCTCGCTAGGATAGAGTCCTTTGTTCTCACAATTTTCGAGGATGCACAAGAGGATCCTTTGCACTCTTAAAATCCCCACAATGCTTTGCAAATCTTTAAAAGAGTTTTTCATAGCGGGAGAGAAACTGCAGCACACTGTTACAGTAAATGTAAGTATTTTACATGTTTATTGCATGAGTTACTATACAAACTGTTGCTTTTCTGACCGAAATTAAAATGTTCTTAAACATTTAAATACCCCATTGAAAAGAGCTGCATAATGGCAAAATAATCTGGTTAAATAGATAGATAGATACAGGTGTATATATATATATATATACGTATATATATATATATATATATATATAACAGGGAAAATAAGTATTGAACACATCAACATTTTTCTCATTAAACATATTTCTGATGGAGCCATTGACCTGAGATTTTCACCAGATATCAGTAACAACCAAAGTAATCCATACATACAAAAAAAATCATGGCAATTGTGTTCATAAAACAAGTTATATTTAATAAAGTGGAATGCCACAGGGAATAAGTATTAAACAAATGAAGAAAATAGAGGTGCAAGAAGGCATTTAAAGCCAAGAAACCAGCTGAAATCCATGAGAATTTAGGAAGCCATCCCATCCCCCATCAGTGCAAATTAATTTCAGCTGGTTATCAGATATCAGTAACAACTCAAGTAATTTATGCATACAAAGAAATCAAGGCAACTGTGTTCACAAAACAAGTTATATTGTGGAATGACACAGGGCATAAGTATTGAACATCCATCCATCCATCTTCTTCCGCTTAATCCTTTTCGGGTTGTGGGGGGGCTGGAGCCTGGAAATTCATTTAATATTTAGTAGAAAAGCCTTTGTTGGTAATAACAGCTTCCAGACGCTTCCTGTATGGAGAAACAAGGCACAGGCATTGCTCAGGAGTGATTTTAGCACATTCTTCCACACAAACTGTCTTCAAATCTTGAAGGTTCCGTGTGTGTCTTCTAGGAACTCTGATCTTCAGTTCGTTCCATAGATTTTCAATTGGATTCAGGTCAGATGGCTGACTGGGCCATTCTAGCAACTTTATTTTCCTTCTCTGGAGCCAGTTGAGAGTTTCCTTGGCTGTGTGCTTGGGATCATTAGCCACTGTTACATGTGCAAAATTTCTTCAGATTACAATTCAGATCAGAACTTAACTGTTTACATGGATCCTGAAAAAGTTGATCCGATTAGGACGTGCATTTCCATGTGCCACACGTTTGAACGGACTAAATCATTTTGACATGCACACAATTATCCAACATTCCGGAAATAGTAGAAGAAGAAGCAACTTCCGATGTAAACAAACCCTACTTTGTGTCTTTCTCTTTTTGAAATGGACCTGTATGGTGTTATTCAGACTGCACTTTTGCTTCTGCTTGTCTCCGTAATGAAGCTACAAGCCCAGTAGTTACTTCTGCATATGACAAACAGAGGGAGACAGCAGGACGATACAGACCAGTTTGGTTTTACCCCCGCCATGTCTTCCGCTAGCTGCTGTAAAGGCAGAAATGCATCATGTCGACATGTTACTGACATACAGATATGCGCAGTAAACATATTTTCTACCCAAACTTCGGAATAAGAGTTTATATGCACACCAATCGGATTAACAATTGGCATAACTCAGCCGTCTCAATTGGAAGGAAATTTTGATCCAAATGAGTGTGATCGGGTCAGAATATTCAGATTGGCATGTTTACATGCCAATCTGTAATTTCACGGGCTACCTCAGCTTCTGTGTGGACAAATCCGTTCCCACCAAGACCATACGGCGTCACTCAAACAACAAACCCTGGATCAACCCTGAGATAAAAACACTTCTGAGAGAGAAGAAGAGGATCTTCAGGTCGGGGAACAGGGAGATGCTGAAGTCCGTACAGAGGGAGCTGAGGAGAAAGATCAGAGAAGGCAAGGACAGCTTCAGGAAGAAGATGGAGGACAAGCTGCAACAGAACGACATCAGCGGGGTCTGGAGAAACCTCAAAACCATCTCAGGGCTCCAGAATACCTCCCCCCAGGCCACGGGGGGCAGGGAGTGGGCGAACAACCTGAATCTGTTTTTCAATAGATTTGACCAACCGCCCTCCCCCCTGTCTGCACAACAACCACTGCTGCCTCTAAGAAATCAAGTCCTGCTGCCCACTCCCCACTCCACCGACACCCCCCCCACTCCCAACACACAGCCCCCCATCCTGACCCTGACCAAGACCCAGGTGAGGACGGAGCTGAGGAAGATCAAGGCGAGGAAGGCGTCGGGACCGGATGGCATCAGCGCAAAGCTCCTCAAGTCCTGTGCAGACCAGCTGTGTGGGATTGTGACGTATATCTTCAACATGAGCCTGAAACTGGGGAGGGTACCACAGCTGTGGAAAACATCTTGTGTGGTACCTGTACCAAAAACTTCCCACCCCAAAGACCTGAACAGCTACAGACCGGTGGCCTTGACGTCCCACTTGATGAAGACCCTGGAGAGACTGCTCCTTGCTCATCTCCGCCCCCTGGTGGAACCAGCGATGGATCCACTCCAGTTCGCCTACCAGCATGGCATTGGGGTGGAGGATGCGGTGATCTTCCTCCTTCACCGTTCTCTGTCCCACCTGGAGAAGCCCGGGAATATGGTGAGGATCATGTTCTTTGACTTCTCCAGTGCTTTCAACACCATCCAACCGATGATCCTGAAGGACAAGCTGCTGCGCGCAGGGGTGGACCAGCACCTGTCATCATGGATCCTGGACTACCTCACGAACCGGCCTCAGTTTGTGAGAACCCGGGACTGTGTTTCCGACACGATCATCAGTAGCACGGGGGCCCCCCAGGGAACGGTGCTGGCTCCCTTCCTGTTCACTCTTTATACTGCGGACTTCTCACACAACACAACACATTGCCATCTACAGAAGTTCTCTGATGACTCTGCGATCGTTGGTCTCATCTCCAACGGAGATGAAGCTGAGTACAGAGGGCTTATCCAGGACTTTGTGGACTGGTGCCATCGGAACTGCCTCCAGATCAACGCGAGGAAAACTAAGGAGCTGGTGGTGGACTGCCGCAGGCATGGGCAGCCCCTCACAACACCAGTAAATATACAGGGAACAGACATCGAGATGGTGACATCCTATAAGTACCTGGGTATTCATCTGAACAATAAACTAGACTGGTCACACAATACTGACGCACTCTACAAGAAGGGACAGCGCAGGCTGTTCCTGCTGAGGAGACTCAGGTCTTTTGGTGTACAAGGGGCGCTGCTGAAGTCATTCTATGACACGGTGGTGGCATCAGCCATCACTTTTGGAGTGGTCTGCTGGGGCAGTGGCATTACTGCAGCCGATAGGAAGAGACTGAACAAACTGATTAAGAAAGCTAGCTCTGTCCTGGGGCAGCGCCTTGATCTGATGGAGGAGATAGGAGAGAGAAGGACGGTGGCTAAACTGTCATCTCTGCTGGAGTCCGAGTTCCACCCTATGCAGGACATACTGGATGCACTGAGGAGCTCATTTAGCAGCAGACTACATCATCCCAGGTGCACAACCGAGAGGTTTCGTAGGTCCTTCCTACCAACGGCTGTCAGACTGTACAACCTAAGCAGGGCTGCTCGCAGAGATAGCAAAAAGACGTAACAAACTAATAGTTTTTTTGAATGCAAAAGATGCAATAGACTTACACAATGGTCCTCTCCGGCATACAACTAGGAACATACCGGTCGCTATGGAGGGTGAGAATATGTATGGGCACATAATCATACCATGTAGGATAACTAAATAGACGGTTATGCTGTTTCATCCCACCTAGCAACAATGCTCTGCACTGTGTGTGTTTAGATATTTACATATTTATTCCATCTAGCTACAATGCTCAGCACTGGGTGTGTTTATATTTATATATCTATATATTTATTCCATCTAGCTACAATGCTCCGCACTGTGTTTTATATATCTACATATTATTCCATCTAGCTACATTGCTCCGCACTGTGTGTGTTTATATACTTGCATATTTATTCCACCTAGCTGCAATGCTCCGTACTGTGGGTGTTTATATATTTACATATTTATTCCATCTAGCTACAATGCTCTGCACTGTGTGTCTGTGTGTGTGTGTATATATACAGTATATATTTTATAGTAATATGTACATATGTATATTAGCTGCTCTTGCTTGCTTGTTTTTTTTTCTTGCCTTCTGATTGTTGCTCTGAGTGTTGCTATCCCTGTGCTGTTGCAATCCTGGAATTTCCCCGTTGTGGGACTAATAAAGGCTTATCTTATCTTATCTTACATGAAGTATTTTTATTCCGATCAGGCTTTTAATCCGGATACTTGTGTCCATGTAAACATGGCTATTGTCTTGCTGATGTGTCCACCCCTGTTTCATCTTCAGCATCTTGACAGATGGCAACACATTCTTATCAACGATGTCTCTGTACATTTGTCCATTCATCTTTCGTTCAATTATATGAAGTCTGCCTGTACAATGTGTTGAAAAACACCTCCACTCCATGATGGGATGTGAAATGCCATTTCTCCTCCAAACATACTGTGTGTTGTGGCATCCAAAAAGTTCAATTTTGGTCTCATCTGACCAGACTATATTCTCCCAGTATTTGCTGGCTTGCCCAAATGTTGTGCAGCAAACTTAAAATAAGATTCAGCAAGCTTTTTCTTCAGCAGTGGAGTCTTGCAAGGTGAGGAGGCATAGAGCCCATGTCGGTTGAGTGCATTATTCATTATTTTCTTTGAAACAGCAGTGCCTGCTACCTCCAGGGCTTTCAGGAGCTCTCCGTGAGTGGTCTTTGGCTCTTGGATAACTCTTTTGGGAACTCTTTGACTCCTCTGTCAGAAATCTTGCAAATAGCTCCTGGTCATGGCTGATTTATGGTAAAATGATGTTCTGTCCACTTCCGAATGATGCCAACCAATGCTGTCATTATGTTTTGTAACAATAAGGTTGTGGAGGTCTAAAGAGAGCTCTTTGCTTCTACCCATCGTGAGTTCTTTGTGGTGTGACAATCTTATATTCACAGACCTTTTTAAAGGCTATCAGACAGGACTTAACTAGCTGAAATTAATTTGCACTGATGGGGGATGGGATGGCTTCCTAAATTCTCATGGATTTCAGCTGGTTTCTTGGCTTTAAATGCCTTTTTGTACCTCTTTTCTTCATTTGTTTAATACTTATTCCCTGTGTCATTCCACTTTATTAAATATAACTTGTTTTATGAACACAATTGCCATGATTTCTTTGTATGTATGGAATGCTTGGGTTGTTACCGATAACAGGTGAAAATCTCAGGTCAATGGCTCCATCAGAAATATGTTTAATGAGAAAAATGTTGACGTGTTCAATACTTATTTCCCCGCTGTGTATATCTTCCTCTTTTGGCTGCTTCCTTTAGAGGTCGCCACAGCGGATCATCTGCCTCCATCTCACCCTATCCCTTGCGTCTTCCCCATAAGTCCAACCCTCTCCATGTCCTCCTTCACATCATCCATGAATCTTCTCTGTGGTCTTTCTCTTTTCCTCCTGCCTGGCAGCTCCATCTTCAACATCCTTTGTCCAGTATATCCACTATCCCTTCTCTGCACATGTCCAAACCATCTCAGCCTTGCCTCTATTACTTTGTTTCCAAACCACTCAACCTGAGCTTTCCCTCTGATATACTCATTTCTAATCTTGTCCCTCCTAGTCACTCCCAATGAAAATCTTAGCATCTTCAACTCTGCCACCTCCAGGTCAATTTCCTGTCTTTTTGTCAGCACCACTGTCTCCAAATAATACGTCTTCACAGGTTTCACTACCGTCTTGTAAAACTTCCCTTTCGTTCTTGCTGCTACGCTTCTGTCACAAATCACCCCTGACCCTCATCTCCACCCACTCCACCCTGCCTGCATTCTCTTTTTCACCTCTCTTGTGCATTTTCCATTGCTTTGGATGGCTGACCCTGGGTATTTACACTCATCTACTTTCACTACCTCTACTCCTTCCGTCTTCACCGCTACATCTGCCTTGCTCTCATTCACACTCATGTATTCTGTCTTGCTTCTACTGACTTTCATTCCTCTTCTCTCCAGAGCATACCTCCACCTCTGCAGGTTCTCTTCCGCTGCTCCCTTCTCTCATTAAAGATCACATCTGCAGACATCATGGTCCACAGAGACTCCTGCCTGACCTCATCTGTCAGCCTGTCAATCACCATGGCAAACAAGAAGGGACTCAGAGCTGATCCCTGATGTGACCCCACCCCCACCTTGAACCCATCTGTCACTCCTACAGCACATCTCACCACCGTCTTGCTGCCCTCATACATGTCCTGTACCACCCTCACAAACTTCTCTGCCACTCCTGACTTTCTCATACAGTACCACACTTCCTCTTTTGGCACCCTATCATCTGCTTTCTCTAGATTCACAAAGGCACAGTGCAACTCCTTCTGACCTTCTCTATATTTCTCCATCAGCACTCTTAGAGCAAACATTGCATCTGTAGTACTCTTTCTTGACATGAAACCGTACTGCTGCTCACTGATTGTCACCTCTCCTCTTAACCTGGCTTCAGCAACTCTTTCCCATATCTTCATAGTGTTGCTGATCAACTTTATGCTTCTGTAGTTACTACAGCTCTGGCATCACCTTTATTCTTGAAAATTGGTACCAAAACACTTCTTCTCCACTCCCCAGGCATCCTCTCACTCTCCAAGATTGTGTTACACAATCTGGTTAAAAAGTCCACTACCATCTCTCCTAAACATCTTCATACCTCCACAGGTATGTCATCAAGACCAACCACCTTTCCATTCTTCATCCTTTTCAAAGCTGCACTCACTTCTGCCTTGCTAATCCTTGGGATTTCCTTGTTCATCATCTTTCCTTCATCCATCCTCCTCTTTCTTTCATTTTCTTTATTCATCAGCTCTTCAAAGCACTCCTTCCACCTTCTCAACACTCTCTCGTCATTTGTTAGTACATTATCATTTCTGTCCTTAATCAGCCTAACCTACTGCACATCTTTTCCAGCTCAATCTCTCTGTCTAGCCAGTCGATGCAAGTTCTTTTCTCCTTCCTTAATGTTTAGCTTCTCATACAACTCACTAAATGCCTTTTCCTTTGCCTTTGCCACCTCTCTCTTTGCCATGCACCTACAGTAGATTCCAAATACTCCTGTCTGCTTTGTTCATTTTCCTATCCCACTTTTTCTTTGCTAACTTCTGCCTTTGAACACTTTCCTGTACCTCCTCGTTCCACCACCAAGTCTTCTTGTCTTCCTTCCCCTGTCCATTGGATACACCACATACCCTTCTACCCATTTCCCTCAATACTTTTGCTGTACTTTCCCAGTCATCTGGTAATTCTTCCCGACCATCCAGAACCTGTATCAATTCCTTCCTGAACTCTGTGTGACCTTCTTCCTTCTGTAACTTTCCCTACTTAATCTTTGGCTCTGCCTTCACTTTTCCTCTTCTTGCTTTGCAAAGTCATCCTACAAGCTACCATCCGATGCTTTCTAGCTACATTCTCCCCTGCTACCACCTTGCAGTCTCCTGTCTCTTTCAGATTTCTCCTTCTGCATAACATGTAGTCCACTTGTGCGCACCTTCCTCCACTGTTGTAAGTCACCCTATGTTCCTCTCTCTTCTTAAAGTATCTGTTCGCCACAGCCATTTTCATCCTTTTAGCAAAATCCACAACCATTTGTCCTCCCACATTTCTCTCCTTAAGACCATATCTACCCAGAGCCTCTTCATCACCTCTGTTCCCTTCACCTACATTCCCATTAAAGTCTGCTCCAATTACCACTCTCTCTCCCCTGGGAACAGTCTCTACCACTTCATCCAACATACTCCAGAATTCCTCTTTCTTTACTACCTGAGATCCAACTTGTGAGGGATATGCACTGACAACATTCAACATCACACTTTTTTTTTTTTTTTTTTTTTTTTTTTTTGTTATTTGTACCCGTAGGTAGATTTGGTTTGCAGTCTGGTGACAAGCCACCGGCTGCCGGTCGCTGCGTGCGCGAGCGCCTTAAACCTACATGTTTTTGGTATGCGGGAGGAAACTGGAGAAATCCCGGAGTAAACCCACGCAACACGGGGAGAACATGCAAACTCCACACAGCTCACTGTTGGTCGGGGGATGGGATCGAGCCCACGGTCTCATGATCCCCGCGATCCCCCGGCCGAGGGTAAACTGTGCTGCCACAGTGCTAAACCACTGCGCCACCGTGCAGCCCACCTTTGACTTGTAGTTTCGAACTCGTGATTCTGTCTGACTCCCTCTTTACCTCCTGAACACTCTTCACATACTCTTCCTTCAAGATTACTCCTACTCCATTTGTCTTCCTATCTACACCATGGTAGAACAAAGTAAATCCACCTCCAGTTCTCCTAGCCTTGCTTCCCTTCCATCTGGTTTCTTGAACACACAGTATATCTACCTTTCTTCTTTCCATCATATCAGCCAACTCTCTGCCTTTACCAGTCATAGTCCCTACATTTAGCATCCCTTCTCTCACCTCCACACTTCTAATTCCTTTTCTCTCTCTCCCTCCTCATACACACACACACACACACACACACACACACACACACACGCGCGCACACACACACACACACACACACACACACACACACACACACACACACACACACACACACACACACACGCACGCACGCACGCACGCACGCACACACGCACGCACACATACAGTATATACCAACCACATCATGAAGTTTCAGGATGACACGATGGTGGTGGGCCTCATCACCAACAATGAGGAGGCCAGTTACAAAAATGAGGTGAGCCAACTGGTTTAGTGGTGTAAAGACAATAATCTCTTCCTGAACATGGGAAAAACTAAGGAGATTGTGGTCGACTTCAGGAGGGGACACACACAGCATCCCCCTCTGATCATTGATGGTGCAGCTGTAGAGAGGGTGAGCACCACCAAGTTCCTGGGGGTGCACATCTCCGAGGACCTCTCCTGGTCCAACAACACCACATCACTGGCCAAGAAGGCTCAAACTCACCTCCATTTCCTCCTCAATCTGAGGAGAGCACGAGTCCCACCCCCATCATCTGCTCATTCTGCCAGGGCTGTCATGTGTGTGTGTGTAAATGCGCACACACACAAATGAATAAATGCGAGCCCAAAACGCAGGTGAAGTGAACGAGTTTATTAGCAGAACGGGATAACTCAAAAACACACAAAATACAGGGATAATGTTCAACTGAGAAAACACAGTTAAGCACATGAGCGCTGGGAGTCCAAACTCAGTTGAAAACAGGGGAAGCCCCTTGCACTCCCAGGTGGAACCGGGCAGTGGAAAGAAGGGCAGTTAATAATAAGGGAAGACTTACATCGGGCGTCGGAGCTCAGCAGGCTCTGGAGAACAACAACACCGGAGCAGTCGAAGGAAAAGAGAACCCTACAGCTTCAGGACATCGACATAGGCAGGTGACCATAACTAGACTGTGTAGTGAAGACTGACGCCATGACACTGAATGCCCCCACTGTCACCCAATAAATACCAAGCAGGCTAATTGAGTGACAGGTGGACGCAGGTATGTGGCGGGAGTCTGTATATGAGTATATGTGTGTGCAACGTGTGTGTGTGTGTGTGTGTGTGTGTGTGTGTGTGTGTGTGTGTGTGTGTGTGTGTGTGTGTGTGTGTGTGTATAGACAAACGAGAAACTGCTGACAGCTGGTGAGTGTCTGGCAGAGGGAGGGGTGTGGCTGTAGACTGGCGAGGGCCAAGGCTCAGGGCTCAACCCGCCAGCTGGAACCAATTAGCAACAAATTAGAAGCTACAGCCACAAATCATGGGTGGAGCTGAAACACCAGCTCCACACATGACAGGGGCACTGTTAAGAGCATCCTCACCAGCTGTATCATGGTGTGGTATGCCGGAAGACACTACAACACACAGTGAAAGCAGCCAGCAAGAGCATCAGTGCCCCACATTGCAGGCAACACCTCACACTCCCTCTTTAGCCCCCTGCCCTTGGGGAAAATGTACCGGAGCCTCCGGGCCCGCTCTATAAGACTGCTAAACAGCTTTGTTCATCAGGCCATCAGCACCCTGCACCCTGTCCACTCCCCCTTACCCCCCGGACCGTAACACAGTCACCCGCACAATAACAATCTCAGCTGTTGGCACAGAAAGACTGGCACACCAACAGTAATGCATCTGCTGCTGTATGTCTCTGCACTTTATTGCAACCATTTTCATAAATGTCATATCTGCTTCTGTCTGTTATTGCAATATTGATCATGTGCAGTCCAATCTGTCACTGTCTGCACCTATATTACCGCATCAAACTTGCAGCTATGAGTATTTCTGCTCTACTTTTCTGTATATAGGGTTGCTGAGTTTCATCGTTTACCTTTATTTGCACTATGGGATGTCCAGGTCATCTTTCGTCGCTACTTGCACTACGGGTAGCATTACTGTACATAGACTGCTGTTGTTTTTCCAGTCTTATTCCTTTTTCTTTTTTAATATTGCACACACCATTGAAGAGAGAGAGAAACGCCATTTCAGTTCTCCTGTATGTCCTGTATATATTAGTAGTATTGACAAATAAAATCTTTGAATCTATCTATCTATCTATCTATCTATCTATCTATCTATCTATCTATCTATCTATCTATCTATCTATCTATCTATACTGTATATTATACATTTAAAAGTAATATTTCATTCCGCCTCACATAATCAAATGTAGTCAGAAATTGCACTCAATTTGTGTTACCTGATGTATGCAAAAACTGTCATTTAAATAGCAAAAGAAGTACTTATGAGGTTATGGCTTTTTTAAAATGTTTAAAATGTTTTCCTAACGTTTATTTTCTTTTTTTTATGCCTCAAGTAAATGGTGAAAAAAAACCTTGGCTGACACTACAATTATATATTTTTTTTTAAGTAACCAAAACATTTAGTATCAGTGCAATTTTGTTGTTTTAATCAGATTTTACAAAACTGTAAATGTGAAAATGTGCTAATTTCTTTTAAAAATAATAAAATAAGATAAGATAAGATAAGCCTTTATTAATTCCACAATGGGGAAAGTCCAGGATTGCAACAGCACAGGGACAGCAACACTCAGAGCAATAATTTAGAAGATAAGAAAATAAGAGCAGTGAATATATTGTCCTAGTTGTATACTGGAGGGGGACCATTTTGTGTAAGTTTGTTTCGTCTTTTGCATTCAATACTATTAGGTTGTAACATTTTCTTTTACTATCTCTGCGAGCAGTCCTGCTTAGGTTATAGAGTCTGACAGCTGTAGGTAGGAAGGACCTGAGAAACCTCTCGGTCACGCACCTAGGATGATGTAGCCTACTGCTAAATGAGCTCCTCGGTGCGTTCAGTATGTCCGGCACAGGGTGGGACTCGGACTCCAGCAGAGATGACAGCTTAGCCACCATCCTTCTCTCTCCTATCTCCTCCACTGGGTCAAGGCGTGGTCAACCTATTATTATAAATAATATGTTTATTTATAAATTTAACTACCCAATTTAACCCTTCTTACCCTATTAATTGTATACTCCATTTTAAATATCTTCTCAGGGAGATGATGCTAGGAAAAATGTGAATCAGAAATCCTTTTAAGTGAAATGCAGCAGTGGTTCAACAACACAGGGGGAGATGACTAAGAGTTTGTTTTCCACACTTTTTAAACAAAATAAATGCTGTAACAATTTATTTTTTTGTGCTTTTATCATCTTCTTCTCCTTTTAGATTTGACTGGTGGTTGGCAACCAGCTTACAGGTGCATTACCCCCACTGACTTGATTATCATCACTCTATATCTTTGCATAAGGAGTTCTGAACAACTTATGTGTGAAAAAATTATCCGTCCTTGGACTGTGTCCAAGGTGCGTCCGAGATTATCTCGGTGGCGTCAACCAGCTTTTGATAGCATATCTCATCGACTATAATTTATACCTTGCCAATTGTGTAATATGTGATGTGGTAATATCGCCATCACGCTATAAATTCAAGAAATCTCTGTGTGTCCGTGTGTCATGATCATAGGACATCATAGGTTGGCCTATGATGTCTGCCTGATGTCCTATGATGATCCTATGATCTCAGGCTACATAGGACTTGCGATGATGTCATATAGGCGATGGACTGGCTACCTATGATGTAGTGTCCTATGATGTCCTATGATGATCCCATGATCTCAGGCTACATAGGACTCGCGATGATGTCATATAACTAATGCCGTCATATAGGCAATAGGACTGGCTACCTATGATGTAGTGTCCTATGATGCCTGCCTATGATGTCTGCGTGATGCCCTACGATGATCCTATGATCTCAGGCTACATAGGACTCGCAATGCCATCACATAGGCGATGCCATCATATAGGCAATAGAACTGGCTGCCTATGGTGTAGTGTCCTATGATGCCTGCCTTGATGTCTTTATGATATCATATAGACCATCATTCACGATGCCTGCCTTGATGTATTTTACGACTGGCTACCTATGAAGTAGTGTCCTATGATGCCTGCTTCGACGTCTTTATGATGTCATATAGACCAACCAGATGAGGAGGATGTGCCACTTTCATTAAAGATGGCCTGGGGTGTAGGGTGATTCCCTCCCCTGAGGATATACAGTAGATTGTAATATTATTGAAATACTGTATGTAGTCCAGAAAGACGTGGCAACTGCCATGGCCAAGATATGTAGAGTGATGATATAGAGTGAAGTGATGATATGGTTGCATCTCAATATATTAGAATGTCAACAAAAAGTTGATTTATTTAGGTAATTCAATTCAAAAAAATTAAACTTCTATATTATATAGAGTCATTACACAGAGAGTGATGTACTTCAAGTGTTTATTTATTTTTATTTTGATGATTATGGCTTACAGCTCATGAAAACCTCAAATTCAGTTTCTCAAAAAATTAGAATATTACAAAAAATTTATTTAAAAAATAGTTTTATAATAGAAATGTTGGCCGACTGAAAAGTATGTCCATGTACACACTCAAAATTTGGTCGGGGCTCCTTTTGGATTACTCTATCAATGTGGTATGGCATGGATATGATCAGCCTGTGGCACTGCTGAGGTGTTATGAAGGTCCAGGTTGCTTTGATAGTGACCTTCAGCTCGTCAGCATTGTTGGGTCTGGTGTCTCTCATCTTCCTCTTGACAATACTCCATAGATTCTCTATGGGGTTTAGGTCAGGAAAGTTTGCTGGCTAATCAAGCACAGTGATGTCATGGTCATTAAACCAGGTTTTGATACTTTTGGCAGTGTGGGAGGGGGTGCCAAGTCCTGCTGGAAAATGAAAGCAGCTTCTCCATAAAGCTTGTCAGCAGAGGGAAGCATGAAGTGCTTTAAAATTTTCTGGTAGACTGCTGTGATGACTTTGGTCTTGATAAAACACAGTGGACTAACACCAGCAGATGACAAGGTTCCTCAAATCATCACTGACTATGGAAACTTCACATTAAACCTCAAGCAACTTAGATTCTGTGCCTCTCCACTCTTTCTCCAGACTCTGGGTCTGTGATTACCTCCGCCAGGCCGAAAAGGCCAGGGGGAGGTAATGTTTTTGCCGGGGTTTGTCTGTGTGTTTGTCTGTTTGTCTGTCTGTCTGTTTGTCTGTTGGTTAGCAAGATAACTCAAAAACTTTTGGACGGATTTCCATGAAACTTTCAGGCGTTGTTGGAAATGGTACAAGGAAGAACTGATTAAATTTTGGGGATGATCCACATCACTGTCTGGATACAGGAATTTTTTAAAGCATTTTTTTTTTTTAACACTGTGACATACGGCCATTTTCAACATGTGCGCAGGCGCAATGGAGGGCGCTGGTCGCCGTGTCTGACCAACACAAACTCCGCGTTTTTCAACGTTTTACGCACAAAAGCATGCGGAAAACACTGATGGCCTGGGCCCGCCAGCGTGCCTGTGTTGGCGCGCAGCTGTAAAACCTGACACGGGCAGCTGTCCGCCGTTGGATTATTTGGCAGAAATTCCCCGGCCAGCCATAGGCGCTGCGCATTTGGCAGAAATTCCCCGGCCAGCCATAGGCGCTGCGCATTTGCCAGAAATTCACTGGCCAGCCATAGGCGCTGCGCATTTGGCAGAAATTCCCCGCCCAGCCATAGGCGCTGCACATTTGGCAGAAATTCACCGGCCAGCCATAGGCGCTGCGCATTTGCCAGAAATTCACCGGCCAGCCATAGGCGCTGCGCAAAAACGAGCTCTCAGCCGGGGAAGCTTCTAAATTCTGTTTTGCTGCGGAGCGCAACCCCAATATAATATAATATAAAACCCACGGCAACCTGTCTACCCAATCTGCATCCGTCAGTGGAGGAGATGGACACAACACCAACATTTCAGTTTATTACCTCCACCAAGGAGGCAGTGCTTTTACTACTGAACCACTAATCCTATCACCATCACATTGATTGTCATTGATTAATTGTCTATGTTTATTGCACTGTCCCTGTCAAATAAACAAATAATCATTGTGAATCCAATTGCTCGTCATATGTTTCCATGGTCAAGGAATCTGAAAACGTACACACAAACACTGTATGGGGGGAACTGATTGCGCTTGGCGGAGGTCTGCGCTCTCCGAGTGCTTTTCTAGTTTCCAAATGAAATGCAAAATTTACTTTTATCTGAACAGAGGTCATCTGCTGGTGTTTGTCCACTGTGTTTTATCAAGACCAAAGTCAGCGCAATCGTCTACCAGGAAATTTTAGAGCACTTCATGCTTCCCTCTGCTGACAAGCTTTATGGAGAAGCTGATTTCATTTTCCAGCAGGACTTGCCCCCCCCCACACACACACACACACACTGCCAAAAGTATCCATGTCATCACTGTGCTTGATTTGCCAGCAAACTCTCCTGAGCTAAACCCCATAGAGAATCTATGGAGTATTGTCAAGAGGGAGGTGAGAGACACCAGACCCAACAATGCAGACAAGCTGAAGGTCACTTTCAAAGCAACCTGGACCTTCCTAACACCTCAGCAGTGCCACAGGCAGATTGCCTCTATGCCACGCCACATCAATGCAGTAATTAATCCAAAAGGAGCCCCGACCAAGTATTGAGTGTGCACATGGACATACTTTTAACCCTCTGAGTGTGAGAATTTGCGTGCCCCTAGTGGCAGAGTGCGGCACTGTGCCTGCCTTCTCACTCTGACTTTGTCAAAAGTAAGTGAGAAATTTCTGTTTTTTTTAATGTACTGATTTCTTGTTCATATACTTTGAAGATAAGATGATGAGGTACCTCTGTACAAAAAATGGTGTCAAAAGACTGAACCATTCTATGTGTAAATACGTCCAAAGTCCAGTTTTGACTGAGCTGAAACTTTGGATCATATTTTACATCTTTCTAATTGACAGTAAGCCATTATCTCTTACCACTTTCAAGTTATAGCCTTGGAAATCTGATTTTATTGACAAAAAATATTTACCACTATTGACCACTAGGGGGTATGTCGCAATTCTGCACCATACACACTCAGAGGGTTAACCCCTTGACGCCTGTTGTCGCGAATTCGCATCAAACCGCTTCCGCTCCAAATGCAACCAAAATACCGTCTGTATTCCTCCACTTCCGGTGGAGCACTTCCAACACATACCTAGGAACCTTTTGCAAGCATTAGTTTCTCATAGGAATGGTCAGAGACGGAGCACCATCCATTTCCTGATTGCTAGGATTAGGGTTAGGGTTAGGGTTATAGTTTGGCAGTCATGAGAGTTGAAAATACTGAAAATAACTTTGTTGTATAAATAAAAGACTTCATACTTGAGATGGGAACAGGTGCTTTTTTACCATTTTTTTTTACCATAGATGCCTGTTGTCGCTAATTTGCATCATACCTAAAATTATATCTATTTTATGTGCTATAGTCAAATTAATTTTCTCAGCTTAATTTAGCATCTACCTGAAAGCAAAAACACAAGTGAAAATTTTTTTTTCACAATTGGAAATAAATTCCGGCGTTAAGGGGTTAAGTCGGCCAACATTTCTATTAAAAAACTATTTTTTAAAATTAATTTTGTCATATTCTAATTTTCTGAGAAACTGAATTTGGGGTTTTCATGGGCTGTAAGCCATAATCATCAAAATTAAAATAAACACTTGAAATATATCACTCTCTGTGTAATGACTCTATGTAATATAGAAGTTTAATTTTTTTTAACTGAATTACCTAAATAAATCAGCTTTTTGTTGACATTCTAATTTATTGAGATGCACCTGTATAGAGTAAAGTACGAGGAGATGAAGAAGAGTGATGTCTGAAGATAGAGTTGAGGTTTGATTGGACACAGCAATGATGATAGAAGGACTACAGCTCCTGACCAGATAGAGTGATGATATAGAGTGAAGGACATGGTGGTAATGCACCTGTAAGCTGGTTGCCAACCGCCAATCAAATCTAAAAAAAGAAGAAGAAGAAGAATTATGTATGCTAAATGGAAAAGGAAATATTAAGCTGATTAATTATTACAATCCATGTAGGAAGTTAACAGCAGATACTTTCAGTGTTATGGCAGGGGAAGGGCATATGAAAGAGGTATGGTGCGGAGACTTTAATGCCCATAATAGCTTGTGCTCTCCCTGTGTCTGCGTGGGTTTACTCCGGGATTTCTCCGGTTTCCTCCCACATGCCAAAAACATGCAAGTTAGGTTAATTGGCAACAAACTGGACATTCTAAATTGTCCTTAGGTATGACTGTGAGAGTGAATGGTTGTCTGTCTCTTTGTGTTGGCCCTGTGATGGACTGTCCACGGTATACCCTGCCTCTCGCCCAAAGATGCTGGGATAGGCTCCAGTCCCCCCCCCCCCCGCAACCCGAAAAGGATTAAGCGGAAGAAGATGGATGGATGGATGGGAAGCACACATACAGATAACAATGGAAATGTTGTGGAAGAGATGTTCGATGAAAGATCGTTAATTTGTCTAAACAGTGGTGAAGGTACCAGGATGGATGTGCATCGGGGTACATTATCATGTATTGACCTGGTTCTGGTATCTGATTCTTTAGTGAGCACCTGTGAATGGACGGTTATGAATAGGACAACTATGGGAAGTGATCTCTTCCCAATACTCACAGTCACTGAAACTGAAGTATGTATACAAGAGAGAAGATGTTTTACAAGATGGTGTTTTGACAAGGCAGATTGGGGAAAATTTAAGCAATACTGTGTTCAATCGTGTCATTTGGTAACATTAGAAGGTGGCATAGAAGAGTGTTCAAGTCAGGTAACCAATCATATTCTGAATGCTGCAATAGCAAGTATACCTAAGAAAACAACACAGGGTAGGAAGAAGGTTGTACCTTGGTGGAATGACGAATGTAGTATTGCAATAAGAGAGCGAAACAAGGCATTCAGAGAGCTGAGGAAGAATATGACTAGTGAAAACTAGTATAAAAAGAAAAGGGCAGTAGCTCGAAGGATTATTAAAAACAGGAAAAGGTCAACATGGAGAGAATTTTGTTCCGCCCTTGGTAGGAAAACAGAACTAGGTGATGTCTGGGGTATGTTTAAAAAAATGAGTGGGAAAAAGGTCTCAGTTAAAATTCCAGCTTTAGTGGATGGGGACAAGATGGCTGTATCAGACAAAGAAAAGGCAGAAGTCCTGGGTAGAGCATTTGCAGCAGTGCATAGAGGAGACCATCTTGGTGAGAGTCATAGACAGCAAAGGCAGCATAAACTCAGAGAAAATGCAAACTTAAAAAATGAAGTGAAAGAGGACATGACTGTGTTAGACCTTGAGCTCACAATGTCAGAGCTTAATTGAGCTTTGCAAGATAGTGGATACACAGCTCCAGGATATGATCAGTTAAGCTATGCTATGTTCCGGCAGTTGCCTATGCAATCAATGCAGCTGGTACTGAAATTGTTTAACAGGATATGGAAGGAGGGGGTTATCCCAAGTAGGTGGAAAAAGGCTGCAGTTTTACCATTTAATAAGCCAGGGAAAGATCCAGCTCATCCAGGCAATTACAGGCCAATAGCATTAACGTCACATTTAGGGAAATGGATGGAGAAGGTGTTAGTTTACACACTCTCATATGTACTACAGCAAAAACGATTAATAAATGACTATCAAAATAGTTTTAGAAGAGGAAGATCCACAGTGGATGCTCTAGTTAGGGTAAGTAATGATATTGAAAAGAATCTCAAAATGAAAGAAGCAATGGTTATAGTTTATCTGAATATTGAAAAGGCTTACAACTCACTGTGGAGGGATAGTCTGCAGCAGACTACATCATCCCAGGTGCACAACCGAGAGGTTTCGTAGGTCCTTCCTACCAACGGCTGTCAGACTGTACAACCTAAGCAGGGCTGCTCGCAGAGATAGCAAAAAGACGTAACAAACTAATAGTTTTTTTTTAATGCAAAAGATGCAATAGACTTACACAATGGTCCTCTCCGGCATACAACTAGGAACATACCGGTCGCTATGGAGGGTGAGAATATGTATGGGCACATAATCATACCATGTAGGATAACTAAATAGACGGTTATGCTGTTTCATCCCACCTAGCAACAATGCTCTGCACTGTGTGTGTTTATATATTTACATATTTATTCCATCTAGCTACAATGCTCTGCACTGGGTGTGTTTATATTTATATATCTATATATTTATTCCATCTAGCTACAATGCTCAGCACTGGGTGTGTTTATATTTATATATCTATATATTTATTCCATCTAGCTACAATGCTCCGCACTGTGTTTTTATATATCTACATATTATTCCATCTAGCTACATTGCTCCGCACTGTGTGTGTTTATATACTTGCATATTTATTCCACCTAGCTGCAATGCTCCGTACTGTGGGTGTTTATATATTTACATATTTATTCCATCTAGCTACAATGCTCTGCACTGTGTGTTCATATATTCATATATTTATTCCATCCAGCTACAATGCTCTGCACTGTGTGTCTGTGTGTGTGTGTGTGTGTGTGTGTGTGTATATATATATTTTATAGTAATATGTACATATGTATATTAGCTGCTCTTGCTTGCTTGTTTTTTTTCTTGCCTTCTGATTGTTGCTCTGAGTGTTGCTATCCCTGTGCTGTTGCAATCCTGGAATTTCCCCGTTGTGGGACTAATAAAGGCTTATCTTATCTTATCTTATCTTATGGACTTCTTATCAAATTGAATAAAATGGGCATTGGTGGTAAGATGTACAGTATAATTGAATCGGTGAATTCAAAAGGGGCCCAAGTCCCCTTTGAAAAAGTGTGGACTTGGGCCCTTTTTGAATTCACCGAGTTAATTGGATAATGGATTTTTTAACACACAGTACAATTAGGGTTAAAGTAGGATCAGAAGTTTCTAATGACTTTGAAACAGAAAATGGTGTTCCTCAGGGGAGTGTGATAAGCCCTGTTTTATTCAACATAATGATTAATGACATGTTTGAGGATCAAGAGGGATCCATCAAAACAGCACTATATGCAGATGATGGAGCCATATGGATGAGGGGAAGAAATGAGAAATTTGTATTTAAAAACATCAGGAAAGCAATGGAGAAAGTGGAAAAGTGGTCATATGACTGGGGATTTAAATTTTTAAACAATAAAACCTGCTATATGACTTTCACAAAAAAAAACAAAAAAAAAACAAAACGCAGAACTGGTACAGAACCATTAACATTATATAATCAACCAATAGAGAAAGTGAGTGTGTTCAAATATCTAGGATTGTGGTTTGATAGTGCATACACACGGAGAGTTCATGTTGAAAATCTGGAGACAAAGTGCAAAAAAGTCATTAATCTCATAAAAGCTGTAGCTGGACATCAATGGGGTGCAGATAAACCGGCATTAATTGACATTTACAGAGCACTAATGAGATCGACAATAGACTACAGATGCATGATTTATGGAGCAGCGGCAAAGATGACTCTGGAAAAATAGACAGAATGCAGCATAGAGCGCTTCGCCTGTGCATTGGAGCCGTCAAATCAACACCAAAAATGCAGTTTTAATAGAAGCAAGAGAAAAGCCAATGGATTTGAGAAGAGACAAACTCACATTATCATACTGGGTCGAGCTGAAAGGAAGTGATGAAGCAAATATTTCAGAAACAACACTACAAGACTGCTGGGAATACTCTAATATCCAGGGACACGGGTTTGGGTGGACAATTGAAAGAAGGACCAGAATGTATGGGCTGCACACTATTGATATAGCTAACACCAGTCCAGTGAGTAATATTCCCCCTTGGCTGTTTCCAGGAATAGAAGTAGACGCTAGTCTGCTAATGAGGAAAAAGGATTGGCATACAGTATGAGTGAAGTTGGTGTTAAAACAAGCATTTACCTCAGGAACAATTACTATAACTTCTTACAGCTCTATACTGACGGTTCAAAGAATAAAGAGGGCTCTGTTGGAGTTTACGTTCCAGAGTTTAAAGTGACCATCGCAAAAAGACTCTCAAACAATATAGCCGTGTTTACTGCAGAGATGGTGGCAATAATTATTGCTTTGCAGTGGGTGGACGAGGTCAGACTGGACCGGGTGGTGATGTGCACGGATTCACTTGCAGCGTTAAAAACCATACAGACACTAAAATCAACAAGGGGAGACTTGGTGATTGAGCTACATCACAGTTTATTTAGGGTACACAGGGGTGGTGGAGATGTTCAGTTTTGTTGGGTTCCTGCACATGAAGGGTTGAAAGGGAATGACTGTGCAGACAAATTAGCAAAAAATGCTCTTGGAAAAGAGATAACTATACCATTGTCTCTTGGAAAAGATGAAGGGAAAGCAGTAATGAAGAAAAAAGGAACTGAGCTATGGCAAAAAAGATGGGATGAAGATCATAAAGGTAGATCGTATTACAAAATACAAAAATCTATTGCAATAAAGAATTTCATAACAACCAAAAGGAGGGAAGACATCATTATGGCAAGACAGACTGGATCATACTGGTTTAAACGGCACTTTATTCACCATGGGGAAAAGGAAAGTGACAAATGTAGAGAATGTGGAGTAAAAGAAAATGTCGAGCACATCTTATTACACTGTCACAAATACGGAAATGAAAGACAGATAATGGAAAATGAAGTTCGAGAGGCCGGTAAGGAATGGAATTTAACAGGGATTCTGGGAAGAGATGGAGAGGCAAAAAGAATCACGAGAAGGGCTCTTTTCTCTTTTTTAAATAACAGGATTAACCCTTTGAGTGTGAGAATTTTTGTGCCCCTAGTGGCAGAGCACAGCACTGCACCTACCTCCTCACTCTGACAAGATCGCCTGCATTGGGAATTTATACTGATTGTACTGATTTGCCAGTTTCAAAAGGTGGCAGACATCGGTTGGAGGACTCAGTGGATGACATGTAATACACCAAAGAAGAAGAACTCCTCATTTCATTTTCCTGTTTTAGCAGTTAGCACAGAAAGCTAATATGTCTGCTATCGGTCACCGCCACGTTTTGTTGGCTTTGTATGCAGAAAATAGCCGCGGGATACAAGCGAAATTTATGTGGGATAATCATAAGCCTTTGTAGATGTAGTAGGGATTTTATATTACTGACAGAATGCAAAATAAGGACCATAATGGGTGAAAACACAGCAACCACACCAGCCCCCCCTTTGTCAACAGACTGTACAACAGTAAGTGACTTATTTCTGTTTTTTTTAATGTACCGATTTCTTGTTCATATACTTTGAAGATAAGATGATGAGGTACCTCTGTACAAAAAAACAGTGTCAAAAGACTGAACCATTCTTTGTGTAAATACGTCCAAAGTCCAGTTTTGACTGAGTTATGGAATTTAAAGAGGTGCTGCAACATTATGCAAATTAGATGTATAAATTTAGTCCTATCTGAAACTTTGGATCATATTTTACATCTTTCTAACTGACAGTAAGCCATACATGCTAACTACTTGAAACCCACCGAGGACACAGTCCAAGGATGGATAGTTTTTTCACACATAGGGAGTTGTTCAGAGCTCCTGATACAAAGATATACAGTGATGATATAGAGTGAAGTATGTGGCAGTAATGCACCTGTAAGCTGGTTGCCAACCGCCAATCAAATCTAAAAGAAGAAGAAGAAGAAGAAGATAGTAAGCCATTATCTCTTACCATTTTCAAGTTATAGCCTTGGAAATCTGAACTATTTTATTGACAAAAAGTATTTACCACTCTTGACCACTAGGGGTTATGTCGCAGTTCGGCAACATACACACTCATAGGGTTAAGTCATAGAATTTAGGGGTCGGGCTCAGATGACAAAATGTTACACACTCTTGTACAGTAGGTAGCAGTATGCACCTTTTAGTTGTTTGCTATCTGCCAGTAACCGAGAGAAGAAGAAGAAGAAGAAGAGAAGAATAATGGGGTGAAGTACTTGGCGGAGCTCCACCGACATCTTGGCCGTGGCAGTTGCCATGGTCAAGATGTGTAGAGTGATAATATAGAGTGAAGTACGAGGAGATGAAGAAGAGTGATGTCTGAAGACAGAGTTGAGGTTCGATTGGACACAGCAATGATAATAGAAGGACTACAATTCCTGACCAGATAGAGTGATGATATACTGTAGAGTAAAGTATGTGGTGGTAATGCACCTATAAGCTGGTTGCCAACCACCAATCACATCTAAAAGAAGAAGAGAAGAATAATGAGATGAGACGCAGATACAGACTACAGCTAGAAGAAGAATAAAGAGATAAGATGCAGATACGAGATTAAAAAGAAGAAGAACATCACAAAGCTATGAGGAAAACGTCATAAAGCTATGAGGAAAACATCACAAAGCTATGAGGAAAACGTCAAAAAGCTATGAGGAAAATGCCACAAAGCTATAGGACAAAGCTATGAGGAAAACCTCACAAAGCTATGAGGACAAAGCTATGAGGAAAACGTCAAAACATCATAAAGCTATGAGGAAAATGTCACAAAGCTATGAGGAAAACGTTACAGGACACAGTCCAAGGATGGATAATTTTTTCACACATGAGTGGTTCAGAACTCCTTATAAGAACTCCTTATACGAAGATATAGAGTGATGATGAAATCAAGTCAGTGGCGGTAATGCACCTGTAAGCTGGTTGCCAACCACCAATCAAATCTAAAAGAAGAAGAAGAAGAGAACTGCTGCACTTCAGGAAAGATCCCGTGAAGATGACACAGCTGAGGTTCGAGCAGTACCTCCCAGGCATGACTGTGTTGCACGTCAGAAAAGATGCCGTGAAGATGAAATACCTGAGGTTCGAGTACGTCATAGGGTACGACAGACAAGGGATGCACAGTCAGACAGGAAATGTGTGGCAGTGCGCCATGCACGTGCTGTCACTTGAAGCCTGAAATGCCTGCAAAGCGAGCAACGCTGCACGCCAGGCAAGGCACAGACAAGCTGAGATCGAGGAGATGCGGAATAGTCGGCTGGCCGCCAATGCTGCACGCCAGGCAAAGCACAGAGAAGCTGAGACCGAATAGGACACACTACTTTAAACCACACCCATTCGAATCAGTAAAAACACACGCACTTCTGCACTTCTGCAGCTCCTCCTCATCCACCACCCTTCAACTTTGCCCCTGTCTCCTCCCTTAGAGAACCTTTTTCTGCATCCTCCAAAGTTAATAAAAAAAGTTAATAAAAATAGAATTCATAAACATCCCAAACTGATTAAACAAAATGTTGGTAAAATTCAAATCTAACCTCAAGTTCCTAAAATTAATAAATTGGCCTCTGTTCCTCCCCAAAACTTAAATATTAGATGTGGTCTATTAAATATTAGGTCTCTAAGTTCTAAGTCTCTTCTAGTTCATGATATATTAATCGATCATCAGATCAATCTACTATCCCTCACAGAGACCTGGTTTGGGCAAGATGATTATGTTGGTCTGAATGAATCAACTCCCTCTGGGTATTTAAACTGTCATAACCCCAGAGGTTCTGGTCGTGGTGGTGGAGTGGCAGCAATTTTCCATTCTAAATTACTAGTGAATGTTAAGCAAAAATTTTGTTTTAATTCCTTTGAAGGTTTGGTCCTCAGTGTGGGGTTTGTTGGCAATCTTGGTTTGAACCCAACTTTCTTTGCCATAGTTTATCGTCCTCCCTCGGCCTATTCAGAGTTTCTATCAGAATTTGCCAAATTTTTAGCTGATTTAGTGCTGAAATCCAATTATTGTAGGGGACTTTAATATACATGTTGATGTAGAGAGTGATTGTCTGAATAAGGCATTCAATTCAATTTTAGACTCAATGGGGTTTTCCCAGAAAGTAAAAAATTCTACCCATCATTTCCACCATACATTGGACCTTGTTCAGACTTATGGTATAGATATCGAAAATCTGGTAGTGTCCCCTCATAATCCTGTACTGTCTGACCATTGTCTGTTAATTTTTGATTTTATTATCTCTGATCACTTGTTTCCTAAAGAAAAATACTACTACAGCAGATGTCTTTCTGATGACGTTGTTGCCAAGTTTTTGCAGATTGTCTCCTCTATGCCATGGGTCAACACAACAGAAACAACAGAAATAATAGATGGAGAGTCTGCTCCTTTCATGATTGATGGCATGGTTGATAGTGTTACAGCCTCTCTGCATCGGACTCTAGATTTACTAGCCCCTTTAAAAAAGAAAAA
This sequence comes from Pholidichthys leucotaenia, assembly GCA_020510985.1. NCBI lineage: Eukaryota > Metazoa > Chordata > Actinopteri > Cichliformes > Pholidichthyidae > Pholidichthys > Pholidichthys leucotaenia. The sequence continues at coordinate 263,301,936 of CM035843.1, forward strand.
AACTAACCAGAGATTTCTAACCCCCTTGGTTTAACTCAGAAACTCGTGACTTAAAACAGAAAACTCGTCAATTGGAAAGAAAATGGCGTTCAACTAATTCAGATGAATTCTACTTAGCGTGGAGAAATCATTTCTTAATCTATAAAAAATCTCTTAGAAAAGCTAGATCAAGCTATTATTCTGCATTAATAGAAGTGAACATTAATAACCCCAGGTTTCTCTTCAACACTATAAGATAAGATAAGATAAGCCTTTATTAGTCCCACAATGGGGAAATTCCAGGATTGCAACAGCATAGGGATAGCAACACTCAGAGCAACAATCAGAAGGCAAGAAAAAACAACATCTAGTAAACATATGTCCATATTACTATAAATGTATATATACTGTATATAGACACACAGTGCAGAGCATTATGGCTGTGACTATGACTATAGCCAGGCTTACAAAGAGCCAGGACTCAACCAATCCTCGCATCCCCCCTGAGTTTTCTAGTCAGGACTTTCTGAACTTTTTCAATCTTAAAATTTTATCTATTAGAGATGATATCAGTCGGATTCTTCCTACCGTAAACTCAAGTACATTAACTTCTACAGCTCCCTCAATTGATATCTGCTTAGATAAGTTTACTCGAATCGACCTCTTAAGAGTTGGATAAAATAATTTCCTCATCTAAGTCTTCATCTTGTCTTTTACACCCTATTCCTTCTAGGTTATTTAAAATCATCTTCCCAATTATTGGTAGCCGTAGTCTTATAATTAATTCTTCTTTAACTCTGGGTTATGTACCACTGGCTTTTAAAACTGCTGTAATTAAACCCTTACTCAACAAACCGACTCTCGATCCAGGAGTTTTGGCCAATTATCGACCAATCTCTAATTTGCCTTTCATTTCAAAAATCTTGAAAAGAGTTGTTGCTGTGCAACTAACTGACCATTTGCAGGGATTTGGTTTGTTTGAGGTGTTTCAATCTGGGTTCAGAGCTAATCACAGCGCTGAAACTGCTTTAGTGAAGGTCACTAATGACCTCCTGATCGCATCTGATAATGGATTTGTCTCTGTTCTTGTTCTTTTAGATCTCAGTGTAGCCTTTGACACTATCGATCATGCCATTCTACTTGATAGATTAGAACACTTTGCTGGACTAAATGGAACTCTGTTGCAGTGGTTTAGATCTTATTTGTCCAATAGATTTCAGTTTGCTCACATTAACGATGAAGTTTCTTCCAACTCTAGGCTCAGTCACTGAGTTCCACAGGGATCTGTGTTGGGCCTTACTCTTTTTAGTGTATATATGCTTCCGTTAGGCAATATCATCAGAAAGCACTGTATACATTTTCACTGTTATGCAGACGACTCAATGAAGCCCTATGATTGTAATCAATTAGCCAAGTTAGATGTCTGTCTTAAGGACATCAAAGCTTGGATGACTTGTAATTTTCTAGTATTAAACTCTGATAAGACTTGAAGTCATTCTTGTTGGCCCAAAACATCTTAGAAATTCCTTCTCAAATTATGCCTTTAATTTAGATGCCGCCACTCTCACTTTGAATAGTTCTGTGAGGAACCTTGGAGTTATTTTTGATCAAGATTTGTCCTTTAATTCACATATTCAATCCACATCCACATCCACATCACCTGTGGAGTCCCACAGGGTTCAGTTTTGGGACCATTATTATTCAATATGTATATAAATGATATATGTAAAGTTTCAGAAAAAATGGACTTAATATTGTTTGCTGATGACACTAACCTGCTATGCAGTGGAAACAATTTGGAACAACTTCTGGATACACTCGGAAAGGAATTAGGAAAGCTGAAACTGTGGTTTGATTCAAACAAATTAACGCTCAATTTAAGCAAGACAAAATTTATAGTCTTTAACAACCATCACAACTACCCAGTACCCAAACTCAGTGTAAATGGTGTAGAGATTGAAAGGGTATCCGAAACTAAATTCCTTGGAGTAATAATTGATAACAAACTGTGTTGGAAGCCACATATTAATTATATAAAAGGTAAAGTATCCAAATCAATTGCAATATTACACAGAGTGAAAAATTTGCTGAATCAACCCACACTATACACCTTGTATCATTCATTAATACTCCCATACATGACATATTGTAATGAAGTATGGGGAAATACATATAAAACAAACATATATCCACTCTTAATGCTTCAAAAGAGAGCTATTAGAATAATCAACAAAGCAGCTTACAGGGAACCAACAAACCCACTTTTTCTTAAACAAAAAACTCTCAAGTTGAAAGATCTGATCGACTTTAAAACCGCAATAATAATGTTCAAAGTGAAGAATCTATCACTGCCCGCAAATATCCAAAAATTGTTCCAAACAAGGGAGAAACGATATCACTTCAGAGGAACATGTATATTTCAAAAGCCTACAGTGAGAACAACTACCAAGCAACACTGTATTTCAGTGCAAGGTGTCAGATTATGGAACGATTTTGGACCTGAATTAAAATCATGTACAAAGCTTGGACAATTTAAACAAAAACTAAAGGAAGAAATACTCCAAACATATTTACAAGACGACATGTAAACTCACATAAGGATTGACATTTCCAGCCTGTGTTGTGTTATAGCTTAGTTTTTCTTTTTTCTCTGTGACACTATGTCTTAGTGTTTTTGAATAGTAACCGCTTAACCGCTTAACTTAGACTAGCTCAGTTTTCTTTTTCTCTCAGTCATATTTTGTCTTAGCCTTGTTTTAAATTGTAATCGCTCTTGTCTTGTTTTCTCTTTTTTCTCCTTTGAATTCTTGGATGGAATATGGGTGGGCAATATAAGCTGCGGCTTCAGCCATCACCCATTTCGGATAACTCACGTGGAATTGTATAGTAGAAGGAGTCTTTGTCTAATTTGACCTTGTTGTTATATTATACAGTTTCTTTTAACCTGTAATGTACTATCCGAAATAAATAAATTCATTCATTCATTCTTTTATTAAAATTGTTTCTAAGACTTCCTTCTATCATCTGCGCAATATTGCCAAGATTAGGAGCATCTTGTCTCTAAATGATGCTGAGAAATTGATTCACACCTTTGTCACCTCTTGATTAGATTATTGTAATTCATTATTATCTGGTTGTCCTAAAGTAACCTTAAAAAAATCTTCAGTTGATTCAAAATGCTGCTGCTAGAGTTTTAACTGGTTCTAGAAAAAGAGATCAGAGAGCAACTCATACCAGCTCGGACGTCGACTGGGTTAACGACTGACCATTTCATGAAACTGCTTGCAAAGTATTTGAGTACCGCTAGCTTTTGCTGGACTAGCGGCACATTCTTGGCAGATAGCGGTATTATCAGTGGCAAGGACAGGCCAAGACAAACTGACTCCAGTGTCTGTTGCAGTGACTGACCAGATGATAGGTTTGTTTATCTCTGCTCTTTGTGTAGTGCATGTCACGATGCACCGACTGCAAAAGTCCACCACAGACCTTGCGACAGATGTGCTTATCTGCCAGGATGTCCAATCTCACAGTCGGAGAGCAACTCATACCAGCTCGGACGTCGACTGGGTTAACAAGGTCAGGAGTTCCTGGCAGCGGAAGGTGAAGGACAGAGCTGCGTGGAGGAATCTGATCAGACCTAAATGAAACGGTCATTGTCGCTCCCGACAGACTGCTATGATGATGATGATGATGATCTCTCCGGTTCTGTCCTCCCTTCACTGGCTTCCCATAGAATTTAGAATCAAGTTTAAAATCCTTCTTCTTACTTTCAAAGCTCTTAATAATCAGGCCCCCCAATATATAAAAGATCTGATATTACCTTACCATCCTAATAGATCATTACGCTCCCAAAATGGTGGCTTACTTGTGGTGCCCAGAATCTCCAAAAGTACAGTGGGAGGCAGGATGATGATCCCCACTTTTGTTCTGTTGTTATTTGATCCATACTGCTGGTTGACCTCCAATAATGTACTTGGCACCTTACTGTTATGTTTTTATGTCTGCCCTCTCCATCCTCCCTATCCCCTCACCCCCAGCCAGTCACAGCAGATGACTGCCCCTCCCTGAGCCTGGTTCTGCTAGAGGTTTCTTCCTGCCAAATGGGAGTTTTTCTTCTCCGCTGTCGCTTAGTGCTTGCTCATAGGGGATCGTCTGATTGCTGGGTTTTTCTGAGACTGTGGGGTTTTTCTCTGCACTCTGGCGCCATGAGACGGCCTCTGTTGTGATGTGGCGGAGTATAAATAAAGTTGAATTGAATTAAATCTGGAAATCTCACTCAGTAAGGCAGAAGGCACTCTAAATTCAAGAAATCTCTGTCAGTGTGTCAATCTGTCACCCGGTTAAGAATAGGACACATTACTTTAAACCACACTCATTTGAAGCAGTACCCATGAAGAATGGCAGTCTACACTACAAATGTGTAAAATGCCAAGCAAAGTGCTGATTTTCTCGGGGTGCTCCGGTTTCTGGGTTTTGACGGGCATGCACGGGTCTTCCTGAACAGGGTCGAAAGCCACTTTTTGCTCAGATCTATTTTCATGGTCCTGTCCATGAACTGGAATTACAATGCACCTATCCCTCAACCAGCGGTCTGAACGAAGAAGAAGAACAAGAAGACCCACCAGATAGAGAGCAATAGAGTGAGGAGAACTGCTGCACGTCAGAAAAGATGCCGTGAAGATGAAACACCTCAGGTTTGAGCAGCACACCACAGGCATGACTGTGATCAACACAGCCGTCTCAGACAGGAGGAGACCCTTCAGCAACGGCCATGCAGAAATATTTGCTTATACTTGGTTTCTACGGGCATGGACGGGTATGCACGGGTATGTACTAGTTTATTAAATACAAGAGCACTCTGAGGTGAGTGCAATATCCCCCACCTCTGTTTTCTTTGAAGATCCTAATACTTACTGATGGAGAGCAGTTTAAAACTTTTCAATGTAATTGCTGTGGCAGAACCAAATTATGATAAATTCATCCTCCATGAAAATAAGACAAAGTATACAACCCATAGTTGTTGGTCAGGATTCCAAGGTGAACCTGTGTAGCAAGTATGGTGACCCTAGAGAGCTATACACATTCTTTAATAAGAGGGCATAGGCAGTGCCAACCTTTATCTTTGACCTTTTGACCCCAACCCTGTAGTCAGACATGGTCTCAGAGTGAACCTGTGTACCAGATTTGGTGACACTAGCTTTCTTTGTTGTTGAGACTAGTGCATACCCGTGCATGCCCGTGCATACCCGTAGAAACCAAGTATAAGCATGTATTTCTGCATGCGCGTAGAAAGCAGGTGTAAGCAAGGGTGTAAGGCAGGCATCGCTTACACTGTAAGCGATGCCTGCCTTTGATCTTTGATGGTGTCATATAGACACCATAGTCATAGACACTGTGACACGCACACAGATAGACATCATGTAGCGAGTCCTGTGATTGTTGACATCATAGGAACATCATCGGGCATGATGCGTACATCATAGGCGGTCCGATGATCGTGACCCATCCATGCCCATAGAAAGCAAGTATAAGCAAGTATTTCTGCATGCCTGTTGCTGAAGGGTCTCCTCCTGTCTCAGAAGGCTGTGTTGTTCACAGTCATGGCTGCAACGTACTGCTGGAACCTCAGGTGTTTCATCTTCACGGCATCTTTTCTGACGTGCAGCAGTTCTCTTCACTGTATTGCTCTCCATGTCGTGGAACATCATCGGCGACTCCATACTATGGTGTCTATGTGATATCATGTAAGCATCATATGATTGTGACACACAGAGAGACACAGACAAACTGACAAATACCTGTGCATCATGCCCGTAGAAACCAGGTATAAGCATGTATTTCTGCATGTCCATAGAAAGCAGGAGTAAGCAAGGCATGCCTGCGATGTACTGCTGGAACCTGAGGTGTTTCTTTTTCACGGCGTCTTTTCTGACGTGCAACACAGTCATGCCTGGAAGGTACTGCTGGAACCTCAGCCGGTTGATCTTCATGGGATCTGTCCTGACGTGCAGCAGTTGTCCTCCCTCTATTGCTGTCCATTTATGTAAGATAAGATAAGATAAGATAAGCCTTTATTAGTCCCACAATGGGGAAATTCCAGGATTGCAACAGCACAGGGATAGCAACACTCAGAGCAACAATCAAGAAGACAAGAAAAACAAGAGCAGCGAATATACATATGTACATATAAATATATAAATATATAAACACACAGTGCAGAGCATTGTAGCTAGATGGAATAAGTATATAAATATATATAAACACAGTGCGGAGCATTGTAGCTCGATGGAATAAACAGCATAACCGTCTACTTAGTTATCCTACATAGTATGAATATGTACCCATACATATTGTCACCCTCCGTAGCGACCAATATTGTCCTAGTTGTATACTGGAGGGGACCATTGTGTAAGTCTATTGCATCTTTTGCATTCAATACTATTAGGTTGTCACGTTTTTTGCTATCTCTGCGAGCAGCCCTGCTTCGGTTATACAGTCTGACAGCCGTAGGTAGGAAGGACCTGCGAAACCTCTCGGTTGCGCACCTAGGAGGATGTAGTCTGCTGCTAAATGAGCTCCTCAGTGCGTTCAGTATGTCCTGCATAGGGTGGGACACGGACTCCAGCAGAGATGACAGTTTAGCCACCATCCTTCTCTCTCCTATCTCCTCCACTGGGTCAAGGCGCTGCCCCAGGACAGAGCTAGCTTTCTTGATCAGTTTGTTCAGTCTCTTCCTATCGGCTGCTGTAATGCCACTGCCCCAGCAGACCACTCCAAAAGTGATAGCTGATGCCACCACCGTGTCGTAGAATGTCTTTAGCAGTGCCCCTTGTACACCAAAAGACCTGAGTCTCGCAGTAGGAACAGCCTGCACTGTCCCTTCTTGTAGAGTGCGTCGTTATTGTGTGACCAGTTTAGTTTATTGTTCAGATGAACACCTAGGTACTTGTTGGATGTCACCATCTCAATGTCTGTTCCCTGTATGTTTACTGGTGCTGTGAGGGGTTATCCTTGCCTGCGGCAGTCCACCACCAGCTCCTTAGTTTTCCTCGCGTTGATCTGGAGGCAGTTCCGATGGCACCAGTCCACGAAGTCCTGGATAAGTCCTCTGTACTCAGCTTGAGAGATGAGGCCGACAATCGCAGAGTCGTCAGAGAACTTCTGTAGATGGCAGTGTGTTGCGTTGTGTGAGAAGTCCACAGTATAAAGGGTGAACAGGAAGGGAGCCACAACTGTTCCCTGGGGGCCCCCCGTGCTACCGATGATCGTGTCAGACACACAGTCCCAGGTTCTCACAAACTGTGGCCGGTTAGTGAGGTAGTCCAGGATCCATGATGACAGGTGCTGGTCCACCCCTGCGCACAGCAGCTTGTCCTTCAGGATCATCATGGTGTTGAAAGCACTGGAGAAGTCAAAGAACATGATCCTCACTGCATTCCCGGGCTTCTCCAGGTGGGACAGAGAACAGTGAAGGAGGAAGATCACTGCATCCTCCACCCCAGTGCCATGCTGGTAGGCGAACTGGAGTGGATCCATTGCTGGTCCCACCAGGGGGCGGAGGTGAGTAAGGAGCAGTCTCTCCAGGGTCTTCATCATGTGGGACGTCAGGGCCACTGGTCTGTAGCTGTTCAAGTCTATGGGGTGGGAAGTCTTTAGTACGGGTACCACACAAGATGTTTTCCACAACTGTGGTACCCTCCCCAGCTTCAGGCTCAGGTTGAAGATGAGCTCCACAATCCCACACAGCTGGTCTACACAGGACTTGAGGAGCTTTGTGCTGATGCCGTCCGGTCCCGATGCCTTCCCCGCCTTGATCTTCCTCAGCTCCGTCCTCACCTGGGTCTTAGTCAGGGTCATGTTGGGGGGGCTGTGTGCTGGGAGTGGGGGGGTGTTGGTGGAGTGGGGTGTGGGCAGCAGGACTCGATGTCTTTAGAGGCAGCAGTGGTTGTTGTGCAGTCGGGGGGGAGGGCTGTTGGTCAAACCTACTAAAAAACAGGTTCAGATTGTTCGCCCACTCCCTGCCCCCCGTGGCCTGGGGGGGGGGACGTATGTCTGGAGCCCAGAGATGGTTTTAAGGTTTTCTCCAGACCCCACCGATGTTGCTCTGTTGCAGCTTGTCCTCCATCTTCTTCCTGAAGCTGTGCTTGCCTTCTCTGATCTTCCTCCTCAGCTCCCTCTGTACGGACTTCAGCATCTCCCTGTTCCCCGACCTGAAGATCCTCTTCTTCTCTCTCAGAAATGTTTTTATCCCAGGGTTGATCCAGGGTTTGTTGTTCGAGCAACACCGTATGGTCTTGGTGGGTACGGTGTTGTCCACACAGGGGTAAAGGGGGGCTGATGTAGTCCGTGATGGGTGAGTGAGGCCATCGATGTCCTACACCATGTGGATTGCAGAGCTGCTCCCAGGCAGTGGTTTCAAAACAGTCCTTTAGAGCATCCATTGCCTCCTCAGACCATAACTTCACTGTGCGCATGACCGGAGGTTGTCTGTGCACTAGGGGTTTGTACACCGGCAGGAGATGAACCAAGTTGTGATCCGATCTCCTGAGTGGGGGGAGTGGTGATGAGGTGTACGCCTCCTTAGTGTTTGTGTAGAATAAGTCCAGTGTTTTATTGTCTCTAGTGTAGCATGTGACATACTATGTGAACGTGGGTAGAATGGGAGACAGTGAAATATGGTTGAAATCGCCTGAGATGAGGAGAAGAGCATTTGGGTGTTATGTCTGCAGCCTGCCAGTTACTGAGTGGATGACGTCACGCGCTGTCCCAGCGTTCGCCGTCGGATTTGCATAAATAACAATGCAGATCACGTGTGAGTATTCCCTCGGGAGATATGTAGGCCGCATGCTAACAGCTAGCAACTCCATGTCTTTGTTGCAGTGTTGTTTAACCGTGATATGTCCCGGTCTGCACCAGTTGTTATTGACATACATCATCAATCCTCTGCCCCTTGCCTTCCCACTGTCTGGTGTTCGGTCTGCCCGTATTGCGTGGAAACCCTCCAGTTCAGTGTTGGCATCTGTTGCTAGTTCTGTTAGCCACGTCTCCGTGAATAGCATCAGGCTACACTCCCTGTATATGCTCTCGTAGCGGGAGATAGCCACTAGCTCATCTGTTTTTCTGAGTAGCGATCATACATTCCCTATAATAACGGATGGGAGGGCGGGTCTGTACCTTATATTCCTCGCCCGCTGTCTTATTCCAGCACAACATCCATGCCGTTTTCCTCTTTATTTCTCCCGGTATGTCGAGTTTTTGCGTTAGCATCGTGGGCCGGTTAAGTGCTAACAGCTGCTCCCTATTGTACTGCCTCCTGCAAGAAACAGTGGCTCCGTCCACTGGCTCAGGAGACATTTGGGCGATCTACGTGTCTGTGATGGATCAAGGTGTCGCCGTAACAGAAAGATTAGCAAGAGAGCCAGATATTAAAGGAAGAAATTGATCCGCTGTTGCAAAAAGGCAGCCTACTCGTGTGGCGCCGGAAGTCGTATGACTGCTTACACTTTTTTTTTTTTTTTTTGTAGGGTCTCGTTTAAATTAGTGTGTCCTCTTCTTAATCAGGTGATGAGTATGTCTGCGTTCCTGTTTCTGCCAACTCCCATTCCAGAGTTTACCTGCTTTTGAATGTCATAAAGATGTCTTCCTGTATATATTGAGTGCCAATATTCTTGCCACTTTTCCACTATATAATTTTTAATTATTGATTTGCCTTCTGACTTACTGAATGAGATTTCCAGATTTACTGCTTCACATGATGTTGAGATTTCTAGATTTACTGGTTCACATGATGTCCTTATGTAGGACCGCCATAGCGGGTGCTATGAACGTGAGTGATGGTCTATATGACATCATATAGACAGCAAGGCAGACATCACTGACATAGGAACATCATAGGACAGGCATGGTCTGTATGACTTCATATAGGACATCAAGGCAGCATCAGTCTATATGACATCATAAAGACATCAAGGCAGGCATCATATCTTAAGCTGTCATATCATGCAGAAATCATAGGAGCATCATAGGCACCTCATAGGCCGTCCTATGATGCCCTATGATTGTTACAGACAGGACACACACAAACTGACAGAGATATCTTGAATTTATACATAGATATACAGTAGTTTATAAGCCACTTTGATGTTAACCTTTGACCCTTGCAACACCAAAACCATAGTCACACTTAAGGGTCATAGGGTGAACCTGTGTTCCAAGTTTGGTGACCTAACTTTACTCATTGTACAGTAATAAGACATAGAGAATGTTAACCTTGACCTTTTGACCCCAAATCCATAGTCTGAGGTCAGGATCCCAAGGTGACCCTGTGGACCAGGTTTGGTGGCCTTAGCTTTACTGTTTTTATAGTAACAGTAGAATGAATAGGCTTTACCGGGAGTGGTGGCCTAGTTGATAGAGCATCCACCCACAACCAGGAGGTTAGGGTTTCAAGCCTGGCCAGGTCATACCAAAGACCATATAAAAATGGTACTTCCTGCCTTCTAGCTTGGTGCTCAGCATAATAGAATGAGGGAAGGAGAAGTTGTTTGTGGTGGCATGTTGCATGGCAGCGACCTCTCTGATTCTACATGTGATTAACATTGTAGATAGGGGAAACATAATTTTGTTCTACTGTACATGATTGACTGTATGAACTGAATGAGAACAGAGATGGCTTGTTTTCTTTATTGTCAACGAAAATGGTAAATTTACCATTTACCATAGTTCAAATGGAATGTTAACTTTGACTTTTTGATGCCAAACCCATAGTTAGGTCAGGGTGTAAGTTGTCCAAGATGCATCTCATACAACTGCTGTATCGATTTGAAAAGCCTACATCATTTCTTTCAGTAGTTATTGTGTTTAGAAGATTTAGGGAAAATTTGACCTTCGGCCCCAAGGTCATCCGATGAGTGAAATTGCAATATGTGCATCATCAGTGTATACCAAACCATGGTCCCAAGATTCCAAACATTTGGAACAAAACTGTAGGAGGAGTTGATTTCACAAAAGTGGGAAAGACGGACGGACTGACCTGTAATATAATCCCTCTTTGGTCTTCGCCCCTTTGGACTTCGACCGGCGGGGGATAATAACCTACAGATCTGCTAAAATTAGAATAATTTTTCTTTAACTTCAACGGTAATTGTTAGAAATTTTCAAAAGTACATCTGACACTGGAGGCTATAAGATTTTCACAATCACCCACGGTGTTTCATAGTTGTTTAGAGCAACATTCAGCTGCTGTAGAAATATTTAATAGCCCCCCATATGCTAATTAATAACTAATGACTAATGAGGTAGTTAGCCATTTATTAGCCATTTTGGTTCAACACAGAAACTCGTAGCTTAAAACAGAAGACTCGTCAGTTAGAAAGAAAATGGTGCTCCACTAAATTAGATGAAATCTACTTAGCTTTGAGAAATCATCTTCTAATTTATATATATATATATATATATATATATATAAAAAACCTTTTAGGAAAGCTAGAACAAGATATTATTCCGCATTAATAGACGAGAACAAGAATAATTCCAGGTTTCTTTTCAGCACTGTAGCCAGGCTGACCAAGAGTAAGGACTCTGTCAATCCTAGCATTCCCTTAGACTCTAAGGGTAAGTAAGCTCTAAGGCTTAGAGCTTACTAGTCAGGACTTTATGAACTTTTTCAGTACTAAAATTTTATCTATTAGAGATAAAATCAGTCAGATTCTTCCCACCGTTAACTTAAATACATTAACTAGTACAACTCCTTCAACTGATATCTGTTTGGATGAGTTTACTCCAACTGACCTTTTAGCATTAGATAAACTAATTTCCTCATCCAAGCCTTCAACTTGTCTTTTAGACCCTCTTCTTACCAGGTTATTTAAAGAAGTCTTCCCATTTATTGGTAGCTCTATTCTTCGTATAATCAATTCTTCATTAACATTAGGTCATGTACCGCAGGCTTTTAAAACTGCTGTAATTAAACCCTTACTCAAAAAGCCAATGCTGGATCCAGCAGTTTTAGCTAACAATAGACCAATCTCTAATCTGCCTTTCATTTCAAAAATCTTAGAAAGAGTTGTTGCTATGCAGTTATTTGACCACTTGCAGGGAAATGGTTTATTTGAAGAGTTTCAATCTGGGTTTAGAATCCATCATAGTACTGAAACAGCCTTAGTGAAGGTCACTAATGACCTCCTTATTGCATCTGATAATGGACTTGTTACTTGTCTTTTTAGACCTGAGTGCAGCTTTTGATACTATCGATCATAATATTCTACTTGATAGATTAGAACACCATGTTGGACTTAATGGAACTTTGTTGCAGTGGTTTAGATCTTATTTATCTGATAGGTTCCAGTTTGTTCATGTCAATAACGAGTTTTCTTCCAACTCAAAGTGCAGTCACAGAGTTCAACAGGGATCTGTGCTAGGCCCTATTCTTTTTAGTTTATATATGCTTCCGCTAGGCAACATTATTAGAAAGCACTGTATACATTTTCATTGTTACGCAGATGACACACAGTTATATCTGTCAGTGAAGCCAGATGATAGTAATCAATTAGCCAAGTTAGAGGCCTGTCTTAAGGAAATCAAAGCTTGGATGACTTGTAATTTCCTGCTATTAAATTCAATTAAGACTGAAGTCATTCTAGTTGGTCCAAAAAACCTTAGAAATACCTTTCCAAATAAAACTCAGTATGGATGCAGTTTCTCTTTCTCTTCTATCATTTGCGTAATATTGCCAAGATTAGGAGCATTTTGTCTCAAGAGTGATGCTGAGAAACTAATCCACACTTTTGTGAGCTCTAGATTAGATTATTGTAACTCTTTATTATCAGGTTGTCCTAAAACATCTTTAAAAAGTCTTCAGGTGATCCAAAATGCTGCAGCAAGAGTTTTAACAGGTACTAGAAAGAGAGATCATATCTCTCCAGCTCTGGCCTCCCTTCACTGGCTTCCCATAGAGTTTAGAAATAAGTTTAAAATCCTTTTTCTCACTTACAAAGCTCTAAATAATCAGGGCCCTTTTTATTTAAACAATCTGATACTACCCTATTATCCTAACAGAGCACTACGCTCCCAAAATGCAGGATTACTTGTAATACCTAGAATCTTCAAAAGGACAATGGGAGGCAGAACCTTCAGTTATCAAGCTCCTCTCCTGTGGAACCAGCTTCCAATCTGAATTCGGGAGTCAGACTCGATCTCTGTTTTTAAGAATAGGGTTAAAATCTTCCTTTTTGATATAGCCTATAATTAGGGAGGGATCATGTGCCTCTGAACCCTCCCTTAGTTATACTGCTAATAGGTTTAGACAGCCGGGGGACCTCCAACAATGCACTGGGCTTTACTCCTTTCTTCACTCTCAATTAAATATTTTTGCTGGTCATTAACATCTGTTTGTTCTCTCCCATAGATTGAGTCCCCGTCGTGCTGTTTGCTCTCTACATGTCTGTTCTTTTCTTCTTCTTCTCTATCTCCTCACACCTCAGCCAGTCGCAGCAGATGACTGCCCCTCCCTGAGCCTGGTTCTGCTGGAGGTTTTTTCCTGTTAAAAGGGAGTTTTTCCTCTCCACCATTGCCAAGTGCTTGCTCACAAGGGATCGCCTGATTGATGGAGTCTTTCTGCAATTGTGGGGGTTTCCCCTACAGTTGAAAGTGCTATGAGATGACTGTTGTTGTGAAATGGCACTATATAAATAAAGTTGAATTGAACTGAATTGAATTTATACGATATATTTTTACCTGACCACTTTGGCTGCAGAGGTGCAGGCAGTACAGTCACCTCCTCCGAATACCTTTTTGCCTGTTTGTAATGGCGATCTGTTTTTTATTTTCATGAAGTCGGTGGGGGGGGGGGGTTGAAAAAGAGCAATAAAAATTCCCAGCTCCATTTGGAATTGCAGCGATAGCCTGAAAGCAGAAGTGACGCAGCACCTACACTTGTAAGAGCTGTTCCATTCCTTGCCATTCTCCGACGTCAAGGAAGGACTCTTGCCGTCTATCAGGGATTTGACTTGGAAGGACATGTACTATCAAGGATGGATCCTTGACTTTGAGAAACACCCACAGTCATGAGGTGTGAAAAGAGACAGTAAAAGGACAACTCTTTTCCCTTTTCAGGAATAATTATTATTCTGATTTGCAAATGTTTGTTCTAAGTTTACTGCACTGTCAGTGCAGTGGGTTAATTATGAATGAAGCTAAAACCCTGTTTTCAAAAAGGAATTTTATTTAAAAACACTGGACTAAAACTAAAATTCAAGACATTTCAATGTTCATCCTTAATGAACATTAATGTGCCTTCCTTACTGGAACTTCTGGCAATTCCTTTTCAAGTGAAAGCCATAGACAATAAGCATTTGCATCATCCATATTGCGCTACGCACAGTTGGTTTATTGAAAGACCACACATTTGTGCCTGTGCATCTGTGTAACATTATATACTGTATTGCTTACTTCTATACATGGGCAAAAGCCCACAAAAAGAATATCTTTCTTCAACCATGGATGAGTCTGCCATAGTGCAGGAAGGCAGAATCAGGAGAAAGACTGAGGCTATAAACCAAAGTTCTTTTACTGAATACTCAAATTACAATGTCCAATGCTAGAACAAGCAAGCTTTGAACAAACATGAGCAATAAAAACTTAGTAATACACAATTAGAAAACTTGTAGTCTCCACAAGGGCCAGATGAAGACTAATAAACGCTTATCTTATCTTATGAAGAATAAGGGAGAGACAGGAGACATTATTCTTAATATTACTAAACAGGTAGAATTCTCTGTGGACCAGGATGTCCACATATGACATTGTGAGCTGTGGTGAGAGTAGGGAGCAGGAGGAAAAGAACCTGAAGAGGTGAAGGTATGCACTGGAAAGAAAAGGGATGAAAGTCAGTAGAGGCAAGACAGAATACATGTGTGTACATGAGAGGGAAGCAAGTGTAATGGTGAAGATGCAAGGAGTAGAGGTAGTGAATTTAATTACCAGGGGTTAACCATCCGAAGCAATGGACAGTGCACAAGAGAGGAGAAGAAGATAGTGCAGGCAGGCTGGAGCTGGTGGAGATGAGTGTCAGGGTGATTTGTGGATAGCAGCAAGAGTGAAAGGGAAGATTTACAAGACTGTAGTGAGACCTGCTATGATGTATGGTTTGGAGACGGTGGCACTGACAAAAAGACAGGAGGCAGAAATGAAGATACCAAAATTCTCATTGGGAGTGACTAGGAGTAAGAAAGAATTAGCAATGAGTATATCAGAGGGCCAGCTCAGGTTGAGCGGTTTGGAGACAAAGTAAGAGAGGTAACGCTGAGATGGTTTGGACATGTGCAGAGGAGGGATAGTGGATATACTCAACAAACGATGTTGAAGATGGAGCTGCCAAGCAGGAGGAAAAGATGGAAGACCACAGAGAAAATTAATGGATGTAGTGAAGAGAGGGGAGTGTTGGTGTGAGAGAAGAGGATGCAAGGGATATGATGAGATGGAGGCAGATGATCCACTGTGGTGACCCCTAAAGGGAGCAGTTGAAAGGAGAAGAAGATTGTTAAACTTAGAATCAAATCAGAGCATTAAAAGCAAGAATAAGAATTCTACAAAAAACTATGCCCATGGTTGAGCTATTACACTGCTACCATGAGGTCTTTGTGAATATGCAAAACTAGACTGCTATCTTTACGCTATCTGTGTCACTCCTAGTATCTCAAAGCCCCATTACCAAAAGTCACCATCCATCCATCCGTCCATCCATCTTCTTCCGCTTAATCCAAGACTTTTGGGAAAATACTCTGTGGACTGATGAGACAAAAGTTGAACCTTTTGGAAAGTGTGTGTCCCATTACATCCAGCGTAAAAGTAACACAGCATTTCAGAAAAGGAACATCATTCATTCATTCATTCATTCATCTTCTTCCGCTTAATCCTTTTCGGGTCGTGGGGGGGGGCTGGAGCCTATCCCAGCATCTTTGGGCGAGAGGCAGGGTACACCTGGACAGATTGCCAGTCCATCGCAGGGCCAACACAGAGAGACAGACAACCATTCACTCTCACATTCATACCTAAGGACAATTTAGAATCCCCAGTTTGAGGCCAATTAACCTAACTTGCATGTTTTTGGCATATGGGAGGAAACCGAAGAAATCCCGGAGTAAACCCATGCAGACACGGGGAGAACATGCAAACTCCACACAGATCACTGTTGGTCAGGGGCTGGGATCGAACCCAGGATCCCCCGGCCAAGGGTGAGTTGCTGTGCTACCGCAGTGCTAACCAAAAGTCACCTTACTCATAATTAGGAAACATGTGGCATCTGACAGAAAGGCAGTAGTTAAATCCTGTGGATAAGAATGCATTACATTTATTCCAAAACCATGGCAATCCAACCAACAAAAGTTAGATGTTGGACTTGTTACTAAAACGTAGATAGGTGTATCTAAACTAGCAACCTTACCAATTACTGATAGTGGAATTAACCTTCCACTGTCCAAAAATAGAAGTAAATTAAGCATTTCTGAATGTCCAAACTCATATAATCACATATTCACTTTGGCATGAGAAATTTCCAAATCAGCACAATAAGTCTTGGGTCTGTGTGCAGTTGTCCCTAATTATGACAATGATTCATAAGAGCCCCACATTCCAGCGCCTCTTACGGTTTTGCTGTTATGTATCTTGGAGCCTGCACAGCCATTAATACGATACCAATCTCACCAATGGCTCCATTTTGGGCCTCCCATGGGCTCCTGAATGCAACCTGCCCAGCTACGAGGAATCCAAACATCCAACCCTGTTCTCGTCTCGACTCTCACACGCTTTTCTCCCCCTGGAGGTGGGCATCAGTACAAACAATCAGTGCTAATGACAGATCCACGTCAGACAGAGGATAATTATGGGAACAGCGCTCTGAAAGATACTGTGTCATTAAAACCCACCGTCTCCACTCCAACTACAACAGACTCCTTTCCTGCTGCCTGTTCATGCTGTGAAGTATGTGTGTGTGTGTGTGTGTGTGTGTGTGTGTGTGTGTCCGCGCGCGTGCACGTGTGTGTGCATGTGTGTGTGTGTGTGTTTGCTGTGTAAATATCAAACTAGAGCTGTGTTTCTAATGTGCCCTGTGTCCCCGTGTAACTCTCTTTGTAATTGCACCAGAGATTGCTGAGTGAATCTGTAAAGACGCAGAGATCGAGACAGGATAGAGACATGAGACACAATTTTAGGGGGCCATGCATGACTGAGGGAAGCCTCAAAATGCACTTAACAGCCACAATTTGGGATCTAAATTGCTGAAAATGCTTACATAGCTGCTGTCACATTTTGAAACCACCCTCACCCCGACGCTATTACGGCTAGATTACACAAAAGAAGATGTGCCACATTCAGTTTGCGTCGGTTTGCAGAGAAGTGGTCATGGCAGTCATTTGCACAGGTGAATTATTATATTGCTCTGCAGGCGCTGTATGAAGACAGGATCTGTGTTTGTGTCTTTTCTTCTTCTAGGCAATAATTAAGTTTCCGAGACAAGCAATAAATCACAGCATGGAAAAACAACATGCAGGGACAAATACGTGAGAATTATAAACACAGTCTTTCTGCTTTTTTTTCCTATAGTAATTTAAGGCACACTGACATACACGTGCATCTCAATAAATTGGAATATCATCGAAAAGCTAATTTAATTCAGTAGTAATTCAATTCAAAAAGTGAACTCATACTGTATATAGTAGATTCATTACACACAGTGTGATATATTTCGTTTGTTTCTTTTAATTTTGATAATTATAACTTACAGCTAATGAAAACCCAAAATTCATTTTGTCAGAAAATGAGAATATTACATAAGACCAGTAAGAAAAAAAAAGATTTTTAATATGAAATTTTGGCCTACTGAAAAGTGTGTCCATGTATGCACTCAATACTTGGTCAGGGCTACTTTTGGATTAATTGCTGTATCATTGTGGCGTGGCATGGAGGCAGTCAACCTGTGGCACTACTGAGGTGTTATGAAGGCCCAGGTTCCTTTGATAGTGGCCTTCAGTTCATCTGCATTGTTGAGTCTGGTGTCTTTCATCTTCCTCTTGACAGTACTCCAGATTATCTATGGGGTTTAGGTCAGGAGAGTTTGCTAACCAATCAAGCACAGTGATACCATGGTTATTAAACCAGGTATTAATAATTTTGACAGTGTGGGCAGGTGCCAAGTCCTGCTGGGAAATGAAATCAGCATCTTCATAAAGCTTGTCAGCAGAGGGAAGCATGAAGTGCTCTAAAATTTCCTGGTAGATGGCTGTGCTGACATTGGACTTGATGATACACAGTGGACCAACACCAGCAGATGACATGGCTCCCCAAATCATCACTGACTATTGAAATATTACACTGGACCTTAAGCAACTTGGATTCTGTGCCTCTCCACTCTTCTTCCAGACTCTGGGACCTTGATTTAAGATAAGCCTTTATTAGCCCCACAATGGGGAAATTCCAGGATTGCAACAGCACAGGGATAGCAACACTCAGAGCAATAATTTAGAAGATAAGAAAATAGGAGCAGGGAATATACACACATGGACAAAATTGTTGGTACCCCTCTGTTAATGAAAGAAAAACCCACCATGGTCACAGAAATAACCTGAATCTTACAAAAGTGGTCATAAATAAAAATTCTATGAAAATTAACCAATGAAAATCAGACAATGTTTCTGAATTGTGGTTCAACAGAATTATTTTAAAAAACAAACTCATGAAACAGGCCTGGACAAAAATGATGGTACCCTTAACTTAATATTTTGCTGCACAACCTTTTGAGGCAATCACTGCAATCAAACGATTTCTGTAACTGTCAATGAGACTTCTGCACCTCTCAGCAGGTATTTTGGCCCACTCCTCATGAGCAAACTGCTCCAGTTGTCTCAGGTTTGAAGGGTGCCTTCTCCAGACGGCATGTTTCAGCTCCTTCCACAGATGTTCAATAGGATTTAGATCAGGGCTCATAGAAGGCCACTTTAGAATGGTCCAATGTTTGGCTTTTAGCCATTCTTGGGTGCTTCACTTCCGCCCTCCAAAGACAGCAGACGCTTTTTCTCCCAGCTCCGGCTTCTTATCTCTCTCCTTCCCTAACTGACTGACTGGATCCCAGCTTGCTATTGTCTGTCTGCGTGTCTTTACTGCTGATTATCAAACGAAATTATGGATTTAATAAGCTGGGTTTTGAATGCAATTGACACTGTTTTTTCAACGAGAAAAACTGGCCCGGGGGAGCCGATTTGCCCCGCAGGTACAGCTGCCGCGGGTTATTTGAAGGACACAAGTAATTGGAAACTCTTGTGCCTGTGTGATCTCTCTATCGAAGATGTTGAAGATTTATACCTCTTCGTAGCAATGGTCATCGGAATTCTACTGATTGGATCTGGGATTGTTCTGGTGTACCGCAAATTGAAGAAGATGGATGGAGCCTATCAAAAAGCGGACCTGGCGAGGCTTAACCATCAAATTGACCAACTGGGCAGGACTCTGACAGCGGCTAATGGAGAACTGTCTAGGAAAATGGATTACATCACGATCACGCTGAGAGCCGTCCATGATAATTTCAACGTCCAGCCATGAAGGATTTGAGCACTGAATCTGTAAGAGAATATAAAGTTTTTTCTCTGAAGTCAGTGCTATTCGACCTGTTTTGATGCCCTCAGCTCACAGTCCTCCAGATTATCTTCAGTTTTACTTGTTTTCATAACATGGCGGGCAGCATTTGACTCTCAAGGACAGCCAGCTGTCTGGCAAACCATTCCATCTGCCGTGCCAAGGACACACGCCTTTGCCCAGACGGCCCAGACAAAACATCTGCTGCTGAAGAGACTTTGTTGTCCTTAACTGATATCAACACCCTCACTCAACACCTTCACTCACACTGACTCACTATACTGACGTGAAGATTACTCATTCACTGCTCTCTTTGTGTCATTGTATGGATTCTATTGTCTGCTATTTGTGCATTGAGAGTTTTTTTCTTGTAATCATAATATTGATCATATATATGAACTGTATTCTGACAAACAATGCTTTTTTTCTCTCTCCTATTGTGTTTATCCTTTTTCTCCCCCATTGCTTCCTGTTCCCATTCTGCTGACAGGCGCGTCACTGACGCTGCCGCGTCACTGAAAATGTCAACTATGTCGTTCTCAGTGTCAAGTCAAATCCCTCGTATATTTATCAGTTATTTACTGTGAATGTACTTGGCAATAAATCTTTTTCTGAGTTCTGAGTTCTGTGTGTTTTGGGTCATTATCCTGTTGCAAGACCCATGACCTGCGACTGAGACTAAGCTGTCTGACACTGGGCAGCACATTTCTCTCTAGAATACCTTGATAGTCTTGAGATTTAATTGTACCCTGCACAGATTCAAGACACCCTGTGCCAGATGCAGCAAAGCAACCCTAGAACATAACAGAACCCCCTCCATGTTTCACAGTAGGGACAGTGTTCTTTTCTTGGTATGCTTCATTTTTGTGTCTGTGAAAATAGAGCTGATGTGCCTTGCCAAAAAGTTCCAGTTTTGTCTCGTCTGTCCATAGGACATTCTCCCAGAAGCTTTGTGGCTTGTCAACATGCAGTTTGGCAAATTCCAGTCTGGCTTTTTTATGATTTCTTTTCAACAGTGGTGTCCTCCTTGGTCGTCTCCCATGAAGTCCACTTTGGCTCAAACAACGACGGATGGTGCGATCTGACACTGATGTACCTTGACCTTGGAGTTCACCATGAATGTGTTTAGAGGTTGTTCTGGGCTCTTTTGTTACCATTCTTCATCAAGTTTCCTCCTGCGGCCACATCCAGGGAGGTTGGCTACAGTCCCGTGGATCTTAAATTTCTGAATAATATGTGCAACTGTAGTCACAGGAACATCAAGCTGCTTGGAGATGGTCTTATAGCCTTTACCTTTAACATGCTTGTCTATAATTTTCTTTCTAATCTCCTGAGACAACTCTCTCCTTTGCTTCCTCTGGTCCATGTTTAGTGTTGTACACACCATGTCAACAAACAGCACAGTGACTACTTGTCACCCTTTAAATAGGCCAACTGGCTGATTACAAGTTTGTAGACACCTGTGATGTTAATTAGACGACACATCTTTGTTGAACATGTCCCTATGGTCACATTATTTTCAGTCTTTTCTAGGGGTACCTTCATTTTTGTCCAGGCCTGTTTCATGAGTTTGTTTTTTAAAGTAATTCTCTTGAGCCACAATTCAAAAGCATTGTGTGATTTTCATTGGTTAATTTTCATAGAATTTTTATTTATGACCACTTATGTCAGATTCAAGTTATTTCTGTGACCATTGTGGGTTTTTCTTTCATTAACAGAGGGGTACCAACAATTTTGTCCACGGCTGTACATATGTACACATAAATATATAAATATACAGTATATACACAGTGCGGAGCATTGTAGCTAGATGGAATAAACAACATAACAGTCTATTTAGTTACCCCACATAGTATGAATATGTAACTATACATATTGTCCTAGTTGTATACTGGAGGGGGACCATTTTGTGTAAGTTTGTTTCGTCTTTTGCATTCAATACTATTAGGTCGTAACATTTTCTTTTACTATCTCTGCGAGCAGTCCTGCTTAGGTTATAGAGTCTGACAGCCGTAGGTAGGAAGGACCTGCGAAACCTCTCAGTCGCGCACCTAGGATGATATAGCCTACTGCTAAATGAGCTCCTCAGTGTGTTCAGTATGTCCTGCATAGGGTGGGACTCGGACTCCAGCAGAGATGACAGCTTAGCCACCATCCTTCTCTCTTCTATCTCCTCCACTGGGTCAAGGCGCTGTCCCAGGACAGAGCTAGCTTTCTTGATCAGTTTGTTCAGTTTCTTCCTGCCGGCTGCTGTGATGCCGCTGCCCCAGCAGACCACTCCAAAAGTCATGGCTGATGTCACCACAGAATCGTAGAAGGTCTTCAGGAGCATCCCTTGTACACCAAAAGACCTGAGCCTCCTCAGTAGGAACAGCCGGCGCTGTCCTTTCTTGTAGAGTGCGTCAGTATTGTGTGACCAGTCTAGTTTATTGTTCAAATTAACACCCAGGTACTTGTAGGATGTCACCATCTCAATGTCTGTTCCCTGGATGTTTACTGGTGCTGTGAGGGGTTGTCCTTGGCTGCGGCAGTCCACCACCAGTTCCTTAGTTTTTCTTGCATTGATCTGGAGGCAATTCCGATGGCACCAGTCCACGAAATCTTGGATAAGTCAGGGCACTGGTAGACAGATTTGTCTATTGATTATTCAGATATTGATTATTCTGGCATAGCTATGCTGCCACACTGCATCTTACAGACTAACTGGTACATCACTTTTCACCCTGCTCCTGATAGTCCTTCTTTGTGCAATGGGATGATTCATGTGTTTATACGGGTCATCATATATTAAGCTATGATGTATATGGGTTTTATAGTCGTGTTAGTGTTTTTACTTTCCATGGGTAATCCCTTTGTCATGTGTGTGTTTCTGTTGTTTGGTTGTCAACTGTCATGCTGCTGTTACACTGTAATTTCCCAGTTTGGGATCAATAAAGTACATCTATCTATCTATCTATAAGTCCTCTGTACTCAGCTTCATCTCCGTTGGAGATGAGGCCGACAATCACAGAGTGGTCAGAGAACTTCTGTAGATGGCAGTGTGTTGTGTTGTGTGAGAAGTCCGCAGTATAAAGGGTGAACAGGAAGGGAGCCAAAACTGTTCCCTGGGGGGCCCCCGTACTGCCGATGATCATGTCGGACACACAATCCCGGGTTCTCACAAACTGTGGCTGGTTTGTGAGGTAGTCCAGGATCCACGATGACAGGTGCTGGTCCACCCCTGCGCACAGCAGCTTGTCCCTCAGGATCACCAGTTGGATGGTATTGAAAGCACTTGAGAAGTCAAAGAACATGATCCTTACCGTGTTCCCAGGCTTCTCCAGGTGGTGCAGGGAATGGTGAAGGAGGAAGATCACTGCGTCCTCCACCCCGATGCCATGCTGGTAGGCAAACTGGAGTGGATCCATCGCTGGTCCCACCAGGGGGTGGAGGTGAGCAAGTAGCGGTCTCTCCAGGGTCTTCATCAAGTGAGAAGTCAGAGCCACTGGTCTGTTGCTCTTCAGGTCTTTGGGGTGGGAAGTCTTTGGTACGGGTACCACACAAGATGTTTTCCACAAGTGTGGTACCCTCCCCAGCTTCAGGCTCAGGTTGAAGATGTGCTCCACAATCTCACACAGCTGGTCTGCGCAGCACTTGAGGAGCTTCCCGCTGATGCAGTTCGGACCTGAGGCCTTCCTTGCCTTGATCTTCCTCAGCTCCGCCCTCACCTGGGTCTCAGTGAGGGTCAGGTTGGGGCTAGGGGGTTGTGTGCTGGGAGTGGGGGGATGTTGGTGGAGGTGGGGTGGACAGCAGGTCCCGATGACGGTAGAGGCAGCAGTGATTGTTGTGCAGGCGGAAGGGAGGGCGGTTGGTCAAACCTATTAAAAGCAGGTTCAGATTGTTCACCCACTCCCTGCCCCCCGTGGCCTGGGAGGAGGTATTCTGGAGCCCAGAGATGGTTTTGAGGTTTCTCCAGACCCCGCTAATGTTATCTCAGGGATTCATGTCCAAATGAAAGTGTTATGTATGAAATACCTGGGTGAAGGATGAGGCAGGATGATAGTTGTCGAATACAGCTTTATTAAATTATGTACAAGCAGCACAACACACTGCAGGCACCGGCATAGGCATCCGGCCAAAGAGCCCGTAAGATGGACGCCCACTGCTTTATAAAGGGCGGTGCAGTGACGTGACAGGAAGTGCATGTCACTACCCCGCACTTCACAATAATGTACCAAATACATATATAATAGATAGGACTGGGCACCTGATTATATGACACCCTGGGTGGACCAGTTGTCAATTACATCATCATATGACACCTACTCAGCAATGGTGTGATTAATACTGATGACTACAAGACCAGTAAAGAGGTTCTTCATCAATCAATATCCATCCAGCCATCCAGCCATCCAGCTATCCAGCCATCCGGCTTGCCAGCCAGCCATCTTCTACCACTTTTCCGGAGGTCCAGGCCATGGAGGCAGCAGTTCAAACAGAGAAGCCCAGACTTCCCTCTCTCCAGCCACCTGCTCCAGCTCTTCGGAGAAGACACCAAGCTGTTCCGAGGCCAGCTGGGAGATATAGGGGTAGATTTATTAAGGCAGTGCAAATTAGCAAGTGTGCAAATTAGACAGAGCGCCTCAGGGAGTGAGCAATTTTTGCCCATGATCTACTAACAACACGCAAAATTATGAACACAGACACAGTCACTTCATTTCAATAATGCCCACCCATCCACCAAGAGCACTGCAAAATTGCACACAAGCACAGCCAGGGAAGCGGGTCATCAACAAAGGTACAGCCAGTTTGGTGGAGCATAATAGTTTTTTTAAAGCTTTTTTTAAGCTTTTGTTTAAGCGCAAACCCCAGTAAAATAGTTTATATTTGTTCGTCATATATCAAAGTTTTGATTTTCATTTCACATGGCAGACTCCTTTGTTTAATATGTATAAATTAAGGAGTACCCATGAATAAATTGATTTTTGATCAACATGTTTATTTTATTAACACAAGAACCATCAAAATGGTCTGATGGAGACTCTGGGGTTTTTTATGTGAATAACTTTGTTTTAACAAAGTCTACAGGTCTTCCAGTCCATGACTTTTCATAAATACTGTTTGTGTGTTTTTTTCTTTTCTGAAGTCTGGAACATAATAAAATTAAACACACACAATTTCACTTATTCCTCGGACAGCCACAGAAGAAACTGCTGTCACCGAGTTACTACGGTGTTGCAATGTTGGGGGACGTATATGGATCTGTGCTCCTTTTGTCCTCTCCAGGTAGGAAGGGCTGTGCTATTTTATGGATACGAATTCATTGTTTAGGAAAGCTTTTTCATTTTATTTATTTGACCTTTATTTTATCAGGTGAACTATTTGAGAGCAATTCTCAACAGGGATGTCCTAGTGTGTCATCGTATGTACTTAATGTTTGCTTTAATTTTTGTTCTTAATCCTATTTGTGGAGAGATTTTTCCCCGAGATGCAAAGTGCTTTATAAATTAAATAAATTATTATTATTATTATTATTATTATTATTATTATTATTATTATTATTATTATTATTATTATTCTCTATATAAACAAATGGAATTTTTAAAAATCCTCTGCCGGCCGATGTTCAGTTCAACACAACACCAATCTCTGTGAGATTGTTTCTGTTCATATTAATCTGTTCTCTTGGTCAAGTCAGTGGAGAAGCCGAGAAGAGGTGCAGTTTTGGCAAGTGGTATTCAGCATTCTCCAGTTAAAGCATTCATGGATGACCTGACAATAACTGTGAGATCATTTCCAGAGGGGCGGTAGATTTTGGAAGATCTTTGCAAGATTATTACAGGAGCTAGGATGGAATTTAAGCCATCAAAGTCATGGAGTCTTGTGCTAAGGAAAGGACGCATCCAGGACCGGTCTCGTTTTAGGATTGGAGAAGAACTTATCCCCACTGTTAGCCAGAGACCCATTAAGAGCTTGGGTAAATGGTATAGAGCAGAAATGAATGACAGAGAGAGTGTGAAGGAGATGCTTGGACAAGCTGAGGCATGGCTGCAAGCCTTGGACAGGAGTGGGCTCCCTGGAAGATTTAAACTCTGGGGCTACCAGCATGGAGTACTTCCAAGACTCCTTTGGCCACTGCTTATGTATGAGGTGCCATTAACAACAGTCGAAGGCCTGGAAAGGCGGATTAACACCGTTCTTCGAAGATGGCTGTCAGTACCCAAAAGCTTCTCTTCAATTGGCCTGTACAGCTCAGGAAGTAAACTGCAGCTCCCAATTACATCAGTCGTTGAAGAATTTAAGGTGGCCAAAGCCCGGCAGGTGATAATGCTGCTTGACAGCAGTGATCAACTTGTGCATCAAGTAGATATTACCATCCGCACAGGACGAAAATGGGTAGTAAGTAAGGCAGTGGCAGATGCAGAGGAAAGGCTACGCCACAAGGACATTGTGGGGACAGTCAATCAAGGTCGGCTGGGCCTAGGAGTCATAACCAGGGCAAGGTGGAGGGAGGCAGATACCAAAGGCCGCCGTAGTCTAGTCCAAGAAGAGCTTTGCATGATGGAGGAGGAGGGCAGACAAGCCAGGGCTGCATCCATGAATAGTCAGGGGAGGTGGACGTGTTGGACAGGTGTTCAAGGAAGGTCATTGGGGTGGAGGGATATGTGGGGCATGGAGGACCAGCGAATAAAGTTCCTCTTATGCGCCACATACGATGTCCTGCCAACACCGGTAAACCTCCACCATTGGGGGCTGGCTGAGAATCCACTTTGTATGCTGTGTGGAAAGCCTGCAAGTCTTGAACACGTGTTGTTGTCATGACTCGCCGCTCATTAGCGGCGCCAGCTGCGCGCACACCTGTACCTCGTCAGCAGCATGGGATTTAAGCCACTCTGCCCTGGGCTTCGGCCTGAAGCCGTCTGATCTCGTCGGCCTGCTTGCTGCAAGGAACCCCCTTCTACCAGCAAGATCATTCACGTAAGAATCTCTTACCTTCCTCTCCAGTCATCTCCCCTGTGCACAGGTGGATTTCCTGGCGGCGGACTTCTCCTCTGCTTCGCCGTCTCCTCGCTGCTGTCACAGGCGCTCCAGGTCGCTGTCTCCCGGGCTATGCCCTTGTCAACGCCAGCCACCTGACTAACCAAGTAAGCCAGCATATCCCATTATCCCTCTGTATTGGTTTGGTGCCCGTTACCCTTCTCCCTGTGCTCTCTCCCGTAGGGTTGCCCGGCTGCACGGCTTCCTGCCCCCCGTGCCTGAAGCTGACGTCCACCACCAATACATTCACATCTCACAGACACGCAGTCACACACCCTTGTTGTTGAATAAAGCTGTTGAATCTACCCTGAGCCTGCGTGTGTGTCTCCTGAGCCGTGCGTTATGTCAGTACGGCTTCAGCAGAGCGGCTCGGCGGACAGCGGGCTCACACGCCATTTTTCCGCCCTCGAGGCTCGGGTGGATTTGATAGCTCATCAGCAACCAGTGATTCTCATCCAACTGACACAGATAACTAACCGGTTAGACCGCCTGGACCCCCGACAGCCGTTCCCCCCGGCTCGTCAGGGTGGCGCAGCTCTCGCTGCTCCAGCGGCCGTCCAGCCAGCTCCGGGTGCGCCGGTCCGACTCACACCTATCCCAACCCCCGCCCGCTTTAGCGGTAAGCTCGGTGGAGCGCGGGGCTTTATTATGCAGTGTGAGTCGGTGTTCCACCGCGTCCCCGGAGACTTGCCCTCAGACCACAGTCGAATTGGCTATATCGGGAATCTCCTGGAGGGTCGAGCGCTTACTTGGGCTTACGCCGTAATGGCGAAGCCCAGTTACGTCACCCTCACTTATGGCCAGTTCGTTAACCAGTTCCTGGAAGTCTTTGATCATTCGCGTCAAGACAGCGTCCTGGTCGATCGCCTCCTCAGTCTCCAACAGGGGAGCCGATCGGCCGCGGACTACGCGATAGACTTCCGGGTAACAGCGGAGGAAGTTGGCTGGGAGGAACGCTCCCTCTGCGGCATCTTCCTCCGCAGCCTAAACTCTGGTCTGAGGGATGAGTTGGCCGGTCGGGATATCCCGGAGATGCTCGCAGAGCTGATTTCCTTTACCATCAGTTTGGATAACAGGCTGCGCAAGCGTGCCTCAGAGCGGAAGTCTACTTCTCGCTCGCGGGGCGCCTCGTCGCGCCTGCCCCAAGCTCGCCCCCTGGCGTTACCGCCACCGGAGGCCTCCGAGGAGTCGGAGCCGATGGTGACGGGCCGGACAAAGCTCCCCCTGGCGGAAAAACAACGCCGCCGTGAGTTGGGCCTCTGCATGTATTGCGGGGGTAGTCAACACACGGTGGAGTATTGTGCGGGAAAAACCAAATGGGGAGGTCCGCGAGTCACTGTAGGGGGCCTCGCGGACGCTAACCAGTTAACTCCCCTCACACGTTTGACGCTGCCCATCCGTTTCTGTCATAACTCCACTGGGCATCTCACACATGCACTTGTGGACTCAGGCGCGGAGGGTAGCTTTATTTCTCAGAGCCTGGCAACCCGATTGGGCATCCGTTGCCAGCCCCTTGAAACTCCTCTCGCCCTAGTCAATCTCTCCCGTGTATCCCTGGGTAAAGTGACTCACCGGACGGCTCCCGTCTCAGTTATCATCTCTGGTAACCACCGGGAAGATATCACCCTCTTTGTCCTGCCATCTTCCGTCTCCCCAGTGATACTTGGATACCCGTGGCTCCGCCTCCACAATCCCATCCTGGACTGGAAGACCGGAAGGGTGTCCGCCTGGAGCTCTTTTTGCATGAGTACCTGCCTCCAATCCGCTGCCTGCGCCCCATCCTCTCCTCTCACTGCCAAGGATGCCGCGCCTCCGGATCTAACCCTGGTACCCGCGGAGTTCCACGACCTGGGTGCAGTCTTTAGTAAGACCAAGGCGATGTCCCTCCCTCCTCACCGGCCCTACAACTGTGCCATAAACATCCGCCAGGGGGCTCCTCTTCCCTTGGGACGCCTCTACAGTCTGTCAGCGCCGGAGAAGGAGGCGATGAACACATACCCGAAGGATTCGCTCAGCGCTGGGATAATCCATCCATCGTCATCTCCATTAGGCGCAGGGTTCTTCTTCGTGGCTAAGAAGGACGGTTCTCTTCACCCTTGCATTGATTACCACGCCCTCAACGACATCATGGAGAAGGACCGCTACACCCTGCCCCTGATGGACACCGCCTTCCACTCCCTCCAGGGGGCGACCTGGTTCACCAAGCTGGATCTCCGCAGCGCATACCACCTCGTCCGGATCCGGGAAGGAGATGAGTGGAAGACAGCCTTCCGGACCCCGAACGGCCACTTTGAGTACCTGGTAATGCCGTTCGGGTTGACCAACGCTCCAGCCATCTTTCAGCGCCTCATCAATGACGTCCTCCGGGACCTCATCGGCCTTTTTGTGTTCGTCTATCTGGATGATATTCTCATCTTCTCCAAATCCAGGGACGAGCACCGAGTGCACGTGAGGCGGGTCCTCCAGAGGCTGCTGGAGAACCAGTTGTATGTGAAAGCAGAAAAGTGCGAATTCTACGCCAAGACTACATCCTTCCTGGGCTTTGTCATCTCCCATGACCAGGTGCTCCCAGACCAAGCAAAGGTTAAAGCAGTGGTAGATTGGCCCACACCAACCTCCAGAAAACAGGTGCAGCAATTCATCGGGTTTGCCAATTTCTACTGCCGCTTTGTTCCCAACTTTGGAGCCATCGTCGGCCCTCTGACCCGCCTCACCTCCCCTAAGACCCCGTTCCGGTGGACTGAAGAAGCCGCGGCGGCTTTCCAGGCGCTGAAGGCGGAGTTCTCCTCCTCCCGGGTCCTCAGTCAGGTCGACCCCTCCTTACAGTGCATCGTGGAGGTCGACGCTTCGGATACAGGGGTGGGGGCAGTGTTGTCCCAGCGATCGCCAGCCAACAGGGCCAAACGGCCCTGCGCCTTCTTCTCTCGGCGCTTGTCCCCGGCAGAACGGAATTATGACATGGGGGACAGAGAGCTGCTCGCCATCAAGCTCGCGCTTCAGGAGTGGCGCCACTGGCTGGAGGGGGCCGCCCTGCCATTTGTACTGTTAACTGACCATAAGAACTTGGAATATTTAAGAACTGCCAAGTGTCTGAATGCCCGCCAGGCGCGCTGGTCCTTGTTCTTCGCCAGATTTCGCTTCACCATCACATTCAGGCCGGGCTCCAAGAATGGCCTGCCCGACGCCCTCTCCAGGCAATTTGCCCCCGAGGCGTCAGAGGACGCAGTTCACACCATCCTGCCCAGGTCGTGCGTTGTGGGAGCCGTCTCCTGGGACATCGAAAGCAAGATCCGGAGGGTGCAGGAGTCGGAACCGGACCCTGGCGGCGGACCGGAGGGGAGGCTCTTTGTTCCATCGGCCGTCCGTGGGGAGGTTATCCACTGGCTCCACACATCAAAACTCACCTGCCACCCTGGGTCCTCCCGGATGATTGACCTGCTTCAACGGTCCTTCTGGTGGCCGGGGCTGCGGAAGGATGCCGCTCGCTACGCCCGGGCCTGCCCCGTCTGCGCCACCAGTAAGTCTAGCAACACGCCCCCTGCGGGCCTGCTCCAGCCCCTGCCCGTCCCCGGCAGGCCCTGGTCGCACATCGCCCTAAACTTTGTCACCGGTCTCCCCGTTTCCAACAGCTTCGACACAGTCCTGACCATCGTCGACCGCTTCTCCAAGGCCGCTCACTTCGTGCCATTACAGGGGCTTCCCTCCGCCTTGGAGACAGCGGATCTTCTCATCCAGCACGTGGTCAGGCTGCACGGGATACCGGTAGACGTGGTCTCCGATCGGGGTCCCCAATTTGCCTCAGACGTTTGGAAGAGCTTCTGTAACGCCCTAGGAGCCAAAGTAAGCCTCTCCTCCGGCCATCACCCCCAATCCAACGGGCAGTGTGAACGGACCAACCAGGAGCTGGAGGTTGCGCTCCGCTGCATCACTGCTTCGAAGCCCACGTCTTGGAGCTCACGCCTCGCCTGGGTGGAATACGCCCACAACACCGCTCGCTCTTCTGCCACCGGGATGTCCCCCTTTAAAGCGTCCCTGGGCTATGATCCACCTTTGTTCCCCGCGCTGGAGAGCGAGCTGGCTGTCCCCTCGGTCCAGGCACATCTTAGGCGGTGCCGCTCCTTCTGGTCCACTGCGCGCAATGCGCTTTTACGCACAGCGGAGCGCAACAAGACCACGGGGGACCGACACAGAAGACCTGCCCCGGCTTACCAGGTGGGCCACCAAGTTTGGGTATCCACTCAGGACGTTAATTTAAAGGGTGAGAGGAGAAAGTTGGCACAACGTTTCATGGGCCCATACCCCATCACCAAGATTATTAACCCGGTGGCTGTGCGTGTGGCTATTCCCCCCTCCCTCTGCATCCATCCCACCTTCCACGTCTCCAAGGTGAAACCGGTGGTGTCTGACCCACTCTGCCCTCCACCTGCAGCGCTGCCCGCGCCCCGGATGATTGATGGCCACCCGGCCTGGACAGTCTCTACCATCCTGGAATCCCGGCTCCGGGGTCGCGGGCTACAGTACTTGGTGGACTGGGAGGGCTACGGGCCAGAATGGAGACAGTGGGTGCATTCCTCGTTTGTGTTGGATCCATCCCTCATCACTGAGTTTCACCGAGCGCACCCTGAGAAACCATCGCCAGGAGGCGCTGCTAGAGGGGGGAGTACTGTCATGACTCGCCGCTCATTAGCGGCGCCAGCTGCGCGCACACCTGTACCTCATCAGCGGGGTGGGATTTAAGCCACTCTGCCCTCGGCTTCAGCCTGAAGCTGTCTGAGCTCGTCGGCCTGCTTGCTGCAAGGAACCCCCTTCCACCAGCAAGATCATTCACGTAAGAATCTCTTACCTTCCTCTCCAGTCATCTCCCCTGTGCACAGGTGGATTTCCCGGCGGCGGACTTCTCCTCTGCTTCGCCGTCTCCTCGCTGCTGTCACAGGCGCTCCAGGTCGCTGTCTCCCGGGCTACGCCCTTGTCAACGCCAGCCACCTGACTAACCAAGTAAGCCAGCATATCCCATTATCCCTCTGTATTGGTTTGGTGCCCGTTACCCTTCTCCCTGTGCTCTCTCCCATAGGGTTGCCCGGCTGCACGGCTTCCTGCCCCCGTGCCTGAAGCTGACGTCCACCACCAATACATTCACATCTCACAGACACGCAGTCACACACCCTTGTTGTTGAATAAAGCTGTTGAATCTACCCTGAGCCTGCGTGTGTGTCTCCTGAGCCGTGCATTATGTCAGTTGTCATCATGTCAAGCTAGTCTGGTGGACGGCAAGTTCAGATGGAGGCATGATCAGATATTGTCTGATCTTGCCATAGGTCTGGAGGTGGAGAGGAGGAAGACCCATAACACCACCAGGATAACAGGGCCCAGCCTGATTAGGTTTGTTAGGGCAGGGGAAATAGCTAGTAGGACACAAACAAGTGTAGGAATCCTGGCATCTGCTGCTGATTGGGACATGAGAGTTGACCTCAGGAGGCAACTTAAGTTTCCAGAGGAGATTACATCATCAACCCTCAGACCAGACATAGTTTTATGGTCTAGAGCATCAAAACAAGTGGTCCTTTTTGAGCTGACTGTGCCATGGGAGGAGAGGATGGAGGAGGCCCATGAGACGAAACTTGGGAAGTACCAACCCCTCATTTCCAAGTGTCAGCAGAAGGGATGGCGGGCGTGGAACTTGCCAGTGGAAGTGGGTTGCCGAGGATTTCCTGGGCAGTCACTCTGGAGTGGCCTGTCCAGACTTGGAATTAAAGGTTGCAATAGAAGAAGGCTAGTGGCTAATATCACCAAGCGAGCCGAGGCAGCATCGAGATAGCTGTGGCTGAAGCACTGCGAGTGTTGGAACAACCCATCGGGCACAAAGGAAACACCTTAGAGCAGTGGTGGTGGAACCCATGGGGCCGAGGGGGCTGCCTTTTAGGATGCTGGGGCTAGCTGTCAAGCCCTTTGGAGGTGTTGTGGGCTAACTGACGAAACACCGATGAAGGAGGGTACCCACCTGATGACCCTAAGAAAGCACCATGGGCCCATGCCACAAGGCTCAGTCATTCTACTTGCAAAGCATAAGTGCTGGCCATCATCCTCAAGAACATGGTTGGGAGGTTACCCAGCCATTGAGGTGAGAGCGATGGATTCGTCGTATTATAGACTGTTCTGTCATGCCAAATCAAGTCATGCACAGGGAGAAGCTTCTCTCTCTGTGGCTATGTGCCCTCGGTTCTTAATGGTGTCTCGACACCAGCAATCGCTGTCATCAGGCACTGATGAATTAAGACAAGCTTTTTTTTATTTCGCAGAAGATTGACAACCGCAAACCATAATAAATCACCTTGTGCCAGTCATGTAAATATTCCCCTCCCTCAAATTTGCACTTTGACATGACAACTCCCACAAATACAGTACATATGCAATGAGGTCAGGCGCAAAATTAACATAGTCCACACCTTTCCACCACTAACTTTGCCCTGCGCCCTTTAGTAAAGCTCAACAATAGTTTTTTTTTTGTTTGTTTTTTTAACACCCAAACAGGGTTTTGCGATGGCACAGCATGTTAGTAAATCTGCCCCATAGTCTCTCCAGCGTATCCTGGGTATGCCCCGGGGTCTCTTCCCAGTGGGACCTGCCCAAAACACCTCAAATGGGAGGCATCCAGGAGGCATCCTGATCAGACGTCCAAACCACCTCAACTGGCTCCTTTCAATGTGGAGGAGCAGCGGTTCTACTCTGAGCCTCTCCTGGATGACTGAGCTCCTCAGCCTCTGTCTAAGGGTGAATCCAGCAATCCTCTGGAGAAAGCTCATTTCAGCAACCTGTATCCACAGTCTCATTCTTTCGGTCATTACCCAAAGTTCGTGACCATAGGTGAGAGTAGGAAGGTAGATTGAATGGTAAATCAACAGCTTTGCCTTAGAGCTCAGCTTCCTCTTCATTACAACAGACCGGTACAACGTCCGCACCACTGCAGATGTTGCACTGATCCATCTATCAATCTCTTGCTCTATTTCCCATTACTTGTGAATGAAACCCCGAGATACTTAAACTCCTCTACTTGGGGCAGGACCTTGTCCCCAACCCAGAGAGGACAATACACCGCTTTCCTGCTAAGAACTGGAGGTACTGATTCTCATCCCGGCCGTCTCACACTCAGTACCAAACCCTCCCAGCAAGACCTGTAGGTCATTGCTCGATGAAGCCAATAGGACAACATCATCTTGAAACAGCAAAGAGGAGATCCAGTGGTCAAGATGGCCAACACAGAGCGAGCACGCAGCGTGGCGGGTCCTGCATGTAAGCTCAAAAAACAGCTAAAAAAACAGCTAAAGCTACAGCAAAACCTCTACATCTCTTGCAATCCCACCTTTTAGCGGCTGCCTTACTCCTGTACTTAAGTACAGTACGACATTGGCTCTCAACAACAAGATGGAAAGAACAGCTCCAACCCACAGGTAATGGAGGCCAGTACCTCTTGTACACGAGTTACCTGAACAAAGAACGGACCAGACCACCAACCTACCACGGGCTATCCTGCAAAGTCAACAGCTTTGTGAGATTATTCCACCTCAGCGTTATGTTGCTCCTGGCTGGCGACGTGGGAAAAAGCCCAGGATTGGTGCCCATGGACCTGTGTGCAGGACAGACATCTTTAATACCTACAGGACTAGCGCTGTTAATGCCTCCATCATTAGCGGAGACAACGAGACCTCAATTATTTACGGGCCCAGATTGGACACGAGTAGCACAATCGCCAGCAGACTTAATGCCACGCACATTACCGGTACTGGCCATGCTAAGGCAGCCCTCACCAACCAGCACCGCTGTGACCCTGCAGCCCACCAACACCACTGTGGTGTGGCAGCCAGGTGGTGTCGTCACGAACCAACAGAGGAATAGAGCTGGAACGGACTGGCAATCAACCCCCGTCCCTGTACCACAACAATGCGCCCTCCTCACCACAGTGCCGCCAAAGCTAACAGGACTACCGCAGCTAACACGCCATCAACAGCAGAAACAACAAGACCACATTTGTTTACAGAACCAGCATGGACACGAGCGCCTTCGCCAGCAAAATCAATACCGCACACGCTACCAGTACTGGCTGCGCTAAGGCGACCCACACCAACCTGCACCGCTGCAGCCCCGCAGCCCACCAACACCACCGTGCCGGGACAGCCTGACGGAGTCATCACGGCCCAACAACGGAACAGAGCCGGGATTGCTTGGCAATCGAGCCCTGTCCCTGCAGTGCAGAAACGTGCCCTCCTCACCATGTCGCAGCAGAGAACCCACATCACCAGAACGCCAGCCTCTGGGTTGGTCCCAACGGCAGCAGCCCAGCACACGGACTCCACCGCAGCGGCAATACAACAACCAGCCAGCAGTGAGTGTAACGCTCGTCAGAGAAATCCTGTGTTAAAAAAACATGGATTGCCAAAAGTTTTTCATACCCTGAACCAGGCAAAATGAATTTGGGACCCTCAAAGTAAAAAAAAAATGTCTGCTTGGGGGGCACTTAAATGTACAAAGTGTGGTCTCCAAACGTGAACAACGAGAACATCTGCTGATAAACTCTAATATTGATTTTATGGGTCTATCTGAAACCTAGTTATCATCCTCGTCACCTGAAACTTTTGTTACCATGCCTGGCTATAATGTGTTTAGGAAGGACAGGGAACAAGGAAAGGGAGGAGGAGTTCTACTATATGTTAAAGACACCTTAAAATGTAATCAGATTGAATGGTCAAAAGATATGAATCTAGAATGTGTAGGAGTTAACATTGTCAGCCAATATGACCTTCTCTGTTATTTGTTTATACTACAAACCCTCCTCTAAAGCAGATTTTTATGACCAATTTAAAGTGCTTCTTAATCAATGCATTCCTAAAAATGAATGAATCTTATTGGGTGATATTGGGTGACACCCATCCCCACACTTTCACACCCTCATGCTCCCAAACACACTCACACGCACTCACTCACTCTCACTCACCCGGACTCACCCATTCTCTCTCACTCCTGTACCCATTCAGTCTCACCCCTCATTCACCCTAATTTCGTAAGGTGACTGCGATGCAGATGCAGTGAGCCTGAATGCACACCAGCAGCCGGGAAGACCGCCAGCTCAGGCCAGCAGCCACCCCCCTGCCAACCCACCCCAGGGCGGCCGCAGCCACAGAAGCAGACCCCCACCCCCAGCAACCACCCGAGCGACTGATCAGCAGATCACCGCAGGCACCCCGAGATGCCACCCGACACGCAAGGCACCACACAAAACCGACCCACCATCACCACCTCCATTCATCACTCCCTCACTCTCACTCAGTCCCGCTCTCACTCCCTTGGTTGTATCTATACATTCAGCAGCACCCAGGGATTTTGACGACATGACGGGTCCCAGGCTCCCCACTGGGCCACCAGGCCCCCAGCAGGAGGAGGATAACGGGGGTGGGGGAAGCCCCCCCCGCACAAAACATGGTAGGTGTATGTTGGTTGTGTGATGTGATTGTGTGTAAATGTGTGGACTACAGCAGTGCAGTTAAAATTGGGGGGATGGTGGTTGGAGCACCACTAGCCACTGCGATAGGCAGTGGGGCCCCCATCCCCCCAAGCCTTCAGTGTCTAAAATGCAATTAAAATTGAGGTGAGTGCAGCCCTACCACGCAGCAGAGGTATCCCCTTCACCGACACAGTGTGGCACCCCCCCCCCCCCGCCCCAAAGCCCCAAATGCATCCAAGAAGATTTATATTTCACCCAGAATCGGGATGGGGAGGGGGGGTAAGGCTGGGAGGGAGGTGATCCAAAAGCGAGGCCGTCCCTCCCAGAAGCCAGCTCACAAACTGGTTCATGAGACCACCCACTGCCCCCAAATCCCAACCCAGGGCAAGGGCCGCCAGGCCTAGCAGCCCAGGACCCACCAGCATCACGCCCTGAGGCTCCCAGCACCACAGACATGATGGGGCAGCCATACCCATTCCCACTCATCTTGCACACACAAACATGCAGAACAACAATAGTCACAATAGTGAACAATGAGCCGGACCCACACAGCGCCCGACATGCCAAGCAACACCACCAAACGCCCACGCAAGCCCACCAACCACCCACCCCAGACCCACACTGACAGCTGCAGGCCGGCCCGCAGCCACAGCCACCCCAGAGCAGCCCGATGGCAACACGGCTACCAACCCGCACCCCCCACAACCACCCCCGAGCACCCACACACACCCGCCGCCAATGACACCAGGGTCAATGCAACAAAATGTCCTGCCCTGCAACACAACAGCAGGGCGGCCAGGACAAGCAGGTCCCGAATCGCCAACCCCCATGCCACTAGATGGGCTGCCCCACCCCCGCCACCCAACGAAGTTCTCCTACCCATATACACATCCTCCACCCCCAGACATCCACCCACACGTAACCGCACCCATACACACACAAACACACCCGCCCACCCTCATGTGCGTGCATACACACACACTCACCATCACACATGCCCACCTACACCCACACACAGCCCCACACGCCCACACACAACACACACACACACACTTCCGCACCCGCTCAAACACACTCACACACGTACACACACACACACACACATGCACACCCACACCCGCAGGCCCCAGAGGACGGGGAGGGCGACCCAGGATGCAGGCACCTGCCCCGGGGCACCGCCAGGGCTCCAGGGAGGACATGACTCCACCGTGCAAGGTTGCACTGGGGCCGGCCCACTCCACCGGCGAATACCTGACCCCAGCCCAGGGGGTAACGCCCCCCCAGCACCAGGGACCAAGGGCCAGACCCAGCCCCCCGCCCCCCCAAGAAGGCGAGGCCAGCCGGCCGGGGGCCACCCCCCCCGCCTACCCCTCAGCCCCCCCCCAACCAACCCCCCCCCAGCCAGACACACGGCCACCCCAGAACAGGCCCCCCAGACACCGGTCCCTCGCGGTCGGGGCACAGCCAGCCACCAGAGGCACCAAGAAGAGCAAGCCACTGCCCGCCACCCCTCAGGTTATAAAATTAATAAGCGGGGACCAGAGAGAATTGAATTCAGTCAGTTGATTATTTGAGGAGGCAGACATTCTCTCCAGGCTAATATAATCTAACAGTAAGTTATTATAGTGAGTCATGCATAAATTATTTCTTGATTTCCAATTCATGAGGATAGTTTTCTTTGCAATGCATAAGGCAGTGAGAACCATGTGTGACATCCTTGCCTCTATATTTAATTTGTCCAGTTACTCATCTAATCAATCTGTCAATCAAACCTGCTGTCGTCCCAACTGCTTGGAAGTTGGAGTGGTCAGACCAATTTTCAAAACAGAGAGTAATACTGATTCAAACAACTACAGACCAATCAGCATCTTACCTGTCATCTCCAAAATAATTGAAAAATGGGTGGCCACACAATTATGTGACCATCTGAATTATGGAAACACCCCCCTGCATCACGCACAGTTTGGGTTCCGTGCCCACCACTCAACAGAGTCTGCAATAAGCTTGTTCCTAGAGAAAACTAAATCTTTCTTAGACAAGTGCAATTGTGTAGGTGCTCTGGTTTTCGATCTGAAGAAGGCGTTTGACACCATTGACCACAACATCCTTTTAACCACACTTGCTCAGTTTAACTTTTCAGAACATGCTATCAAATGGATGAAATTCTATCTAACCAACAGACAGCAATGTGTAATGGTCAACAGTGTCAAATCACCACATTTGAAATGTGGAATGGGTGTCCCACAAGGCTCCATACTTGGACCAATGTTATTCTCCCTATACATAACTGATCTACCAAATGCATGCAGAAACATTCATATACAAATGTATGCAGATGACACAGTAATAATCACACCTGCAAAAAACACCCAAGGAGCCGCCTGTATCCTGACAACAGCAATGACCCAAATCCATGACTGGCTAAATAACTCATGTTTCCCACTAAACACTAAAAAACTGTTTGCATGATGTTCACCAAACAACAATCAAATATTACAAACTCGAACATCTTCTTGAAAAGGAAGGAGCTGAAACTAGTCGAGGAATTTAAATACCTCTGTGTGATTTTAGACTTAACCTTTAAAAAATAACATAAAAAAATCTCAAACATAATCAAATTCAATCTAAGAAATTTTAAACAAATTAGACCATCGCTGACAGTTAATGCAGCCATAATGTTTCTGCATGCAATGATCTTCTCACACATCAACTACTGTTTTACCAACTGGTCACTTACTGGTGTAACCATAGCCCAAACCATTGAATCTTTATACAAAAAGGCCATAAAAATCCTTGACTCTCACAATATGACTCTCAAAATGGTCATATAGAGACTGGATAGCTTGTACCACCAATGACCCCACATATCATTGCTGTAACATTTACAAAAAAACACAATCTTATGTCTTTTGAAAATTATAAAACTCAAATTTGCCTGTTCAATTTATAGAATATTAAATGACTATGTACCACCACCACCACCCCCTCCCCGGGAGAATATGTTAAACTAAGAACAGTTACCGGTACAACCACCAGAGCAATCACTAGAGGAGACTGTGAGGTCCCCCACAGACGCACCACATTTGCTCAATCTTTGCTATCAGTGAGGGGCACCAAGATCTGGAATAACATACCACCCACAATCAGAGAACGTACCACACTAAACACTCTTAAGATGCACTGTAAAAATTGACTTTTAAACAACCAAAACTGTACCCATATCTAGTTGCTCTGCGGCATACACATATATACATATGCGCCCGTGCTTCACACACATATGCCCCACCTCTTGTTTGTTGCTGTCTCTTGTTGCTGTGAGGTGTCTGGGTGCATGTGTGTGTATGCATATGCAGTACTTCACTCGTGTGACATTTGAATATTTCATTTTGTAACACCTTAACTCTTGTACTTTAGCATATCCACTTTGTACAGTTTTATTGCAGTTGTTCTTCTCATGTATGATTGTTTGTGTGTTTTTGTGACCTGCCGGGGGACTACAGATGCAAATTAGCAGTATTTCTAAATCTGGCATACTTGCATTTGTATTAATGTTCATTAGTATGTATTGTCCTTTTCAAATAAGCATTAAACCAAACATGACACCCTCCATTCCTTGGCTGCACCTAGAAATCTTGTCTATATATTATGAACAGGATCAGTGACAAAGGGCAGCCCTGGCGAAGTCCAACTCTCACTGGAGACGAGTTTGACTGATAATTGGCAATGCAAACCAAACTCTCACAATGGTCATATAGAGACTGGATAGCTTGTACCACCAGTGAGCCCGATACCCCATACTCCTACAGCACCCCCCCACAGGAAACAAAGATATTATGAACTGGATCTGTGACAAAGAGCAGCCCTGGTGAAGTCCAACTCTCACTAGGAACAAGTTTCATTAATTACTGGCAATACTAACCAAACTCTCACAATGTTCATATAGAGATGGGACAGCTTGTAGCAAGAAGCCTGATACCCCATACTCCGGAAGCAACCCCCCATCCCCATAAGAGACCATGAAGAATGCAGTCAAATGTGTTCTCCAAGTCCACAAAACACTTCAAGACTGGTTGGGCAAACTCCTACGAACCCTAAAGGGTCCTAGAGAGAGTGAAGAGTTGGTCCAATGTTCCACAACCACAACGAAAACCACATTGTTCCTCCTGAATCTGAGGTTTGATCCTTATACACCATTGGTATAAAAGAAAAAATGTCTATAGCTGTAATGTAACGGACTATAAGTGTCTTGTTTGCACAGCTAAAGTGGCTAATACTGAATAGTGATATTCAGAAAGATCAACTGCCTTACTTGCTCCAAGTAAGCACTACATTTTTACCAGGTCCACATTGGTTTCATGATTCACTTTAGAGTTATTGTTTGCCAATTTTTTTTAAATAGCTGTTATAGTTTTGAAAGGAGAACAGTGCTACAAACTAAACTGGAGCACTCTAGCTAGCTGTGATTAGCTTATTTAGCAAGCCAATACTCAGACTTATTTTTGGTCTTTCAGTATATGTCAGTTATTTTTTCCAGCCTTTTAACCTATAAGTTTCTAACTATACATTTAGTCAACTATTTACAGTACAATCATTCAATTACAATTAATAAATCAGTAGTTTAGATGGATGGATGGATGGATGTACTTTATTGATCCCAAACTGGGAAATTACAATGTAACAGCAGCATGACAGTTGGCGACCAAAACGACAGAAACACATATAGCACAATAGACAAAGGGAATACCCATGGAAAGCAAAATTGCCAAATAGACTGCCAGTTTAGAGCATATTGGAAAACTAAATGACCAGGGGCCTCATGTACAAAGAATCCTTATGCACAAAAACTTAGCGTACGTCCTTTTTCATGGAAAATTTCAGATATATCAAGTATGAAATGACCGTGGAAATATGCGCAGCCCCACGGCAACTTCATGGCTGCCATACACATGTTTCTACTGTTATTGGTCCATTGGCGACACTTAGAGGTGATGTTGGGAGACTGATAATGATGTGAAAATTATTGTATATACCAGAGACACATGATGAACAAACATCCAAGTGTGCACAATTAGATGAGTAAATATAAAAGCAAGTGCAAAGAAGTGCAGAAAATGCCTCTAACAACAATGGCGTTAGCATTATTAGAGGATATTGCAAATCGCACAGTGAGAAGCGAAAGGGTATTTAGAGACAGGGAAGATCTTCTGGCTCAGGATGATGACTGGCTTGTCAGCAGGTTTAGGTTTCCATGGGCAGTCCTTGTAGAACTGTGCTCAGAGCGACAGTCACTCTTGGAGCACAATACGGCAAGAAGCCGTGCGCTGCCCGTCCCAGTGCAGGTGCTGACAACACTGTGCTTCCTGGCAACAGGAGCATTCCAGAGGAAGCTGGCAGACCAACTGGGAATTTACCAGTAGAGCCTGAGCCAAGCTATGCCAGCTGTGTGGGATGGCATTATCCGACTGTCACCCAGGTACACCATATACCCATACAATGCAGTTGAATAGGCCAATATCAAAGCATAATTTGTAGCAAGAGCTGGTTTTCCTAATGATTCTAATGAACAGCATTGATGGGAACAAACTACAAGCTGGCACTGTGCAGACAGGTAGCATCTTGGTGAGTAAATACATGTAATTGTCCTAAATAACCCACCTCATGTGATGATCAGGTGAGAATGCTCCCCCTCCCCTCCTGTGGTTTTTCCTTCTGCCTGTCTCCCAACTCCGGAGTTGATTATGCCCACCTGCATGATTGTGCACACCTGCTGCTGCCTCATCTGCCAGCTTTAAAAGAGCCAGTCTGTGAATGCTTTTTCACTGGACCGTTGGGTATTGCTGCCATCAGCTATCATTAAGTTGAATGGTGTTTGGCCATACCTGTTGTCTGAACCTTTTGTCTTCTTCTCCTCAGGTTGCTGCCATCTCAGCGGTGTGTTATTCCAGGGCTGCACACGCTCACCTGAACCTAGCAAATGTTCGCTCTGCATTTGAATCTCTGGCTTATAAATCATGACAGAACAGTCCAGCCTGGATCGAGGCTCAGTGAGCGCTTCACCGGAGGAACAATCAGCGCTCCCCCGTTTGGATGCCACAGAGCGCCAAGTCACCTTTCTCACCAAAGAGTTACCATCAATTACCCAGCAATTAGCTACCATAACCGACCACCTGTGTTGGCTTCCTTGTTCGGCGTTTCCTCCTCCACCCGCTGCTCCGATTGTTCCTACAATCCGCCAAACCATTTCCATCTCTTCTCCTGACCCGTACGCGGGGGAGATGGAGGGATGTAGGGGGTTCTTGGCTCAATGTCGGCTTTATTTTCAGCAGGTGGCAGGGGAGTACCGGGACAGCTCATATAAAATCCAATTTATGACCCTGTTGCTCAGAGACCGGGCACTTAAGTGGGCCCAGTCCATATTAAGCAGCCCGGAAGGGCCCCATTAGTCCTATGATCAGTTTGTAAAGGAATTTACTTGGGCATTCAGTCATTCAGAGAGAGAAGGTAATCTCGCGAGCCAACTGTTGGTGCTCCGGCAGGGAAATCGGTCGGTTGCCGATTTCTGGGTCGAGTTCCGGGTCATCGCGGCGGAGTCCAGGTGGAATGACGTTGCTCTACGCAGCGCCTTCCTCCAGAGTCTCAATTCCAACCTCCGCGATGACCTGGCTATCAATAGCCATCCCCTCTGGATGAGCTAATTGAGCAGGTCATTGGCCTGGACAATCGGTACCACAAGTGCGTTAGGGGGCAGAGGTCTTCTGCCTCCTCGTCTGCATCGTGGCCGTCTCCCTCTCCCCCTCGCTCCACAAGGTCGGTTTCTCCGGAGCCGATGGTTCTTGGCCGGGCCCATTTGACCCCCGAGGAGCGCCAGCATTGGAGGAAGGTGAGGGCCTGCATGTATTGCAGTGCCACTGAACATGCGTTGCCGAAATGTCCCATTCGGCCAAAAAGATCCAGCCCGTCAGTAGCCGTGGGGGGTCTGTCAGATGGATCTTCTACAAATCTTTCCAACAGTTTTACGCTTCTAGCCCTCATTCAACTTCCAGGGCCAAGTTTAAGGCCTCAGCTCTTACTGATTCTGGAGCTGAGCAAAATTTCATTTCACAGGAGCTAGTGCAAAAACTGAAAATTCCCACTAGGGCCCTACTGTACCCTTTAAACATCTCAGCCCTTTCTGGCTGTAGGTTAGCCACAGTCACGCACCAAACGGAGCCTGTTTTTGTTCTTTTGTCCGGTAACCACCGTGAACGCATTCAGGTTTTTGTGCTGCTCAATTCATCTACCCCTGTGATTCTGGGCTATCTGTGGCTCCGCCAACATAACCCCATAATTAACTAGGACCAAAATTCTGTTTCTTCCTGGAGCCCTTTTTGCCTGCCGTTGTGTCTCCATTCAGCCGCGTGTTCACCCACTCACCCTATCTCGTCCCCTCCAGCCAAGCCGCAGGATCTCAGTCTCGTGCCCGAGGTCTATCATGACCTTGGGGAGGTCTTTAGTAAGTTTAGGGCACTCTCTTTGCCACTTCATTGGTCCTGTGACTCCACTATTGACCTCCTCCCGGGAATGCAGCTGCCATCCAGTCGGCTCTACAGTTTGTCTGGGCTGGAGAGGGAGGTAATGAAGAGTTATATCATAGACTCCCTAAGCACTGACCTCATTTGTCCTTCATCCACTCCTCTTGGCGCCGGGTTCTTTTTTGTGGGGAAAAAGACAGATCGCTGCGGCCTTGCATTGGTTATCTCAAGCTGAACGTTATCACCGTTCAGGATTAAAGTGCTGATGACACGTTTTTGACTTCCTCTAATTTTTCAACACATAATACAATATGACAAAATAGGTTGGTCTGAGCAGTTCTAAGTCAAACAGGCTTTTTTTCACGTGAATATCCCATGTTTTCATGAGCGCCACGTCACCAATTACGTCAGTGGCTGGAAAACCCCGCTGCCATGTAGTCACGTCATCGGGAGAACACAGCGCTTGGCTGCCCATTGTACACACATGATGGAAACAGTTGAAAACATCGACAATGGTTCTAGCACATGTAGTCTGGAATTGGTTTGTGTTGTCCAATCTTCAGACGATTATAGTTCTGAAGAATGGGATGATAATGAAGAATCTGGGGGCATCAGACCGTATAGGTTTGAGCCGTGCCAAGCGGACAATGTACCAAGCCAGTCACGCTCAGGGAGTGACGGTGGAGAGGCACACATGTCCGCCGCAGCAGCAGCGACAAACACACGGCAGGGGAACACCAGTGTTATTCTTTTGTTACAGATATTGCAACAAATTATTTGTTCATAAATATAATTTATTTAAACCCGATTTTTCAATAAAATCATAGCAGTGTATTCTCTGTGGCTCAGGCATCGGGTTTATTATGGATTATATTTTGAGTTCTTGTTGTTTTTGTTTTGTACATGTGTTTTATGTGCGTTTTGACCCACTTTCAGGTGGGCACTGTCGCGCC
Organism: Pholidichthys leucotaenia; assembly: GCA_020510985.1. Classification (NCBI taxonomy): domain Eukaryota; kingdom Metazoa; phylum Chordata; class Actinopteri; order Cichliformes; family Pholidichthyidae; genus Pholidichthys; species Pholidichthys leucotaenia. The sequence goes on from CM035843.1 coordinate 263,346,512, forward strand.
CTCTCTCTTTGACAGTCAGCTGTTCATGTTTTGTGTGCATCATCTGCCGTGTTGTCAGCCAGCCAATGTTGTCAGCCAGCCAATGTTGCCAGTGCTATCACGACGTGTTGGCCACTCCACACAGCCGTGGTTCTGTTGCACCCCTTGAAGCCCTGGGGCGCAACCGTGGTTAACACGTCTCCTCTCCATGTTCGCTGGGCGATGTCGGCCCCGAACGCCAGCTGTGAGTGTTTCTGCTTATTTTTGTAAGTCTTCACCTTTTTGGCAACTGTTGTCATCATTCTTATGTTCAATACATGTGCTGTGTTGAATTCTGTGACCCTCCGTGCGCTCTTACTCAGGGCAGGGAGAGGGAGGATGAAATAATGAGGATTTGCGTACAGGGTTCACCACAGCACATTTAATACAGAAAGACAGACAGTTCCCTGAAAGGTGAAGACATACAAGAAACACAGACACACTTGCTGATGGCGTTCGGGGGCCGGCATTAGCCAGCAAACGAATGCGAGGAGACGTGTTTGCCACAGGTGTGCCCCAGAGCCGACATCACTTCAAGGACGCACGAGAGCCACAGCGAACATGGAGTGACTAGTGTGTCATGAGAGTGCTGAAAATACTGGCAGACAAACAGCACAGATGACAATACTATGGACCATCAGTGCATGACTGGCAAACGGCCGCGAAGTACACGCACTGCTGCTGGTGATGGTATGATTAGAAGCACCTGGGCGAGGACCGGGAAACATGATCAGCGGGAGTTTGAATCAGCTGGTGATAATGAGAGAGGGGACATGACCGGACCGGCAAGATGTCAGCATAGGATCACAGAAAGTAGGTCAAAGCTGCACATAAATCCTTTAATCCTTCCCCTCCTCCGCTCCTCCTGCATAAAACTTATAACAGTTGGAGCTGAAACGTGTGATGTGGTCTTTCATGGTTTGCTGTTTATCTAAGCCTGTGACACAACGCAAAGGCACAGCCATAAAATTAAAACAAGAAACCAGAGAAACTGTGAGCTACAAAGCTGCTGTCATTCCAATCAACAACACCGGAGTCAGTTCTCCCGCTTACGTCATGGGGGTGCTGCCCTTTATTCGGTGGGCGGCACCACAGTCCAATCAGCGGCTGCTGTTTTTTAATGATAACTAGTTTATGCAGGTGCGGTTGTAAATGTTATATTGATCATCAACAATGACTTTTGGGTTCTCACAACATCCTAAAAAAATGTCAAAATCGTGTCATCAGCCCTTTAATGGTAAATGGTAAATGGCATTCACTTATATAGTGCTTTTATTCTCATCTCTTGATGACCAAAGCGCTTTACAGATGCTACTATCCACCCATTCACACACTGATATCTTAATATCCTTTACTGCTCATCAACTTGGCCTTCGAGCTTCTTCAGCATACACGAGTGTTCACTAAACTCGACCTCCGGAATGCCTACCATCTAGTTCACATACACGAAGGCGACGAATGGAAGACGGCCTTTAAGACACACCTGGGGCAGGTTGACCAACACCCCCGTCGTCTTCCAGCGCATGATAAATGACGTTCTCCGGGATATGGTAAACCAGTTCGTTTTTGTTTATCTTGACGACATTATCATTTTTTCCCGCACACTGGAAGAGCACACAGTCCACGTCCGAGCAGTTCTACAATGGCTACTGGAGAATCAACTTAATGTGAAGGCTAAGAAGTGTGAGTTCTCCTCCCGCTCCACTTCCTTTCTGGATTTTATTGTAGCCAAAGGCGAGTTAAAGGCCGACCCGGCTAAAGTCAAGGTGGTCGTAGAGTGGCCTACCCCCCAGTACAGGAAGCATCTCCAGCGCTTCCTGGGCTTTGCTAATTTTTACCGCTTTATTTGGGATTACAGCAAGGTAGCCCTGCCATTAACCCAGTTTATGTCCACTAAAATTCCATTTAAATGGTCTGAAGCAGCAGAATAAGCCTTCTCCAAATTAAAAGCCATTTTTTCTGACACGCCCATCTTGGCTCAGGTCGACCCTCAATCACAGTTTGTGGTTGAAGTTGACACATCTGATTCAGGGGTGGGCACAGTCCCAGCACTCCGGTTCCGACCAAAAGTTACATTCGTGCACGTAGTTCTCTTGGCGGCTGATCCCAGCTGAGAAGAATTATGACATAGGGGACTGTGAGCTGCTGGCCATTAAGTTGGCGCTAGAGGAGTGGAAGCACTGGCTAGAGGGAGGCACCCAACCTCTCATAGTCTGGACAGATCACAAGAACTTAGAGTATCTTAGATCAGCGAGAAGATTAAATTCTAGGCAGACCCATTGGGCTTTGTTTTTCCTTAGGTTCAATCTCTCCATTACTTATCATCCAGGGTCTTGCAATATTAAACCTGATACTCTCTCTCACCAGTTTTCATCCGACCCTTCACCTTCCTCTCCCCCTCCTGCTGTTTCTTCCTCTCCTGAACCTATTCTGCCTTCCTCCTGCATAGTAGGAGCCCTCTCTTGGGAAATCGAGCAGAGGGTCCGGCAGGCCCAGTCCTCTGAACCCATCCCTGAGGGAGGCCCAGCTAGCCTACTGTATGTCCCCTCTGCCCCCTCTCCATAGTGAAGTCATCTAGTGGGGGCACACCAGTTTTTTCACCTGTCATCCTGGCATTTGCCAGACAATTGAACTTCTACAATGAGTTTTTTGGTGGCTGACCCTGAGAGCGGATGTTCGAGACTATGTTAAAGCCTGCCAGGTCTGCTCCACCAACAAGTCGGATTTCTCACCGCCAGCCGGCTTCTTCATCCCCTACTTGTCTCGAGTCAGTCCTGGTCTCACATTGCCATAGACTTTGTTACGGGTCTCCCTCCATTGCAAGGCAATACCGTCATCCTCACAATCACAATCATCCTCACCGTTTCTCTAAGGCCATCCATCTGGTTCCCCTGTCCAAGTTGCCTTCTGCCGCTGAGACCGCCAACCTCCTTACCCTCCACGTTATCCGCCTGCATGGTATTCCCATCGACATCATTTCGGGCCAAGGGCCGCAGTTTACGTCGCAGGTTTGGAGAGCCTTCTGTCATTCCTGGGTACCACTGTCAGCCTCACTTCCAGATATCACCCTCAGAGCAACGGTAAGGTCGAATGTGCCAACCAGTCCCTGGAGGCCACTCTGAGATGTGTAGCTTCCTGCAATCCTACCACCTGTAGCCCCCATCTGACCTGGGTGGAGTACGTGCATAACACTGCCGTCTCCTCCGCCACCGGCCTGACGCCCTTCAAGGTCTCAATGGGGTACACTCCACCTCTGTTACCTATGGCAGAGAGGGAAGTTGCTGTGCCATCCGTGGAGGTCCATGCTCGCCGCTGCTGCCGTCTGTGGATATCTACTCAGGCTGCCCTTCTCCGCTCATCCGAGTGGAACCGTCTCTACACCAACCGCAGACGTGCGCCAGTGCCCAAGTACAACGTAGGTCAGATGGTGTGGTTGTCAGCCAAACAGGTTTCGCTGAAGACGGAGTCACGGAAACTGCCGCTGCGCTTTCTGGGTCCATTTTCCATCTCACGCATCATTAATGATGTCACTGTTCAGCTTAACTCTTTGAGTGTGAGAATTTTCGTGCCCCTAGTGGCAGAGCGTGTCACTGCGTCTGTCTTCTCACTCTGTCATAATCGCCTGCTTTGGGGATTTGTACTGATTGTACTGATTTGCCAGTTTCAAAAGGTGGCAGACATCTGTTGGAGGATTCAGTAAATGACACGTAATACACCACAGAAGAAGAACTCCTCATTTCCTTTTCCTGTTTTAGCATTTAGCCCAGAAAGCTAATATGTCCGCGATCATCACGTCACTTTTTCAGCTTTGTACGCCGAAAATAGCTGCGGAATACAAACGAAATTTATGTGGGATATTCATAAGACGTTGTAGATGTGGTAGAGATTTTACATTACCGACAGAATGCAAAATAAGGACCATAATGGGTGAAAACGCAGCGACCACGCCAGCTGCCCTTTGTCAACAGACTGTACAACAGTAAGTGACTTATTTCGGGGTTTTTAAAATGTATTGATTTCTTGTTCATATACTTTGAAGATAAGATGATGAGGTGCCTCTGTAAAAAAAAAAAAAAAAAAAAAGTGTCAAAAGACTGAACCATTCTTTGTGTAAATACGTCAAAAGCCCAGTTTTGACTGAGTCATGGAATTTAAAGAGGTGCCGTGACATTATGCAAATTAGATGTGTAAATTTATTCCTATCTGAAACTTTGGATCATATTTTACATCTTTCTAATTGACAGTAAGCCATTATTTCTTGCAGCTTTAAAGTTATAGCCTTGGAAATCTGAACTATTTTACTGACAAAAAATATTTACCACTCTTGACCACTAGGGGTTATGTTGCAGTTCGGCAACATACACACAGAGGGTTAAGTTGCCTTTGGCTCTCCACATCCGCCGAACCTTCCACATAGTTTGGGCTTTCCATTGGGCACACCCCAACAAGCCCGGAGGGACGCCAGGAGGCACCCCTTTGGGTGGGGGGGGCACTGTGCAAACTCACACAGTGAGTGTGCTGCTCCTCCCCTCCTGTGGTTTTTCCTTCTGCCTGTCTCCTGGCTCCTGAATTGATTATGCCCACCTGCGTGATTGTGTATACTTGCTGCTGCCTCATCTGCCAGCTTTAAAAGAGCGAGTCTGTGAATGCTTCTTCACTGGACCGTTGGGTATTGTTGCCATCAGCTATTATTAAGTTGAATGATGTTTGGCCTTACCTGTTGTCTGAACCTTTTGTCTTCTTCTCCTCAGGTTGCTGCCATCTCAGTGGTGTGTTACTCCGGGGCTGTGCACGCTCACCTGAACCTCTCCTTTACCTAGAGATCTTCAGCTCCACCAGGTCAACCAACTACCCCGCTCCTTCCTGCCAACTTCCCTTACCCTGTGTGTTCGCTGGTTTTCCCCCTGCCAGCTCATCCATCGTTTCACGCTGTGTTCCACAGCCGGGCCCGCTGCTTCAGTAGTGAGTTACTCCTCCTCTCTTCCTCTTTTTCTACCCTCTCAATTAAATCCATTATTAATCATTTCTCCTCGCTCTCTCCTCTACAGGCTGTGTGCTGCTCCCGCATGCTCATTAGTGTTTTTGTTGTTGCTTATTAGTTTTTTGTTGTTGTTCGTTAGTGTTTGTGGTGTAATAAATTGTGTTAAACGTTACCACCTGAGTCTGGTTGTTCTTCTGGTGTTGTTCGCTCTGCGTTTGAGTCTCTGGCTTATAAATCATGACACCTCATGTGCAGCACACCTGTGCATCCCCAAGTATCACCCTGTCTTCAAGGCTTCATTACAAGTCACTGGTTCGAGTAAGTGACTTCCTTTTTTTGCTGATTAAACTACAGTTTCACAGCATTCTATCAAGCCCCCAATTGCCTCTGTGTGTACATTAGTTATGTCAATAAACACATACGTAAAGTTTGAAATGCAACAGTGTCACCCTTTCCCCAGTGCACTTCATTCATTTAGTAGTGTGTGTAATCCATGTAAGTTGTATATAACTATGGAGGATGAAATTTGCATTTTGGACAAAAAATATGCACTTGTGGAGTCTAATATGATCTGCTTTCAACTGACAGGTGACTGGGGATACCCACAAAATAGGTTCATAATGTCTTCTTTTTCATTACTGTTTTCCTTTATTCAACGAGCTGATCCACCCAACGTCAGACGTCGCAGACGTCAGTCGAGACATGTCTAGGTTAAATAAACATCTCCTTCTCATCTCTGTCTGAATAAAGGAAACCAGTAAACTAATCTTATAGATCTGTGAGCAGGCTACTGAATTACCTGTATCTGTCTCTAATGCTAGAGGACAGCGTGCCATACAAAGCATTTTTACACGGCTCTACCTAATTCAGGAGCACCTCCAACTCACAGTCCGTGAAATTCCATTAAATCCATAATTTTTGATCATGGATACAGAAGAATCAAATGTGCAGGGCTTGTATTTATCTATTTGCATATCTATTTTCATGTAATTGCATATTTAAATGGAGGCGTGTCAAGGGAGTAGTCCGGTGTTTCCTCGTGTGCGTTCAATTTCAAGTAGATTGGGATGTACAGAGGAAATGTGCTTGGATTCTTGCATATGCACTGTTTCATACATCTGGATTTTTTTTTCTTACAGCGTTTTTTTGATTTAAGCGTACCAGATGAGCTTTTAATATGAACTAATAAAGAAAAATCTAAACCCAAGACCAACCTTTTATTCAGTAGACTGCAGTTCTCTTAATGCAGTTATCCTATATGTATGTACAAAAACTGAAATTTATTTAAAATTTTCAAGCCATAAAACCAAAGCAATGCACAGAAAACCACTAAATTACAGTGGTGTAAAAAAGTATTTGCTCCCTTCCTGATTTCTCATTTTTGTGTATGTTTGTCACACTTAAATGTTTCAGCTCATCAAACAAATTAAAATATTAGACAAAGATAACACAAGTAAGCACAAAATGCAGTTTTTAAATGAAGGTGTTTGTGTCATGTGCAGAGCTGGTGTTTCAGCTCCACCCATGATTTGTGGCTGTAGCTTCAGATTTGTTGTTTATTGGTTCCAGCTGGCAGGTTGAGCCCTGCGCTAGGTCCTTGCCAGTCTACAGCCACACATCCCCTCTCTGCCAGACACTCACCAGCTGTCAGTCATTTCTGATTTGTTCCTGCACACACACACACACACACACACACATACACTCTTACACAGACTCCTGCCACACACTCGCATCCACTTGTCACTCATTAGCCTGCTTGGTATTTATTGGGTGACAGTGGGGGCATCCAGTGTCATGGCGTAAGTCTTCTCTACACGGTCAGTCTGTAGTCACCGGCCTATGTTTCCCTGGAGCTGTTGGCACCCTTTTCCCTACGGACTACTACGGTGTTGTTTCCCCAGAGCCCGCTGAGCTCCGACGCCCTCTGTAAGTCTCCCTTCTGTTTTCCATTCGCTGCCCAGTTCCGCCCTGGGAGCATTCCTTGCCAACTGAGTTCAGGCGTGCATTGTTTGTGTGTCAGACTGAATCGTCCAACTGAACATTTTCTTGTATTTTGTGTGTTTTTTGAGTTGTCCTGTTCTGTTAATAAATATGTTCACTTCACCTGCGTTTTGGGCTCAAACTAATTCTACTGTTCGCTGCGAGATTATGCAGTGGACATGACAGTTTGTTATTAAGATTTAAAAAAAAATCCAAATCTGCATGGCCCTGTGTGAAAAAGTGATTGCCCCCATCAAAACAAATTAACTGTGGTTTATCACATCTTTGGAAAGCTGAGTTCAATTTCTCTAGCCACACCCAGGCCTGATTACTGCCACTCCTGTTCTCAGTCAAGAAATCACTTAAATAGGACTTGCCTGACAAGATGAAGTAGGCCAAAAGATCCTCAAAAGCTGGACATCATGCTGCGGTCCAAAGAAATTCAGGAACAATTGAGAAACAAAGTAATTGAGATCTATCAGTCTGGAAAAGGCTATAAAGCCATTTCTAATGCTTTGGGACTGCAGCAAACCACAGTGAGAGCCATTATCCACAAATGGCAAAAACATGGAACAGTGGTGAACCTTCCCAGGAGTGGTCGGCTGACCAAAATTACCCCAAGAGTGCAGGGACGACTCATCCAAGAGGTCACAGAAGACCCCACAACAACATCCAAAGAACTGCAGGCCTCACTTGCCTCAGTTAAGGTCTGTGTTCATGACTCCACCATAAGAAAGAGACTGGGCAAAAATGGCCTGCATGGCAGAGTTCCAATACAAAAACCACTGCAGAGCAAAAAGAACATAAAGGTTTGTTTCAGTTTTGCCAGAAAACATCTCGATGATCCCCAAGACTTTTGGGAAAATACTCTGGACTGACGAGACAAAAGTTGAACTTTTTGGAAGATGTGTCCCATTACATCCGGCGTAAAGGTAACAGCATTTCAGAAAAGGGACATCACAACAACAGTAAAATATGATGATGGTAGTGTGATGGTGTGGGGCCGTTCTGCTGCTTCAGGACCTTGAAGACTTGCTGTGGTAAATAGAACTATGAATTCTGCCGTCTAGCAAAAAATCCTGAAGGCGAATGTCTGGCCATCTGTTCATGATTGTCATGAATTGCCCCATGGGGCAGCAAGGAGATCCAGGCGCTGGACTGTGAGTTGTGAGATTTATTGTGAACATAAAATACAAAGTGCACAAATGAAACTATAAGGCTTGGTAGACAGACATGGTAAGCGTGAACAAAGAAAAAGGCATCAGTCTTACGTCCGGCAACATGGAGACCGCAGCAACGAATAAACGAAACAGTCGTTCTTAAACAGGGTATGAAACCAATGATAACAAAAGATTACAATAAGGATCAGCTGTGAATCATATGAGTGGGGAGGAGTCAGGGCTTACAGCTGACAGGTGCACCGCCCCGAACAGAGCAAACCCCAGAGGTGCACGCTGACAGTTGCAGCCCTTGAGAGAGAGAGAGAGAGAGAGAGATTTTTGATTTTTAAAAGGTCTTTAATAAACACATTTTTTCATCATTCAGTACAATTACTATACCATACCATATTACAAAGAATTATTCCCCCAAAAAATGCCCAAACAAAAGCTGCCCATCATGGACTAAACAAAGGACATCCTCAAGGGACCAGAGGGTCCTAAAACCTTCCACATCCCCATTCCCCATAAAAAAAACTCAAAATCCAGCCTTATTCTGGCTTTAAGTAGCCTCACAAATAAAATTTTGACATCAACATCATTCTCAACATTCTCAAGCTTTCTTCTCCGGCTTACATAGATAGCCAACTTTGCCTGCCCTAAAACAAAGTTCAGTAGTTGACACTTCTGTTTAAAATGATGATTGTACATAAAACCACAAATGAAAACCTGCTTGGAGAAAACTTCCTTAAAGCTGTGAAAAAGTCCTGTGAGTAGTTCAAAGAGACCATTTAGATGCTGACATTCAGTAAAACAATGAAAAACTGTCTCTCTAGAGGAACAGAAAACACACTGATCACTGACACTGCTGTTAACCCCTTGCACTCTGGTCAATTTCCCTAAAAACGCCAAAAAATAACATACCCAAAGTAAATCAAAAGCTGTTCTTCAACCCTTTGCAGCATCTTCATGGGGTTGGTCTCATTTAAAAGAAAACACTTTGAATTTTTTGGCAAAATAGTCATAATCTCTCTAAGTGCTCCTGTCACTGAGTAACAGTCATCTAAACATACTGAACTTGAAAAAAATAAATTCCGCCTGGGTGTTTTTTTGGATACAAATGCTTGCAAATAACACACAGCTTCAGATCCAGGCTGGAAAATGCAACAGAAATGTAGAACCAATTGTTATCCAGCTGAGGTCAAAATTTTGTAACAATACCACAAAAAATGAATATATTACACAGCTTTGTTCTCAGGTAGTTCCCAGGCGTTTTTGAACTGTGCCAAATTGTGCCAAATGGCACAGTTTGGAAAAACGTATAACTTTTGAATGATTCAATATAGAAGCTTCATCTTGGGCTCTAATGAAAGGTGACACTCAGGGCTGTGTGTGTGTGGGGGTGGGGGGTTTGTTTATTCATTCATTCATGAATGAATGAACAAACAAGCCCCCACACACAAAGAAGCATGCCACATAAAAAATGTGTGGCTTTTTTTTTACAAGAAAAAATAACCTACAGTGCACTAAAAATTATTCTAAAATATTTGTAATGTAGAAGATAACAACTCCCACCCCACCCCCCACCCCCGCTACAGAGGACGGACATCGCCCATCGCTACATGACGGAACAGTCATGTGGCGACCGTGGCGCACAGTCCCCGCCCCCCCCTTCCCGCTACAGAAAAGTAGCGGTGGGGGGGGGCGTTCACGGTCCGGACACGGCGCATGAACCGTGTACTGCGGCGCACAGTCCCTGCGGTCCCCGCGATCCCCCCTACCCCCCGCTACAGAGGAGTAGCGGGGGGGCGTTCACGGTCCGGACGCAGCTCACGAACCGTGTACCGCGGCGCACGGACTTCGGACTTCGTGCGCCGCACAGTTGTAATTTACCGATCGGTCAAAAGTCATTTTTGATTACAATTTTCAAGGATAAAGAATAATTTAGCTTATAACACTTACCTGTCCACAACAGCATGTGGACGGTCTATGATGACCATGGAAGAGAATCCTAAACGTCTGCTCTGTTGGGACAGCACCACCTGTGGCTGAACAGGCCGATGCGCGAATGGCAGTCCCTGTCACACAGGTCACACTTGTGGGTGGTCTCCGTGCTGCTGGGTCTGTGGCGGTTCTTCCTGCGGGTCCTTTTTTCATCTGCTGCAGCAGTCAGTCTCTCTTCACCCAGCCTTACACAAAACAGCTTTCGAACTTCTGTGCTTCAATTGGCTGGCTGCATTCGCAGCCGTTGGTAGGCGGGTCCTTCTTGCTAGGTTTTCAGTCTTTGGTTCTTCAAGGTTTCAGAAACCCAATTCAAGGCTCTTATTAGTCAAATGAGAGGTCAATCACATCTAAACCAATCAAAGCACTCCTTTGGCTTTCTGTTCGCGGCTGTGTCTGTAATGGAAGAACGGAAATGCAGCTTTTTTTTTCAGTGCCTCCTAGGATGCAGCGCCCTCGTGCGCACTCGTGCACCCTCGTGGGCTCTAGGATGCAGAGACGTGCCCGCCCGCGGTACACCGGAGTGCAAGAGGTTAATCACAGAGACAAAACTTTGACAGCTACAATGCCATGCAGGACCCTCCACTGTAAATCTCCATGCTAATTAGGAAGAGGGGGTTTATAAAGAGCCCTACAGGCATGCCGATGCCCTTTTTCCAGTCTAAAGTAGGCCCTCCATGGAGTGTCCACACAGGTGTTCAATCTGTCCTTGTTGAGTGCCATCACCACAAGTCTGTACAGTGCCTTACCACCGGCTCCTCCAAAGTCCACACCAGGGGAGGCAGAGAATGCCAGTAAGGAGCTAGGAGAAACGTCAAAGTCCGTATGAAGTGTGAGGGAGGGAAAAGGGTCCGTGCTTTCTGGCTGCAGCGTACCTTTGCTAAAGTCCATGAGTAGAGCGCGCTCAAGTCCATGAAGCTCCTGTTTCCAGTGTGAAAGAAGACCGCCAATGAAATGATTTGATCTAAAACCGAGATTTGCTGAGGTGTTGTCTAGGCCAGGACCAGCCAGTTTCACCACTTGCTTCAAAGTGAGAACATTCCTGGAACACAGCCTATCAAAGAAGGTCCTTCCAACTCCCGGCAGGACACCAAGACGACCACCAAAAACCAGCGGTTCCCTCAACAACCAGTGGAGGGAATCGCATGGCCCTCTTTGTTTTTTAAAAAGAGTCCACACTGAAAACAGGCCGCGGTAAAAACTGGGTAAAGACAGTGCACTAGAGTTGTTAAAATCCATTAAAAACACAGGGAGATCTAGCCCAAGCCCAAGAACTCTGTAAAATAACACAGGCCAAAGGCCTCCACATCAGGTCTTGGGGGCCCGTCAGCAGTCTCTGTATGAAAGTCAGTCTAAAAGCAGCACCTCTACTAGCGAAATGAACCACTCCTTGCCCCCCTTCCTCTTTGGGAAGAAATAACAGGGCTTGAGGGACCCAGTGGAGTCCACCCCCCCTCCAAAAAAAAAAGTCCACCATAACAAACTGAATTTTGGACAACAAACCAGCAGGGGGGTCCATGCACATGAGGCAGTGCCACAGGGATGAGGAAACAAGATTATTTAAAATGAGCACTCTTCCTCTAAAAGATATTTTTGGCATTAGCCACTTCCACATATTTAGTCTCCCCTTGATTTTCTCTATGACCCCATCCCAGTTTTTTTGCTCAAAGTGTTGATTTCCAATAAAAACACCAAGATACTTGAATCCTCTTTTTTTTCCAATTCAGCCCACCAGGCAGCATAAGCTGATTTTCTAGTTTTTCCCCCACCATCAGAGCCTCGCTTTTTCCCCAGTTTATTTTTGCAGAAGAAAGTTGGCCAAAAAGATTAACACTCTTAACCAAAACGCCAATGTCACTCTGCTTGTTTAGCAGAATGATTACATCATCTGCATAGGCTGACAGCCTAAACGTGGTTTCACAGCCAGGAAACGTGACCCCTGATAAGTCCCTTCTCAAACGGTGAAGCAAAGGTTCTATGGCGAGGGACTACAGCATCCCTGAGAGAGGGCAGCCCTGCCGAACCCCCTTCTGTACTTTTAAAGGGGCAGACAGGCCATCATTTATCTTCAGTACACTTTCAATGTCACTGTACAAGACCCATATCCTGGCTATGAAGCCTGGGCTGAACCCAAAAGCAGCTAAAACTTTTCATAAATACTGGTGTTCAACCCGGTCAAAAGCATTTTCCTGGTCTATTGAAATCAGACCAGTTTCCACAGCCAATGAACCAGAGACCTCCAAAACATCCCGAATTAAAGTGACGTTGTCACTAATCAGCCTGCCAGGCATGCAGTAAGTCTGGTCTACACGAATGATCTTGCTCATCACTTTTTTCAGTCTTCGGGCCAGAGCTTTAGAAAGAATTTTGTAGTCTGTGCAAAGCAGAGAGACTGGCCTCCAGTTCTTTAGGCTCTGTAGGTCCCCTTTTTTGGGCAACAGCGTGATGATGGCCCTCCTGCAAGTCGTGGGTAGGGTCCCCCTTTTCAAACTATCTTGGAGAACCTCCAGCAGGTCTGGACCAAGCAGGGGCCAGAATTCCTTATAAAAGTCCACAGAGAGACCATCTATGCCTGGTGACTTTCCATTCTGGAGGCTCATTAGTGCTGCATGCAGCTCAGACAGAGACAGTGGAGCATCCAAGCCGGCAACAAGGTCCTCTGAGAGCACTGGAAGACCACCAAGGAAACTCTGGCCCAGTGACGTGTCTTCCCTCCACTCCGCTTTATACAGTTCACTGTAGAAACTAGCAGCATATTTCCTGATCTCTGCTGCTGTGGAGATTGTTCTCCCGTCATCGTCCAACAAGGAGTGAATGTGCTTTCTCTGGCCATTTTTCCACTCCAGTCCAAAAAAGTACTGGGAGGGCGAGTCCATCAGAGCTACGTCCATGTAGTGTGAGCGGACCAGAGCTCCCTGTGCGGTGACCCCTAGCAAGCTAGTGCTCTTGTTTTCCTGTAGAACTGAGTAACTCCTCTAGCTCTACCACCTCAGTCTCCAGAGCGTTCAAGGATTTGGTCAAGCTACGAGTGACATTTCGAGTGTACTGTTGACAGAGTTGTTTTATTTGTGCCTTGCCAAAATCCCACCACATTTGGAGAGATTTAAAAGAGTTTTTTTTTTTTTTTTCCATGTGTGACTTCCATATACCATGAAAAACTCCTTTAAAAGACACATCATTTATAAGTGTATTATTAAAATGCCAAAAAGCACTCTTACACTTTACATTTTCAATAAAGCAGAACAAAACAGCAAGCAGTGATCAGTGAAACCAACAGGACAGACACAATTATTTTTTTAAAATACTCATTTGATGTTTAAAACCATAAAAACGGTCTAACCTAGCCATAGATAAAAGGTTATCTTTAACATGGCTCCAAGTGTACTGCCTCTGGTCCCCATGATGTGATCTCCACACATCGGCCATTTCGTGTGCCTTCACCAGTTCCCTCAGCCTATTGGCAGAAGCAGGGTAAGGCTCCTGATGGTTCCTGTCTAGTCTGTGGTTTAATGTACAATTAGAATCACCCCCAAGAAATAAAAAACTATTCGAATTACAGGATCTGACCATATCTGATAACACGTCAAAGAACCTGATCCTCTCTGCTCTCTGTGTTGGCACATACACATTTATAAAAACCAAGTTCACGTTTTCAAACTGTACCTTTAATGAGTAAATGGCCTTTCACCGCCTCTTCTACCTCATGAGAGACAGGCACACAACCACTAGAGAAAAGTACAGCAACCCCCCCATTGTTATTAGACTTGTGGCTAAAAAAAAAAAATGCAGCCATCCCACTCTTTTCTCCACTGTCTCTGTGTCTACAGTGCTGTGAGTCTCCTGTAGCATCAGCACATCAAACTTCTTTAAATTAAAAAGCTTGTATAAAGAGGCCGTTTTTAAGTCATCCCTGTCTACATTAATATTAAGAGTGCCAATTCTAAGGTCGAGGCATTAAAAAGGATAAAAATAAAGTACAGTAAAAAAAAAAAACCACACGTAGCAAAAAAGGGAAAAGACAAACTAAGAGTCAGACATGCCTATTAGTGATTTGTGATTTCAGTTTAAGCACAAGTTTCTTTAAACGATATATTTCCTGATCAGTAAAAGTCTCATCCCCATCATTTAGTTTCATAAACTTGCGAGCTGTTGCAACAAATAATTCCAGATCTGGAAAGTAATTTTCTACTTTCACAGCTCTGCTCCCCTTAGTCACTTGAAGAAACTTCCTGATCTTCGCAAAGCAGTAGGAGCTTTGCTCCTCCTGCGTCTGCATCAGCTCAGACTCAGCTTCACTGTCATCAGAAGCACTCTCATCCAGCACTTCCAAACCCCCCACCCTACTAGATTTAGCAGTGCTCTGCAAGTTTTCGGCACTTTTTCTTTTTTGTGCAGCTTTAAAAGGATCCTCCTCAACAAAATTAGATTCCTGCATTTCTTCATCAACTGCAACGTTTGTCATGCAGTGTTTTCTCGGTGTGTTCGTCACAGCCCTGGTCTGCTCCTCCTCCACCTGCAAAATCTGTTCATTCACGTTTTTTTCTTGAACTACACTCTTTTTGCCCTTCACCTTTTTACTCTGGGTGACAGGCTCATCACAATGATCAGAGCTGCCGCCAGACAGAAACTCCCCCATCACTGTTTGGAGGAGCAACCACTGTGCCTGCCACGGCCTCCCCCGCCGCCCCGGCAGATGCGGACACCACAGTGGCACCCACCACCGCCCCGGCAGAAGCGGATGCCACAGCGGCACCCGCCGCATCACATGTAGCGCTACCCTCTGGACCACCAGAAACACCAGCTGACCTTTCTTATTCCCAGTATTATTCATGTTAACTTTTTCAGGACATGATCTAATAAGATGGCGTTCTGCACCACACGCAAAACTTCAGTTTCAGATGCTGCAAAAACTAAATAACTAAAGCCGTCAATCCTGAAGTTAAAAGACACATTCAGTTCTGCAGAACTGTCTTAACACTGCCTCCTGTGACACACGACATGCTATAGCAGGTGTGATTTACTACCCAGAGTGACCATTCAGATGAGGGAAACTACTTGGTCAAAACGGGACATCTTTCTTATCAGCTGATCATTTTTAATGAAAGGAGGAGCGTTAGAGATGGTGATCCTCCTAGAAGGGCTCACCAGCAGTAAAACAGGAGTAAAAGTATCATTTATGACAACTCCCTGTTCTACCACCTGATCAGCTTTTTCAGTTCGATCCAGAAAAATGACAACTGCACTGTTCATCCTTGAAGCTGACTTTATACTATCATGCCCAACCACCTGTCCCACTACGAGGCCGGCCTCCTCCACAGAACAGGAAACTATGGGGAGGATTCTCACACCATGCCTCCGGGTCAAGCGCTCGAACTCCAAGCCACCGTCAACTACCGGCATGATGCCGGCCGGGAACAAACAGGCAGCAGAAGCTACCATTCCCCGACACACTCACTCCAAAACTCACACCCCAGCACACACACACTTAAACCGCTATATAATAAACACACACACCTCAACACACAAGATAGAGAAAAGTTAGAAAAACAAAGTTTAGAGTACTCATTCGATGCCACTCCACACACCTCCCACAGACACTCATGCATGCACACGAGAGAGAGAGAGAGAGAGAGAGAGAGAGAGAGAGAGAGAGAGAGAGAGAGAGAGACCGGTATCAAAAATATAAGATAATATGAATGTTAGAATAGTTTTGAGCTTAAATTATTCAAAGTCAAATAATCAGGCAGAAAGTTGAATTTATGTACATTTATTACAAAAATATAAGGAATCACCCCATTGGCCACCTGTGGGGGAGGTTGCAAGGCATGACATTCAGACACACCTAGAATCTCTAAACGATCCATTCTTCTAAGTCTGATATATATAGGTAGGAGAAAGGAGAGGGAGAATGAGGATAAGGGAAGGGACAGAATGGGACAGTCCTGATAACTGAGCTTATCTAGGCAGACGTCAGACACTCTGGAGAAATGGGTCATGAAGACATGAGATCCATAAAACTAACAGAATGTCCATCTACCACTGATCTGTGCAGACTGAGGAGTTCCTATGCATTCCTGTGACCCAAAACAAGTTATGTCAAAGAGATTATAACAAATGGCTTAGATCATTCCTTACGCATGTACTGATCCTCAGTCTGAACTCGCTGAAATCGTTCACAGAAACAGGCCAAGAATACAGTATATAAACTTATCCTACATGGAATGCACATATAAACATTAAATATGGCATATGAAAGGTATGATACGTCTCAATTATAATAATACATTATTAATATCAATAATATGGAATTTTTCTATCATATCCCCCCTTGATGCTTAATAAAGCATCAGGATTAAAAGAAAAATAATAAAGTGAATGAATTAATATGTGTAAGAATTTACATGCTGTTATATATCTTTGTAAGTTAAAAACGTGTATAGAATATATCAAAAGTGAATATGTGTGATGTGACCAAAATTAATCTCAGTGTCAAATAAGAACATAGAAAATAATATGAAACAGCCTTAAAAACAGCCTTAAATTATATTGCGACCTTCAAAAACATCCTCAGGCCAGTATTGCCCCTCTCACCATCCTCATCATCATATTAAGGACTCACACAAGAAAAAATCTGAAGTTATAAAAATCATTACCAAGTTTATGATGAGACTTCTCCATTAAGAGAAACACTAACTTCTATGAGTATCTGAGGTATTAATATGACCATTTGCATCATTTTCATCAATAGAAGTAAT
Source organism: Pholidichthys leucotaenia (assembly GCA_020510985.1). Lineage (NCBI taxonomy): Eukaryota > Metazoa > Chordata > Actinopteri > Cichliformes > Pholidichthyidae > Pholidichthys > Pholidichthys leucotaenia. The sequence continues at coordinate 263,363,404 of CM035843.1, forward strand.
ACAATAATCTCCTATAATAGGGCCTACACCCCTAGAGGTGGTAATTAATCTATCAAGGACCATTCTATCCTTTGTCATTCATTCATTCATCTTCTTCCGCTTAATCCTTTTTTGGTCGCGGGGGGGGGGGGGGGGGGGGGGGGGCTGGAGCCTATCCCAGCATCTTTGGGCGAGAGGCAGGGTCATAATTTTGTAAATAATTGTAGTCTACAATTAAGTGTTTTCATCCCTAAGGTATTTTGTTTCTACTCTCACTCAAAGAAACAATGAACAAGACCTCACTCCTGTACTTTTCATCTGAAATTGCATTCATGCTTCATGAATGGCATCATGTGGTAGAAAAGCATCTCTCTTCACCCTGCCCACCTGCCCTGCCAACATGATGAGTGTTACGTGTGGCCCTCGCGAGCCACACATTGAGAGCCGAGGGCGAGCCAGTGAGTTTGCGATGTCTTTATTATCTACTAACTAACTAACCTGCACTTATATAGCGCTTTTCTAGTCACAAAGACCACTCAAAGCGCTTTCACTAATACTAACCCTCTATTCTAAGGGCCTATAGGAAACAGATATCTAGGGACAATTTAGAACAGCCAATTAACCTAACATGCATGTCTTTGGATTGTGGGAGGAAACCGGAGCCCCCGGAGTAAACCCACGCAGCACAGGGAGAACATGCAAACTCCACACAGAAAGGTTCCAACCCCTGCCAACCTGGGGATTCGATCCAGGAACCTTCTAGCTGTAAGGCAACAGTGCTAACCACTGCACCACCGTGCTGCCTATTATGAAAGGGAACAGGGGATAAGGAACACGGCCTCGTGGGGCCAAAAGCACAAATAACCATACAAGTAGAACACTCACATATTATGCAGAACGAAGGGCAGGAGGCTAGCGCCAGGCGAAGGAGTTCCAGCCTATGGTGAGCGAAGTCACAGCCCCGAATGATCAGAGCTGCTCCTTTTTATACCCATTAGCAGCGCCTCAGCTGATGAGGGTTAATTAGGCTCCAGCCGTCCCGTAACACTGACAGCTGGGAGCCCGCTGAGACGCTGTCATAGAGAGAACCGGGCTGAGGGGGAATATGGTCTGAGCACCGGATGACACAGCGTCTCATCCCATGTGACAGAGCCTCCCCCTCACGGTCGGACTACGAACGACCCGTAACATCCGAGACACCCCCCCCACCTAGGGTGGGTGGATGGGGCGCAGGACAGGAGGGAGAGAATCAGAGAAAGAAAAAAAAAAAAAGAAGAAAATCGACAACCAATACAGAGTATCAGGGAAAGAAAACCCAAACATCATACTCCATCAAATACAACATGAGAAAAAACCCAGAGAAAAGGGGGGAAAAAAAAGACAATAAACCAATATAGAGTACAAGGGAAAAAACCCAAACACCATACTCCATAAAATACAACATGACACAAAACCCAGAAAAAGAGGGAAAAAAAAGACAATAAACCAATATAGAGTACAAGGGAAAAAACCCAAACACAATACTCCATAAAATACAACGAGAGAGAAAACCCATTCAGGCAGAGGATAATTGCGGGAATAACAACCCAACACACAGGGAAGAGAAAAAAAACCCCACAATATTCCATAAACCAAGTACAGACAAATACAAAGTAAATCAACCCCGGGGGCCCCAAAACGAGAGGAAAAACTCCCAAGGGCGAAAATAGAACATTGCAGCCATCCCTCAAACAGGAGGGGAAACCCCCCCCAAAAAAAATCACGCTAAATGCGGAACAGTAATAACAATTTAGCTGTACCCACCCAAACACAAGCACAGCCAAAGACATTCAGTTCGGGGGGTCTCCGCGCACCCAGCGTCCATACCGCTAACAGGGGTGAAGGGAAAGGTTCCGGTGGCCTACCCGAATCCCAGGCCAGAAAACACAGTTCCTCAGGAGGCCGAACCAGATCGCCGAACAGAAAGTCTAGCGGGTCGGGCAGCCGCACAAGCGAGCCGAACGGGCACGGCAGGCCCTCCGGCGGCCGACCCACATCGCTCAACCACCGGGCCCGTAGGGGAGAGGGAGAGGTCCAAACGGGCCCCAGTGGAAGAGGCTTGGGGGAGAGCTGATGACGAGGTGGTCGAAGGTCAGATGGCAGGAGATCCGCAGCTCCCTCACCGGACCTGGACACCGCTGGTGCAGAACCCACATCGGACCCCGATTGGGTCTCGGATGAACCCACGTCAGACCCTGATTGGGTCTCGGGCAAACCCACGACGGACCCCGATTGGGCCGGCGCCGCACCAGAACCGACCTCCGACGTCGAACCTGGACCCTCTAGCACCACAAGTGATGGCAGCTCCTCACCGGCGATCCTGGGAGAAGGCTCAGGAGAGAAAACAGAACCGGGATCAGGATCACCGGCAGCGCCAGAACCTGGCGAGATAAGCTCGGACGCAGCGGGCGGCTGCACCTGGCTCACCTCCCCTAGAGACAGGCTAAAGTGCTCTACAGTAAGGAGAAGAAAGACAAGATAGAGCACTTGCCTGATCTCGGGTTCTGATGCCGTCCAGGACTGCGAAGATTCAGGATCCAGCATCAGGAGGTCGTCGTCAGGCTCCCACTCAGCTGCGTCAGGCTCCACAGCTGACATGATGGACAACGCAGCTTGTGAGTCCTCCGGTACCGGTGCCCACGCCGACAGCCCACACAGCGTGGTGGCAGGAGAACCTCGTCCCGCTGGACCGGACCGCTCCTCCGTGGAGACCCGGGGACGCTTGGTCGTCGGCGCAGGATCCACGTAGCAATCCGCCTTCCTCCTCCGTCCACGGCGTAGCTGCGGGACCGGAACCAGGCTGTCCAGAACCGCAGGCCCCCTCCTCATCCCACAATGTTGGCCTGGCACCGGGGACCGCTCAGCGGAGGGAGACACAGAGGATGCAGGATTAATGATTACAGCTACAGCAGGTGGTGGGAGTTCGGGGAGCTGCGAACCCCGAACTCCACCTCCAGGAGTTTGACAGAGCAAATCACAAGGTGAATGTGAAAAAACCGAGACTTGCCTGTCTCCTGGAGGCTGGATGGTGCCTGCTGTCGTGGACTTTGCTCCTCCCTCTCACCTCCGGGCGGTAACAGAGGGCCCCCTGTGAGGACGTCGGGGGGCCGCTCGTGTTGATTCCGGGATGGAGTTCGCCAGGTCTGGATTCTGGATGCACACAGCAGTCGGGGAGCGCGTTTAGGAGGAGGGGGCGACAGCCGAGATGAGCCGGGCTCGAAGTGCTGGCGTGACAGCGGAGGGAAGTAGCTCGGGAGACGAGGCTGCGGGATCTCCTCTCTGAAGAGGCGCAGGGGAGACAGCTGTGTGGGAGGATGAGACCTTGCGGCGACCCGGAACTGGATCCGGACGGGGTTTTTGCTGAGAAGAAGAGGCAGTGTGACGACGGCTACTCACAGGGGGCGAAGCGAAGGAGAGATTGGGAAATCGCCACTCCTGAGCAGAGACAGAGGCGAGGAGGGTGTCGAACTCAGAGAAGTCACGCAGCCCTGGACTCCTGTCCACCAGTCTAACGGCCGCCGTCACATGCCTCATAATGGAGGACGGGTGCACAGCAGAACGAGCAGCAGCCACTCGGTCCCGGACCTTAATCGCCGTCAGCTGCAGATCCTCCGGGGGAATCCCGAGTGACGTCTTGCTGGACGGGGAAAGCCCTCTGGATGGCATGAACTCCCGGGCTGGAGTGGAGGCAGGAACGGGATCCCGAAGCGAAGGGTGACGTCTCCTCCTCTTCGGCTTCCTGCCGGGATTTCCCTCCAACCCACGGAGCTCCTCTCGCTGTGCAGCGATGGCGTCCCTCCTGGCACAGACCTCAGGATGGTTGGAATAGCGAGGGAGACTGTCTAGGAGATTCTCAGCAAACTCTAGGTGCCGGCGTCTTTCATTGGGATTGTCGTACAGGGAGGCAATGAAGAGCGTCCCGTCGACATCTTCCAGGATGGCCGTCAACTCGTTGCCCTGGAGCCGAACGTGACTCCGGGGAGACGGCATGCTCAAGAGCAGACACCCAGACAGGGAAGACACAAGTCCAACGGCAAACTCACGGCCGCCGACAACTCGCCTGGCTGTGACTTACTGTTACGTGTGGCCCTCGCGAGCCACACATTGAGAGCCGAGGGCGAGCCAGTGAGTTTGCGATGTCTTTATTATGAAAGGGAACAGGGGATAAGGAACACGGCCTTGTGGGGCCAAAAGCACAAATAACCATACAAGTAGAGCACTCACATATTAAGTTGCCCAATACCCAATGAGGGTATGGTCAGTTGCCAAAACGGGGTACACAGATCTGCCCAGTGTCCAGCCAGATGCGAATAAGCCCAGTGACTCAATGACCTTTGACAATGTAGATCCTTGGTATAACACTTGCTCGCTTTGTTGGTCGAGCAGGGTAGCAGTACAGGGAAGAGACGCGCTGTAAGCCGTTGCATACTCAGAGAGTGTTAAACTGTTGAAAAGGGGACATCCTCACTTCAGAAAGAGGAGTTCCCTGATGAAATTAACCTTGCATTCGCAGAGTAAGGAGTGTCATCATGTTTCTAATCAGTGGAGTGATGTGTTGTGTCAGGTGTGATTCAAAATGAAGTTCGCTGTTATTTCTGTATATAGCCTCTCTTAAAAAACCAAACAGCCTGTAGTAGCTGCATTATTTTAGCAATAAAGATATTTTGCCTAACTGTTAATGTTATTAAGGAGCAAAGATAACAATTCTCTACAGTGTATAAGCATTGGAACAACTTAATAACCAACATTAAGTATTACTAGAGGATGATGAGGATGATAAGATAACAACACTAACCACACCTTTCCTTCCCTTGTATTTTTTCCCTTGTCATGATAAACAAACAGCCTGCTTCTCTATTAGCAGAGGTCTTTACTGGATGCCAAGTCATCAGCTGACACTTGCATAGAGAAACAGCTAGACAGTCATTTGTTGTTTTCCTTTTTTTTTTTTTCCAAATAAGTATACTATATATATACAGTGGTACCTCTACTTACGAATTTAATTCGTTCCGGAAGAATTCTCGTAACGTGAAAAATTTGTAAGTAGAGGCGTGTTTTACATGTAAATGCCGTAATCCGTTCCAAGCCCCCAAAATTCGGGCATAAATTTTTTATAAATCGTAAAAACGCATCAAAACATGTAACAAATACATGTTACAATTAGATTACTGCACAATAAACATAAAATGAGAGTTTAAAATGAGAGAAAGAATAATAAAGGAGAATAATAAAAGAGAAAGAATAATAAAAATTATGTTCATTTACCCTTTAACTGCTATCGTCGTCGACGTCGTCACCTTTTGCCTTCTTTGGTTCATGTTCTGATCCAAGGACGTTTGCTTTTGTCGGCTTGTAAGTGCTTCATACCTTTCGATTATCTCCTTTCTTTGTTTGTATGGACAAAATAACTCTTTTCTTTTCTCCTTTTCCACTTATCTCCGTCACTTTCTTGGGGCCCATAGCGAATAAATGTTAATTCTGTACTGTACACACACGTAAAACTTCCACCTTGTTGTTAATAAAGTTTTGGAAAAAAAAAAAAACTTTGTGGCCAATGGGATACCAGGAAGATGCTAGGCGATAGCCAATGGCAGAGCAGCTACAGGTATGTTTACATTCGGTAAACTACGGAAGCTGCGAGGAGCGCGTACTTTTTTGCCTTTCATATCCTGAAATTTCGTTCGTAACTAGAGGCAATATTTTCCCGTTGAGGCGTCTCGTAACCTGAAAATTCCGTATGTAGAGACGTTCGTAAGTAGAGGTACCACTGTATATTAAACGGTCTCTTGCTGAGGGTTTCAGGTAGGGTAAAACGTTAGATGCACCCAAGTGCCACGTCCTTCGCTTTCCACGGCTGTTTAGGTCAGCAGGATAACCTTTGAGCTGTCCTTGCCAGGGTGTTTTGGTCCAGTTTCCTTTGATGACCAGATCCCCTGGTTTGCTCAAGAGATGGGTGCACCTCCCACTGTTGCTTCATCACATGGTCCCTCCTGGGAAGGGTAGTATGGATGACATCACTGTCAGTTGTCATTCTTTGCATATAATCACCCAGAAACCCTTCCTCATCACCTACATTAAATGGCTTCAATAATAGGGTTTGTCATTCACAATCTCCCTATTATCTTATTTGAATATTATACTAATCTTGTAAATTGTTGATGGTAAACTAAGTGGTTTCCTAGGTAAATATTTGGTACTAATAATTTAGGAACTGCACTTAAATGTGACATGATTTGATTTACAAAGTGTATTCCATTTCCATTATCTAAGTAAATCATTTCAGCTATTTTAAATCTTGATATTGTTTTAGTTAAAACAATATAAACAATATAAATAAGTCGCAATATTTAAATTAGTGTAGGGTAAAGCCTTTGTATATTCAATAAGTGTGTAAATAATTTCTAAACATTTTTTTTACCTTCACTCTTATTTAGTTCAATGAGATCCATGCAAAGGTTTTGAAAAAACTGTTTATGCAGGGAAGATCAAATTATTTTGCTTTGAGCTCCCTAAGGCATTGTTCCCTTAATTGAGTAAGACTCTGTATTGTCTTTTTAGTAGATTCTAAATCAAGTCCCACAGTAAACATAAATTCAAGCAAAAGTTGGACTTTCCTTAGACATTTGGAACTTTTCTCATATACTGTATTTGCATGGTTTTCTTCTTTATCAGTTTACCTTGTTCCTTATAAACATGATATTTCCTTTACAATAATCTACAGATATTTCCTTAAATACCTGGAAATTTATTGATGTAACTTTCAACTTCTCCTATTGAATGTTGGGATTTCATTACCAAGTGGTTTCATTTATATTTTTCTCTTCATTATTGATCATCTATTGATAATTTTTATGTGTTATCTATTTTTCTGAGGATTGCTAATCATTTTTTGCTAATTAATTTCTTTGGTACCCCTCTTTTGATGCATGGAGACTCACATGCAGCAAAGTTACAGGGTATTTGTTTGATGGGTAGTGTCTTTTACAAGAAGGAAGTGTGTTACCACTTTTATGTGTTACACACAGTTAATTTAGATGAAAATGCGTGAGTAGTATAGCTCCTTCAAAGTGAGGTTTCAGTAATCATGGTTTCTTTTGTGATGTCTCTTGAACTAATTTACAAATTCCAATTAGGAAAAACAATATAGCTGTCTGTGCAGATTTGATATGACTTAGCATTGATAACTAAGATCAGTTTGCCCAGTTGAACACAGACAGGTTGAATTTGTGTAAGTGAATCCTTGTGAAAGGTTGTGTCACACTCCTTCAGTCAATGGAAAGGTGGACATTTTGTCTAATTAGAATTTGGCTTAATTTTGTACAAGGAATACCTCATTTTATACATTCCTTGGTAAATTATGAGGTGGACTATAGTCCCGAGGCCCAGCTCGGCCACGGCTGAGCATTGGGAAAACACATTCCTTATTACTGTCGCATTTCTGAAATGTGATATTGTCACACCATTATGTGGTGAGTGGCATCAGAAGTATCATGCAGTGTGAAGTCATATGAACACTACATTTTTAAAGTCAGAGTCATTTAAATTGTTATGCTTTATGTCAGTGGTCCCCAAACTATGGCCCGTGGGCCGGATATGGCCCGCCTCCACATTTGGCCCAGCCCCCTGGACAATACCTGAGACGCATTATGATTTTTTTTTTTCAGTCTGGCCACACGATCAAGACTAATACACACATAGAACGTGACATTCTATTCCACCCTCCTGCAGTCTGTGCCCCTATCTGAACCCCCCCCCCCCAGAAAAAAAAAATCCTAGTGTTAACCTTTCCTGCTTTGGTATCCTAACCATGGTTGGGGGACGCAGGGGAGATCTGTCTTCTCCAGGGCTGGAGGCAACTTTTCCTCCAGGGTCAACTCCTGAGTAAACCTCACGGTTAACAACAATATGGTGGTACACCGAAGAACAGGCCGTTTTGCTGAAGAGTTGGAGGCTTTATTATCAGATTGCACCGTTAATAACAGCAATTCTAGTTCGCTACCTGTTCCAGTCGCCTCTCTCTCTACTCACCCGCACACTTCACACACACCGTCTGCTCCCCAGGGCCATTCACACAGGGGCGCGCCTCGGCTGGTGATTGTACTCGCCGACAGACTCACGGCATTAAAGACATCTTTCTTCTCAGGATACACCTCCTCCACGACAGCATTCAAACATTTCTTGACAAATTCTCCATCAGTGAAAGGTTTACCGCTGCTTGCTATCAGTTGGACAACCCGAAAGCTGGCCCGAACGGATGACTGGTTCAGCTGAGCTTGGCGTACAAATGTATTCTGCTGAGATGTTACCTGTTAAGATTGTGCATGGCACAACAGAAAGTTAATGTTCCATGGACTTTTTTTCTGTGAAGAACCCAGAGACGATTATTTGGTTATTATTTATTTCATAAATAGTGTTATTTATTTCATTAATAATGTTATTATTTATTTTCTGACTTTTTTTTCCTTTGAAGATCCCGGAAAGGGTTATTAATATTTGGTTATGTGTGGCTTTCTGGAAAACAATAAATGTTTACGTTTAGGCACCCCTGCGATCGTCACACTTTTTCTGTTACAAACTGACCCCGGCCCCCATCAGAGAAGGCAAAAGTTATGTGGCCCTCACAGGAAAAACTTTGGGGACCCCTGCTTTATGTCATTTGCAATGTCATTTGTTCTACTTAGCTTCAAAAAATGCTTCTCAACTGAGAGGTCCTTCCCCCTGTGGTCCCTCCAGCCACTGAACCTGTCACACACACACACTGTCCGGACTCCTCCCATCTCCCACAAAGATCAAATGTCGGTGCCATCCTGCAAAGAAAAATTTGGGGAAAGCCTTATGGCTTCCCCGTCTGCACCTTCAGTATTTACATCAACAGGAGTGCAAATTTTATCACCTCATAAATTGATTTTATCAATGTTCCAGTGATCATCATTATTTTTTGTGTCCCTTAAATGTTTATCCCAGTTGTTTATTATAATGTGTAATGTTAAGAAACACAAGTGAATTGTTTTGTTTTTATTATTTTATTATATATTGCATATGTCACCAAGGATTTATTAAATTGAAAGGTAATGGTGATGTTATGATTCCTTGTTAATTTGGCAAATTTAATTCCTAGTGAAAAAGAAAAAAAAATTGTGAATGCTTTCCCTTTCCCTTTGAAAAACGAAGAATGAAGAATAGCAGAAAAACCTTTAAATTACACCTAAAGCTTCCACAATTTGAATGTGTTTTTGCTATTCACAGCAAGTATTCACTAAATACTCTGTGAATCAGTAAATGTTTTACCAATTGACATGGGTAATCACTAGTTTAGGACAGTATCATATGTTAGAAGCCTTAAACCAATGCAACAGTTAGAATTAGTAACTGGAAATGCAGGCCTATTCTCTGTTTTCAGAAATTTATGGCACAGGACCACAATCCGTGGTCTGTGTGTGTTTTGTTTTTTTTTTAATTTACCATCTCCCGATACTAAAAAAATTAATTCTCATATTGCTGTGTTCTTTTAGGAGGGAAAAAGTCACAGTATGAACTGCCTCAGATCCTGCTCTTGCGTTCTCCCCCCCCTTTTTTTACATGGACAGGCCTAGGGTCAGAATGTAAATAAGATTGCATATGTCATTTATTAAAAAGTTTCAATTCAATTCAACTTTATTTGTATAGCGCCATTTCACAACAACAGTCATCTCATAGCAATTTCAACTGTAGGGGGAACCCCCACAGTTGCAGAAAGACCCCAGCAATCAGGCGATCCCCTGTGAGCAAGTGCTTGGCGACGGTGGAAAGGAAAAACTCTCTTTTAGCAGGAAGAAACCTCCAGCAGAACCAGGCTCAGGGAGTGGCAGTCATCTGCTGAGACTGGCTGGGGGGTGAGGGGATAGAGAAGATGAAAAGAACAGACATGTAGAGAGCAAACAGCACGATGGGGACTCAATCTATGGGAGAGAACAAACAGATGTTAATGACCAGCAAAAAAAAAAATTCATTGAGAGTGAAGAAAGGAGTGAGGCCCAGTGCATTATTGGAGGTTCCCCGGCTGACTAAACCTATTAGCAGCATAACTAAGGGAGGGTTCAGAAACACATTGTCATATCCGGCTCTAGGGAGCCGGGCAATCAGAGCCAGGGACAAGCCAGTGAGTCGTGATGGTTTATTTTGGGTAAGGGATAAGGGATGAGGAGAGCACAGATACTCATGCAGAGGTACACTCACAGGTTGCACAGCGCAGAGGTAAGCAGCTCGTACCGGACGTGGGGGTAACAAGACGTACATACTCACAGCGGAATACAAACACAGGAATGCTGCAAGAGGAGTATAAGCTGACACCAGACGAAGGGGCTTCAGCTTAGCAATGTGTTTATGTCGCAGCCCCGAGTCATCGAGGCTGCTCCTATTTATCCTCATTGGCAGCGCCCCAGCTGATGAGGACTAATTGGCCCCAGCCGTCCGTAATGCTGCCAGCTGGGGGCCTGCTGAGACGCTGCTCAATGGGAAAACATGGGCTGAGTGCCGAGACGGCATCTCAACCTGTGGTGACAGAGCCCCCCCTCAAGGTCGGGCTCCTGAACGACCAGGAACATCCCAGCCCCCCCCCCCCCCCACCTAGGGTGGGAGGAAGGGAGGCAGGATTGGAGGGGAAGAGGCCAAGGGAAGGACAACACCAATGGGGCAATGTAGGGTGGCAGAGAAAAAAAAACAAATACAATACTGAACAAAACAGGGAATAATCAACCCAGGTTCGAATGGGGAGAAGAACTGGGTCAGCACGCCGGTTACACACTACTCAGAGAGTACCAACAATGCATGACCCAGAGCAAGGAAAAAACCACCAAAAAGGTACAGGGTAAAAATGCTGAGTAAGGTTAAATAAAGGGGAACACAATACACAGCGCCACTAAGTACATACACAGTCACCAAGAAAAGTGAAGGTGACTGGAACAAATTGACAACTACAGAGCATGGTGTTACGGAAAACAAGGCACATGACTCTATAATGAACCAACAGGGCATAAAAAAGAAATACTGAGTGCAGGCAAAGAAAAACCCACACACACAAATATATAAATACCCACAGCCACCTAAAGAAATGAAAGTGACTGGAATAAATGGATAACTGCAGAGCATGGTCTGAAAGGAAACAAAACATAACTCTACAATGAAAAAACGAGGCTAAAAACATGGCACAAAAAGTAAAATGCTGAGCATGAGCGATGGAAAACAGCACTATAAAAACGAATCCACCAACAGGACAAAATATTACACCCGAGTGACCTTCACAAAGATAAAAGAAAAAGTGACACCCGAGGAACATGGCAGGCAGAGTCCACAAATAGCCGAGATGGCTCGGGAGATCTCCCCGCCCATCGTCCCGTTGGCGAATCAGGGAAAGAGAAGTGTTCGGACAGCGAACTCCGGACCCAGATCCCAGGAATCCAGTCCACCGGCAGCCGAACCAGGCTGCCCAGAGGGAAACACAGACCAGTGGGGGGAACCAGATCACCGAACCGAAAGTTCGGTGGGTCGGGTCGTCGACCCGCATCACTCAACCACCAGGACCGTTGAGACGGGCGAAGGATCAGAGCGGATCCCGGTGGAAGAGGCTCTGGGGAGAGCCGATGACGAGGGCAGCGGGCGTCAGGCCGCAGGGAAACGGCCACCTCCTCACCGGACCTGGACAATACTGGGGCAGCACCCACGTCGGACCCCGATCGGGCCTCAGGCGAACCCACGTTGGACCCCGATTGGGTCTCGGGCGAACCCACGTTGGACCCCGATTGGGTCTCGGGCGAACCCACGTTGGACACTGCACCAGAACCGACCTCCAACGTTGAACCCGGACCCTCCAGCACCACGAGGAACAGCAACTCCTCGCCGGTGACCCTGGAAGAAGGCTCAGAAGAGAAAACAGAACCGGGATCAGGATCACCGGCAGCGCCAGAACCCGGCGAGACGAGCTCAGACGCAGCGGGCGGCTGCACCCTGCTCGTCTCCCCTGGAGATAGGCTGAAGTGCTCAAAGATAAAAAAGAGAGAAAAGAAAGGAGAGCACTCGCCTGATCTCGGGTTCTGACGCCGTCCAGGACTGCGAAGATCCAGGATCCATCATCAGGTCGTTGTCAGGCTCCCATCTAGCCGCGTCGGGCCCCGCAGCCAGCACGATGGTCAGCGCAGCTTGAGATTCCTCCGGCTCCGGTGACCCCGCCGACGATCCACTCGACGTGAAGCCAGAAGAATCTCGTCCCACTGGACCGAACCGCTCCTCCGTGGAGACCCGGGGACGCTCAATCGTCGGCGTAGACTCCACGCAGCAGTCAGTCCCCCTCCTCCGTCCGCAATGTAGCTGCGGAACCACAGGCCCTCTCCATATCCCACCACGTTGACCCGGAGCCGGGGACCGCTCGGCGGAGAGAGACACAGAGGATGCGGGATTAGGAATACAGGTTACAGCAGGTGGGGAGAGTTCAGGGAGCTGCGAACCCTGAACTTCTCCTCCAGGGATGTGACAGAGCAAATCATTAAGCAGGTGTGAAAAAACAATGACTTGCCTGCCCCCTGGAGGTTGAGTATCGCCTGCTGTAGTGGATTCTGCTTCTTCCTCTCCCCGCCCGACGATAACGGAGGACCCCCCGGGAGTTCGTCTGAGGATCGCTCGCGTTGTCTCCAGCAGAGAGTTCACCAGACCGGAATTCCAGGCACACACAGCAGTCAGGAAGCGCGTCGAGGAGGAGGGGAAAACAGCCGGGGTGAGCCAGCCCGAATGTCCAGGAATGACAGCGGGGAAATGAGGCTCAGGGAACGGGGCTGTAGAATCTCCACACAGACGAGGCGAAGAGGTGACAGCTGCGTGGGAGGAACTGTCCTGACGATGGCCCAGAACTGGATCCGGACGAGGTTCGTGCAGAGATGACTCGGCGATGTGATGGCGGCTATTCCCGGGGAACGAAGCGAGGGGGAAACCCAGGATTCGCCGCTCCAGATTGGAGATCGAGGCGAGGAAGGCGCCGAGCACGGGAAAGCTTCGTAGCCCTGAAGTCCTCTCCATCAACCTCACTGCCGCCGCCACATGCCTGAAGGTGGTGACAGGAAACACAGTGGAGCTCGCGACAGCCACTCGACCCCAGACATAACTGCTGTCAGCTGCGGCTCCTTGAAGGGAATCCCGAGTGACGTGGCGCAGGTCGGGGGAAGTCCTCTGGTTGGCGCAAACTCCCGGACTGGAATAGCGGCAGGAACGGGACTCCGAAGCGGGAAAAGACGTCGCCCACTTCGACTCCCTGCCGGGATTTCCATCCACCCCGTGGAGCTTCTCTCGCTGTGTACCTGCAGCGTCTATCCTGGCACTGTCCTCCAGATGGTACAGAGAGTGAGGGTGACAGTCCAGGAGTTCCTCAGCACGGCCTGGATGCCAGCGTCTCGCGTTGGAGGCGTCGTGCAGGGTGAAGAATGTCCCGTCGACAGCCTCCGAGATGGACCTCAGCTCGTCGCCCTGGCGCCGGAAGTGACTCCTGGGAAACGGCATGCTAGCAGCGCTGACACCCGGACAGAAAGGTACATTTCCACAGCGACTCACGGCCGCCGGCAACTCTTCTGGCTGCGACATACTGTCATATCCGGCTCTAGGGAGCCAGGCAATCAGAGCCAGGGACAAGCCAGTGAGTCGTGATGGTTTATTTTGGGTAAGGGATAAGGGATGAGGAGAGCACAGATACTCATGCAGAGGTACACTCACAGGTTGCACAGCGCAGAAGTAAGCAGCTCGTACCGGACGTGGGGGTAACAAGACGTACATACTCACAGCGGAATACAAACACAGGAATGCTGCAAGAGGAGTATAAGCTGACACCAGACGAAGGGGCTTCAGCTTAGCAATGTGTTTATGTCGCAGCCCCGAGTCATCGAGGCTGCTCCTATTTATCCTCATTGGCAGCGCCCCAGCTGATGAGGACTAATTGGCCCCAGCCGTCCGTAATGCTGCCAGCTGGGGGCCTGCTGAGACGCTGCTCAATGGGAAAACATGGGCTGAGTGCCGAGACGGCATCTCAACCTGTGGTGACACACATGATCCCTCTCTAATTGTAGGCTATATCAAAAAGGAAGGTTTTAACCGTATTCTTAAAAAGTGAGTATAGTATTATTTAAACAAAGCAACAATATGACTTACCAATTACCAAGACCTCTGTTTGATAATCAGTAGTCTCTGGCAAATCATATGCACAAACACATTAATTATCAATCTCTTTTGAACTTCTATGCTTTAAATCATGTAATATGGGGTATACATAAAGCCTTCAGTGATTAGGCATTATTAAGTGACAGCATGATATTGTAATGTTCAGTTAATTTCATCGTCATGTTTGTAGCATTGATTAAGATGCAAGCATTTGTACTTAACTTAGATGTTCAGCCGCCTCTTTGATGTCGATGGGGGGAGAGCACGGACAGTGACGAGGCTGGGTCTCAGAGGCTGGTTTTGTTTTGGCAGGGGGAAGGAGAAAGTCAGTCCTTCGTCCTTTTTCCCTGTAAAGTCCATTATTATGCTTCAGTCAAAGAAAAAAAAAAAGAAAAGTCAGTGATACGTCAAAAAATTGAATAAAAATAGCTCAATGTTTTTCATTTTCCAAAGGAAAAAAAAATGGAAGGAATGAAAATCTGGCTTTAAAAATATATAAATAGTTCATCATGTACGCAACATTAGAGTGAAAACCGACAAAGTTAGACTGAAAGAAATAGTAAAACCCCAAAACTTTGCAAAAATACCCATATTATAGAGTTTTTCTCCCCTTTTACCAAGTTTTTACACACAAATCAGTAGCTACACAGCCTTTTCTATTTCTTTTCCCAAGTTCTCTCTCTCTCTCTCTGTTTTTTTCCCTTCTTTTTTTTCTCTCTCAAGGACACACATACACACACAGACAAAACAGGGCCCACACAGAAATGCTCTCTTTTCATGTTATCTCCACAAGGTCATGCAATAAAGACTTTTAGGTTTATGCCAAAACCCAAAACAGCATGAGAATTACTTCAATTAATCTTTGGAACTGGTAAATCTTAGCGGGGAAAAAAAATCTCATATATGGCAACCCCCACACACTGTCACTACAGCGTGAAGCTCCCTTTATTTTACACTGCCGTAAAAACACAACACCAGTCCACTGTTTTTGCTCAAAGCTCCTATTTTCAAATACCTATAAATTTAAACACTTCTCAAAAGGATAACAATTAACTAATCAATCCTTTTATGCTAAAAAATCACAAACAACAGTTTTACAACCTGCTCCTTCCACCTCCGCAGAGAACTCTCACTTTTTTCCCTTCCACACTGGAGCAGATTACACAGAGACAAAACAACCCAGACTGCAGTAACTTTTATCTAAAACTCACAAAATAAAATATTTCAACGGTCACATTAACCCCTCCGCTGTGTGCCGAAAGCCCAAAGTAAGACCTCCTTCCCTGGCATCTTGCAATAACTCACCGTAGCGGGGGAAGTCCCATGGGCGATAATGCAGACCCAGTAAGGGCATGAATCTTCCGTGAAAAAATCTTTTCCCTTCAGGGTTCAAGTAACCTCCCCACGAATGCTGAAGGTCCAAACCCTGGACCATAAGCAGAAGTGGTCACAAAGGCATGAATCTGTCCCCAAAATTTTACTTCTCTGGGATCACATGATTTTTTCCACAGGACGTCAAACGTCTGTGGTTAAAAGACCACGAATCTTATATATAATAATAATATTATAACACTTAGTATATAATATATATATACTAATACTTAGACCGTAGAGAGCGGCAGATTTCTAAGAATCACCCCGGGTCTTGTGATATCGTTCCTCCCAAGAGAGTTGACGTAAGTCCGGACCCAGGGAACACGCACACAGGCTCGAGTGTGATTCAATGATTTTATTAAACAACTAGAAAAGCACTCGGAGAGCGCAGACCTCCGCCAAACGCCACAGTTCCCCCCATACAGTGTTTGTGTGTACGTTTTCAGATTCCTTGACCATGAAAACATATGACTAGCAATTGGATTGACAATGATAGGATTAGTGGTTCAGTAGTTATTCACGAAAATGACATTTTCCGTAATGGCGGCCACAGTTCCGCCCATACAGTGTTTGTGTGTACGTTTTCAGATTCCTTGACCACGAAAACACATGACTAGCAATTGGATTGACAATGATAGGATTAGTGGTTCAGTAGTTATTCACGAAAATGGCATTTTCCGTAATGGCTGCCACAGTTCCCCCCATACAGTGTTTGTGTGTACATTTTCAGATTCCTTGACCATGAAAACATATGACTAGCAATTGGATTGACAATGATAGGATTAGTGGTTCAGTAGTTATTCACGAAAATGGCATTTTCCGTAATGGCGGTTTTCTTCTGGACGGTGATCCGGATCATCCCCAAAATTTAATCAGTTCTTCCTTGTACCATTTCCAACAATGCCTGAAAGTTTCATCGAAATCTGTCCAAAACTTTTTGAGTTATCTTGCTAACCAACAGACAGACAGACAGACAAACCCCGGCAAAAACATAACCTCCTGGCGGAGGTAATAATTGGTGTCTGAGTGTGTGAGTGCAGGGTGTAATGTGATGCTGGAGGACGGGATGCGTTGAGGGCGGAACGAGGCGCCATACAGCCAGGCAACCCTAAGGGCAGAGCACACACAGAGGTTAACAGCCGGCAAACACCCAGCGGAATTAATATTCAATCTGGTGCTTACTTGCAGGTGGTAAGGTGGCTGGTGTTGGCTAAAGCCGCAGGTCTCCTGCCTGGTAGACAGCATCCTGATGCGCGCTCTGCGCGGAGAGCGGAGTGATGGCGAGGATGTGGGAGGAATATCCGCCGCCGGAGGATCCACCTGTGCACAGGGGAGAAACTGGAGAGAAGGTAAGTGGAGAATAGCTTACATGCAGGATGAAAGATAATCCGAGGACCGCAGGCCGTAAGGGAACAGGTGCGCGCTGGAGTGAAGAGCGTTGATGAGCAGACGGATCCAGACCGAGGCTCCAGGCGGAGCGGGCTATATAGCCCGAGGTTGATGAGGCGCAGGTGTGCACGCAGCTGAGACGGGAGACAGGCGAGAGCGAGTCATAACAGTACTCCCTCCCCGAGCAGCGCCTCCCGGTGCTGGCTTACCTGGGTACGCCCGGTGAAACTCCGAGATGAGGCGTTTGTCCAGCACAAACGACTGGCGCACCCAGGACCTCCATTCAGGGCCATACCCCTCCCAGTCCACCAGATATTGTAGGCCACGACCCCGGCAGCGGGAGTCCAGGATGGAGTTGACCATCCACGCCGGGTTGCCGTCGATCACCATGGGAGAGGGTGGAGCCCTAGGAGGAGGACAGAGTGGGCTAGTCACCCGGGGTTTGATCCGGGAGACGTGGAACGTCGGACAGACCCGGGGGGGGGGGGGAGAGCCAGACGCACAGCCACCGGATTAATTATCTTGACGATAGGATAAGGTCCAATGAAGCGCTGGGCCAGCTTCTTCTTTTTGGCCTTCAGGTTAATGATCTGTGTGGACAACCAGACCTGTTGGCCCACTTGATAGTGGGGGGCGGCCTTCCTACAACGATTCACCATTCTGGAGTTGCGCGCCACAGTGCGTAAAAGCGCTTGGCACGTCGCGGTCCAAAAGCGCCTGCAGCGCCTTAAATGAGCCTGGATAGATGGGACAGCCACCTCCCCCTCCTCTTCAGGGAACAGCAGAGGGTTATAGCCCAGAGACGCCCGGAAGGGGGACATCCCAATGGCTGAAGATAGGGTAGAATTGTGAGCATATTCTATCCAGGGTAGATGGGTTCTCCAGGAGGATGGACTGGACGCGGTGATGCAGCGTAGCGCAGCCTCCAGCTCTTGGTTTGTTCGCTCGCACTGCCCATTGGACTGGGGGTGGTGACCGGATGACAAGCTCACCATAGCCCCCAAGGCATTGCAGAAACTCTTCCAGACCCTGGACACGAACTGGGGCCCCCGATCAGAGACGACATCCACCGGAATCCCATGTAGCCGACACGCTGGACCAACAAATCTGCCGTCTCCCGTGCCGTAGGGAGGCCACGGAGTGGCACAAAGTGGGCAGCCTTTGAGAATCGGTCCACAATGGTCAGGATAGTGTTGAAGGAGTTGGATGTCGGGAGACCGGTGACGAAGTCCAAGGCTACATGGGACCAGGGCCTTCCGGGGACCGGCAGAGGATGGAGGAGCCCCGCTGGAGGAGAGGTCGAGGTCTTACCCGTAGCACACTGGGGGCAGGCATGGACGTAATTGGCAACGTTGTCCCGTAGGCCTGGCCACCAAAAGGACCTCTGGAGGAGCTCCACAAGCCGGGAGATCCCCGGGTGGCAGACGAGCTTAGAGGTGTGCACCCAGTGGATGACGTCACCCCGGACAGATGATGGCACAAACAACCTCCCAGCTGGACCGCCGCCAGGATCAGGTTCAGCCTCCTGTGCCCTCCGGACCTTGTCCCTGATGGACCATGAGATGGCGCCCACGACGCACGAGGCCGGCGGGATGGTGTGTTCCTGCTCTTCAGAGGCCTCCGGGGAGAACTGCCGGGACAGTGCATCTGTCACCATGGGTTGAGATGCCGTCTCGGCACTGAGCCCATGTTTTCCCTCATCCCTGCCTCCCATTGAGCGGCGTCTCAGCTGGCCCCAGCTGGCAGCATTATGGACGGCTGGGGCCAATTAGTCTTCATCAGCTGGGGCGCTGCCAATGAGGATAAATAGGAGCAGCCTCGATGACTCGGGGCTGCGACATAAACACATTGCTAAGCTGAAGCCCCTTCGTCTGGTGTCAGCTTATACTCCTCTTGCAGCATTCCTGTGTTTGTATCCCGCTGTGAGGATGTACGTCTTGCTACCCCCACGTCCGGTACGAGCTGCTTACCTCTGCGCTGTGCAACCTGTGAGTGTACCTCTGCATGAGTATCTGTGCTCTCCTCATCCCTTATCCCTTACCCAAAATAAACCATCTCGACTCACTGGCTTGTCCCTGGCTCTGATTGCCCGGCTCCCTAGAGCCGGATATGACAGTATGTCGCAGCCAGAAGAGTTGCCGGCGGCCGTGAGTCGCTGTGGAAATGTACCTTTCTGTCCGGGTGTCAGCGCTGCTAGCATGCCGTTTCCCAGGAGTCACTTCCGGCGCCAGGGCGACGAGCTGAGGTCCATCTCGGAGGCTGTCGACGGGACGTTCTTCACCCTGCACGACGCCTCCAACGCGAGACGCTGGCATCCGGGCCGTGCTGAGGAACTCCTGGACTGTCACCCTCACTCTCTGTACCATCTGGAGGACAGTGCCAGGATAGACGCTGCAGGTACACAGCAAGAGAAGCTCCACGGGGTGGATGGAAATCCCGGCAGGGAGTCGAAGTGGGCGACGTCTTTCCCCGCTTCGGAGTCCCGTTCCTGCCGCTATTCCAGTCCGGGAGTTCGCGCCAACCAGAGGACTTCCCCCGACCTGCGCTACGTCACTCGGGATTCCCTTCAAGGAGCCGCAGCTGACAGCAGTTATGTCCGGGGTCGAGTGGCTGTCGCGAGCTCTACTGTGTTTCCTGTCACCACCTTCAGGCATGTGGCGGCGGCAGTGAGATTGATGGTGAGGACTTCAGGGCTACGAAGCTTTCCCGTGCTCGACGCCTCCGTCGTCTCGATCTCCGATCTGGAGCGGCGAATCCTGGGTTTCCCCCTCGCTTCGTTCCCTGGGAGTAGTCGTCATCACATCGCCGAGTCACCTCTGCACGAACCTCGTCCGGATCCAGTTCTGGGTCATCGTCAGGACCGTTCCTCCCACGCAGCTGTCATCCCTTCGCCTCGTCAGTGTGGAGATTCTACAGCCTCGTCCCCTGAGCCTCGTTCCCCCGCTGTCATTCCTGGACATTCGGGCTGGCTCACCCCGGCTGTTTCCCCCTCCTCCTCGACGCGCTTCCTGACCGCTGTGTGTGCCTGGAATCCCGGCCTGGTGAGCTCTCTGCTGGAGACAACGCGAGCGACCCTCAGACGAATTCCCGGGGGGTCCTCCGTTATCGCCGGGCGGGGAGAGGAAGAAGCAGATTCCACTACAGCAGGCGATACTCAACCTCCAGGGGGCAGGCAAGTCATTGTTTTTTCACACCTGCTTAATGATTTGCTCTGTCACATCCCTGGAGGAGAAGTTCAGGGTTCGCAGCTCCCTGAACTCTCCCCACCTGCTGTAACCGGTATTCCTAATCCCGCATCCTCTGTGTCTCTCTCCGCCGAGCGGTCCCCGGCTCCGGGTCAACGTGGTGGGATATGGAGAGGGCCTGTGGTTCCGCAGCTACATTGCGGACGGAGGAGGGGGACTGACTGCTGCGTGGAGTCTACGCTGACGACTGAGCGTCCCTGGGTCTCCACGGAGGAGCGGTTCGGTCCAGCGGGACGAGATTCTTCTGGCTTCACGCCGAGTGGGTCGTCGGCGGGGTTACCTGAGCTGGAGGGATCTCAAGCTGCGCTGACCATCGTGCTGGCTGCGGGGCCCGACGCGGCTAGATGGGAGCCTGACAACGACCTCCTGACGACGGATCCTGGATCTTCGCAGTCCTGGACGGCGTCAGAACCCGAGATCAGGCGAGTGCTCTCCTTTCTTTTCTCTCTTTTTATCTTTGAGCACTTCAGCCTATCTCCAGGGGAGACGAGCAGGGTGCAGCCGCCCGCTGCGTCTGAGCTCGTCTCGCCGGGTTCTGGCGCTGCCGGTGATCCTGGTCCCGGTTCTGTTTTCTCTTCTGAGCCTTCTTCCAGGGTCACCGGCGAGGAGTTGCTGTTCCTCGTGGTGCTGGAGGGTCCGGGTTCAACGTTGGAGGTCGGTTCTGGTGCAGTGTCCAACGTGGGTTCGCCCGAGACCCAATCGGGGTCCAACGTGGGTTCGCCTGAGGCCCGATCGGGGTCCGACGTGGGTGCTGCCCCAGTGTTGTCCAGGTCCGGTGAGGAGGTGGCCGTTTCCCTGAGGCCCGCCGCCCTCGTCATCGGCTCTCCCCTGAGCCTCTTCCACCGGGATCCGCTCTGACCCTTCGTCCGTCTCAACGGTCCTGGTGGTTGAGTGATGCGGGTCGACGACCCGACCCGCAAAACTTTCGGTTCGGTGATCTGGTTCCCCCCACTGGTCTGTGTTTCCCTCTGGGCAGCCTGGTTCGGCTGCCGGTGGACTGGATTCCTGGGATCTGGGTCCAGAGTTCGCCGTCCGAACACTTCTTCCCCTGATTCGCCAGCTGGACAATGGGCGGGGAGATCTCCGGAGCCATCTCGGCTATTTTTGGACTCTGCCTGCCATACACCTCGGGTGTCACTTTTTCTTTTATCGTTATTAAGGTCACTTGGGTGTAATGTCTGTCCTGTTGGTGGATGTGTATTTATAGTGCTGTGCGTTTTCCTTCCCTCGTACCCAGCATTTTATTTTTTGTACCATGTTTTTAGTCTCGTTTTTGCATTGTAGAGTTATGTTTTGTTCCCTTTCAGACCATACTCTGCAGTTGCCCATTCATTCCAGTCACTTTCATTTCTTTAGGTGACTGTGGGTATTTATATATTCATGTGTGTGGGTTTTTCTTTGCCTGCACTCAGTATTTCTTTTTTATGCCCTGTTGGTTCATTATAGAGTCATGTGCCTTGTTTTCCGTAACACCATGCTCTGTAATTGTCCATTTGTTCCAGTCACTTTTCTTGGTGACTGTGTGTATGTACTTATATTGGTGCTGTGTATTGTGTTTTCCCTTTATTTGACCATACTCAGCATTTTTTGCCCTGTACCTTTTTGGTGGTTCTTTTTTTTTTCTTGCTCTGGGTCACGCATGGTTGGTACTCTCTGGGTAGTATGTAACCGGCGTGTTGACCCAGTTCTTCTCCCCATCTGTACCTGGGTTAATTATTCAGTTTTGTCAGTATTGTATTTGGGTTTTTCTTTCCCGCTACCCTACATTGCCCCATTGGTGTTGTCCTTCCCTTGGCTTCTTCCCCTCCGGTCCGCCTCCCTTCCTCCCACCCTAGGTGGGGGGGGGGGGGGGGGGGGCTGGGATGTTCCTGGTCGTTCAGGAGCCCGACCTTGAGGGAGGGGCTCTGTCACCATGGGTTGAGATGCCGTCTCGGCACTGAGCCCATGTTTTCCCTCATCCCTGCCTCCCATTGAGCGGCGTCTCAGCTGGCCCCAGCTGGCAGCATTATGGACGGCTGGGGCCAATTAGTCTTCATCAGCTGGGGCGCTGCCAATGAGGATAAATAGGAGCAGCCTCGATGACTCGGGGCTGCGACATAAACACATTGCTAAGCTGAAGCCCCTTCGTCTGGTGTCAGCTTATACTCCTCTTGCAGCATTCCTGTGTTTGTATCCCGCTGTGAGGATGTACGTCTTGCTACCCCCACGTCCGGTACGAGCTGCTTACCTCTGCGCTGTGCAACCTGTGAGTGTACCTCTGCATGAGTATCTGTGCTCTCCTCATCCCTTATCCCTTACCCAAAATAAACCATCTCGACTCACTGGCTTGTCCCTGGCTCTGATTGCCCGGCTCCCTAGAGCCGGATATGACAGCATCCGGCTTGGCATTCTTGAAGCGGGGGCGGTAGGTGATGGAAAACCTGAAGTGGCCAAAGAACAGGGACCAACAGGCCTGGCGGGCATTCAGGCGCTTGGCCGTCCTCAGGTACTCCAGGTTTTTATGATCTGTCCAGACCACGAAAGGTTGCGCTGCCCCCTCCAGCCAGTAGCGCCACTCCTGCAGCGCGAGCTTCACCGCAAGGAGTTCTCTGTCGCCGACGTCATAGTTCCTCTCCGCTGCAGATAGGCGCCAGGAGAAGAAGGCGCAGGGGCGCACCACCCCATCCACCGGAGAGCGCTGAGACAACACTGCCCCCACCCCCGTGTCGGAGGCGTCCACCTCGGCGAGGCATTGTAGCGTGGGATCCACCTGAGTCAGGACCCGGGAGGAGGAGAACTCCATCTTCAGCGTCGAGAAGGCTGACGCCGCCTCCTCAGTCCACCAGAACGGCACCTTGGGGGAGGTGAGGCGGGTCAGGGGAGAAGCGATGGAGCTGTAGTTATGGACAAAACTGCAGTAGAAGTTGGCGAACCCCAGGAATTGCTGGACCTGTTTCTTGGACGGGGTGGGGGGGGGGCACTTGACTACTGCCTTGATCTTGGCAGGGTCAGGGATGATTTGATTGTGTGACACAATGAAGCCCAAGAAGGAGGTCTTGTCGGTATAAAACTCGCACTTCTCCGCCTTCACATAGACGCTGGAGGACCCGCCTCACGTGAACCTGATGCTCCTCCCGAGACTGGGAGAAGATCAGGATGTCGTCCAGGTAGATGAAGACGAATACCCCCAGAAAGTCTCGTAGGACGTCGTTTATGAGCCTCTGGAAGACGGCCGGAGCGTTGGTGAGCCCAAACGGCATGACCAGATACTCGAAATGGCCGCTGGGCGTCCGGAACCCCGTCTTCCACTCATCGCCCTCCCGGATCCAAGCGAGGTGATATGCACTGCGGAGGTCCAGCTTCGTAAACCAGGTGGCCCCCCTGGAGAGAGTCGAAGGCGGAGTCCATCAAAGGCAGCGTGTACTTATCCTTAATCGTGATGTCGTTCAAGGCCCAAAAGTCGATGCACGGCCGAAGGGACCCATCCTTCTTAGCAACGAAGAAGAACCCAGCTCCGACTGGGGACGAGGAGGGGCGGATGATGCCCACGCTGAGCGATTCCTTTATATAGGTGTCCATGGCCTCCCGATCCGGAGCTGACAGGCTGTATAAGCGACCTGATGGTAAGGGCGCCCCCGGGCAGAGGTTTATTGCGCAGTCATACGGGTGGTGGGGGGGAAGAGACAATGCTTTGGACTTGCTAAAGACAGTCCCAAGATCATGGAACTCCGGAGGCACATTAGAGAGGTCCCGAGGGGGAGAGTCGGAGGAGGAGAGAGGCAGCGATGGGGCTCAGGCAGCTGACTGGAGACAGGCGCCTATACAGAAGGTGCTCCAGGAGAGGACGCTTCCGGACCACCAATCGTAGGCCGGATTGTGGAGACGCAGCCAGGGGTAGCCCAGAATGACGGGAGCAACTGAGGTGGGGAGTACGTACAGGCTCATGTCTTCTCTGTGATTCCCGGAGATGATGACTGAGACGGGCACGGTCCGGTGTGTGACCTTCTCCAGGGGGGTTCGTGAGAGAGTGACGAGATTGAGCGGGGCTGGCAGAGCTTGGCAGGGGATGCCCAGGCAGGTTGCCAGGCTTTTGGAAATGAAGTTTTGCTCCGCCCCCGAGTCCACCAGTGCGTGAGTGAGATGCTCAGTGTGATTGTGACAGAATCTAATAGGGAGGAGGCACTTTGATAGGGGATTAGATTGGGTTGAGTCCGCGAGACCCCCTACAGCAACTCGCAGACTCCCCCTTTTGGCCTGATCGGGCAGGTTTCCACGGGATGCTGGTCGTCTCCGCAGTACATGCAGAGTCCCAGCTCCCTGCGGCGCTGTTTCTCCGCCAGCAGAAACTTGGTCCGCCCAATCAGCATTGCCTCCAGATCATCGGCGGACTCTGGCGCAGGCAATGCCAGGGTGCGAGGTTGAGAGACACGGGAGGAAGCTCCGCTCGAGCAGCTGAATGTCTTCCGCTCGGGGGCCCGTTCTCTCAACCTGTTATCGAGACTAATGACAAGGGAGATTAACTCGGAGAGTCGTTCTGGCAAATCCCGGCTGGCCACTTCACCCCAAAGGCTAGGGCTCAGGCTACGGGCGAAAATGCTGCAGAGGGCAGCATCTCCCCACCCAACTTCCGCCACCACCACCCGGAAGTCGACAGCGTAGTCGGCAGCTGACCGTCTACCCTGGCGAAGGTTTAGCAACCGGGTGGTTAGCACACTGTCACGGTCCAAATGATCAAAGACCTCATTGAAATCATGGACGAATTGGACATAGGTCAGGTTTGCGTAGCTGGGCCTCGCCATTACGGCGTAGGCCCAAGCTAGCGCTCGCCATTCCAAAAGGTTAGCGATATACCAAAAGTGATATATGCCAAAAACATGCAGGTTAGGTTAATTGGAGACTCTAAAGTGGCCCTAGGTGTGAATGTGTGTGTGAATGGTTAAGGGATAGCGCCGTATCGTGGCTGCTTCATCCATCCAGGTGGTGGATGACCCTCAATACCCTCCTTCACTTCCGCTTCTGAGAGAGAGCAGACGCTTTTCTTCCCTCTCCCTCCTAATCCTCTCCCTTCTGATCCCAGCTTGCAATGTCACTCTTCTCCTGGCTGAATCTTAATCCAAATGGAAATTATGGATCTGGAAAGCGGCTTATATGCGATTGTCACCTTTAAAAGAGGAAGATCGGGTCAGGGGGAACCCAAGGGAGACTCATGGCATTGGAATTCATGTGTCTGTGTGATTCGACTGAGATTGAACTGATCACAGGATCTTCTGTTTGGCCCCTGGAGTTTTCCTAGTGTATCGAAATTATCTGGGTGAGCTAATCAAATGCGGACCCCGGCGTAGCTCCCTTAACAAATTCAACAATTCGTCCAGCTGGGGGGAGCACTGACTGTCAGCGGCAGGATTAACATGGAATTTACTATCTGGCATGCATTGAAGAGAGAACGAACTCTCTGGACATGTTTTACCTATGTTTCGGTAGGTGGATAACATCTGTGGATCGCTGAGTGCTCTCCAGAGAATGATCTAAAGTATGATTCAAGCCTGTATGAAATTGAAGCACAGAATCGAAGAGAGAGAAATTTTTTATTCTCTGAGTGCACTGTGCAGATTTGACCTTGTGTTTTGGTGCCCTTGTTTACATTCCTCCTCGATAAGATAACGCCGGAGAAGTGGCTTATGTCTACCCATACATCAACAATCAGTTGTTGTCGTCAGCGGATTGGTCTCTCAGGGACAATGCCCATGTGCCTTCTGCAAGGAAGAGGAAAAGAGAGACAGACTCTGATCTCTGGACTTGTTTATAAGTCACATGATTATAACATCTATTCACTGCCAGGAGGCGCCCTCTGCTGCTCACTAACAACTGTTACACTCACACTACACAATGACATGCAAATATACACACACTGCTCTCCCTCCCTCTGCTGTGTGATTGTATCTATTGTCTGCTAATGTGCATAGAGGGTTTTTTTCTGTGTAATCAAAATTTGGCTCATGAGCTTATATGAGCTTATACGAGCGTGATTCTGATAACTATGTTTTTTCTCTCTGCCTATTGTGTTTCCCCCCCCCCTTCCCCCCTTTACCCCCACTGTAGACAGGCGCCTTTATGGCTGCCGTGTCATTGGATGCGCCTAACGTGCGCGCCCAATGTCAAGTCAAATTCCTTGTGTGTTTACTTGTAAATATACTTGGCAATAAAGCTGATTCTGATTCTGATTCTGATTCTGATTCAATTTCCCCTCTGGGGATCAATAAAGTATACTAAATCTAAAAAGTATACCCGATTCAGCTGTGATCAGTTGGGAAGTCCCCGGGGACGCGCTGGAATACCGACTCAAATTGGAGGAGAAATCCCCGAGCTTCACCGAGTTTTCCGCTGAAGTACGTGGGCGTAGGAATAGGAGTGAGCAGGGTGGGCGGCCCCGGGTTAGCCTGGCAAGCTGGGAGACCAACGGGAGCCGGGACACTACACTGAGCCGGAGGGAATGCCTGCGGGGGATCCAGACGGTCCAACCGGCGGTTAATTTGGGTCAACTGATTTAAAATTACCTGCTGTTGGTGAGTAATCTGGTCCACTCGAGCCTCGAGAATGTTAAAACGGTGTGCGAGCCCGCTGTCTGCTGGGGCCCTTTGCTGGAGCTGTATTGACATAAGTCCGGACCCAGGGAACACGCACACAGGCTCGAGTGTGATTCAGTGATTTTATTAAACAATAATTGGTGTCTGAATGCGTGAGTGCAGAGTGTAATGTGATGCTGGAGGACGGGATGCGTCGAGGGCGGAACAAGGCGCCGTACAGCCAGGCAACCCTAAGAGCAGAGCACACACAGAGGTTAACAGCCGGCAAACACCCAGCAGAATTAATATTCAATCTGGTGTTTACTTGCAGGTGGTAAGGTGGCTGGCGTTGGCTAAAGCCGCAGGTCTCCTGCCTGGAAGACAGTGTCCTGATGCGCGCTCGGCGCGGAGAGGGGAGTGATGGCGAGGATGTGGGAGGAATATCCGCCACCAGAGGATCCACCTATGCACAGGGGAGAAACTGGAGAGAAGGTAAGTGGAGAATAGCTTACGTGCAGGATGAAGGATAATCCGAGGAGCACAGGCCGTAAGAGAGCAGGCGTGCACTGGAGTGAAGAGCGTTGATGAGCAGACGGCTCCAGACCGAGGCTCCAGGTGGAGCGGGCTATATAGCCCGAGGTTGATGAGGCGCAGGTGTACGCGCAGTTGAGACGGGAGACAGGCAAGAGCGAGTCATAACATGATTATTATGAGATCGCTCACCGTGGATAAAATAACTCAGCACTCAGGCCACTAGTTTCACTCCTTTCAGTATTTTGCAGTGTACGATCAGTCCGGGGAATCTCATTATCTTTTATCCATAAACAACAACAAATGTACTTACATTCAAGCTGCCTATAGGATTCTCAGATCCGTCACCCAGTCAGTTCCAGCACCCCGGTCTGAAATGCCTTCACTGCAGTGACACTGAGCTTTTTTTTTTTCACTCATCCTGGGAAGGTCTTTTTATCAGCTGTGCACTTGCTGAGATCAAGCAGAGGCGCTGGAAAAATCGTAAAAATGGTAAATGGCATTCACTTATATAGCGCTTTTATTCTCATCTCTTGATGACCAAAGCACTTTACAGATCCAGCTATCCACCCATTCACACACTGATTGCGGCATGCTACCTAACATGGCACTTCCAGACCCACCAGGAGCAATTGGGGTGAAGTGTCTTGCCCAGGGACACAACGGCAGGATACCCAGGGAGAGTGGGATTCGAACCCCCAACGATGTGGTTATTGGATGACCTGCTCTACCTCCTGAGCCACTGCCGCCCCCAAGATGGAGATATGTGGATCCGCTGTTCGGTCGCCAAAATGATAGAATGATTTTGAGTTTAAATTATTCAAAGTCGAATAATCAGGCGGAAAGTTGAATTTATGTACATTTATTACAAAAATATAAGGAATCATCCCATTGGCCACCTGGGGGAGAGGTTACAAGGCATGACATTCAGACACACCTAGAATCTCTAAAGGATCCATTCTTCTAAGTCTGATATATATATAGGTAGGAGAAAGGAGAGGGAGGATGAGGATAAGGGAAGGGACAGAACGGGACAGTCCTGATAACTGAGCTTATCCAGGCGGACATCAGACACTCTGGAGACATGGGTCATGAAGACATGAGATCCATAAAACTAACAGAATGTCCATCTACCACTGATCTGTACAGGCTGAGGAGTTCCTGTGCATTCCTGTGACCCAAAACAGGTTATGTCAAAGAGATTATAATAAATGGCTTAGATCAGGGGTGTCCAATCATGTGCCATGGAGGGCCAAGACCCTGCTGGTTTTCTCTTCTACCCAGTCTCTTCAGCAGGTGTTTTTACTGATCAGTAATCAGTGGGAAGAAGTTCAGTGAAATCTGCTGTTGAAGACACTGGTTGGAGGTAAAGCCTGCAGGGTCTTGGCCCTCCATGGCACATGATTGGACACCCCTGGCTTAGATCATTCCTTATGCATGTACTGATCCTCAGTCTGAACTCGCTGAAATTGCTCACAGAAACAGGCCAAGAATATATAAACTTATCCTATATGGAATGCACATATAAACATTAAACATGGCATATGAAAGGTATGATACTTCTCAATTGAAGTATCATATATCAGTGTAGTCAGGAGTTTACTTGGAGCTGGTGTACTTGGTAACAGCCTTGGTTCCCTCGGACACGGCGTGCTTGGCCAACTCACCGGGCAGCAGGAGGCGCACTGCGGTCTGGATCTCCCTGGAGGTGATGGTGGAGCGCTTGTTGTAGTGGGCCAGACGAGAGGCCTCTGAGGCGATGCGCTCAAAGATGTCGTTGACAAAGGAGTTCATGATGCTCATGGCCTTGGAGGAGATACCGGTGTCAGGGTGGACCTGCTTCAGTACCTTGTAAACGTAGATGGCGTAGCTCTCCCTCCTGGTCTTCCTCTTCTTCTTGCCTCCTTTACCGGTGGTTTTGGTCACGGCTTTCTTGGAGCCCTTCTTGGGCGCAGACTTGGCCGGTTCAGGCATCCTGATTTTGTCGGTACTTGGCAGCAATGAAAGGGCTCCAGAATACCTCCCCCCAGGCCAAGGGGGGCAGGGAGTGGGCGAACAACCTGAATCTGTTTTTCAATAGGTTTGACCAACCGCCCTCCCCCCTGTCTGCACAACAACCACCGCTGCCTCTAAAGAAATCAAGTCCTGCTGCCCACCCCCCACTCCACCAACACCCCCCCACTCCCAACACACAGCCCCCCATCCTGACCCTGACCAGGACCCAGGTGAGGACGGAGCTGAGGAAGATCAAGGCGAGGAAGGCGTCGGGACCGGACAGCATCAGCGCAAAGCTCCTCAAGTCCTGTGCAGACCAGCTGTGTGGGATTGTGACGTATATCTTCAACCTGAGCCTGAAACTGGGGAGGGTACCACAGCTGTGGAAAACATCTTGTGTGGTACCTGTACCAAAAACTTCCCACCCCAAAGACCTGAACAGCTACAGACCGGTGGCCTTGACATCCCACTTGATGAAGACCCTGGAGAGACTGCTCCTTGCTCACCTCCGCCCCCTGGTGGAACCAGCGATGGATCCACTTCAGTTCGCCTACCAGCATGGCATTGGGGTGGAGGATGCGGTGATCTTCCTCCTTCACCGTTCTCTGTCCCACCTAGAGAAGCCCGGGAATATGGTGAGGATCATGTTCTTTGACTTCTCCAGTGCTTTCAACACCATCCAACCGATGATCCTGAAGGACAAGCTGCTGTGCGCAGGGGTGGACCAGCACCTGTC
This sequence comes from Pholidichthys leucotaenia, assembly GCA_020510985.1. Taxonomy (NCBI): domain Eukaryota; kingdom Metazoa; phylum Chordata; class Actinopteri; order Cichliformes; family Pholidichthyidae; genus Pholidichthys; species Pholidichthys leucotaenia. The sequence continues at coordinate 263,393,406 of CM035843.1, forward strand.
ATCATGGATCCTGGACTACCTCACGAACTGGCCTCAGTTTGTGAGAACCCGGGACTGTGTGTCCGACACGATCATCAGTAGCACGGGGGCCCCCCAGGGAACGGTGCTGGCTCCCTTCCTGTTCACTCTTTATACTGCAGACTTCTCACACAACACAACACACTGCCATCTACAGAAGTTCTCTGATGACTCTGCGATCGTTGGCCTCATCTCCAATGGAGATGAAGCTGAGTACAGAGGGCTTATCCAGGACTTCGTGGACTGGTGCCATCGGAACTGCCTCCAGATCAACGCGAAGAAAACTAAGGAGCTGGTGGTGGACTGTCGCAGGTAAGGACAACCCCTCACAGCACCAATAAATATACAGGGAACAGACATCGAGATGGTGACATCCTATAAGTACCTGGGTGTTCATCTGAGCAATAAACTAGACTGGTCACACAATACTGACGCACTCTACAAGAAGGGACAGCGCAGGCTGTTCCTGCTGAGGAGACTCAGGTCTTTTGGTGTACAAGGGGCGCTGCTGAAGACATTCTATGACACGGTGGTGGCATCAGCCATCACTTTTGGAGTGGTCTGCTGGGGCAGTGGCATTACTGCAGCCGATAGGAAGAGACTGAACAAACTGATCAAGAAAGCTAGCTCTGTCCTGGGGCAGCGCCTCGATCCGGTGGAGGAGATAGGAGAGAGAAGGACGGTGGCTAAACTGTCATCTCTGCTGGAGTCCGAGTTCCACCCTATGCAGGACATACTGAATGCACTGAGGAGCTCATTTAGCAGCAGACTACATCATCCCAGGTGCACAACCGAGAGGTTTCGCAGGTCCTTCCTACCAACGGCTGTCAGACTGTACAACCTAAGCAGGGCTGCTCGCAGAGATAGCAAAAAGACGTAACAAACTAATAGTTTTTTTTTGAATGCAAAGATGCAATAGACTTACACAATGGTCCCCTCCAGCATACAACTAGGAAAATACCGGTCGCTATGGAGAGTGAGAATATGTATGGGCACATAATCATACCATGTATGATAACTAAGTAGACGGTTGTGCTGTTTCATCCCATCTAGCAACAATGCTCTGCACTGTGTGTGTTTATATATTTACATATTTATTCCATCTAGCTACAATGCTCCGCACTGGGTGTGTTTATATTTATATATCTATATATTTATTCCATCTAGCTACAATGCTCCGCGCTGTGTGTTTATATATCTACATATTATTCCATCTAGCTACATTGCTCCGTACTGTGGGTGTTTATATATTCACATATTTATTCCATCTAGCTACAATGCTCCGCACTGTGTGTTTACATATTCATATATGTATTCCATCCAGCTACAATGCTCTGCACTGTGTGTCTGTGTGTGTGTATATATATATTTTATAGTAATATGTACATATGTATATTAGCTGCTCTTGCTTGTTTTTTTTCTTGCCTTCTGATTGTTGCTCTGAGTGTTGCTATCCCTGTGCTGTTGCAATCCTGGAATTTCCCCGTTGTGGGACTAATAAAGGCTTATCTTATCTTATCTTAATTATAATAATACATTATTGATATCAATAATAGTATAGATAATATGGAATTTTTCTATCAACGGACTAATAAAAAGACAGACTGTGATGAACATAAATGAGAAAGTAAGTAGAACTACAAAATAATACAGGGACCAAAAAATATCCAACAGACAATAATAAAGCAAGAAATACACAAACAGAGACTAAACTCAAACCGGAAACTGGGCACAGCCCCCACCCGTGCCCCCTGATCATGACAGTGCCCTCCCTTAAGTGGTGGAACCCAGGCACCCCAGGGCAACATCAAAAGATGAAAAAAGCCCCCCCCCCACACACACACACACACAGAAGACCCTCTCAACAAGAAAAACAACCCACCCAGGGGGTAGGAGGGGGAACCCAGGCACGGAGGGACAGAATCCAACCAAAAAAAAAACCAAAAGAAAACATTCATGAGTCACATACTGGGCAAGAGGAACAAAATACAACTAACGCTGGGAAACTAATAGTCCATTTTGGGAGGTCTTCCAGAGTCCCAGCGCCACCTGATCAACCAGTGGAACACCTCGGGTGGCCTTCCTGGTCTCCAGAGCTGCCAAAACAAAAAGAAAAGTTCATCGGGTGGCCTTCCCGGTCTCCAAAGCCACCCATACCAACCTAAAAACTCATTGGGTGGTCTTCCTGAGTCCCTTAGCCACCCAAGCAAACCAAAGAGTTCATCGGGTGGCCTCCCAGCACCCCCGAGCCAATGGATCGCGGAGCACCTTGTGCCACCTCCTGGAGGCAGTAACTGGAACCTGTGCTTACAGCGGACTACAGGAGCTTGGAGATGGAGACCCACTGAGGAGGATAGCCGACCAGCAAAGAACCCCGATGAGGAATGACCAGAGAATGTAAACTGAAGATTATTAGTGGAACCAGGCGGAATGGAGCGATAACCCTCGGTGAAGCCGGGTGGAGACTGAGGACCCAGAGCAGCCTCGGACAGAGATGTAGCACCCTCAGAAGCCTCAGACAGAGGTGTTTCACCCACGTTGGCCTCAGGCAGAGGCGGGGGAACTTCAATGGGCCCGGGTGGAGATTGAGGGCCCACAACGACCTTGGACAGCGGTGCAGCACCCTCGGAGGCCCCGGCCTGGGGCGTGGCAGCACCCATGGTAGCCCTGGATTGGGGTGCAGCACCCACGAGGAAATAGCTGGCACGTGAAAACACCAGGTTTAGGAGGCGGTCCACCAATGGGGCCCTGGACTGAGGCGAAGCACCCACAGCAGCCCCAACCTGGGGCATAGCAGCACCCACGGCAGCCCCAGCCTGGGGCAAAACAGCACCTGCGGCGGCCCCTGACTGGGGCATAGCAGCACCCTCAGAGACCACAGACGACAGGACAGCAGTATCCACGGAGACCTCAAACGGCGGGGCTGGACCCACAGAGACCCCTGATGGAGTTGGACGGACCACGGTGACCCTAGGGAAAGGCTCCAACAAGAAGGACATGGACAGAGGGTCAGGGTCACTGGCGGCAGTGGAGTCTGGCGAGGTGAGCTCAGGTACAGCTGATGGCTGCACTTGGTCCTCCCCACCAAGAGCCAGGCAAGATCTCTCCAAAACAGAAAAAATGAAAACAAAGAAAAGCACTTGCCTGAGCTCAAGCTCCACCACCATCCAGGACTCTGTCGATCCAGGGAGGAACGTCTCTTGCCCGGTCTTCTGGAGGTCCAACTCTGGCTCTGCTGTGGCAGCCCCTACAGCAGGCATGGTGGAAGATACAGTCCTGGGACCTTCAGACAAAGTGACCCACGCAGGTGGCTCATCTGGCATGGCAGCTGGAGGTCAGCTCACCGCTGGCTCTAGATTCCACACAGCTGAAGGCAGGGGACGCTCAGTCATTGGCGCAGGCTTCGGGTCACTGGCAGTGCTCTCAATCCGTCTGGACCATAGCTGTGGGCTGGGACCAGGTTCTCCAGGACCGCAGGCTCCTCCATCATCTGGCGGCTCAATCCCGGGACCAGTGGCTACTCAGGGGAAATTGGAGGGGACACAGCGGGGACAGGTGAGGAAAAATTGTCTGCAGCAGGTGGTGAGGACTCAGTGAACTGCATAAGCTGAGCCTCACCACCGGGACTCAGGCAAGATAATTCATGTTTAGATGATTGAGAATGAAAAACCACTTGCCTGAATTCCCGGGGAACGATGATGTATGCTGCAGCAGGCCCAGTGTCCTCCCTCTCCGTGGCTTCAGCGGTTGTGGGCCCCCTGAGGGACATGGAGGAGCCACCCCTGCAGCCTTGATGATAGGCGTAACTGGGGAGGAGACAGCCGGACTCTCAGAAGAGGGAGGAGGTGCTGTGGAGGAGAGGGAAACAGCAGCAACGGACCATGAAGAGGGAGCTGATGCAGGGATTTCTTGACTCGGCGACAAAGAAGCTGCTGACTGAGAGACGGAGGAGTTCCTCTGTCAGCCTGTAGCTGGATAGCAGCATCCTGGGGCTGGTAGAGCAGGAACTGGAGCTGGTGAACAGAGGGAGGGGGAAGATGTCTCTCGCGGGGAACACTTCCTCGTAGGCTTCGGATCCCCTGGGAGCGAGCCTATCACTAGCCCTGAAAATGACACCTGTTGCGTGGAGAGGGTTGACAGCAGCTCCACGTACTCAGGATATTTCCTCAGCCCAGGATGCGCCTTCAATCTCCCGACTGCTGCCTCCACATTCTGCAGAACCCTCCTCGGGCTACAGGAGGCGAGAGTGTCAATGATGCGGTCCTGGATGAAGAGAGCTGCCCACCGTTCTTTCAGTCTGGGACCCCCCATTTGCCGACTCCACTTTGTTGCATGAGGACTGGCGTGCTGGGGACATGCTGACCGCTACTCCGAAAAAATGAAAAGGTGGGAGAAACAAAAAGACACAAACTCACAGCAGCTGGGTCGCGAATTGGCTGTGGTCTTCTGTCATGAATTGCCCCATGGGGCAGCAAGGAGAACCAGACGCTGGACTGTGAGTTGTGAGATTTATTGTGAACATAAAATACAAAGTGCACAAACAAAACTATAAGGCTTGGTAGACAGACATGGTAACAAGAGCGTGAACAGAGAAAAAGGCATCAGACTTACGTCCGGCAACGTGAAGACCGCAGCAACGAATAAACGGAGCAGTTGTTCTTAAATAGGACATGAAACCAATGATAACAAATGATTACAATAAGGATCAGCTGTGAGTCACACGAGCAGGGAGAAATCAGGGCTGACAGCTGACAGGTGCACCACCCTGAACAGAGCAAACCGCAGAGGTGCATGCTGACAGTTGCAGCCCTTGACAGAGAGAGAGAGAGAGAGAGAGAGAGAGAGAGAGAGACCGAGATCAAAAATACAAGATAATACAGACTAATAAAAAGACAGACTGTGATTTTGTATACTTTATTGATCCCCAGAGGGGAAATTGAGGGCATCCACCTGGATGGATGAAGCAGCCACTGTACGGCGCTATCCCTTAACCATTCACACACACATTCACACCTAGGGCCACTTTAGAGTCTCCAATTAACCTAACCTGCATGTTTTTGGCCTGTGGGAGGAAACCGGAGAAATCCCGGAGTAAACCCACGCAGATACGGGAAGAACATGCAAACTCCACACAGATCACTCTTGGTCAGGGGCTGGGATTGAACCAGGGATCCCATTGCCAAGGGTGAGTTGCTGCGCTGTCGCAGTGCTAACCACTGCGCCACCGCACCGCCATATGAACATAAATGAGAAAGTAAGTAGAACTACAAAATAATACAGGAACTCAACAATATCCAACAGACAATAACAAAGCAAGAAATAAACAAACAGAAAGAGACTAAACTCAAACTGGAAACTGGGCACGTCCCCCACCTGTGCCCCCGGATCATGACAGTGACCTCAAGCTGAAGCGCACTTGGGTTCTGCAGCAGGACAATGATCCAAAACACACCAGCAAGTCCACCTCTGAATGACTTAAAAAAAATAAAATGAAGACTTTGGAGTGGCCTAGTCAAAGTCCTGACCTGAATCTGATTGAGATGCTGTGGCATGACCTTAAAAAGGCAGTTCATGCTCGAAAACCCTCCAAAGTGGCTGAATTACAACAATTCTGCAAAGATGAGTGGGCTGAAATTCCTCCACAGTGCTGTAAAAGACTCATTGCCAATTATTGCAAATGCTTGATTGCAGTTGTTGCTGCTAAGGGTGGCCCAACCAGCTATTAGGTTTTGGGGGCAATCACTTTTTCACACAGGGCCATATAGGTTTGGATTTTTTTTAATAATAAACACCTTCATTTAAAAACTGCATTTTGTGTTTACTAGTGTTACCTTTGTCTAATATTTAAATTTGTTTGATGATCTGAAACATCGAAGTGTGGCAAACATACAACAAAAAAATGAGAAATCAAGAAGGGGGCAAACACCTTTTCACACTGCTGTAGCTACTTCTTCTACTAGCTATTCCCACGTTCTGGTGGGGTCGCTGTGGCAGACACCGATATTTCTGCCATATCCATATAGGATATAGGTTGGAGCTGAGTTTTATGCAGGATGGTCTTCCTGACATAACCCTGTTCATTTTATTAGGGCTTTGAACCAGCACAATGAGTACACTGGCTTGTGCACCTCCTGCGGCTGGGTAACCAACATTTCTCTCCTCCGTTCCATTTTTGCTGAGCACCAAGCTGGATGGCAACAAGTTCCATTTTTATATGATTTTGGCATGACCCGGCTGGGCCTTGAACCCCGATCTCCCGGTCGTGGAGTGGATGCTCTACCTCAAGGCCACCACTTCGGTCTCACACCACAGTATATGGTTAAAAAAAAAAGTAATACCGCTGCTTTAATGAGCTGGCATAAAGAAATAGTTCTGCTGAAGGCAAAATTTCGACAACCTGACAACCTCAAACTTGATATTGGCACAAATTCTACCATTAATTATAGCTTAAAAGCCCAGTTTAAAAGAAAGTAGGATTATGCTAAAATGAAAAGCTGCATTTAATAAGCTTCACTGCATTTATCTTTCATTCCCTTTTCCTTTAGAACTGCAGTGCAGCAACAGGTTTGTTCAGCTGAGTTCTATATCAATGGGACTTGGACTCCTTAGCTCTGTTTGGAGTAACTTAGGCTGCTGTGAAAAAATCCAAGGCATGCTAAAAACATAATATACAGGCACCTGGCATCCGAAAGAGAGAGTCTCGCTGTCTGTTGCGCTCTGCAGGTAGCCATGTTTGGAAGTGCTGACAAACAGAAGAAAGACAGAACGCATGGGATCCAGGCCAGTGGCTGGCTCCTCGCCAAAAATGTCACATCCTTTTCATATTTTGGCTCCAACTATGGTCAGTTTTCACAACCATGCTTGATTGTATGCATTCAGAGGAAACATATAAGCACAGTTACTGATAATTTTAAGTGATTTGGATTCAATTTCAAGATTTACATTAAATGTTATGATTAACAAAGATACAAAAATTATGTGACCAAATAGCTTGTCTGAAAAACAAAAGCAGCTTGTCAATATATTTTTCTCAAGCATTTATTCTTATTTGTTTGTTTGTTTTTTTATTTATAGATATTCTCTCTGTTTTGTATATTCTTCTATTCTTCTATTGGCTGTTCCTTTTTGGGTTACCACAGACCTCCTGCCTCCATCTCACCTTCACTACTTCTCAATGGTCTTCCTCTTTTTAGTTTAATGCACTGGGCTTCACTCCTTTCTTCACTCTCAATGAAATATTTTTTTTTGCTGGTCATTAACATCTGTTTGTTCTCTCCCATAGATTGAGCCCCCATCGTGCTGTTTGCTCTCTACATGTTTGTTCTTTTCATCTTCTCTATCCCCTCACCCCCCAGCCAGTCGCAGCAGATGACTGCCCCTCCCTGAGCCTGGTTCTGCTGGAGGTTTCTTCCTGTTAAAAGGGGGTTTTTCCTCTCCACCGTCGCCAAGTGCTTGCTCACAGGGGATCGCCTGATTGCTGGGGTCTTTCTGCAACTGTGGGGGTCCCCCCTACATTTGATAGTGCTATGAGATGACTGTTGTTTTGAAATGGCACTATATAAATAAAGTTGAATTGAATTGAATTGAACTGAATTTTCCTACTACCTGGCAGCTCCATCTTCAAAATATTTCATCCAATATATCCACGATCCTTCCTCTGCACATCTCCAAACCATCTAAGCCTTGCCTCTCTTACTTTGTCTGCAAACCACTCAACATGAGCTGTCTTTCTAATATATTAATTTTTAATTGTATCATAGTCACTCCCAGTGAGAATCTTAACATCTTCAATTCTGCCACCTTTAGCTCTGCCTCCTGTCTTTTTGTCAGTACGACAGTCTCCAAACCATACATAATAGCCCGTGTAACTACCAGGGATGGAAATCATGAGAGGCCCCGCAATACAATATAATCACAATGTTTGAGCCACAATACAAAATTGTTTTGCAGTATGTTAAGAATTGCAATATCATATATTGTGATTTCCTAATTTTTGTTTTGTCCAACTCTTGGCTAGATCTTATCTGCAACTGCTCCACCCTGACTAATCTCTTCCTCACCTCTCTTAAGCTCTGTCAATTGATGGAGATGTTGCACCTTAAATTTCATTAAATGTAAGTGCTCTTGTCTTGCATGTTCAACAACCAGTCAGTCACAGTTAAGTGAATACTGAAACAAACATTGGGGGCCTTGTCACAGCAATCTAGTCAACACTCCATTGTCTGATGCGTAGAGCACATTTATGGGCATGCCCAAGTCCATCCAGTGCAAAAATGAAATTTGCACTGGGTGTAAAGTACAAAAGGCTGTCCTACTGCTCTTAATTATTCAGAGGTGTGTTGTGGGCATAATGTGAAATAAACCAGCTCCTGTCTTTGCTCTCATCCCCTTTAATAAACATGGGCACACGAACCCAAGGAGTAATACTAATATGACAGCATTTACTGTATGTAAATGCCAAGACAAATCCATTTTGTGCTGAGGACAACGCAGGCTAGTTCACAAAGTTCACCCTCGCTTTAAGTTTCATTTTGGAATTGTTTGTATTTCACTCTGATTATTATCTTTATCCTGGATTGCCATTATTACTATTATGTTTTGTATATTTATTTCTCCATGGGTCATCCTTTTAGTTTATTATTATTATTATTATTATTATTATTATTATTATTATTATTATTATTATTATTATTATTAGTAGTAATAATAATAATAATAATAATAATAATAATAATAATAATAATAATATCATTATCTTATGGTCTTGTCTCCCCGGCTTCCTCTGTTCATGTCTTGTGCATCCTCTGTGATCATCTGTGTAACCCTGCCCATCCTGTGTCTGTGATCAATCCCTGCCATCTCCGTTTGCTCTTGATTGTGCTCACCTGTTCTGTATTATGTTTGATTATGCCTGTGTCTATTTACTGTATGTCAAGCCCCAATCTGTGTTTCCTCATATTGTTAGTCATATGTGCGTGATCAACATGCTTCTGGTCTTCCTGTTATCCTTGCCTGATCCTGCCTGTTTATTTGTGAGTTTTGTTACAGCTCCCAAGCTGTCAGTTTTTTGTGGGCTTTTTTGAGCAGTGCCCATCTGGCCAGCTCTTCATTAAAAATCGCCAAACTTTAAATATTGCGTTTGGGTCCAGTATTCCACCAACCATGACAACGTGTCCATCTGTAAGTATAGAGGGGTTTGTGGCTAGGCATTACTGGGAGGGGGTGTGGGGGTATGTAAAGCACTTTGTGCAGCATTGTGTCATTGTATGAAAAGTGCTATATAATATAAGGGGGGAGTGAAAAGTTCATAGTGGTCAAATTTGAACAAAAGTGGTTTATTTTTCAACATAGTCTCCCCTTCAGTTCATACACTTCTTCCATCGGTGTTGCAGTTCTTGGATCCCTGCGGCTTAAAAATAAACATTTGGTTAAATTTGACCACTATGAACTCTTCAGCCTATGAACTTTTCATACTCTTCCCGTAAATAAAGATTGATTGCTTGAATGATTGATTGATTGATTGATTGATTGATTGATTGATTGATTGATTACAAAAACAAAACTGTTGAGATGTGTTCATTTTGAATCATTCTGTTAAAAGAATACCAGTGAGTGACTAGAGAAATATTGAAATGGTCATAAATTAGATAATGATAGATAAAAAATCCATCACTGCCTGGTCCGGTGTTCGGTGTGTGCAGTTCTCAGCAGACAAGCTGTCCTGCCGGTGACATAATGATGGGCTCAGGGAACACACACACAGGCTCGGGAAAGATTTAAGGCTTTATTCAAACAACCAGTGATGTCTGAATGCATGAGTGGAAGCGTGGATGTGATGTGGGTGAACAGGGTGCGTCGAGAGCAGAACAGTTTGCCGTGCAGCCAGGCAACCCTGAGGACAGAGCAGAGCAGGGAAAAGCTACAGTCAAATGCCCCGTGGGGAGTAACCACAATATACTGCTTACGTGCAGATGAGATGGTGACTGGCGTTGGCGATGCTGATGCTGCCTGGAGGACAGCGCTGCTGCGCGCTCCCGACGTGCTGGAGAGAGGTTTGACAGGGAGAGGCGAGGAAGAGGAAATCCGCCGCCCTGGAGGTCCACCTGTGCACAGGGGAGAAGCTGGAGACAAGGTAAGAGAAACTGTTCAGCTTATGTGCTTGGAGAATGGTGCGCTGGCCGGGACGAAACGGTCGAGCGCTGGAGGTTTGGGAGCGTAGATGAGCAGACAACTCCAGGCCGAAGCCGAGGGCAGAGGGAGTTATATAGGCGGAGGCTGATGAGGCACAGGTGTGCGCGCCGCTGGCGCTGATGACCGGCGAGAGCAAGTTGTAACAGTACTCCCCCCCCCCCCACACCGAGCAGCGCCTCTCCACGCTGGCTTACCTGGGTGCACCCGGTGGAACTCCGTGATGAGACTCTTATCCAGCAACCAGGACGGGGGCACCCAGGATCTGCATTCAGGGCCATATCCTTCCCAGTCCACCAGATACTGGAGACCGCGACCACGGCGGCAGGAGTCCAGGATGGCCGTGACCCCCCATGCCGGATCACCGTCGATCATCCTGGGGGGAGGAGGGGCTCTGGGAGGAGGACAGAGAGTTTCAGACACAACAGGTTTTATATGGGAAACGTAAAACGTTGGACAGACCCGGAGGGGGGGGGAGAGCCAAACGCACAGCCACCGGATTAATTATCTTAGTTATGGGATAGGGACCGATGAAGTGCTGTACCAGCTTTCTCCTCTCAGCCTTCAACTTAATATCCCGGGTAGACAACCATACCTGCTGGCCCACCTGATAGTTGGGAGCAGCCCTCCTGTGGCGATTGGCAACTTAGGAATTGCGTTTCGCCGTGCATAAAATCGCCTAGCGCGCCTTGGTCCAAATACGCCAGCAGCGCCTCAGATGAGCCTGGACAGACGGGACCACCACTTCACCCTCCTCTTTGAGGAACAAGGGCGGGTCATACCCCAGGGACGCCCGGAAGGGAGACATTCTGATGGCCGATGACAGGGTTGAATTGTGGGCGTACTCAACCCAGGGTAGGCAGGTGCTCCAGGAAGAGGGGCTAGAAGAGGTGACGCAGCGCAAAGCTGCCTCCAATTCCTGGTTAGTGCGCTCACACTGCCCTTTCGATTGAGGGTGGTGGCCGGAAGACAGACTCACCGTGGCCCCCAGTGCGTTGCAGAAGGACTTCCAAACCCCGGAGACAAATTGAGGCCCCGAATCCGAGACCACATCCGCCAGGATCCCGTGCAACCTGACCACATGTTGGATTAATAAGTCGGCCGTCTCTCGTGCCGAAGGGAGCCCGGAGAGAGGCACGAAATGGGCCGCCTTGGAGAATCGGTTGACTATGGTCAGGATGGTGTCATAGGAATTAGACTTGGGTAGACCGGTGATGAAGTCCAGAGCCACGTGAGACCAGGGCCTACCAGGGACCGGCAGTGGGTGGAGGAGACCAGCTGGGGGAGAAGTGGAGGTTTTACCCGTTGCGCACTGGGGAAAGGCATGGACGTAGTTGGTGATGTCCCTCCTAAGACCAGGCCACCAAAAGGATTGCTGGAGGAGCTCCACCAGCCGGAAGATGCCAGGGTGACAGGCGAACTTGGCCGTATGAGCCCAGTGAATGACGTCGCCCCGGACTGATGATGGAACGAACAGTGTCCCGACCGGACCGCCACCAGGATCAGGTTCCGCCTCCTGTGCCTTCAGGACCTTGGCCTTAATCCCCCACGAGACGGCCCCCACGACGCATGAGGTGGGCAGGATGGTGTGGTCCCGATCCTCAGGGTCTTCAGGGGCGAATTGTCTGGACAGCGCATCTGGTTTGCCGTTCTTGGAGCCGGGGTGATAGGTGATAGTAAACTTAAAGCATCCGAAGAAGAGTGACCAACGCACCTGGCGGGCATTCAGACACTTGGCCATCCTCAGGTACTCCAAATTCTTGTGATTGGTCCAGACCACAAACGGCTGAGCTGCTCCCTCCAACCAATGACACCACTCCTGAAGTGCGAGCTTCACCGCCAGGAGCTCCCTGTCACCGATGTCGTAATTTCGCTCAGCGGGGGAAAGGCGTCGGGAGAAGAAGGTGCAGGGACGCACCTGCCCATCCGCCTGTGAACGCTGGGACAGCACTGCCCCCACCCCCGTGTCGGATGTGTCCACCTCGACCAGGCATTAGAGTGTCGGGTCAACCTGGGTGAGGACCTGGGAGGAAGTGAACTCCATCTTCAGGGTCTCGAAGACTGATGCTGCATCCTCGGTCCACTGGAACGGCACCTTGGGGGAGGTGAGGCGGGTCAGAGGAGTGGCGATGGCGCTGTACTTCGGCACAAAGCAGTGGTAGAAGTTGGCGAACCCGAGAAATTGTTGCACCTGTTTCCTGGAGGAAGGGGTGGGCCATTCCACCACCACCTTGACCTTAGCTGGGTCAGGGAGAACCTGGTTGTGAGCGACAACGAACCCCAGGAAGGAGGTTTGGTTGGTGTAGAACTCACATTTTTCTGCTTTAACATACAGCCTGTTCTCCAGAAGACGCTGAAGGACCTGCCTCACATGGGCCTGATGCTCCTCACGGGTCCGGGAGAAGATCAGGTTGTCCTCCAGATAAACAAAGACAAAGACCCCCAGGAAGTCCTGAAGAACGTCGTTGATGAGGAGTTGGAAGACGGCCGGAGCGTTGGTGAGCCCAAACGGCATGACCAGATACTCAAAATGGCCGCTGGGCATCCGGAACCCCGTCTTCCATTCATCACCCTCCCGGATCCAAACGAAGTGGTACGCACTGCGCAGGTCCAGCTTGGTAAACCAGGAGGCCCCCTGGAGGGAGTTGAAGGCCAAGTCCATCAGGGGCAGCGTGTACTTGTCCCTAATTGTGATGTCGTGGAGAGCACGGAAGTCAATACACGGCCGCAGGGACCCGTCCTTCTTGCCCACGAAGAAGAAACCGGCTCCAACCAGGGATGAGGAGGGCCGGATGATGCCTGCGCTGAGTGACTCCTTAATATAAGCGTCCATAGCCTCGCGCGCCGGGGCTGACAGGCTGTAGAGGCGGCCCGATGGCAGGGGCGCCCCCTGGGGGAGGTTTATGGCGCAGTCATAGGGCCGGTGGGGGGGAAGAGACAGTGCTTTGGATTTACTGAAGACCAGGCCCAGGTCGTGGAACTCTGGAGGCACCAGGGAGAGGGCCGGCGGAGGTGAGTCAGAAGCAGGAAGCGGCACCGACGGGGCGCAGGCAGTGGACTGGAGACAGGTGCTCATGCAAAAGGTGCTCCAGGAGAGGACGCTGCTGGACTGCCAGTCGAAGGTGGGGTTGTGAAGGCACAGCCAGAGATAACCCAGGATGACAGGAGAAGCCGAGGTGGGTAATACAAAGAGGCTGAGATCTTCCCTATGGTTGCCGGAGATGATGACTGGGACCAGTTTAGTCCTGTGAGTGACTCTCTCAAGAGGAGTACGGGCCAGAGTGACCAGGTTAATAGGAGCTGGCAGCGCTTGGCAGGGGATGCCCAAACAGGTTACCAGGCTTTGAGAAATGAAATTCTGTTCTGCCCCCGAGTCCACCAGTGCGTGTGTGACATGGCCCGTGGGGTTATGACAGAACCTAACCGGGAGGAGGCATTTGGTGAGGGGATTAGAATGGGACACGTCCGCGAGGCCCCCTACAGCGACTCGCGGATGTCCCCTTTTGGCCGAATCGGACAGTCCTCCACAGAGTGCTGGTCTCCCCCACAATACATGCAGAGGCCCAACTTTCTGCAGCGCTGTTTCTCCACAGGTGGAAGCTTAGCCCGTCCGATCAGCATTGCCTCGGTGTCGTCGGCGGACCCTGGAGCGAGTAACGCCAGGGGGCGAGACTGAGGGGCGTGGGCGGAAGCTCCACTCGAGCGGCTGGATGCCCTCCGCTCGGCGGCCCGTTCCCTCAGCCTATTATCTAAGTTAATTGCCAAGGATATTAGTTCTGATAACCGGTCCGGTATATCCCGGGAGGCCAGCTCGTCCTGTAAGGACAAATTCAAACTGCGGATGAAGATGCTGCTGAGCGCAGCTTCGCCCCACCCGACTTCTGTCGCAACCACCCAGAAGTCGACAGTATAGTCGGCGGCTGACAGGCTACCCTGATGAAGATTTAGTAGCCGGGTGGTTAGGATGTTATCCTGGTCCGAATGGTCAAAAACCTCCTTAAAATCATGCATAAATTGGGCGTAGGTCAGGTTCGCATAGCTGGGCCTCACCATGATGGCGTAAGCCCAAGCTGGCGCTCGCCCTTCCAGGAGATTTGCCACGTACCCAATTCGGCTATGATCTGAAGGAAAGTCCCCGGGAACGCGCTGAAACACTGACTCACTTTGCAGGAGAAACCCACGTGCCTCACCGAGTTTTCCGCTGAAGCGCGGGCTGGTCGGAATGGGAGTGAGTCGGGTTAGCGGCCCCGAGCTAGCTAGGCTAGCCGGGGAAGGGACCGAAGCTGGCCCGCCGACTGGAGCCGGAGGGAAGGCCTGTGGAGGATCCAGGCGGTCTAATCGTTGGATAATTTGGGTGAGTTGATTGAAAATCACTTGCTGCTGATGAGCGATTAAATCCACCCGAGCCTCGAGGGTGGAAAGTTGGCATGCGAGCTCGCTGTCTGCTGAGCCACTTTGCTGGAGTCATACTGACATAATGATGGACTCAGGGAACACACACACAGGCTCGGGAAAGATTTAAGGCTTTATTCAAACAACCAGTGATGTCTGAATGCATGAGTGGAAGCGTGGATGTGATGTGGGTGAACAGGGTGCGTCGAGAGCAGAACAGTTCGCCGTGCAGCCAGGCAACCCTGAGGACAGAGCAGAGCAGGGAAAAGCTACAGTCAAACGCCCCGTGGGGAGTAACCACAATATACTGCTTACGTGCAAATGAGATGGTGACTGGCGTTGGCGACGCTGATGCTTCCTGGAGGACAGCGCTGCTGCGCGCTCCCGACGTGCTGGAGAGAGGTTTGACAGGGAGAGGCGAGGAGGAGGAAATCCGCCACCCTGGAGGTCCACCTGTGCACAGGGGAGAAGCTGGAGAGAAGGTAAGGGAATTGTTCAGCTTACGTGCTTGGAGAATGGTGTGCTGGCCGGGACGAAACGGTCGAGCGCTGGAGGTTTGGGAGCATAGATGAGCAGACGACTCCTGGCCGAAGCCGAGGGCAGAGGAAGTTATATAGGCGGAGGCTGATGAGGCACAGGTGTGCGCGCCGCTGGCGCTGATGACCGGCGAGAGCAAGTTGTAACAGCCGGGTGACAATGGTTTCCCCATGTATGTCACTTGCTGGTCCTGCAGCATAAAGTTTGGTGGTTCAATTAAAAAAAAAAAAGAGTGACCCACATTCTGATCACCACAAATAAATAAATGAATGCTTTATTTGTGTACTTATCCTGTAAGTTTACAGTTCATTCATTCATCCTCAAGGTCCTTTACGGGTCACCAGGGGGCTGGAGCTGATCCCAGTATCTCGGCATGAGGCAGGGTACTTTTTGGACGGATCAAAATTGAATGAACGAAAGATCAGGTAAGGGATTATGACAGATTTTTACAAAATCAGTCCTTCAAAAAAACAGACACCAATTTGCCAAACTTCGCGCTGAGCAGTCATTTCATTTCAATAATGACCACCCAACCACCAAGAGCAGCACAAAATTGCACACAGGCACACCTGATGAGGAAGCGGGTCATCAACACAGGTACAGTTCAGAGGAGCATATTAATAATTTAATAATTAATAAGAATAATAATAAGAAAAGTTGTGATTTTAAAATTTTAGTTCATCTTTTACAAGCTGAAATAACATCCAAAACATATTCAGTAGTCTGTCGTTTAAACTTTTTAAAAATGAAAATGAAAACACCCCCCCCACCACGCAAATGGTATGATCCCTCCTGTCACACACGTTCTCTCCCCTGTACCTGCACGCGCTGTGGTACAGCATTGGCGTGCACACACAGAGACGTCTCTGTTGGATATTATATCTACAATATATAGTAGTTGGGTGTACCAGCATGGCGGTGCCTGGGTGCAGTGGGAGGTGACGCCACACCTCCTGGGGTGGCGTCACCTGGAGTATAAGAAGCCACAGTGGGAGACATCTGTCTCTTCACTGTGGACTGTCAGGCAAAGCGTAGTGACTCCTTTGTTCCTATTCCTGTTCTAATAAAACTTATAAAACCTTACCTCGACTCCAATTCAAGACAAAACATTTGGCGACAAGGATATTCGGCATGGAGAGGGCAGCTACTGCTTTTTGACCATTCCTTGAGGCTCCGGGTGAGCCGCACGTTCCCTGGGCCAGGCAGTATGTGGCCTTCGAAAATTATCTAGTTGCTCTGGACCTCGGCGACCTTGAAAAGTTGTGTGCAAGAGCAATTCTGGTCCACAACTTGGGTATGGAGGTCCAGAGGATCCTGAGCACACTTGGAGGGGATGACACATTCGATGATGTGGTGAGGCTCATAGCGGGCTATTTTCACGCCCCTGAAAACACCATAACGGGGCACATTCAGTTCAGACAGTGACGCCAACACCTGGGGGAATCAGTACGGCAGTTTGTGGCAGACCTTCGGCAGCTGGCGGGTGAGTGCAGATTCAGGGCCTTGGAGGAGGAGATGATCCACGACCAGCAAGCGGAGCACGTGGCATATTCCTCCGCAAGGGCCTGGCTGCTGACTCATGCTGGTGAGCTAACATTATTAGCTGCCAAGGAGCTACCCCAACAACACGAGGCAGCAGAGAAGATTACGAGGAATCTCGGCGACAAAGAAACCCTGCCCAGGAACGATACACAGTGGAAGACACTGGCCTTGGATCTGGACGATTAAGTCCGCCCCAGGGACGCCAAAGTGCTACAGCTGCGGATCCAGCAGGCACCACTATAAAACGACGGCGTGCCCAGCAAAGGGGAAGCGTTGTGGAAAGTGTGGGTTGTTCCACCATTTTGCCAGAGTCTGCCGACATTTTGAGCAGGAAGACCGGGTGCCAGAGAAAAGAGCTTTGTCTAAGAAGACACCTACTGTGGTCCACATGGTTTCACCCAGCACTGACGGGTGCATTTTGTGCAACATTGTGATGGACGGAGTGCCGGTCCCGCTGTTGGTGGATGCGGGGTTAGCGACTTCCATTTTAAATTGGTCAACGGTAAAGACATTTTTCCCACACTACAAAGTGAGTAGAACGAACATTTCCTGTTATGGTTATAGAAACAACCCCCTGGACATCATGGGCTCAGTATGGCTCTCGGTGAGGTGCAAGTCGGCTTCAATGGGCGCACCTGAGTTCATGGTGTCTTGTGAAGGAAACAATCTAATGGGCTGTGATTTGTTCTATGGGCTTTTCTTTTCTATTGCCTGCAGTGTCGGTGAGGAGTGGTCCGGCGGTGGGCTATGGCATGGGAAAAGGCGAAGAAGTAAGGGACTCGGACTGGCCCCGACTGAGTGAGGGGGGGCCCCACCAGCACAGTGGAATGTCACCACAGCGGGTGTCCCATGCCAGTATTCGTGGTACCCTGGATAAGGGACCTGAATGGCATGGTTGGATGCCCGTAGAGGCAGAAGGTATTAACGAGCAGGCGCAGCGTGGTTCCGGTGTCACTGTCGAGCCTGGCGCTGATGTGGCCAACTCAACGCAAGAAATGAAAGCAATCGGGGTGAGACCACATGGCATGGGCCCTGTGCGTGCCAAAAATAAAGACCAAGGACAGACCTCGGGCCGGATCGGCGGGACCTTACGACACCACGGGGGAACCAGGTCATGATGCTGTGGACCGCATAAGCCAGTGAGTACTCCCTTGGGCATGGTCGATAATGTGCGCCCTAGGTTTGAGTCTTGGCTTGGGCCGGTCCGCAAGTCAAGGAAACAGCAAGACGACCATGGTGATGTTGCGTCTAAAATACCTTAACCCCCAGTTCTTTTATACAAAGGCCGAATAACCAGACTGAGAGATAAAGTATACTTTCACTTATTTTACTGAAATTGAGATATGGATTCAGGCAGTGGTGGAACACAACTCATTAAGCAATTCCCCAAGAGAGTGCTACTCAAAAAGTGGGCCCTATAGTTTTTATAAAGCTTAACCAC
Source organism: Pholidichthys leucotaenia (assembly GCA_020510985.1). Classification (NCBI taxonomy): domain Eukaryota; kingdom Metazoa; phylum Chordata; class Actinopteri; order Cichliformes; family Pholidichthyidae; genus Pholidichthys; species Pholidichthys leucotaenia. The sequence goes on from CM035843.1 coordinate 263,411,524, forward strand.
TCCCTCATGCAAGAGGGAGGGGTTTTTCATCAGTGCATCAGTACATTTCTGCTTATGTGACAGTTTGGCTGTGTGCAGAACTGATTCTGACTGGTTTCAGCAGGTGAATTATAGGGTGTAGCCTAAACTCTGCAGTGTAGTGTGTGAAGCAAGCAGATAAAAAAGTGTGAGAAAGACAGGCCAATCATGTCATTTTACAGACAATTCCCCCTGTTGAGGTTTCCTATTAGGGCACCTCACTATAACCTAGTAACATAAGCTTACGTTTTTGCATCTCCCCATGTTGAGATGGGCGCTAGCCCATCTCATAACCTTATTCTAACCCCTGTGTGTAGTGTTTCTAAAGTTCTATATGTGCTTGATGCCCCCCTTCCAGCAGTCATGTGGACCTGCCTCCCATCAGGTCGCCATTTCTCCAGAGGACATCGGGTGTCAAATCAAATCAAATCAAATCAAACTTTGTCATATTGCTGTACATACAACTGTAGTGCAGGCAAGATGAAATTGCGTTTCTCTCGGCATCCATATAAATAGAAACAGCATGATATAAGACACACTCACACATATCTTCACCCCCCTACCCCCACCCCCCATCCATTCACACATCCCTGAGACATACTTGGGAAAAACTAACTAACTATAATATACAAATAATATACATAATGTCCGTGGTGCAGTAGTGTGTATGAGAGATTCCGGATCAACTGTTCAGCATCCTGACTGCTTGTGGAAGGAAGCTGTTGATCAGTCTGGTGGTTCTGCCTCTGATGCTCCGTAATCGTTTACCAGATGGCAGAAGTTCAAAGTGTTTATGCAGAGGGTGAGAACGGTCCTTGACAATGTTCAGTGCCCTGCTCCTACAACGGTTCTGAAAAAGTTCTTGGACAGAGGGGAGGGAGATTCCAATTACCCTCTCAGCTCCCTTGACTATCCTCTGCAGGGCTTTTTTGTCTGACATACTGCAGCTGGAGTACCATGTAGCAATGCAGTACGTCAGAACACTCTCCACCACAGCTCTGTAGAAGGTCCTGAGGATGCAGATGGGGAGAGAGGCCTGTTTGAGTTTCCTTAAGAAGTGCAGTCTCTGCTGAGCCCGCTTCCTGATCCCCAAGGAATTCTTGCTCCAGGTCAGGTCCTGCGAGATCTGCACTCCGAGGAACTAGTTCCTCGGTCAATGTTCCTCGGTTCCTGTGGTGCAGACATTAAGAGTCAATATAGTTAACAATCCTATATGTGTAAAATATATTCAAAACTAAGCTATCTTCATATATATATATACTGTATATATATATATATATATATATATATATATATATATACTACCGTTCAAAAGTTTGGGGTCACTTAGAAATTTCCTTATTTTTGAAAGAAAAGCACTCTTTTTTTCAATGAAGATAACTTTAAACTAATCAGAAATATCACGAACCGGCCTCAGTTTGTGAGAACCCGGGACTGTGTGTCCGACACGATCATCAGTAGCATGGGGCCCCCCAGGGAACGGTGCTGGCTCCCTTCCTGTTCACTCTTTATACTGCGGACTTCTCACACAACACAACACACTGCCATCTACAGAAATTCTCTGATGACTCTGCGATCGTTGGCCTCATCTCCAATGGAGATGAAGCTGAGTACAGAGGGCTTATCCAGGACTTCGTGGACTGGTGCCATCGGAACTGCCTCCAGATCAAAGCGAGGAAAACTAAGGAGCTGGTGGTGGACTGCCGCAGGCATGGGCAACCCCTCACAGCACCAGTAAACATACAGGGAACAGACATCGAGATGGTGACATCCTATAAGTACCTGGGTGTTCATCTGAACAATAAACTAGACTGGTCACACAATACTGACGCACTCTACAAGAAGGGACAGCGCAGGCTGTTCCTGCTGAGGAGACTCAGGTCTTTTGGTGTACAAGGGGCGCTGCTGAAGACATTCTATGACACGGTGGTGGCATCAGCCATCACTTTTGGAGTGGTCTGCTGGGGCAGTGGCATTACAGCAGCCGATAGGAAGAGACTGAACAAACTGATCAAGAAAGCTAGCTCTGTCCTGGGGCAGCGCCTCGATCCGGTGGAGGAGATAGGAGAGAGAAGGACGGTGGCTAAACTGTCATCTCTGCTGGAGTCCGAGTTCCACCCTATGCAGGACATACTGAATGCACTGAGGAGCTCATTTAGCAGCAGACTACATCATCCCAGGTGCACAACCGAGAGGTTTCGCAGGTCCTTCCTACCAACGGCTGTCAGACTGTACAACCTAAGCAGGGCTGCTTGCAGAGATAGCAAAAAGACGTAACAAACTAATAGTTTTTTGAATGCAAAAGATGCAATAGACTTACACAATGGTCCCCTCTGGCATACAACTAGGAAAATACCGGTCGCTATGGAGGGTGAGAATATGTATGGGCACATAATCATACCATGTAGGATAACTAAGTAGACGGTTATGCTGTTTCATCCCATCTAGCAACAATGCTCTGCACTGTGTGTGTTTATATATTTACATATTTATTCCATCTAGCTACAATGCTCCGCACTGGGTGTGTTTATATTTATATATCTATATATTTATTCCACCTAGCTGCAATGCTCCGTACTGTGGGTGTTTATATATCTACAGTACATATTTATTCCATCTAGCTACAATGCTCCGCACTGTGTGTTTATATATTCATATATTTATTCCATCCAGCTACAATGCTCTGCACTGTGTGTCTGTGTGTGTGTATATATACTGTATATTTTATAGTAATATGTACATATGTATATTAGCTGCTCTTGCTTGCTTGCTTTTTTTTCTTGCCTTCTGATTGTTGCTCTGAGTGTTGCTATCCCTGTGCTGTTGCAATCCTGGAATTTCCCCGTTGTGGGACTAATAAAGGCTTATCTTATCTTATCTTATCTTAAATACACTCTAATATCTAATATACTTTGCTAATGTGGTAAATGACTATTCTAGTTGCAAATGTCTGGTTTTTGGTGCAATATCTACATAGGTGTATAGAGGCCCATTTCCAGCAACTATCACTCCAGTGTTCTAATGGTACAATGTGTTTGCTCATTGCATCAGAAGGCTAATGGATGATTAGAAAACCCTTGTGCAATCATGTTAGCACAGCTGAAAACAGTTTAGCTGGTTAGAGAAGCTATAAAACTGACCTTCCTTTGAGCAGGTTGAGATCTGGAAAAAATTATTATTTCAAATACAAACCATTATTTCTAACCTTGTCAATGTCTTGACTATATTTTCTATTCATTTTACAACTCATGGTGGTAAATAAGTGTGACTTTTCATGGAAAACACAAAATAATTGTCTGGGTGACCCCAAACTTTTGAACGGTACTGTGTATATATATGTGTGTGTGTGTGTGTGTGTGTGTGTGTGTGTGTGTGTGTGTGTGTGTGTGTATATACTGTATATGTATGTATGTGTATATATATATGAAGATGCATATATGCATATATGAATATATGCATATATGAATACATTCATATATATGCATCTATTATTTCATTTATCATTTATCGCAAAGGAAACCTGTAGGGCAGAAGCACAGCAGAGCAAAATCTAACACCATGTGAATGTGCATTGTAGACCCTATTGCAGACCCTAAACTATCACCTCGGCGTCTTCTAGGTTCTCATCTAAGTTCAGTCGTGGCACAACCTCGTCATCGTCCTGACAATAGGAGAGCAGGTGGGCAGTTTCCTGGACCCCTTGATATGGAGGCGGATCCTTGGAAGAGAAGGCCACTAAAATAGATCTTTCTTTTCTTTTATTTTTTTTTTTTAATCATGGGAATACAACAACATCCACAAAAAACAAAGATCAATAAACTAATAATTATACTTATAAGGGCTGCTTGAATTATTTTTCCCCATTTGCCAAATATATTATCAAACCAACTACCTACAAGATTATCAATGCCAGATTAAGCTTTATTGAGCTTTTAGCTCTTATAAAGATTTTCATTTTTCTAAGATTTAAGATATACTTTTTAATAATTTTATTAAAAATATGCAACTTATGGATTTTATAACTATTTTAGTAAGCTGATTGATTGATTATGCAAAAGGTTTTTTTTAACATTAATTGTGCTTTATAATAATCAGCCAGATCCTGCAATGTATAAACAATAAATTAGTATGTTTAAGATACTCGACTTTGTGTATAACACAGACTGCCCTTTTTTGTAATATTAGCAATGAATTAAGTGTACTTTTAGAATTGTTTCCCCAGGCCTCTATACAATAGGTCAAGTATGGAAGTACTAATGAGCGATACAAAATATTAAGTGATTTGTAATCTAGGACTTGCTTAATTTTATTTATGATTGCAATATTTTTTGCAACTTTGTTTTGTATTTATCTGACGTGTGATTCCCAACTATTTTTATCATCTAGTATCACATGGTAATAGAAATTCACTGATTATGCATTTATCTGTTGAGATCACGTTTTATAAGTGTGTGTGTGTGTGTGTGTGTGTGTGTGTGTGTGTGTGTGTGTGTGTGTGTGTGTGTGTGTGTGTGTGTGTTACAACATATGACTGTAACTTTTATCCATATATGAACTGTTTTGATATGCTATATTAACAAGCTGTTTGATGTGTCTGTTATATTTTGTGTTTCAAGATGAGGTTTTATGTCACACTAACCGGCTAAAGGTTTTCATGCTCTCACTCCCTCCTCCCTTTCCTCCTCTCCTGGGAGTAAACTGCTTGATGGCCTTGAAGCCCTGTGCCTTTATCTTATGATGTCTCCAAGTTATGCAGCTGTGCCTTAATCTTACTGTGGAGGCTTCACTGAAGGCCAATAAAAAGGGTGTCCACTTTTTTACTTTTTAATTTTCTATCTGCATACAGTGCTACCCCACCACCACTTTTACATTTCCTATTTTGTGTGTACATGTCATATCCATATAGTTCAAAATTTACATCTTTTTCTTCATTAATCCTTGTTTCACTTATTGCAATAATCCTAAATGGGGTGTTAAATTGGTTTAAAAACTCCTTAACGCTATCAAAGTTTGCATAGAGACTCCTACTATTAATATCTATTACTGTCAATGTCTGATCCGAATTCATAATTCCATTTAATTGTTGTTCATCATAATAAGCACACTTATTGTTAATATGATTAAAATAGTTATTGTCTGGGTCAATATCTCCTAAAATGTCTTGTGGTTGCTGTTCAGTTTTGCAAAGGTTTCAGCTTCAATTTGCCCTATTACACTTCCATTATTAAATAAGAAAGGATGATGGGTTAAAATACTAATCATAAGTTATGTCAACAATGAGCACCAAAAGGAAAAAAAAAAGAGAAGAAACACAAAGGAAAAAAGAACACAAAAATATCCACTCATAATCTTACTGCACTATTATTCGTACATCAGAACTAAGGTTTAAATTTGTCTAATTCCTCCATTTCGTGAATTATTATTACTTTAGCTTCTTCTGGAGTTCCAAGCAGTTTTATCCACACCTCACAGTTCTTTGTCCATGTCTGTATTGTCTTTGTTGTAGATTCTAAGTCAAGTCCCACAGTAAACATAAATTCAGCACAAGTTGGACTTTCCTAAGACATTTGGAACTTTTCTCATAGATTTGCATGGTTTTCTTCCTTATCAGTTTACCTTGTTCCTTATAGACATATATCCTTTACAATAATCTACAGATATTTCCTTAAATATCTGGAAATTTATTGATGTAACTTTTAACTTCTCCTATTGAATGTTGTGATTTCATTACCAAGCGGTTTCATTTATATGTTTCTCTTCATTATTAATCATCTATTGATAATTTTTATGTATTATCTATTTTTCTGAGGATTGCTATTTTTTTATTTTTTTTTTCCTCAGCCGGAAAAAGGTGGATTGTCCTCTCCGGGTTGGGGACAGGCTCCTGCCCCAAGTGGAGGAGTTTAAGTATCTTGGGGTCTTGTTCACGAGTGAGGGGAAAATGGAGCGAGAGATCGACAGACGGATTGGAGCAGCCTCTGCAGTGATGCGGACGTTGTACCGGTCTGTTGTGGTGAAGAGGGAGCTTAGTTCTAAGGCAAAGCTGTCGATTTACCAGTCAATCTACGTTCCTACTCTCACCTATGGTCACGAGCTTTGGGTAATGACCGAAAGAACGAGATCGCGGATACAAGCGGCTGAAATGAGCTTTCTCCGTAGGATTGCTGGACTCACCCTCAGAGATAGGGTGAGGAGCTCAGTCATCCGGGAGAGGCTCAGAGTAGAACCGCTGCTCCTCCACATTGAAAGGAGTCAGTTGAGGTGGTATGGGCATCTGATTAGGATGCCTCCTGGACGTCTCCCACTTGAGGTGTTTCAGGCACGTCCCACTGGGAGGAGACCCCGGGGCAGACCCAGGACTCGGTGGAGAGACTATGTCTCCCAGCTAGTCTGGGAACGCCTTGGTATCCCCTCTGAAGAGCTGGAGCAGGTGGCTGGGGAGAGGGAAGTCTGGGCTTCTCTGCTTGAACTGCTGCCTCCGCGACCCGGACCTCCGGAAAAGCGGTAGAAGATGAGATGGATGCTATTTATTTTTGCTAATTAATTTCTTTAATACCTCCTTTTTGATGCATAGAGATGCACTTATTTTAATTTAAAATTAAATGCGGTTTATTAAATATTAGGTCTCTAACTCCCAAGTCTCTGTTAGTCCATGATCTGTTAGTTAATCATCAGATTGATTTAATATCCCTTACAGAGAGTTGGTTAGGGCAAGGGGATTATGTTGGTTTAAATGAATCAACTCCCTCTGGTTATTTAAACTGTCAAAATCCCAGAAGTTCTGGTCGTGGAGGAGGAGTAGCAACAATTTACCATTCCAAACTATTAGTTAATGTAAAGCAAAAAACATGTTGTAATTCTTTTGAGGGCCTGGTCCTCAGTATTGGGGACTTTAGCAATTTTACTACTTCCGGCGCCACACGAGTAGGCTGCCTTTTGCAACAGCGGATCAATTTCTTCCTATTTCTATTTAATGTCTGGCTCTCTTGCTAATCTTTCTGTTTCGGTGACACCTTGATCCATCACAGACACGTAGATCACCTAAATGTCTCCTGAGCCAGCGGACAGAGCCACTGTTTCTTGCAGGAAGCAGTACAATAGGGAGCAGCTGTTTGCATTTAACCGGCCCACGATGCTAACGCAAAAACTCGACATGCCGGGAGAAATAAGACGAAAACGGCGTGGATGTCGTGCTGGAACAAGACAGCGGGCAAGGAATATAAGGTACAGACCCGTCCTCCCATCCGTTATTATGGGCAATGTACGATCGCTACTAAGAAAAACAGATGAGCTAGTGGCTATCTCCCGCTACGATAGCAAATACAGGGAGTGTAGCCTGATGCTATTCATGGAGACGTGGCTAACAGAACTAGCAACAGATGCTAACATTGAACTGGAGGGTTTCCACGCAATATGGGCTGACCGAACACTAGACAGTGGGAAGGCAAGGGGCGGAGGAGTGATAATGTATGTCAATAACAACTGGTGCAGACCGGGATGCATCACGGTTAAACAACAACACTGCAACAAAGACATGGAGTTGCTAGCTGTTAGCATGTGGCCTACATATCTCCCGAGGGAATACTCACACGTGATCTGCATTGTTATTTATGCAAATCCGACAGCAAACGCTGGGACAGCGCGTGACGTCATCCACTCAGTAACTGGCAGGCTGCAGACAGAACACCCAGATGCTCTTCCCCTCATCTCAGGCAATTTCAACCATATTTCACTGTCTCCCATTCTATCCATGTTCACCCAGTATGTCACAAGCCACACTAGAGACAATAAAACACTGGACTTATTCTACGCAAACACTAAGGAGGCGTACACCTCATCACCACTCCCCCCACTCGGGAGATCGGATCACAACTTGGTTCATCACCGGCAGGAGATGAACGCTCTAAAGGACTGTTTTGAAATCACTGCCTGGGAGCAGCTCTGCGATCCACATGGTGAGGATATCGATGGCCTCACTCACACCATCACGGACTACATCAGCTTCTGTGTGGACAACATCGTACCCACCAAGACCTTATGGTGTTGCTCAAACAACAAACCCTGGATCAACCCTGAGATAAAAACACTTCTGAGAGAGAAGAAGAGGATCTTCAGGTCGGGGAACAGGGAGATGCTGAAGTCCGTATAGAGGGAGCTGAGGAGGAAGATCAGAGAAGGCAAGGACAGCTTCAGGAAGAAGATGGAGGACAAGCTGCAACAGAGCGACATTGGTGGGGTCTGGAGAAACCTTAAAACCATCTCTGGGCTCCAGAATACCTGTGTATTCTGTAGAATACCTGTGTACCTGTGTATATGTAGGGAGTGGGCGAACAATCTGAACCTGATTTTTAATAGGTTTGACCAACTGCCCTCCACCCCGATTGCACAACAACCACTGCTGCCTCTAAAGACATTGAGTCCTGCTGCCCACACCCCACTCCACCAACACCCCCCCACACCCAACACACAGCCCCCCAACATGACCCTCACTAAGACCCAGGTGAGGACGAAGATGAGGAAGATCAAGGCGAGGAAGGCGTCGGGACAGGAGGGCATCAGTGTAAAGCTCCTCAAGTCCTGTGCAGACCAGCTGTGTGGGATTGTGGAGCTCATCTTCAACCTGAGTCTGAAGCTGGGGAGGGTACCACAGTTGTGGAAAACATTTTGTGTGGTACCTGTACCAAAGACTTCCCACCCCAAAGACCTGAACAGCTACAGACCAGTGGCCCTGACGTCCCACATGATGAAGACCCTGGAGAGACTGCTCCTTGCTCACCTCTGCCCCCTGGTGGGACCAGCGATGGATCCACTCCAGTTTGCCTATCGTCGGCCTCCGTCGGTCTATGATGACCATGGAAGAGAATCCTAAACGTCTACTCTGCTGGAACAGCACCGCCTGTGGCTGAACAGGCCGATGCACGAATGGCAGTCCCTGTCACACAGGTTGCACTTGTGGGTGGTCTCCGTCCTGCTGGGTCTGTGGCGGTTCTTCCTGTGGGTCCTTTTTTCATCTGCTACAGCAGTCAGTCTCTCTTCACCCGCCTTGAGCTGTCTGGTCAGGGTGCCTCTCCATTTGGAGCGGTCTGTTGCAAGGTCCTCCCAGCGCTTTGTGTTGATCTCCAGGGCCTTCACATCTCTCTTGCAGACATCTCTAAAGCGCAGCTGTGGGCGGCCAACGTCTCTCCTGCCAGTTGCCAGTTCTCCGTAGAGGACGTCTTTAGGGATTCTGCCATCCTCCATACGGTGAACGTGGCCTAGCCAGCGGAGCCTGCACTGCCTGAGTAGAGTGAACATGGAGGGAAGGCCGGCGTGGGACAGAACCTATGTGTTGGGCACTTTGTCCTGCCAGGATATGTCCAGGATGTGGCGAATGCAGCGCAAGTGGAAGGAGTTCAGTCTCTTTTCCTGCCGGGTGGATGTTGTCCACGTCTCACTCCCATAGAGCAGTGTGCTGATGACGCAGGCGTTGTACACTGCCATCTTCGTCTTGACAGAGAGTTTGGGATTCTTCCACCCTCGTGTGGTGAGGCGAGCAAGTGTGAAGGCTGATTTTCCAATCCTCTTGTTGATCTCTGTATCAAGGGAGAGGTTGTTGCTGATCGTGGACCCCAGGTACATGAACTGATTCACGACCTCCAGCTCGTAGTCGTCGATGGTGATGGTTGGTGGTGCTTCCGTGCCTTGCGCCAAGACGTTAGTCTTCTTCAGGCTGATGGTAAGCCCGAAGTCCTTGCATGCCTGGGAGAAGCGGTCCATCAGGGTCTGAAGCTCCTGCTGTGTGTGGATTGCGACTGCAGCGTCATCTGCAAACAGCATGTCTCTGATTAGATCCTCGCGTACTTTGGTTCTGGCTTTCAGGTGGGCGAGGTTGAAAAGCCTGCCGTCAGATCTTGTGTGCAGATAGATTCCCTCTGTTGCTGTGCTGAAGGCATGTCTCAGGAGCATAGCAAAGAAAATCCCAAAGAGGGTTGGCGCAAGTACACAGCCCTGTTTCACTCCGCTGTGTATATTGAATGGCTCTGAGATGTTGCCGTCGTGCTGCACTATCCCCTGCATGTTGGTGTGAAACGATTCAATGAGGCTTTGCAACTTTGGTGGGCATCCTATCTTTGGCAGGATCTTGAAAAGGCCCTCTCTGCTGACCAGATTGAATGCTTTGGTGAGGTCGATGAAGGCGACGTACAGGGGCATGTTCTGTTCTCTGCATTTCTCCTGGAGTTGGCAGATGGAGAATATCATGTCTACCGTCGATCGCTCAGCACGGAAGCCACACTGAGACTCGGGGTAGACACGTTCGGCAAGCTTCTGTAGATGAACGAGAACAACTCGTGCGTAGACTTTGCCAACAACGCTGAGGAGGGAGATGCCCCTGTAGTTGTTGCAGTCACTTCTCTCCCCTTTGTTTTTGTAGAGTGTGATGATCTTGGCGTCCCTCATGTCCTGTGGTACGGCACCTTCCTTCCAACACTGGCAGAGGACATCATGCAATGGCAGCATTAGGGCGGTCTTGCAGTGCTTGATCAGGTCAGGGGGTATGCCGTCGTTGCCGGGTGCCTTGCCAGCGGCCAAGCTATCAATGGCCTTGCTGAGTTCGTCGATGGTTGGCTCGGCGTCAAGTTTGTCCATGGATGGCAGGAAGTCGATGGCATCAAGGGCTGACGGTGTCACGGTGTTCTGTCTGGAGTAGAGGTCGGAGTAGTGTTCCACCCATCTCTCCATCTGCTTGTTCTTTTCTGTGATCATCTCCCCAGTGAAGGATTTGAGGGGGATCGTCTTGCTCTGAGCCGGACCAAGTGCTTTCTTGATGCCATCGTACATACCACGGATGTTCCCTGTTATGGCAGCGCTTTGAATGTCTTGGCTGAGCTGAGTCCAGTACTCGTTGGCACAGCGCCGAGCAGTCTGCTGAACTTTGCTTCTCGCAGCCCTGAGAATCTGGAGATTCTTCTCGTTTGGGTACTTCTTGTACTCAGCAAGTGCTGAGCGCTTGGCTTCAATGACGGGGGTCATCTCGGTCAACTTGGCATCAAACCAGTCCTGTGACTTCAAGGTCTTCCTCCCAAAGGTAGCCAAGGCTGTGCGGTGGATGATGTTTCGCAGCTCTTCCCACTTCTGCTTTGCAGATTCTCCTTCTTGTGGTACACCAAATTCCTTCTCAAAGGTGGAGGCAAACTGATCAACAAGTTCTGGTTGAGCCATCTTGCTGGTGTCAATCCGTGCCTTTCCAGGTTGTCTAGCATGATGGAATTTCTTCTGCTTCAGCTTGACCTTGCAACACACCAATGAATGGTCTGTGTCGCAATCTGCGCTCTGGAATGAACGGGTGATTAGCACGTTCTTCAGTGAGGTGCGCCTGGTCAGGATCAAGTCCAGTTGGTGCCAGTGCTTTGAGCGCGGATGTTGCCAGGAAACCTTGTGTTGGGGCTTGGTCTTGAAGAACGAGTTTGTGATGCACAGATTGTGATATGTGCAGAACTCGAGCAGCCACTGTCCGTTGTCATTCATTCTGCCCACTCCAAAAGGTCCAAGACCGAAGAGCCAGGAGTCGTGGTCAGCACCCACTCTGGCATTGAAGTCTCCAAGGAGAATGAGTTGTTCAGAGTTGGGGATGATCCTGACAGTTGTTGCGAGATTCTCGTAGAACTCGTCTTTTGCCTCTGGTGTGGCTGTCAGTCTTGGGGCATACACACTGACGAGGGTGACTGGGCCTTGAGTGGTGTTCAGGCGGAGGGTGAGGAGTCGTGCAGAGCCAGTGCTGCTCGGTTCGACCATCTTCAGCAAGGTGTTCTTCACTGCGAAGCCCACTCCGTGTTCCCTGTGTTCGTCACTGCCCTTTCCCTGCCAGTAGAACATGTAGTCCTTCTCTCTCAGTGTGCCTGCGTCAGCCAACCGTGTTTCCTGGAGAGTGGCGATATCCACTCCCAGTCTCTTCAGCTCATTATTGATGATGGCAGTCTTCCTGGTGTCGTTGATGTCCTTGAGGTTAGCAGCGAGTCCTGTCATCATAGTTCCAAGTTCCCAGTTTTAGAGTTGGTCTCTTTTGTTTTATTGTCTTGCCTGGTGCGAAGGTTCTCAGCCTGCTGTTCGGACTTCTCCTCATCCCCATGCACCCAATGAGGAAAGCAAGCTGTGGCGGGACAACACCTTGTTGGCTAGGGGCTGCCCAGCTTGAGGCGGGCGGTAGCTGTCCAGTGAGATCCGATGATCTCTCCCACCGTCGGGAACAACCCCTGGCGCCGCGCTCTACGCCAATTGAGTGGTGGCTTATAACCGGTAACTGTCATTCCCCGTGTTTTGTCTACGCCAAAGGCGAAGCTGGAGTGTCCTCTCCAGTGATCCGGTGTTCTACCTTCCAGCGTTGGGCGTTGGTAGGATTCAAGCCTGGGCAGGAAGATATGGAGGACAAGATGTTGCCCATGCAGCATGTCCCCCCTCTCCACATCACTGATGAATCCAAAGGAACAGCAGGGCTGCTACAGTTTGGCACCAGCGCCGTTGCAGGAGCTGCCAGAATGATGTTGAGCACAACATAGAACTGCCTTAGGGGCTCCGACTCTGGATTTTTCCTCAGGGTTGACTCCCGAAGCCTTTCCCGTGACCGGGTATGCCGCAAGGCAGCGGAGGTTTGAAATCAGGGTTTACGTTCCCCCAGATGGGCTACCTTCCCAGGTTGATGAGCCACCATCTACCCGAAGCATCTGGTTTTAAGACGCCAGAGATCCGCCCTCGCCCCTTCTCCTATTAGTAAAAGCAGTTCCGCCGGGCTTAGAGACTAAACCACGCGGGCAGGCTAGGAGTTGGACTTAGTTGTCAGAGGCTTTTCGAGACGCACGCCATAAGGAGCATTTTATGAGCACTGGGAGCTTAACCCCAGTGCCGCTCCTGGCTATGACAACCTTGGAACCAACCAACTTGGAACCAGTTCGCCTACCAGCATGGCTTTGGGGTGGAGGATGCAGTGATCTTCCTTCTTCACCGCTCTCTGTCCCACCTGGAGAAGCCCAGGAATGCGGTGAGGATCATGTTCTTTGACTTCTCCAGTGCTTTCAACACCATCCAACCAATGATCCTGAAGGACAAGCTGCTGTGCACAGGGGTGGACCAGCACCTGTCATCATGGATCCTGGACTACCTCACTAACTGGCCACAGTTTGTGAGAACTCGGGACTATGTGTCTGACACGATCATCGGTAGCACGGGGGCCCACCAGGGAATGGTTTTGGCTCCCTTCCTGTTCACCCTTTATACTGTGGACTTCTCACACAACACAACACACTGCCATCTACAGAAGTTCTCTGATGACTCTGCGATCGTCGGCCTCATCTCCAACGGAGATGAAGCTGAGTACAGAGGACTTATCCAGGACTTTGTGGACTGGTGCCATCGGAACTGCCTCCAGATCAACGCGAGGAAACTAAGGAGCTGGTGGTGGACTGCTGCAGGCAAGGACAACCCCTCACAGCACCAGTAAACCATACAGGGAACAGACATCGAGATGATGACATCCCTACAAGTACCTGGGTGTTCATCTGAACAATAAACTAGACTGGTCACACAATACCGACACACTCTACACGAAGGACAGCGCAGGCTGTTCCTACTGAGGAGACTCAGGTCTTTTGGTGTACAAGGGGCGCTGCTGAAGACATTCTACGACACGGTGGTGGCATCAGCCATCACTTTTGGAGTGGTCTGCTGGGGCAGTGGCATTACAGCAGCCGATAGGAAGAGACTGAACAAACTGGTCAAGAAAGCTAGCTCTGTCCTGGGGCAGTGCCTTGACCCAGTGGAGGAGATAGGAGAAGAAAGGATGGTGGCTAAACGGTCATCTTTGCTGGAGTCCCGAGTCCCACCCTATGCAGGGCATACTGAATGCACTGAGGAGCTCATTTAGCAGTAGACTACATCATCCTAGGTGCGCAACCAAGAGGTTTCGCAGGTCCTTCCTACCTACGGCTGTCAGACTTTATAACCTAAGCAGGGCTGCTCACAGAGATAGCAAAAAAGCGTGACGACCTAATAGTATTGAATGCAAAAGACGCAATAGACTTACACAATGGTCCCCTCCAGTATACAACTAGGACAATATCAGTCTCTACAGGGGGTGACAATATGTATGGGTACATATTCATACTATGTAGGATAACTAAGCAGATGGTTATGCTGTTTATTCCATCTAGCTACAATGCTCCGCACTGTGTGTATATATATTTATATATTTATTCCATCTAGCTACAGTGCTTCGCACTGTGTGTTTGTATATTTATATATTTATGTGTATATATGTATATTCGCTGCTCTTGTTTTCTTGTCTTCTTGATTGTTGCTCTGGGTGTTGCTATCCCTGTGCTGTTGCAATCCTGGAATTTCCCCATTGTGGGACTAATAAAGGCTTATCTTATCTTAATTTTAGGCTAAACCCAATTTTATTTGCCATAGTTCATCGTCCTCCATCAACCTACTCAGAATTTTTATCCAAATTTGCCGAATTCTTAGCTGATTTAGTGCTGAAATCAGATAGAATAATTATAGTAGGGGACTTTAATATACATGTAGATGTAGATAGTGATTGCCTTAATGTGGCATTTACGGTGGGGTAAAAAAGTATTTAGTCAGCCACCAATTGTGCAAGCTCTCCCACTTAAAAGATGAGAGAGGTCTCCAATTTTCATCATAGGTATACCTTAACTATGAGAGCCAAAATAAGAAAAAAAAAATCCAGAAAACCACATTGAAGGATTTTTAATGAATTAATTGGTAAATTCCTTGGTAAAATAAGTATTTGGTCAAGAACAAAAGTTCATCTCAATACTTTGTTATATACCCTTTGTTGGCAATGACAGAGGTCAAACGTTTTCTGTAAGTTTTCACAAGGTTTTCACACACTGTTGCTGGTATTTTGGCCCATTCCTCCATGCAGATCTCCTCTAGACAAGGGAGGGTTTTGGGGCTGGCGCGGGCAATCACAGACGTTCAACTCCCTCCAAAGACTTTCTATGGGTTGAGATCTGGAGACTGGCTAGTCCACGCCATGACCTTGAAATGCTTCTTATGAAGCCACTCCTTCGGTGCCCGGCTCTAGGCGTGTGTTTGGGATCATTGTCATGCTGAAAGACCCAGCCACGGTTCAGCTTCAATGCCCTTGCTGGTGGAGGAGGTTTTCACTCAAAATCTCACAATACATGGCCCCATTCATTCTTTCCTTTACACGATCAGTTGTCCTGGTCCCTTTGCAGAAAAAAACAGCCCCAAAGTATGATGTTTCCACCCCCATGCTTCACATAGGTATGGTGTTCTTTCTCCTCCAAACACGACAAGTTGAGTTTTTACCAAAAAGTTCTATTTTGCTTTCATCTGACCATATGACATTCTCCCAATCCTCTTCTGGATCATCCAAATGCTCTCTAGCAAACTTCAGACGGGCTTGGACATGTACTGGCTTAAGCAGGGGGACACTTCTGGCACTGCAGGATTTGAGTCCCTGGCGGCATAGTGTGTTTCTGATGTAGCCTTTGTTACTTTGGTCCCAGCTCTCTGCAGGTCATTCACTAGGTCCCCCCATGTGGTTTTGGGATTTTTGCTCACCGTTCTCGTGATAATTTTGACCCCACGGGGTGAGATCTTGCGTGGAGCCCCAGATCGAGGGAGATTATCAGTGGTCTTGTATGTCTTCCATTTTCTAATAATTGCTCCCACAGTTAATTTCTTCACACCAAGCTGTTTACCTATTGCATATTCAGTCTTCCCAGCCTGGTGCAGGTCTACAATTTTGTTTCTGGTGTCCT
This sequence comes from Pholidichthys leucotaenia, assembly GCA_020510985.1. NCBI lineage: Eukaryota > Metazoa > Chordata > Actinopteri > Cichliformes > Pholidichthyidae > Pholidichthys > Pholidichthys leucotaenia. The sequence continues at coordinate 263,427,327 of CM035843.1, forward strand.
TTGACAGCTCTTTGGTCTTGGCCATAGTGGAGTTTGGAGTCTGACTGTTTGAGGTTGTGGACAGGTGTCTTTTATACTGATAACGAGTTCAAACAGGTGCCATTAATACAGGTAACGAGTGGAGGACAGAGGAACCTCTTAAAGAAGTTACAGGTCCGTGAGAGCCAGAAGTCTTGTTTGTTTGTAGGTGACCAAATACTTATTTTACTGAGGAATTTACCAATTAATTCATTAAAAATCCTTAATGTGATTTTCTGGATTTTTTTTCTCTCATTTTGTCTCACATAATTGAGGTATACCTATGATGAAAATTGGAGACCTGTCTCATCTTTTAAGTGGGAAAACTTGCACAATTGGTGGCTGACTAAATACTTTTTTGCCCCACTGTAATTCAATATTAGACTTGACGGGATTTTCTCAGAAACTAGGAAATTCTACCCATTATCTCCACATGGCATAATGAGTTTTCTTTCAACTCAAAGCTTAGTCATGGAGTTCCACAGGGATCTGTGCTAGGCCCTACTCTTTTTAGTTTATATATGCTTCCATTAGGCAACATTATTAGAAAGCACTGTATACATTTTCATTGTTATGCAGATGACACACAATTATACCTGTCAGTGAAGCCAGATGATAGTAATCAATTAGTCAAGTTAGAAGCCTGTCTTAAGGAAATCAAAGCTTGGATGACTTGTAATTTCTTGCTATTAAATTCAGATAAGACTGAAGTCATTCTTGTTGGTCCAAAAAACCTTAGAAATTCCTTTCCAAATCAAACTTTCAGTTTGGATGCAGTTACTCTTTCTCTTAATAGCTCTGTGAGGAACCTTGGAGTTATTTTTGATCAGGATTTGTCCTTCAATTCACATATTAAATTTGTTTCTAAGACCGTCTTCTATCATTTGCGTAATATTGCCAAGATTATCAGAATCAGAATCAGAATCAGAATAAACTTTATTGCCAAGCATGTAAAAAAACACACGAGGAACTTGACTTGACATTGGTGCGCATGCGCGCGACACAACGACACGGCAGCCATAATAGGCGCCTCATCAAACAGAGATAGATAAGAAAGGGAGGGGTGGGGAGGGAACGACACAAGGGGGGAGGAGAGAAAAAAAAACTTTGTTATCAGAATACAGCTTATTTTTAAGCAGATTATGATTACAATGAAAAAAAATCTCTCAATAGCACAGAGCAACAATCAACCACAAAAAACCAAAAGACCAAAAGTCAGAGAGAATCAGTGAATGGATGGGTGTAATTCAGTATTATGAATCAGTGTGTTCGTGTATGTTGAATGCAGGTGGGTGTTTATCAGTTACTGGAGGCAGCAAAATCTCTCCCAGCCGAGATGTTATGTCTTAGTGTCTGAAACTCGGAAGCATGTCCTTGAGGCATGGCAGATGGAAATTTCCTGAGCCAGTCACATGTCAATGAGAGTTCAGATGCAGTCCCAGTATGTTTATGAAAGAGAAGCACAATCTTCTGTTTTGTCTTAATCCAGGAGGAAATAGACAACAGGGCGAATTCAAGGTCTGATAGACACAGATCACTCAGAGCATAGAATTTTACATCTCCAGCAATCCTGTGTTCATAATTTCCATACATAGGCTTTAAATCCATTCCTTGGAGGCACCAAAGATGACTCCAGATGTTTCCCTTCTAGAACATGGGTAAACATGTCCGGTAGAGTCCATCCCTCTACAATGCATGCAGGTGGTAATTTCCATGTTATCATTGCCCACTTGAGGTGTTTCAGGCACGTCCCACTGGGAGGAGACCCCGGGGCAGACCCAGGACTCGGTGGAGAGACTATGTCTCCCAGCTAGTCTGGGAACGCCTTGGTATCCCCTCTGAAGAGCTGGAGCAGGTGGCTGGGGAGAGGGAAGTCTGGGCTTCTCTGCTTGAACTGCTGCCTCCGCGACCCGGACCTCCGGAAAAGCGGTAGAAGATGGATGGATGGATGGATGGCATTGCCGATAGTTAGTGCACTCCCCCGTCTAGTCGAATTGTTGAGAAGCAGCTATGCCGGGACCGCTTTTAATTAGCTCTTCCAGTTAATTTTTCGATACACCAGGAAAAACTCCAGAGCCAATCAGCAGAAAATCCTGTGATCCTAGCCAAACCAGGTAGATGTTTCCACATCCTCAGTCGAATCATGCAGACACATGCATTCCAATCCATGGGTCTCTCCATAGGGGCTCCCCCTGGCCCGAATTTATATAAAATGTTGTTAATCTTATTAAAGCCGCTCACCAAATCCATTCTTTTCGTTTGGTTCAAGATTCAGCCAGAAGACAGCGACGCAGACAAGACAGCAAGCTGGGATTCTCAGTTAGGGAGGGAAGGAGGGTAAAAGGGAGCAAAGAAAAAGGCGTCTGTTCTCTCTGAAGGGCAGAAGCAGAGAGATTAGGAGCATCTTGTCTCAGAGTGATGCTGAGAAGCTGATCCACGCTTTTGTTAGCTTGAGATTAGATTATTGTAATTCTTTATTATCAGGCTGTCCTAAAACATCTTTAAAAAGTCTTCAGCTGATCCAAAATGCTGCAGCAAGAGTTTTAACAGGTACTAGAAAGAGAGATCATATCTCTCCGGTTCTGGGCCTCCTTCATTGGCTTCCCATAGAGTTTAGAATTAAGTTTAAAATCCTTCTTCTTACTTACAAAGCTCTAAACAATCAGCTCCTTTTTATTTAAAAGATCTGATACTACCGTATTAGCCTAACAGAGCACTACGCTCCCAAAATGCAGGATTACTTGTAATACCTAGAATCTCCAAAAGTAAAATGGGGAGGCAGAGCCTTCAGTTATCAAGCTCCTCTTCTGTGGAATCAGCTGCCAATCTGGATTCGGGAGTCAGACTTGATCTCTGTTTTTAAGATAGGGCTAAAACCTACCTTTTGATATAGCCTACAATTAGGGAGGGATCACGTGTTTCTGAACCCTCCCTTAGTTATGCTGCTAATAGGTTTAGTCAGCCGGGGGGACCTCCAGTAATGCAACTGGGCCTCACTCCTTTCCTCAACTCTCTATGAAATATTTTTTTTGTGGTCATTAACATCTGTTTGTTCTCTCCCATAGATTGAGTCCCCATCGTGCTGTTTTGCTCTCTACATGTCTGTTCTTTCTTCTTCTCTATCCCCTCACCCCCCAGCCAGTCACAGCAGATGACTGCCCCTCCCTGAGCCTGGTTCTGCTGGAGGTTTCTTCCTGTTAAAAGGGAGTTTTTCCTCTCCACCGTCGCCAAGTGCTTGCTCACAGGGGATCGCCTGATTGCTGGGGTCTTTCTGCAACTGTGGGGGTTCCCCCCTACAGTTGATAGTGCTATGAGATGACTGTTGTTGTGAAATGGTGCTATATAAATAAAGTTGAATTGAATTGAATTGAATTGAATCAGAAAATCTGGTAGTCTCCTCATAACCCTGTACTGTCAGACCATTGTCTGTTAACCTTTGATTTTACTATTTCTGACTATTTGGCTCCTCAAGAAAAATATTACTACAGTAGATACTTCTCAGATGATATTGTTACCAAAGTTATGCAGATTGTTTCCTCTATGCCATGTGTCAACACAACGGAAATAAGCTATAGACAGCTTGCTCCTTCTGTAATTGATAGCATGGTAGATAGTGTTACAGCTTGTCTGCATCAGACTCTAGACTTGGTGGCCCCCTTAAAAAAGAAAAAGCCTAATCAGAGATTTCTAACTCCTTGGTTCAACACAGAAACTCGTAGCTTAAAACAGAAGACTCGTCAGTTAGAAAGAAAATGGTGCTCCACTAATTTAGATGAAATCTATTTAGCTTGGAGAAATCATATTTTAATTTATAAAAAATCTCTTAGAAAAGCTAGAACAAGTTATTATTCTGCATTAATAGAAGAGAACAAGAATAATCCCAGGTTTCTTTTCAGCACTGTAGCCAGGTTGACAAAGAGTCAGGACTCTGTCAATCCTAGCATTCCCTTAGAGCTTACTAGTCAGGACTTTATGAACTTTTTCAATAGTAAAATTTCATCCATCAGAGATAAAATCAATCAGATTCTTCCCACCGTTAACTTAAATACAGTAACTACTACAACTCCTTCAATTGATATCTGTCTTGATGAGTTTACTCCAATTGACCTTTTAGAGTTAGACAAAATAGTTTACTCATCCAAGCCTTCAACTTGTCTTTTAGACCCTATTCCTACCAGGTTATTTAAAGAAGTCTTCCCACTTATTGGCAGCTTTATTCTTCATATAATCAATTCTTCAGTAACATAGAATGAAATTATTTTTATGATCTTATTTATTTCCACTTCCTCATGACAATATTGTCTCACACATCACCGTGTTTTTTTACTATAATTAGTTTAGTTATATTATTATATATCACCTATGTACCGATCGTTCCGATCGGGTTACTTAGAACTTATGTGTTTATTTCACACACAGTAGATTCCTAACTAATGCGGTAAGACCAATTATGTCATGGCGGCCGCTGGGACGTCATCAGCTCCAGCTGCGCACACACCTGCCGCCAATAACCAGCAGGCTTTAAAAGCCGGCGTCACTGACTGCTCTGCATGGAGTCGTCTGTCTTCTTTGCCACGCAACGCGTCACAGACACGGCCTCAAGCCAGAGCCGCTACAAAGCCTCTTCGCCAAGCTTTGTCACGTAAGCATCGGCAAATCTTACCTTGTCAAAGTAATCTCCCCTGTGCACAGGTGGACCTCCCTGGCGGAGGACTCGTCTCCCCTGACAACGGGGCTTCTCCTCCTCCTCGGATCTCTTCCTCACCTTCACAGCGCCAAGCTCCACGCTCACCCTGCCACGTCAAGTCACGGAGCAGACAGAAGTCTCACAGCGGCACCTGCAAGGGTGCCAGGTCGCAGTGAGACTTGCTCAGCTCCAGCTGTCAGTCAGCATCGCACTCATCCACACATCCACACACACACTAACTTCACTGGGTTAATAAATAACTATCTAATAACTCTACTCGTGTCAGTGTCTGTCTCCTGGGTCAAGCAATCATATCAGTACGACTCCGTCAAGACGACCCAGCAGACAGCGCGCTGATGTGCCGTCTTAACACCCTTAGCGCACGAGTAGATCTAATTGCCCTTCAACAGACGGTTATTCTTAATCAATTAACTCAGATTAATAGCCGGCTGGATCGCCTGGAAGGACGCCAGGCGTTCCCCCCAGCGGCTGGGGCCTCACCAGCCCCTGTCAACCCGCCTACTAGTCAAACACACCAGCCTCCTTCACCTTGCCTCACTCCCGTGCCTATCCCCGCTCGCTTCAGCGGAAAACTTGGGGAGGCACGGGGTTTCTTGCTACAGTGTGAAACTGTTACGTACGGTTCTTGCGAGCCATAAATAAGAGCCAAGGGCTGACCGGTGAGTTTTAAACGCAAACTCACCGGGGTTTGCGGTGAGTTTGTGCAACTCACAGAAAGGAACAAAGGAACAGAACAAAGGAAAGAGCCTCGTGAGGAAAAACACAAACAATACAAACATACACTTACGAATAATGATGATGGCTGAGAGGAGGACTGGAGCCGGACGTAGGGGTTCCAGCCTTACCCACACTGGAGAAGAGCGTGGATAATATGCGCGAGGTCACAGCACTGAATAATCAGGACCGCTCCCTTTTATAATGGTTGACAGCGCCTCAGCTGATGAGAGGTAATTGGCCTCCAGCCGTCCGTAGAGCTTGACAGCTGGAGGCCCGCTGAGACGCTGTCACAATAAGAGCTGGGCTGAGGAGGAATATGGTCTGAGCGCCGATGAAAACGGCACATATGACAGTACCTCCCCCTCAAGGCCGGGCTCAGAACGGCCAGTAACACCCAAGCCCCACCCCCACCCCTACCTAGGGTGGGCGGATGGGGCGCAGGCCAGGAGGGTGAGAATCAGAAGAAGGGGAGAGAGATAAAAAAAACCACAATATTGGCAGGGAACAATGAAGCAATTACAGAGTACGGCGGAAAAAAAAGGCACAATACTCCATAACATGCTAATAATATGCAGCCAGAAAAAAACAAAAAACAAAACATAACATTGGCAGGGGACAAATGAAGCAATTACAGAGTACGGGGGAAAAAAAGGCACAATACTCCATAAAATGCTAATAATATGCAGCCAGAAAAAAAACAAAACAACATTGGCAGGGGACAAATGAAGCAATTACAGAGTACGGGAAAAAAAAACCCACAATACTCCATAAAATGCTAAACAATATGTAGACAGACCCAAAGAAAAACAACCCCAGGAGACCTAAAAGGAGAGCTGAGGCTCCTAAGGCGAAATCCAACAGATACAGGGCATCCCTCAAACAGGAGGGGGAGAAAAAAAAAGGCACGCTAACCGTGGTAAGACTATAAGAAATCATATACCTGCACACTCACAAAATCACAAAGGACTAGGCACAGGAATAACAGCAGAAATAATACAGTTTGGGGGTCTCCCCGCTCCCAGCGTCCAAACCGTCAACAGGGGTGACGGGAAACACTCAGGCGGCCTACCCGAATCCCAGGCCAGGAAAAGCAGTACTTCGGGCGGCCGGACCAGACCGCTGAACAGAGAGTCCAGTGGGTCGGGCGGCCGAACCAAAGAGCCAAATGGGTACAGCAGTCCCTCTGGCGGCCGACCCGCATCGCTCAGCCACCAGGCCCGCAGGGGAGAGAAAGGCAACGGCTTCTCTGTGGAGAGGAATAGTGAGGGCGAGCCGGGCCGACAGTGAGAGGTCCATATGGGCCCTGGTGGAGAAAGCTTGGGGGGATAATGAGGGTGACGATGATGACGATGGTGAAGATGGGGATGAAGATGAAGATAAGCCGGTCCAGTGTCCAGTGGTAGGGGATCTGCAGCTCCCTCACCGAGGCTGGATGCCGCTGGTGCTGCACCCCCGTCGGACCCCGATTGGGTCGTGGCTGCTCCCGCGACAGACCCCGATTGGGTCTCGGCTGCTCCCGCGACGGACCCCGATTGGGTTTGCGCTGCACCAGAACCGACCTCCAACCCTGAACCTGGAACCTCTGGCACAGCGGGCGAAAGCAGCTCCTCGCCGGCGACCCTGGGAGAAGGCTCAGAAGAGAGAGAAGAACTGGGATCGTCGTGCGTCGGGCTCCGCAGCTGGCATGATGGTGTGCGCAGCTTGAGAATCCTCTGGCACCGATGCCCACGCCGATGGCCCACACGGCATGGTGGCAGGAGAACCTCGACCCGCTGGACCGGACCGCTCCTCTGTGGAGACCCGGGGACGCTTCCTCATCGGCGCAGGTTCCACATTGCAGTCCACTCTCCTCCTCCGCCCACGGCTTGGCTGCAGAACCGGAACCAGCCTCTCCAGAACCGCGGGCCCCCTCCTCATCCAGCGACGTTGGCTTGGCATCGAGGACCGCTCAGCGGAGGGAGACACAGAGGATGCGGGGTTAATAATTAAAGCCACAGCAGGTGGTGGGAGCTCGGGGAGCTGCGAACCCCGAACTCCACCTCCAGGAGTCTGACAGAGCAAATCACAATAATGAGAGTGTGAATGAACTTGGATTTGCCTGTCTCCTGGAGGCTGAGTGGTGCCTGCTGTGGCGGACGTTGCTCCTCCCTTTCCCTGCCGGACGGTGACAGAGGACCACCTGGGAGGACGACGGGGAGCCGCTCGAGATGGTTCCGGGACGGAGCTCGCCAAGTCAGGACTCTGAGTACACACAGCAGCCGGGGAATGCATCGAGGAGGAGGGGGCGACAGCCGAAATGAGCCGGGCACAGGACGCTGACGAGAGAGCGGGAGAAGATGGCCCGGGGGGAGATGAGGCTGCGGGGAATCCCCTCTGACGAGGCGCAGGAGTGGCATCTGTGCGAGGAATTGAGCCCTTGCGGTGACTCAGAACTGGATCCGGATGGGGATCATGCTAAGGAGGGTTATGGAGGTGAAGACGGTTTCTGGTGGAGGGCGAGGCGAAGGTGAGGTCCGGGAACCGCCGCTCCTGTGCAGAGACAGAGGCGAGGAGGGCGGCGAACTTGGAGAAATCACGCAGCTCTGGATTCCTCTCCACCAGTCTAACTGCCGCCGCCACATGCTTCATAATCGATGATGGATGCGCAGCGGAGCGAGCAGCAGCCACTCGGTCCCTGATTTTGATTACAGTCAGCTGCAGCTCCTCTGGGGAAATCCCGAACGACGACATACTAGATGGGGGAAGACTTCCGGATGGTGCCAACTCCCGGACCGGAACGGAGGCAGGAGCGGGATCCCGAAGCGAGGGGCGACGTCTCCTCCTCTTCGGCTTCCTGCCGGGATTTCCCTCCAGCTCACGGAGTATCTCGTGCTGTGCAGCAATGTCATATCTCTTCGCGCTCACCTCAGGGTGGTCGGCGAAGCGGGGGATAATCGAGGACTTCCTCAGCTTGGTCCAGGTACCGGTGCATGTCGCTGCTGAAGCTGAGGAGGGAGGCGGTGATGAGGATCTCGTCCACGCACTCGAGGGCATCTGCGAGGACATCGCTCGGGCTCTGAGTGCGGGACCTCCGCGACGGCATGCTTCAGTACGGTACCCAGACAGGTAGGAACAAACAGTCCAATTAGCAAACTCACGGCAGCCGGCAACTCACTGGCTGTGACCTACTGTTACGTATGGCTCTTGCGAGCCATAAATAAGAGCCAAGGGCTGACCGGTGAGTTTGCGTTGTTTATTAACAATAACGGAAAGGAACAAAGGAAAGAGCCTCATGGGGCAAAACACAAACAATACAAACGTACACTTACGAATAATGATGATGGATGAGAGAAGGACTGGAGCCAGACATAGGGGTTCCAGCCTTACCCACACTGGAGAAGAGCGTGGATAATATGCGCGAGGTCACAGCACTGAATAATCAGGACCGCTCCCTTTTATAGTGGTTGACAGCGCCTCAACTGATGAGAGGTAATTGGCCTCCAGCCGTCCCGTAGAGCTTGACAGCTGGAGGCCCGCTGAGACGCTGTCACAATAAGAGCTGGGCTGAGGAGGAATATGGTCTGAGCGCCAATGAAAACGGCACATATGACAGAAACAGTTTTTTACCGCGTCCCGGGGGATTTTCCCACAGATTATAGCAAGACTGGGTATATCTCTAACCTGCTTGAGGGGAGGGCGCTAGCTTGGACGTACGCAGTTATGGCTAAACCCAGCTACGCCCATTTAACATACCAGCAATTCGTAGCAGAATTCTTTGAGATTTTTGACCATACTGACCGGGACGCGGTGTTAACAGACCAGTTGCTTAACCTTCGGCAGGGCAGCAAATCTGCCACCGATTTCGCCGTAGACTTCCGGGTGTTAGCTACAGAGGTGGGGTGGGAGGATTCTGCTCTTTGCAGTATTTTTCTCCGCAGTCTTAGCTCAGAGCTAAGAGATGAACTAGCAACACGGGATAAGCCAGACAGATTAGGTGAACTGATTTCACTCACCATTAGTTTGGACAACAGGCTGAAGGAGCGGGTGGCTGAATGTAGGGCTGCCAGCTGTTTGGTTAAACCACGCCCCCTCTCCTCCCGGCCACCTCTCCTGGCTCTGCCCCTGCCGGAGGAGCTTCCGGGGCAGGAGGAAATGACTACTGGGCAATTGGGTGTTTCGGCGGCTGAGAGACAGTGCTGAAGGGATCTGGGCCTGTGTTTTTACTGTGGTAGTGAGTCCCACGGGGGTAGCTGAGTGTACCAACTGGTTAAAAGGGGGAGGTCCATGGGTTACAGTAGGGGGATTCACGGATGTTAATCGGAAAAAAAACCCTCACCAATTGCCGTATTCCCATCAGATTAATTTATAAACACAGGGAACACATGACACATGCCCTCATTGATTCAGGAGCTGAGCAAAGCTTCATTTCAGAAGACCTGGCAACCCATCTGGGCCTCAACTGTCAATCCCTTCGCCCGTCTGTCAACCTCATTACGCTGTCAAAGTCTTCGCTAACCACTGTCTCCCACCAGACGGCCCCTGTGTCAGTGATTATTTCTGGAAATCATAGGGAGGAGATCCGGTTTTTGGTGTTGCCCATCTCCTCCTCACCTGTGATCCTGGGATACCCATGGCTATGACTTCACAACCCCACTTTCGACTGGCAAGCAGGAAACATCACTGCATGGAGCACCTTTTGTCTCAGTGCCTGCCTCCAGTCTGCAGCATGTGCCCCCTCGGTATTGGTGACCCCTCCCACGACACCGCCCCCAGACCTGTCCAAGGTACCAGAGGTCTATCACGATCTGGGAGCGGTTTTCAGCAAATCATGGGCGCTGTCCCTTCCCCCCCCACCACCCCTACGACTGTGCGATCAACCTCAAGGCAGGGGCCCCGCTCTTGGCAAGTCGATTGTATAGCCTGTCTGCCCCAGAGCGTGAGGCCATGGACACATACATTAAGGAGTCCCTCAGCTCTGGAATCATTCGACCATCTTCCTCGGCGGTGGGGGCAGGTTTCTTCTTCATGGGAAAGAAGGATGGCTCGCTACGTCCCTGTATTGACTTCCGGGGGCTCAATGAAATTACCATCAAGAACAAATACACACTGCCCCTAATGAACTCGGCCTTTGACTCTCTCCAGGGGGCATTGTGGTTTTCGAAGCTGGACCTTCGCAATGCTTATCACCTGGTGCGCGTCAAGGAGGGCGATGAGTGGAAGATGGCGTTCCGCTCCCCAAGCGGCCACTTTGAGTACTTGGTGATGCCGTTTGGGTTAACCAACGCTCCGGCCATCTTCCAGCGTTTAATCAACGACGTCCTCCGGGACTTTCTGAACTCCTTCATGTTTGTTTACTTGGATGACATCCTGATCTTTTCACGCACGTTGGAGGAACACCAGGTGCACGTTAGATGGGTCCTGCAGCGCCTCCTGGAGAACCAGTTATTTGTCAAGGCCGAGAAGTGTGAGTTTCACACCAACTCAACATCCTTTTTGTGATTTATTGTTGCTCACAATCAGGTGCTCCCTGACCCGGCCAAGGTCAAGGCGGTGGTGGACTGGCCCACTCCCACATCCAGGAAACAGTTGCAGGGGTTTTTGGGATTCGCCAACTTCTACCGCCGTTTTGTGCTGAATTTTGGGATCATCGCCCAGCCCCTGACCAGCCTCACGTCCCCCAAGACCCCCTTTCGCTGGAGCGAGGAAGCGGCTGCGGCGTTCGGGAAGTTGAAGCAGGAGTTTGCCTCTGCCCGCGACCTGACCCAGGTGGACCCGGCCCTGCAGTGCTTGGTGGAGGTGGACGCCTCGGATTCTGGAATTGGGGCGGTCCTTTCTCAACGCTCCCCTGTGGATGGGGTGATCTGTCCGTGTGCCTTCTTTTCCCAACACCTAACACCTGCTGAGAGAACTACGGCATCAGTGACAGGGAGCTGCTGGCAGTGAAGTTCGCCTTGGAGGAATGGAGGCACTGGCTGGAGGGGGCTGCCCAGGCGTTCGTCGTCTGGACGGTTCACAAAAACCTAGAGTATCTCCGGACGGCTAAACGGCTGAACTCCCGCCAGGCCCGCTGGTCTCTCTTCTTTGGCCGGTTTAATTTCACGATCACCTATCGGCCAGGGAGCAAGAACACTAAGCCGGACGCCCTCTCCAGGCAGTTCGAGGCGGAGACCGTTGGAGATCAGGAGGAGCCCATCCTGCCTTCATCCTGTGTGGTGGGTGCCCTCGTGTGGGAGATACAGGACAGAGTCAGGAGAGCGCAGGAGACTGAGCCCGACCTGGGTGGGGGTCCCCCGGGCCGTTTGTTCGTCCCCTCTTCTGTCAGGAGTGAGGTCATCCAGTGGGGTCATGCTTCTAAGTTGGCGTGCCATCCAGGAATCGCTTGCACGGTCGACCTGCTTCAGAGAGCCTTCTGGTGGCCAGGGCTGAGGAAGGACGTCACCAGCTATGTCCGGGCCTGCGCCCAGTGACCCACCGAAAAATCGTCATCTTCCCCCCGGCAGGTCTTCTCTATCCTCTGCTGGTCCCTTCCCGCCCCTGGTCCCATGTGGCTTTGGATTTTGTGACTGGCCTGCCCCCTTCTGATCACTTCACCTCAGTCCTGACTATAGTGGACCGCTTCTCCAAGGCAGCCCATTTTGTGCCTCTCCGGGGGTTGCCTTCGGCATGGGAGACGGCAGATCTCCTAGTGCAGCATGTGGTCCGCCTTCATGGCATCCCTGCGGATATTGTCTCAGATCGAGGCCCGCAGTTCGTCTCCCAGGTTTGGAAGGCATTCTGCACGACATTGGGGGCCACGGCAAGTCTCTCCTCGGGGTATCATCCGCAGAGTAACAGCCAGTGTGAGCGAGCCAATCAGGAGCTGGAGGCTGCGCTCCACTGCGTCATATCCTCATGTTCCTCTTCCTGGAGTACGTTCCTGCCCTGGATCGAGTACGCGCACAACGCCACGGTGTCTTCAGTGACTGGGATGTCCCCGTTCAAGGCGTCTTTGGGGTATGATCCACCACTATTCCCAGAGGAGGAGAAGGAGGTGGCTGTTCCCTCGGTGCAGGCTCATGCTAGACGTTGTCGTCGGATCTGGACCATCACCCACAGAGCCATCCTCAAGACCACGGAACGCAATATTCAGGTGGTCAACCGTCACAGGAGGCCTGCCCCGGATTATAAGGTGGGTCAACAGGTTTGGCTGTCTACAAAAAATATCAGTGTGCCGGCCGAGAAACGCAAGTTAACCAAGCGTTTCATCGGCCCATATGTGATTTCACATATTGTTAACCCGGTGGCTGTGCGCCTAGCTCTCCCCCCTTCCATGCGCATCTGCCCTACCTTTCATGTCTCCCGGGTCAAGCCCTACATCTCCGACCCTCTGTGCCCGCCCCCGGTGGCGCCTTCCCCCCTGAGGATGATCGACGGCCACCCAGCTTGGGGGGTTACTGCCATCTTGGATGTCCGCCGGTGGGGCCGGGGTCTTCAGTACTTGGTGGACTAGGAGGGATTCGGCCCTGAGTACCGCTCCTGGATTCGCCCAGCGCTGATCCTTGACAAGCAGCTCATCCGCAATTTCCATCGGGCGCATCCAGGTAGGATAGGGCAGGTGCCTGGAGGCACCTCTAGAAGGGGGAGTACTGTCATGGCGGCCGCTGGGCCGTCATCAGCTCCAGCTGCGCACACACCTGCCGCCAATAACCAGCAGGCCTTAAAAGCCGGCGTCACTGACTGCTCTGCACGGAGTCGTCTGTCTTCTTCGCCACGCAACACGTCACAGACATGGCCTCAAGCCAGAGCAACTACAAAGCCTCTTCGGCAAGCTTCGTCACGTAAGCATCGGCAAATCTTACCTTGTCAAAGTAATCTCCCCTGTGCACAGGTGGACCTCCCTGGCGGCGGACTCGTCTCCCCTGACAACGGGGCTTCTCCTCTTCCTCGGATCTCTTCCTCACCTTCACAGCACCAAGCTCCACGCTCACCCTGCCACGTCAAGTCACGGAGCAGACAGAAGTCTCACAGCGGCACCTGCAAGGGTGCCAGGTCGCAGCAAGACTCACTCAGCTCCAGCTGTCAGTCAGCATTGCACTCATCCACACATCCACACACACACTAACTTCACTGGGTTAATAAATAACTGTCTAATAACTCTACTCGTGTCAGTGTCTGTCTCCTGGGTCAAGCAATCATGTCAAACTATATTTTAGAGACGTGCCCACTGCAATTTTCTCAAGGAGTTACAACCTTTTAGTCTGAACTAAATACGCTAGGGGTGCCAACTCTACTTTTTGAAATTAAGCAATAATTTCAAGGGGTTTAAACCTTTTGGCAAAGCTATGTACCAGCCGAATAACACCTCTTTTTTGGTAATCCTGTATCAGTTACCCTGGGGTTTGAACCTTTTATCCGGACTGTACAATGCACAACGGGGTAACTCTACTTTTCAGTGGACCCAATAAATACTTTCCACTGTGGGGTTTAAACCAATTACCCAAGCTACAGACTGTACTATGCACAATGGGGTAACTCTACTTTTCAGTGGACCCAATAAATACTTTCCACTGTGGGGTTTAAACCAATTACCCAAGCTACAGACTGTACTATGCACAATGGGGTAACTCTACTTTTCAGTGGACCCAATAAATACTTTCCACTGCAGGGTTTAAACCAATTACCCAAGCTATCTCCAACTCTACTTTTAGGGACAGTATTAACGTGTCTGACTTATCCCTCGGAGTTAAAACCATTTGGAGATTTCCTCATCAAACTCAACATATCATGAATTCAAGACCATATCTCAGTTTCATTCCACAAATAAAGTCACACGTGCATAAATATTTAATCTCTACAGAAAGGTCTGTCCCCGAAGGGACAGGCAGAAATTTGTTGAAAAAGGTTTTCTGCTCACCTCTTATAATGTTGCAGCCGCCGTACTGTAGAGAAAAAATCCTCACGCTGTTTACAAAACTAAAACTAAAATTTAGCCTTGTAACCAGGCAGAAACACCAAATTGTTGCATCTAAAATACCTTAACCCCCAGTTCTTTTATACGAAGGCCAAATAACCAGACTGAGAGATGAAGTATACTTTCACTTATTTTGTTGAAACTGAGATATGGATTCAGGCAGCGCTGGAACACAACTCTTTAGGCAATTCCCCAAGAGAGTGCTACTCAAAAAGTGGGCCCTATAGTTTTTATAAAGCTTAACCACTCCATCATGCAAGAGGGAGGGGTTTTTCCTCAGTGTATCAGTACATTTCTGCTTATGTGACAGTTTGGCTGTGTGCAGAACTGATTCTGACTGGTTTCAGCGGGTGAATTATAGGGTGTAACCTAAACTCTGCAGTGTAGCTTGTGAAGCAAGCAGATGAAGTGTGAGAAAGACAGGCCAATCATGTCATTTTACCGATAGTGAACTGCAGGTGGTACGGACTTGTAATGATGGTTACCTTGAGCTAACAGATGGGTCCAGATGGCACCCGAACAAGCTGCGGCACTTGGAGGAGGAGAAACATCAGTGCAGCCCGTCTCCAGTAAAGAAGAGGTGGAGACGCTCTGGCAGCAGGCCGCGGGACAGACGCTCTAGGGGGGAGCTGCCGGGAGACCTGTAGTGGGACTTTTCTCTAGATTTGAGGAGCTAACGGTGTGTCTTAATATAATGTGTCTCTAATTTTATATTGCTAACGTTATTGGTCTGATGAAAAAAAAGAGAAAAGAAGTAAAGAGTAATGACCACTATTTTGTGTGCTAAATGCCCCAATTTGTGTGTATATTCTTAGGTTTCAGTGAAGTGTGAAAATTTAATACAAATAGTAAGTGTGAGTGGAGTGTGAGTATGCCAGCACTATTAAAATGTTTGCCCATGTTGTGGGGTGGGAGTGCTGGGGTGAGGAGTCTCGGGGCCGCCATTGTGTTTGTGTAGTTTTTTTAATTGTTTATAGTTCCAATATCTATGTTGTTTATGTTTTATTGGGATTAATTTATTTCTGTGAGTGGCCCTTTTATATTCACTGATTGTTTTAGCCTAATGGCAGAGTGGTCCGCTGGTCCGGTGTGGTATGAGCGGATAGTTCTGTATATTTCTGTGTTTAGAGTGTGAGTCGGGTGTAAATTTTGGGAGGGCCCAATTAGTGTGTCTGCAATTTTTTCAAAGGGGGGGGGGGGGTGTTGGACATTATATCTATAATATATAGTAGTTGGGTGTACCAGCATGGCGGTGCCTGGGTGTAGTGGGAGGTGACGCCCCACCTCCTGGGGTGGCGTCACCTGGAGTATAAGAAGCCACAGTGGAAGACATCTTGTCTCTTCGCTGTGGACTCTCAGGCAAAGCGTAGTGACTCCTGTGTTCCTGTTCATGTTCTAATAAAACTTATAAAACGTTGCTTCGACTCCTCTTCAATCCAAGACGTAACAGTCTCTCCCTATCCCAACTGTAGGAGGCTGCTGCAGCTTTTCTACAGGTAACAAGCTCACAATGATGTATGACACGGAATACTCTGCAACGTTATGAATAGTTTTTGGGTCTGTCGGAATTTATTCAGTAAGAGTATGCATACCTGCAAACATTTAAGTTTCAGAGTATGTGAGGTTTTCACCTGTGGAGGGAGTTGGAAAATAGGCTATTAATAGCCTATAAATAGCCTATAATATAACAGAAAATACTGCATCTTTGCTCATTTTATTTTTGATTTTTAATTTATGAGGAAAACCTCACAAATTTATGAGAGTAAAGTCTCAAATGTACAAGAAAAAAAAGACCTAAATTAGCAGTAAACACAAATTATGAGGAAAAAGATGACAAGTGGGAAAAAAAAATCTTTCAAATTTACAAGGAAAAAGTAGTAAATTTAGAATAAAACTGCCGTAAATTCAATAGAAAAACCTCAAAACTGTCCAGACTTACGTCACATCTCAGTAACTTCTTAACTATTTTGGGGTAACTACTCATATGTATATGTGTGTGTGTGTGTGTGTGTGTGTGTGTGTGTGTGTGTGTGTGTGTGTGTGTGTGTGTGTGTGTGTGTGTGTGATAATATATAAAGATAACCTATGTCTACTTGTGTACAGTTTCAGGCTACTCTACCACCTAGAGATTTTTTTAATTGAAAATGTTAACATTTTTTTATGTGAATTTGGAGAGTTCTCATAAATTACCTACTTTTTCTTATGATTATTTTTATTCTTTTTAAATTATAGATTTTTTAAGAAACTTCATGAAATCTGAAACTTCATGAAAAAAATTTTGCTCATAGAATGACATTTTTTTTCTTGAATTTGTGACTTTTGCATCATAAACTGGCATTTTTTTTCTTACGTCTTTGTATTTTTTGCCTCAATAATTTTCCGACGTCTTTCCACTGATTTTTTTCCTTATTTTTTTTTATTATTGCAAATGAGCTACATTTCTCTTATGATTTTCTGACCTTTGTCTTAACAATTTATTAATTTCTCTGTCTTAATGAATTTATTCAATCTTTCAAAAAACTTTCTGTGTTTACATTCTCAGTTACTAATTGCACATATGTGAATTTATTCCTCTTAAATTTGCAACTTTTGCCATGAATTTGTAACTTTTATCTTTTAAGCTCAAGGTTGTATTTCTTCTAATTTTGCATTTTTTTTTCTCTCATGAATTTAGTATATATTTTAAATATGCAGTCATCCCTATAAATTTGTTATGTTGTTCTAGTAAATTTGAAGCTTTTATTGTGTATATGTTTGTGATGCTTTTTTTTCTTGTAATTGTGTAGCTTTTCTTGCACCTTTGGAAAATTTTGAGACTTCAAAAATAGGACAAAATATTTATACAAAATAGATAAAGTTTCTTTCTTTCTTTCTTTCAAGAAAGAAAGAGTGGTTTATTATGTCACTTCTGTTGGCAGCCGTGCCCCTAGCTAAACACAGTCCTTTTTTTTTTTTATTGAGGAAGGCAATTCAGTTCAAGGGGCCTTGAGGTGAACCTGTGGTGGACGCGCCCCTGGAAGTGCGGAGACTGTGATCGTCTTCTTTGAAACACCAGTCTGGGTCCCACACCGTGCAAGTCGACTCCTGCATAGTCGTGTCATCCAGGGAAGCTCCTTGAACTCGGTCAAGATGGCTGGCGTACCACACCGAACCATCTGCCAGCTGGAAGGTCTTTGGCCCCAGCTGCGCAGTGATCTTGATGGGTGCCGGTAGTGGTGGAGACGGTATTGAGGTTGACTGGGGATCTGGGTGTTTGGATCTGCGAACCTGAACCCAGTCCATCACTGCAAGTGGCACTCTGTTTGGCTGCACTCACCATCATGGTTGTGATGGTATGGTTCTCACGTCTGATGTGGGGCATCCACAAGATTGTGGTGATTCTGGTGTGTCCTGTTGGGTCACAAACTCTCATCCTGCAGCTCAGCGGCGGCTCGTGGAGGCTGATGCTGGGTACAGATTCGAAAGCAGTCCGGTGGCGCTCCTGCATTTCGTTGAATCACGGACCCTTCCATCCTGCAGCTCAGCGGTGGCTCCTGGAGGCTGATGCCGGGCGTGGATTCGGAAAGTGTCCAGTGGTTCTGCTGTGTTTTGTTGGGTCACCGACTCTTCATCCTGCAGCTCAGCGGCAGCTCCTGGAGACTGGTGCCGGGTGTGGATTCAGAAGTAGTCTGGTCTCTTCTCCCCCTCTCCTGGGAAGTCTGGTCATGGCGATGTGTTGCTGTCACCATTGGTAGAAGCTGCGCTGGGTTGTCATGTCCCGGGGTTCCTGATAAGATAAGATAGGATAGATAAGCCTTTATTAGTCCCACAATGGGAAATTCCAGGATTGCAACAGCACAGGGATAGCAACACTCAGAGCAACAATCAGAAGGCAAGAAAAAAAAAAAGCAAGCAAGCAAGAGCAGCTAATATACATATGTACATATTACTATAAAAATATATATATATATATATACACACAGCACACAGTACAGAGCATTGTAGCTGGATAGGATAAATATATCAGTATATAAACACACAGTGCGGAGCATTGTAGCTAGATGGAATTAAATATGTAGATATATAAACACCCACAGTACGGAGCATGTAGCTAGATGGAAGAATATATAGATATATAAAATATAAACATAAACATAAACACACCCAGTGCTGAGCATTGTCGCTAGATGGAATAAATATGTAAATGTATAAACACACACAGTGCAGAGCATTGTTGCTAGATGGGATGAAACAGCACAACCGTCTACTTAGTTATCCTACATGGTATGATTATGTGCCCATACATATTCTCACCCTCCATAGCGACCGGTATTTTCCTAGTTGTATGCCGGAGGGGACCCATTGTGTAAGTCTATTACATCTTTTGCATTCAAAAAAACTATTAGGTTGTTACGTCTTTTTGCTATCTCTGCGAGCAGCCCTGCTTAGGTTGTACAGTCTGACAGCCGTTGGTAGGAAGGACCTGCGAAACCTCTCGGTTGTGCACCTGGGATGATGTAGTCTACTGCTAAATGAGCTCCTCAGTGCATTCAGTATGTCCTGCATAGGGTGGAACTCGGACTCCAGCAGAGATGACAGTTTAGCCACCGTCCTTCTTTCTCCTATCTCCTCCACCGGATCGAGGCGCTGCCCCAGGACGAAGCTAGCTTTCTTGATCAGTTTGTTCAGTCTCTTCCTATCAGCTGCAGTAATGCCACTGCCCCCAGCTGACCACACCAAAGTGATGGCTGATGCCACCACCGTGTCATAGAATGTCTTCAGCAGTGCCCCTTGTACACCAAAAGACCTGAGTCTCCTCAGTAGGAACAGCCTGCGCTGTCCCTTCTTGTAGAGTGCGTCAGTATTGTGTGACCAGTCTAGTTTACTGTTCAGATGAACAACCAGGTACTTGTAGGATGTCACCATCTCAATGTCTGTTCCCTGTATATTTACTGGTGCTGTGAGGGGTTGTCCTTGCCTGCAGCAGTCCACCACCAGCTCCTTAGTTTTCCTCGCGTTGATCTGGAGGCAGTTCCGATGGCACCAGTCCACGAAGTCCTGGATAAGCCCTCTGTACTCAGCTTCATCTCCATTGGAGATGAGGCCAACGATCGCAGAGTCGTCAGAGAACTTCTGTAGATGGCAGTGTGTTGTGTTGTGTGAGAAGTCCGCAGTATAAAGAATGAACAGGAAGGGAGCCAACACCGTTCCCTGGGGGGCCCCCGTGCTACTGATGATCGTGTCGGACACACAGTCCCGGGTTCTCACAAACTGAGGCCGGTTCGTGAGGTAGTCCAGGATCCATGATGACAGGTGCTGGTCCACCCCTGCGCACAGCAGCTTGTCCTTCAGGATCATCGGTTGGATGGTGTTGAAAGCACTGGAGAAGTCAAAGAACATGATCCTCACCACATTCCCCGGCCTTCTCCAGTGGGAGAGAGAACGGTGAAGGAGGAAGATCACCGCATCCTCCACCCCAATGCCATGCTGGTAGGCAAACTGGAGGGGATCCATCGCTGGTTCCACCAGGGGGCGGAGGTGAGCAAGGAGCAGTCTCTCCAGGGTCTTCATCAAGTGGGACGTCAAGGCCACCGGTCTGTAGCTGTTCAGGTCTTTGGGGTGGGAAGTTTTTGGTACAGGTACCACACAAGATGTTTTCCACAGCTGTGGTACCCTCCCCAGCTTCAGGCTCAGGTTGAAGATGTACGTCACAGTCCCACACAGCTGGTCTGCACAGGACTGATAGATGCGAGATGATGATAGATGATGATATGATGATAGATGATAGATGCGAGCTCCCTCTCCTGCAGCTCTGCAGCAGCTCCCTGAGGCTTATGCTGGGCGAAGATCTGAGGCAAGTCCGGTCGCTGCCCCTTCTTGGGATAGGAACGCGCTCTAGATTGGCGTTGCTCTGCCGGGTCCTGCTGGGCTGCGAACTCTCTATCCTGCAGCACTGCGGCAGCTCCTGGAGGCTGATGCCGGGTGAGTATGCGAGATGAGTCCAGCTTCTGCCCCCTCTCTCCTGGTGCTGATTGTGGTGATAATCACTGTGATGATCGCTAGCAACGGGACGCACGCTGGGTTGTCGTTGTTCACTGAGGTCACCTTTGGTCACGACAACACATATGTTTCATGATCTGGTGGCCTAGGGACCTGGGCAGGCCACCCAATCCACTCTGTGCTTTAGTTTGGGGCCCCATGGACCTGGGTCGCCCCCCTGACTTACTTTATTTTTCTGGCTCTGAACTCCTGATGGACTCTTGTTTTCTTGTTTTGTTTTTGCTCACCCTGCTTTATTCCTGCATTTTGTTTTTCCCACCATGCCTTGCCCCCTCCCCCTCGCCCATGTAGTTGGTTCTGTGTTTCTAGTTTTGGGGTGTCTGGAAACCACCCCTTAAAGGGTGGATTATTTTTTTTATTTTTATTTTTTTTTTTTGTTACTTATTTGTACCCGTAGGTAGACTTGGTTTGCAGTCTGGTGACAAGCCACCGGCTGCTGGTCGCTGCGTGCGCGAGCGCCCTAAACCTACATGTTTTGGTGTGCGGGAGGAAACCGGAGAAATCCCGGAGTAAACCCGTGCAACACGGGGAGAACATGCAAACTCCACACAGCTCACTGTTGGTCGGGGGCTGGGATCGAACCCACGACCTCATGATCCCCGCGGTCCCCCGGCTGAGGGTAAAACTGTGCTGCCACAGTGCTAAACCACTGCGCCACCGTGCAGCCCTATGTCATGTCATGGTTTATGGATTATGTCATGGTCAAGGGCATGGCTAGGACTGTGCCCACGCTTTTTGTTCATATAGTTTTTTTTCACAGTGTTATTATTATTCTGATCTTGATTATTTATGATATTAGTGCCCTGTGTTCCCTGGTTATTGTTTGTTATGTCTTCTCCTGTTGCCCGGTGTCTGTGTTTCTCTGTCTGTGAGTGTGTGTGCAGCTCCTCCACTCCTGTATGTTCACCTGCTGTTCTGATTACCCTCCTGCTGTTCTGTGTCTCCCAATTATAGTTTCCCCTATTTATGTGAGTCCCTGGTTCAGTATTATTTGTGAGGTCATTGCGTCAACTCCATGTTGTCTACGCCGCCATTGTTCACCCTAATTTATACCTGTCAGTCTTTGCCAAGTTTGTGTCGTGTTTGCCAAGTTTAAGTATAGTTTAGTTATTGCCAAGTTCAGTCTAGTTTAGTTTAGCCTCAGCCCATGTGCTGCCTTTGTTTTGCATTGGAATTTTGTTAGTTAAATCATTATTGCACCTGAGCTTGTCTGTACACTGAGTCCTCTTCCTTAAAACCATATCTGCTAGGAAGCAGTAATATGACAGAAAGTGCAAGAAATATGAGACAACTTTGTGAGGGGTTGCCGACCTGTCATTTGTGACTGATTGGAGACAAAAATGAGAATCAGACCTTCCGGGTGCAAGACAGGCATGAATGACCCCTGAACATCCATTTTGTAGAACTCACACTGGCACACCTGTGACTGACAATTTCACCATGTCAACCAAGGGCAAGAAAGGCAAGGCAAAGGGTGAGGGGTGCTGCTTCCCCTGTCTCACGGGCACCTACAGAACAAGCTGTTCCCAGAGCCAGCTATATCTGATGAGAAGGATTCAGAGGCTTCCTCAGCCTCCCAGGCTTCCCCAGCCCAGAAGAAGAACTAAAGAATGAACAGCTGATGGGGACAGGCAGTATCCCTGGAGGGACGGACCCCAAGACACAATGGCAGTGTGATGTTCTTAAAGCATTTGTTTAGTTTATAGTTATGTATTTTTCTTTAATTGATCTTATGTCACTTGTTTTGGTTAAAAGAGTAAATGATTGCAGCAAAAGTTTTAATTTGTTTGCAAAGGTAATTTTATTCTGAAATGAGCCATCAGTTAACATCACATCCTGTTAAGTTACTTCTTGTCTTTTTCCTGGCTCTCCTGAGAAGTATGGCAGACATGTTGTGCATGATCTGAATTTAATCTGTCACCATCCACTATTGGACATCATAGAGGCAATGCGTAAGTTCACTGATTTAATGCCAAGTGTGGGTCACCCCCACAGCCTACGGACAAGCAGAGCGCTCAGCTGGGGCAATTAGCAGAACAATGAGATGTGTGTATTGAGATCAATAGACAGCCTCTCTTTGTCTAGTTCAGGCGCCAATGTCCTGCTGTTGATATGTGTGACTCAAATGCAGGTGTTCATGGCTTCCTGCTCTGTACTGTGATGCTAATGTGCCTTTCATGTATTGTCTGTAACTGGGTATATAAGCTGACTGAAATTCACGTTCTCTCTCTCTGACCACTGCTGCTGACGAGAGCCTGAGAGCTCGCTCTGGCGCGCCTGCACGGCGCTGGAGTGAGTTCTGTGATGGCGGAATGAAATAAAACCCACTTTTAAACCTCAGATCGCTCCTTATTATTTCATGCCGCCACACCAAGTATGTTAAAGACTACAAATAGTGATGTTTTGTTAAAAATTGTAACTTAATGAGAGATTTTAAAGGAAGTTTATTTACAGCTAAAAACATACCAAAAAACATATGAAAACAGCTACATGATGCTAATTAAGTGCACATAGTAACATGAATTCATGGTTAATGACTATGTACAGAGAAATCTTTGTTAAAAGCAGAAGCTGAATATTTTGTATTATTTTTTTTTACAGTTTTCACCAACTGTTAATGAAGAAGTGTGGAAGTAAATGGTCAATCTTACAATGACTCTGTCTTCATTGACTGCTGTTTAACTTGGTGTTTAGTCAGAGTTTCAACACACTGCACGAGAACACTAAAGTGAAAAGGCAACATCTGATGTTTTAAAGTGGCCAAGATGGCATCAAGTCACAGATCATCTGTATTCAGTACTGGAAGCAGCAAAACCATGTCATCATCAAGTGCAGCCTGTGCCAGGGCCAAAACGGAAGCTCTCAAGGTGAGAGTATCATATGCTAGACAAGAAGCTAAACTTAAAATGGAGAAGGCTGCCAGAGAAGCACAGAATTTGTTGGATGCAACTAGGACTGATACAGAATTGGAAGTGCTAATACTAAAACAAGAAACAGATGAAGCTATGGTGTAAGCACAAGTGCTGGAAGAAGCTGCAGCAGTACATTCTGTAATTGAAGATAGAAAGTCTGAATCAGAAAATATCAGAATTCAACGAACAAGTGAATATGTTCAGTCTCAGATTGGTCTCCAGAATCAGTCTCCCTCTGCACCCTTATCAGCCCCATCAACCAAAACCCCCATGTGCACAGAATCACCTGACAGCTTCATCACATGGCATTCACCAGTGAATGGTCCCGAGTTGGAACCCACTACTAACAGGCCAAATTCTAAAAAAAAGTGACAAAACTCACTCTCATGGATTAAACTTAGCCGAGCAAATTAAAGTAGAAACAAACTTTGAAGCGAAAGGAAAAAACTCCACCACAAATGTACATATTCCATTGTATGTTTCCCCACATATTACCCCAGTCAGCACTCTGCCTCAAGTTGAACCATTGGCACATTTGGCACAAGATCTTGTTACTTCAGGTCTATACCAATTTGATGACAAGCCAGAAAATTTATGTGCATGGCAGTCCTCATTCACTAATGCAGATGCTGAAGTTCACCTCACAGCAACCCAAGAATTGGACCTTATGACCAAGTGGCTTGGAAAAGAATCTGGTAAACAGGTGAGATGCTCAGTTCATATAATTAACCCCAATCTGGCCCTACACAAAGCATGGGAGAGACTTAAGTGAGTGCTACGCTGCTCCCAAAATCACTGAACAGACTTTATTTCAACGATTGGACAATTTTCCTCAGATTTCAGCCAAAGACAACACCAAATTATGCGAACTCAGAGATTTGCTCATGGAGATTCAAGGAGCCAAAGAAGATGGATATCTCACCGGTCTGTTGTACCTAGATACATCTTGTGGAATTGCACTAATTGTGGACAAGCTTCCATACAGACTTCAGGAGAATTGGTGTCTTCAGGTTCATGTACAAAGAAGAGAACAATGTCGCTTTCCTCCCTTTGAGTATTCTGTGATTCTGTATGTCATGAAGCAAAGAACCGTAACGAACCCTAGCTTCATTTTTCAGGGCACTACCACAACAACCACAAAACCTGACAAACCCACTGTGAAGGAGTTTTTAATGCCAATAAATCCATCATGGTGCATAAAACAGATGTTTCTACAGCCAGTAATTCCCCCAACAGAAGCTGCCCTCTGCACAACAAACTACATCCTCTTAAGAAATGCAGAACATTCAGAAACAAAAACCCCTTGATGATAAAAGGCCTTCCTCAAAGAGAAAGGAATATGTTTCAAATGTTGTTTCTCAACCTCCCATCTTGCCAGTGACTGCAAATTTCCAGTGAAGTGTTTTGAATGTGGAAGCACCAATCATGATGCAGCCATGCATCCCGGCCCATCACCTCAAACTGTTAAGGCTCCATCACCACCACAAGAGAAGGGCGGGGAGAGAGAAGAGTCCTAACCTGTCTGATGTCAGTATACAGCTGCATGCAGGTTTTGGTCCAGGTCAATGGAGTCGTTCATGCTCCCAAAATATGCCTCACAAAGATATACCACAAGATAACAGAATAAGGCCATCAAAGCCTATGTAATTCTCGACGACCAGAGCATCTGTTCTCTAGCCAGGCCAGAATTCTTTGAGAGGTTCAATGTGGAGAGCAGCCACCTCCCTACGATCTCAGACCTGCTCTGGAATTGTAAATAATGTATGGAAAACAGGCAGAGGTATTCCAGATCGAGTCACTGATGATAAAGTTCTCATCTCTCTTCCAACACTCCTTGAGTGCCACAAGATCCCAAATAATTGGCTGAGATCCCAACACTAAATTCAGTTCTGCACCCAGCCCCATCTCCATCACATCTCTTTATTTCAGAGCTGGACCCTGAAGCAGAAATACTCTTGCTATCAGAAGAGACGTACTTAGAGTGCATAAGGTCAGACAACAGATTAATGGACCACACAATGCTCCTTTTGCCCAACGCCTAGATCTGGGGTGGGTAGTGATAGGAGAGGTCTGCTTAGGCAACGCACACAAGCCAACAGTCAACACATTTAAGACTAATATATGGGATAGCAGTCACCATTCAATCTTTGAACCCTGCTTGAACTCCATGATTATCAAGGAAACACAACAAAGCTTTACCAGGCCCCGGCAAATCACCAGACCAGATGTTAGGACAGACAGTCTTCATTTGAAATGTGCATGACAACCAACCAGCTCCATTGATGGAGGACATTCTCTTTCTAAAAATCATGGAAACGAATATCTACAGGGATGACGTTAACAACTGGATTGCCCCTCTCCCATTTAAAGAACCATGCCAGCGTTCACCAAACAAAAAAGAGCAGGCAGTCATGCGGTTCATCTCTCTTCAATGAACCCTTAAAAGGAAATCCGAGATGCAAGAACAGTATGTGCCATTCATGGAGAAGCTCATCACCAGTGGTCACGCCAAGGTAGCACCACTGTTGGACAAAGGTGAAGAATGCTGGTATCTACCTTCCTTTGGAGTGTACCACCCACAAAAGCCCAATCAAATCAGGGTGATGTTTGACTCCAGCGCCAAACATTGTGGTGTCTCACTCAAGGACGTGCTCCTTACGGGACCTGACCTTAATAACTTCTTCCTTGATGTCCTTCTGCAGTTCCGGAAAGAAAGAGTTGCAGTCCTTGCAGACATCCAGCAGATGTTCCATTGTTTTCTGGTGCACAAAATCCATTGGAACTTCCTCCGTTTTTTGTGGCACAAGGACAATGATCTCAGCAAGCCTGTCATTGAGTACCGAATGAAGGTCCATGTTTTTGGCAATACGCCATCTCCCGCAGTAGCTATTTATGAGCTGTGAAGAGCCATCAGAGAAGGTACACAGAAGTGTGGTGTTGACACTGTCAAGTTCGTGGAGAGACACTTTTACGTAGACAATGGCTTGATATCTTTACCATCTGAAGCAGAGGCCATCGACCTACTCCAACGAACACAGGCTTCACTTGCCGTATCGAACCTTCAGTTACACAAGTTTGTGTCAAACTCTAAAGGTGCATTAACACCAAATGCAAACGGGTGGCGCGAATCCATACAAAGGGAATGGGAAGATGCGAGTATGCGCAAATTTGCGTGCTCACATCCCAGGCTTGCTAGCTGCTAGCTTTGAGATTCTTGTCGTCACAGGAGTAAAGGTATCACCGTTGCAGAGTAAACTAGTTTGAAAATTTGACTCACTCACCTGGAGACTCAAGAGGACCAGGAGCCCTTCAGCTGAATCGGGATGTCATTATTTACCCACGGTTTCCTGTCATGGACAAGCTAGCAAGCTAGCAACGAAAACACCCCTCATCTTGTGAACTTTTGGAGGCTTGAGACAACATTTTCAGGTGAGCCCCCGGTTGGATAATGTAAACATAAGTATGACGTTATTTTTTATTTTGGGAATTTCCACAGTAGGTTGAACACAACTGCAGAAGTTTTAAAGGCAACTTCGCCTGTCTGCATCTCACTTAGAAGGGGAATTCATGTCTGTTTGCGTGTTTACATTGAGTTATAATGTAATCGGGCCGCGCGAAAAATTCGCCCATTCACGTTTGGTGTGAATGCACCTTTAAATTAAATTAAATTTTTTAAATTAAATTAAATCACCCTTATTGTCATTCAACTGTACAACCAATCATGTACAGTAGAACGAGATTGTGTTTTACCTATCTACTGTGTTAATCACACACACCCCAAGTGCAGAATCAGAGGGCCGCTGCCATTGCAAGGCGCCACCACAGATTTCCCTCCTCCATTCCATTATTGCTGCGCACCAAGCTGGATGGCAGGAAGTTCCACTTTTATATGGTCTTCGGCATGACCCGGCCTGGATTTGAACCCCTGCCTCCCGGGTGTGGGGCGGATGTTCTACCAACTGAGCCACCACTCCGGTAGGAGGCAGTCACCAAAGCTTTCACACCCAAAGATTGTGCCCCAATAACCAAAGATTTAGATTTAAGTAGTGAAACGATACCCACACAGTGAAGCTTGGGTCTACTCTGGGAGATCAGTGTAGATACTGTACATTCACCTACTCTGCATCAAATACTATCAAACCATACACACAACGTGGAGTTCTTTCTACTGTCAACAGTGTCTTTGAACCTCTGGGCCTACTGTCACCTGTTACAATCCAGGGAAGAGCCCTTCTCAGGGAACTTACCTCTGAACTGTCTAATTGGGACGCACCACTCCCAGAAGACAAACTGAAGAGCTAGGAAGCCTGGAGAGATTCCCTCCAAGACCTAAAGGAGCTTCATGTTCCACAAATGTATACAACAGCCTCCCTCACCAAAGCTGTGCGCACAGAACTGTTTGTGTTCTCAGATGCCTCAAACAAGGCTATCGGTGCTGTGGCTTGGCTGAAGGCAATTCAGGAAGATGGGAAAGCTGAAGTGGGATTTGTAATGGGCAAGGCTAAACTAGCACCCCAGTCAGAGCCAACAATCCCTAGGGTCGAACTCTGCGCAGCTGTTCTCGCTGTAAAAATGGTGGATCTCATTCGAGATGAACTGGACCTTAAGTTGGATGCTGTCCAGTATTATACGGACAGTAAGGTGGTCCTGGGATACATCTATAATGAGATGAAATGATTCTATACATACGTCCATAACAGAGTCCAAAGTATCCGTCAGTCCTGAAGTCCCGAACAGTGGAATTATGTACATATGCACGGAGGAGAACCCAGCGGACCATGCGTCCAGATCCTTACCTCCATCCCACCTTGCACAAACAACTTGGTTCACTGGTCCCTCCTTTTTGCATCAGACATCCACAACAACAACACAAACCACTAAGAGGTTTGAGCTCCTCGAACCTGAGAAAGACTTAGAGATCTGGCCACAAGTACAAACCTGTGGTACTCACTTGGAGGAAGCAACACTTGGTCTTAATCGTTTCCAACGATTCTCCACCTTCACCTCCCTAATCAGAGGGGTTGCTTTCCTCATCCATATGGCAAGGGCCCATAACCAGTCAAATCAAAACAGCAAATGCAAAGGTTGGCATAGATGTCACTTACCTCGTACTGCTGATGAAATAACCCAAGCAAAGGATGTGATACTGAAAGCAGCTCAGAAGGCAGCATTTTCAAAAGAGCTGTTAGCCCTGCAATCCAACAAAGCAGTGCCAAGAAACAGCCCCTTACTGAAACTTAACCCAATCCTGGAGGATGAACTCATATGTGTCGGAGTCCGGCTAAAGTATTCCGGACTAACACCTGCAGAAAAGAACCCAATAATCCTGCCCAAGGATAGTCATATCTCTCTACTGCTCACATGACATCACCATGAGCAGGTAAAACACCAGGGCTGCCATTTGACGGAAGGAACAATTAGGAATGGAGGTCTTTGGATCCTGGGTGGCAAAACACTTATCAACTCAGTTCTCCAGAAATGCATAACATGTCGCAAGCTGTGAGGGAAACTCCAGGAACGGTGCATGGCTTGTCACCATGGGGTGAGACGCCGGCTCGGCGCTCAGCCCATGCTCCTTTTATCCCTGCCTCTCATTGGGCAGTGCCTCAGCTGGTTCCCAGCTGTCAGTGTCACGGGACGGCTGGGGCCAATTAATCCTCATCAGCTGGGGCGCTGTTAATGAGTATAAAGAGGAGCAGCTTCGATCATTCGGGTCTGCGACATAAGCACTGCTAGGCTGAAGCCCCTTCGTCTGGTGTCAGCCTCAACTCCCCTTGCAGCATTCCGGTGTTTGTATCCCGCTGTGAGTATGCACGTCTTGTTACCCCCACGTCCGGTACGAGCTACCTACCCCTGCGCTGTGCAGCCTGAGAATGTACGTCTGTATGAGTGTCTGTGCTCTCCTCATCCCTTATCCCTTACCCAGAATAAAACATCTCGACTCACTGGCTTGTCCCTGGCTCTGATTGCCCGGCTCCCTAGAGCCGGATATGACAGTATGTCGCAGCCAGAAGAGTTGCCGGCGGCCGTGAGTCGCTGTGGAAATGTACCTTTCTGTCCGGGTGTCAGCGCTGCTAGCATGCCGTTTCCCAGGAGTCACTTCCGGCGCCAGGGCGACGAGCTGAGGTCCATCTCGGAGGCTGTCGACGGGACGTTCTTCACCCTGCACGACGCCTCCAACGTGAGACGCTGGCATCCGGGCCGTGCTGAGGAACTCCTGGACTGTCACCCTCACTCTCTGTACCATCTGGAGGACAGTGCCAGGATAGACGCTGCAGGTACACAGCAAGAGAAGCTCCACGGGGTGGATGGAAATCCCGGCAGGGAGTCGAAGTGGGCGACGTCTTTCCCCGCTTCGGAGTCCCGTTCCTGCCGCTATTCCAGTCCGGGAGTTCGCGCCAACCAGAGGACTTCCCCCGACCTGCGCCACGTCACTCGGGATTCCCTTCAAGGAGCCGCAGCTGACAGCAGTTATGTCCGGGGTCGAGTGGCTGTCGCGAGCTCTACTGTGTTTCCTGTCACCACCTTCAGGCATGTGGCGGCGGCAGTGAGATTGATGGTGAGGACTTCAGGGCTACGAAGCTTTCCCGTGCTCGACGCCTCCCTCGTCTCGATCTCCGATTTGGAGCGGCGAATCCTGGGTTTCCCCCTCGCTTCGTTCCCTGGGAGTAGTCGTCATCACATCGCCGAGTCACCTCTGCACGAACCTCGTCCGGATCCAGTTCTGGGTCATCGTCAGGACCGTTCCTCCCACGCAGCTGTCATCCCTTCGCCTCGTCAGTGTGGAGATTCTACAGCCTCGTCCCCTGAGCCTCGTTCCCCCGCTGTCATTCCTGGACATTCGGGCTGGCTCACCCCGGCTGTTTCCCCCTCCTCCTCGACGCGCTTCCTGACCGCTGTGTGTGCCTGGAATCCCGGCCTGGTGAGCTCTCTGCTGGAGACAACGCGAGCGATCCTCAGACGAATTCCCGGGGGGTCCTCCGTTATCGCCGGGCGGGGAGAGGAAGAAGCAGATTCCACTACAGCAGGCGATGCTCAACCTCCAGGGGGCAGGCAAGTCATTGTTTTTTTACACCTGCTTAATGATTTGCTCTGTCACATCCCTGGAGGAGAAGTTCAGGGTTCGCAGCTCCCTGAACTCTCCCCACCTGCTGTAACCTGTATTCCTAATCCCGCATCCTCTGTGTCTCTCTCCGCCGAGCGGTCCCCGGCTCCGGGTCAACGTGGTGGGATATGGAGAGGGCCTGTGGTTCCGCAGCTACATTGCGGACGGAGGAGGGGGACTGACTGCTGCGTGGAGTCTACGCTGACGACTGAGCGTCCCTGGGTCTCCACGGAGGAGCGGTTCGGTCCAGCGGGACGAGATTCTTCTGGCTTCACGCCGAGTGGGTCGTCGGCGGGGTTACCTGAGCTGGAGGGATCTCAAGCTGCGCTGACCATCGTGCTGGCTGCGGGGCCCGACGCGGCTAGATGGGAGCCTGACAACGACCTCCTGACGACGGATCCTGGATCTTCGCAGTCCTGGACGGCGTCAGAACCCGAGATCAGGCGAGTGCTCTCCTTTCTTTTCTCTCTTTTTATCCTTGAGCACTTCAGCCTATCTCCAGGGGAGACGAGCAGGGTGCAGCCGTCCGCTGCGTCTGAGCTCGTCTCGCCGGGTTCTGGCGCTGCCGGTGATCCTGATCCCGGTTCTGTTTTCTCTTCTGAGCCTTCTTCCAGGGTCACCGGCGAGGAGTTGCTGTTCCTCGTGGTGCTGGAGGGTCCGGGTTCAACGTTGGAGGTCGGTTCTGGTGCAGTGTCCAATGTGGGTTCGCCCGAGACCCAATCGGGGTCCAACGTGGGTTCGCCTGAGGCCCGATCGGGGTCCGACGTGGGTGCTGCCCCAGTGTTGTCCAGGTCCGGTGAGGAGGTGGCCGTTTCCCTGAGGCCCGCCGCCCTCGTCATCGGCTCTCCCCTGAGCCTCTTCCACCGGGATCCGCTCTGACCCTTCGTCCGTCTCAACGGTCCTGGTGGTTGAGTGATGCGGTCGACGACCCGACCCGCAAAACTTTCGGTTCGGCGATCTGGTTTCCCCCCACTGGTCTGTTTGCCTTTGGGCGGCCTGGTTCGGCAGCCGTTGGACTGGATTCCTGGGATCTGGGCCCAGAGTTCGCCGTCCGAACATTTCTCTTCCCCGGGTTGCCAACTGGATAATGGGCGGGGAGATTACCAGAACAATTCCGGCCGTTTTGGACTCTGCCTGCCGTCTCCTCGGGTGTCCTTTACTTCTTTTATTATTATTGAAGTCACTCGGGTGTAGTTTCTTTGTCCATTAGGGGATATATGTTTTTGTGCTGTGTGTTGTTTTTTTTTATTAACCATACTCAGCATTTTTATCTTATTGTTATCCTGTTACCCTGTCACCTTTTTTTTCCTCTTGGTGACTCACCTTATGTATCGCGCTGTGTATTGCATTTTCTTATCTTTACTCAGCGTTTTCATTCATCCTTACCTTAGCCTTGGCCTCGTCGGTGCATCATGGAGTATGCGTGTGGTTTCCTGTTCAACCATACTCTGTGATCACCCCATTCTGTCTTATTATCCTCGTGGGGGGCCTTCCCTAGCCCCGACTTTAACATTGACTGTGTTTGTTATTGTTTGAAGTAATGTGTTTCATTCCCACTTAACCGTACTTCATTATTACCCATTTGTCCTTGTCACCTCTGTTTCTTTAGGTGATCTTTTATATATTCAGTGCTGTGTGTTTTGTTTTCTTTAGTATCCATGCACAGCGTTTTTCATCATTTTGTGTCTTGGTGCATTATGGAGTAGTGTGTTTTGTTCCCCTTAACTATACTCTGTGATTGCTTTATTCATTCCTGCCACCTTTTTGGTGGGTTTTTGGTTTTCTTTTTTTTGCCCCGATCTATACGTTATTTGTATGCTGTCTGTAGTCATATTTGGTATTTTCCCTACCTGTGTCCTAACTCAGTTTTCTCCCTAACTGTGCTCTGGGTTAATCCTTTTCCCTGTGTTGTAGGGTATTGTATTTGGGTTTTTTTTTCTCTGCCCTGCTGCCCTACATTGGTCTATTGTTTTTTTTTTGTCCTTCCCTTTGCATCTTCCCCTCCGGTCCTGCCTCCCTTCCGCCCGCCCTAGGTGGGGAGGGGGGGGGGGGGGCTGGGATGTTCCTGGTCGTTCGGGAGCCCGACCGTGAGGGGGAGGCTCTGTCACCATGGGGTGAGACGCCGGCTCGGCGCTCAGCCCATGCTCCTTTTATCCCTGCCTCTCATTGGGCAGTGCCTCAGCTGGTTCCCAGCTGTCAGTGTCACGGGACGGCTGGGGCCAATTAATCCTCATCAGCTGGGGCGCTGTTAATGAGTATAAAGAGGAGCAGCTTCGATCATTCGGGTCTGCGACATAAGCACTGCTAGGCTGAAGCCCCTTCGTCTGGTGTCAGCCTCAACTCCCCTTGCAGCATTCCGGTGTTTGTATCCCGCTGTGAGTATGCACGT
Source organism: Pholidichthys leucotaenia (assembly GCA_020510985.1). Taxonomy (NCBI): domain Eukaryota; kingdom Metazoa; phylum Chordata; class Actinopteri; order Cichliformes; family Pholidichthyidae; genus Pholidichthys; species Pholidichthys leucotaenia. The sequence goes on from CM035843.1 coordinate 263,460,144, forward strand.
CTTGTTACCCCCACGTCCGGTACGAGCTACCTACCCCTGCGCTGTGCAGCCTGAGAATGTACGTCTGTATGAGTGTCTGTGCTCTCCTCATCCCTTATCCCTTACCCAGAATAAAACATCTCGACTCACTGGCTTGTCCCTGGCTCTGATTGCCCGGCTCCCTAGAGCCGGATATGACATGGCTAACCTACCACCAGAACGTCTTCAAGCTTGTCCTCCGTTTTCGTATGTGGGCCTTGATGTTTTTGGACCTTGGTTTGTTACAACTAGATGAACCAGAGGAGGGCAGGCAGAGAGTAAGTGGTGGGCTATTATGTTCAGTTGTCTCAGTTCAAGGGCAGTGCATATTGAAGTGATTGAGTTATTGGACATTTCAAGTTGCATAAATGCCCTTGGGCACTTTTTTGCACTCAGAGGCCCTGCAAAGCAACTCCAGTCTGATTGTGGCACCAACTTTGCTGGAGTGTGCAAGGAGCTTGGTATGGATAAAACAGTGCAGCGGTACTTGAGTGATCAAGGATGCAGCTGGAAATTCAACCCGCCACATGCTTCCCATATGGGAGGCTCTTGGGAGCATATGATTGGCGTCGCCAGAAGAATCCTTGATTCAGTGTTACTACAGCAGAAGACTCACCTAACTCATGAAGTACTTTGCACACTAATGGCAGAGGTCACTGCTATCATGAATGCAAGACCACTCTTGCCTGTATCTTCAGACCTGCAGCAACCCTTCATTCTTTCACCATCAATGCTCCTTACACAGAAGTCAAGAGTTCCGCCTCCTCCCAGAGACTTCACAGACAAGGGTCTTTACACAAAACAATGGAGACAAGTCCAAGCTCTTGCAAACCGGTTTTGGAGCCACTGGAGCCATGAATACTTGCCCACCTTGCAAAACAAAACAGAAATGGACTGTACCATGCAGGAATCTTCAAGCTGGAGATACAGTTCTTCTGAGAGACAAGCAGATAACTCGCAACTGCTGGCCAATGGCCAGGATCGCCACCACCATCCCCGGAAAGGATGGCCTTTTAAGAAAGGTTGAGGTGAAGACCACTGACCAGGGTACTCCAAAAACTTTCCTGAGACCAGTTGCCAAAGTGGTTTTACTTCTGCCCAAAGACTGATGTAGATTTAGATGTTTTGAACTCTCCAATGTTCATAGCGGCCTCACAGAGTCCAGGCGGGGAGTGTGATGTTCTTAAAGCATTTGTTTAGTTTTTAGTTACGTATTTTTCTTTAACTGATCTTACGTCACTTGTTTTGGTTAAAAGAGTAAATGACTGCAGTAAAAGTTTTAATTTGTTTGCAAAGGTAATTTTATTCTGAAATGAGCCATCAGTTGACATCACATCCTGTTAAGCTATTTCTGTCTTTTTCCTGGCTTTCTTGAGAAGTGCAGCAGACATGTTGTGCATGCTCTGAATTTAATCCATCGCCATCCACTATCGAACATCATCAAGGCAATGTCGTAAATTCACTGATTTAATGTCAAGTATGTTCAAGACTATAAATAGTGATGTTTTGTTTAAAATTGTAACTTAATGAGAGATTTTAAAGGAAGTTTATTTACAGCTAAAAACGTACCAAAAAACATATGAAAACAGCTACATGATGTTAATTAAGTGCACATAGTAATGTGAATTCATGGTTAATGACTATGTACAGAGAAATATTTGTTAAAAGCACAGAGGCTGATTATTTTGTATTATTTTTGTTTAGTTTTCACCAACTGTTAATGAAGAAGTGTGGAAGTAAATGGTCAATCTTACAACGACTCTGTCTTCATTGGCTGCTGTTTAACTTGATGTTTAGTCAGTTTCACCACACTGCACAAGAACACTAAAGGCAGAATTATGCAAATGTGCTGTAAGTACATAGTCAGTGATTCCAAGTGAAAACTGTCACTAATTCACATATTTTCTTGCAACTTTGTATCCCCAACTAGTCGCGAGTTGTCGCAGCCCAGAGAGATAGGGTTGAGTCATGTAGCAACTGTGCTAGCGGCAGCAAATTATGTCTATGGAAGCAGAAAAGAGAACAAATCACCCCAGCTCCCCTCAAAAAGTTAACTTACCAGAATGGGAGTTTTATAAGAAAGTGAGGATGTGAAAGTGGAGATTAAGGTTGTGTGTGATTCTGCAAGAAATATAGAGCAACAATTCTGTTCACCCACCTTCATATCCATCCCCCCGATAACCTTGCCATTGTAGAGTGAGGACATAGCAGTTAGTTTTATAGCTAAATGTGTCATACACAAACTCTATGTCCCCTGCACAGTCCTTTTAGAGAAACTTTTTTTTACACTTTTGTACAGTTATACATGCAGTTATAATTCCATCCATCCATCTTCTACCGCTTTTCCGGAGGTCCGGGTCGCGGAGGCAGCAGTTCAAGCAGAGAAGCCCAGACTTCCCTCTCCCCAGCCACCTGCTCCAGCTCTTCAGAGAGGATACCAAGGCTTTCCCAGACCAGCTGGGAGACATAGTCTCTCCACCGAGTCCTGGGTCTGCCCCGGGGTCTCCTCCCAGTGGGATGTGCCTGAAACACCTCAAGTGGGAGGCATCCAGGAGGCATCCTAATCAGATGCCCATACCACCTCAACTGATTCCTTTCAATGTGGAGGAGCAGCGGTTCTACTCTGAGCCTCTCCCGGATGACTGAGCTCCTCACCCTATCTCTGAGGGCGAGTCCAGCAATCCTACAGAGAACGCTCATTTCAGCTGCTTGTATCCGCGATCTTGTTCTTTTGGTCATTACCCAAAGCTCGTGACCATAGGTGAGAGTAGGAACGTAGATTGACTGGTAAATCAGTCAATCTGACTGACAGAATTACCAGTCAGTTATAATTCCCTAATCTTATAATAGCTCCTAAAGATCAATTTGATTGACAGTATTTAATAATAAAAACAAATTCATCTGTCCATGATAACCCTTTTACCGAGATATTTTTCTGCCATAAAAACCATGTAGTGAAAAGCTGATCATGTGATTGCCCTACTCTCTCATAAGCATATATACAGTATATATAAGGTCTAGAAGGAATGGAGATTTTATTTTAATCAGCTTAAAGCCATGCATGTGCTTGCTTTTACCCCTTTTTTTGACCTGTGAAGGAGAAATGTTTCTTTCAGGTCGGATAAATATGGGCCCTGATCTTGCATTGTCTTTAAGAAGCTGCTAACAGAGGGATTTACTTAAAGCCATCACAGAGTGAGTCAGTCACTAAGGTGGAGGAATCTCATAATTAAAGCCTCATTAAAGCTACACAACCCAACTATGTTGGTTTACAGGGCAGACAGGAACCTCAGAGATTCACAATGGGGCCTTTCATAATACCTCACTTCTCTGAGGGGAAAGAGAAAAAACAGTTGCTCTTAGCATTTGGGCAGATGTAATTGCAATCACTCAGCTTGTCTGATGCTGATAATGGGGCGATGGGAAATTCCTGTCAGAGTCATGGTGCAGGGTGGTTTCGCAACCACTTTGGCAGGCTCCACGTTCTACTGCAGGGCAGCAAATGAGTTGTGGCATGCTCACATAGCTGTCATTAAACACATTTTGGAAAAAGGAATAAGACAATCAAAACTCACAAGTGTGTGCCACTCTTGTGAAAAGGCAAATATTATATTGTCTGTCATCCCCGCACAGCCAAACGTGATGAAAGACAAAACCTTATGAAAAGCCAGAGAGTGAAAACACATCTAAACCCTCTGTAAATTCTGTCAGTGGGCATCTTATTTCACTTGGTTAAAAAAAAAAATGTAACTGTGGGAAGCCTAATAAAAATACATGTGATTTTTCTTTTAAAAAGTGCTGTTTGGTTTATTTAAAAATAAAAATGTAATGTTTGTTTTCCAAATTTTGGGTACAGTTTCCAGCCAGCAGCCTATTCCTGTCTGAAATGTGTACCTCAGTAGGTGGCTGAAATAGCACGTGGGTGCGACGTTCTTGTGGTCAGTCTCTGGGTACAGTATGTGACACTTGGCATCTCAGCAATGTTTCTGAGAAGCCCCTAATAATAAGACATTCATGCAATGATGTTAACAAGCTTATTTTCCTGGCTGGATGAGCATTTGTGCCAATAAGCCCAAGACCTTATTAGTGCCTCATGAGACCACCCAAGTTTCAATATAGTGATATTAAACATTTAATAATCACCACAGGAGAAGTAATGAAGACATGATCAATTAGAGCTACAATATTATCAGGAAAAACAACTATCGGGCTTTAATTAGCCTGGACACGTGATGCATACAGAACACACAGAGAGAGTGACCTGGACAAGATTGTCTGGATACATGATCATGAATGTGTGTCACATCAGTCAGAATTTTTTAGCAACATTTACTGCTAAGTTACTGCAATTGTAGTTTTATTTGGCAGTCATTCAGTATTTGAGGTATTCTGAGTGTTTTACAATTCAAAAAAAGCTTGTAAACATGTAATCTGTTGAACTACATATGTATTTACAAATAAGCAGAAGATACAATAAAAAAAGGCAAATATTGAATTAATGAACTGGTGAAATGAAGATATGGTATCAATGTCATTAGAAAATGTGAAGAGAAAACACATCATTATAATCTTTTTCATGTGTAGAGAACAAATGTGCACATTGTTATGGTTTTAAACTACAGTATACTTTAACTGAACTGAATGATATTTTAAGCTGGATTGATAGATTTGACCATAAACCTATGGGTACATTTAGAATATAAATATCAAATGTAACATTTTCCAAAGTCACTGTAAAAAAAAAATCTATTGTCAAGAAAAGTTCATAGTAAAAAAAAAACAAAAAAAAAACATAAAAAAATAACACTGACAAGACTGGATTTGACCCACACAAAGACTAAAGACCCCTTAAAAACCAGTTTCTCTTAACTTCTCTCAAAGTAACAATAATAATATATCCTCTAATGTGTAATTTTCTAAGCCAGACCGTCAGTGATGGAGTAACTCATTTCAACCTGACCTTGAGCTCAACTTAGATGAAGACTCACCTGAGGATCATCGTGTGTAAGTCTGGTGAAGATCAGGGAAATTTTCTCGGCGGAGTAGTGATTTTTCTTAACTTACATAAGTTTCCAGATTTCCTGACCTTTGACCTTGAGTACAACCTGAATACAAACCCACTTTAGGATCGGTGTGAATTTGGTGACTATCAGGGCTACAGGGCAACTGCCAAGGAGGAGTAGCAATTCCCGTGAAATTTGGACAGACCAACAGACACACGGACGCTGGACCATTGCATTAGTCCCTTTCGGCTTTGTCAGAATGAGCTAAAAACCGATCACTTTTTAACAAAAGTCAACATCAATCTAATCAATTCAAAACTAGCGAAATTGGATCTACAGTGCGCCTGGAAAGTATTCACAGCACTTAACTTTTTCCACATTTTGTTATGCTACAGCCTTATTCCAAAATGGAATAAATTCATTTTTTTTTCCTCAAAGTTCTACACACAATACCCCATAATGACAACGTGAAAAACGTTTTTGGGGGGATTTTTGCAAATTTATTAAAAATAAAAAACTAAGAAATCACATGTACATAAGTATTTACAGCCTTTGCTCAATACTTTGCTGATGCACCTTTGGCAGCAATTACAGCCTCAAGTCTTTCTGAATATGATGCCACAAGCTTGGCACACCTACGGTGGAGCAAAAAAGTACTTAGTCAGCCACCAGTTGTGCAAGTTCTCCCACTTAAAAGATGAGAGAGGTCTCCAATTTTCATCATAGGTATACCTCAACTATGAGAGACAAAATGAGAAAAAAAAATCCAGAACATCACATTGTCTGATTTTTAAAGAATTTATTTGCAAATTATGGTGGAAAATAAGTATTTGGTCAATAACAAAAGTTCATCTCAATACTTTGTTATATACCCTTTGTTGGCAATGACAGAGGTCAAATGTTTTCTGTAAGTTTTCACAAGGTTTTCACACACTGTTGCTGGTATTTTGGCCCATTCCTCCATGCAGATCTCCTCTAGAGCAGTGATGTTTTGGGGCTGTCGCTGGGCAACACGGACTTTCAACTCCCTCCAAAGACTTTCTATGGGGTTGAGATCTGGAGACTGGCTAGGCCACTCCAGGACCTTGAAATGCTTCTTACGAAGCCACTCCTTCGTTGCCCAGGTGGTGTGTTTGGGATCATTGTCATGCCGAAAGACCCAGCAACGTTTCATCTTCAATGCCCTTGCTGATGGAAGGAGGTTCTCACTCAAAATCTCACGATACATGGCCCCATTCATTCTTTCCTTTACACGGATCAGTCGTCCTGGTCCCTTTGCAGAAAAACAGCCCCAAAGCATGATATTTCCACCCCCATGCTTCACAGTAGGTATGGTGTTCTTTGGATGCAACTCAGCATTCTTTCTCCTCCAAACACGACAAGTTGAGTTTTTACCAAAAAGTTCTATTTTGGTTTCATCTGACCATATGACATTCTCCCAATCCTCTTCTGGATCATCCAAATGCTCTCTAGCAAACTTCAGACAGGCCTGGACATGTACTGGCTTAAGCAGGGGGACACGTCTGACACTGCAGGATTTGAGTCCCTGGCGGCGTAGTGTGTTACTGATGGTAGCCTTTGTTACTTTGGTCCCAGCTCTCTGCAGGTCATTCACTAGGTCCCCCTGTGTGGTTCTGGGATTTTTGCTCACCGTTCTCATGATCATTTTCACCCCACGGGGTGAGATCTTGCGTGGAGCCCCAGATCGAGGGAGATTATCAGTGGTCTTGTATGTCTTCCATTTTCTAATAATTGCTTCCACAGTTGATTTCTTCACACCAAGCTGCTTACCTATTGCAGATTCAGTCTTCCCAGCCTGGTGCAGGTCTACAATTTTGTTTCTGGTGTCTTTGACAGCTCTTTGGTCTTGGCCATAGTGGAGTTTGGAGTCTGACTGTTTGAGGTTGTGGACAGGTGTCTTTTATACTGATAACGAGTTCAAACAGGTGCCATTAATACAGGTAACGAGTGGAGGAAAGAGGAGCCTCTTAAAGAAGTTACAGGTCTGTGAGAGCCAGAAATCTTGCTTGTTTGTAGGTGACCAAATACTTATTTTCCACCATAATTTGCAAATTCTTTAAAAATCAGGCAATGTGATTTTCTGGATTTTTTTTCCTCATTTTGTCTCTCATAGTTGAGGTATACCTATGATGAAAATTGGAGACCTCTCTCGTCTTTTAAGTGGGAGAGCTTGCACAATTGGTGGCTGACTAAATACTTTTTTACCCCACTGTATCTTTGGGCAGTTTGGCCCATTCCTCTTTGCAGCACCACTCAAGCTCCATCAGGTTGGATGAGAAGCGTCAGTGCACAGCCATTTTCAGATCTCTCCGGAGATGTTCAATTGGATTCAAGTCTGGGCTCTGGCCGGGCCACTCAAGGACATTCACAGAGTTGTCCTGAAGCCACTCCTTTGATATCTTGGCTGTGTGCTTAGGGTCGTTCTCCTGCTAAAGATAAACCGTTGCCCCAGTCTGAGGTCAAGAGTGCTGACTAGTCTCTCAATTCCTGCTGCTGAAAAACATCCCCACAGCATGATGCTGCCACCACCATTGGCATGGTTATGAGCGGTGCCTGGTTTCCTCCAAACATGACGCCTGGCATTCACGCCAAAGAGTTCAATCTTTGTCTCATCAGACCAGAGAATTCTGTTTCTCTTGGTCTGAGAGTCCTTCAGGTGCCTTTTGGCAAACTCCAGGCGGGCTGTCATGTACCTTTTACTAAGAAGCGGCTTCCTTCTGGCCACTCTACCATACAGGCCTGATTGGTGGATTGCTGCAGAGATGGTTGTCCTTCTGGAAGGTTCTCCTCTCTCCACAGAGGAACACTGGAGCTCTAACAGAGTGACCATCGGGTGCTTGCTCACCTCCCTGACCAAGGCCCTTCTCCCCCAATTGCTCAGTTTAGATGGCTGGCCAGCTCTAGGAAGAGTCCTGGTGGTTCCGAATTTCTTCCATTTACGGATGATGGAGGCCACTGTGCTCATTGGGACCTTCAAAGCAGCAGAAATTTTTCTGTACCCTTCACCAGATTTGTGCCTTGAGACAATCCTGTCTCGGAGGTCTACAGACAATTTCTTTGACTTCATGCTTGGTTTGTGTTCTGACATGCACTGTCAACTGTGGTACCTTATATAGACAGGTGTGTGCCTTTCCAAATCATGTTCAATCATCTGAATTTACCACAGGTGGACTCCAGTTCAGCTGTAGAAACATCTCAAGGATGATCAGTGGAAACAGGATGCACTTGAGCTCAATTTTGAGCTTCATGGCAAAGGCTGTGAATACTTATATACATGTGATTTCTTAGTTATTTATTTTTTCATAAATTTGCAAAAATTTCAAAAAAAAACTTTTTTCACATTGTCATTATGGGGTATTGTGTGTAGAATTTTGAGGAAAAAAATGAATTTAATCCATTTTGGAATAAGGCTGTAACACAATGTGGAAAAGGTAAAGTGCTGTGAATACTTTCCGGATGCACTATATTTCCCCAAGTTTGTAATCATTATTTGTCAAATTATCTTTTGAGTTCATCTCAAAATGCTGCAGCATCATCCTGACTTGAATAAGTTTAGTATTTGTGCTAGAATTGGTACCAAGTGTAACACATGGGTCTAAATTGGGAGGTGTTGCAAAGTTTAACCACAACAAAAAATATATGGGCCTAACTACGTATACTGTTGTCATTTAATACTAGATAAGATAGGGTCTAGTTAAAAAACTTTACTGATAGTCTGCATTTTAATTTCTGGGGCAAAAATACATAATCACAGCAATTTTATTATTGCTGCTATTGTGATATAAAACTAGGTCTATACAAAGTTACACGAGGCATGTCTACTGAGCATAACTGTCCAGTGTACTCAGAGTCTATGTACCATACAACATATATTAATCCAAAAAATAATTCATGTGGATACAGTAGATAGACAAAAACAATAACATGTCAATATACATTAAATGTACAAATGCACTACTTGATGTTCACTAGCTCTTCCAACAGCTACCGCAGAGATAAACAGAGAACATTTAGTTTACTGCAGAGGTTTTTGACAACCATAAAAATATGTACTGTAACAAATATTTCGTCCATTTAATTTTCAGGTTATTTCATTGGTGAAGCAACATGCATTGAAGTTTTCCAGAGGAAGCGGCAGTGCACTGTGGAAAACTGTCTTCAAACTGTCTTTTCACCATCTGACAACCAGTAGATTCGGCATCTTCCTTCCTTCCTTCCTTCCTTCCTTTCTTCCTTCCTTCTTTCAAATCTCCTTTGTGGTTTGGTCCTGTTTGACGATGCTCATAAGCAGTCCATTGATTGAAGCAGTGTGTAAAATGGCAGTAGTGGATAACTTTAACTGTCCCGCACATGTGCGACGCTATACACCAAGGAGCATGCCCATGAAGTCTGAGCCATTCTGTATTGTGATGGCAGCACCAGCTGCATTGTCTATGAATATGGACGTGTACTGCCCTGCCTGCAGAGAACAAAAGACATAGTGGCAAAGTCTTTATAATTCATGCATGTGCTATATATGTCACTTATCTTACCTGTAGCTCCAGCAGCCCTTGCACACTGACGGTGAATATCTTGCTGTTGCTTTCTAATCCCACAATCATCTCCAGTGAACTGTAATTACACAAGAAGATACATTTTCTGAATATTTTTAAACATGTCAGTGTTTGATCCTTTATGACCTTTTTAAGTTCAACCAAGTGTATAATGCCTTATATTAAAAAGTCAGCAAGACATCTTGGAAATATGATTTTTCTTTCTTGGCAAGAGTTGAATCAAATAATCACTGAGGATTTTACCTTTGACATGTTGGAAAGAATTAAAAAACAAAAAACGTATTTTTGAACAGCTAAGTGGTGCATGAACACGCAGCGGCCTCTCTTCATGGTTTGTGCCATTTAGTGTTGTTTATATTACATTTAAGTGTAAATTCACGTGTTTAATGTCTGTATATGATGCTGCGCACAAGCTACAGTCACCACAACCTTCTGGAGATAAGAAATATGACCAAACATTACATCCTGGTTCAGAGCATTACAGAGGAACTCCGTGGCCTAGGTCTCCTACACCAGACCTCCACACCCCCAAACTCGGCTGCTGTGTCTCATCCCAAACGGAGACGCCATAGACGGTGGGAGTGGCAACAAAAGAGAGGTAAGCGTGGAGGTATCCGAACAAAGCTAACCGATAGCCCACACAAACTCCTGATTCCTTCCCTCATTCTGGCCAACGTATGCTCACTAGACAACAAAATAGACCACATATAGCTCCTGAGAACGACGTAATGTGATGTGCGGATGTTGTGTATGAAAATGTGTGTGTATGTGAAGCCATGCCCACCCACTGGGTGACACCGGCCCACTCTGTATATAAACCCCTGTTCTGTAATAAAGTTGAGGGAGTTCTATGCTGCATGAAGACTGACTCTGACTCCATTATTTATAGACATAACAATGGCGACGAGGAGAACAATGGGAGCGTGCCAAAACCTGACAGCGGGCGGCAAGCAGGACAACAGGGACGGTACAAACATTGCGTGCTCCAAAGGTTGGTCAGGACTGCACCGTGTGGTGAAGCTGGATGGCGTAAGTGTGGTCATGATGATAGCCACTGCCGCCATGTGGTCCATCGTGAGTGAGGCCATGGTTCGGAGGCTCACACCCCGGTGCCCGGACGCAGTAGAACTACCGGACGATGGGAGCTCCGGTGCCGGCAGGAGCATGACATTGGCAGTGCAGTATGGCGCAAAAGTAATCCCGGCGTTCCAGAATCAGAATCAGAATCAGAATCAGAATCAGGTTTATTGCCATTGTTCATGTAGTACACAAACTAGGAATTTGTCTCGGTACAATGCTGCAACATTAAACATGATAAGATAAGAGAAATAAACTATACATGTAATAAAGTGTAGGATAAGATTAAGTGATACTGGTCAACAGTTAAAATATATATTAGCCAGCAGCAGATACTGTGGAGAACTATATAGTGCAGTCGGTAATGCAGGAAGAAAACAGTGATGATTGACATGAGTCTGGTTGAGCTGCTGTACATGGTGCACGAGAGTCACTTAGTGTTCAGCAGTCTAATGGCAGAGGGGAAGAAGCTGTTCATGTGACGGGAGGTTTTAGTCTGGATGGACCGAAGTCTTCTACCAGAGGGGAGGGGGGCAAACAGTACGTGACCAGGGTGTGAGGGATCGGCTATGATCCGGCCAGCACGCCTCCGGGTCCTGGAGATGTACAGATCCTGGAGAGATGGGAGCTTGCAGCCGATCACCTTCTCAGCAGTGCGCACGACGCGCTGCAGCCTTAGTCTGTCCCTGGCAGTGGCTCCTGCGTACCACACGGTTATGGAGGTGGTGAGGATGGGCTCGATGATGGCTGTGTAGAACTGCACTAACATCTTGGTGGGTAGCTTGAGCTTCCTCAGCTGCCGCAGGAAGAACATCCTCTGCTGGGCTTTTTTGATGAGTGAGCTGATGGTCAGCTCCCATTTGAGGTCCCTGGTGATGGTAGTGCCTAGGAAGCGGAAGGAATCAGCAGTGGTGATGGGAGAGCCTGAGAGGGTGAGGGGGGGGCAGAGGAGTAGTGACTTTCCTGAAGTCTACAATCATCTCCACTGTCTTCAGAGCGTTCAGCTGCAGGTTGTTATTGCTGCACCAGGACGCCAGCTGGGCCACCTCTCTCCTGTAGGCGGACTCGTCGCCGTTGGAGATGAGCCCGATGAGGGTGGTGTCGTCCGCAAACTTGATCAACTTGACAGACTGGTGGCTGGAGGTGCAGGAGTTGGTGTAAAGGGAGAAGAGTAGGGGGGAAAGTACACAGCCCTGGGGTGATCCGGTGCTGATGCTAGTATAGTCTGAGACAGTCTTTCCCAGCCGCACATGCTGCCTCCGGTCCGTCAGGAAGTCGATGAACCACCTGCAGAGGGAGTCAGGCACGTTGAGCAGGGACAGCTTGTCCCGGAGCAGAGCGGGGCGGATGGTGTTGAATGCGGAGCTGAAGTCCACAAACAGGATCCTGGCGTAGGTTCCCGGGGAGTCCAGGTGCTGCAGGATGGAGTGGAGGGCCAGGTTGACTGCATCGTCTACAGACCTGTTGGCTCGGTAGGCAAACTGCAGCGGGTCCAGGAGAGGGGTGGTGATGGACTTGAGGTGGGACAGGACCAGGCGCTCAAAGGACTTCATGACTACAGAGGTGAGCGCTACAGGTCTGTAGTCATTAAGTCCAGTGATCCGTGGCTTCTTGGGGACAGGGATGATGGTGGAGGATTTGAGGCAGGACGGCACGTGGCATAACTTAAGGGAGGTGTTAAAAATGTCTGTGAATACAGGAGCCAGCTGTTTCGCACAGAGTCTCAGGGTGGAGGGAGACACGCCGTCTGGGCCGGGGGCCTTGCGCGGGTTCAGTCTGGAGAACTGTTTGAGCACATCCTGCTCACTGATGATAAGGGGAGGGGGGGAGGAGGGGGGGGGGGTGCCTTAAATGAAGTAGGGAATGTGGAGGCTGTGGAGCTGGAGGGAGGGGGGGAGTTGGACACAGATGACGAGGTGTCAAAACGGGCATAGTGTTGGGACAGTCTCTGACAAAGGGCTTTGTCATCCTGACCTTTAGGAGCCTGAGGCCGATAGTTGGTGATCTGCCTCAGTCCTCTCCACACGGAAGCCGAATCATTAGCAGTGAACTGCTGCTGGAGTCTCTCTGAGTATAGAGATTTAGCCCTCTTCAGCTCTCTGTTAAACTGGTATTTAACCTCCCTGTAGCAGTCCCTGTCTCCACTTTTCAGCGCTGCTTCCTTCTCCTTCCTGATCTGTCTGAGCTTAGCTGTGAACCAGGGTTTGTCATTAGAGTAACTCACCCTGGTGCGTGATGGAAGAATGTTCTCTTCACAAAAGTGGATATATGAGTTCACAGTGTCCGTGTACTCATCCAGATCATGCGTGGCTCCTTTAAGCATGCCCCAGTCAGATATTTCCATGCACGTTTCCAGCTTCTCCTCAGCTTCACTGGTCCGTATCTTCGTAGTGCTCACAACAGGTTTAGTGAGCTTCAATCTCTGTCTGTATGTGGGAATGAGGTGAACCATCACGTGATCAGATAATCCCAGCGCAGCTCGAGGGACAGCGCGATATGCGTCTTTCACTGTGGTGTAACAGTGATCCAGTGTGTTTAATCCTCTGGTGGGGCATTTAATAAACTGTTTGTAGCGGGGGAGATCGTGGCTCAGATTGCACTGATTAAAGTCGCCAGCCACAATAATCAGCGAGTCTGGAAAACTCCGCTCTGTGTGTTGAATGTGATCCGCGAGCACGCGCTGAGCTTCGCGCGTGTCCGCGTCGGGAGGGGCGTACACAGCGATCATTATAAAAGAAGCAAACTCCCGCGGGGAATAGAAGGGCTTGCAATTGATAACAAGAAATTCCAAGGCAGGAGAACAGTGTTTGGAAATTACCGTTACATCAGAGCACCAGATGCAGTTGATGTAGAAGCAGACTCCGCCTCCTGTGGTCTTGCCGGAAAGCTCTGTGTCACGATCAGCACGGAAGAGCTGGAAGCCGTCGAGGCGCAGCGCGCTGTCCGGTATATTTTCCCGGAGCCAGGTCTCAGTAAAGCAGAGGACAGCTGAGGAGGCGAGGTCCTTAAAACGCATCAGCAGTCTCAGTTCATCCACCTTGTTAGTGAGAGAGTTGGTATTGGACAGAAATATGCCAGGCAGCGCCGTTCGCGAGCCTCTCCTGCAAAGTCGCACGAGAGCGCCCGCTCGTCTTCCTCTCTTCCGCCGTCTCACTTTCCGAGCCAAACAATAAACCAGATCGGCGGCAGGGGCTAGAAAAACTGGGAGGAGGTCCGTGGGGGTGAAAGTCCTGATATTTAAAAGTTCTTCACGGGTATAAGTGCAAGCAGACACACAATTGACAAACAAAAACAAACAAAGAGCGCAGCGAAGCACCATGTCGACCGCTGTGGGCGCCATCTTGGATCGTGTCCAGTTCCAGGTGGCATGCCGAGGTAAAAATGTCATGGGGTGGGACTTGTTCAATGCGCTGGGTTTCACTCTCAAAATCGGTCAGACAAACGGTCAGCGGCCCAGAACCAGTTCACACAGGCTTTGTGGGCGTAGGTGCCGCTGGAGAACGCAGTGTGGACAGTGAGAGTGACACAGAGGGCAAATGGGACATGGAGAGTGAATGGGACCCGGCTAGCAATGATGAAATGGCGGAAGAACAAGAATCGGGATTGCCCCCACCCCTCAAGCAGCCAGAACCGGAGCGGGAGTCAGCCCCGCTGCTGGAAGCTAAGCAGCAAAAGAGCCAGACCATGCAGGCTGAGGGCCCCGGGGAAGAGCAGCAGCTGCAGGATGCAGAGGCGATGCAGCGGGACACCTGGAGCGAGGGTGCTGAAAGCAGTGATGAGATGCCAGGGTCGGAGGATAGAGCCGATGGGAGTGTCACTGAGAGCCCCGAGGGACAGCAGCCGCAGCCAGGTACGGTGATGACGCAGCAAGGCGCCTTGTACATGAGTGCTGGAAGCAGCGGAGAGGTGCCTGAGTAGGAGAACGACATTGGCGAGGGTGTCGTGGTGAACACCGGCAGTAAGCAGCAGCAGCTGGATGCAGAGGTAGTGCAGCGGAGCGCCCTGGAGGAGGGTGCTGAGTGCCATGACAAGGTGCCTGAGGCAGCAGACGATGCCGAAGAGCAGGCTTCGGTTCTTCCCGAAGCGCGGCCACTGGGGGCTGAAGTGTCTGGGGCCATGATGGTGGTGAAGACGGCAGTCAGGAACAGTTCTGCGGGCATGAAGAGACGGCGCGCGGGAAACCGGCACAGCGAGCCGAGAGGGAAGAAGCGCCTTATGGCGGGAAAAGACATTTTCGCCAGGGAGGGGGGCTTGGACCCAGGGGGTGGACAGCGGCCAGATGTGCGGATGCTGTGGGGCTGCCCTGGGCGTCCATGGCAGTGTGAAAGATGATGGCTGCCCTGAGACACTGGTGTTACCTAAAATAATTTTTGTGTAAATATATGTATATATATGTGTGTATTTTGTATATATTGATTGCTGGTGTGCATGTGGGTGAGAATGTGAGTAATATGGGATTATTTTATACATTTTAAAGAGACATGGTCCATTTTAGTTGTTCTTTGTGTGAATGTGATATGGTGTTGTAGTACAATATATTATTCCCCATGTCCTTAGTGCGTGATTCGGGTTCTAAATTTGGGAGGTTTTCAATGGTGTGTGTGGCTTTGCATTTTTTCTAAAGGGGGGGTGAATGTTGTGTATGAGAATGTGTGTGTATGTGAAACCGTGCCCACCCACTTGGTGACGCCAGGCAGGCACGGCCCACTCTGTATATAAACCCCTGTTTTGTAATAAAGTTGAGGGAGTTCTATGCTGCATGAAGACTGACTCCGACACCATTATTTATAGACATAACAGTAGAACTGCTGTGTTTTTATCTTTATGGAAACGTGGTTAAATGACAATATACCGGACTCTGCCATTCAGTTAGCAGGGCTAACTTGCTACGGTAGTGACAGAGTTTTCACAAAAGGAGGGAAGACGCGCGAGGGAGGCGTCTGTGTTTACATCAGTGATACTTGGTGTCATGATGCAACTGTTGTACACAAACACTGTTTGCCACTGGTGGAGTTTATGATCATCAAGTGCAGACCCTGTTATATTCTGAGAGAATTTTCATCTATCCTACTAGCCGCCATGTATGCCCCGCCCACTGGCATTGGCAAGAGGAGTAAAGCACTAAAAAAAGTCTATCAGGCCATCAGTGAGACACAAACGTCACATCCAGACAAATTCCTCACCACAGCAGGAGACTTCAACCATGCAGATTTAAAAGCCTTCCTACCAAGTCTACACCAACATGTAGACTTCCCAACAACAGCAGACAATTTGCTAAATCTGGTGTAGACAACTCACAAGAATGCATACAGAGCCCCCCCCCCCTTCCCCACCTGGGTCTCTCTGATCACATCACCATCTTGTTAAGGTCGGCATACAAACCCAGAGTGAAAACAATCAGACCAACAAAAAAGCAGGTATGTGTATGGCCAGAGGGGGCCTCTGATGCTTTGAAAGACTGCTTCAGCACTACAGACCAGGACACTTTCAAGCACGCAGCCACTCACAATGGACACACAAACCTAGAGGAGTACACTGAGGTAGTTATAGCATACATAGCTAAATGCATTGATGATGTCACTCACTGCAAAACCATCACTGTTCATGCCAACCAAAAGCCATGGATGACAGCAGAGGTCCACAGGCTCCTGAGGGCTCGGGATGCAGCCTTCAGGGCCGGCAACACTGCAGGACTAACAGCAGCTAGGGTTAACCTGTCCTGTGGCATCAAGGAGGCAAAACGACAGTACAGCAAGAAAATATCCAGCCACTTCAGCAACACCAGAGATGCACATTCCCTCTGGTGTGGCATACAGACCCTCACCAACTACAAGTGGAGCTGTTGGACCCCCGGGGTCAATCTTCATGACGCCAGGGCCCGGATGCCACACTGCTGTAGCTGACTCCTGCGGAGCCTCACCGTCTGGAGCTGCCACCCGGACATGCTGCAGTCTGTTTGTGTGCCAAACTGAATCATCCGTCAACTGAAAGCACGTTGTTCTCAGCCTCACTACGATCCTCATCGGCACCCACCATCTCCCACCATCTCCCTGGCTGCAGCCCGGTCATTCACCATCCCGGCCTCCCACCGGCGTGAACTTGAACCCAGTCCATGACGTGGAGCGGCACCTTACTTGTTTTAATGTGTTGTTGTGTGCTCCCAGTGGCTCTGCATGCTCAATCGGCTTGGGACCTCCGTCGTACTGCAGCAGTTCCATTGTTACCGTGTCCGCTGTGGACTCTTCACCCTCTGTCTCCGCCATCGGCTGAAGTTCGTCGTGGGTACGGAAGATATCCGGTGCCTCTCTGGTGTCATTCGTTGAAGCAGACTCTTCACCCGACAGCTCGGTCGTAACCTCCTGTAGCATCATCTCACTTTGGCTCATCAATAGAATTATTCTTCAGCTTAAAGACATTGTTTCACCCAGGAAAAGGACAGTCAAGAACTGCTCTTTCATCCCCCAGTCCACAACTGAACTCACATTCCTTTGTTAAAACCAGTCCCAGGAATCCACTCTAATGTACTTCCTTTTTGACTTTATGGCCCATAAACTTGGAGACATAGAACAGAACCCTGGGAGTACCTCATGGCCTACAGAGATCCACAGCTCAACATTGCCCTCTACTGGCAACTCTGGGACATGCTGGAGTTAACCAGTGAAGCTTTTAATCACATCTGTATTGACTCACTTCTCAACATCTTCCTCTTTTTCCAGGACACCAGGAAAAGTAAATAGACCCTGATGTTTGATGTGGACCATAATGGGTTTGAAATATATTAATCCGTGATTTTAGATATGTGCATGTTAAAATGTTTAAGGGAATGTTTATTCCTGCATGTTCATTTATAAGCACTGATTATAAGTTACCTGAATCATTAAGGTTAGCTTAGTTTTATATACAAGTGTATAGAGGGATGTTCCAGTATTAAGATGTGTGTATAAGATTTGCCAAGAAAGTTTCTCAAATCATGTGACCTATCATAGCCAATCCCCAATCCCTGCTTGACAACAGCTCTCTCTAGGTTCAGACAAAAGACTGTTTGCTCATTGGGCTAAAGTTCATAAAACCCACCCACGAAGGAAGCCTATTGGCCGGGGGCTCCTGTCAATCACAGAGGCCCGTGAAAATTCTCCACAGATAAAAGGGAGCTGCGTCATCACTTCATTCTCTTACTTCTTTTGTCCTTTGTCACTTCATGTCTATTCCACACAGCAGAGATCTTTTCGGGAGAACAAAGGGACTTTACTGCCCGAACAAAGAAGGCTTATCCCACGTGTTTCTTTTCTACGATCACTGAGCCTGAAGTATCCTGTTTTTTTGTGTAACCTCTTTGTATCTTAATGTTTCTTTAAACGCCTAGGAATTCTTTCTTTCTTGAGCTCAATTCTAATTAGGAGTTAAAAACTTCAATCCTAGACATTTATTTTTATAACTTTTCCTGTTAAACTTTCTGTAAACCCACCGTTTTAATTTTAATTTAAGTTTAATCTTGACTTTATTTTTATAATTTTTGACCATTCCCACACCAGAAGTTCTTTTCATCTAAAGTCCGAAAATCTTGTAATTTGCCATTGAATGAGATATTACAATTATTTTCAAATGCCCTCGTGAGAAGCCACAGATTCATGGGAAAGCCACTTGCCAACGAAGAAGAAAGAAGGAGACATCACCCGCCATTGCGCGCAGCTGAAGAAACAATCATCGCCATCTTTGATCAACCTAAGCTCCAACTGTGAGTCATACAGTCAAAATCCAGCCTTGTTGACCACTTGACTATAAAGGTCGAACTGTGAACCCTGAAATATCTGCGGGCAGATATTTCCCCTTAACATCCACGAAATCTTGAGCTGAGAACGCTGCCGAAAGGAAACCGACCATCACACCAGTAATCACGTGAGCCATATTCTGATTCATCTGCTGAGTTAAACGTCCGAGGTTTGATAATAATTTGATATCTAATCAGATGCAAATTAAGGAACCATTAACATACTGTAACTCCTCTTTTCATTAAAATTCCGTTTTTATTTTCTTTGTAATCCAGAATTTTCCATATAATTAACTTCAAACTGATCTAAATTCATTTTAAAGTTCCACACTGGTTCTGCAAATGTTGACATTGTTACTCTATCATTTACAAGTTTAATTTAATGATTAATGCGAATCATTGCAATGTCTTTTAATCATCATTTCATTTAATAAATATGTGAAAATGAGAGAAGTTCTTGAGAATTTATTTCATTCTGAGTCTGGTTTAAGTCCCCAGTATCGAATTCACTAAAATTTTGAGACTGATTATTAATTAATTTATTGAGTGATTAAACAGGTATAAAGTAAAAATTAAAGATTAAATTGCTCCTTAGAGATAGGAGCTGGTGCCCCTTTACGAGTGTTATTAATTTTTCCTATGTGTATGAACCGAGAATTCATCTCAGTTTCAATACATTAATATAAATTAAATAATTTTTATACCTGATCATGATTATTAATCATCATATTGTTACACTCCATAGCTTGCCGAGTGAAGATACAGAAACAGTCCAGCCCCCTCTCTCTGCTGTCTAAAGCGCTCTGCCGTGCCGCATCATGCATTGTGTCTGTGCCCGGCTGCTGCCACTGCGCTTCGGGGCTCTCAGCATGCTCGTGCTTGCACTCCTCTGCCGTGTTCACCATGCTAGCTAACGGCGTCTGTCTGGGTAACCTCTGTGGGAGGTGCCCATTTAGCTCCACGGCTAACGTCTCCGTTGCTTCTAGCTGGGACGTTAGCTCCACCATGCTAGCTGGCATTGTGTCCTTTGGCACAATTAGCATTCTAATCCACAGCTTTGTGTTACATGTGTGTTTGACAAAGTAGCTAGCAAGGAGTTCGACAGCATCCGTATATGACTCCATCGGTCCTAACGTGTGGAAAATTCTCTGACCCTCTATGCCAAGTTTGCGACCAATTAGTGCTCATTTCCTTACTTTGTCGAGTTTACCCAGGCCCAATGCTGCAATGTACATCTCGAACGCGTCCACCCAACGTGGCCACAGGACCGCTGCTTCCCTTGGGTGCTCCAGAAAGGGCCGTAGTAGTGTTGCACACGCCTCCATGAGTTAATCCTCAGTCGCCAAATGTTATGTCCACAAACCTGGCACAAAGGAGACTGACAAGGAGGTTGCACTGGAACTCAGCTTTAATATAATTGAGGTTGCACTACAAGGAACGCAGCAGTATGCCGAGTCATCCTGGGCAAGAGAACCCCAAATGGCAGACGCCCTTTATTAAAGGGCGGTGTGATGTCGCAACCGGAAGGCGGCGTCATCACACTGCATTTCACAATAAAACCTCTATGTCACATTCTGCACTTTTTTGCCGGTGCAAAACGTTTTTGTGCTGCCGTAAAAATGAAAGGGACCAGGGGACTCATGTATAAAGATTGCACATCTTTCATACTGAAAGACTGTGTATTCACAAAATTGGAAAAGTACGTGAGCACAGAAATATTCAGATGTATAAAACTGTTCACATGAGAGATTCTCTGCACCTTTTCTTGATACATCCCACTTCACCATGAAAACCAGAGAACATGCATGATCTCTTTACTCCAACTCGGTTCTTTCTTGCCAAGAGCTAAGTAATGACTCTGTTGTGGGGAGGAAGGTGTTAGACTTCTCCACCCAGAGATCAATGGACCAAGAGAGGAGATGTCGCTGGGGGGTCCAGACGGAACAGTAAAGGCTAGGCACCCCCCTGGGAGAGGAGCAAATGCTGGGCTGCCAGGAGAGGAGTGAAAGGCAGCACCTGTGTAATATCATGTTAATGTACCGCACAGGCTTTGTTCTGTACTTAATGTGAGGTCGGAGCCCCGGGCCACCATGCATGTAATTAAAGGTATAAAAGTGAGATGAACAGTGGCCTGGGAGCTCTTTTTGTGATCCTGTTCTGTTAGAGGGAGAATAAAGTCTGTGTTGATCCAGCTCATTGCCTCACCTGAGCATTCCCTCTACAATGTAAATGACTAAAAACGCCCCTTCTGCCACTCTTCTGTCAAGCAATGATTGTCAATCCTGAGCGGAAAGCACAATATAAAAGAAAAAAATAAATAACTTCACAGACTGTGACACTGAGGTGTTGATAATGGAGGTGGAGGTTAGACTTTTTTTAAAAATTTTGTTCTGACGCTCCAGAATCTACAATAAATGTAAGTTTGTCGAGTGGACCGTGTTACAATGGCAGTTAATGCAGCCAGCTCAGATTGAAATAAGCCAATAAATAAAATAAATTAAAATAAAATGGTTTGACATTAGCTGCAATAGTTTGACACAGCCTCCCTGGGAAGGTCTATGCCAAGGTACTGGAGAGGAGAGTCCGGCCGTTGGTTGAACCTCGGATTCAGGAGGAACAATGTGGTTTTCGTCCTGGCCGTGGCACATCGGACCAGCTCTTTACCCTCTCGAGAATTCTCGAGGGTTTGTGGGAGTTTGCCCAACCAGTTTACATGTGTTTTGTGGACTTGGAGAAGGCATTTGACCGCGTCCCTCATGGTTTTTTGTGGGGGGTGCTTCGGGAGTATGGGGTATCGGGCTTGTTGCTACGAGCTATTCGGTCTCTGTACGACCGTTGTGAGAGTTTGGTTTGTATTGCCAACACTCGGTCGGACTCATTCCCAGTGAGAGTTGGACTCCGCCAGAGCTGCCCTTTGTTACAGATCCTGTTCATAATTTTTATGAACAGGATTTCGAGGTGCAGCCAGGGAATGGAGTGGTGCAGCCAGGGAATGGTCATGCTTGGTGACCACAGGATCTCATCTCTGTTGTTTGCAGATGATGTTGTCCTGTTGGCTTCATCCAGCAATGACCTACAGCTCTTGCTGGGACGGTTTGCCACTGAGTGTGAAGCGGCTGGGATGAGAATCAGCAACTCCAAGTCCGAGTCCATGGTCCTCAGCCGGAAAAAGGTGGATTGTCCTCTCTGGGTTGGGGACAGGCTCCTGCCCCAAGTGGAGGAGTTTAAGTATCTTGGGGTCTTATTCACGAGTGAGGGGAAAATGGAGCGAGAGATTGACAGACGGATCGGAGCAGCATCTGCAGTGATGTGGACATTGTACCGGTCTGCTGTGGTGAAGAGGGAGCTTAGTTCTAAGGCAAAGCTGTCGATTTACCAGTCAATCTACGTCCCTACTCTCACCTATGGTCACGAGCTTTGGGTAATGACCGAAAGAACGAGATCGCGGATACAAGCGGCTGAAATGAGCTTTCTCCGTAGGATTGCTGGACTCACCCTCAGAGATAGGGTGAGGAGCTCAGTCATCCGGGAGAGGCTCAGAGTAGAACCGCTGCTCCTCCATATTGAAAGGAGTCAGTTGAGGTGGTATGGGCATCTGATTAGGATGCCTTCTGGACGCCTCCCACTTGAGGTGTTTCGGGCACGTCCCACTGGGAGGAGACCCCGGGGCAGACCCAGGACTCGGTGGAGAGACTATGTCTCCCAGCTGCTCTGGGAACACCTTGGTATCCTCTCTGAAGTGCTGGAGCAGGTGGCTGGGGAGACGGAAGTCTGGGCTTCTCTGCTTGAACTGCTGCCTCCATGACCCGAACCTCCGGAAAAGCAGTAGAAGATGGATGGATGGATGGATGGTTTGACATTAAAGTTAATGTCAGTAGGCGGATCACAGCTCATAGACAGAGTGCTGGTGGAGTGACTGAGGGGAGCCGGTGCTGACACACAAAAAAAAAATGCTGTGAAAGAAAGCCCTTGGCAATCCACACATGAAGGACAGACAGATGTGATGTAAGTAAAGTAAGTAAATAAACACCACTGAATACCACTCCAGTCTTACAGCTGAATTTAGACTAGTTACAAATCAAATCTGTCAGTGTCAGAATCCAAATTACACACGATAACCAGGCAGAACACACAAAGCTGGACAATATAAAAGCCTTTTTATTTCCAGACTGTAATCTCCAAACAGAGATATTTTAGACCATGGAAGCATCTCCTCACTTTGAGACACCTGCGTGTATGCAAATATGTATGCTACAGCTTCCGGGGTTCACCTGCAGGGATCCGCCTGTCCTCTGCCTCACAGCACATATTGCGCTGGAGCCAGGGATTGATTAATTCGAAAATGCATTTTGCCGACCAGAATTCCTTCCACAAGAGATGGATCTGTGCATGTTGCCTCATGAGTCAATTGTATAGTCTCTAGCACATTTTATTATCTTAAATGTCACATTTACAAAAACAGGATTCAGTTTATAATGGTGCTGGCTGTGGGAAATTAGTTATTATTCATCAGGGTTTTACTGTGCACAACAAGTTGAGTTATGGAGATAAATTACGTAATAATCATGTTTTTCAACAGCTAATTCATAGACAAATAATTTCAACTGAAGTAGAAATGTTATTCTAATACATTTTGTGAGTTTCAGCTGTTTTGTAGTTTGGCAGACCCACCTGATAGAGTCAAACAGAATTTTGTGGAGACCCCGCATATTCCCACATCACATTTGTTTTTATACATCCCACTGTGTGTATGAAAATCAGCATTTATACATGAGGCCCCTGGACACACCCATACAGTGGTGTGAAAAAGTGTTTGCCCCCTTCCTGATTTCTCTTTTTTTTGTATGTCACACTTAAATGTTTCAGATCATCAAACAAATTTAAATATTAGACAAAGATAACACAAGTAAACACAAAATGCAGTTTTTAAATGAAGGTGTTTATTATTAAGGGTAAAAAAAAAGAAAAACCTACATGGCCCTGTGTGAAAAAGTGATTGCCCCCCTCCTTCCGTTAAAACATAAATTAATTGTGGTTTATCACATCTTTGGAAAGCTGAGTTCAATTTCTCTAGCCACACCCAGGCCTGATTACTGTCACACCTGTTCTTAATCAAGAAATCACTTAAATAGGACCTGCCTGACAAAGTGAAGTAGACCAAAAGATCCTCAAAAGCTAGACATTGTGCTGTGATCGAAAGAAATTCAGGAACAAATGAGAAACAAAGTAACTGAGATATATCAGTCTGGAAAAGGTTGTAAAGCCATTTCTAAAGCTTTGGGACTCCAGCAAGCCACAGTGAGAGCCATTATCCACAAATGGCAAAAACACGGAACAGTGGTGAACCTTCCCAGGAGTGGCTGACTGACCAAAATTACCTCAAGAGCGCAGCGACGACTCATCCAAGGGGTCACAAAAGACCCCACAACAACATCTAGAGAACTGCAAACCTCACTTGCCTCAGTTAAGGTCACTGTTCATGACTCTACAATGAGAAAGAGACTGGGCAAAAATGGCCTGCATGGCAAAGTTCCAAGATAAAAACCACTGATGAGCAAAAAGAACATAAAGGCTTATCTCAGTTTTGCCAGAAAGCATCTTGATGATCCCCAAGACTTTTGGGGAAAATATACTCTGTGGACTGATGAGACAAAAGTTGAACTTTCTGGAAGGTGTGTGTCCCATTACATCCAGTGTAAAAGTAACACAGCATTTCAGAAAAGGAACATCATACCAACAGTAAAATATGGTGGTGGTGGTGGTGGTGTGATGGTCTGGGGCTGTTTTGCTGCTTCAGGACCTGGAAGACTTGCTCCAGTAAATGGAACCCTGAATTCTGCTATCTACCAAAAAATCCTGAAGGAGAATGTCTGGCCATGTGTTCGTGACCTCAAGCTGAAGCACACTTGGGTTCTGCAGCAGGACAATGATCCAAAAGATACCAACAGGTCCACTGCTGAATGGCTTAAAAAAAGAAAATGAAGACTTTGGAGTGGCCTAGTCAAAGTCCTGACCTGAATCCAACTGAGATGCTGTGGCATGACCTTAAAAAGGCGGTTCATGGTCAAAAACCCTCCAGTGTGGCTGAATTACAACAATTCTGCAAAGATGAGTGGGCCAAAATTCCTCCACAGCACTGTAAAAGACTCAGTGTCAGTTACCGTAAATGCTTGATTGCAGTTGTTACTGCTAAGGGTGGCCCAACCAGTTATTAGGTTTAGGTGGCAATCACTTTTTCACACAGGGGTCATGTAGGTTTGGATTTTTTTTCCCCCTTAATAATAAACACCTTCATTTAAAAACTGTTTTTTGTTTACTTGAGTTATCTTTGTCTAATATTTAAATTTGATGATCTGAAACATTTAAGTGTGACAAACATACAAAAAAATGAGAAATCAGGAAGGGGGAAAACACTTTTTCATACCACTGTAAATGAGCTGTGGCCTTAGATAACAGACTGTTGATTAGACCATCGTCATTTGGCCCCATGTTGTATTCTTTTAGACTTTAATTATTTAATAAAGTCTAGAAGCAGGGAATTGAAACCAAAGGGATGTTAGAAAAGTATTAATGCGGTCATAGATCAATAGGAAAGTGAAGTCATTCTTTCACTGATTTATGGGAGGAAACCAGAGCTCCCAGCATAAACCCACACAGCACAGGGAGAACATGCAAACTCCACACAGAAGTGTTCCTTCCCCTGCCAGCCTGGGGATTCAAACCTGGAACCCATAGCTGTTTGGCAACATTGCTAACCACTGTACCACCATGTTGAATTGATTCAGTCAGATTTCTTTTAGCAACTAAAGGAATCTCCCCTGCTATTTAGGACACTTCCACATTGGTTTTAATTTCCAACACAGAATTATGTCCATCATATACTTCAGATCCAGCTTTGATATAGAGCTTGTTAAACACAAAATATTGTTTTTAATACTCCATTGTTTTCTTGTGAGCTTGTCCTCCAAAAGTAAACAACCACATAAGGCTTTTTTATCAGCTATAGTTACCTTTAAAAAAAACTTTAGTCATTGTGAAAATGGTTAAATGCATTGACATGGCAGAGGGTTACAGCTGCAATGTGTTTAAAGTAGATCACATCCTACCCCAACCTTTGTGTTACCATAACATTAATTACACAAATATGAATTTAATGTATAAAATATGTGGAAAGTAAAGCTGGAAGTGATGAGAGAATGTAGAAATGAAACTAAGCACAAACTGGAAGGAAGGAAAGGGAGGGCAGGGATGAGGTTTGAGTGCTATTGAAATGGTGAAACAAGATGACGTTGCTGTATTACCAATATTTGGATATATTTGGAAGGTGAGTCACATGACCTCATAGACACATAAGTTGTAGGACTTATTGAATTTTGTCTGTGTAATATTTATTCTCCTCAAACTACTTGTCATGCACCCAACAAATGAGTTTGTCTAAAATAAGCTAAAGTAGACTAAAAAGCCTTTATGCTTGTTTAACAGGCTGCTAGTGGAAGCTGCAAGTTTTCTCTTTCAACTTTGTAAAAATTACAAATAATCATTTTCCCCCCCAAAGTCATACTTTTCTTTATAAAAAATCTGCACCCTCAGAGCTTGCATCGATGGCTGTAACATCACTGCAGCCTTAAAACCACACATTGCTGGCTCCCGTTTGGTGGAAAATCATACATTTCTATGGCAAATCAGTCCTGTTGGTCTTTGCTCCAACAACCATCACAATGAGCCTCAATTCACATTCTCTGCATTTTCATGAGTGGGAGAGTGAGACTGGTTTTGGCTTTGGCTCAAAAAAAAGCCAAAGCCAAGCACTCTTTTGGGTTAAGTAAGCCATCAAAATAATATTATTTATACATTCCCTTCATTGTACCAAGCGGAAAGAGAGGCTGTGCAGCTCTCCAGTCTGGGGGAGACTTTAGGGAACAATTTATTTCAGCAGTTTGCGCTGACTTTATGTAAATAGAAATTCTGAAATACTGGGAAGATCTCAGATTCGTTTTTGTAAATGTTTGCCATGTAGATAGGATACAGTAATACAGATATTTCACAATCAGCCTCCCACATCCCAAACAAGGGCATTTCACTGCTGTGCTGTTGGATAAAAAAGGTTCCCTGAGGTGTCAAAGGTGAGTTTATAAAGATTAGCTGGGCGACAAGGATGAGGTCGCTAAATGAGAGGACATTTTCTTTAGACCTGGCTCTGATTTTATACAGGAAATACCAAACTGGTTCCACACAATGCATAACATATGACGATTTTAACAGCTCATAAATTTTGGTGAATGTTTAGGAAGCACTAAATGCCAATAAAGTATCACTGTTTTAAAAAAAAACTAAACAAACTGTCAGAATGGGAATGTTAGAGTAATGCCTTGTCAAGATCAATGTCCCATTAACTTGTGTATGTGACTGGTTGGGCTATTTTTCACCAGTATAACATAACAAATGGCAACCCATGGTTACAGTGGTGAAAGACATTCTTGTGTAGAAGTCAGTGGATGAGCTCACAGGAGGATCTTCATTAGACTCATCAGGATAATAGAGAAAACCTACGTGTATCTGTGGCAGAGAGATTCAATGCAGATCAACACTCGAACATTGTCCCTGGACTTAAGCTGGCGCTTGCTCCTTTTCACTTCATTGTGATCTGAAAAAGGGAAAAGGATCTCATGTTAACTAAACATAGAGGTTCAGCAAAACATGCTTTAGCACTGACTATGTCAATGAAAATTTGGAAATATAACAAAAATCTCAGATCTGTAGATCTCAGTAGCTGCATTGTTGTAATTCAAACCACTTTTTTAAATTACGTCTTACCCTTGAATCATTTGAAGGATTGCAGTTACCTTTGACAACAGAGCTGTAGTCAGAGCTTCACCAAGACCAGAGTGTATCTAGACCAACACCTTCAGGTGTTATGACCAAGTCAAGATTCAGGGCGCTGTCACACTTTAAAGTCCACACCAAAGTCCGGACTAAAGTATTTATTTTGTCCCATTATATACATTTGGTCCAGTTAGGTTTAGTTTCACACTGCTCTTTATCCAAATGGACCAAACAGCTTTACATAACACACTGATGTCCGGCTGTCACAATGACATTTATAGATTTTTATGTAGCACAGACACTGTAGTTAGCAATCATGGTACTCATCCTTGGAGGTGTTTTCTGCACCTCTGGGCACTTCAACAACTGCACTTTTAGTGTAAACTGGTTTAGACTCCATCATATTAGTCGGTGAACTAGTTTAGTGAAGCTAGAATATTATTCAGATCTTCATTAAAAAATCTTTCACATACTCTCCATCACATCTCCCCTCAAAATATGTGGTAAGTTTCTACATTTTTATGATTTTATTTTAAATTGACTATTTATGCCACTAATAGACCATATTTCAATTCAAATCTGTATCTCTTTCTCTCTCCAAGTCATACAGTATTTTTTTATTTTATTTTTTATTTTGAATACTTTATTAATCCCAGAGGGAAATTCAGGGCATCCACGTGGAAGGATGAGGCAGCCACAGTGCGGCGCCAATCCCTTTACCATTCACACCTAGGGCCACTTTAGAGTTTCCAATTTTAGAGTCTCCAATTAACCTAACTCACATGTTTTTGGCCTGTGGGAGGAAACCGGAGTACCCGGGGTAAACCCATGCTGACACGGGGAGAATATGCAAACTCCACACAAAAGGGTCACTGATGGTCAGGGGGTGGGATCAAACCCACAACCTTCTTACTGTGCTGCCACAGTGCTAACCACAGAGCTGCCCAGTCTGGATGCCAGTGGTGTGGGTCTCCTCTCTGACTGCAGCTAACTGCTGCACAAGGCTACTATGAGACTGTCTGCCTGTGAGTGCTTTGGGATGGGGAGAGGGTCACGGTAGCACCTGCTGCTTGTTGAGGATGTCATGATCCTGAGCACGGTGGGTGTCGTGCTCAGCCTCAGTTCAAGTTTAGTCTTTTCTGTTTCTTTGTTTCTTTGTTTATTATGGCCTGCTGTATTTGATTTCTGTGTAGTTATGAGTTGTCTGTATTCTTAGTCTTGTCCTTATTGTCCTGTCTAGTTATTGTGTCATTTTGTATTTATAGTATTGTTTACATGGTTTTGTGCTTTTATTTTGACAGTGCTGTGCAGCTTCCAGCTGTCAAACTCTGCTTCGTGGGCTGCACAGCTGTCACTGATTATTGTGTACTTACTTTCTCATGTATCCACACCTGTCATCCATTAATCATCTATCCCATTCACCTATTTAAGGACATGAGACAACTTTTTCCGTTGCCGTGTCCTACTGTTTACTTCCTCAGCTGTTTCAGCCAAACTCTGAGTGTGGTGCAATAGAGGTGAACGAGAGTGCTCCAAGCAGGTATATTTATCCTTTTCTCCATTTCTCTCAGCTACAAGCCCCGTTTCCCTTTGGGTGTGACTCTGACTGAGTTTTTTCTCTTTTCCCCGGCGTGTCCGAGCACCTGAACTGGTGTTTCTCTCAGGCTGTTTTTCTTCCTCCTGGTCGTGAGCCCCGCTCTCCTCTGGCGCCTTCATTATCTCGTTATATGTATGTGTAGTGTTTTTCTGTATGTTCGTCTTTTGTTAATAAATGTGCAAACTCACAGCATGCGTTTGGTGTCCTTCTATAGCCCTTGAAAAAGCGCAATTCATGACAGAGGACAGTAACTGCAGAGCAAAAGTGCTTTGACATCAGAGTCTCCAAAACACCAGAAAAGTCTCTGATAACACCAGAAAAAGTCACTAGATTTGTTGCTGGTCGTTTCTCCCCCCCCCCCCCCCCCAAAAAAAAAAAAGTTGCCAGGAGGATTCAAAAAGTCGCCAGATTTAGAGAGAAAGTTGCCAAGTTGGCAACACTGCCCAGCTGTCCCATGTTTCCCTGATTAGTTTCCTCCTTATATATGTTGCCTTTTGTTTCAGTTCATTGTTGGGTTATTGTCATTACTGTCATTTCTCCTGTCATGTTCTCCGCTGTGCTTCCCATGAGTCTCAGTATTACCCCGTGAGTTTATTTTAGCCTTATAGTCCTGAGTTACTTTCCAACCCTCGTGCTGCACCTTTGTTTGTTCTTTTGTGTTTTTGTTAATAAATTATTATTGCACCAAAGTCCTGCCTGCTACCATGAGTCCTGTCTGCAATTCCTCATCAGCCCAGAGGGCAGATTCTGGCAATGCCACAGCTCATTTTCACTTTTAGCAACTGTCTTAACTTCCTGTGTTTAGTCTGAAAGTCTGAACCTTTCTGAAAATTGCTGTCACACTCTAAACAAACTGGACCAAGTTCAGTTTGATCCGGACAGAGACGACCTCTTTTTCCCAGATGAAATTTTGGCTCTTTGGTCCAGACCGTTATTCGGGGGAGCTTTCCCACCTAAAATTTTGGTCCAGGCCAAACTGAAAAGTCCA
Organism: Pholidichthys leucotaenia; assembly: GCA_020510985.1. Taxonomy (NCBI): domain Eukaryota; kingdom Metazoa; phylum Chordata; class Actinopteri; order Cichliformes; family Pholidichthyidae; genus Pholidichthys; species Pholidichthys leucotaenia. Next base: position 263,489,992 of record CM035843.1, read on the forward strand.
AAAGTCCAGACCAAACGGGTTAGGTGTGAAAGCCCCCAGTACATGCACACTGGTTTTGGTTTTGACTTAATGCTTGCTTAATTTCTGTTTGCCTTGTGTTGGTCGTGATACAGTCTGGTCCCAGTACGGTCTTAGAGTATGTAACTTCAGCCTCACTCTGTACTGTAGCTCAAATTTCCCCCCACATTAAAAGGAAGCAAGCACCTAAACAAACGACTGGTTTATAGTCAAGCTGTCAGTGCAGATATTGGGATAGATTTACTAAGGCAGTGCAAATTAGTGAGTGCGCAAGTTAGACAGAGCGCCTCAGGGAGTGTTCAATTTTTGCCATTGATCTACTAACAACATGCAAATCTATTAACACAGACGTAGACACTTCATTTCAATAATGCCCACCCATCCACCAAGAACACCGCACAATCGCGCACAGGCACAGCTGATGAAGAAGCGGGTCATCAACAAAGGCACAGCCAGTTCGGAGGAGCATAATATAGTTTTTTAAAGCTTTTGTTTAAGCACAAACCCCAATAATGTTGGGGGCGGCTGTGGCGCAGGGGTAGTGTGGCTGACTACTGATCAGAGGGTCAGGGGTTCAATTCTCACTCTGTCTGCAGTCTGCATGTCGAAGTGTCCTTGAGCAAGACACTGAACCCCCATTAGCTCCTGGTGGATCAGGCCAGTGCCGGTGTATGGCAGATACACCGTCATCAGTGTGTGAATGGGTGGATAGCAGGATCTGTAAAGCACTTTGGTCATCTAGAGATGAGAAAAAAAACGCGCTATATAAGTGAATGCCATTTACCAATAAAATAGTTTATATTTGTTCGTAATATATCAAAGTTTTGATTTTCATTTCACATGGCAGACTCCTTTGTTTAATATGTATAAATCAAGGACTACTCATGAATAAATTGATTATTGACCAACGTGTTTATTTCATTAACACAAGAACCGTCAAGATGGTTTGATGGAGACTCTGGGGTTTTATTATGTGAATAACTTTGTTTAAACAAAATCTACAGGTCTCCCAGTCCATTACTTTTCATAAATACTGTATGTGCATTTTATCTTTTCTGAAGTCTGGAACATAATAAAATTAAACACACACGATTTCACTTATTCCTCAGACTGAATGCCCATGGACTCCTAACTGGCTGCCCAACACAAAGGAGGGAACAGTTTAGAGCACTGGTGACAGAGTCAGCAAAAACCACCATCGGCCCCAGGAAATGAGTGCACCAGGACTGATTCGACAAGAACAACGAGAACATCAAGACACTCCTAGATGACAAGCAGAAGGCCTTTGTTGAGTGGCACAGTGACCCCACTTCCATTTCCAAGCGTGATCGCTTCAAGCACCTCCAGAGACAGGCACAAGCAGCGCTGCAAAAGATGCAAAATGAATGGTGGGAGAAGAAGGCAGATGAGGTGCAGAGATACGCCGACATGCAGAATTCCAAGATGTTCTTCAGCGTCATCAAGGAAGTATATGGACCTGCCAAGCCATGTACTACCCCACTCCTGTAGGCAGACGGTTCAACTCTGGTGAAGGAGAAGAGCAGCATCAATGTGTGATGGAGAGAGCACTTCAGCTACCTGCTCAATAGGCCCTCCACTGTAGACCCCCACGCCCTCGATCTGATCCCACAAAAACCCACCGTCCACTGCCTCGACCTCCCCCCTACAATGGACGAAGTCTTGAAGGCAATTAGGCAGACCAATTCAGGCAAAGCACCTGGGATGGATGGAATCCCGGTGGAAATATTCAAATCAGCCAGTCTTGTGGCCCTTAAAATCTTCCATTCCCTCCTCACCAGCATCTGGGATGAAGAACAACTGCCCAAAGACTTCAGGGATGCCACTGTTGTCTCCCTGTTCAAGAATAAGGGTAGCAAGTCGGACTGCCGCAATTACCGAGGTATCTCCCTTCTATCTATTGCCGGAAAAATACTGGCCCGAGTCCTCCTCAACTGACTGATTAACAACATCTCTGAAGTGAACCTGCCAGAAACACAGTGCGGATTTTGCTCAAACCGCAGCACCGTGGACATGATCTTCTCCGTCCGCCAAGTGCAGGAGAAATATCTAGAACAAAACATGGACTTATATGCGGTCTTTATCAACCTGACTAAGGCCTTCAACACGGTGAACAGGGAGGCCCTCTGGATCATCCTATCCAAGCTTGGGTGCCCAGACAAGTTTGTAAACCTCATACGCCAGTTTCACGACAACATGACTGGGCAGGTTCTCTCAGGTGGAGAGGTATCGGAGCCATTCAATATCAGCAACGGCGTCAAGCAGGGGTGCGTTCTGGCCCCGGTCCTCTTCAACCTCTTTTTCTCTTGCGTCCTCAACCATGCCTTCAGGGACTTGGACCTTGGGGTATACCTGTGATACAGACTTGATGGCTCACTGTTCGACCTCCGCCAACTGAAGGCTAAGACCAAGGTCGCAGAAAAGATTGTCCTGGAAGCACTTTTCGCTGACGACTGTGCCCTCATGGCCCACACGGAGTTTGATCTCCAGATCATCGTGAATAAGTTTGCAGAAGTCTCCCGCCTTTTTGGTCTTACCATCAGCCTCGGCAAGACAGAGGTACTGTTCCAACAAGCACCCGCCTCCACCGTCCTACCCCCCTCTATCTCCATCGAGGGTACCCAACTGAAGACGGTAGATAACTTTAAATACCTTGGCAGCACCATCAGCAACGATGGCAGCCTGGATAAGGAGATCAACACTAGAATCTGCAAGGCCAGTCAAGCTCTCGGTTGTCTCCGAGCTCACGTCCTGAACCAGCACAGCATCCAGCTGTCCACGAAGCTCAAAGTGTACAGGGCCGTTGTCCTCACCAGCCTTCTTTACGGATGTGAGATGTGGACCGTGTACAAAAAACACCTGAAGCAGATGGAGAAGTTCCACATGAGAAGTCTACGGATGACTGTCATCTGTTATCTCTGCTGGAGTCCGAGTTCCACCCAATGCAGGACATACTGAATGCACTGAGGAGCTCACATGAGGTGCTCACCGTGCTCACCGGCTGCACGGTGGCACAGTGGTTTAGCACTGTGGCAGCACAGTTTTACCCTCGGCCGGGGGATCGCGGGGATCATGAGATCGTGGGTTCGATCCCAGCCCCCGACCAACAGTGAGCTGTGTGGAGTTTGCATGTTCTCCCCGTGTTGCGCGGGTTTACTCCGGGATTTCTCCGGTTTCCTCCCGCACACCAAAAACATGTAGGTTTAGGGCGCTCGCGCACGCAGCGACCAGCAGCCGGTGGCTTGTCACCAGACTGCAAACCAAGTCTACCTACGGGTACAAATAAGTAACAAAAAAAAAAAATTAAAAAAAATTTAGCAGCAGACTACATCATCCTAGGTGCGCAACCGAGAGGTTTCGCAGGTCCTTCCTACCTACGGCTGTCAGACTGTACAACCTAAGCAGGGCTGCTCGCAGAGATAGCAAAAAGACGTGACAACCTAATATGAATGAATGCAAAAGACGCAATAGACTTACACAATGGTCCCCTCCGGTATACAACTAGGAAAATACCGGTCGCTATGGAGGGTGAAAATATGTATGGGTACATAATCATACCATGTAGGATAACTAAGTAGACGGTTATGCTGTTTCATTTCATCTAGCCACAATGCTCCGCACTGTGTATGTTTATATATTTATATATTTATTCCATCTAGCGACAATGCTCCACACTGTGTGTGTTTATATATATACATATTTATTCCATCTAGCTACAATGCTCTGCACGGTGTGTGTTTATATATCTACATATTTATTCCATCTAGCTACAATGCTCCGCACTGTGTGTGTTTATATATTCATATATTCATTCTATCTAGCTACAATGCTCCGCACTGTGTGTGTTTATATATTTACATATTTATTCCATCTAGCTACAATGCTCCGCAGTGTGTGTTTATATATTTACATATTTATTCCATCTAGCTACAATGCTCCGCACTGTGTGTTTATATACTCATACATTTATTCCATCTAGCTACAATGCTCCACACTGTGTGTGTTTATATATTTACATATTTATTCCATCTAGCTACAATGCTCCACACTGTGTGTTTATATATTCATATATTTATTCCATCTAGCTACAACGCTCTGCACTGTGTGTCTATATATTTATATTTATATGTACATATGTATACTCGCTGCTCTTGTTTTTCTCTTGCCTTCTGATTGTTGCTCTGAGTGTTGCTATCCCTGTGCTGTTGCAATCCTGGAATTTCCCCATTGTGGGACTAATAAAGGCTTATCTTATCTTATCTTATGATCATGAACATTCACTGGCAAGACCGGGTCACAAACCTTGAGGTCCTGGACCGAGCTGAGATGACCAGCATCGAGGCCATGATTCTGAAAGCCCAGCTCCAACGGGTTGGTCATGTGATCCGGATGGATGGCCACAGGCTGCCCAAGCAGCTCATGTACGGCGAACTCTGCTCTAAGAAGCGGAACCAAGTCAGACCACGCAAAAGATTCAAAGACTGCATGAAGCTCAACATCAGACACACTGGCATCCTTCCCAAACAATTAGAGCTGTGGGCTATGGACAGGCCAGGCTGGCACGCCCTCACTACCCAGGTGCAAGACTACTTTGAAGAGAAGAGGCGAGCTGATGTAGCTGAAGCACGGGCACGAAGAAAGGCGTTATTACCTGGGCAGTTTCCTTGCCCCTACTGCAGCCGTGTCTGCCGATCGAGGATCGACCTAAACAGCCATCTCCGTGCTCACGCAAGAAGAGGACTTAACACATGAGGGACAGTCATCATCGGATCGATGGACAACCAAGAAGAAGAAGACAGGTCTCCCAGTCCATTACTTTTCATAAATACTGTATGTGCATTTTATCTTTTCTGAAGTCTGGAACATAATAAAGTTAAACACACAAGATTTCACTTATTCCTGAGACAGCCACAGCAGAGACTGCTGTCATTGAGTTACTACGATGTTGCAATGTCGGGGGATGTCATGGATCTGTGCTTTTTATTTTGTCCACTCCAGGTAGGAAGGGCTATCCTATTTTATGGATACAAATTCATTGTTTAGGAAAGCTTTTTCATTTTATTTATTTGACCTTTACTTTACCAGGTACAATATTTGAGAGCAATTCTCACCTGGGATGTCCTGGTGTATCACCGTATGTACTGAATGCTTGCTTTTATTTTCGCTCTTAATCCTATTTGTGGAGATATTTTGCCCCTAGCTGTGAAGTGTGTTATAAATTAAATTATTATTATTATTATTATTATTATTAGGCTATATATAAACAAATGAAATTTTAAAAAAATCCTCTGCTGGCTGATGTCCAGTTCAGCACAACATCGATCTCTGTGAGATCATTTCTGTTCATATTGATCTGTTCTGTCATACCAAATCATGTCAAGGGAGAAGCTTCTCTCTCTCTCTGGCCACGCACCCTCAGTTCTCGACAATCACTGTCATCAGGCGCAGATGAATTAAGACAAGCTCTTTTTGGATGTTAAATCCTGGCGCATTTACCAGGAGACTGACAACCGCAAGCCTTAATAAATCAACTTGCACCAGTCATTTAAATACTCCCCTCCCTCAAATTTGTGAGTTGACAGGACAACTCCCAGAAATAAATATGTAATGAGGCCAGACGCAAAATTAACATAGTCCACACCTTTCCACCACTAACTTTGCCCTGCGCCCTTTAGTAAATCTCAACAGTAGTCTTTTTAACTCCAAAATAGGGTTTTGTGATGGCTCAGCATGTTAGTAAATCTGCCCCTTAAAGTGATTTTTCTCCATCATTTAAACTGATAACTATTTTTTTATTTACAAAAACAACCAGAAAACAAAGACAATGGTAAATATCTACAAGAAGAAAGCTTTTATAGCGTATATTCTGTCTACAGTGGTAACTACCAAAGTGGAGTGAACCTCTCTGCAAGGCAACCCCATCCTTTCACCAATACCCATGAAATTATATAAATTACTATATCACCTACTGTACATATATTAATGGCATGATAAACCCTCTACCAAAATATTAAAGGTAATTTGGTCACTCTGCAACTCTTGCTCCACTGATGTTGCTCTTCTGTTGTAATGTATGCTCACACCTGATTTCTATAATTTTCAGGATTAAACCTTTTACTATTGAAGTATCCCTGACAATCACTTATGTTGCAAAATAGCTTTAGTTAATAACGCAGAATTGCTTTTCTTGGTGAATATTTTCCATTAAAATATATGAAAACAAATATACAAGTTTAAACAAAATCAAATTCAGTGAGAGGTCAATGGAAATACCCAGTTTCTCCTAGGAAGTGGTTTAATCATTCGCAGTATGGGTGAAGTATTAGTGAATAGAAGCTTTACTCAATATAGCAGAGGCAGAGAGGTTTACCAATGTGTACATTGGCAGAAAACTGGTAGATTCCTGTGATTGGAGCTGTGAAACGTCCAGTGGTCTGGTCCATTCCTGATCCTCTGAGGAAGGCTCCTTTTGCGGGCGGCTAGAAGAGCAGGAAAACACAATTGCATACATGTTTAGTTAAGCTTGAGTGACGCACAAAAAAAGTGAAAATTCATCTACAGAGCAGAGGGGCATTCAGTGTTTTGCTCCATGGCAACTAATCCTGCAGTCTTGCAGCAGTCAGACCATGTATGTTAAAAAAAATGGATGTTTAATAGGCTTAGGCTATGCAAATTGTCTTGACAGTGGTAATCCCGCCATATTGTGCTTCTCCATTAAATACACTTTCTCTATATATATTTCTCTATATATATTTCTCTATATATATTAGGAAAATAATTGTTCATAAGTATTTATTTAACAACTGTTGTACTCTTCCAGGCTGTGAACTTGTTCTTCATTGATGATTAAAACAGCTTGGCAGCTAAGGGCCCCTTTTGGACCAATTTTTCATCTTTGGCAGATCCTTGTGAGTGTTGGACTGAGTCAAAGCTTTGAGGAGACTGTGGCAACTGTGGAGATCAGTGAAGATCATTGATAGATCAAAAACTGGCCAAAACGATCACTCAGTGATCTCCACCCCTGTGTAAAGGGGGTATAACTGACAAATCTGTTTGCTTAACAAGCACTTAAGTAATGTTGAACTAAATTAAAGTTCAAGTGACATTATTTTCACAAAAAAAAGAAAAAAATTAAGTATGTCATATTAGGTGTTCTGAAAGAGGATTATAACTTTGGACCCCCTATGTCCCTCAGATTAGAAGGGGTTATAAAGCCACCAACCCAGTTAAGTTAGAGTGTTTAACATGATGATATCTACAAGAGGTAGTGTTCAGTCTCGGCTGGCCCAGAAGCAATGGGAGTGCAGGACAGAGGGGGAGGTGGGAGGGGAGAACTCTCAGCACGGACCAGTTGCATCTTTAAGCTGGCTGTGGTGGAAAATACCGACACTGTTGCTCCTCCTGCCCAAAGACATCCACCTGAACTTTAGAGCAAGCTAACAGATGAACTGCTAACTGTTGCAGTGATTGATTAGATTGTGATTGTATCTTATGTTGGATAATGTCTTTATTTTTGCATATTGCTAATATTTTAGCATTCTGTTAGTCTAAGCTAATAGATCACGGATCAGTTTTAACTAATGTACATAAAGCAAAGTGGTGCCCAGCATGGTTAGATAACAGCTCGGAAGGTAAAGCCAACTTTATTGTCATTCAATCCATACAGCCAATCATGTACAGCAGAACGAAACTACGTTTCTCTTATCTACAATGTTAATCACATCTAGAATCAGAGGGGTCACTGCCATGCAAGGTGCCACCACAAATTTCCCTCCTCTGTTCCATTATTGCTGAGCACCAAGCTGGACGGCAGAAAGTTCCACTTTTATATGGTCTTTGGCATGACCCGGCCCGGATTTGAACCCAGGCCTCCTGGGTGTGGCGCGGATGCTCTATCAACTAGGCCACCACTCCGGTGGTGCTCAATATACAGTGCACAGTGCATGTGCATACAGCCACAGTGCATGTGCACAGTGAAGTTTTGATAGAATTAAAATAACTGAGTGTTATTTTGGCTAGTCCACATGCTTAAGCTATAAATATGAGCAGATCTAAGAAGTAACTTGTAGGCAGAAAAGAACAAGATTGGAAAAGAAACAACAATAACATGTTGTCAACTATGACAGGTAGTCCTTGTAGTCAACCCGACTTCACCAAGCCAGCTGCACAAATTTATATTAGATTTACCGTTCACTCCACTCTACCTGCACTCTCTTCCTCACCTCTCTTGTGCATTTTCCATTGAATTGGATGGTTGACCCCAGGTATTTAAACTCATCTACCTTCACTACCTCTACTCCTTGCATCTTGACTGTTACACCTACTTCCCTCTCATTTACACTCATGTATTCTGTCTTGCTTTTGCTGACTTTCATTCCTCTTCTCTCGAGAGCATACCTCCATCTTTCCAGGTTCTCTTCCACCTGCTTCCTACTCACACTACAGCTCACAATGTCATCTGCAAACATAGTTCATGGAGACTCCTGCCTCATCTCATCTGTCAGCCTGCCCATCACCGTGGCAAACAAGAAGGGCTCAGAGCCAATCACTGATGCAAATGTGTCTTTTCCCTTTGCTAAAGCAAATCATGTTTTAGCTTGAAAATTGTAGAGTAAATTTGCTTTAACCTCTTGCACTCCGTTGTTCCGCGGGCGGGCAAGTCTCTGCGTCCTAGGGCGCACGAGGGCGCACGAGAGCACACTCGTGCGCATGACACATGATAAGGATATTGATGGTGGTGGTGTAGGTGGTGTGGCCTCCAAGCGCCACTGAAAAAAAAAGCTGCAAACACAGCCGCGAACAGATTAGTTCATCTGATTGACCTCTCATTCGACTAATAAGAGCCTTGAATTGGGTTTCTGAAACCTTGAAGAGCCAATGAATGAAAACCTAGGAAGGAGGACCCGCCTCCCAACGCTTTGAATGCAGTGAGCCAATTGAAGCAGAGAAGTTCGTGAGCTGTTTTTTTTTTAAGGCTGGGTGAAGACTGACTGCTGGAGCGAATCAAAAAAGGACACAGGAAGAGCCCCACAGACCCAGCAGCATGGAGACCATCCACAAATGCAACCTGTGTGACAGGGAGTGCCATTCGTGGATCGGCATGTTTGGCCACAGGCGGTGCTTATTTTGTATTGGTTCCAGCAGAGTAGACGTTATGATTTCTTCCATGGTCATAGACCGACGGAGGCTGACGACGAAAGCTGAGTGACACACACGCCTTCGCCAGTCTTTTTTTAATTACTACTGTTATTTGTTTTGAAAAATCGTTTGCCAAAAACCGCAATCATGGAAGCACAAAACCGCAATAATGGAATTATGTTTTGATCGAGTCGCGAGACCAGAACCAGAGCGAACCAGTGTCGCGTTTGTCTGACAATGAGGAAGACAAGTTCGCCAAGACTCCGCTGTGAAGAGGTAAGGTGTTATAAGCTAAATTATTTTCTATCCCTGAAAATTGTAATCCAAAATGCCTTTTGACCGATCAGTAAATTACAGCTGTGCGGTTCACGAAGTCTGAAGCTCGTGCGCCGCGGTACAAGGGGTTGCTCGCAGTGTACAGGCTGTGAACACCCCCCCCACCCCCGCTATTCTTCTGCAGCGAGGGAGGGGGGGAGCCGCGGTGATTGCACTGCTGTCCTACATCACCACATAAGGCTAATCAGTTGTGTAGCGATGGCTGAAGTCCATCCTCTGTAGCGAGCGGGGGGGGGGACAACCCCTCCCACACACACACACAGTAGCGAGGGGGGGGGAAGCCGCTGTGACAGCGTTGCTGTGGAAACATGCAACGAGTGTAATCTGTCATGTAGCGAGGGCCGAACTCTGTCCTTGGTAGCGGGGGGGGACGACCCCCCCCCCCACACACACACACAGCCCTGAGTGTAACCTTTCCTTTGAGCCTAAAATGAAGCTTCTACATTGAATTATTCAAAAGTTACAGACGTTTTTCCAAACTGTGCCATTTGGCACAATTTGGCACAGTTCCAAAACGCCTGGGAACAGCCTGAGAACAAAGCTGTGTAAAATATTCATTTTTTGTGGTATTGTTACCAAATTTGGATCTCAGCTGGATAACACTTGGTTCTACATTTCTGTTGCATTTTCCAGCCGGATCGGACAGCTGTGTGTTATTTGCAAGCATTTGTATCCAAAAAAACACTGTGTCCAAATTTTTTTTCTTCAAGTTCAGTATGTTTAGATGACTGTAACTCAGTGGCCGGAGCACGTAGAGAGATTATGTTTTTTTTTGCCAAAAAATTCAAAGTGTTTTCTTTTAAATGAGACCAACCCCATGAAGATGCTGCAAAGGGTTGAAGAACAGCTTTCGATTTACTTTGGGCACGTTATTTTTTGGCATTTTTAGGAAAATTGCCCGGAGTGCAAGAGGTTAACATTAATTCTATTTGTTTGAAGTTACAGTACTTCTAGGCTATAACATAGACTACTACACTGAGGTTAGCTAGTAGCCTCTGGCTTCCAAACTATTAATTCTAAAGCTTCAACATTAACACCTTGAATTCCATATTGGTTTTTGATGGAACCAGATGTAATTGTCTACACAACCCTGTTGCACTACGGGTAGCATTACTGTACATAGATTGCTGTTGTTTTTCCAGTCTTATTCCTTTTTCTTTTTTTATATTGTACACACCACTGAAGAAAGAGAAAAACGCCATTTCAATTCTACTGTATGTCCTGTACGTATAGTAGTATTGACAAATAAAATCTTTGAATCTTTGAACTGAATCTTTGTATTAAGAGAAGACTCTAAACTGCTGTTATCATTTATGTTATAATCAAAAGAGATGAATTATTGTTCCACTTGCAGTCATTTTATAGGTAATAATAAGGTACTAATCACACCTGGAAACTAGTGAAAGCAGTGCATGCATCACTGACAGATTTAGCTTTTTTATGTTGCTTTGCCTTTTTTGTATCCTTCAGTGTGTGGCAGTTTACAGTGGACATAAAAAGTCTACACACCCCTGTTCAAATCCCAAGTTTTTGTGATGTAAAAAAAATGAGACCAAGATAAATCATTTCAAAACTTTTTCCACCATTAATGTGACCTATAACCTGTACAACCCAATTGAAAAACAAACTGAAATCTTATAAGGGGAAAAATAAAAAAATAAAAAAACTTACAATACCCTGTTTGCATAAATATGCACACCCTGTTATAGCTGGGGATGTGGCTGTGTTCAGAATTAACCAATCACATTCAAACTCATGTTAAACGGGAGTCATCACACACCTGCCACCATTTAAAATGCCCCAAATAAAGTTCAGCAAGTCTAGTAGGCTTTTCCTGACATTTTTGTAGTCACATCTTACAGCACAAGCCATGGTCTGCAGAGAGCTTCCAAAGCATCAGAAGGATCTAATTGTTCAAAGGTATCAGTCAGGAGAAGAGTACAAAAGAATTTCCAAGGCATTAAATATACCATGGAACACAGAGAAGACAGTCATCATCAAGTGCAGAAAATATGGCACAACAGTGACATTACCAAGAACTGGACATCTCCAAAACTGATGGAAAGATGAGAAGAAAACTGGTCAAGGAGGCTGACAAGAAGTCGACAGCAACATTGAAGGGACAGCAGGAGTTTCTGGCAAGTACTGGCTGTTTAGTACATGTGACAACAATCTCCCATTTAGGGTGGCAAGACGGAAGCCTTATCCTATGAAGAAAAACATCCAAGCCCGGCTACATTTTGCAAAAACACATTTGACATCTCCCAAATGCATGTGGGAAAATGTGTTACGGTCTAATGAAACCAAGGTTGAACTTTTTGGCCATAATTCCAAAAGGTATATTTGGCACAAACACAACACTACTCATCACCAAAAGAACACCACACCTACAGTGAACCATGGTGGTGGCAGTATCATGCTTTGGGGCTGTTTTCCTTCAGCTGGAACTGAGGCCTTAGTCAAGGTGGAGGGAATTATGAACAGTTCCAAATACCAGTCAGGGTTGGCACAAAACCTTCAGGCTTCTGCTAGAAAGCTGAAGATGAAGAGGAACTTCATCTTTCAGCAAGACAGTGACCCAAAGCACACATCCAAATCAACAAAAGAATGACTTCACCAGAAGAAGATTAAGGTTTTGGAATGGCCCAGCCAGAGTCCAGACCTGAAGCCGATCGAACATCTGTGGGGTGATCTGAAGAGGGTTGTGCACAGGAGATGCCCTCACAATCTGACAGATTTGGAGCGTTTTTGCAAAGAGTGGGCAAATATTGCCACATCAAGATGTGCCACGCTGATAGACTCCTACCCAAAAAGACTGAGTGCTGTAATAAAAGCCAAAGGTGCTGCAACAAAGTATTAGTTTAAGGGTGTGCATATTTATGCAAACAGGTTATTGTAAGTTTTTTATTTTTTATTTATCCACTTAAAAGATTTCAGTTTGTCTTTCAATTGGGTTGTACAGGTTATAGGTCACATTAATGGTGGAAAAAGTTTTGAAATTATTTATCTTGGTCTCATTTATTTACATCACAAAAAACTGGCATTTGAACTAAGGGAGTGTGTAGACTTTTTATATCCACTGTATAGCTGACACTGCAAAAACTTTCCAAGGTTGTAGTAACACGTATTTATTAAAATAGAGTGTTGGCATGTTTAATAATTTGTAAAGCTTAATCCTCCCTCCTCCAGCCTCATCAGACCATCCTTACAGGGTATAGTTCTTCCACTACAGCATGCCGTTTCAAACACTGTCTATTTCTGTTCACTCCAAATTCTATTCCAAGTCATAGACAGAGTGCCTTTTGTGTGCCGCCCAGAGTGTAATGTGTAGAATTGAAAAAGTAGATATTTTTGACCAGGGAGGCAGACTGAGTCTCGGAGTGGTACTGCCTACTTTGTAAGTGCCAGTTACAAGTGAGGGGATGATCCTCACATAATTTTCCCACATCCAAACTTAAGCAACGATTAACAAACCCTCTTTCAAACGAAGTTAAGACAGAGAAACTAAATGTGAAACCATGCAGAGGAAGATTAGCCAAAACATACTTTTTTCAGCCACAAGTGGGGAGTGAAGCTGAACTGATTTATAAACATTTACTTGGTTTTAAACAAACTTACTGTCTGAAAGTTCTGGAGCTCCACCAGAGTCTTCTTGTCCACCACAACAGGTCCCTTGAGTTTGCAGTGGAAAGCCTCTTCTATTCTGCGGTAGGAGGTCATCCCTTCCAGTGTGAGGAGGGCTGTAGGTAACTGGCTGGGACTGGCTTGTCTGTCCAGTGCTGCTGCTCTCCTTTCAGTAGCCTCTGACAAGGACATATTCTGTTTTGTTTTTACAGTGCAGGGAAACTGAAGGAGAATTTCAGAAGTTTTCTCTCTTCTTTAAGGTGTCAAAAAATTGCTATGCACTAATGTATGATACCATATCATCCACAAATCTAACAAATGAACAACAGCTCAAGCCTGGAAAAAACAACAACATGCTTCTACCTTTAATCATCTCTTTGAACTCCTGCAGAAGAACTTCCTGGGTCACTTCAGCCCCAGGAGAGCCAGGAGGTCCCTGGGGGCCAGGAGGACCTGGAGGACCAGGTGGCCCGGGCTAATAAAAGATACAAACCATTGTCATGCATCAAACTTTATCTGAAAATCTGTTGCTATGATTTCAAGACAACCACAATGTGAAAAACTTTTTAACTAATTGTTCTAGATTTACCAGGGGCCGTTTGCGCTTGCGACACTTTCCAGGGAAGTTTCCAACAGGTCTTTTCACAAAGTCCATCCATGATCCCAATGGATCCACCCTGTGCTCAGGAATCTGCACCAGAAACAAAAAGTGATGGTGACCAGAAAATAAGATGATTGCAAAAGAAGGACGCACAAGCTGTACCCAGCTAACGCTTGATCCAAACTCTCCAGCACGTTAGATGGTTAATTCTGTCTCCAATTCTTCAAAACAATTTCTTAAATGCTTGTCTAAATATGTGGTGCTATATAATCCTCCCCTGTGAGTTTCTCAATTTGCCAATCAGTCAGCATTTTCCTAAAAAAAGCTTCTGTTTGAGCTTATTTTTTCAGATAATTCACTCAGGTACTATGTCACTTCTTTGCCCAACAGGTTTGGATAAATGTAAACAAAACTTGTGAAGCATTTTTTTCAGCACATGAAAATTTCCATGAGCACTCTGATGAAAAATGAGTCTGCCCGTCTATGTGTCATTGTGACCGCAGAGCTCAATTACAGAAGTTTACAACAACACGTCCAAATGGCCAACCCTTTCTCCCTCACTAAAAGACACACTGACTTTTTTATTTTATTAATATATGTTATGGGTTAAATGTTATTAAAATTATATATACAGAAAATACAGCGGGGAAAATAAGCATTGAACACGTTGTGGTGAACACTCAATGGACCTGTTGGACCGGTTCTGTGACTCGCATTTCAGGTCAGAACAAAGGCAGGAAGCTTAGCCTTGTTATGCAAGACTGGAGACTGTGGGGGGTCGATTAAAGGATGCGTGGGAGACAGTGGAAGTGATATCATGGAGGGAAATGCATTGTGACTGTCTTTATTATGCCAGGTGGTGAAATGCATTGTGACTGTCTTTATTATGCAAGGTGGTCTGTGGGACATGTGATCTATGAGGTGTGAAGTCCCTGATATTTAAGGACAAGAGTTACTGTTTCATCCTCTTTCTTTTTTCTGCTGTTGAAATGATGGAGATGTGAATAAAGATGACTCTGAGAAAGAACGCTGCCTCGTTATTTTCACATCTTCCACAACATCAACATTTTCTCATTAAACATATTTCTGACATTGACCTGAGATTTTCATTAGATATCGGTAACAACCCAAGTAATCCAGACATACAAAGAAATCATGGCAACTGTGTTCACAAATCAAGTTATATTTAATAATGTGGAATGACACAGGGAATAAGTATTGAACACACTTGGGGAAATTCATTTAATATTTAGTAGAAAAGCCTTTGTTGTTGGTAATAACCTCCTGTATGAAGAAACTAGGCGCAGGCATTGCTCAGGAGTGATTTTAGCACACTCTTCCACACAAACTGTCTTCAAATCTTGAAGGTTCCGTGGGTGTCTTCTATGAACTCTGATCATCAGTTCGTTCCATTATGGGGGACCCATGCTGTGGTATTCACCTCAGACTGGAAGGAAGGGAGAGGCAGTAAATGTCTTTATTATGCAAGGTGGTCTGTGGGACATGTGATCTATGAGGTGTGAAGTCCCTGATATTTAAGGACAAGAGTTACTGTTTCATCCTCTTTCTTTTTTCTGCTGTTGAAATGATGGAGATGTGAATAAAGATGACTCTGAGAAAGAACGCTGCCTCGTTATTTTCACATCTTCCACAACATCAACATTTTCTCATTAAACATATTTCTGACATTGACCTGAGATTTTCATTAGATATCGGTAACAACCCAAGTAATCCAGACATACAAAGAAATCATGGCAACTGTGTTCACAAATCAAGTTATATTTAATAATGTGGAATGACACAGGGAATAAGTATTGAACACACTTGGGGAAATTCATTTAATATTTAGTAGAAAAGCCTTTGTTGTTGGTAATAACCTCCTGTATGAAGAAACTAGGCGCAGGCATTGCTCAGGAGTGATTTTAGCACACTCTTCCACACAAACTGTCTTCAAATCTTGAAGGTTCCGTGGGTGTCTTCTATGAACTCTGATCATCAGTTCGTTCCATTATGGGGGACCCATGCTGTGGTATTCACCTCAGACTGGAAGGAAGGGAGAGGCAGTAAATTCCTCTGCCGGAAGAGCATGGGGATTAAGCGACTGGGGGACAATAGGAATTGTGATGCGAGAATGAATCGTGATGCAAGACCTCAGGCAGCAGGGGGTGTGAGTGTTGTAATATAAAGGAGAGGCCCTGCAACATGAGATCAATGTTTTCTGATTCTGAGAGATGTAAGAGAGTGAATAAAATTTGTCTGCTTTGAATGTTTGGCCTGATTATTCCTCTCTCCACACTGGTGACCCCAACGTGATCCAGTGTGGAGAGAGGAATAATCAGGCCAAGCATTCAAAGCAGATGAACTTTATTTACTCTCTCACATCTCTCAGAATCAGAAAACATTGACCACATGTTGCAGGGCCTCTCCTTTATATTACAACAAAGGTCAGGCAGGTCCTATTTAAGTGATTTCTTGATTGAGAACAGGTGTGGCAGTAATCAGACCTGGGTATGGATAGAGAAATTTAACTCATCTTTCCAAAGATGTGATAAACCACAATTAATTTATGTTTTAACATGGGGGGGCAATCACTTTTTCACACACGGCCATGTAGGTTTGGGGTATTTTTTAACCTTTGATAATAAACACCTTCATTTAAAAACTGCATTGTGTGTTTATTTGTGTTATCTCTGTCTAATATTTAAATTTGTTTGATGATCTGAGACATTTAAGTGTGACAAACACACAAAAAAAATGAGAAATCAGGAAGGGGGCAAACACTTTTTCACACCACTGCACACACACACACACACACACACATACGTATATATATACATATACACACACACACACACACACATATACGTAATAAAAGAGACTACAGTAAAGAACTGGAGAAAAACAGAGACAATATTAAAAATACATGGACAATACTTAACAATATTCTTGGAAATAAAAACAGAAATACAAGCTACCCAACCAATTTTTCAAAAAATAATAAAACGACTCAGTGTGAATGAAAACCTGCAGATGAATTTAATAACTTTTTTGTTAACATTGGTCCTAATTTGGCTTGAGAAATACCCATTACAGCACCTACAAGTGATACAATAAGCAAAAACACTGCTATAAAAGACTCCATTTTCATAAAGAACACAGACGAGAGAGAGGTCATTGAAATTGTTAAATCGTTTAAAAGTAAAACATCTACGGACTGTGATGGTATTGACATGCTCTTAGTCAAAACTATTATTGAATGCTTAGTGAAACCACTGACGTATATCTGTAACCTGTCTCTCCAAACAGGTATATTTCCCAATGCAATGAAAATAGCTAAAGTAATTCCGATATACAAGACGGGTGACAGAGGGGAATTCTCAAACTATAGACCAATTTCACTATTGCCGTAATTTTCCAAGATACTTGAAAAAATATTCTGTGAGAGAATTGACAACTTCATACTGAAGAATAATTTATTGTGTGAGCAGCAATATGGGTTCAGACACAAGAGGACAACTGCATTTGCTCTAATGGAATTTATAGAAAAAATATCAACTGCCGTTGAAAATAAAGAGTATTCAGTTGGGGTATTCCTGGATCTTAAAAAAGCATTTGATACAGTGGATCATAATTTATTATTAAAGAAACTACAAAATTGTGGTATTAGGGGGGTAGCACTGTCCTGGTTATGTAGTTACTTAAAGAATAGATATCAGTATGGATGTGTTGGTAACAAAAACTCACAGTTACTGAAGGTTACTTGTGAAGTCCCACAGGGTTCAGTTTTGGGGCCATTGTTATTCAATATGTATATAAATGATATATGTAAAGTTTCAGAAAAAAATGGATTTAATATTGTTTGCAGATGACACTAATCTATTATGCAGTGGAAGCAATTTGGAACAACTTTTGGATACACTCGGAAAGGAATTAGGAAAGCTTAAACTGTGGTTTGATTCAAACAAATTAACGCTCAATTTAAGTAAGACAAAATTTATAGTTTTTAACAACCATCACAACAACTTAGTATCTAAACTCAGTGTAAATGGTGTAGAGATTGAAAGGGTATCCGAAACTAAATTTCTTGGAGTAATAATTGATAATAAACTGTGTTGGAAGTCACATATTAATTATATTAAAGGTAAAATATCTAAATCAATTGCAATACTACACAGAGTGAAAAATTTGCTGAATCAACCCACACTATATACTTTGTATTGTGGAGTGTGTAAATGACGAGGCGGATTTGACTCAGACAGTTTATTACACATTCTCACACAGAAGCATAGTCAGAAAGAAAGCATCTCAGACAAGACTCATCTCTTAAATACTCAGGCTTCCCTTCAGAAGCTTCTACACATAAAATGTCACATTGCATTCACTTCCTTAATCCTTTAACATCCTCCTAGCAGTCTCTGATACACAAAAGGTCACCTGCATTCAACCTTCACACCTCCCTGTTATCTCCAAGGGAAACTCTGCTCTTTGTTCTAGTCTAAGATACTATGCCATTATTCACTCCCCAAAGTATCATTCATTAATACTCCCATACATGACATATTGTACTGAAGTATGGGGAAATACATATAAAACAAACATATATCCAGTCTTTATGCTTCAGAAGAGAGCTATTAGAATAATAAACAAAGTGTGGCACACATATATGCACATATGTTGGTTTCAGATGCTCCACAGATATATCACTGTATGCTTATTGTATACTTCACGTCTCAGGGGAACAAAGGGACTGAGCCTTCCAGAGGTAACGGGAGGGTGTGAGATCTGGCCTTTTGTTTCAAGGAGATGGCCTTGAGAGATTTCCTGACCACCGGAGACTAGGAGGTGGATGGTGTTAAGATCGGGGGAAGTTACATTGTGACTGGGATTAAGTACCATGTGACTGTATGTTTGATTAAGCACCATGTGATTGTATGTTTGATGTCCTGGTATAAAAAGACAGATGTGAGAAGATTCATCCTCTTTTTTCTGCTTTTGAATGTTGGAGAATGTCATTGTGAATAAAGCTGAACCTGAGGAATACACTCAGTCTCGTCCTTCACAACTCTCCACACTGGTGACCTTACGACAAAGCATGAGCAGAAGTAATTCTCCTGAGCCGGACTCGTCAGAAGCCATCCTGACGAATGCCGCCACGTTCCAGCTGCCGGACTTCTGGCAGAACAGTCCGCGCTCCTGGTTTAGCGCGGTCGAGGCGCAGTTCAACCTCCGGAGAATTTCGAGAGACGACACAAAATTCTACCATGTGGTGGCGAAGCTGGACAACCACACAGTCCAGAGGGTGGAGAGCCTGGTCAACCACCCACCGGACAGCGACAAGTACGGCACATTGAAGGCTGCGCTTATCAGCCACTTCACCCCCTTGGTGCAACAGCGAGCAGAGGGGCTCCTGGCGTTGACGGAGTTTGAGAACGACAGACCAGCAGACCTGATGGGGAAGATGCTGAGGTTGAGAGACTCCGATGATGACAGCTTTATCTTCACCACCTTTTCCTCAGGACCCTACCGTCAGCGGTGAGAGTGACCCTGGCCGGTTCACCACTGTTGGCCCGACGAGACTACCACGAGCTGAGCCAGGAGGAGCAGCGACTCGTCGACGCCCACAAACGGAGCGCAGCTTCGGCCGCAGCAGCAGAGCTAGGCGCGACGTCCGGAGACGGCATGGGGCCAGAGGCTGCAGCACCAGACTCACCGACGATGGCAGCAGCAAGGGCCAGGCGGCACGGAGCGGACGACGTCCTTTGCTTCTACCATCGCCGTTTCGCAGAGAGAGCACGCAAGTGCATCCCACCGTGCCACTTCAAGTGCTCGGGAAATGCCAAAGCCGGGGGTCAGTAGCAGCCGCGGCCCTCGGTGAAGAGAACAAGCTGCTCTACCTGAAGGACGCACGCTCGGGGAGGCAATTCCTCGTGGACACAGGCTCCCAGCTGAGCTTCATCATGCCTTCCTACGCGGACCGGCTGGCGTCTTCCAGTGGTCCCCGGGTGACAGCAGCGAACGGTTCGGCGATTAAGACCTTCGGTGAGAGGACTCTGCTTCTGTCTTTGCAGGGCTGTACATTCGAGTGGACTTTTGTTGTAGCGGCAGTCAATTTCAACATGTTAGGGGCTGATTTTTTGTGCTCACATGGTTTATTGGTTGATCTTGCTAACAGACGCCTGGTTAATGCACTCTCCTTTTATTCTATTCCCTGCACAGCTCGAGTGGCCCCGCCAACTGCACAAGCCAACGTCACAGCTGCGGGTGTTAAGTTCCACACACTCCTCACTCAGTTCCCAGCACTCACGGTCCCAACGTTTTCGGCGACAGTGGCTACACATGGGGTGGAACATTTTATTACTACCACCGGCCCACCCGTTTTTGCAAAAGCTCGGCGCTTGGACTCAGCTAAACTGACCATAGCGCGCGAGGAGTTCGCCAACCTGGAAAGACTGGGCATCATCAGGAGGCCGAAGAGCCCCTGGGCTTCGCCGCTCCATATGGTCACAAAGGCTGATGGCTCGTGGCGACCTTGCGGTGATTTCCACAGGTTGAATAACGCTACAGCGCACGACCGCTATCCGATCCCGCACATCCAAGATTTTTCGGTGCATTTGGCGGGGGCGCGCATTTTTTCTAAAATAGATTTGGTACGCGGTTACCACCAGGTTCCAGTGCGTGCTGAGGACATACCCAAAACAGCGGTAATAACTCCTTTCGGGCTTTTTGAGTTTTTGCGCATGCCGTTTGGGCTTAAAGGCGCAGCGCAGACGTTCCAACACATGATGGACGCGGTTCTGCGCGACCTCCCCTTCATTTTCGTCTACTTGGACGACATATTGGTAGCCAGCGCGCCCGAAGACGAACACGAAAACCACCTCACAGCAGTTTTCCGGAGGTTGGCAGAGCACGGGTTAATAATCAACCCAGCGAAGTGTCAGTTCGGGGTGGCGCAGATTGATTTTTTGGGACATCGCGTCTCTCCAGAAGGAGCAGTTTCTCTGCCCGACAAAGTGCGCGCAATAACAAATTTTCCCCAACCACAAACGGTCAAAGCGTTACAGGAGTTTTTGGGAATGGTGAATTTTTATAACCGTTTCCTCCCTCACGCAGCGCAGCTCATGCAACCATTGTATGCTGCACTAAAAAAACAAAAACCCACAAACAAAATCGAATAGTCTCCGGAGTGGGAGCGCGCATTCGCTGAAGTCAAAATAGCCCTGGCAAACGTTGCGTTGTTGGCACATCCAGACCCAATGGCCTGCATAGCGCTCACTACTGACGCGTCAGACGTGGCCATAGGAACGGTCGTGGAACAGTATGTAGCAGGAGCTTGGCAACCGCTCGCCTTTTTCAGCAGGACCTTGCGCGATAGTGAACGAAAATACAGCGCATTCGACAGGGAGTTGTTAGCTCTCCACTTGGCCATTCGCCATTTCCAGTTTTGGCTGGAGGGACGCAGTTTCACCGCGTTCGTGGATCACAAGCTGCTGACTTTCGCGATGGCCAAGATTACAGAACCGTGGTCGGGCCGGCAGCAGAGACCGCTGGCCGCCATCTCGGAGTTTACTACCGATATCCAGCATGTAGCGGGTAAACTTAATGTAGTGGCAGACTGCCTCTCGCGCGCCGTGGCGGCTCCAGCCCGCGCAGAGGTAGATTTTGCAGCCATGGCCGCGGACCAGGTTAGCGACGCGGAAGTGCGCGCGGCCCCAGTCCGCGTAGGGATAGATTATGCAGCCATGGCCGCGGATCAAGTTGCCGACGCGGACGTGTGCGCGCTCCAGTCTGGACCAACAGGGCTAAGGCTGGAGAACAGGGTGCTACAAGATGGTATGCCCCCCCTAATCTGCGATGTCTCCACGGGACAACCACACCCGGTGGTGCCGACCACGTGACGCCACCGCGTTTTTGACTCAATTCATTCTCTGGCACACCTGGGGGTGCACACGTCGGTCAAAATGGTAGGAGAGAAATTTGTATGGCCGTGCCTGCGCAAGCAAGTCAAGGAGTGGGCAACAGCCTGCGTGGCTTGTCAGCGAGCCAAAATACACAAACACACTAGAGCTCCCTTGGAGCCTTTTCACATCCCGGCTAAGCGATTCGATCATGTGCATGTCGACCTCGTAGGCCCCCTCCCGCCGTCACAGAGGTGCACACACCTTTTGACAATGGTGGACCGCACCACGCGTTGGCCAGAAGTGGTCCCACTGGCATCAACCACAGCCGAGGAGGTGGCGCGGGCATTTCTAACAGCATGGGTAGCGCGTTTCGGAGTTCCGTCGGACATTACGTCTGACAGAGGTCCTCAATTTGTTTCCGAGCTTTGGTCAGCAATGGCCCGCAGCCTGGGGATAACGATCCACCGCACTACCGCGTACAACCCGCAGGCTAATGGTTTATGCGAACGTTTCATAGGTCATTGAAAGCAGCCCTCAGAGCGTCGCTTACGGATGCAAATTAGGTGGACAGGCTACCATGGGTTTTATTGGGGTTGCGTTCTGCACCTAAAGAGGATTTAAAAGCCTCCCCAGCTGAGTTGTTTTTTGCACAGCCACTCCGGCTGCCCGGGGAGTTTCTCCCGGATAATCCTGCGCCAGAGTGACTCCCCGCTCAGCAGTTGCAGAGCGACACGGGAGCGAGCAGGCTTCCTGGCCCAGTTCATCACAGCTTCCCGCACGTTTTTGTGCCTAAAGCTTTAAAAAATGCGGAGTTTGTTTTTGTCAGACATGATGCACACCACCCACCCTTACGCCCACCTTATGACAGACCATACAGAGTGCTGGAAACAGGGGACAAGCATTTTTTGCTAGATTTGGGGGGCAGGAAAGAAATGATTTGTATAAACAGGCTCAAACCCACTTTTGTGCTGGCCGACGAAGTGGTGCAGCTGGCGAAGGCTCCTCGACGCGGCAGACCCCCTAGAGAGCATTCCCCAGAACACCCACAGAGATTGACTAACAGTTCTAATCCTCAAACAGCAGCTCTACAGCGGGAAGACGCCGCGGGGGTGGTAAAGCCCGCTTACAGCAGATATGGAAGGCGACTGAGGCCCAAGCAACATTTGGACTGATGTGTAATAATGTGACCATGACTTGCAAACTGTATTACATTTGTTCCATCTTAGACGTTTGAGGGGGGGGTCATGTGGCACACATATATGCACATATGTTGGTTTCAGATGCTCCACAGATATATCACTGTATGCTTATTGTATACTTCACGTCTCAGGGGAACAAAGGGACTGAGCCTTCCAGAGGTAACGGGAGGGTGTGAGATCTGGCCTTTTGTTTCAAGGAGATGGCCTTGAGAGATTTCCTGACCACCGGAGACTAGGAGGTGGATGGTGTTAAGATCGGGGGAAGTTACATTGTGACTGGGATTAAGTACCATGTGACTGTATGTTTGATTAAGCACCATGTGATTGTATGTTTGATGTCCTGGTATAAAAGGACAGATGTGAGAAGATTCATCCTCTTTTTTCTGCTTTTGAATGCTGGAGAATGTCATTGTGAATAAAGCTGAACCTGAGGAATACACTCAGTCTCGTCCTTCACAACTCTCCACAAAAGCTGCTTACAGGGAACCAACAAACCCACTTTTTCTTAAATTAAAAGCTCTCAAGTTGAAAGATCTGGTTGACTTTAAAACTGCAGTAATAATGTTTAAAGTGAAGAATCTATCACTGCCCGCAAATATCCAAAAGTTGTTCCAAATAAGGGAGAAACAATATCATTTCAGAGGAACATGTATATTTCAAAAACCTTCAGTGAGAACTACCACCAAGCAACACTGTGTTTCAGTGCAAGGAGTCAGATTATGGAACGCTTTTGGACCTGAATTAAAATCATGTACAACGTTTGGACAATTTAAACAAAAACTAAAGGAAGAAATACTCCAAACATATATACAAGATGACATGTAAAATCACATAAGGATTGTCATATCCAGTCTGTGTTGTGCTGTTGCTTAGTTTTTTTGTCACATTTTGTCTTAGCTATGTTCTGAATTGTAATCGCTCTTGTTTTGTTTTTCTTTTGAATTCTTGGATGGAATATGGGTGGGCAATATAAGCTACGGCTTCAGCCATCACCCATTTCGGATAACTTATGTTGAACTGCATAATCAGAGGAGTTATTGTCTAATTTGACCTTGTTGCATTTTCTTTCCCCCTTTGTTAAATTATTCTGTTTCTTTTTACCTCCGCCAGGCTGCAGGCCAGGAGGAGGTTATGTTTTTGCCAGCGTTTGTCTGTCTGTTTGTCTGTCTGTTTGTCTGTTGGTTAGCAAGATAACTCAAAAAGTTTTGGATGGATTTCGATGAAACTTTCAGGTGTTGTTGGAAATGGTACAAGGAAGAACTGATTAAATTTTGGGGATGATCCGGATCACCGTCTGGATACAGGAATTTTTTAAAGGATTCTTTAACATTGTGAGATACGGCCATTTTCAACATGTGTGCAGGCGCAATGGAGGGCGCTGGTCGTCGTGTCTGACAAACACGAACTCCGCGTTCTTCAAAGTTTTAGCCACAAAAGCACGCGCAAAACAGTGGTGGGCCGGGCCCGGCAGCGTGCCTGTGTTTGCGCTACGCTGCAAAAGCTGAGACGGGCAGCTGTCCGGCGTGGGATTATTTGGCAGAAATTCCCCGGGCAGTCATAGTGGCTGCGCAAAAACAAGCTCTCTGCCGGGAAAGCTTCCAAATCCTCTTTTGCCGCGGAGCGCAACCCCAATATAAAACCCACGGCAACCTGTCTACCCAATTTGCATCCGTCAGTGAACCCCTGAGTGCTGCTTTCAGTGATCTATGAAAACGCTCGCATAACCCATTGGCCTGTGGGTTGTACGTGGTTGTGCGATGAATTACAACGCCCGCAGCCTGGGAGTATGGAGATGGACACAACAGCAACACTTCAGTTTATTACCTCCGCCAAGGAGGTAATGCTTTTACTACTGAACCACTAATCCTATCATTGTGAATCCAATTGCTAGTCATATGTTTTCATGGTCAAGGAATCTGAAAACGTACACACAAACACTGTATGGGGGGGAAACTGTGGCGCTTGGCGGAGGTCTGCGCTCTCCGAGTGCTTTTCTAGTTTTTTTAATCTTTACTTTTAATCTATCCGAAATAAAGATTCATTCATTCATTCAGGAGGAGTGTGCGGTGGCAGAACTTGTTGTGGATTTTGCCTCAGCTCACCCACACTCCTGATACCGTTTTTGGCTTCATGACCTTCGCAGCCAGGTTAATTGAGACCTGCCCCAATCTCTGGAGCTACCCAGGTCTGACACCTCTTCTCACCATGATCTTCAAAACTAGACAACGAGTTGGGGAGTTGTTGGAAGATTCTCCTCCAGTTCATCCCAGGCTGAAGAAGCGTTCACGGGGGCGGAAGGTTCACCACTCCCGCCTCAAGTCCATGCCATCACCCTCCACCCAGACAGCTCTCAACGCTCCCGGCGAAATGGAGCCTGACCCCAGAGCAGCAGCTGAATCCATCATCTCCCAGGAATTCAGGCAAGTGAACTCTTGTTTTCCATTATTAAAAAATGAATATTCTTGCCTGATTCCTGGAGAGAAAACCCAGTCCCTGCAGTCCACTGGGTTTTCGCCACCTGCTGCAATTAATCCCTCACTTGCCCTCTCCGTGTCTCCGCCATCTGTCCCTGGGTGCCCACCGGTCCCTGAATATTGTGCCGTCGGACGATGGAGGAACCTGTGACCCCGGAGGAGCCATCAGTGTGGGTCACTTCGCCTGGGGGCACCGAGACTGCATACACCATCACGCCTGCTGCGGAGGTTGCCGCAGCAGAGTTGCAACTGGACCACCAGAGGACTGAGCCCGGAGCATTGTGGCCTGTATCGACGGAGTCCTGGACGGCAGTGGAGCTCGAGTTCAGGCAAGTGCCCTCTTCTGTTTCTATTGCTTCTATTTTGGAGAGGTCTTGTCTGGCTCTTGTGGAGGAGAGCCAAGTGCAGCCGTCAGCTGCACCTGAGCTCACCTCACCAGGCTCCGCCGCTGCTGGTGATCCTGACCCTGTTCTTCTGCTTGTTTCTCCTAAGCCTTCTCCCAGAGTCACCGGGAAAGATCCACCTGGGCCAGAAATCTCCGTGGGTCCAAGCTCACTGCCTGAAGCCATCGTGGGTTCAGCTCCTCTCACTGAGGTCGTTGCGGACGCTCTGTCCAAGCCTGGGACCTCTGTGGGTGCTGCTTCCCCTCCGGCTGAGGTCAACGAGGGTGCAGCATTGCTCCCATCTGGAGCCACCGAGGGTGCAGCGTTGCTCCCGTCCGGAGCCACCGAGAGTGCGGCATTGCTCCTGTCCGGAGCCACCAAGGGTGTGGCACTGCTTCCGTCTGGAGCCACCGAGGGTGCGGCGTTGCTCCCATCCAGAACCACCGCGGCTGCTGCAATGCTCCAGCCCGGAGCCACTGCAGGTGCTGCAATGCTCCAGCCCGGAGCCACCATGGGGGCAGCTCTGCTTCAGCCCGAAGCCACCGCGGGTGCAGCATTGCTCCTACCCGGAGCCACCGAGGGTGCAGCATTGCTCCTGCCCAGAGCCACCAAGGGTGTAGCGTTGCTCCTGCCCGGAGCCACCGAGGGTGCAGCGTTGCTCCTGCCTGGAGCCACTGAGGGCGCAGCGTTGCTCCTGCCTGGAGCCACCAAGGGTGCTGCTCTGCCTCAGCCCGGGGCCACCATGGGTGCATTCCATGAGGTTCTCACTGAATGGTCGCCCTTTGCTGAGGGATGCTGCCCCTAGCTCCTGGGGCTTGTTGGTCTAGGGATGCTGGGAGGCTGCCTGACGGGCTGCTTCTTCTGCTTCGCTAGTTCTGGGGCATGGGGAGGCCATCTGACTTGTTCCAACACAGATGCCGGTGGTCATGGGACTCAGGAAGACCGCCTGAACAGCTCTGCCGATTTATCAGTTGGGCTTAGAGTCTCGTGTGGCCACCTGGTAGACAGAGTGTAGTTCATGGGTGTTTTCTTTTGGTTTTCTTTTTGTTTTGGTTTTTTTTTGCTCTGGTTTCGGTCCCTCCGTTCCTGGGTTCCCCCTCCTTCCTCTCCAGGGTGGGTAATTTCTATGTGTGTGGGAGGTTTTGTTTTTTCTTGTCTTTTTTGCGACGTTACCCTGGGGTGTCTGGAATTCACCCCTTGGGGGGGGGGGCTCTGTCATGATCCTGGGGCACAGGTTAGAGCCATGCCCAGTTTCTCTGGCTAGTGAGCATTTTTCTGTTGGTTTTCTGTTATCTCTAAAATTATTATGATGTTTTTGAGTTTTGTTGTGTTTGTATTTTTATGTTTCCAGTTTGTTTATTTTGACAGCATTGCGCAGCATCCGGCTGTCAATTCCTTTGGGGCTGCACAGCTGCTGCCATTTGACGACTCATGGATTACAACTGTCTCTGATATTTGTGTATGTATTTAAAGGACACGGCAACCTCTGCCATTGCTGTGCCCTTCTTCTCTTCCTGTGAATGCCTGCCCGCTGTCTGCAACCATGGGTTTAGGTCCCGCTGTCGAGGTGAGCTGGTGTGCTCTGTCTTAGTGCCTTTTTTTCCCCTCTCTATCTGTTCTCTCAGCTGTCAAGCCCCATAGCCCTCGGAGTCCTCCAGCTGAGCTTCTCCCCTTGTCAGGCATTCCATGACTTTGTACCTCTGACGTTGAGCCCCACTCTCCTCCAGCGTCCATATTTATGTCTCATTATTACACTGCACGTTCATTTGTTGTATTAGTTTGAATCGTTCTTGTTTGTGTTTTTGTTAATAAATGTGCCAATCTACAGCGAGCGTTTGGTGTCCTATTTTGCACCTGTGAAACGAGAGCGTTATGACAACAGCCCTTGTACAGCGTGACATACATTTTGCATGGTGAGCCTGTTTTCTTATCATCCACTGAAATACTGTAAGTCACTTAGGGCCCACTCACACAATAAAGTTTGTCTCAATCCTAAGCTAAAGTCCGTTTCTTTGGGACAATGTGATCTCTCCTCTCCACATTCAACCCGGCCGATTCAGTCTTTCACAGAGCTTCAAAAGTTGGCTTCATAGTGGTGTTTTTTTTTTTTTCCCTGAATGAGCACACTCATGCATACATTACATATCTATAAGAAATGGCACTGGACGGCAAGAGATGCGGAAGGAGGGCCAGTCACTGTCGACAAGTAGCTGACGAAAGGGGCTCAGTGAGAGAGTGTCAGTAAACTGCTGTGGTAAACTGAGATCTACTAGCAAGATGAAGAGAGCAACCTTTTTATGTACAGTATAGTACAAAAACTCACTTGTTTTCATTTTGGTAAAATTTGAAGCAGAATAACTTCCAATCATAGCAAACTTAAATCTTAACCTAACCCTTCAACAAATGTCAAGATCCTTCTGTTGAGATAGAAGAGGAGATAAAGACAAGCCATGAAGGTGAGCTATCTCTAATGGAATTTGTTTAGGTTTGGCAGCAGGACACGGATCACTTATCTGCTAAAACAACACGGCCCTTTCTTCACTGTTAAAGACTTGAGTCTTGTTCCACCACATAGTGTTTTTTTTTTTTTTACCTTTTGACTTCATGTATGAAGCTTGCCGAACTCCTTCCCCACCCCCACCTCTCTCTCTCTCTCTCTCTCTCTCTCTCTCTCTCTCTCTCTCTCTCTCTCTCTCTCTCTCTCTCTCTCTCTCTCTCTCTCTCTCTTGCTCTTTTTTTTCTCTGACATCACACAAAATAAACAAGTTAACAAGTGTTGTACTGGCTGCATGACAGACTATTCTCTTGTTTTTCTTGTGAATTTGTGGCTTGGAAACAGATAAAAGCAGAGCTATTTCGGTCAAGAATAGCTTAACGTTACTCCATAATATTTCTGTTACTCTTTCCACTCTAATGAGGATGTTGACCTTTTGGGTCAGCTGTTATTTGCTTTGCTAGGTCATTTGATAAGAGTTGTGTAGGCTTTCTAATTTAATATTTTTTATAGCTTAAAGTACTTGCTTTATTGCTGTCGCTCCTGTCTGATAAAGATGAAGCAAATGCTGGAGTCTGTTGGTGAGTAGGTGAAGCCCACATCCAGACTGATGGTTTGCACCACTCTTGATCTCATCATGCTCTGGCATACGATGGCTCTCTCTTTGGGGTTGAGATAACTTGCAACTCTTCTCAGAAGGCCAATGCACTTTTCTGCATTTTCTGACATGTAGTTCCAGCTGAAATGTTTAAAGATGGTGATGCCTACAGCACCATCTTCCACCAAGGATGGTGCTCATAATGTGTGGTGGTGTATGGAAGCATTTTTCAGTTTGCTGACTGTGATACTATTGCACTTTTCTGCCCCAAACAGTACGTTCCACTTGTAACCTAAAGCTTTATATATGGCCACATCACTATTTATATAGACGTTGTTACTCTGCTGTTTAGCTCTTGTCTCTTATAATGCTGAAAAGAGATAAGTCATCAGCATACAGTAGTGACTACTTCAGGGACAACTTGACATGTTACCCTTGAACCAACTAAAGTTTGTCTTAAAGAATGAATGAAATAATGCATCACTAGTTGACAAGGGTGTGTGGTTTCAGTGGTCGATAGGATATGACCAGTCCTTGGAGTACAATAAGCACAGAAACATTCGCGAATGTGTAGCTAAACTGGTTACACTTCAAGGTGGCTGGCTGACGTTAGCAGCTAGCTGGCATTAGTTAGTCATTCAAAATAACATCTAAGAACGGCGTACATGGTCAAGTGTTAGTAGATGAACAAGGATTCCATTGGGGTGAACAAATTTGATAGAAAGTAGAGATTCAAACTGACTGGCTCAACAGTTAAGCTAACGCTAGGTGGCCTGTTGCTCACGTGACCAATACCAACTGACTGCCGAGCCAAATTAATGCTAACAGCTCAGTGTACAATCACAGCGAAAATATAACAGAATAAGCCAGAACGGCATGAGATATATTATCAACTGTGGATTAGTGAACCAGGTGGAAACGTCGATGCCCAGTGTTGCCAGATATACGATAATTATCGTATTTATACAATAGTTTTAGGGCCTATACGATACACAATCAATACTCTTAAAAAAAGCCAAATATACGATGCTTTTGGTATTTCTGTACAACCCCCAAAAAATGTCATTTTGACTTATGTGAACACCCACAAATCAATAGAAACTGATGCCTGCTCATAGCTGATCAGCTCATACCTGGCTGGCTCCTCCTCATCGCCAAATGTGCCAATCACATCAGCAGTGTTTAGCTCAGGTTTGTTTGCACAGCTGCACCGGTACCACAACAAATTTAAAAAAAAAAAAAAATCAGTGAACATGAGCTCGGACTCAGAGGAAAAAAGTGTTAAAAGAAAAGAAGTCGGCAGCACAGACAGCAGTAAGAAAACAAAGCAAATCCACCGGTCACAGCAGCTTTATTGCCCTGCCTGGGAGTTAGACCCTATGTTTAAGGGTGGAAGCAGTGGTTGTGCAAAGACGTGCAATTCACTGTGTGTGGGGGTGTGTTTAAGTGTGACAATGCATAAAGCAGTTGTTTCATTCAAATGGTCAAGCCTCTGCATTTATTCCTTAGGTTACTGCAATTCCTAGAATATCTTTTTTTAAATGCATTGTCCTAGCCTGTGATTTTTCAAGTTATTTTAGTACATACAATAGTTTGGATCAGAATACGATAATCTTAAAGTGACAGTACGATATTTCTTCACTTCCTATCTGGTAACACTGGTGATGCCTATAGTTTTAGTACAAAGTCACACACCAGACACATTGGAGGTGAAGCCGCTGCATTTCGCAGAAAAATGTTGTAAATATGGTGAACTATTGTGCAATGATGGGTTGTATGGTGCTGGTTGTACAAAAACTGATTGGAGGGACAAACGTATATCTTCATTTAACCCACAGTAACTGCAGGACAATCTTCCAACCAAGTTTCACAGAGCTACTTTTAGCTTACATTAGCTCATAAGTTAGCTCATAATTTTGACCAACCCCAGCCAAAAAGACAAAACCCACTCACTCTGCCTTCCTACAGTCTCAGCGACATGCTCGGAGCACGGTATGGCCATATACTTGGTCATGTTCACACTCTTTCTCAGAGTTAACAGTGTTGTCTCAGTCTTGTAGTCGACCTCTCCATACACTGCCTGGATGGTAGCATCACCTGGGCGAGTGAGCCACCGATCACTGCAGTGTCGTCCCACCTGTCTCTGAGTCATGGTCCTGCTTCTCGATTAAAGGTAATTTGTCATCATAATGCTGTCAAGAGTTTCACTTTAAGTTTTGTAGGTTTTCACACTTTTTTGCTGCCTTGTGTAAGTAAACAAATGGCAGCCATGTTGAAGGAGACCCCACCGGAAGTCACGTCATCGAAAACTATCAGTTAGGGTACTGAAATCTAAAGAAAATATTAATATAAACCACATTTGTTAAGCTAACTTTTTAGTGCACTGTTTTTCACATGATGGACAGCAAGGCTGGCCAATAACAAAGCAGCAGGCAGGTATCAAGGACACACTGGCCTGGTTTTACTATGCCAGTGACAAGCTTTTGCTTTCAAATATTGATCATGGTATCCTTTTAGTCTAATTCTGATTGGTTGGTTAGAGAGTGGTGCCACTGACAAGTGATAAGGCATTCCAAAAATTTAACTATTTTCAATTTTTAACAATCTGGGCCGAGCGACAAAAACCACTGGCCACTGAGAGCATTGAGCACATTAAACATGACTACACAGAAAATGAACAGATAATAGACGCTCTCAGCAGAAAAAAACACTTTCTATGGAGACACAGCCATATTGTCATGTATTAATGCAATGAGCATTTTTCAGTTAGTGTCTGAACTTTACCAACAATATATCATTTAATTCTGTCAAATAATATCATAAAATAATAAAACAGATTATCAGATAGAAAAAAAAAAGCATGGAAAAATGTCTAAAATGGAAGACAAACTTTGTAGCAGACAAACCATTCCACCAAGTTTGAATCAGATCCTTTCCGAAATCTAATGGGTCTTCTATGACCTAAGCTTCATCTTTGCATTAAATTTCAGTAAAACTGGGTCTAAAGTTTTTGCTTAACTCTGCTAACAGTCAAACAAATGGCAGCAGCAACATGAGCTCCCTGGCAGACGCAGGGATTGCTAATCATTTCATATCTGAAAGTTTGTACAATATCAGGTTGTGGTGAATTGTGAAGCTTAAGTAAAACCTTAACTTTGAGTTAAAGTTGACATCATTGAGTAACCATTTATTTGTGAATAAAATAAAATTGTGGAAGTTGGCTCACACATTTAACTTATAATTACACACCCTATTCATTCAATACAAAAAATTAAAAAGGGGAGCATATTATTGCCAGGAAACAGCCACAATCTGAGCTTGTCATCCTCGTTAACACACACTGCTGTGATTAAACCACTGAACCCCTGCCCCAGAGGATTTTCTGTGCTCAAGGAAGAAAGACTTTAACTGATGTAATTATTACCTTAATGTCTGAACTAAGAAATAACGCCAAATTGCTGTATAAATAATTTAATCATCAGCTTAGCAGAGACTGAATTTTCCATTAAATACAATGTGCTCTCCTCTGTACTCTGAGGCAGTAACATACACTACATTAGAGGTGGCCATAGACGGTCGGAATGATTGTCTGCAGGTGGATATCTGTCTCAACCAAAAACTTCAAAGGCTTGACACATGCAGACATGAAAATCACTGATACAGTAAAACCTGTCAAAAGCATTTAATCGCTCACTCCCTGCTATCGACTGGTGTAAAGTTAACAACGGATTCCCTCACATAGCTTGGTATCAGCATGTACAAACCGTCAGCAAAGTGTGGAAAGAGTGGATGCAGGTATCGGCCTGAGTGCTGATGAAGAACATCGGGCCCTCTGGCTTTGATCACCACTGATGTGAGAGTGCTTCAAAGTGTCCTTGTCTGTCAGCAGGTGTGAGTGCACGCCTTCCCAACACAGCCAGAGAGAATGTGTCAGGTATTCTGTCTAAAGGTGAGGAACGTTAAATCTTCTAGACAGTGTTTATCATCACTGATGATGAGGTTCTAAATCACGCCGCATTACTTAGGCTGAGCTCATAAAAATGGGACGCATTGTGTCCATGTGTGTTTTCATATTGTTAATCAAGTAAAAGTTCCAGTTCTTTATTACAATGTTTCAACCCTTTACTGAGTTCAATAGTTTAGAAACAGTTAGAAAAGAAAGAAGTTCTACTATTAATGGAGGATTAATTCTCCATTACTTTAACTATCAAAGGGCCATGCTTTGTATCAAACATGGCTACAGGCTACAATGAAATTATTATTGCTAATAATGATAATATTAATAACAAGAAGAATAAGAATAATAATACATGCCTGATATGCACAGCTGCAGATCACTGATAAACCCATTCAGTACTGGAATGAAGTTTGATAGCAATAAATCCAACAGAGATTATTTGGTTTAATAGTGCCTCTGATTGATTTTTGGTGTTCTTTTGTTTTCTTTTAATGCATTTTCCATGTTCCCAGTGTCTGTAGTCTGGGGGTCCTGGGGGTGTGATCTCAGCTGACTCGATGAGAAAAACTTGCAACCCATAAGTACATAAGACAATAAAAACTACCTGTTATCACCTCTAAACCTTAGTTTAAAATTAGAATCTATCATTTGTTTACTGAATATAATAAATACTGTACTACTACTGATATAAAAACATGGAGCTTAATCATACTTTTGGATGGACTGTTAGCTGTTTCTGTTTTGAGAATTTATTTCTTGAAAAGCTACGTGGCTGTATATATTACTGGCAGACAGGAGGAAGCTTGCAGGAAAACAAACATCTCCAAAATTGTTGACATGCTGACATAAACATTCAGTAGCTTAGATAGTAAAAGAAATACTAATATGTGGGAGTGTTGCTGGTGCAATGATGTATAAGCAGACTTTTTAGACTAAACTTTTCCATCTCTCTAGGGACTATTAAGTAAGATGAGAAATCGGAAGACAATTTATGAACGTAGGGCTCTATTATGACAATCTGAAGCACACATTTGCATGATAGTTTAGACCTTCCTCCAGTGGTTTTGGTAATTCCTGGTGGTGCATTGCCCATTTGCATGTTTTGGGCCCTTGTCCAAACATCAAATGACTTTGCATACACTCTGCACTCTTAGTAGTGCATGGTGTCTTATGGCAGTTTTTCAGCCTTTACACATTGAAAAAAATCTTGGGGAATCCCACCAACCAGAAATGTTACGAAATAACACATTGTAGCCTATACAGCGTATGTAATGACAGTTTATGGCCTGTTTAGATGAACACAAAGATGCTCCATCAGTTCAGACACTTGCACAGTTTTCCCACTGAAGTCATCCTTCTTAAAAATAATCTGATGTGACCCAAAAAATTTCCTCTCCTACTGTTTTTTTCTGATAATTTTTTGTAAAATAGGAAATTTTCTCTGATGGTGTCTCCATACACAAAATGCACATTGACCAAGAGTTGCATGTGTGTACTTTTATCCATACATAGATTCTTGAAATTGCAACATAAATTTCCCATGCATCTTTTCCAAAACAATCATCTTCTGATATCTTCTTCTCTAATATATGTCATCAATAAATCTGGCAATTGTGTTATCTGAGAGAGGGACTTTCTACTTCTTTAACTGCATCAGGGCCAAGCATCTCATTCACAATAGCTTTGCAGACAGGTAGTATTAAGGTCTCTGCCACAGTGAGAGGCTTTGTTGTTTTGAGCTATGAGTTGAAGCTACTAAGTAGCTAGTTTTGAGAACTCTCTCAGACACCTTTGTGTTTTTTCTGATTAAATTTATCTGATTATGCCTCAGTGAAAGAGCGAGGTATACGGTAATCAGTTAATGCATCTGCGTGTGTGGTTGTATCTGTCTGTCTGTCTGTTACCAGCTTTTCAGCTCGCCCAGTCAAAATTAAGTGCAACTAAAGGCTTGTATCATTGTATGACGATATTTTCCCGACTTTTCATTTGCCAAAATTTCAAAATAACACATTCGTTTTCAAAATAAACACAAATTTAATTCACCATTTCTGTCAAAGCCGCAGTGAAAAAAAGGTATTGTAATAACTACCCCAGGCGAGTAGAGGTTGGAGTGTCACTATTTTACACCCACCCATGCTACAATGCCACAGGCACTGAGGCACAGCACCTTGATGCTTTTATTCTCCATGTGCTCACGGAGACAAGCAAACTAGTCACTGTTCTTATTATGAAGTGACAGATGTTTCATTTTGAAATGATGTTTAAGCTTGCTTGGGACCATGCCATTGATGGATAGTTTTTCCCCACACATCAAGCATAACAGACTTGGAGCATTGGGATCCCTGGTAGAAATAAATCCAAAGGAAAGGTAACTTTCATTGTACTGCCATGCCTTTACTGTGTTCGCGTTCTTTTGACAACCACTTGGTCCTTCACCTGGGTTAGAGTTTTGTCCAGAGCCCAGTTCAGATTCCGAAACTTTCCTCTTAAAATATTTATCCATCGCCGTTTTTCATCTAGTTGCTCTAGCACATCTTAACAAGGTCATTATCCTCCATAAAACACATGAAGAAGAAGATGGTAGCCATTATTATTGCATTCATGTTGCTACCGCCTGACATGGAAGAGCCACTACAGGCACCTATGTTGAACAATGGCAAATTATATGCTATGTTTTGGACCAGTTAAGAAGCAAAATTAGACAAGGACCCCTGAGTATTCTCTCAAGGACCCCCAGTGGTGGTAGGACCCCTGGATGAAAAACAAGGTCTTATAGAGTATGGCTGAGTGCAAAGTCAGCCATGTGGATGCCAGAAATGAAGGATAGACTTCATTTCATCATTCCAAGTCTGCTTCATCTTGAAAGGCAGTGGCACTCCTGTAAATGTTCTTATGCATTTTCACTTGCGCACAAGCACGTCCATCTGCCCTCCCAGAAAAACATGCCATTATAATAGCAATCCACCATGCACACCTGCATCAAAGTGAGTTGATATGTCATAAACTGCCCTGGCAGGGGCGAATTGAGAACACCAGTTGCCAGCTGTGGGTTTGTACATTTATTAATAAAAAAAACACAAAAATAACACAAAACACTACACTTACAAAGACTGGAGAAAACTGGAGAGAAGGGCATGTAGAAACGCCGGCAGGAATAAACAGGGAAAAGCCAGGGGATTCCTGGCTGACATAGAGAAGACACCGCTGTGCCACTTCTCGGCACAGCGGTCTTTAACTAGGACAACAGGAGAAAAACACAAATGATGGCAAGTGATTACAGGTGTGGGAGAACATGAGCGATGAGTAATTAGAACAGATCACTGACAGGTGTGACAGCCCGTGCACAGGGTTGACACCCGGAAGTAGCCAGAGACAACTATCACACCGAAAGGAGCAACAGATGACAATAAAAGTAAAAGCACAGGAAAACAAAAAGGTAACTGACTATCACCAGGGTCTGGTTTGGATTGACTTCACCACAGCGCTTCGTGTGCAAAACAAGGAAGCGAAATGCTGTCACGACGGCCCTCACGGACCGTCACAAGACGCCTCAGTCACCAGAGAGTTTGCAGTGGTAATTTATTGAGGATAAGGCAGAACACTCACAGAACACATACAGTGGCTGGGTGACGTCTGAGCCGGGGGACACCCGATGCGCCAGACAGACAACAGTGAGAGTAAAGTCTCAAAGGAACATACCTGAGAATAACAGAAGCACAATCGGAACGTAGATGAACACCACAGAGTGGGTGGATGGGGCGCTGGCAGGAGGGAGAGAGACAAACAACCAACAAGGCTATAGAAAAAAAAAAAAAACATAATCCCTAAAACGTGGGTAACAAAACCACAGGCAATAAGATAAGATAAGATAAGATAAGCCTTTATTAGTCCCACAACGGGGAAATTCCAGGATTGCAACAGCACAGGGATAGCAACACTCAGAGCAACAATCAGAAGGCAAGAAAAAAAAAACAAAAAAAAAAAAAAAACAAGCAAGCAAGAGCAGCTAATATACATATGTACATATTACTATAAAATATATATATACACACACACACAGACACACAGTGCAGAGCATTGTAGCTGGATGGAATAAATATATGAATATATGAACACACAGTGCAGAGCATTGTAGCTAGATGGAATAAATATGTAAATATATAAACACCCACAGTACGGAGCATTGCAGCTAGGTGGAATAAATATGCAAGTATATAAACACACACAGTGCGGAGCAATGTAGCTAGATGGAATAATATGTAGATATATAAAAACACAGTGCGGAGCATTGTAGCTAGATGGAATAAATATATAGATATATAAATATAAACACACCCAGTGCTGAGCATTGTAGCTAGATGGAATAAATATCCATCCATCCATCCATCCATCTTCTACCGCTTTTCCGGAGGTCCGGGTCGCGGAGGCAGCAGTTCAAGCAGAGAAGCCCAGACTTCCCTCTCCCCAGCCACCTGCTCCAGCTCTTCAGAGGGGATACCAAGGCGTTCCCAGACTAGCTGGGAGACATAGTCTCTCCACCGAGTCCTGGGTCTGCCCCGGGGTCTCCTCCCAGTGGGACGTGCCTGAAACACCTCAAGTGGGAGACGTCCAGGAGGCATCCTAATCAGATGCCCATACCACCTCAACTGACTCCTTTCAATGTGGAGGAGCAGCGGTTCTACTCTGAGCCTCTCCCGGATGACTGAGCTCCTCACCCTATCTCTGAGGGTGAGTCCAGCAATCCTACGGAGAAAGCTCATTTCAGCCGCTTGTATCCGCGATCTCGTTCTTTCGGTCATTACCCAAAGCTCGTGACCATAGGTGAGAGTAGGAACGTAGATTGACTGGTAAATCGACAGCTTTGCCTTAGAACTAAGCTCCCTCTTCACCACAACAGACCGGTACAACGTCCGCATCACTGCAGATGCTGCTCCAATCCGTCTGTCGATCTCTCGCTCCATTTTCCCCTCACTCGTGAACAAGACCCCAAGATACTTAAACTCCTCCACTTGGGGCAGGAGCCTGTCCCCAACCCGGAGAGGACAATCCACCTTTTTCCGGCTGAGGACCATGGACTCGGACTTGGAGGTGCTGATTCTCATCCCAGCCGCTTCACACTCAGCGGCAAACCGTCCCAGCAAGAGCTGTAGGTCATTGCTGGATGAAGCCAACAGGACAACATCATCTGCAAACAACAGAGATGAGATCCTGTGGTCACCAAGTATGACACCCTCCATTCCCTGGCTGCGCCTAGAAATCCTGTCCATAAAAATTATGAACAGGACCGGTGACAAAGGGCAGCCCTGGCGGAGTCCAACTCTCACTGGGAATGACTCCGACCGAGTGTTGGCAATACGAACTAAACTCTCACAACGGTCGTACAGAGACCGAATAGCTCGTAACAACAAGCCCGATACCCCATACTCCCGAAGCACCCCCCACAAAAATCCACGAGGGACGCGGTCAAATGCCTTCTCCAAGTCCACAAAACACATGTAAACTGGTTGGGCAAACTCCCACGAACCCTCAAGAATTCTCGAGAGGGTAAAGAGCTGGTCCGATGTGCCACGGCCAGGACGAAAACCACATTGCTCCTCCTGAATCCGAGGTTCGACCAACGGCCGGACTCTCCTCTCCAGTACCTTGGCATAGACCTTCCCAGGGAGGCTGAGGAGTGTGATCCCTCTAAAGTTGGAGCACACCCTCCGGTCCCCTTTTTTGAAGAGAGGAACCACCACCCCGGTTTGCCATGCCAAAGGCACTGCCCCCGACCTCCACGCAATGTTGCAGAGGCGTGTCAACCATGACAGCCCAACAACATCCAGGGCCTTGAGGTACTCGGGGCGAATCTCGTCCACCCCCGGGGCCCGGCCACCAAGGAGATTTTTAACCACCTTGGCGACCTCAGCCCCTGTGATAGGCGAGTCATCCCCCTTGTCCCCAAACCCTGCTTCCTCTGTGGAAGGCGTATCAGTGGGATTGAGGAGATCCTCGAAGTATTCCTTCCACCGCCCGACGATATCCCCAGTTGAAGTCAACAGTGTCCCATCCGCACCATACACAGTGTGGACGGGGAGCTGCTTTCCCCTCCTGAGCCGCCGAACAGTTTGCCAGAATCTCTTTGAAGCCGACCGAAAGTCTTGTTCCATGGCCTCACCGAACTCCTCCCATACCCGGGTTTTTGCTTCAGCAACCACCCGAGCTGCACTCCGCTTGGCCTGCCGGTACACCTCAGCTGCTTCGGGAGTCCCACAAGCCAACCAAGCTTGATAGGACTCCTTCTTCAGCTTAATGGCCCCCCTCACCACTGGTGTCCACCACTTGGTTCGGGGGTTGCCACCACGAGATGCACCGACCACCTTGCGGCCGCAGCTCTGGGCCGCCGCTTCAACAACAGAGGTGGAGAACATGGCCCATTCAGACTCCATGTCTCCAGACTCCCTCGGAATGTGGTTGAAGTTCTTCCGGAGGTGGGAGTTGAAGACCTCCCGGACAGGGGCCTCAGCCAGACGCTCCCAGCACACCCTCACTATACGTTTGGGTCTACCAGGTCTGAATGGCTTCCTCCCCTGCCATCGGATCCAACTCACCACCAGGTGGTGATCAGTTGACAGCTCTGCACCTCTCTTTACTCGGGTGTCCAAGACATACGGTCGCAGGTCTGATGATACGATAACAAAATCGATCATCGACCTGCGGCCTAGGGTGTCCTGGTGCCAGGTGCACATATGGACACCCTTATGCTTGAACATGGTGTTCGTTATGGACAGACTGTGGTTAGCACAGAAGTCCAATAACTGAACACCACTCGGGTTCAGATCGGGCAGGCCGTTCCTCCCAATCACCCCCCTCCAGGTTTCACTGTCGTTGCCCACGTGCGCATTGAAGTCCCCCAGTAGGA
The DNA here is from genome assembly GCA_020510985.1 of Pholidichthys leucotaenia. Classification (NCBI taxonomy): domain Eukaryota; kingdom Metazoa; phylum Chordata; class Actinopteri; order Cichliformes; family Pholidichthyidae; genus Pholidichthys; species Pholidichthys leucotaenia. The sequence continues at coordinate 263,529,632 of CM035843.1, forward strand.
CAATGGAGTCTCCAGGAGGAGCACCCTCCAGCACCCCAGTCACAGACTCCAAAAAGGGTGGAATAAATATATAGATATATAAATATAAACACACCCAGTGCAGAGCATTGTAGCTAGATGGAATAAATATGTAAATATATAAACACACACAGTGCAGAGCATTGTTGCTAGGTGGGATGAAACAGCATAACCGTCTATTTAGTTATCCTACATGGTATGATTATGTGCCCATACATATTCTCACCCTCCATAGCGACCGGTATGTTCCTAGTTGTATGCCGGAGAGGACCATTGTGTAAGTCTATTGCATCTTTTGCATTCAGAAAAAACTATTAGTTTGTTACGTCTTTTTGCTATCTCTGCGAGCAGCCCTGCTTAGGTTGTACAGTCTGACAGCCGTTGGTAGGAAGGACCTACGAAACCTCTCGGTTGTGCACCTGGGATGATGTAGTCTGCTGCTAAATGAGCTCCTCAGTGCATCCAGTATGTCCTGCATAGGGTGGAACTCGGACTCCAGCAGAGATGACAGTTTAGCCACCGTCCTTCTCTCTCCTATCTCCTCCATCGGATCAAGGCGTTGCCCCAGGACAGAGCTAGCTTTCTTAATCAGTTTGTTCAGTCTCTTCCTATCGGCTGCAGTAATGCCACTGCCCCAGCAGACCACTCCAAAAGTGATGGCTGATGCCACCACCGTGTCATAGAATGACTTCAGCAGCGCCCCTTGTACACCAAAAGACCTGAGTCTCCTCAGCAGGAACAGCCTGCGCTGTCCCTTCTTGTAGAGTGCGTCAGTATTGTGTGACCAGTCTAGTTTATTGTTCAGATGAATACCCAGGTACTTGTAGGATGTCACCATCTCGATGTCTGTTCCCTGTATATTTACTGGTGCTGTGAGGGACCTGCAGCTCCCTCACCGAATCCAGGACCTGCTGGTGCTGCACCCACGTCGGACCCCGATTGGGCCTCCGGAGCCGAACCCGCGACGGACCCCGACTGGGCCTCCGGAGCCGAACCCGCGACGGACCCCGACTGGGTCGGCGTGGCACCAATATATATATATATGGGCAAACAACGAATTGACATAAGGTGGAGGGAAAGGACCACCAAACATTGGAACAAGAAAGGAGTGAACCACAAAAATCACAGATCAACCCCCCCCACCCCACCCCAACAGTCTCACAGACAAACAGAAACCCCGGGAGGAGTGTAGTTCTGACCCAGAGGGGCGGAGGCAGAAAGTTCGGGGGGCCGACCGGCAACAGGAGGCCACAAAACAGGCAGGGGGAGAAAGAACAGTTCGGGCGGCCTACCCCGGTCCCATGCTCGGAAGCAGAGAATCTCAGGCGGCCGGACCAGGTCGCCACACAGGGAGTCCAAAATGTCGGGAGGCCGACCCAGAGAGCCAAATTGGCGAGACAGTCTTTCGGGCGGCCGACCCGCATCGCTAGCCCACCAGAACCGTTGAGTCAAAGTAGCCGGCGGTTCCGCTGAAAAGGGGAGAGATGAGGGAGAACCGGGCGAAGCAATCGGAACCCCAACGGCCCCAGGTGAACATGGGCAGCGCGCCTCAGGGAGACGAGGAGGATGACAATGGAGATGAGGGTGAAGAGGGGAATGAGTCTGCCTAGCATCCGGTGGCCGGGGACCTGCAGCTCCCTCACCGAATCCAGGACCTGCTGGTGCTGCACCCACGTCGGACCCCGATTGGGCCTCCGGAGCCGAACCCGCGACGGACCCCGACTGGGCCTCCGGAGCCGAACCCGCGACGGACCCCGACTGGGTCGGCGTGGCACCAAACTCGACCTCCAACCCCGAAACCGGAACCTCTGGCACAGCAGGCGAAAGCAGCCCCTCGCCGGCGACCCTGGGAGAAGGCTCGAAAGAGAGAGAAAACCCGGGATCAGGATCACCGGCAGCGCCAGAACCCGGTGAGATAAGCTCGGACGCAGCGGGCGGCTGCACCCGGCTCATCTCCCCTTGAGACAGGCAAAAATGCTCTAAGAGGTGAAAAAGAAAGACAAAGTAGAGCACTTGCCTGAGCTCGGGTTCTGACGCCGTCCAGGACTGCGAAGATCCGGGCTCAGATGTCAGGAGGTCGTCATCAGGCTCCCACTCAGCTGCGTCGGGCTCTGCAGCTGGCATGATGGTGCGTGCAGCCAAAGAGTCCTCCGGCACCGATGTCCACGCCGGTGGCCCGCGTGGCGTGGTGGCAGGAGAATCTCGCCCTGCTGGACCGGACCGCTCCTCCGTGGAACCCCGGGGACGCTTCCTCACCGGCGATGGCTCCATGCTGCAGTCCGCTCTCCTCCTCCGCCCATGGCGTGGCTGCGGAACCGGAACCAGGCTCTCCAGAACCGCAGGCCCCCTCCTCATCCAGCGACGTTGGCCTGACGTCGAGGACCGCTCAGCGGAGGGAGACACAGAGGAAGCAGGGTTAATACTTTCATCCACAGCGGGTGGAGGGAGCTCGGGGGGCTGCATACCCCGAACTCCACCCCTAGGAGTCAGACAAGGCACAACAATGTCAAGAGGAGAGAAATTATCATGCACTCGCCTTTCCCCTAAGGGTAAGATGGTCTCCGCTGTGGGGGACGTCATTCCTTCCTTTCCCCGCTGGATGGCGACAGAGGGCCCTCTGGGAAGACGAGATGAGGCCACTCGAGGCGGATCCGGGATGAAGCTCGCCGAAACGGAGCTCTCGTGACACACAGCAGCCAGGATAGGCGACGAGGAGGAGGGGGCGCCAGCCGGGGTCAGTCGGGCATGGGGCGCTGACGGGACAGCGGGCGAGGGCCCGGGAGAAGACGAGGCTGCGGGGATTCCCCTCTGACGAGGCGCAGGAGTGACAGCTGTGTGGGGGGGTGAGCCCTTGCGGCGACCCGGAGCAGCATCCAGACGGGGCTCTAGCCGAGGTTGGAAGCCGGAGTGACGACGGTTCCTTGTAGGGGGTGAGGCGAAGGTGAGGTCCGGAAATCGCCGTTCCTGAGCAGAAATGGCGGCAAGCAAGTCAGCAAACTCAGGAAACTCACGCAGCGCTGGATTCCTCTCCACGAGTCTAACCGCCGCCACCACATGCTTCATACACGCTGGAGGATTCTCAGCGGAGCAAGCAGCTGCCACCCGTTCCCAGATCTTGTCTGCTGTCATCTGCAGCTTCTCTGGGGGAATCCCGAGTGACGACATGCCCGATGGGAAAAGACCTCCGGATGGTGCGAACTCCCGGGCCGGAACAGAGGCAGGAGCGGGATCCCGAAGCGAGGGGCGACGTCTCCTCCGCTTCAGCTCCTGCCAGGATTTCCCTCCAGCCCTCGGAGAATCTCACGCTGGGCGGCGATGTCATCTCTCCTCACGCTTACCTCTGGATGATTAGTGAAGCGGGGGAGAGAATCCAGAATTTCCTCGGCTAGGTCCAGGTACCAGGGCACTTCGCTGTTGTATTCGAGGAGGGAGGTGGCTACAAGGACTCTGTCCACGCGCTCGAGGGTGTCAGCGAGAACAGCGTCCTGCCTCCGAGCACGAGACCTCCATGATGGCATGCTTCAACACGGCACCCAGACAGGTAGGAACAAACAGTCCACTACTGCAAACTACACGGTGAATGGCGTCTCGATGCAACGCCTCCTCTCCGGGCGTTCGGCGGCAGTCTACTGTCACGACGGCCCTCACGGACCGTCACAAGACGCCTCAGTCACCAGAGAGTTTGCAGTGGTAATTTATTGAGGATAAGGCAGAACACTCACAGAACACATACAGTGGCTGGGTGACGTCTGAGCCGGGGGACACCCGATGCACCAGACGGACAACAGTGAGAGTAAAGTCTCAAAGGAACATACCTGAGAATAACAGAAGCACAATCGGAACGTAGATGAACACCACAGAAGAGCATAGCAGGTGATCATAACAGGATATAACAGAGACTGCCGCGCTGGAGGACATTTAGCACCCGCTTATATCTCTGGCGGCTAATGACCCCAACGCGGCACAGCTGCTGCTAATGACAGCAGAGCAGCAGCTGACTTTGACAGCAGGGAGTTCCCCCGGGCGCCTTCACAATAAGAGCCCGAGGAGCTGGAAGGAACCCTCAGCTGCCAAAGCCAGGGAACAAAAAGATATGAGACACGAGTGTGGCCAGAACCGACACTCGGGTTATGACAAATGCGACAAATTTGACTAGAAAAAGATAATACTTCAGATTTAATGCTTAAAAAATTATACCGTAAAGTTGCTGTGATTGCATAGGTCTAACGGATAATTTGGCATGGAGAACATATGGAGTCGCTGAGTCAAAATATGTAATTTTTATCAGACTGACTCCACCACAGCGCTCCGTGTGCAAAACAAAGAAGCGAAACGTGACAAATTTGACTAGAAAAAGATAATACTTAAGATTTAATGCTTAAAAAAATTATACCATACAGTTGCTGTGATTGCATACATCTAATGGATAATTCGGCATGGAGAACATGAGGTGCCGCTGGGGATAAAGGTGGGGAGCAGCAGCTGAATCACTGGCACCACAGGTAAGCTTTGTGTGCAAAACAAGGAAGTGAAACGCAACAAATTTGATCAATAAAAAACAAACCACTTACAATAGAGCCGCAGCGCTCACATTGTTATTTGCAAGTTATTTTCAATAAAGTGATTTAAAAAAAGTATCATGAGCCGAGTGCTGGAAAATTCCACCAGACTTGGTCTCATGGCTTTTTCTGTTTATTTATTCATCTGTTGCACTTTATGCCTTTTGGGTTCATGTATTAATGTTCTGCTTGCCATTTTTCTGTTTGTGTTAGCGTTATATTTTTATTTTCTGTACTTATTCATAAGTATACTATGGCATGATTGTTATCCTTTTATCTCCAGTATTGTCCTTTTTTCTGTTGACAGCTGTCAGGGGCGTGAAGCTTCGTGTGGGCGTGCCCTGTCAGCTGTCAGTCTGTGGTTTGCCTCCCTCTCACTCACCCAGCTGATCCTGATCATGTATTATTGCCTTCTCCTGCCTGCTCGGGCACCCACACCTGCTAATTATTCTGTAATGGGTTTTGAGCCCTATTTAAAGGCTCTATGTGCATTTCTACTTTGTCACCGCTTTGGCTTTCTAATCCACATCTCCACCAGAGCCCTGCTTTGCTCTGGCAAGTATTTTGTAAGTAACCTCCCTCTCGTTTGCATCATTGTTTTTTGAGCACTTTATGGAACTTTGTGTTTATCCTTTGATTTAATAAACTGCTCTACCTAATAGTCCAGTGCATGGGTCTCGCATTCCTGCCTTGGAAGGGCAATTTATGACAAAAAGATAATGCATGGTATGTGCTTTTTCCCTGAGGCTGATTTGTCATGGAAAACAGCTGAGCTCTGTGGTTTCAGCGATCAGCTGATTAGATCCACTTTTTTTTTTTTTTTTTTACCAAAGGTAAAAAAAAAAAAAAAAACATGTGAGGAAGACCCTACAACCTTTGCTCCACAACGTATCAACCATACGCTGGATAAATTTTCAGCATAGGACACATATTGTTTCCAGTTCACAAAATTTTTCAGTGGGTCTGAGGTGTGTGTGAAAAAAAAAGTGTTTTGGCTAACATTTAGAGGATCAAAAATGCGATCGTTTAGGTGGAATAATAATCATAATAAATAAATAATGGAAAACATCTTGTGTGGTACCTGTACCAAAAACTTCCCACCCCAAAGACCTGAACAGCTTCAGACCGGTGGCCTTGACGTCCCACTTGATGAAGACCCTGGAGAGACTGCTCCTTGCTCATCTCCGCCCCCTGGTGGAACCAGCGATGGATCCACTCCAGTTCGCCTACCAGCATGGCATTGGGGTGGAGGATGCGGTGATCTTCCTCCTTCACCGTTCTCTGTCCCACCTGGAGAAGCCCGGGAATATGGTGAGGATCATGTTCTTTGACTTCTCCAGTGCTTTCAACACCATCCAACCGATGATCCTGAAGGACAAGCTGCTGCGCGCAGGGGTGGACCAGCACCTGTCATCATGGATCCTGGACTACCTCACGAACCGGCCTCAGTTTGTGAGAACCCGGGACTGTGTTTCCGACACGATCATCAGTAGCACGGGGGCCCCCCAGGGAACGGTGCTGGCTCCCTTCCTGTTCACTCTTTATACTGCGGACTTCTCACACAACACAACACATTGCCATCTACAGAAGTTCTCTGATGACTCTGCGATCGTTGGTCTCATCTCCAGCGGAGATGAAGCTGAGTACAGAGGGCTTATCCAGGACTTTGTGGACTGGTGCCATCGGAACTGCCTCCAGATCAACGCGAGGAAAACTAAGGAGCTGGTGGTGGACTGCCGCAGGCATGGGCAGCCCCTCACAGCACCAGTAAATATACAGGGAACAGACATCGAGATGGTGACATCCTACAAGTACCTGGGTATTCATCTGAACAATAAACTAGACTGGTCACACAATACTGACGCACTCTACAAGAAGGGACAGCGCAGGCTGTTCCTGCTGAGGAGACTCAGGTCTTTTGGTGTACAAGGGGCGCTGCTGAAGTCATTCTATGACACGGTGGTGGCATCAGCCATCACTTTTGGAGTGGTCTGCTGGGGCAGTGGCATTACTGCAGCCGATAGGAAGAGACTGAACAAACTGATTAAGAAAGCTAGCTCTGTCCTGGGGCAGCGCCTTGATCCGATGGAGGAGATAGGAGAGAGAAGGACGGTGGCTAAACTGTCATCTCTGCTGGAGTCCGAGTTCCACCCTATGCAGGACATACTGGATGCACTGAGGAGCTCATTTAGCAGCAGACTACATCATCCCAGGTGCACAACCGAGAGGTTTCGTAGGTCCTTCCTACCAACGGCTGTCAGACTGTACAACCTAAGCAGGGCTGCTCGCAGAGATAGCAAAAAGACGTAACAAACTAATAGTTTTTTGAATGCAAAAGATGCAATAGACTTACACAATGGTCCTCTCCGGCATACAACTAGGAACATACCGGTCGCTATGGAGGGTGAGAATATGTATGGGCACATAATCATACCATGTAGGATAACTAAATAGACGGTTATGCTGTTTCATCCCACCTAGCAACAATGCTCTGCACTGTGTGTGTTTATATATTTACATATTTATTCCATCTAGCTACAATGCTCTGCACTGGGTGTGTTTATATTTATATATCTATATATTTATTCCATCTAGCTACAATGCTCAGCACTGGGTGTGTTTATATTTATATATCTATATATTTATTCCATCTAGCTACAATGCTCCGCACTGTGTTTTTATATATCTACATATTATTCCATCTAGCTACATTGCTCCGCACTGTGTGTGTTTATATACTTGCATATTTATTCCACCTAGCTGCAATGCTCCGTACTGTGGGTGTTTATATATTTACATATTTATTCCATCTAGCTACAATGCTCTGCACTGTGTGTTCATATATTCATATATTTATTCCATCCAGCTACAATGCTCTGCACTGTGTGTCTGTGTGTGTGTGTGTGTGTATATATATATTTTATAGTAATATGTACATATGTATATTAGCTGCTCTTGCTTGCTTGTTTTTTTTCTTGCCTTCTGATTGTTGCTCTGAGTGTTGCTATCCCTGTGCTGTTGCAATCCTGGAATTTCCCCGTTGTGGGACTAATAAAGGCTTATCTTATAATCTTCTCACGTCAATGAAAAATCTAACATTTACAATAAAGCGATGGCACTCAGTCTTTGTCAGTCACACCCTCAAGGTTCAGATCATTATTTGGCCTTAGCATTAAAGTTTTAATAAACCATTTAATAACAAAATATTGCTAAAATATAAAATGATGCACTACAATGGGTCTCAAATATTTGTAAATGTGTCCTGTTATAGTACTGCATGAGTTTATTGATGATACACAGAAGAAATTCAATATTACGCTGAATTCATCACTGAACAGTTCAATTCAATTCAATTCAGCTTTATTTATATAGCGCCACATCACAACAGAAGTCAACTCATAGCGCTACAAAATGCAGAGAAAACCCCACAATTTTAGAAAGACCCAGCAATCAGACAATCCCCTGTGAGCAAGCAATTAGCGATGGTGGAGAGGAAAAACTCCCATTTAACAGGAAGAAACCTCTAGCAGAACCAGGCTCAGAGATGGGCAGTCATCTGCTGCGACTGGTTGGGGGTGAGGGGATAGAGAGGATAAAGAGGACAGACATAAAACAGAAGCGGGGTTAAGAGACACAAAATCCCTCCCTAATCGTAGACTATATTAAAAAGGAAGGATTTTACCCTGTTCTTAAAAACAGAGACCGAGTATGACTCCCGGACCCAGAGTGGTAACTGGTTCCACAGAGAAGGAACTTGATAGCAGAAGGCTCTGCCTCCCAATGTACTTTTGGAGATTCTGGGCATTACAAGTAATCCAGCATTTTGGGAGCGTAGTGCTCTATTAGGATGGTAAGGTAATATCAGATCTTTTATATATAAGGGGGCCTGATTATTAAGAGCTTTGAAAGTGAGAAGAAGGATTTTAAACTTAATTCTAAACTCTATGGGAAGCCAATGAAGGGAGGACAGAACTGGGGAGATGTGATCTCTTTTTCTAGAACCAGTTAGAACTCTTGCAGCAGCATTTTGGATCAACTGAAGACTACTAAAGATTGAACAGTGATATAAACTAAAATAATTATAATGATGACTGAAAAACTCCCATTCCCCAAAGTGCAAGATACACTATTAGGAATATACGTGATAAAAGATCACACAAATAACTGATTCAATTCAATTCAACTTTATTTATATAGCGCCATTTCACAACAACAGTCATCTCATAGCACTATCAACTGTTGGGGGGAACTGATGTGACAAACAAATAAACAAGGGATCTGAAACAGTCGCTAATATTGGATGCCCCATTCATTTTCAATGTTTAGGTGTTCTGTAATAAATATTCACACAATCAAATAAATCTTAGTGCCATTTACTCCCTTTTATATTTGTCAGAGTCTAACATGTGATTGCCTTCATATTCGGGGTATTGATGTATCCCATAATCCCTTGCGCACCAGAGAGGCGAAGATATCAAAACAGCATGGAGAACCCACCAAACGAACTGGTAAGTAGGCTTACTTTGTGCTATCATAACTCTATCCCATTGCTACAAATTCACAGTATATTGTTGTCCAAGGTTTTATCAGTGTTCTAAGCATATCGGCTGCAATATTTAAGTGTAAAATTTATTTCTGCAAGCTTGCTATCCACCTGATTACAATTGGGTATCAGACAACAGTGTCAATAGACAATACATGTGTTGATTTCATGTTTAAAATATTTATATATACATGCCTATTCCTGGTATAATCTGCTATTGAAATATGTAAATTAATATTATAGCTGTACTTTCCTGGATTTCATACAGCTGAATGCGATATGGACAGTTCTAAGCATAACTTAGTTTTGTCCCCTAATCAGTCTGATGTTGAAGTTGAACCCTCTCCAAAACTAGTAAAATTGTAATTTCACAAATAACAGCCATGTGTTCAAATCATTGTTATCTGTATCATGTATCTCTGTTAGTCAATTACAATTAAGTGACGGCCTGTATGCCATGGATTGCAACTGACTATCTTGCAATCGACTATCTTGTCATTAAATTTGTATTCAAAAGACTATCTTAACACTGCATAGAATTTCGAATAGGCTAGATGTGATGTATTATGAATACTAGAAGACTAGAAATATCAGCAGGGTATACTAGCACTGTATAATAGACACGTGCGTAAATGATGGCAAAATCGCTCTGATATTTTATGTTTACATGATACACCAAGAATCATGTAAACTACTTCAGAATCTTAGGCATTATATAAAATGTATCCTACCTTTAGATGTCGAATCCATTGTCCATATGCCAGGGTTGAAGTGCAGTCGTGTGAACGTCTGCAGCAGTTTACATCGTGTTTACATCTCGCGATGTGCGCATGCCTCTCCGGGATTTCGCGCGAGAATAGAAACCTCAGTACCCTCAATAGGTTACACCTCTTTGTATTCCACTTTCAAACACAGCCTACATTTGGGCCTGTAAAGCCTGATTGGGATACCTGTTTCAGACAGGAATACTTGCGTTTTATGGGCAATGCACTAGTAATCCTAAAACAGAAATAGACCAAAATACACATTGCAAAAATAATGACTGAAGGCATACAAAACCCAAGGAGTACTCAAAAAACGATACTAATGAAACCTGAGGTTACAAAAGGAGAACTGAAGATAAGGACAAATATAAACAGGGAAATAAATACAAGATAATACAGAAATACATAAAAACCTGTCACAAACCGAGCCGGTTCTGTCCTTTAGGCTCGGTTCTGACCGTTCTCTGTGGCTCAGGTGTATTTGTCCATTTGTGTATTGTGTTATCTTTTCAGTTCTTGTGGTTTCTTTATCACAAGTTTGTTTTTTTCCATGCCTGTAGCCAGCGGCTGTGAGGCAGCCTCCTTTGGCCTACATTCGTGTGGGCGGCTGTCTGACTCACTCGCCGGTCTGACCATGCCCCCTCTCTCTTGACAGCCAGCTGGGTCTCCTTCGGTAATTGCCCTTCCCGCGCTTCGCCCAGATGTTCCCAATCTGTGTTTCCAGCAATGCTTGCACTTTAGCAGCTCCTTGCCAGTCAAGCATTGCTGGATTATTGTGTGAGCTGGTCACTGAGGAACATTTGGCCAGGGTCCACTGTGGTCTGTCCGCTCCATTTCATACATGTGAGCAGGAAGTGGACATTTGTCTCATTTTTATACGTCAGTTTTGTGTTTTGAACTGTTTGTTTTTTTGTGGCCACTGCACACTGTGGTCTGCCAGCTGCACGCCTGGCACGTGAGCCCTTTAGTGTGCCCTGTTCCCTTTTTGTGTGTCTCTATTTTTGAACTGTGTGCTCTTCTGTTAATAAATGTGCTTATTGTGTAACCCAGCAAGTAAGTGCGTCATTCCTCTTCACTCCTCCGTGTGCTGCGTCAAAGCGCACGGGGAGGCTTGTGACAGAATAATCCAGCCAGCTAAGGATTTAGCGGGTTACACCCACACATTACTTTTTTCTTTTTGTACTTTTGCCTCACCCACCTGTGTTGTCCACGATGCTTTTAGTGCACCATTCCCATACCGGCCGGAACAGACGATCGGCGGGGCATCCTACAGTGGAGGAGGAATGGGCGGCGACCTTCATCCAGGACTTTATGGATGAAGCCCACATTCACATGCCAAAATACTCCAAACCAAACTACAAACAAAATAAACCAAGACGCAAATAAACCAAGAAGCAAAAGTACAAACCATAATAGGAATGACAGAAGCGTGCACCCAGTGCCTCCCCCCGTGCTCCTCTTCATGACAGAGCCCCTCTATCAAGGGGTGGATTCCAGACACCCCAACGTAACATCAAAAAGAGAAAAGACCCACCCACCAAGAACCCCCACCACCACCACCAGCAAGAACAAGAAAAAATAACCCACCCCGGGAGGGCGGTGGGGAAACCCAAGCTAGGAGGGACTGAAACAGCAAAAAATGCTCATGACCCACACACTGTACAGAATGAAGTGTAACAACAATCTAGGACTAAGTGAAAAAAATAAGGCAGTTCAGGTGGCCTACTGGAATCCCAGGACCACCAGGTCACACGATGGAATAGGTCAGGTGGTCTCCCAGACTTTCAGAGCCACCTAAACAACCTGAGTAGTACATCGGGTGGCCTCCTAGCATTCCGGAGCTACCCAAACAAAGAGTACAGTCCGTCAGGTGGTCTCTCAATATCTCTGAGCCAACAGCCCACGTGATGCACCCCTCCCCCCCAGGAGGTGGCAGCTGTGATCTGTGCCCCCCGCAGACCGCAGGGACTGCGGCATGGATGGAAAAAGTCAGTGGCTGCGGGGAGTTGGCACCCAACAAAGATGGCTGAATAGCAGCGACCTCGGGCAACAACTGATGACCAGTGACGACCCTGGGTGAAGACGGATGACCTTCGGTGACCTCAAGCAAAGACGGGTGACCTTCAGCGACCTCAGAAGAAGACAGATGACCTTCGGCGACCTCAGACGAAGATGGGGGACCCTCGTCGACCTCAGGGGGATAAGGAGGACCCATGGCGATCTCAGGTGGAGAAAGAGGACCCATGAGGAAACGACTGACCCATGAGAAAATCAGGCAAAGAAAGCGGTTGATCAGCAGAGAACCAGACAAAGATAGAGAAGAAGGACCCACGGCGACCTCGGCCAGAGATAGAGGAATCATGACGACCTCAGGTGGAGGCTCGGATAAAGAAAAGGAAACATACACCGGGTTACTACCACCGGCAGCAGTGGAGCCCGGCAAGGAGAACTCAGAAGCAGCAGTCGGCTGCGACTGGTTCTCATCCCCAAGAGCTAAGCAAGATTTCTCTAATACTGCTAATGTAAAGACAAAAAAGAGAACTTGCCTTAGTTCAAGCTCCACCGCCGTCCAGGACTTCGGCGACTCCAGCTGGGACATCTCAAATCCAACCACGTGGGCATCCCCTTCCGGCACAGCCACCTCAGACAGGAAGGAAGAGATGGACACCAGAACATTATTACTGGCAGCAGTGGAGCCCAGCAAGGAGCCTTCAGGAGGGCGTCTGCAGCCAATTCTCCCCGCCACGAGCAAGACAAGATTTCTCTAAGGTTAATAATGGAGAGACAGAAGAGAGAACTTGCCTTGACTCGAGCTCCACCGCCCTCCAGGACTCCGGCAACTCTGGTGTGGCGGCCCTAGATGAGGCGACGGGTGCTAGTAGACTTATAGGTGTGGTGGCTGGTGCTGGAGGTCCACCAGACGTGGTGGCTGAAGCAGGAAGAACTCCAGCTCTGAGTAGATGTTCCAGGGAACGCCTCACCAATGGCACTGGGTCCCACGATGGCGAAACCAGGGGACACTCCTTTGTTGGCTCAGGTTTTGGGACACAGGGGGAGCTCTTCTCCTGTCGAGAGCATGGCTGAGGGACTGGAACAGGACCCTATGGCACCACAGGACCCTCCCAGGACCGGCGAACACTCAAGGAAGGCAGAGGGGGACACGGGAGGAGCAGGTGAGGAAACAGGATTAACTGCAGCAGCAGGTGATGAGAGCTTGGTCGCAGCGTGCTGCTGCCCTTGAGCCCTCCCACCGGGAATTAGGTAAGATAATTCATTTTTAGGTGTTAGAGAATGAATAGATACTTGCCTTAATTCCCGGGGCTTGATGGTAACTGCCACTGCAAGTCCAGACGGGGCACCTCCGGGAGCTGCGGAGGTCATCTGGCGAGGTGGGTAAAACGCCGAAGTCAGGGGATGTTTTATTTATTTAGCGAATGCAAAGTCCTCAAGCCAAGCAGTTGCCTCCTGGTTTGCTGTATGGAGGGTGTTTAATCCTCCTTCCAGTCTTTGGAGCGGGCAAGCCTCTATGATGTGTTCCATTGTTTGCTCCTCACCACATGCGCACTGTGGGCTAGGGCTACTGCCCCATCTGTGAAGGCTGGCCAAGAAGGGGCCATGTCCAGTTCTGAAGCGACTGAGTGTAGACCACTGTCTCCTTGGGAGGTTGGTGCCCGGGACCTGTTGGTTGGGGTTTGTCACCAGGTGTTTGTTTGGGACCTCCTTGGTCTCCCATTCCTCTTGCCAAGCTGTCTGGATGGTGAAGTCAGCTGGGGGAGGGTTTTTCCAAATCGGCCATCTGGATGGAAGTCGGTCAGTGGGTGGGGTGTAGATATCTGCATGGATTGGTAAGTGAGGAGAATCTTTGGCTTTTTGAAGCATCCTTTGAGTTAGTGCTGCTCGCCGGATGTGTGTGTGTGTGGGGGGGGGGCTATGTTTGACAGTACAGGAAGCCAGGGGAGTGGTGTTGAGTGGATTGTCCCAGTTATGGTTCTCATGGTTGTGTTAAGCTGGGTGTCTACGTGGTGTGTGTAGGATGACCTGGACCAGACAGGGGCACAATATTCTGCTACAGAGTATGAAAGGGCCAGTGCTGAGGTGCGCAGGGTGGAGGCTGCCGCCCCCCATTTTGCACCAGCGAGCTTGCAGAGCAGGTTGTTTCGTGCCTTCACCTTAGCAGCCATCCCCTTTAAATGTTCCTTGAAGGATAGGGTCCTGTCAAGGGTCACTCCAAGGTAGGTTGGATTCGAGGCATGCTTAAGCTTGAGTCCGCTCAGGTGGATGTTTAGTTCTCTGGCAGCTTTTACATTGTGGAGATGGAATACACTGGAGACGGTTTTTGCTGGGCTTGGTTTTAGGTGCCAGGTTTTGCAGAACTGGTCCAGTTTGGCAAGATCTTCCGTGAACACCCGTTCCAGTGGCTCAAAGTCTGGTGCTTGGAGTGCCAAACAGATGTCGTCTGCATAGATGAATTTGCGGGATTTCGTAGTGGGCAGGTCGTTTATGTAGAGGTTGAACAGGATTGGAGCTAGAACTGAGCCTTGTGGGAGTCCGTTTTTCTGCGTTCTCCATGCGCTTGTGTTCTGACCGAGGTGGACTCTGAATCAGTAGGGTTTTTATAATTGCTGTTGCCCAGGCAGGGATCGCCTTTGTAAGTTTCAGGAGGAGGCCTTTGTGCCAGACCGTATCATAGGCGGCTGTGAGATCGAGAAACACAGCCCCTGTCTTCAGTCTGCTCTCGAAGCCATTTTCGATGAAGGTGGTTAGGGCCAGTACTTGTTCTCCTGTGCTGCGGTCCTTGCGGAAACCTGCTTGATCCACACTTAGAATTTCCTCTATTCCTGGGGAAATACGTTGCAGAATCAGAATCAGAATCAGAAAAGCTTTATTGCCAAGCATGTTAAAAAAACATACGAGGAATTTGACTTGACATTGGCGCGCTCGATAAGCGCTTCCCAATGACACGGCAGCCATGCAAGGCGCCTCATCAAAACAGTGGGGGGTAAAGAGGGGAAGAGGGGGGGGGGGGGGATGACACATTGGGCAGAGAGAAAAAACATAGTTTGTCAAAATAAAGTTCGTTGAATGAGCAAGATTGTGATTACATAGAAAAAAAAACCCTCTAGTTGCACAATTAGCAGACAATACAAATCCACACAAAAACAAAGCAAAAGAGAGAGACCAGTGTGTGTATATCAGTCATGTGATATCAGTGTAAGTGCGGTGTGAATGTATCAGTTACTGGAGCACAACAAAAATCGTCTCCTAGGCAACGGCTAGATGTTATATTCATGTATTCTAAACATAGATAAGCATGTTCTCAGAGTTTATCTCTCTTCATGCCAGATGGTAAAATTCCATGTTAGTCCCATGACAACGCTGTCCTTGGAGAGTTCAGATTATTGTACAGCAGCAGATGTTTGGGTTAAACTCTCTTCTGCCTTATCTTCTCTCCTGGAGGAATGAATGCAAGGGTGCCGAATCAAGGCCAAATGAGCACAGTTCACTTTGAGCAGAAATTTCCTCTCTCATGCGATTCTGAGCATCACAATTTAAATTACATAGGCTTTAAAATCATTCCCTGGAGAGCACCAAGCGACTCCAGATGTTTCCCCTTCCAAACATAGATAAACATGTCCGGCAGAGTCCATCTCTCTACAGTGCATGCCAGATGGTAAATTCCATGTTAGTCATTTGCCGCTATCAGTGCTATCCCCAACTGGTCAAAAAAAAAAAAAAAAAAAAGATGGTGGCGCGCCTAGATGCAGCGGCCCCTCTTGGTATCAGCGAGTGTGAGAGTTTTAATCATCCCAGACGTACATTCTGTAAAACTGTGAGACAACCGTGAGACCTTATTAAACATCAAGGTACTGCACGCTGCAAGAATCGCGGTGATCGGTTGTGATTTGGACATTCTACGCCAGCATGGAATTTTGGCGGAGTCCCTGCTGGAAGCTACCCGGGAGAGGAGGAAGCGGAAGCGGTGCGAGCGCAAGCAAAAGCGAGGAAAAAGGGCCGGGATCCATGCTAGGCTAAAGGCTAACCCCTCCAGACCAGCGGTACCGTCGCTTCTTCTATCAAACGTCCGCGCCCTCGAAAACAAGGTAGACGAGCTGCGTTTGCTGAAAGAAACCCGGAGAGAATGGAGGGACTGCTGTGTGTTTGTTTTCACCGAGACATGGCTCCACGACAACATTCCTGACGAGGCCATTCAGCTGGAAGATATGGCGATGTTCCGGGCCGACAGGGAAACGGCGAGCTCCGGTAAGAGCCGGGGGGGTGGGCTATGCATCTATGTTAACAAGAACTGGTGCGTTAATGCCACGTTAGTGTCTAAACACTGCTCTCCGTTGGCGGAGTTCCTTATTGTTAATTGTCGGCCTTTTTATCTGCCGAGGGAATTCAGCAGCGTGTTTGTAGTTGGTGTTTACATAGCGCCGAGCGCTAACGCTAACGCTAATGCTAAGAAGGCACTCGGGGAACTGCACAATGCAATCAGTAAAATCCAAACGTCACACCCGGACAGTTTTGTGGTGGTTGCGGGAGATTTTAACCACACCAGCTTAAAGACTGTGCTCCCCAAGTTTAAACAATGTGTAGACTTTAAGACCAGAGGAGAGAATATGTTGGACTTAGTGTACACAAACACAGATGCATATAAAGCGTTACCCCGCCCCCATCTCGGCCGTTCTGATCACATGTCCGTGATGCTGGTTCCTGCCTACAAACCTTTATTGAAGCGCAGCAGGCCAGCAGTGAAACAAATCAGGATTTTGCCAGAGAGTGCAACCTCTGCACTGCAAGACTGTTTTCATCACACAGACTGGAGGATCTTCAAAATAGCAGCCTCCCAGGAAGACAGGACAGATGTGGAGGAGTATGCTGATTCGGTCACCAGCTACATCGCGAAGTGCACAGAGGATGTCAATACAGTGAAGACCATCACTGTGCGGGGTAATCATAAGCCCTGGATGACTGCAGAGGTGCGCTCGCTGCTTACAGCCAGAGATGCAGCGTTCAGAGCGAAGGACAGGATCGCCCTCCGCTCAGCCAGGTCTGCGCTTTCAAAGGGAATTAAGGTGGCAAAGCGCGCCTATGCGGAGAAAATCCAGGGACACCTCTGTGACACTAGGAACACCAAGCAGATGTGGCAGGGAGTTCGGACACTGACGGGCTTTAAGTCTAGGCAGGGGGTCGATGATGACGACGCTTCGCTTCCAGACAGGCTTAACGACTTCTTTGCACGTTTTGAAGCATCAAACTCGACAATCAGAGGGAGGGCCGGCCCACTCCCACCATCGGTCGTACCAGCTTTTACCATTAACACAGCGGACACACGGAGGACCCTATCCAGAATCAACCCACGCAAAGCTGCAGGTCCAGACAACATTCCGGGACGTGTGCTCCGAGACTGCGCGAGCGAGTTGGCGGATGTCCTGACTGACATTTATAACATCTCCCTGAGTCAGGCCATCGTTCCCAGATGCTTCAAGACCTCTATCATTGTACCGGTGGCAAAGAAACCAGTGGTGTCATGTTTGAATGACTATCGTCCTGTTGCACTTACACCAATTGTGATGAAGTGTCTTGAACGGCTTGTCAAACCACACATCACAGCCTGCCTCCCTGAATCACACGACCCGCTCCAGTTTGCATATCGTTCAAACCGCTCCACGGAGGATGCTATAGTCACCACCCTACACTCTGTCATCACCCACCTGGACCAGAAAGACACCTACGCCAGACTCCTGTACATTGATTTCAGTTCAGCATTCAACACCATTATTCCCCAGAGACTGATAGAGAAATTACTCCTTCTCGGTCTGAACACCGCCACATGTCTCTGGATCCTGGATTTCCTGACTGAGAGACCTCAGTCTGTCCGGGTTGGAAACAACATCTCCAACTGTGTCACGCTGAGTACCGGAACCCCTCAAGGCTGTGTACTCAGTCCACTGTTGTTTACACTTCTAACACATGACTGTGTATCCAAACACGAGGGGAACCAGATTATTAAGTTTGCAGATGACACCACGGTGGTGGGACTTATTCAGAGGGATGAGGAATCAATGTACAGGGAAGAAGTGAGCGACCTGGAGGGCTGGTGCAGGGAGAACAATCTGGTGCTCAACGTGGACAAAACAAAGGAGATGATTATCGACTTCCGGCGGTCACAGCCTGAGCACGTCCCCCTCAGCATCGGCGGCCGTTTAGTGGAGAGAGTAGAGAACATCAAGTTCCTCGGAGTGCAGATCTCGCAGGACCTGACCTGGAGCAAGAATTCCTTGGGGATCAGGAAGCGAGCTCAGCAGAGACTACACTTCTTGAGGAAACTCAAACAGGCCTCTCTCCCCATCTGCATCCTCAGGACCTTCTACAGAGGTGTGGTGGAGAGTGTTCTGACGTACTGCATTGCTACATGGTACTCCAGCTGCAGTATGTCAGACAAAAAAGCCCTGCAGAGGATAGTCAAGGGGGCGGAGAGGGTAATTGGAGTCTCCCTCCCCTCTGCCCAAGAACTTTTTCAGAACCGTTGTAGGAGCAGGGCACTGAACATTGTCAAGGACCGTTCTCACCCTCTGCATAAACACTTTGAACTTCTTCCATCTGGTAAACGATTCCGGAGCATCAGAGGCAGAACCACCAGACTGATCAACAGCTTCCTCCCACAAGCTGTCAGGATGCTGAACAGCTGACCCGGAATCTCACATACACACTACTGCACCTATGGACATTTTGTATATTATAGTTAGTTATTCTTTTTCCCCAAGTATGTCTCAGGGATGTGTGAATGGATGGGGGGGTGGGAGCTATGTGGGAGTGTGTCTTAATCATGCTGCTTCTTATATGGATGCCGAGAGAAACGCAATTTCATCTTGCCTGCACTACAGTTGTATGTACAGCAATATGACAATAAAGTTTGATTTGATTTGATTTGATTTGATTTGGTCGAATTGTTGAAGAAGCAGCTACGCCGGGTCCGCATTTTGATTAGCTCTTCCAATTTCTTTAAATTTTCAATACACCAGGAAAACTCCAGAGCCAATCAGCAGAAAATCCTGTGATCATGAAGCCAAAACAGGTAGATGTCTTCCACATCTTCAGTCTAATCACGCAGACACATGAGTTCCAATTGATCCATGAGTCTCTCCACTGGGGCTCCCCCTGGCCCGAATTTTTGTAAAATGGTGTCAATAGCATTAAAGCCGCTCATCAATTCCATAATTTTCCATTTGGATCGAGATTCAGCCAGAAGAAGAGCGACATAGACAGGACACAGCAAGCTGGGATAGTGAAGAGGGGAGAGGAGTGAGGAGAGGGGAAGAAATGTGTCTGCTCTCTCTGAAAGCCGGAAGAAGTATTAGTTAATGCAGTATTAGGCGCTCCATGATTTTATAAGGAACGCTGAGTAGGGAGATTGGGCGGTAGCTTGCTGGTAGTTTGTGGTCTTTGCCAGGTTTTGGTATGGCAATGACCTTTGCTGTCCGCCATTTCTTTGGGATCGAGTTTGTTTGTATGATCCTTGTGTAGAGTTGTGTCAACCAGGTTAGGGCTCGGGGGCCAAGATTTTTCATGAATTCTGGGAAGATGTTGTCGTATCCTGCTGCCTTTCCACATTTCAGGCCCTGTAGGACTTTCTCCAGCTCAGCAACCTCAAAGGGTTCAGGGTTCGTCTCCTCTATGGGCATTTTTTGGTGTTTTTTTAGCTCAGTTGTAACTGCTCTTCTGGTGTCTTTGTCTTGGGGTGCTTTGGCGATGGTCAGTAGGTGGGATGCAACTTGGTTGGGTGTGACAGATGCTTGGCTTTGGCTAGGGGGCTTCTGTGCAGCTCCTAGGCGGCGGATGAGGCTCCAACATTTCCTGCTAGAGTGGGTAAAGCTCCGGTCAGCAACTGTCTCCTCCCATTTCTTTCGCCGGGCTATACTTTTGCCTTTGTAAGTTTCAGGAGGAGGCCTTTGTGCCAGACCGTATCATAGGCAGCTGTAAGATCGAGAAACACAGCCCCTGTCTTCAGTCTGCTCTTGAAGCCAACCACTTCGAGAGGAGCGGTTTCAGGAGCTGCAGGCAGCTCCTGAAATCACCAATGCTGGAATTTCCCCATTGTGGGACTAATAAAGGCTTATCTTATCTTATCTTAGCGATTCAGTGAGATGGTCTGCTATCTCTGGGTCCCCTGATGTTTGATAGGATTGTAGGAGGGCAGCGCTTTCTCCGTCCAGGCATGGGACATAGAGGGGTCGGTAGCCTCATGGGATTGCAGTGTGAGCAGCCTTGAAGATTGCGCTACAGAAGTGGTTGCATGCTTCATCTACAGTGATGGTGTGGAGTGGGATGGTAACAGCACTCCGATCCAAGGTTTCACTGAATTTCTTCCAGTTCGCTTTGCGGAAGTTCCAGCGCATCTTCCTTGGGCTGTTTATGACTGGAAGTTGTAGGCCAATGTGTACAAGCAGGGGCCGGTGTTGACTGTGTGGAAAATCGTCAAGAATGAGGATCTGTGTAGGATATGGCATCCCATTCAAAGAGCTGACCCAGCACAGGTCAGGAGAATAGTCCTTCTTCCACCTAGCAGAGTGGAAGGTTCCTCTTTGTTTGGGGTCGTGTATCAGAGCGAGATCATTTCTAGATGCCCAGTCTGAAAGTACCTCCCCGTCACTATCCACTGCTGGGTACCCCCAGTCAGGGTGATGGCTGTTAAAGTCCCCCACATAGATGGCAGGGTGGGTTAGGGTGGGTAAGATCTGCAGATCCCAGTTGGCACTAGGGGGCTTGTACACATTGACAATATGGAAGCCACCAATGGTTATAGTGTCTGAGAAATGTGTTGTTGTCAGGTGGTTTACTTCAACTATGTCAGAACGCACATAGATGGCAAATCCATGTTTGGCATGTGGAGCATAGCACAGGAGGTCAAAGCCATTGATGGTGTAGCGGCCAGCTTCCTCTGTGCCAATATGAGTCTCTTGGAGGCAGATTACATCAATCGAGTGTTGGAAGGCGAGGACTTCGATAAGGCTTCGCTTGGCTGCAGATAGGCCTTCAACATTTAGTTGTAGTGTACGAAGTGCAGGTCCTACCGCAAGGTGCTCTCGGGGCTGTTTGCTTTCGGCTTTGGGACTGTGACTAGGATTCTTCTTTGACTTGGCACTGAGGCGTTGTCTCTTCAAATTTAGTCTACTGGTAGGATCATTAGCTTCCCCGGGCAAGCCCGGGTACTGGCGGAGGGCGTGACGAGAACGCTGATCCATTGGCCTCCAGGGGATGTTGAATCGTCGGCTTAGACTCTGTTCCACCGGTGAGACTCCCTCCAGCTGGGCCACATAACCTGGAAGGAGCAATGGCTTGTACTCCAGCAGGACCTCCGTTTCAGATAATAAAGCCCGCCGACGCTCCTCCAGCAACTCAGCAGATGATGTGGGCCACAGTTCAGGAGGAGAAGGTGGGGCTGCTGCTAGATGCCGAAGAGAGGCTTTCTACACCCGGGGCGCTTCTTTGTCAGCGCAGGTACAGAATGGGAAGAGGGTTTCCCCAGCCCATGGAGCATGGGTTGTGGGTTGGTGGCTGACATGAGGAGGTCCATGAGTTCTGGACGGCTCCACAGGCTGGAGGATGCTTCCAGTACCTGTGCCGCACCATCCAGACACTCCCAGGCCACCTCGGAAGTGCGGGAGGCATGAGCCGCCGATATTATGCCATCCAGCACTCCGACAGACCAACACTCCACCTCATTCAGTCTATTACCACCATAGTCCATGCTGGCTGACATCTCAGCAAAAAGGGGGAAAAACATGGACTAAAGCAAAATAACAGGAGGGAAAAGAAAAAAGCAAACCCACAGCCGTTGGCGTCTAGACTGGCAGCAGTGTACTGTCATAAACTGCCCTGGTTTGGCGGATTGAGGACACCACCAGCTGTGGGTCGGCACATTTGTTAATGAAAAAACACAAAAATAACACAAAGCACTACACTTACAAAGACTACAGAAAATCAGAGAGAGGGGCATGTAGAAACATCAGTGCAGATGGGAACCCCATCTGGGAATAAAAAGAATACAGTGTGGGGCACACACAGCAATAAACAGGGAAAACTCAGGGGATTTCCAGCTGACATAGAGAAGACACCGCTGCGCCACGAAGCGGCAGTGGTCTTTAAATAGGACAACAGGAGAAAAACACAAATGATGACAAGTAATTATAGGTGTGGGGGAACATGAGCGATGAGTAATTAGAACAGATCACTGACAGGTGTGACAGCCCACGCACAAGGCTGACACCCAGAAGTAGCCACAGACAACTCTCACACCAAGAGGAGCAACAGATGACAATAAAAGTAAAAGCACAGGAAAACAAAAAGGTAACTGACTATAATCCTAAAACAGAAACAGACCAAAATACACAGTGCAAAAACAATGACCAAGAAGGCATACAAAACCCATGGAGTACTCAAAAAACATCGCTAATGAAACCTGAGGTTACAAAAGGAGAAATGAAGATAAGGACAAATATAAACAGGGAAATAAATACAAGATAATACAGAAATACATAAAAACCCACCTAAGATAAAATAACAGGAAACTAAGGACAGAAACAAAAGGACAACTCAGATGTCAAAATGCACCAAACCAAACTACAAACAAAATAAACCAAACCATAATAGGAATGGCAAAAGCGTGCGCCCGGTGCCCCCCTTCCCCCCATGCTCCACTTCATGACATGATAAGCCATTCTGATTCATTTACTGCATGTCACGCCCATGACACACCTCTGAATTACTGTCATTGCAATAGTAAAATAGACAAAGACATGCCTGTTATGTCATGTAGGTGCTCATGTGACAGAGATCATCCTGCGCAGTTCGCCCCACACGGGACACGAACCCACGACCTCTCAGTCAACTACACACAGTTCGAGCATGGGAGACACAGCACGATCGCGCTGAGCTAAAGGTCCAACCGGTAGCTCAGCGCTACCGATACTGTATGAGGCTTTTCGGGAGGGAGGTTTATTAACGTTCTACGCCGAACAGTACTAGTTGGCATCCGTTACACTCAGAAGCAAAACAGAAAAAAACTTTTTGCATGTTTTTGCTACTGGGAATTAAACGATGCAATATGAATTTAGAATTTGAAAAAAAAAATTAAAACAAAAACCGACAGACCAGGAAAATGTTGCTGATGTTTATATTTTGGACGTCTTAATCACAAAAACTGAATTTCTTTAAAGTGAGAAAAAAGTTAAAAAAAAAATATCAACGTTAATACATAGATTAACTTAAAAACAACACAGTCCCTTTTCATCTATGTGAATATACCCAGCCTCAGTGAAGGTGGAGACAGGCTGTTTTTTACATCCACAGCCAAAGTGGAGCATAGTCTTTGGATCAGTGAATCAGATATGATGATTGTTAATCATCCACAGAAACCTATAGGGATTTATTATCCAGGAAAGGATGACTTGAGGCTATGTGAATAATTCTTCTACATGCTCTGTTTTAAATGTTTTTGTCATGTAGTTTGGCAAAATTAAGTTGAATTTATTTGAAGCAATAAAATGGGAAATATTTCCCTGGGGCAGCTTGCCACCAAAAATACAAACACAACTGTTAAAACATGTCTCAGGGGCTGCAACCAGATACAGAAACTGTACTCCTCTGCAGGCAGCTCCTGAAATCTCCCATGCATACAGTTAAACTTATCTTGTTTTCACTTCAGTGTTATCTGTCTTTCTACCCGTTTTACACAAACAAGACAAAATGAAACTTTTTTGGTGCTGATAAAAATGTTGCACATGCAGGTTTGAGATTGGACCTGATGATTATAGATGATCCTTTGATAATCCCTTGCTTTTACATCCCTGTGCTGCTCCCTGTGCAATCATCCATGTATGGGTGGAAAGTCCTAATGCTGGGCCAATACCGCCCCAGGACGCAGGGATCCCCAGCCTGTGTGGGGATCCTGCTAACCTGCGTGCATCCTGGTCGTCATGCATCCACCCCCGTGTTCCCCACCGCTGCACTTCACAGACACAGACTGACTCAAGGATTTATCACTGAAGAGCTAAATACACTCAGGCATGCAATGTTGACTCTGTTCTCTGCTAACTATGCTGTTAGAAAACTGTCAAGCACCGTGTGCAAAACATTTTATTCTATCACTGTTATTAGTTCAACGTTCACTTTTTTTAACTTTTGTATGTGAAAAATAAAAATCATTAATGTGTAATGATGCATGCTTCTCATTCCAAGCTGCTGCTTCCAACCACTTCGATGTTGTCTCAACAAAGGAGCATTTCTTTGGTGTAAGTGAAAGTGAATAAATTTGTGTTTATGTTCATGGATCTCCAGAGACAGCGTCACCTTTCCCTTGATATAAAAGGGGCAACAGAAGCTGAAAGACACTTTGATTGCTATGTCACATCTGTTTTGTGTACAAATTATAGCTTTGAAACTTGAGTGGGTGCTCATTTTCCCTGTGGTAGGTAAAATGAACTGTTGAAAAGCACCAGTGATCCAGGTCCATCGCAGGAGGGTGTTGCTGCTTGGTGGCTATGGGCAGCGCAATCAGGTCATTAGATCCTCCTGGTTCTATGTAATTGAACTGAAATCGGTGGCTTATATTTCAACCATGAGTTGTCATCTAAATCACCCATTAAACAAACCTCTGAGGTCTCCCTCTATTGCCTGTGGAATATTGCTAAAATGAGGAATATCCATGTTTTTGTTACTTAGCTAGTCTGTAGAAGCCCTAAATGCTGTTTTGATGTGTGATTTTCCACACATGACACACTGTAAACTGGTTGACAAAAGCACAAGCTGATAAAGAAGCCAATGTGGTCCTCAGAACAGCTGCCAAATTTGGACAAAATTGTGCCAAGAAGGTATACAGAAAAGCTTAAAACAAGAGGGGAACAACTCTATGATCTATACAGCATCAAACTGACAAGATAACAATGAGCTAAGGGGATTTTTACACAAGAAATTGTGAAATTCATAACCATTTGCAGTGATTTAGAACTTCTACAGCCCACAAGTGACTCTCTATGGATTTACAACCTTCTGGTGAACAGTTTGGTTGCATATTGTGTGCATTATATCTGGCTGTATTGCTACTAAATGCGTCAATCATTTGCCTACTTAATACGACATTTATTGCAGTTTCTCTGTGTTTTGTTCATTATAGCATACAGACGTGGACAAAATTGTTGGTACCCCTCTGTTAATGAAAGAAAAACCCACAATGGTCACAGAAATAACTTGAATCTGACAAAAGTGGTAATAAATAACAAGTCTATGAAAATTAACCAATGAAAATCAGACAATGCTTTTGTATTGTGGTTCAACAGAATTATTTTAAAAAACAAACTCATGAAACAGGCCTGGACAAAAATGGTGGTACCCTTAACTTAATATTTTGTTGCACAACCTTTTGAGGCAATCACTGCAATCATACGATTTCTGTAACTGTCAATGAGACTTGTGCACCTCTCAGCAGGTATTCTGGCCCACTCCTCATGAGCAAACTGCTCCAGTTGTCTCAGGTTTGAAGGGTGCCTTCTCCAGATGGCATATTTCAGCTCCTTTCACAGATGTTCAATAGGATTTAGATCAGGGCTCATAGAAGGCCACTTTAGAATAGTCCAATGTTTCGCTCTTAGCCATTCTTGGGTGTTTTTAGTTGTGTGTTTTGGGTCATTATCCTGTTGCAAGACCCATTACCTGCAACTGAGACCAAGCTGTCTGACACTGGGCAGCACATTTCTCTCTAGAATACCTTGATAGTCTTGAGATTTCATTGTACCCTGCACAGATTCAAGACACCCTGTGCCAGATGCAGCAAAGCAGCCCCAGAACATAACAGAACCTCCTCCATGTTTCACAGTAGGGGCAGTGTTTTTTTCTTGGTATGCTTCATTTTTGCGTCTGTGAACATAGAGCTGATGTGTCTTGCCAAAAAGTTCCAGTTTTGTCTTGTCTGTCCATAGGACATTCTCCCAGAAGCTTTGTGGCTTGTCAACATGCAGTTTGGCAAATTCCAGTCTGGCTTTTTTATGATTTCTTTTCAACAGTGGTGTCCTCCTTGGTCGTCTCCCATGAAGTCCACTTTGGCTCAAACAACGATGGATGGTGCGATCTGACACTGATGTACCTTGACCTTGGAGTTCACTATAAATGTGTTTAGAGGTTGTTCTGGGCTCTTTTGTTACCATTCATATTATCTGTCTCCTCCTGCGGCCACGTCCAGGGAGGTTGGCTACAGTCCCGTGGATCTTAAATTTCTGAATAATATGTGCAACTGTAGTCACAGGAACATCAAGCTGCTTGGAGATGGTCTTATAGCCTTTACCTTTAACATGTTTGTCTATAATTTTCTTTCTAATCTCCTGAGACAACTCTCTCCTTTGCTTCCTCTGGTCCATGTTTAGTGTGGTACACACCATGTCACCAAACAGCACAGTGACTACTTGTCACCCTTTAAATAGACCGACTGACTGATTACAAGTTTGTAGACACCTGTGATGTTAATTAGAGGACACATCTGTCACTGGGCACAGGGTAATATATCACTGGGTTGGGTAACAGGGTAATTGGGGGTAATACCCACTAACACCTGTGCTCGCCAGATTTTTGTGTGTAACCCTTACTAACACCCACTCACCCTACTCACTTTAGGTATAGTACCCTTTTTGGTAGTGGTGTGTTATGGCAATATATTTACCTTAACTTTACTACCTGAGGCAGAGGGATAATTGGGCCAGGTCAGACCGACTCTGGGTTCGTAGGAGCCTGGGAGGTGCAACAACAGATGACACATACACAGCCGTATATGGAACTTGCAACTATGTATATTATTTACAATTATGTACACAAAAATAAATACATAGCACGATAAAAGAAAATACAATTCATAAACTCCAAATTATATTTACAATGTGTTCAGTTCTTTTTTGTATCAGTCCCAGGCGACTAGTGGAATCACCTCTAGCAGTATCTAGGGTTCAGGCTTCGGCTCGCCATCCAGATCTGGAGATCCACACTCTGGTCAAACCAGACCAAAGGAAGAAAAAAAAGAAAAAAAAAAGAACCTGACCATGCTCAGTGGCTCGTGCGTCCATGGGGTTCCCGCGCTCAGCGGCGTCGGCAGCCTTTGGATCCCAATCAATTTCAAGGGTTTTATCCAGGCAAAGGCTGCTATTAGCATGTTAGCGTCGCCATATCACCAAGGACCGTCTCTCTCTCTGGTCTGTGTCTTTCGGCGTCTGGCGTGACCCAGCAATGGCACAGCCATCGGTTACTCAAGATATCAACACACAATACTAGGAACTTTATCAGAAGATTCTAGAAAATGTTCCTAACTATTTATGAATATATATTTATTTAAATATTCATATTCAAATTATGTATTCCCATTGTGAAATGGGTGTTTTTTCTTTTTAAAAGCGGTATCAATATTTATAATTTAATTCACGTTAAACTATCTACTCCCATTGTGAAATGAATGTCCCCCCTTCTTCTTAAAGCGGTATCGACACTCTAATTCCATCACATCTTGGTTGAACATGTCCCTATGGTCACATTATTTTCAGTCTTTTCTAGGGGTACCATTTTTATCCAGGCCTGTTTCATGAGTTTGTTTTTTAAAGTAATTCTGTTGAACCACAATTCAAAAGCATTGTCTGATTTTCACTGGTTAATTTTCATAGAATTTTTATTTATTACCACTTTTGTCAGATTCAAGTTATTTCTGTGACCATTGTGGGTTTTTTCTTTCATTAACAGAGGGGTACCAACAATTTTGTCCACGTCTGTATATAAGTGTTTGGAAGCTATTTGGTTAAAGTCTGAGCAGCCTGTTGATGTGTTCAAAAGGTCTTATGGTGGTGCTGAAGTTACAGTGTCAGGAGAACTAGCAGGATGATGAGGCTAATTAATTAACTGGGATGTCAAAAAATACAAATACGTAACCCCCGTTTCTTCAGCAAAGCTCCTCATACACTTGTCAGTGCCCGCCTCCCCCGGGCAGTGTGCACAGCACAGTGTTACGTGTGGCCCTCGCGAGCCACACAATGAGAGCCAAGGGCGAGCCAGTGAGTTTGCAATGTTTTATTGTGATAGGGAACAGGGAATAAGGAACACGGCCTCGTGGGGCCAAAAAGCACAAATACTCATACAGGTGTAACACTCACAAATAATGCAGAGCGATGAGCAGGTGGCTGGCGCCGGGCGTAGGGGTTCCAGCCTTCGATGTGTGAAGTCACAGCCCCGAATGATCGGAGCTGCTCCCTTTAATACTCATTAGCAGCGCCTCAGCTGATGAGGGTTAATTGGGCTCCAGCCATCTCGTATAACTTGACAGCTGGGAGCCCGCTGAGACGCTGTCACAGTGAGAGCCGGGCTGAGAGGGAATATGGCATGAAGCACCGGATGACACGGCGTCTCATCCCACATGACACAGCCCCCTCCTCACGGTCGGACTACGAACGACCCGTAACACCCAAGATCACCACCCCCCCACACCTAGGGTGGGCGGATGGGGCGCAGGTCAGGAAGGAGAGAATCAGAGAAAGGAAAAAAACAAACAAAAAACAATCGACCATAAACCAATACAGAGTACGAGGGAAAAACCCAAACACAATACTCCATAAAACACAACATGAGGGATAAAGAAAACCCAGAGAAAGGAAAAAACAATCGACAATAAACCAATACAGAGTACAAGGGAAAAACCCAAACACAATACTCCATAAAACACGTACAGGCAAAAACAAAGAAAATCAACCCTGGAGCCCCAAAATGAGAGGAGAACTCCCAAGGGCGAAAATTAACCATTACAGCCATCCCTCAAACAGGACGGGAAACCCCCCCCCCAAAAAAATCATGCTAAACGCGGAACAGTAATAAGGACCCAGCTTTACCCACCCAAACACAAGCACAGCAAAGGAAACACAGTTCAGGGGGTCTCCCCGCACCCAGCATCCATACCGCTAACAGGGGTGAAGGGAAAAGTTCCGGCGGCCTACCCAAACCCCAGAC
The DNA here is from genome assembly GCA_020510985.1 of Pholidichthys leucotaenia. Classification (NCBI taxonomy): domain Eukaryota; kingdom Metazoa; phylum Chordata; class Actinopteri; order Cichliformes; family Pholidichthyidae; genus Pholidichthys; species Pholidichthys leucotaenia. The sequence goes on from CM035843.1 coordinate 263,558,542, forward strand.
CAGAAAACACAGTTCCTCGGGAGGCCCAACCAGATCGCCGAACAGGAAGTCTAGCGGGTCGGGTGGCCGCACCAACGAGCCGAATGAGAACGGCAGACCCTCCGGTGGCCGACCCGCATCGCTCAACCACCAGGCCTGTAGGGAAGAGAGAGAGGTCCAAATGGGCCCTAGTGGAAGAAGCTTGGGGGAGAGCTGATGACGAGGTGGACCAACATCAGATGGCAGGGGATCAGCAACTCCCTCACCGGACCCGGACACCGCTGGTGCCGAAACCACGTCGGACCCCAATTGGGTCTCTGTCGAACCCACGTCGGACCCCGATTGGGTCTCCGATGAACCCACGTCGGACCCCGATTGGGCCTCTGACGAACCCACGTCGGACCCCGATTGGGACTCCGTCGAACCCACATCGGACCCCGACTGGGTCTCTGACGAACCCACGTCGGACCCCGATTGGGTCTCCGACGGACCCACATCGGACCCCGATTGGATCTCCGTCGAACCCACGTCGGACCCCAATTGGGCCGGCACCGCACCAGAACCGACCTCCGACCTCGAACCTGGACCCTCCGGCACCACGGGCGACGGTAGCTCCTCGCCGGCGACCCTGGGAGAAGGCTCAGGAGAGAGAACAGAACCGGGATCAGGATCACCGGCAGCGCCAGAACCCGGCAAGATAAGCTCGGACGCAGCGGATGGCTGCACCCGGCTCATCTCCCCTAGAGACAGGCTAAAGTGCTCTAAAGTGAGGAGAAGAAAGATTAGATAGAGCACTTGCCTGATCTCGGGTTCTGACACCGTCCAGGACTGCGAAGATCCGGGTTCAAGTGTCAGGAGGTCGTCGTCAGGCTCCCACTCAGCTGCGTCGGGCTCCGCAGCTGGCATGATGGAAAACGCAGCTTGTGATTCCTCCGGCACCGGTGTCCATGCCGACGGCCCACACGGCGTGGTGGCAGGGGAACCTCATCCCGCTGGACCGGACCGCTCCTCCATGGAGACCCGGGGACGCTTAGTCGTCGGCGTAGGCTCCACGCAGCAATCCGCTCTCCTCCTCCGTCCATGGCGTAGCTGCGGAACCGGAACCAGGCTGTCCAGAACCTCAGGCCCCCTCCTCATCCCACGACGTTGGTCTGGTGCCGGGGACCGCTCAGCGGAGGGAGACACAGAGGATGCAGGATTAATGATTACAGCTACAGCAGGTGGTGGGAGTTCGGGGAGCTGCGAACCCCGAACTCTACCTCCAGGAGTTTGAGAGAGCAAATCACAAGGTGAGTGTAAAAGAACCGAGACTTGCCTGTCTCCTGGAGGCTGGATGGTGCCTGCTGTCGTGGACGTTGCTCCTCCCTTTCCCCGCCGGGCAGTAGCGGAGGACCCCCTGGGAGGACGTCGGGGAGCCGCTTGTGCTGATTCCGGGATGGAGCTCGCCAGGTCTGGATTCTGGACGCACACGGCAGCCAGGGAGCGCGTCGAGGAGGAGGGGGCGACAGCCGAGATGAGTCGGGTCCGGAGCGCTGGCGTAACAGCGGAGGGAGGTGGCTCGGGAAACGAGGCTGCGGGATCTCCTCTCAGAAGAGGCGCAGGAGTGATAGCTGCGTGGGAGAATGAGACCTTGCGGCGACCCGGAACTGGATCCGGAATGGGTTCATGCTGAGAAGAATTAGCGGTGTGACGACGGCTACTCACAGGGGGCGAAGCGATGGTGAGACCCGGAAATCGCCGCTCCTGAGCAGAGACAGAGGAGAGGAGGGCGCCAAACTCGGAGAAGTCACGCAGCCCTGGACTCTCCTCCGCCAGTCGAACTGCCGCCGCCACATGCTTAATAACTGAGGACGGGTGTACAGCGGAGCGAGCAGCAGTCACTCGGTCCCGGACCTTAATAGCTGTCAGCTGCAGATCCTCCGGAGGAATCCCGAGTGACGTCGTGCTGGATGGGGAAAGCCCTCTGGATGGCGCGAACTCCCGGGCCGGAGGGGAGGCAGGAGCAGGATTCCGAGGTGAAGGGAGACGTCTCCTCCTCTTCGGCTTCCTGCCAGGGTTTCCCTCCAACCCACGGAGTTGTTCTCGCTGTGCAGCTATGGCGTCCCTCCTGGCACAGACCTCAGGGTGGTTGGAATGGCGAGGGAGACTGTCCAGGAGATTCTCAGCATAGTCTAGGTGCCAGCATCTTTCGTTGGGGGTGTCGTACAGGGTGGCGGTGAAGAGCATCCCGTCGACATCTTCCAAGATGGCCGTCAGCTCGTCGCCCTGGCGCCGAACGTGACTCCTGGGAGACTGCATGCTCAAAGAGCAGACACCCAGACAGGGAAGACACAAGTCCAAACGGCAAACTCACGGCCGCCGGCAACTCATCAGGCTGTGACTTACTGTTACGTGTGGCCCTCGCGAGCCACACAATGACAGCCGAGGGCAAGCCAGTGAGTTTGCAATGTTTTATTGTGATAGGGAACAGGGAATAAGGAACACGGCCTCGTGGGGCCAAAAAGCACAAATACTCATACAGGTGTAACACTCACAAATAATGCAGAGCAATGAGCAGGTGGCTGGCGCCGGGCGTAGGGGTTCCAGCCTTCGATGTGTGAAGTCACAGCCCCGAATGATCGGAGCTGCTCCCTTAAATACTCATTAGCAGCGCCTCAGCTGATGAGGGTTAATTGGGCTCCAGCCGTCTCGTATAACTTGACAGCTGGGAGCCCGCTGACACACTGTCACAGTGAGAGCCGGGCTGAGAGGGAATATGGCATGAAGCGCCGGATGACACGGCGTCTCATCCCACATGACACACAGCAGGTGTGTAGGTTGCCAGGCTTCATTCATTCCGGTGGTTAGCACATGGAGCTAACTCCAAACTAATGGTTTGATCAAATAGCCACTACTTCTGTTTGCCAGGGATGCGGGACTGTTTTCCATCATGCTACATCAGAGAGGATAGTCTTCTAACCTCAAAATGGCGGTAAGTAATGTTAACACCCTCTCACTCTTATCATTGTAAAACAGCAAATGCTAAATAATGATGCTAAGTTGTCGATAATAGGAAACATTATTAGTGTATCAGACCATTGGGATTTTTTTGCTTTATATTACTGCTGAGTTAATTAGCTTTGTCTGAAAAAAATACTTGAATAGAATAGAATAGAATAGAATAGGCTTTATTGTCATTGTACAGTTGTACAGTACAACAAAATTGTGGGTGCTCCACCAGGCTACTGCGCAATAAAGTAAGAGAAGGATTAGATAAAACACAGTTACAGAACACACTATTAAACATATGCCTGAAATAAAAATAAAAATAGCCCACAGGTATATGTACAGATATGGTAGGGACTTCATGGATGGAACTACAGTGGTGTGAAAAAGTGTTTGCCCCTTCCTTATTTCTCATTTTTTTTGTATGTTTGTCACACTTAAATGTTTCAGACCATCAAACAAATTTAAATATTAGACAAAGATAACACAAGTAAACACAAAATGCAGTTTTTAAATGAAGGTGTTCATTATTAGCATATTAGCTATGCCGCCATCAGTGTGTGAATGTGTGTGTGAATGGGTGGATAGCAGGATCTGTAAAGCGCTTTGGTCATCTAGTGATGAGAATAAAAGCGCTATATAAGTGAATGCCATTTACCATTTTACCATTTTATTAAGGGGAAAAAAGATCCAAACCTACATGGCCCTGTGTGAAAAAGTGGTTGCCCCCTAAACCTAATAACTGGTTGGGCCACCCTTAGCAGCAACAACTGCAATCAAGCATTTGCGATAACTGGCAATTGACATAATTACTGGCCCAGGGAACACACACGCAGGCTCAGGTGAGATTCAAAGGCTTTATTCAACAACAAGAAATGTATGGATGCGTGTATGCGGAATGTGAATAGTCTGTGGGTGAACAAGGAGCGCCGGGGGCAGAATGGCACGCCGTGCAGCCAGGCAACCCTATGGAAAGAGCAGAGACAGGAATATGAGTTCACCTTCACCATGCGGGGTTAATGTACCGAATGTTGCTTACTTGCAGATGTAACGGTGGCTGGCGTTGGCAAAGGATCTCTAGCCCAGGAGACAGCACCCTGCTGCGCACATGACGATGAGTGGATGAGGAGGGAGAGGAGTTGGCGAGCATGGGAGGAATCCACCACCAGGGAATCCACCTGTGCACAGGGGAGAGACTGGAAGACAGGTGAGTGAAGATACAGCTTACTTGCTGGTAGGAGATACTGCAGGTCGGGAAGGAACGATCCTGCGGAGGGATTGAGAGCGTTGATTAACAGGCGGCTCCAGACCGATGTTCTGGGCCGAGTGGGTTAAATCGTCTGTGATTGACGAGGCGCAGGTGTGCGCGCAGCTGAGGCAGATGACTGGGAGCGGCGAGTTGTGACAGTACTCCCCCCCCCCCGAGCAGCGCCTCCTGGCGCTGGTTTATCCAGGTGCGCCCGGTGGAACTCCATGATAAGATCCTTATCCAGCACAAAGGAAGAGCGCACCCAGGATCTCCACTCCGGGCCATACCCCTCCCAATCCACCAGGTACTGCAGCCCACGACCTCGGCGCTGGGAGTCCAGGATGGAGGCAAACCCCCCATGCCGGGTGGCCGTCGATCATCATGGGAAAGGGCGGTGCCCTAGGAGGAGGACAGAGTGGGTCGGAGATCACGGGTTTGACCTTGGAAACATGGAACGTGGGGCAAACACGGAGGGAGGGGGGAAGGGCCAAATGCACAGCCACCGGGTTGATTACCTTAGAGATGGTGAAGGGACCAATAAAGCGTGGCGCCAGCTTCTTCTTCTCGGCCTTGAGATTAACGTCCCGGGCCGATAGCCAGACCTGTTGGCCCACCTGGTAACCGGGAGCAGGCTTCCTGTGGCGATTAGTCGTAGTGCTGTTGCGCGCCGCCATGCGTAAAAGCGCCTCGCGCGTCCTGGTTCACAGGCTCCAGCAGCGCCTCAGGTGTGCCTGGATGGATGGAACTGCTACCTCGCTCTCCTGCTTGGGGAACAAAGGGGGATCGTAGCCCAATGATGCCCAGAAGGGGGACATCCCAATAGCCGACGACAGTGTTGAATTGTGGGCATATTCCACCCAGGCCAGGTAAGAGCTCCAGGAGGATGGGTTGGAGGAGGTGACGCAGCGCAGGGCAGCTTCCAGCTCCTGGTTGGCGCGCTCACACTGCTCGTTGGATTGGGGGTGGTGACCGGAGGAGAGGCTCACCGTGGCCCCCAGGGCGTTGCAAAAACACTTCCACACTTGGGACACGAACTGGGGCCCCCGATCAGATACGACGTCCGTTGGGATCCCATGCAGTCTGACCACATGTTGGACAAGGACATTGGCCGTCACCCGTGCCGTGGGGAGACCATGGAGAGGCACAAAGTGAGCGGCCTTGGAGAATCGGTCCACAATAGTCAGGACGGTGTTGTATGAATTAGAAACGGGGAGACCAGTACCGAAGTCCAGGGCTATATGTGACCAGGGTCTGCCCGGGACCAGCAGGGGATGGAGCAGCCCTGCAGGAGGTGAGTTCAAGGTCTTGCTCGTAGCACACTGGGGGCAGGCCTGGACGTAATTGGCGACGTCCTTCTGAAGTCCGGGCCACCAGAAAGAGCGCTGAAGGAGGTCCACCAGCCGAGAGATGCCAGGATGACAGGCGAGCTTGGACGTGTGGGCCCAGTGGATGACATCCCCCCCGAACCGCCGATGGCACAAAGAGCCTCCCTGCCAGGCCGCCGCCAGGGTCCGGTTCGGTCTCCTGCACTCTCCAGATCTTGTCCCTGATGGACCAGGAAACCGCCCCCACAACACACGAGTCGGGCAGGATGGTGTGGTCCCGCTCCTCCGGGGTCTCAGGGGCAAACTGTCTGGACAGTGCGTCGGGTAACCCATTCTTGGAGCCTGAACGGTAGGTGATCGTGAACCTGAAGCGTGCGAAAAACAGAGACCAGCGTGCCTGGCGGGCATTCAGGCGCTTGACCGACCTCAGATACTCCAGGTTCTTGTGGTCCGTCCAGACCACAAAAGGCTGCGCTGCCCCCTCCAGCCAGTGACACCACTCCTGCAACGCGAGCTTCACTGCCAGAAGCTCCCTGTCGCCGACGTCATAATTGCGCTCAGCCGCAGACAGGCGCCGGGAGAAGAAGGCACAAGGGTGCTTCACCCCATCTGCCGGAAAACGTTGGGACAGAACTGCCCCCACCCCCGTATCAGATGCGTCCACTTCAACCAAGCACTGCAGTGCAGGGTCAACCTGGGTCAGGACCCGGGAGGAGGAGAACTCCGTCTTCAAGGTCTCAAATGCTGCTGCTGCCTCCTCGGTCCACTGGAAGGGCACCTTGGGAGAGGTGAGGCGGGTCAGGGGGGTGACGATGGCGCCGAAGTTAGGCACAAAACGGCAGTAAAAATTAACAAAACCGATGAACTGTTGTACCTGTTTCCTGGAAGAAGGGGTGGGCCACTCGACCACCGCTTTGACCTTGGCGGGGTCGGGGAGGATCTGATTGCAGGAGATGATAAAACTCAGGAAAGAGGTCGTTTTGGCGAAAAACTTGCATTTATCTGCCTTAACATACAGTCTGTTCTCCAAAAGCTGCTGCAGAACCCGCCTCACATGGGCTTGGTGCTCATCCCGAGACCTGGAGAAGATCAGGATGTCATCTAAGTATACGAATACGAAGACCCCCAGGAAGTCTCGCAGGATGTCGTTAATGAGTCGTTGGAAGACAGCAGGGGCATTGGTGAGCCCAAATGGCATAACCAGGTATTCGAAGTGGCCGCTGGGCGTCCGAAATGCCGTCTTCCACTCATCACACTCCCGAATCCGGACGAGATGGTATGCGCTGCGGAGGTCCAGCTTGGTGAACCAGGTGGCCCCCTGGAGGGAGTGGGAGGCAGAGTCCATGAGCGGCAGGGTGTATCTGTCCTTCACCGTGATGTCGTTCAGGGCCCGGAAGTCGATGCACGGCCGCAAGGATCCATCCTTCTTGGAGACGAAGAAAAACCCCGCTCCGAGTGGCGACGAGGAGGGGCGGATGATGCCGGCACTGAGCGACTCCCTGATGTATGTGTCCATGGCCTCCCGCTCCGAGGCAGATATGTTGTAGAGGCGACCGGATGGTAACGGCGCCCCCAGGCGGAGGTTTATGGCGCAGTCATACGGGCGGTGGGGAGGAAGAGACATCGCCTTCAACTTGCTAAAGACAAGCCCCAGATCGTGGAACTCCGGAGGCACCAGGGTGAGGTCCGGGGGAGATGAGTCAGGGGCAGGAAGAGAAGAGGATGGGGCACAAGCCGCAGACTGGAAGCAGGTGCCCATGCAAAATGAGCTCCACGAGAGGACGCTGCCGGATTGCCAATCAAGCACGGGGTTGTGGAGGCGCAGCCACGGGTAGCCCAAGATGACGGGGGATGTCGAGGTGGACAGGACGAACAGGCTGAGGGCCTCTCGATGGTTGCCAGAGACAATAACTGGCACCGGCTTGGTGCGATGCATCACTACTCCCAGGGGGGAGCGAGAGAGAGTGACGAGGTTGAGGGGAGTTGGTAATGGTAGACAAGGGATGTCCAAGCGGGTTGCCAGGCTCTTGGAAATAAAGTTTTGTTCTGCCCCCGAGTCCACCAGTGCGTGAGTGAGGTGCCCGGTGGGATTGTGACAGAACCTAATGGGCAGTGAACAATTTGAGAGGGGATTTGGCTGGTTGGTGTCCGCGAGGCCCCCTACAGTGACTCGCGGACCCCCCCCGTTTGGCTTGATCGGGCAATGCTCCACGGAGTGCTGGTCGCCCCCGCAATACATGCAGAGGCCCAGCTCCCGGCAGCGCTGTCTCTCCGCTAGGGGGAGCTTGGTTTGCCCGACCAACATCGCCTCAGGCTCATCGGCGGACTCCGGAGCAGGTAACGCCAGGGGGCGAGACTGAGAGGCGCGGGCGGGTGTTCTGCGCGAGCGGCTGTAGGACTTCCGCTCGGCGGCCCACTTTCGCAGCCTGTTATCTAAACTGATAGTTAGAGAGATTAATTCAGATAACCGCCCCGGAAGATCCCGGCTAGCCAACTCATTCCGCAGACTAGAACTGAGGCTGCAGAGGAAGATGCTGCAGAGAGACGCCTCGCCCCAGCCAACCTCCTCCACTGCCACCCGGAAGTCAACAGCGTAATCGGCCGCCGACCGGCTACCCTGGTGAAGGTTAAGGAGCCGATCGGCTAGGACGCTGTCACGATGCGAGTGGTCAAAAACCTCAAAGAAATCCCGCACGAATTGGGCATAGGAGAGGTTTGCGTAGCTGGGCTTTGCCATGACGGCGTAAGCCCAAGCTAACACTCGCCCCTCCAAGAGGTTAGCCATGTACCCAATCCGGCTGTGGTCTGAGGGAAAATCCCCGGGAACACGCTGAAACACCGACTCACACTGCAGGATGAACCCCCGCGGTTCACCGAGTCTCCCGTTAAAGCGTGCGGGAGTGGGGATTGGAGTGAGCCGGGTGGGCGCTCCCGAGCTAGGCTGGCTAGCCACGGGAATAGCGGAAGCTGATCCGCCACGATGAGCCGGGGGGAACGCCTGCTGGGGGTCGAGGCGATCCAGCCGGTGAGTAATAGTTGTTAATTGGTTGAGTATAACTTGTTGTTGATGAGCGATCAAGTCCACCCAAGCCTCGAGGGTGGAACGACGGCGTGCAAGTCCACTGTCCGCTGGGCCGCCCTGCTGGAGCAGTACTGATATAATTACTGGCCCAGGGAACACGCACGCAGGCTCAGGTGAGATTCAAAGGCTTTATTCAACAACAAGAAATGTATGGATGCGTGTATGCGGAAAGTGAATAGTCTGTGGGTGAACGAGGAGCACCGGGGGCAGAATGGCATGCCATGCAGCCAGGCAACCCTATGGAAAGAGCAGAGACAGGAATATGAGTTCACCTTCACCATGCCGGGTTAATGTACCGAATGTTGCTTACTTGTAGATGTAATGGTGGCTGGCGTTGGCAAAGGATCTCTAGCCCGGGAGACAGCGCCCTGCTGCGCACACGACGAGGAGTGGATGAGGAGGGAGAGGAGTTGGCGAGGACGGGAGGAATCTGCCACCAGGGAATCCACCTGTGCACAGGGGAGAGACTGGAAGACAGGTGAATGAAGATACAGCTTACTTGCTGGTAGGAGATACTGCAGGTCGGGAAGGAACGATCCTGCGGAGGGATTGATTGTTGATTAACAGGCGGCTCCAGACCGATGTTCTGGGCCGAGTGGGTTAGTCTGTGATTGACGAGGCGCAGGTGTGCGCGCAGCTGAGGCAGATGACTGGGAGCCGCAAGTTGTGACAGCAATGAGTCTTTTATGGTGCTGTGGAGGAATTTAGGCCCACTCATCTTTGCAGAATTGTTGTAATTCAGCCACATTGGAGGGTTTTCGAGCATGAACTGACTTTTTAAGGTTATGCCATAGGATCTCAATCGGATTCATGTCAGGACTTTGACTAGGCCACTCCAAAGTCTTCATGTTGTTTTTCTTCAGCCATTCAGACAGGGACTTGCTGGTGTATTTTGGATCATTGTCCTGCCACAGAACTCAAGTGTGCTTCAGCTTGAGGTCACGAACAGATGGCCGGACATTCTCCTTCAGGATTTTTTGGTGGACAACAGAATTCATGGTTCCATTTACCACAACAAGTCTTCCAGGTCCTGAAACAGCAAAACAGCCCCAGACCATCACACTACCACCAACATATTTTACTGTTGGTATGATGTTCCTTTTCTGAAATGCTGTGTTACTTTTATGCCAGATGTAATGGGACACACACCTTCCAAAAAGTTCAACTTTTGTGTCATCAGGCCACAGAGTATTTTCCCAAAAGTCTTGGGGATCATCAAGATGTTTTCGAGCAAAACTGAGACGGGCCTTTATGTTCTTTTTTCTCAGTAGTGGTTTTCGTCTTGGAACTCTGCCATACAGGCCATTTTTGCCCAGTCTCTTTCTTACAGTGGAGTCATGAACACTGACCTTAACTGAGACAAGTGAGGCCTGCAGTTCTTTGGATGTTGTTGTGGGGTCTTTTGTGACCTCTTGGATGAGTCGTAACTGCGCTCTTGGGTAATTTTGGTCAGCCGGCCACTCCTGGTAAGGTTCACCATTATTCCATGTTTTTGTCATTTGTGGATAATGGCTCTCACTGTGGTTCGCTGGAGTCCCAAAGCTTTAGAAATAGCTTTAAAACCTTTTCCACAACCTTTTCCACACTGTCAGTTACTTTTTTTCTTGTTTGTTCCTAAATTTCTTTGAACCTCAGCATGATGTCTCGCTTTTGAGGATCGTCCTATTTAAGTGATTTCTTGATTGAGAACAGGGGTGGCAGTAATCAGGCCTGGATGTGGCTAGAGAAGTTGAACTCATCTTTCCAAAGATGTGATAAACCACAGTTAATTTATGTTTTTAACAGCGGGGGAAGAGGGGTCACTTTTTCACACAGGGCCATGTAGGTTTGGATTTTTTTTTTATCCTTAATAATAAACACCTTAATTTAAAAACTGCATTTTGTGTTTACTTGTGTTACTTTTATCTAATATTTAAATTTGTTTGATAATCTGAAACATTTAAGTGTGGCAAACATACAAAAAAATGAGAAATCAGGAAGGGGCAAACACTTTTTTTTTACACCAGTGTATGTGCATAAGAGTGCAGAGTGCAGAACACACGATTGAATAAAACGGCCCAAGGATTATGGAAAATATACACAGGAATGGTAGTGGTTTCACGGATGGGTCAATATACATGAAAGTGCAGAGGGCAAAGTCAGTTGTGTTATTATGATAATTAAAAAAGGTCCTCAGTTCTGTGCATGTGAGGGAGGAGGATGGGGCCTCTGACTGTTTGCAGTTCGGATGGCCAAGGGAAAGAAACTGTTTGTCAGTTTGGAGGTGTGGGACCTGGTTGATCTGAACCGTCGTCTAGAGGGGAGCAGGTCAAACAGGTGGTGGGCGGGATGTGAGGGGTCTCTTTTTTTCCCTTCTGCACAGCCTTCCTGTTTTCGGCCATGGAGCCAGCATACCACACACCCAGACAGTAGGTGAGCTGCAAAAGTACATGATAGCAGCACATACGCACAAAATAAATAATAAATAAATTAAAACATGTCAGAGGAGCAAATTGGCTCTTAATGCAACTTACTTGATTTCAAATAATTTTATTATTAATATCATTTAATAGCTTTTTATATAAAGCTATTATTTGATGATACGTTCCTGTGGTAACGTATCGTCACTTCCTGTGTTGCTGGCTGTCTGTGTGGTTTGCTCTGTGGTTAGCTCTCCTCTCTCCTGAGGATTTTTGCCTTTAATTGTATTTTAATCACTTTTTTCCATTTACCGTTAGCTCTCACTTCTGTTTAACAAGCCTCTTGCACCTGTGTGCACACTCAGTGTCATCTAATCACCCTCTTTAGCCTTCTGTTCACCTTTCATCCGTGTTTTTGTTAGCTTCGGGTTAGCCACTAGCTATGGCTACTAGCTCTCCTTCCTCTCCTCCTCTGGTGTGCTCTCTCTGTCAGATGTTTAGCTACACCTCTGCCTCTTTTAGTGATAACAGTAAGTGTAATAAATGTTGTCTTTTTGAGGCGCTCGAGGCAAAGTTGTCTGATTTGGAATCCCGGCTCTGCTGCATTGAATCACCGTCTGCGCCAGTTAATAATGATGAACGCCCCTTAGCTGCAGCGGAGCTCCCTAGCATAGAGCGGCCTGCTAGCGGTCCTCCGGTCCTCCTCAGCAGCGAGGAGAATGGGTGGGTGACGGTGAGAACGAAGCCTAGTCGCAAGGCCCCAGTTCACCACCAACCTGTTCATGTTTCTAATCGCTTTTCCCTGCTCAGCGACACACCCGCTGAGGAAAAAACTCTGATCACTGGCGACTCTGTAGTCAGAAACGTGAACCTAGAGACTCCAGCGGCCATAGTCAGATGCATTCCTGTGGCCAAAGCAGGCGACATCGAGTCAAATTTGAAAATGCTGGCTAAAAGTAACTGTAAATACTCCACAATTGTTATCCATGCCGACATTAATGACATCTGACTCCAGCAGTTGGAAGTCACAAAACTTAATGTGGAATCACTGTGTGACTTTGCCAAAACAATGTCTGCCTCTGTAGAATTCTCTGGGCCCCTCCCCAATCTGACCAGTGATGACATGTTTAGCCGCTTGTCATCCTTCAACTGTTGGCTGTCTGTGTGGTGTCCTGCAAACAATGTGGGCTACATAGACAATTGGAACTCATTTTGGGGAAAACCTGGTCTTATTAGACAAGACGGCGTCCATCCCACTTTGGATGGTGCATCTCATTTATCTAACAATCTGGCATCGTTTTTATCCAAATTTCCAAAACACTGACAACTCAGAGTTGGGACCAGGAAGCAGAGTCGCAGTCTTACACGCCTCTCTGCAGCTCCTCTTCATCCGCCACCCCTCAACTTAGCCTCTGTCTTCCCCATCAGAGAATCATTGTCTGTCCCCTCCTAAGTAAATAAAATATAATGTATAAGCATCCCAAAGTGATTAAACAAAACGTTGGTAAAAATCAAATTAAACATGAAGCCTCTAAATTGAATCATTTGGCCTCTCTTCCTCCTCATAATTTAAAAATGAAATGCGGTTTGTTAAATATTAGGTCTCTGTAACTCCCAAGTCTCTGCTGGTCCTTGATTTGTTAATTGATCATCAGATTGATTTAATATCCCTTACAGAGACTTGGCTAGGACAAGAGGATTATGTTGGTTTAAATGAATCAACTCCCTCTGGTTGTTGAAACTGTCAAAATCCCAGAACTTCTGGTCGTGGAGGAGGAGTAGCAACAATTTACCATTCCAAATTACTAGTTAATGTAAAGCAAAAAACACGTTATAATTCCTTTGAGGGCCTGGTCCTCAGTATTGGGCAATTTTAGGCTAAACCTAATTTTATTTGCCATAGTTTATCGTCCTCCATCAACCTACTCAGAGTTTTTATCTGAATTTGCCGAATTCTTAGCTGATTTAGTGCTGAAATCAGATAGAATAATTATAGTAGGGGACTTTAATATACATGTAGATGTAGATAGTGATTACCTTAATATGGCATTTAATTCAATATTAGACTTGATGGGGTTTTCTCAGAATGTAGGAAATTCTACCCATTATCTCCACCATACATTGGAGCTTGTTCTGACATATGGCATAGAAATAGAAAATCTGGTAGTGTCTCCTCATAACCCTGTACTGTCAGACCATTGTCTGTTAACCTTTGATTTTACTATTTCTGACTATTTGGCTCCTAAAGAAAAATATTACTACAGTAGATGCCTCTCAGATGATGCTGTAACCAAATTTATGCAGATTGTTGCCTCTATGCCATGTGTCGACACAACGGAAATAAGCTATAGACAGCTTGCTCCTTCTGTAATTGATAGCATGGTAGATAGTGTTACAGTTTCTCTGCATCAGACTCTAGACATGGTGGCCCGTTTAAAAAAGAAAAAGTCTAAGAGATTTCTAACTACTTGGTTCAACACAGAAACTCGTAGCTTAAAACAGAAGACTCGTCAATTAGAAAGAAAATGGTGCTCCACTAATTTAGATGAAATCTACTTAGCTTGGAGAAATCATCTTTTAATTTATGAAAAATCTCTTAGAAAAGCTAGAACGAGTTATTATTCTGCATTAATAGAAGAGAACAAGAATAATCCCAGGTTTCTTTTCAGCACTGTAGCCAGGCTGACAAAGAGTCAGGACTCTGTCAATCCTAGCATTCCCTTAGAGCTTACTAGTCAGGACTTTATGAACTTTTTCAATAATAAAATTTCATCTATCAGAGATAAAATCAGTCAGATTCTTTCCACCATTAACTTAAATACAGTAACTACTAAAACTCCTTCAATTGATATCTGTTTGGATGAGTTTACTACAATTGACCTTTTAGAGTTAGACAAAATAATTTCCTCATCCAAGCCTTCAACTTGTCTTTTAGACCCTGTTCCTACCAGGTTATTTAAAGAAGTCTTCCCATTTATTGGTAGTTTTATTCTTCAAATAATCAATTCTTCATTAACTTTAGGCCATGTACCGCAGGCTTTTAAAACTGCTGTAATTAAACCCTTACTCAAAAAGCCAATGCTGGATCCAGGAGTTTTAGCTAACTATAGACCAATCTCTAATCTCCCTTTCATTTCAAAAATCTTAGAAGAGTTGTTGCCTCGCAATTATTTGACCATTTGCAGGGAAATGGTTTATTTGAAGAGTTTCAGTCTGGGTTTAGAATCCATCATTGTACTGAAACAGCCTTAGTGAAGGTCACCAGTGACCTCCTTTTCGCATCTGATAATGGACTTTTTTCTGTACTTGTCCGTTTAGACCTTAGTGCAGCTTTTGATACTATCGATCATAATATTCTACTTGATAGATTAGAACACTATGTTGGACTTAAAGGAACTTCGTTGCAGTGGTTTAGATCTTATTTATCTGATAGGTTCCAGTTTGTTCATGTCAATAATGAGTTTTCTTTCAACTCAAAGCTCAGTCATGGAGTTCCACATTGTGCTAGGTCCTACTCTTTTTAGTTTATATTCAATTGAATTCAATTCAACTTTATTTATATGGCACCATTTCACAACAAGTCATCTCATAGCACTTTCAAATGTAGGGAAAACCCCCCACAATTGCAGAAAGACCCCAGCAATCTTTCCAGATTGGCAGCTGGTTCCACAGAAGAGGAGCTTGATAACTGAAGGATCTGCCTCCCATTGTACTGTACTTTTGGAGATTCTAGGTATCACAATTAGTCCAGCAATCTGGGAGCGTAGTGCTCTGTTAGGATAATAGGGTAGTATCAGATCTTTTAAATAAAAAGGGGCTTGATTGTTTAGAGCTTTGAAAGTGAGAAGAAGGATTTTCAACTTAATTCTAAACTATATGGGAAGCCAATGAAGGGAGGCCAGAACCGGAGAGATATGATCTCTCTTTCTAGTATCTGTTAAAACTCTTGCTGCAGCATTTTGGATCAAACTGAAGACTTTTTAAAGATGTTTTAGGACAACCTGATAATAAAGCGTTACAATAATCTAACCTAGAGCTAACAAAAGCGTGGATCAGTTTCTCAGCATCACTCTGAGACAAGATGCTTCTAATCTTGGCAATATTACGCAAATGATAGAAGGCAGTCTTAGAAACAAATTTAATATGTGAATTGATAAACAGATCTTGATCAAAAAATAACTCCACGGTTCCTCACAGAGCTATTAAGAGAAAGAATAACCGCATCCAAAACTAAAAGTTTGATTTGGAAAGGTACCATCCAAGCTTTGATTTCCTTAAGACAAGCTTCTAACTTGGCTAATTGATTACTGTCATCTGGCTTCATTGACAGGTATAATTGTGTGTCATCTGCATAACAATGAAAGTATATACAGTGTTTTCTAATAATGTTGCCCAATGGAAGCATATATAAACTAAAAAGAGTAGGGCCTAGCACAGATCCCTGAGGGAAAACTCATTACTGACATGAACAAACTGGAACCTGTCAGATAAATAAGATCTAAACCACTGCAACGAAGTTCCATTAAGTCCAACATAGTGTTCTAATCTATCAAGTAGAATATTATGATCGATAGGATCAAAAGCTGCAGTAAGGTCTAAAAGGACAAGTACAGAAAAAAGTCCATTAACAGATGCGATAAGGAGGTCATTAGTGACCTTCACTAAGGCTGTTTCAGCACAATGATGGATTCTAAACCCAGATTGAAACTCTTCAAATAAACCATTTCCCTGCAAGTGGTCAAATAATTGCGTAGCAACAACTCTTTCTAAGATTTTTGAAATGAAAGGGAGATTAGAGATTGGTCTATAGTTAGCTAAAACTCCTGGATCCAGCATTGGCTTTTTGAGTAAGGGTTTAATTACAGCAGTTTTAAAAGCTGCGGTACATGGCCTAAAGTTAATGAAGAATTGATTATTTGAAGAATAAAACTACCAATAAATGGGAAGATTTCTTAAAATAACCTGGTAGGAACAGGGTCTAAAAGACAAGATGAAGGCTTGGATGAGAAATTATTTTGTCTAACTCTAAAAGGTCAATTGGAGTAAACTCATCCCAAACAGATATCAGTTGAAGGAGCTGTATAGTTACTGTATTTAAGTTAACGGTGAGAAGAATCTGACTGATTTTATCTCTGGTAGATGAAATTTTATTATTGAAAAAGTTCATAAAGTCTGACTAGCAAGCTCTAAGGGAATGCAAGGATTGACAGAGTCCTGACTCTTTGTCAGCCTGGTTACAGTGCTGAAAAGAAACCTGGATTATCTTTGTTCTCTTCTATTAATGCAGAATAATAACTCGTTCTAGCTTTTCTAAGAGATTTTTTATAAATTAAAAGATGATTTCTCCAAGCTAAATAGATTTCATTTAAATTAGTGGAGCACCATTTTCTTTCTAATTGACGAGTCTTCTGTTTTAAGCTACGAGTTTCTGTGTTGAACAAGGAGTTAGAAATCTCTGATTAGACTTTTTCTTTTTTAAGGGGCCACCATGTCTAGAGTCTGATGCAGAGAAACTGTAACACTATCTACCATGGTATCAATTCAGAAGGAGCAAGCTGTCTATAGCTTATTTCCGTTGTATTGACACATGGCATAGAGGAAAACAATCTGCATAAATTTGGTTACATCATCTGAGAGGCATCTACTAATATTTTTCTTTAGGAGCCAAATAGTCAGAAATAGTAAAATCAAAGGTTAACAGACAATGATCTGACAGTACAAGGTTACGACTAGATGCTACCAGATTTTCTATTTCTATGCATATGTCAGAACAAGGTCCAATGTATGGTGGAGATAATGGGTAGAATTTCCTACTTTCTGAGAAAACCCCATCAAGTCTAATATCGAATTAAATGGCATATTGAGGCAATCACTATCTACAGTACAACTACATGTATATTAAAGTCCCCTACTATAATTATTCTATCTGATTTCAGCACTAATCAGCTAAGAATTTGGCAAATTCGGATAAAAACTCTGAGTAGGTTGATGGAGGACGGCAAAACTATGGCAAATAAAATTGGGTTTCGCCTAAAATTGCTAAAATGCCCAATTCTGAGGACCAGGCCCTCAAGGGAATTATAACGTGTTTTTTGCTTTACATTACGTTTTACATACGCTTTACGTATGTAAAAGTATGTAAAACGTATGATTACGTTTTACATTACGCTTTACATACGTTTTCTCTTTTTCTCTTCTGAATTCTTGGATGGAATATGGGTGGGCAATATAAGCTGCCGGCTCTCAGCAATCACCCATTTCGGGATACCTCACGTGGGAATTGTATAGTAGAAGGAAGTCTTTGTCTAATTTGACCCTGTTGTTTATATTATACAGTTCTCTTTTAACCTTTACTGTACTATCCGACATAAATAATTCATTCATTCATTCATTAACTAGTTAATTTGGAATCTGTAAATTGCTGGCTACTCTCCTCACGACCGAACTTCTGGGATTTTGACAGTTTAAATAACCAGAGGGAGTTAATTCGTTTTAAACACAAATTAATCCCTTGCCCTAACCCAAGTCTCTGTAAGGGATACTTAATATCAATCTGATGATCAATTAACAGATCATGGACCAGCAGAGACTTGGGAGTTACAGAGACCCTAATAATTTAACAAACCGCATTTCATTTATAAATTATGAGGAGAGGAAGAGAGGCCATGATTCAATTTAGAGGCTTCCATGTTTAATTTGAGTTTTACCAATGTTTTTGTTTAATCACTTTGGGATGTTTATACATAATATTTATATTTACTTTGAGCGTAGCAGAAATGAATTCTCTTGATGGGAAGACAGGGGCTAAGTTGGAGGGGTGGCGGGACTGAAGAGGCGCTGCAGAGAGGCGTGTAGTAAGATACGACTCTGATCTATGGTCCCACACTCTGAGTGTCAAATGTTTTGGAAATTTGATAAAAGAATTATGCCAGATTGTTAGATAAATGAGATGCACCATCCAAAGTGGGATGGACGCCGTCTTGTTCTAATAAGACCAGGTTTTCCCCAAAATGAGTTCCAATTGTCTATGTAGCCCACGTCATTTGCAGGACATCACACAGACAGCCAGCAGTTGAAGGATGACAAGCGGCTAAACTTGTCATCACTGGTCAGATTGAGGAGGGGCCAGAGAATACTACAGAGGCAGACATTGTTTTGCAAAGTCACACACCAATTCCATGTTAAGTTTTGAAGACTTCCGACTGCCGGAGTCGGATGTCATTAATGCCGGCGTGGATAACAATTGTGGAGTATTTACAGTTACTTTTAGCCAGCATTTTCAAATTTGACTCGATGTTGCCTGCTCTGGCCCCAGGAATGCCATTTGACTATGGCCGCTGGAGTCTCTAGGTTCACGTTTCTGACTGCACGAGTCGCCAATGATCAGAGTTTTTTCCTCAGCGGGTGTGTCGCTGAGCGGGGAAAAGTGATTAGAAACATGAACAGGTTGGTGGTGAACCGGAGCCTTGTGACTAGGCTTCGTTCTCACCATCACCCACCCAGTCTCCTCGCTGCTGAGGAGGACCGGAGGACCGCTAGCAGGCCGCCCTATGCTAGGGAGCTCCACTGCAGCTAAGGGGCATTCGTCATTATTAACTGGCGCAGATGGTGTTTCAATGCAGCGCAGCCGGGATTCCAAATCAGACAACCTCGCCTCGAGCGCCTCAAAAAGACAACATTTATTACATTTACCGTTATCACTAAAAGAGGCAGAGGTGTAGATAAACATCTGACAGAGAGAGCACACCAGAGGAGGAGAGGAAGGAGAGCTAGTAGCCATAGCTAGTGGCTAACCCGAAGCTAACAAAAACACGGATGAAAGGTGAACAGAAGGCTAAAGAGGGTGATTAGATGACACTGAGTGCACACACAGGTGCAAGAGGCTTGTTAAACAGAAGTGAGAGCTAACGGTAGAAGGAAAAAAGTGATTAAAATACAATTAAAGGCAAAAATCCTCAGGAAAATGAGAGCTAACCACAGAGCAAACCACACAGACAGACAGCAACACAGGAAGTGATGATATGTTACCACAGGAAGCCACTATACAGTATATGCTTCTATTAGGCAACATTATTAGAAAGCACTGCATACATTTTCATTTTTTTTTTCAGATGACACACAATTATACCTGTCAATGAAGCCAGATGATAGTAATCAATTAGCCAAGGTAGAAGCCCGTCTTAAGGAAATCAAAGCTTGGATGACTTGTAATTTCCTGCTATTAAATTCAGAGAAGACTGAAGTCATTCTTGTTGGTCCAAAAACCTTAGAAATACCTTTCCAAATCAACTTTTAGTTTGGATGTGGTTATTCTTTC
The DNA here is from genome assembly GCA_020510985.1 of Pholidichthys leucotaenia. Classification (NCBI taxonomy): domain Eukaryota; kingdom Metazoa; phylum Chordata; class Actinopteri; order Cichliformes; family Pholidichthyidae; genus Pholidichthys; species Pholidichthys leucotaenia. Next base: position 263,577,878 of record CM035843.1, read on the forward strand.
TCTTAATAGCTCTGTGAGGAACCTTGGAGTTATTTTTGATCAAGATCTGTTTTTCAATTCGCATATTAAATTTGTTTCTAAGACTGCCTTCTATCATTTGCGTAATATTGCCAAGATTAGGAGCATCTTGTCTCAGAGTGATGCTGAGAAACTGATCCACGCTTTTGTTAGCTCTAGGTTAGATTATTGTAACTCTTTATTATCAGGTTGTCCTAAAGCATCTTTAAAAGTCTTCAGTTTGATCCAAAATGCTGCAGCAAGAGTTTTAATAGGTACTAGAAAGAGAGATCATATCTCTCGGTTCTGGCCTCCCTTCATTGGCTTCCCAGAGTTTAGAATTAAGTTGAAAATCCTTCTTTTATTTACAAGCTCTAAACAATCGGCCCCTTTTTATTTAAAAGATCTGATACTACCCTATATTCTAACAGAGCACTACGCTCCAAAATGCTGGATTACTTGTAATATCTAGAATTTCCAAAAGTAACAATGGGAGGCAGAGCCTTCAGTTATCAAGCTCCTCTCCTGTGGAACAGCTGCCAGTCTGGATTCAGGAGTCAGACTCGATCTCTGTTTTTAAGAAGGGATCATGTGTCTCTGAACCCTCCCTTAGTTATGCTGCTAATAGGTTTAAACAGCCGGGGGACCTCCAATAATGCACTGGGCTTCACTCCCTTTCTTCACTCTCAATGATTTTTTTTTTTTTTTTTTTTGCTGGTCATTAACATCTATTTGTTCTCTCCATAGACTGAGTCCCCATCGTGCTGTTTGCTCTCTACATGTCTGTTCTTTTCGTCTTCTCTATCCCTCACCCCCCCAGCCAGTCACAGCAGATGACTGCCCCTCCCTGAGCCTGGTTCTGCTGGAGGTTTCTTCCTGTTAAAAGGGAGTTTTTCCTCTCCACCGTCGCCAAGCACTTGCTCACAGGGGATCGCCTGGTTGCTGGGATCTTTCTGCAGTTGTGGGGGTTTCCCCTACAGTTGAAAGTGCTATGAGATGACTGTTGTTGTGAAATGGTGCCATAATAAATAAAGTTGAATTGAATTGGAATTGAATTATTTACTCAATCGTGAAATGTTGGTGTTTAGTCAAAGTAAACCTCGGTATGATATTTAGGGGTCACTGACTGAAAAATGGTGTGTTTGTAGGTTTTTACTGTCTGGAATGTGTCTATTGGTCACATAATTATCTAAAAAAATATCAAAAGAGTCAATTCCTCTGTCAAAAAAAAACAGCCTTTATCTTGTTTTTCTCTCCCAGAACTCCAGAAACATATTGTCTCTTCTGAGTAAATCGTACACATCATGATTTGAACAAAATCAACCACGCATCCTTGCGGGTGCCATCACACCAAACACGAAGGGCAAATTTTTCGCACAGCACAATACATTATAGCTCAATGTAAATACATGAATAGACATGAATTCACCGTCCTGGGTGAGATGCAGGACAGGTGAAGTTGCCTTTATAACTTCTGCAGCTGTGATCAACATGCTGCTGAAACCCCCAAAATAACGTCATGCTTAGGGTTACATTATCCAACGGGGGGCTCACCCTGGAAACGTTGTCCCTGCCTCGCAACATTGATGGGTGTTTCCACTGCTAGCTTGCTAGCCTTGTTAGACGTCCATGGTAGGAATCCGTGGTAAATAACTCCGGCATTCCGATAAGCTGAAGAGCTCCCCGGTCATCTGTCTCCAGGTGAGTGGTAGTGTGGCGTAATCCCACAACAGACTGGACAGGCACAGCAATGTGTGTATTAATGTCTCAGACCAGCCCACTTCTCCTGGCTTCTTCCGGCTCGCCACTGTGCTGTTAATGTGCCATTCATGCATTGTGTTCCTGCTTCCTGTCCCTTACTGTGTCTCTCAAATGCAAATGCTCATACCTACCTGCTGTGAATGCCTTTCATGCATTGTCTGTAACTGGGTATAAATACCGCACCGTATTCTGTAACTCACTCTTTTTGCCACTGCTCCCTGACTACTGCTGCTGAGACCCTGAGGACACCCACACCAGCCCGCCTGCCACAAGGCTGGGGTGAGTTCCTATGATGGCAGTATAATTTACTAAACCTACTTAAAACTCTCACGTCGCCTTTATTTTATGTCCGCCCTCACTGGTGACCCGAGAATGCACGAGCGCTTTGTGCATCGCAACCCTTCTGGTTGGACAGCCACGCTGGTGTCCTATTGCTAGCGAATGCAGCACACGGCAGTGATGCTCCGACGACAAGCGAACACAGCAGCTCCCTTCTGTTCAGGGAACTCTCCGGACATCACCACGACGGGAAAACTGCAGCAAACTCCATGGTGGGATCTGCACGCTAGATCGGCACCTCCACGCTGGACCGGCCGCCGCTCACAGCTCCTCCACACGAGAGCGACTGCACCTCGTCCTTTCTCCACGACGGCGACCTCCACGGCGACGGAAGCACCCAGTGGCCCTGAAGGCCCCATGGACCAATCTACTGGAACTACAACAGGATGATTAAGCTCCCTGGACCCTGGCTCTCTCTCCAGCTGGCCCACCCACGCACGGAGCCCGGCAACACGCACGGGGAGGTTACGAGGACGGCACACCCCCGCCCGGGGACACATACGGCTCCTCTGACAGCCTTCTTCCTTCGCCGCTGCACACTGGCCCTTCAGGCTCGCTCGTACACCTGAGGCACGCACGCAGCATGCTTGAAGGATTTGCTAATGGTCTCAGCCACGGCACACAACGGGAATTCAGCAGTCTGCGGTCCCCGAAGGGCTTTAAGGTTGTGCCCGCACCTAAAGTCAACACGCCAAGTCCCCTTGCTTTTGTTTTTTTTTTTTTTCTTACAGCCGCCACGCAGCCTCATCGCTCCTGTTTTTCTTCACGGCCACTATTAATCCTTGCAGGACTTAATCGCGAGAGGAGCCAGTGACTAATTTTTCTTCTTGTGGACTTCCGCACGTTCAACGGGACAGCCGCTCGACATCGCGGACCAACAAGCAATTTTTGCGCGGGCTCAGACGATTTCACCGTCCAGGGCCGGCAACTTACTACCCCCCACCCCCCTCCATCTCCGCCTGCACAGAGCTTTCCCTGCTCGCTGCCAAAGCCGGACTATCGAGGCCTTGGCCACCTGCCGAGCCCTCTGGGGGGGAGCGTGTGGCGTAATCCCCACAACAGACTGGACAGGCACAGCAATGTGTGTATTAATGTCTACAGACAGCCCGCTTCTCCTGGCTTCTTCCGGCTCGCCACTGTGATGTTAATGTGCCATTCATGCATTGTGTTCATGCTTCCTGTCCTTACTGTGTCTCTCAAATGCAAATGCCCATACCTACTGCTGTGAATGCCTTTCATGCATTGTCTGTAACTGGGTATAAATACCGCACGTATTCTGTAACTCACTCTCTTTGCCGCTGCTCATCTGACTACTGCTGCTGAGACCCTGAGGACACACACCAGCCCGCCTGCACAAGGGCTGGGGTGGAGTTCCTATGATGGCGGTATATGATTTAATAAACCTACTTAAAACCCCACACGTCGCCTTTATTTTATCATCCGCCTCAGTAGTCTCATTTTCAAACTATAGTTTACTCTACAGTGTTGATACTTTTACTCAGAAGATGGCCGAATCTCAAAGCCAGCGCTATCTCTTGGATGTGAATGGGCGAATGCATGATTTTGAGTGCGCTCGCCTCCTTTCCATTGATTTTGTATGGATTGTGCCGCCCGTATCGCGTTTGGTGTTTCTGCTCCCACTATCACAAGCAGTGTAGGGTAACCACCTCAAGAGGGGGTGTCCCCCAACTGGCCGTGAGAGCGGAGTCCTGCACGAGCGGGACACTGCCTTTGAGATCGCGTGTCTGGCATCTCGGCTCGGCAACAATCTTGGGTCCCCAGCCAGGTCAGTTGTGGTGAATCGGGGTGTGTGTGTGTGGGTAGGGGGAAGCGCAAGCACTAGCGATTGTTGTGGAATCACAGCAAAATTTTTTGGAGATGGGCCGAAAGTGACACAAGACTCACCCATCGACTGTGGATCATGTGAAACCAGCGCTGCTCATGTGAGCTAGGAGAGTAGAAGCTAGTCAGCTAATAGCTAACCTGTGTAAGAGGGAGGGCAGAGTTTGAATAGGTGAAGTATGTCTCCTCTCTGTCTGAAAAATACAAAAACAAATTTGTTTTAATACTTAAAAATTACAGAAAATGTGAACAAAATCTGTTACAAACACTCAAGACAAGTCTGAGCTGTTAACTGTGGAAAAAGTAGGCAGTCATGACCCCTTAATTTTTTCTTCCCCTGACATTAGGATGACGAAGGGAGAACCATTAGAGGAATATAAATTAGATAATATTATTATTACATCTTTGAATAAAAGGAGCAGGAAGAACCGCCACAGACCCCCAGCAGCACGGAGACCACCCACAAGTGCGACGTGTGTGACCAGGGGACTGCCATTCGCGCATCGGCCTGTTCAGCCACAAGAGCGGTGCTGTTCCAGCAGAGTATCGATTAGGATTCTCTTCCATGGTCATCATAGACCGACGGAGGCCGACGACGAGAAATAAAAGGAGAAAATTAATGCCAGATGAATCTGTACAATTGATTTTTACTTTCAGTATGTAATTTTTTTTTAATGTGGTTATTATACATATCTAAACTTACAAATTTACTTACTAAATTTACAGAAAATGTACATGGGATATGTAACATTCTCAGGAATAAGATTACTTACATTTGGATATGAAATTTGGTCATATCGCACCCGCCCTAACTGAACAGTACTGAAAGTGAAGAGACACTTCACATTCCCATGATGGACCTCTCCAGTGCTGCTCCCTGGTGTGATATTTGCAAATGGATTCTAATCTTGGCTAAATCAGTTTGCCAGCATGTTGTCTGTTTGTACAAGGAATCAATATAAATGATAGTTGTAAATATAATTTTAACATGTTCACACTGGAGTGAACGTAGACCAGTGGGGACTAACTGGTCCACATCAATCTCTTGCCTAACCAGCCCGCAACTTGTGAAGTCACTCATCAGTATGTCTGTTAGCTATATTTTCTTATTAGCAGGTGTCCTAAAAAAAGCTCCTAAAGAAAGTCCTTAAAATTGATCTCAAGATGCTGCACGCGAGAGTACTAATACACATATTTTTTTCACATATAAATTTCCATACTCTGGCTCCAGAATGAAGAAATGAACTAAACAGAATTAAACCTCTTCTCATGACATAGTGCTGTAGTCAAGACCAAAATGACACAGAGTCAAGACAAAGAAGCACTGCTTGTACATTCTTCATCCCACTTGGTTTTTCGGATTTAGTCTTGATCAGCAGGGGGTCTCAAACATATGGGCCCACCAAGATTCAGCCAAACTGGCCGGTGGGATGAAATTGCAAAGTGTGAAAAATAAAAACTTTAAAGAATACACCGGCAGCACTTTTATCAATAAAGTAAACTTCTATTCCCAAATAGGACCATTTGGGGATGCACGAGAGTAGCAGACACAAAAGTGATCCCAGTTTCACCTCTGAGGGAGTCTGTTGTTGTAGGTCGGGAGGACAGGATTTCTTCCAAAAAAGACTCCAAGGCAAACTTTTTTCCACCTGCATCTGCTATTATCCCTTCTTGCCCAATAACAGATTGCTAAAAATATACAAACAAGTCTTTTTAAGGATGCCAGATCCAGCACACACTGAATGTCACGGTATTTACTGTGTTTATTAATTTCTTTAAAAATACATTTACCCCCATGTCTCGCAGCTCAGCGGGTGCTGGGGGCCATCAGTTCGCTACCTTTTGCCAGATGTCTTAATGGTTGGAAACAGTTTGTCTTGTCATAAAAGTTGCCGGTTGTCTTGCCAAAAAAGTGATAGGCCGCCAGAAACTGCCACCTCGCTCAGTTAAAGCCATTTCTCTTCTGATTCTGAGGCCAACGGCCTGCTTTTCAGCCAAAGTGAATGTAACTTTTTGTCCATGCAATTAACAAAGGTATGTCTGTGAATATTTAATGCAGTGAGGGATTAGTCATAATTTTAGACCCATGAGTTTTGTGCTAGAATAATCAGATGTGACATTTTATCCTATAGCAACTTTTAATGCTTTGCCTCATATGTTAAGAAAATTGTGCTGAAATTAACAAAGTCCATGTATAACAATGTAAACGTCAATAAAGCTTTTCTTTCCCATGAATACTAGTGTTTGTGCATTGTTTACCTCCTATAATTATATATTGTAAGTAGAATCTGTCATGTTTGCCCCTATGGGGCAGGAAGACACAATCACGCGCTGAATTACACCCATGACATTTCATTAAAGAAAAGGACAGAAATCCAAAAAAAATATGCAAAATATACAAAAAATAGAAATAATCAAAAACTTACAGCTGGCGTCCCTGGGCCAACATTGCCCAGCGAACGCGGAAGTAGTAGAAGAGGATACTAGTGAAAGTACAAGTTTGACGTCCAACAGTGCAGCCATGAGTAATCAACAACAGTAGACTAAATACAGACAGAAAACAATGTGAATGAGCACAGGCATGGATGCATCTGAGCGAGGGGATGGAGAGAATCATGATGATAATTGGGATCAGCTGGTGATGATGAGAGGGAGGCAAACCACACAGGAAGCTGACAGGGCAGCTTCCTGTGTGGGTGAACACAGTGAACAGACAGAAAATTGCCAAGAAACCGAGTCTGGAAATCTCCAGCCCTCGATTCCTGACCGAGCCCCCCTCTCAAGGGGTGGACCCCAGGACACCCCAGAGTAACGTCAAAAGAATAAGCAGAGAACATGAACCACCCAACCTGGTGGATCAGTCTCTCTGGCGGATGGCGCCGTAGTGCTTAAGCCACCTGAACAGAAGAGGCAGCCCGGGAGGCGGCTTCCCCACTGGGAGACCCGCTGCAAAGGAGGAGACCGCGAGAGGGGAAGCCACAACATCGTCAGGCAGAGCGGGAAGGGGGACCCCCGACGGCATCTGGCAGAGGGAAAAAGGGGGGACTACAATGATGTTCTGGCTGAAGAGAAGGGAGGACCACGACGCCTCAGTGGTCTCAGACTGGGGGAAAAGTATGCACCCACTGGAATCCCAGTCTGGGACATTGTTGTACCCACAGAGGCTCTGGGTTCGAGCACTGCAGCACCCTCAGTGGCTCCAAGGTTGGAGCACTGCAGCACCCTGGGTGGCTCCGGGCTGGAGCACTACAACACCCTCGATGGCTCCGGCCTGGGCCAACGTTGCACCTTTGGTGGGCCCCGGCTGGGCCAACATTGCACCCTTGGTGGGCCCCGGCTGGGGCACGGTGCCCATGGCGGACCCAAACTGGAGCGCAGCACCCATGTTGGGGCTGATGCTGGGAGGGCAGCACCCACGTTGGTCTCCAGCCAGAAGCAGCACCCACTGAGACTCAGTGCTGAGGCGGAACTCACACGACAGCCTCGGGCAGAGGGGAAGCTGCGCGGAGCACCTGCGACGGCCTCCTCAGCAGTGAAGATTGGACCCTGAACGATCTCAGGTGGCACGCCTGGACCCACAGAGACCTCTGGTTGTGCTGGATCATCAAGTTTGATGTTCAACAGTGCAGCCATGAGTAATCAACAACAGCAGATTAAATACAGACAGATAACGATGTGAATGAGCACAGGTGTGGATGCATCTGAGCGAGGGGATGGAGAGAATCATGATGATATTTGGGATCAGCTGGTGATGATGAGAGGGAGGCAAACAACACAGGAAGCTGAAAGGGCACGCCCCTGCAGGGCTACACACCCTTGACAGCTGTCAACAGTACAAAAGGACTAAAGTGGATATAAGGAATAACAATGACAAGTCAAGGTGTAATTATAGATCAGTGCCGAAAATAAAATAAAGGATAAACACAAGCAGAAAAATGACAATTGGAACAATCATACAAAAAGGACACAAGTGCAACATATAAGTGAACAGACAGAAAATACCATGAAACCGAGTCTGGAAATCTCCAGCCTTTGGTTCATGACAGAATCCATAAAATGTATGCTTCATATGCCAAAAGCTCATTAATGCTCCCAATTTGGATTTAAACATTTTATCTACAAAAAAAATCACTTGATTTGGTTCTTCAAGGTTGAATTGTGAAGATTATAATACAACATGTTCTGTCCAACTTGTGAATAGTCTCAAAGGGCTGTTATAGCTTATAAATCTGTTAACTTCACCTGCCAAAAATTAACGGTCTTAATGTTGATTGAAACAGCTTGCATGTTTTAAAAAGAACTTGATTTGTTTATTCAGGGTTAAATTGTGAATATAATACTGTAACTTGCTCTGTGCAACTTGTGAAATAGTCTCAAAGGGCTGTTATAGCTTATATTCTTATTCTTCTTCTTTCTTTCTGTCTCCAAACCATACATTATAGCAGGTCTCACTACCGTCTTCTAAATCTTCCCTTTTACTCTTGCTGCTACCTTTCTATCACAAATCACTCCTGACACTCGTCTCCACCCACTCCACTCTGCCTGCACTCTCTTCTTCACCTCTTTTGTGCATTTTCCATTGCTTTGGATGGTTGACCCTAGGTATTTAAACTCATCTGTTTTCACTGATTGTCACCTCTCCTCTTAACCTGGCTTCAACAACTCTTTCCCATATCTTCATAGTGTGGCTGATCAACTTTATGCCTCTGTAGTTACTACAGCTCTGAGCATCACCTTTGTTCTTGAAAATTGGTACCAAAACACTTCTTCTCCACTCCTCGGGCATCCTCTCACTCTCCAATATTGTGTTAAACAATCTAGTTTAAAAAGTCCACTGCCATCTCTCCTAAACATCTCCATACCTCCACAGGTATGTTATCTGGATCAACTGTCTTTCCATTCTTCATCCTCTTCAAAGCTGCCCTCACTTCCACCTTGCTAATCCTTGGGACTTCCTTGCTCACTATCTTTCCTTCATCCATCCTCCTTCTCTCTCATTTTCTTTATTCATCAGCTTCTTCACAGTACTCCTTCCACCTGTCTCAACACACTCTCGTCATTTGTTAGTACATTACCATTTCTGTCCTTAATAAACCTAAGCTGCTGTACATCCTTTACAGCTCGATCTCTCTGTCTAGCCAGTCGATACAACTCCTTTTCTCCTTCCTTAGTGTCCGGCCTCTCATACAACTCACTATATGCCTTATCCTTTGCTTTTGCCACCTCTCTTTTTACCATGCGTCTAGATTCCAAATACTCCTGTCTACTTTCTTCATCTCCCTGACTATCCCACTTTTTCTTTGCTAACCTCTTCTTTTGGATACTTTCCTGTACCTCCTCATTCCACCACCAAGTCCCCTTGTCTTCTTTCCTCTGTCCACTGGATACACCACATACCTTTCTACCCATTTTCCTCAGTACTTTTGCTGTATTTTCCCAGTCATCTGGTAATTCTTCCCTACCACCCAGAGCCTGTATCAACTCCTTCCTGAACTCTGTGTGACTTTCTTCCTTCTGTAACTTCCCCCACTTAAACTTTGGATCTGCCTTCACTCTCTTCCTCTTCTTGCTTTGCAAAGTCATCCTACAGACTACCATCCAATGCTGTATAGCTACATTCTCCCCTGCCACCACCTTGCAGTCTCCTATCTCTTTCAGATTTCTCCTTCTGCATAAGATGTAGTCCACCTACGTGCACCTTCCTCCACTCTTGTAAGTCACCCTATGTTCCTCTTCTTCATTGGAAGTATGTGTTCCCCACAACCATTTCCATTCTTTTTAGCAAAATCCACAACCATCTGTCCTTTCCACATTTACCATCCTTAATACCATACCTACCCCAGACTCATCATCACCTCCTGTTCCCTTCACCTACATATCAATAAAGTCCGCTCCAATCCACCCACTGCTCTCCCCCCTTGGGCCCACTCTCTACCACTTCATCAACTTACTCCAGAATTCCTCTTTCCTCTTCTACCTGACATCAACTTGTGGGGCATACGCACTGACAACATTCAACCAACACACCTTTGAACTTCTAGCTTCAAACTCATGATTCTGTCCTGACTCCCTCTTTACCTCCTGAACACTCTTCACATATTCTTCTTCAAGATTACTCCTATTCCATTTCTCTTCCTATCTATACATGGTAGAACACTTTAAAACCCCCTCCAATGCTCCTAGCCTTGCTTCCCTTCCATCTTGTTTCTGGAACATGCAGTATGTCTCCCTTTCTTCTCTCCATCATATCAGCAAACTCTCTGTCCTTTACCAGCCATATCCCCTACATTTAACATCCCTACTTCTCACCTCCACACGTCTACCTTTCCTTTTCTCTCTCTCCCTCCTAACATGCCTTCCCCCTCTCCTCCTCCTTGATCTTTGACCAACAGAAGCCCCATTTTCCACTGGCACCCTATCAGTTAACAGCACCGGTGGCGGTCATTGTTAACCCAGGCTTAGACCGATCCGGTATGAAAGTCTCATTCATCATGATCCACATGTTTGATTTGGCAAAGGTTTTACGTCGGAGGCCTTTCCTGACACAACTCTCCCCATTTACCCGGGCTTGGGACCGGCACTAGGAGTACACTGGCTTGTGCACCCCCTGTGGCTGGGTTGGCTGTTATAGCTTATAAATATGTTATTTCACCTGCCAAAAATTGATTAATGGTCTTAATGTTGATTGAAACAGTTTGCATGCTTTAAGAATGATTTTATTTGGTTCAGGATTAAATTGTGAATATAACTTGCTCTCGCATTTGTGAAATAGTCTCAAAGGACAATAATTCTGTATTTTGCCTGCCTCAAACTGATTAAGTGTCTTAATCTGGATCGAAACTCCAGAAATCCAATCATAACCGGTTTATTCATGTGCATGTAAACATGGTCAATGATCTTGTTTACATGTACACTAATAAACCAGTTATGATTGGATTTCTGCAGTTATCTGATTATGTAAGTGGCCATGTAAACATCATCATCATAGTAGTCTGTTGTGGGCAACAATGACTGTTTCATTTAGGTCTGATCAGATTTCTCCACACAGCTCTGTCCTTAGCCTTCCACTGCCAGGAACTCCTGTATATATCCAACTTCTTCAAGTTTCTTTTTACAGTGTCTTTAAATCTGAGCCTTGGTCTACCCTGATTGCGTTTGCCCTCACATAACTGTGAGTAGAGTAACTGCCGAGGAGACGCTGGTGGTCCATCCTCTCAACATGTCCGAGCCATCTCAGGTTCATCTGTATTAGCATGCCCTCCATTGATGGTAGACCAGCTCGTTTCAACACTTCTATGTTGATTATCTTGTCTTTCCATGAGATGTTCATTATGACTTGAAGGTGTCTCATCATGTACGCATGGAGTTTCTTTGCCTGCACTCTGTAGACAGTCCAAGTAGCCAGTACTGTCGCTCTGTACACTTTGCATTTCACACGGATAGACACATGTCGATTGTTCCACAGTCTTTCCCTCAAGTTTCCAAAGACAGCGCTCACTCTTCCCACTCTGAGAGATAGTTCATCCTCCAGCCTAGCATTCTCTGAAACAGTACTCCCTAGATACTTACAAGTCTTGCACTTGACTAGTGGCTCTGTACCAATGCTGATCTCTTCTGGTAGTGATGTTGATAATTGGAACTTTGGTGGTTGATAAAGGCACTCTGTCTTCTTGATGTTGATTGTGAGGCTGAATTGGCTAGCTGCTCTTGCAAATTTCTCCACTAAAGATTGCATATCTTCCACACTGTGTGCAACTAGAGCACTGTTGTCGGCAAAGCGCATTTCTCTTACTACCTTTATCAATGTCTTACTCTTGAATAAGCCGATAAAAGCCATGTAACTGGGGTCATTAACGCAAGTGGTTTACCCTCCAGTAATCCATTTATTCAGTGCATGTAAACATGAGAAGACCGATTATTGGCATTATATGTTTTTGCCAGTAATCGGTTTATTGTGACCATGTTCAAAATACAAACAAGTTCCAGGACTAGACAGTAGATGGCAGCAATATGATATCTGGTTCCTTAAATGGCATTTGTTTTTATTGTGATTAAGATATTGTTCATCAGCAGCTTCAGTTCAAAACAGAGCAGAAAAGGAAACAAAATTCAGGTTGTTCAAATTTTGTAAAAGATCATCCATCCATCCATCTTCTACCGCTTAATCCTTTCGGGTCGCGGGGGGGGCTGGAGCCTATCCCAGCATCTTTGGGCGAGAGGCAGGGTACACCCTGGACAGATCGCCAGTCCATCGCAGGGCCAACACAGAGAGACAGACAACCATTCACTCTCGCATCCATACCTAAGGACAATTTAGAATCCCCAGTTTTGATGCCAATTAACCTAACTTGCATGTTTTTGGCATGTGGGAGGAAACCGGAGTGCCCGGAGTAAACCCACGCAGACACGGGGGAGAACATGCAAACTCCACACAGAAGGGTCACCGATGGTCTGGGGGTGGGATCGAACCCACGATGGTCAAGGGTGGAATCGATCCCATGACCTTCTTGCTGTGCTGCCACTGTGGTTACCATTTATTATGGTTTAATAAATGTAAACATTTCATAATGTTTTTGTACTTCTTTGTACTAAATTTGGAGTTGCCATTAGGTTGTTTTGCTATTATTTTACTGGTCCATCCCACTTGACATTAAATCCGGAGGTTTGTGGCTCCTGAGCTAAAATTAGTTTGACATCCCTGCCTTAAAGTCTTGGTCTTAGTACAATGTGGTCTCGGTCTGGTCTTTGTTTGGCTTTGACTACATTGCTACCTCACATACATCCTGAATGATCAGGCTCCTTAAAGACCTAATCATATCATTATAACAGAGCACTTGAAATTCCAGTTTTTATCCCCTGCCGGTCGAAGCGGGCAGAGACTGAAGGGAGATTATGTTATGGGTCAGTCTGTCCATCCATCTGTCCGTCTGTCCCACTTTTGTGAAATCAACTCCTCCTACAGTTTTGGTCCGATTGTTTTGAAACTTGGTACCATGGTTTGATATACACTAAAGATGTGAATATTTCAATTTGGTTCTGATCAGATGATTTTTGCGGGAATGGTAGCCCCTGACCTATGACCTTCTGTTTCACCTCACTTCATAGACATTAACTGTCTTGTGAAATCAACTCCTCCTACAGTTTTGTTCCGATTGTTTTGAAACTTGGTACCATGATTTGAGATACTCTGACACGCATATTGCAATTTCACTCTTATTGGATGACCTTGAGGTCAAAGGTCAGAGGTCAGATTTTTCCCGAAATCTTCTAAACACAATAATGACTGAAAGAAATGATGTAGGCTTTTCAAATCGATACAAAAGTTCTATCTAATACACATCTTGGGTGACTTACACCTTCACCTAACTATGGGTTTGGGGTAGGGATGATCCGATACCACTTTTTCAAGTCCGATACTGATACCGACGCTGCTGCTTTTTTTCATTTTAAACTTTGCAACATTGGTAGCATTTCACTGGTCAGCCCCACGTAAACATGCATTCTGAAGTTTTAAGTGCAAGTTTATGCAAAACTTTGAAGCTGAGTATTTAATTCAATTCAATTTAAAAAATTAAAGAGTGGGATTAGGCCACACTCTTAGTTTATAGAACCCAGCAGAGACCCCTAAGAGCAAGCACTGCGGCGACACAGGCTAGGAAAAACTTCCCTTTGACGGGCAGAAACCTCGGGTGGAACCATAGCTCATAGAGGACGGCCATCCACCTCGACTGGCTGGGTTGAGTAGCTACATTCAAAAACAAACATACAAATACAACATTCAAAGACAAACAGTCCAGTACCAAGCCTGGCCAGGCTGCACATGCAAGCGAAGGCCTGGCAGGGGCAGCATTTCTAACTAAAGGCCTTATCAAAGAGAAAAGATTTCAACTTGCTCTTGAATAAAGAGAGAGTGTCTGCCTCCCGAACTGAGCTGGGAAGATGGTTCCACAGGAAGGGAGCTTGATAGCTGAAAGCTCTACCTCCCAGTCTACTTCTAGATACCTTGGGGCGCACTAGTAGTTTGGATTTTTGGGAGTGCAGAGCGCTTGTTGGATAATAAGGAACTAAGAGTTCTTGCAGGTAAGGATGAGCCATACTATTAAGAGCTTTATAGGTTAAGAGGAATATCTTGAATTCAATTCTATATTTTACTGGGAGCCAATGTAAAGAAGCTAAAACTGGAGTAATGTGATCTTTTCTCCCTGTTCTCATAAGGATACGTGCAGCTGCATTCTGAATGAGATGGAGAAACTTTATGGACTTATTTGGGCAACCTGATAAATGTGAGTTACAATAGTCAAGTCTAGAGGTGATAAAGGTGTGGACAAGTTTGTCTGCATCTTTATGAGACAGGATGGACCTAATTTTAGAAATATTACGCAGATGGAAGAAGGCGGTCTTAATGGTTTGCTGTATATGAGAGTTGAAAGACACATCCTGGTCAAAGACAACTCAAGATTCCTAACAGAAGACAAAGAAGTGAGTGCAATGCCATCTAGTGTTGTTACCTTGCTAAAAAGATTTAAGTAAATATTCAGATCAACGTGCCACTTTATGCATGTGGTAAAAAATGCTGTAGACCTGAAAATAAAGGAACTAACCCTTTAAGTTGTATTTTTGACATTATTATTATTATTATTATTATCATCATCATCATCATCATCATCATAAGTATTCTCCTAGACTTCGGTTTATTTAGTAATGTTTCTGATATTATGCTCTTATTTTGAAGTCATTCCTCTTCCATTTTCTGTAGCCCTGTTGTTCTAGCCTACTTCAAGTTCACTGTTATAATTTGCTATTTATGTTTCTGTCACCTACCGCTCATCAGCTGTAACTCTCTGTTGAAAAGTAAGCCCATGTTATGTCTTCCGTTTCCACGCTCCAGTCTGGTTTTTACTTTCAGTTTCGTTCTTTTGTTTAGGTTTCACTTTTAGTGTCCAGCCTCTGAGCTAGAAAAGCACTTCCTTCTGCTCAGTTGTTGACAGAATTCAGCATACTCCTTTACCGTGATACTTTTGCAAGTGTTTTATCAAGTTGCTGGTGCTAAAATTGTAAACGCTTGTACCGCACAGCAACATACTGAGGCAAGTCCCACAGACAGTCTCCAGTGACACTCCCTGCCTCTGTGTACAGGAGCCGTGCGTAGCGTGGCTGAGAATGTGATCGGCTCGGTAAATTACTTTTATTCCTTACCGATACCGATCCAGCTATTTTGCCTGGCTCAATCCCGATACTGCGGATGGGATCGGCTCATCCCTAGTTTGGGGTCAAGTGTTAAAGGTCAAAGTTCAAAGTTAACACTGCAGTTGCACTATGGTAAATGGTAAATGCTATATTTACTATAACTATAAAACAAGTAAAGCTAGGGCCACCAAACCTGGTATACAGGTTCACCTTGGAATCCTGACCTCTGACTATGGGTTTGGGGTCAAAAGGTCAAAGGTCAAAGTTATCATTCCTTATGCCTTATTACTGTACAAAGCATAAAGCTAGGGCCACCAAACCTGGTATACAGGTTCACCTTGGGATCCTGACCTCTGACTATGGATTTGGGGTCAAAAGGTCAAAGGTCAAGTTTTGCATTGCTTTTGCCTTATTACTGTACAACGAGTAAAGCTGGGGCCTCCAAACCTGATACACAGGTTCACCTAGGCATCCTGAGCTCAGACTATGGGTTTGGAGTCAAAAGGTCAAAGGTCAAGGTTAACATTCCCTATGCTTTATTACTGAACAACGAGTAAAGTTAGGGTCACCAAACTTGGTACACAGGTTCACCCTGTGACCCTGAAGTGTGACTGTGGTTTTGGAATCACAAGGTCACAGGTCAACATCAAAATGCCTTATAAAGTATATCTCAACAATAAAGAGAGCTACAGCCACCAACCCTAGTACACAGGTTCACTCTGAGACCATAACCTCTGACTATAGGTTGAATGAATGAATGAATGAATGAATGAATCTTTATTTCAGATAGATTAAAAGTAAAGATTAAAAGAAAGGAACAGAATAATATAACAAAGGTGAAAAAAAATCTTACAAGGTCAAATTAAACAATAACTCCTCTGATTATACAGTTCAACATACTGTAAGTTATCCGAAATGGGTGATGGCTGAAGCCGCAGCTTATATTACCCACCCATATTCCATCCAAGAATTCTAAAGAAAACAAAACAAGAGCAATTACAATTCAGTGATTTTACACGTCATCTTGTATATACTGTATGTTTGGAGTATTTCTCTCTTTAGTTTTTGTTTAAATTGTCCAAGCATTGTACATGATTTTAATTCAGGTCCAAAAGCATTCCACAATCTGACTCCTTGCACTAAGACACAGTGTTGCTTGGTGGTAGTTCTCACTGAAGGTTTTTGAAATATACATGTTCCTCTGAAATGATATTGTTTCTCCCTTTTTTGGAACAACTTTTGGATATTTGCAGGCTGTGATAGATTCTTCACTTTAAATATTATTACTGCAGTTTTAAAGTTAACCAGATCTTTCAACTTGAGAGCTTTTAATTTAAGAAAAAGTGGGTTTGTTGGCTCCCTGTAAGCAGCTTTATTTATTATTCCAATAGCTCTCTTCTGAATCATAAAGATTGGATATATGTTTGTTTTATATGTATTTCCCCATACTTCAGTACAATATGTCATGTATGGGAGTATTAATGAATGATACAAAGTATATAGTGTGGGTTGATTCAGCAAATATTTCAGTCTGTGTAGTATTGCAATTGATTTGGATATTTTACCTTTAATATAATTAATATGTGACTTCCAACACAGTTTATTATCAATTATTACTCCAAGAAATTTAATTCCGGATACCTTTTCAATCTCTACACCATTTACACTGAGTTTAGATACTAAGTTGTTGTGATGGTTGTTAAAAATTATAAATTTTGTCTTACTTAAATTGAGCATTAATTTGTTTGAATCAAACCACAGTTTAAGCTTTCCTAATTCCTTTCCGATTGTATCCAAAAGTTGTTCCAAATTGCTTCCACTGCATAATAAATTAATGTCATCTGCAAACAATATTAAATACATTTTTTCCAAAACTTTGCATATATCATTTATATACATATTGAATAACAATGGCCCCAAAACTGAACCCTGTGGGACTCCACAAGTAGCCTTCAGTAACTGTGAGTTTTTGCTACCAACACATACATACTGATATCTGTTCTAGTAACTACATAACCAGGACAGTGCTACCCCCCAATACCATAATTTTGTAGTTTCTTTAATAATAAATTATGATTCACTGTATCAAATGTTTTTTTAAGATCCAGGAGTACCCCAACTGAATACTCTTTATTTTCAATGGCAGTTGATATTTTTTCTGTAAATTCCATTAGAGCAAATGCAGTTGTCGTCTTGTGTCTGAACCCATATTGCTGCTCACACAATAAATTATTCTTCATTATGAAGTTGTCAATCCTCTCACAGAATAGGTATCTTGGAAAATTGTGGGCAATAGTGAAATAGGTCTATAGTTTGAGAATTCCCCTCTGTCACCCCATCTTGTATATCGGAATTACTTTAGCTATTTCATTGCATTGGGAAATATACTGTTTGGAGAGACAGGTTACAAATATATGTCAGTGGCTTTACTAAGCATTTATTGATAGTTTTGACTAAAAGCATGTCAATACCATCACAATACGTAGATGTTTTACTTTTAAACGATTTAACAATTTCAATGACATCTCTCTCGTCTGTGTTCTTTATGAAAATAGAGTCTTTTATAGCAATGTTTTTGCTTATTGTATCACCTGTAGATGCCGTAATGGGTATTTCTCAAGCCAAATTAGGACCAATGTTAACAAAAATTTATTAAATTCATCTGCAGGTGAGACTGCATTCACACTCTGAGTCATTGTTTTTTTGTTTGTTTGTTTTGGGTTTTTTTTTTTTTTGAAAGATTGGTTGGGTAGCTTGTATTTCTGTTTTTATTTCCAAGAATGTTGTTAAGTATTGTCCTTGTATTTTTAATATTATCTGTGTTTTTCTCCAGTTCTTTACTGTAATAGTCTCTTTATTACATCTCATTATATATATTAACTTATTTTGTATGTTTTATACCACTGCTCTGCTTCTTTTGTCCTTTTCTTTAGAAAAGCTTTATATAATAAATTTTTCTTTTTACACGCTTTTTGTAATCCTTTGGTTAACCATGGCTTGTCAACAAATTTCTGTTTAAGCTTTATCTTTACTAATGGACAATTTTTTTTTTCATAAAGAGTGGTTACAATGTTCATGAATGTGTCATAGGCTTCATTTACATCTGATACATAGACTTTTGTCCAGTCTTGCTTCAGCAGGTCTTCTTTAAAAGAACTGATTGCATTTTGTGATTTGTATCTGAAAGATTTTAAAGTTTTTTTCTGTATTGGCCCCCATGTGGCCATGGATAAGTGCAAAGACTGTCAAATGATCACTTATGTCATTTATCAATAATCCACTTTCTATTTTCTTATCAATAATATTAACAAACAGATTATCAATAAGTGTAACAGTGTGAACTGTGATTCTACTGGGATGTGTTATTGTGGGATATAGACTCATACTGTACGTAGAATTCATGAACTCTGTAATTACATTTTGTTAAAATGGATTTTGTAAATCAATATTGAAATCCACAGATTACAACCATTTTCTTACTAGTTATATTATTGTACAGCTCAACTAATTTATCTCTGAATGTCTCAACACAAGTTCCTGGCATTCTATATATACAACTTATAATTAGATTTTTTGTTTTATCTTGGTCAATCTCAACAGTAACACATTCCAGAATCCCTGGTAGTGCAAAGGACATTCCATTTGCAAGTTTACACCTATACAGGTCATCAATATACAGTGCAACACCATCACCCTTTTTTTGAGATCTATTAATATAAAACATCTGATATCCCTCTATTGCCATCAGAGAAGCCTGCTCTTCATTAAGCCAAGTTTCAGAGACTGCAATAGCTGTAAATTTTCCATCTAGCTGTTTTAAATAGTCCTGAATCTGTGGAAAGTTTTTGTTAAGACTTCTGCTGTTGAAGTATATGATTGACAGTTTACCATCTAATCGCACTTGGTTTGGGGTCAAAAGGTCAAAGGTCAAGGTTGGCACTCGCTATGATCTCTTACTATAGAACATGTAAATTTCTCTAGGGTCACCATACTTACACAGGTTCACCTCGGGATCCTGCCCTACAGCTATGGGTTTAATTCTTTGTTGTATATTTGTGGATGATGGGCTTATCATAATTTGATTCTGCTACATCAATTATATTGAAAAGTTGAAAATTGCTCTTTGTCAGTAAGTATTGGGATCGTCAAAGAAAATGGAGGCGGGGGATATTGCACTCACCTCAGAGAGCTCTTGTTAAAAGTACAATGGGAGGAATGGCTTTGGCTCTTTGTTCAGGAGAGAAACATCTCTCTTTTTTAGATTATCCATCCATCTTCTACCAATTATCCAGGGGTCCGGGTCACGGGGGCAGCAGTCTAAGCAGAGTAGCCCAGACTGAACTGGGTGACAGGGTATAATGATCCCTCCTACTGGGATCATTAGGGCACACAAACCCCTCCACCATGATAAGGTGGCGATCCATGGAGTATTTTTTCACATTAAAATTTTCCTTTTCTAATAAAGTAATGTATATACAGTAGGTGTATGTATGTGCCAGTAGGTATCATACTTACTTTGGCCCAAGCAGTTAGTAGAGACAAACATCAACACACAACACAGGTTATTCTACAATCTCAGTTCTTTGGTGATTACAAGCCAGATACAGCATGTCAAGGGAGGACTCCTGTGGTATGAGCTTAATATGACGTGATAGAATGTGACATCCACCTAGTTATGCTATTGGCTGTGACATCCTTACTGGCCAGCCTAGTCTCATTATCTAACTGCTCAGATGTAAATATTGATTGTTTTGGACCTGTAAAAAATGTTTAACTATTTTTACATCTGCCAAGAAGGTAATGTAATCGGGGTGGTTTGTCTGTCTGCCTGTCTGTCTGTCTGTTAGCAGGATTATGCAAAAACTACTGTACATATTTTGATGAAATTTTCACCAGAGGTAGCCCTTGGGCCAAAGATGAACCCATTAAATTTTGGTGATGATAGGAGTGTGCATACCTCCACCAAGGAGCTTGTTTGTATTTTGTGCAGCAGGATTACTGTTACGTATGGCTCTTGTGAGCCATAAATAAGAGCCAAGGGCTGACCGGTGAGTTTGCGTTGTTTATTAATGATAACAGAAAGGAACAAAGGAAAGAGCCTCGTGGGGCAAAACACAAACAATACAAACGTACATTTACGAATAATGATGATGGATGAGAGGCAGACTGGAGCCGGACGTAGGGGTTCCAGCCTTACCCACACCGGAGAAGAGCGTGGATAATAAGCGCGTGGTCACAGCACTGAATAATCAGGACTGCTCCCTTTTATAGTGGTTGACAGCGCCTCAGCTGATGAGAGGTAATTGGCCTCCAGCCGTCCTATAGAGTTTGACAGCTGGAGGCCCGCTGAGACGCTGTCAAAGTAAGAGCCGGGCTGAGGAGGAATATGGTCTGAGCGTGGATGGCATCGGCGCACAGACCATGTGACAGAATCCCCCCCTCAAGGTCGGGCTCCGAACGGCTAGTAACACCCAAGCCCCCCCACACACACACACACCTAGGGTGGGCGGATGGGGCGTAGGCCGGGAGGGCGTGAATTGGGAAAAGGAGAGAAAAACCCAACATTAGCAGGGAATAAATGAAGCAATTACAGAGTATGGGGGAAAAAAGGGCACAATACTCCATAAAATGCTAATAATATGCAGCCAGAAAAACAAAACAAAACACAACATTGGCAGGGGACAAATGAAGCAATTACAGAGTACGGGAAAAAAACACACAATACTCCATAAAATGCTAAGCAATATGTAGATGGACCCAAAGAAAAACAACCCCAGGAGACCTAAAAGGAGAGCAGAGGCTCCTAAGGTGAAATCCACAGATACAGGACATCCCTCAACAGGAGGGGGAGAAAAAAAGCACGCTAACCGTGATATGACTATAAGAAATTATATACCTGCACACTCACAAAACCACAAAGGACTAGGCACAGAAATAACAAGAGAAATAATTCAGTTCGGCTGGTCTCCCCGCACCCAGCGTCCAAACCGCCAACAGGGGTGACAGGAAACGTTCAGGCGGCCTACCCGAATCCCAGGCCAGGAAAGACAGTACTTCGGGCAGCCGGACCAGACCGCCGAACAGAGAGTCCAATGGGTAGGGTGGCCAAACCAAAGAGCCGAATGGGTACGGCAGTCCCTCTGGCGGCCGACCCGCATCGCTTAGCGACCAGGCCCGCAGGGGAGAGAAAGGCAACGGCTTTCCTAGGGAGAGGAATAGTGAGGGCAAGCCGGGCCGACAGTGAGAGGTCCATATGGGCCCTGGTGGAGAAAGCTTGGGGGGGTAATGAGGGTGACGATGATGATGACGGTGAAGATGGGGATGAAGATGAAGATGAGCCGGTCCAGTGTCCGGTGGCAGGGGATCTGCAGCTCCCTCACCGAACCTGGATGCCACTGGTGCTGCACCCTCGTCGGACCCCGATTGGGTCGCGGCTGCTCCCGCGACGGACCCCGATTGGGTCTCAGTTGCACCCGCGTCGGACCCCGATTGGGTCTCGGTTGCACCCGCGTCGGACCCCGATTGGGTCGGCGCCGCACCAGAACCGACCTCCAACCCCGAACCTGGAACCTCTGGCACAGCGGCCGAAAGCAGGTCCTCACCAGCGACCCTGGGAGAAGGCTCAGGAGAGAGAGGAGAACCGGGATCAGGATCACCAGCAGCACCAGAACCCGGCGAGATACGTAAGCTCGGACCCGGCGAGATACGTAAACTCGGACGCAGCGGGCGGCTGCGCCGAGCTCGTCTCCCCGAGAGACAGGCTAAAATGCTCTAAGACTGAAAGAAGAAAGACAAAGAAGAGCACTTGCCTGATCTCGGGTTCTGACGCTATCCAGGACTGCGAAGATCCAGGCTCAGACGGCAGGAAGTCATCATCAGGCTCCCACTCAGCTGCGTCGGGCTCCGCAGCTGGCATGATGGTGTGCGCAGCTTGAGAGTCCTCCGGCACCGATGCCCAAGCCGATGGCCCACATGGCGTGGTGGCAGGAGAACCTCGACCCGCTGGACCGGACCGCTCCTCCGTGGAGACCCGGGGACGCTTCCTCGTCGGCGCAGGTTCCACGCTGCAGTCCGCTCTCCTCCTCCGCCCACGGCGTAGCTGCGGAACTGGAACCAGGCTCTCCAGAACCGCAGGCCCCCTCCTCATCCAGCGATGTTGGCCTGGCGTCGGGGACCGCTCAGCGGAGGGAGACACAGAGGATGTGGGATTAATAATTAAAGCCACAGCAGGTGGTGGGAGCTCGGGGAGCTGCGAACCACAAACTCCACCTCCAGGAGTCTGACAGAGCAAATCACAATGAGAGTGTGAATGAACTTGGACTTGCCTGTCTCCTGGAGGCTGAGTGGTGCCTGCTGTGGCGGACGTTGCTCCTCCCTTTCCCCGCCAGACGGTGACAGAGGACCCCCTGGGAGGACGACGGGGAGCCGCTCGAGATGGTTCCGGGACGGAGCTCGCCAAATCAGGACTCTGAGTACACACAGCAGCCGGGGAATGCGTCGAGGAGGATGGGGTGACAGCCAAAACGAGCTGGGCACGGGACGCTGACAAGAGAGCGGGAGAAGATGGCCCAGGGGGAGACGAGGCTGCGGGGATTCCCCTCTGATGAGGTGCAGGAGTGGCAGCTGTGCGAGGAATTGAGTCCTTGCGGCAACCCGGAACTGGATCTGGACGGGGTTCATGCTGAGGAGGGTTATGGAGGTGACGACGGTTTCTGGCGGAGGGCGAGGCGAAGGTGAGGTCTGGGAACCGCCGCTCCTGTGCGGAGACAGAGGCGAGGAGGGCGGCGAACTCGGGGAAATCACGCAGCTCTGGATTCCTCTCCACCAGTCTAACTGCCGCCGCCACATGCTTCATGATGGATGATGGATGCGCAGCAGAGCAAGCAGCAGCCACTTGGTCCCAGATTTTGATTGCTGTCAGGTGCAGCTCCTCTGGGGGAATCCCGAGTGACAACATACTAGATGGGGGAAGACCTCCAAATGGTGCAAACTCCCGGGCCAGAACGGAGGCAGGAGCGGGATCCCGAAGCGAGGGGCGATGTCTCCTCCTCTTCGGCTTCCTGCCGGGATTTCCCTCCAGCCCACGGAGAATCTTGCGCTGTGCAGCGATGTCATATCTCCTCGCGCTCACCTCAGGGTGGTCGGCGAAGCGGGGGAGATAATCGAGGACCTCCTCAGCTTGGTCCAGGTACCGGTGCACGTCGCTGCTGAAGTCGAGGAGGGAGGCGGTGATAAGGATTTCGTCCACGCACTCGAGGGCGTCTGCGAGGACATTGCTCGGACTCTGAGTGCGGGACCTCCGCGACGGCATGCTTCAACACGGTACCCAGACAGGTAGGAACAAACAGTCCAATTAGCAAACTCATGGCAGCCGGCAACTCACTGGCTGTGACCTACTGTTACGTATGGCTCTTGCGAGCCATAAATAAGAGCCAAGGGCTGACCGGTGAGTTTGCGTTGTTTATTAATGATAACAGAAAGGAACAAAGGAAAGAGCCTCGTGGGGCAAAACACAAACAATACAAACGTACACTTACGAATAATGATGATGGATGAGAGGCAGACTGGAGCCGGACGTAGGGGTTCCAGCCTTACCCACACCGGAGAAGAGCATGGATAATAAGCGCGTGGTCACAGCACTGAATAATCAGGACTGCTCCCTTTTATAGTGGTTGATAGCACCTCAGCTGATGAGAGGTAATTGGCCTCCAGCCGTCCGATAGAGCTTGACAGCTGGAGGCCCGCTGAGACGCTGTCAAAGTAAGAGCCGGGCTGAGGAGGAATATGGTCTGAGCATGGATGGCATCGGCGCACAGACCATGTGACAATTACACAAAAACTACTGCATGGATTTGGATGAAATTTTCACCAGAGGTGGTCCTGGGGCTAGAGAGGAACCCATTACATTTTGCTGATGATCCGAGAATGCATACCTCCACCAAGGCTCTTATTTTCTCACAGTGTGTTAGCAAGTACACTCCAAAACTGCTGGATGGATTTGGATGAAATGTTCACCAGAGGTGGTTCTTGGGCTGGAGAGGAGCCCATAACATTTTGGTGATTATCCGAGAACACATACCTCCACCAAGGACCTTGTTTGTATTTGTGCAGCAGGATTACATAAAAACTACTGCATGGATCTGGATGAAATTTTCACCAGAGGTGGTTCTTGGGCTAGAGAGGAACCCAATTCATTTTGATGATTCTCCGAGAACACATACCTCCACCAAGGCTCTTATCTTCTCACAGTGTGTTAGCAAGAATCCTCCAAAACTACTGAATAGACTTTGATGCAATTTTCACCACAACTGACTCGTGGTCTACACATGAACCCATTACATTTTGGAGGTGATCCATGAGGGAAGGAAGGAGCCTTGGCAGAGGTATGCGCTCTCTGAGTGCTTTTCTAGTTTATCAATATATTAGTTTTTGAAAAATATAAAGACTTTAATTCTGCACCTTTCTAAACATTTTGTCGATGTATTACTTTTTTAAATATTTGTTTTGACGAAAATGCTATCAAGTACACCTTTAAGCTCATTGTTTATTCTTGTTTCTCACCTTAATTAGAACTACTTGTTTTAACAAAAGCCACAGCTTGTACTGTAAAATACTCTGAAATTGTGGTTTTGTGAACATAATCAGTACAAGATAGGCCACCGGAGTGGTGGCTTACTTGATAGAGCATCCGCCCCACAACCGGGAGGTTGGGGTTCAAGTTCTGGCTGGATCATACCAAAGACCATATAAAAATGGTACTTCCCGCCTTCCAGCTTGGTGTTCAGCATAACAGAATGGGGTTAGGAGAAGTTGTTTGTGGCGGCACCTTGCATGGCAGCGACCCCTCTGATTCTACATATGATTAACATTGTAGATAGGAGAAACGTAATTTCGTTCTACTGTACATGATTGGCTGTATGGACTGAATGACAACAGAGATGGCTTCTATGATAAGAACCATGCAAGATTAAGGATTTTCTGTGAATCTGGCATAGATCTGAAGCGTTTGAAATGAGACAAAACCCAAATAAAACAACCACTCTTTCTCTGTCTGGGAGGTAAACACACAAAGCCATGGTTTGTTTTTTCTTGCAAATTCAAATGCAGTTACAAAAGAGTCTTTATTATTTGTGTCTTTTTGGGTCTCTTCTGGGCATTGTCTGACATGTTGAAAGCAGGGTTCACCATCACGACACACGGAGTACAGAGAGTTCACACCACTGACAGTGAGATGTGCACTCTCACGGTGACCCTTTTTCCTGTGGGACTCAATTTTGTCTCTTGTGTTGGCCCAAAGGGTCCCACATGCTGCTACATTAATCATCACTAAAGATGAGGAAACAAAACACCCCTCACCTCAGGCTAAACCCAACCATTACTCAACACACGAGGCGTGATGTTTGACTTGCTCTGGCTATCAGAAACACTCCCAACTCCCAACAAAGGCTTGCACTTTCTGACATCCTACTGAGATCACAGAGATTGAAGTTGTTTGAAATGTTCATCATCTCATTAAAAAAAAAATCCACTCACAGCACAGCTTCATACCTCACTGTGGAGATCACATTCAAATGGAAAATCTCCAGAAGAACGTAGCGTACAACTACCTACTGCCAGCACCCCACACACAGGATTGGTCAGATAGAAGGCGAATGCCATCTTAAGAACTGTTTCCACTGGGCACAAGGAGGGAAAAAATGTAAATGTGGAGTGTAAATGTTTGGCTTGTTTGAGGATACAAAGTGCTTGCCAAGACAGCCCCAATGGCTGTGTTGTTTTCTCTAAGGCCGAACAGATGGGTAATAGGATAAACTTACAAACTACCCAAGAAAAGCAAATTTGCCACTTTTCATGGTGTGTGGCAATTTTCTCTTTTCCTCCCTAAAAGTAGTAACCTGGATAGAGCGGCAGTGACAAATGCAATCTTAAATACAACCATTTCCACAGAACTTAAATCAAACTTAAATCTCAGGTTCCATCAGAAGTGACAATGTTTGGAAAAGACACTACCTGCCATAACAGTGCGTCTTAACGGTGATTATGTCATTACCGTCTGATTGTGGGAGATGAGATGAAAAGAATGCCCAAGAAGGGGATAATCCTCACAGAGGTGTTCCCTTTCAAGACCCTTTTTATGTGGCTTTGTGAGGGGTTTACACGGCATGCTGCCCTACTTTTCAAGGCCACACCGCCCCTATCGGATGTCCCAGACACAGCGGAGTCAGACCAGGCCTGTGAGTGACAGAGTCAGTGGGTTAGGAACCAGATTGCTACAGGTCCTTAGATATCTGCACACCTAACTTTCCCAGGAGTTACATCACCACCTGCCAACACAATGACAGAACCAGTGTGTGTGTGTGTGTGTGTGTGTGTGTGTGTGTGTGTGTGTGTGTGTGTGTGTGTGTGTGTGTGTGTGCGAGACGATGCCGCTACTCCTTGTGGGACCAGAAAGAGTGATGGCCTGGTGGGGTGTGATATTCTTCAATCCTCAGCAGACTTCAGGCCTGACACAAGGTCACGTTTTATAGCCATTGCTTTTACAGGGAGGACCAAATCAAATAAACACAGTCTAGCTGCAACCACCTACAAAGTGTTCTTAAAGACACAAAGGAGACCTTACTGTGTGGTTTCACATTGGTGGAGGTTACAGCGAGACAGTCAGGCTCGGAGCATGAGTGAAGCCGGGTATATAGGGCAGTGAGAGTTATATGAGAATGCCAACATAATGGGTGGGCTGAAAGCAAAACAAATACCCCTCACACATATGCAACACCAGCAATAAACTAATAAATAACTGCCATAAATGGCCCTTTCAGGGCAGAAATCAAGACACCAATCGCCTGCTGTGAGTTTGCACGTTTAATGATAATGAACAGAAATAAACCACGAGGAGTAACTTACAGAAAAAGGCAACAAATGAGAACCACGAAGGGTACTCACAAATAGTCTGGCAAGACTGAGTACTGAGCAGAAATAAAACAGGAATCAGGCAGGGATTCCTGTCTGTGCACAGGGTGAGGTTGCAGCGAGGAATGAACCCCGCAAGTGAGCTTAAATAATAAGAGGGAGAAACCAAATGTGGATCAGGTGTAGATGCATGCCTGAGAAAGTAATTAGGACAACAAAACAGCTGTGACAACCAGTGAAAAGATTTGACAGAAGGAAGTAATATAACGGCGCTGTCAAAATAAAAGCACAAACCATAATGGATGAAAATCAAGAACAAATACATGTACAGAAAATAAGCAGCAACCTAGAGAACTGAGCACGGCTGTGACCCGCTCTCGGAATCATAACAGTGCCCCTCCCTTAAGGGGTGGAGCCAAAACACCCTAACGTAACATCAAAAAGGAACGAAAAGTACCCCTCCACACACAACAGGAATAAACCATAAAAGCAGGCCTTGGGAGGGTGGGGTGGGGGGAATCCAGGCCTGGAGGGAGAGACACAAAAACAAACACACACGACCCCAACACTGACCAAATAAGGTGCTATGAAACCCAGGTTAAACTGGGTGAATGAAGAAACAGTTCTGGTAGTCTGCCAAAGTTCCAGCTCCACCCAACCATCAGGTGGAAAAGGTCGGGCAGTCTACCAGGTCTCCAGAACCACCAAAATGGAGGAGAGAGTTCATCGAGTGGCCTTCTTGAATTCTGAAGTCACCCAAGCAAACCAGAGAGTTCCTCGGGCAGTCTCCCCACATCTCTAGGCCAACAAGCCGTGGAGCACCATGCACCTCTCCCTGGAGGTGACAGTTGGAACCCGTGCTTACCACGGACCACAGAAGCCAGGAGATGGGAACCCGACTAAGGGGATGGCGGACCAACAAGAGACCTAGATGAGGAAGACGGATGGTCACCGACGAACCTAGGTGGAGAATGAACCACAACAGAACCAGATGTAGACAGAGGACCCGCAGCAACCTTGGGCACAGACGCAGCACCCCCGGTGGCCCTGGACTGGGGCAAAGCAGCAGCACCCACGGTAGCCCCGGACTGAGGCGTAGCAGCAGCACCCCCGGTGGCCCCGGACTGGGGCGTAGCAGTAGCACCCCCGGTGGCCCCAGACTGGGACATAGCAGCAGCACCCCCGATGGCCCTGGACTGAGGCGTAGCAGCAGCACCCTTGGTGGCCCCGGACTGATGTGTAGCAGCCACATCCACTGTGTACCTGTACTGGGACATAGCCACACCCACAGTGAATCCAGACTGGGACACAGCTGCATCTGCGAACCCACGGAAACCTCTGGCGATGTTGGATGACCCTCGGTGACCCTGAGGAAAGGCTCCAACAAGATGGATAGAGAAACAGAATCAGGATCACCGGCAGCAGTGGAGCCTGGCGAGGTGAGCTCAGGTGCAGCTGATGGCTGTACTTGGCCCTCCCCATGAAGAGCCAGGCAAGATCTCTCCAAAACAAAAACAGCGAAAACAAAGAAGAGCACTTGCCTGAGCTCAAGTTCCACTGTCGTCCAAGACTCCATCAGTACAGGTGGTGATGTCTCGTGCCAGGTCCTCTTGAGGTCCAACATTCAGCTTTGCTGCTATGGCCTCAACAGCAGGCATGGTGGTTAGTGCAGTCCCAGAACCTCCAGGCGACATAACCAATGCAGGTGGCTCATCCAGCGTGGCAGCTGGAGGTCGTCTCACTGCTGGCATGGCATCCCACATACCTGAAGCCAGGGGACGCTCAGTGGTCGACACAGGCTTCAGGTCACAGGCAGCGCTCTCCCTCCATCTGGGCCATGGCTGTGGGGCTGGGGCCAGGTCCTCCAGGACCGCAGGCTCCTCCATCATCTGGCGGCTTGATCCTGGGACCGGCAGTCACTCAGGGGAAATTGGAGGAGACACGGAGGGAGCAGGTGAAGGAAAATTATCTGCAGCAGGCGGTGAGGACTCAGTGGACTGCAATGACTGAGCCTCACCACTGGGAATCAGGCAAGGTAATTCATATGTTGGTGATAAAGAATGAAAAAGTACTTGCCTGTGTTCCCGGGGCACGGTGGTTTCTGCTGCAGCAGGCCCAGTGTCATCCCTCTCTGTGGCTGCGGTGATTGTGGGCCCCCCTGAAGAACATGGAGGAGCCACCCCTGTAGCCTTGATGATGGGCAAAACTGGGAAAGAGGCAGCCAGGTTCTCAGCAGCGAGAGGAAGCATCATGGAAAAGAGTGGGACAGCAGCGACGACCCAGGGAGAGGGAGCTGACAAGACAGCCGGCGAGAAAAATCAAGAGGAAGAAACTGCTGTGGTACCCTTTTGACGTGGCAATGAGGAAGCTGCTGGCTGAGAGGCGAAGGAGTTCCTCCGGTGGCCTGTAGCAGGAGATTTAAGACGCGCCTATGCGGAGAAAATCCAGGGACACCTCTGTGACACTAGGAACACCAATCAGATGTGGCAGGGAGTTCGGACACTGACGGGCTATAAGTCTAGGCAGGGGGTCGATGATAACGACGCTTCGCTTCCAGACAGGCTCAACGACTTCTTTGCAGGTTTTGAAGCATCAAACCCGACAATCAGAGGGAGGGCTGGCCCATCCCCACCATCGGTTGGGCCAGCTATCACCATCAACACAGCGGACACACGGAGGACCCTAACCAGGGTCAACCCACGTAAAGCTGCAGGTCCGGACAACATCCCGGGACGTGTGCTCCAAGACTGCGCGAGCGAGTTGGCGTATGTCCTGACTGACATTTATAACATCTCCCTGAGTCAGGCCATAGTGCCTAGATGCTTTAAGACCTCTACCATAGTACCGGTGGCAAAGAAACCAGTTGTGTCCTGTCTGAATGACTATCGTCCTGTTGCACTTACACCAATTGTGATGAAGTGTTTTGAACGGCTTGTCAAACCACACATCACAGCCTGCCTCCCTGCATCACATGACCCGCTCCAGTTTGCATATCGTTTAAACCGCTCCACAGAGGATGCTATAGTCACCACCCTGCACTCTGTCATCACCCACCTGGATCAGAAAGACACCTACGCCAGACTCCTGTACATTGATTTCAGTTCAGCATTCAACACCATTATTCCCCGGAGACTGATGGAGAAATTACTCCTTCTTAACACCGCCACATGTCTCTGGATCCTGGATTTCCTGACTGAGAGACCTCAGTCTGTCTGGGTTGGAAATAACATCTCCAACTCTATCACGCTGAGCACCAGATCCCCTCAAGGCTGAGTACTCAGTCCACTGTTGTTTACACTTCTAACACATGACTGTGTATCCAGACACGAGGGGAACCAGATTATTAAGTTTGCAGATGACACCATGGTGGTGGGACTTATTCAGAGGGATGAGGAATCAATGTACAGGGAAGAAGTGAGACCTGGAGGGCTGGTGCAGGGAGAACAATCTGGTGCTCAACGTGGACAAAACGAAGGAGATGATTATCGACTTCCGGCAGTCACAGCCTGTACACGTCCCTCTCAGCATTGGCGGCCGTTTAGTGGAGAGAGTGGAGAACATCAAGTTCCTCAGAGTGCAGATCTCGCAGGACCTGACCTGGAGCAAGAACTCCTTGGGGATCAGGAAGCGGGCCCAGCAGAGACTGCACTTCTTGAGGAAACTCAAACAGGCCTCTCTCCCCATCTGCATCCTCAGGACCTTCTACAGAGGTGTGGTGGAGAGTGTTCTGACGTACTGCATTGCTACATGGTACTCCAGCTGAAGTATGTCAGACAAAAAAGCCCTGCAGAGGATAGTTAAGGGAGCTGATAGGGTAATTGGATTCTCCCTCCACTCTGCCCAAGAACTTTTTCAGAACCGTTGTAGGAGCAGGGCACTGAACATTGTCAAGGACCATTCTCACCCTCTGAATAAACACTTTGAACTTCTGCCATCTGGCAAACGATTCCGGAGCATCAGAGGCAGAACCACCAGACTGATTAACAGCTTCCTTCCACAAGCTGTTAGGATGCTGAACAGTTGATCCGGAATCTCTCATACATACTACTGCACCTACGGACATTATGTATATTATTTGTATATTATAATTCCGGTTAGTTTTCAAGTATGTCTCAGGGAAGTGTGAATGGCTGTGGTGGGGTGGGGGATGAGGTTATGTGTGAGTGTGTCTTAAATCATGTTCTTTTACTTTTATGGATGCCGAGAGAAACACAATTTCATCTTGCCTGCACTACAGTTGTATGTACAGCAATATGACAATAAAGGTTGATTTGATTTTGATTTGATTTGATTTGATTTGAGCTTTGCGACGTCTGCACCCAGGACTCTCCTCCAGCTGATCTGGTATGGCTGTGTCCCGGGGAGGAGTGGAGGTCTGCGCCAGAAGGTGGCATCTTGGAGCTGGTGTGACGGGAGCTTGAGCCGGAGCTGGAGCCTGGCGAGGAACCAATTGGACCGTGGCCCAGGAATGCCCCCCGTCGGCACAGACCTAGGTTTCCTGGTGGAACTCTTCACCAACTCATGGTTCTCCAGCTGCAGAGCAGTCACCAGGGAAATCCTCTCCCTTCCTTCAGCATGCTCCACAAGGCGAGGATGACGCAGCACGGTCACTTGCACAAGGTTCAGGTACCACAGAGTGTTCTTCAGGGTGGAATATGTACAAGCTATGGCTAGAAGATCATCAATGTCCATTAAAGCCTGACAGAGCTCCCACCCCAGGCTCATAGGGTACCCTCTCTCGCTCGCTGCCATCCCAGCAAAGCAGACACCCAGAAAAGGGGGGAAAAAATAGAACAATGGTGGAAAATGAAAAAAAGAGCAAACCCACAGCCACTGGCATCTACTGGCTGCAACCTACTGTCATAAATGTCCCTGTCAGGGCAGAAATCAAGATACCAACCTGTTAAATATGAATGTCAATAGTAAGATGGCGGCCAGGGATCCTGGGGAATAGTGAGGGGTGGCGGCCCGCCTTTTCCGGTGGTGGCGTCAGCCGGGGGTATAAGAGGCACCGCAGAAGGTAGCCATCTCTCTTTGCGTCGTCGAGCCCTGGACTATGGAGCACCGTACACCTGTTGTATGCATTACTTATTGTTATAATAAAGCTATGTTCAGTGCACCTCTTCCCTGCTCATTATCATAAGAAGTATGGACACATTTGGCGACAAGGAGAACACGGTGATGTAGCGTGTTGTTACTAGTTTTTGGCCACTCCTGGAGGCCCCAGGCAAGCCTCCCGTGTCTTGGCCTAGGTGGTTTGCGGCTTTCAATAATTACCTGGTGGTCATTAACCTCGGCAAGCTCAAGAAGCTTCACGTGAGGGTGATATTGATCCATAATTTGGGCATGGAGGGCCAACGGATCCTCAAGACACTAGGAGGAGTTGACAGTTTCGATGAGGCAGTGGAGCTGATGGCATGCTATTTTCACGCCCCAGAGAACATTACCGTTCACCGCATCCAGTTTCAGTAGCGCCACCAGCGGGTGGGAGAGTCAGTGAAGCGGTTTGTTTCAGACCTGCGTCAGCTAGCGGGTGAGTGCCAATTTGAGTGCCAATTTGGAGCTCTGCAGGATGAAATGATCCGGAACCAGCTGGCAGAGCATGTGCACTGTCCTGTGGCCTGGTCAAGACTCCTGACTTTTTCGGGCAAGCTAACGCTAGCCACAGCCATTGAAATTGCGCAACAGTTTGAGGCTGCAGAAACAATAACGAGGGACCTCAGTGGGGAGGTCCACTCCAACATTAGATGAGCCTTGTGTGAAGGTGCTGACGCTGGACCCCGGGAATGAAGACGACGTCGAGGAAAAAGAGTACACCTTCGTTGTCAAGATTAGGTTTGCGCCGGGTTCACCGAGATGTTACGGCTGTGGGTCCGCGAGACATAATTACAAGTCCAGAGAGTGTCCAGCGAAGGGCAAGCGCTGTAGGAGATGTGGTCTGCTGCACCATTTTGCCAGGGCCTGCAAGAATTTCAAGCAAAGGGAACAGAGACAGGGGGAAGGCCCTTCCGTGAAGACTCGGGCAGTGATCCATGCTGTTTCCCTGGAAATGTACGGACATGTGCACTGCACTGTGGTGCTGGATAGTGTTGAAGTGTCGTTACTGGTGGATACTGGTTCGGTGGCCTTGGTGCTGAATTCGGCAACGGTGAAGAGTCTGTTTCCCACTACCGTATACACAAGGAGTCCACCCTTCTATCGCTACAGCTGGAATAAGCTCGCTGTGCTGGAGGCGGTATAATGAACGGTTACAAGTTACAAGTCACGTATCATGATGGGCATTCACGTTGTGGTGACTGCTTCGGGATCCAATATCATGGGGTGCGACATGTTTTATGGCTTGGGCTTTTACATCGCCAGTGATACCGGAGAGGAGTGGTCAGGTTGTGGTTTGTGGGACCGACTTGCTCTGGAGGTGGAAGATGGTGAAGTGTGGGACCATGACTGGCCTGGCCTTGCAGGAGATGGAAGGGATGAACTTCACGGGGCGCCTCCCTGGGATGGACCTGGTGCCAGAGTTCAAGTTGCCCTTGGTGTGGGAACTGGATGGTACAGCGGGACCCGCGGGTCAGTAGGTGGGACCAACCTGGTGGCACTGAACAGCACCGGAGCAAGACCGACAGGTGCAGTTTTAAAACGCACCAAAAGACGGCCTTCGAAAAAGGCTTCAGGCCGGACTGGGAGATCGTCCAGTCCCAAATGGGAGGCCCGCTCGCAACATGGTAGTCCGAAGAAGACAGAGCTCCCCTGCGTGTTGGTGACGTGGTTCGCCCAAGGGTTGAAGCTCGGCCGAGAGGGACCCATGCACATCACGAGAAGAGTGATGACCAGGGGCAGCTACAGGTGATGGCAGCCTGGAGTGACGGCTATTTGGGCCTGTCCGACGAAACGTGGAGGCACCCCAACAAGCTGCGCCGCGTGGTAAAGAAGAGGAGACAGCACAGTTCTTCTCCAGAAGCCAAAAGATGGAGGCGTTCTGGGTGGCAGTCGGGGGGGGGGGGGCTCCACTGGGTCTGTGATGTGGCTGGGGTGTATTTAATATGGATGTTTTGAGTTCCAAACCTCATGTCATAGTGTAAATAGTTTGTTCAATTCTATTGGGCTTGTGCCCCGATAATATGAAAAAAAAAAGCTAACTGACAAGGGATATAAATTGAGTGAATTTGGTGTAACGTTTGGTTACACCAACTTTTTTTTCGTCACTTCCTTGTGGTAACGTATCGTCACTTCCTGTTTTGCTGTCTGCCTGTGTGGTTTGCTCTCCAGCCACTAGCTAGCCATTAGCTATGGCTACTAGCTCTCTTTCCTCTCCTCCTCTGGTGTGCTCTCTCTGTCAGATGTTTAGCTACACCTCTGCCTCTTTTAGTGATAACAGTAAATGTAATAAATGTTGTCTTTTTGAGGCGCTCGAGGCAAGGTTGTCTGATTTGGAATCCCGGCTCCGCTGCATTGAAACACCGTCTGCACCAGTTAATCTCGACGGACGCCCCTTAGCTGCAGCGGAGCTAGCTAGCTTAGGCCCCCCTGTCAGCGGTTCCCCGGCTCTCCTCAGCACCGAGGAGACTGGGTGGGTGACAGTGAGAAGGAAGCCTAGTCGCAAAGCCCCAGTACACCACCAACCTGTTCACGTTTCTAATCGTTTTTCCCCGCTCAGCGACACACCCGCTGAGGAAAAAACTCTGATCATTGGCAACTCTGTAGTCAGAAACGTGAACCTAGAGACTCCAGCGGCCATAGTCCAATGCATTCCTGGGGCCAGAGCAGGCGACATCGAGTCAAATTTGAAAATGCTGGCTAAAAGTAACTGTAAATATTCCACAATTGTTATTCACGCCGGCATTAATGACATCTGTCTCCGGCAGTCGGAAGTCACGAAACTTAACGTAGAATCGGTGTGTGACTTTGCAAAAACGATGTCTGCCACTGTAGTATTCTCTGGGCCCCTCCCCAATCTGACCAGTGATGACATGTTTAGCCGCTCGTCATCCTTGAACCGCTGGCTGTCTGTGTGGTGTCCTAAAAATGACGTGGGCTACATTGACAATTGGAGCTCTTTTTGGGGAAAAC
The DNA here is from genome assembly GCA_020510985.1 of Pholidichthys leucotaenia. Taxonomy (NCBI): domain Eukaryota; kingdom Metazoa; phylum Chordata; class Actinopteri; order Cichliformes; family Pholidichthyidae; genus Pholidichthys; species Pholidichthys leucotaenia. The sequence continues at coordinate 263,612,978 of CM035843.1, forward strand.
CTGGTCTTATGAGACGAGACAGCATTCATCCCACTTTGGATGGTGCTTCTCATTTATCTAACAATCTGGCATCTTTTTTATCCAAATTTCCAAAACCCTGACTACTCAGAGTTGGGACCAGGAAGCAGAGTCGCAGTCTTACACGCCTCTCTGCAGCTCCTCTTCATCCGCCACCCCTCAGCTTAGCCCCTGTCTTCCCCATCAGAGAATCGTTGTCTGCTCCCTCCAAAGTAAATAAAAATATAATGCATAAGCATCCCAAAGTGATAAAGCAAAATATTGGTAAAACTCAAATTAAACATAAAGCCTCTAAATTGAATGAATTGGCCTCTGTTCCTCCTCATAATTTAAAAATTAAATGTGGTTTATTAAATATTAGGTCTCTAACTCCCAAGTCTCTGTTAGTCCATGATCTGTTAATTGATCATCAGATTGATTTAATTTCCCTTACAGAGACTTGGTTAGGGCAAGAGGATTATGTTGGTTTAAATGAATCAACTCCCTCTGGTTATTTAAACTGTCAAAATCCCAGAAGTTCTGGTCGTGGAGGAGGAGTAGCAACAATTTACCATTCCAAATTACTAGTTAATGTAAAGCAAAAAACATGTTATAATTCCTTTGAGGGCCTGGTCCTCAGTATTGGGCACTTTAGCAATTTTAGGTTAAACCCAGTTTTATTTGCCATAGTTTATCGTCCCCCATCAACCTACTCAGAATTTTTATCCGAATTTGCTGATTTCTTAGCTGATTTAGTGCTGAAATCTGACAGAATAATTATAGTAGGGGACTTTAATATACATGTGGATGTAGATAGTGACTGCCTTAATGTGGCATTTAATTCAATATTAGACTCGATTGGGTTTTCTCAGAAAGTAGGAAATTCTACTCATTACCTCCACCATACATTGGACCTTGTTCTGACATATGGCATAGAAATAGAAAATCTTGTAGTGTCTCCTCATAACCGTGTACTGTCAGACCATTGTCTGTTAACCTTTGATTTTACTATTTCTGACTATTTGGCTCCTAGAGAAAAATATTATTACAGTAGATGCCTCTCAGATGATGCTGTTACCAAATTTATGCAGATTGTTTCCGCTATGCCATGTGTCAACACAACGGAAATAAGCTATAAACAGCTTGCTCCTTCTGTAACTGATAACATGGTGGATGGTGTTTCAGCTTCTCTGCATCAGACTCTAGACCTGGTGGCCCCCTTAAAAAAGAAAAAGTCTAATCAGAGATTTCTAACTCCTTGGTTCAACACAGAAACTCGTAGCTTAAAACAGAAGACTTGTCAATTAGAAAGAAAATGGCGCTCCACTAATTTAGATGAAATCTATTTAGCTTGGAGAAATCATCTTTTAATTTATAAAAAATCTCTTAGAAAAGCTAGAACGAGTTATTACTCTGCATTAATAGAAGAGAACAAGAATAATACCAGGTTTCTTTTCAGTACTGTAGCCAGGTTGACAAAGAGTCAGGACTCTGTCAATCCTAGCATTCCCTTAGAGCTTACTAGTCAGGACTTTATGAACTTTTTCAATAATAAAATTTCATCCATCAGAGATAAAATCAATCAGATTCTTCCCACAGTTAACTTAAATACTGTAACTACTACAACTCCTTCTATTGATGTCTGTCTTGATGAGTTTACTCCAATCGACCTTTGTGAGTTAGACAAAATAGTTTCCTCATCCAAACCTTCAACTTGTCTTTTAGACCCTATTCCTACCAGGTTATTTAAAGAAGTCTTTCCACTTATTGGTAGCCTTATTCTTCATATAATCAATTCTTCATTAACTTTAGGCCATGTACCGCAGGCTTTTAAAACGGCTGTAATTAAACCCTTACTCAAAAAGCCAATGCTAGATCCAGGAGCTTTAGCTAACTATAGACCAATCTCTAATCTCTCTTTCATTTCAAAAATCTTAGAAAGAGTTGTTGCTACGCAATTATTTGACCACCTGCAGGGAAATGGTTTACTTGAAGAGTTTCAGTCTGGGTTTAGAATCCATCATAGTACTGAAACAGCCTTAGCGAAGGTCACTAACGACCTCCTCATTGCATCTGATAATGGACTAGTTTCTGTACTTGTCCTTTTAGACCTTAGTGCAGCTTTTGATACTATCGATCATAATATTCTACTTGATAGATTAGAACACTATGTTGGACTTAATGGAACTTCGTTGCAGTGGTTTAGATCTTATTTATCTGATAGGTTCCAGTTTGTTCATGTAAATAATGAGTTTTCTTTCAACTCAAAGCTCAGTCATGGAGTTCCACAGGGATCTGTGCTAGGCCCTACTCTTTTTAGTTTATATATGCTTCCGTTAGGCAACATTATTAGAAAGCACTGTATACATTTTCATTGTTATGCTGATGACACACAATTATACCTGTCAATGAAGCCAGATGATAGTAATCAATTAGCCAAGTTAGAAGCCTGTCTTAAGGAAATCAAAGCTTGGATGACTTGTAATTTCCTGCTATTAAATTCAGATAAGACTGAAGTCATTCTTGTTGGTCCAAAAAACCTTAGAAATTCCTTTCCAAATCAAACTTTCAGTTTGGATGCGGTTACTCTTTCTCTTAATAGCTTTGTGAGGAACCTTGGAGTTATTTTTGATCAGGATTTGTCCTTCAATTCACATATTAAATTTGTTTTCTAAGACTGCCTTCTATCATTTGCGTAATATTGCCAAGATTAGGAGCATCTTGTCTCAGAGTGATGCTGAGAAACTGATCCACGCTTTTGTTAGCTCGAGATTAGATTATTGTAATTCTTTATTATCAGGCTGTCCTAAAACATCTTTAAAAAGTCTTCAGCTGATCCAAAATGCTGCAGCAAGAGTTTTAACAGGTACTAGAAAGAGAGATCATATCTCTCCGGTTCTGGCCTCCCTTCACTGGCTTCCCATAGAGTTTAGAATTAAGTTTAAAATCATTCTTCTTACTTACAAAGCTCTAAACAATCAGGCTCCTTTTTATTTAAAAGATCTGATACTACCGTATTATCCTAACAGAGCACTACGCTCCCAAAATGCAGGATTACTTGTAATACCTAGAATCTCCAAAAGTACAATGGGAGGCAGAGCCTTCAGTTATCAAGCTCCTCTCCTGTGGAATCAGCTGCCAATCTGGATTCGGGAGTCAGACTCGATCTCTGTTTTTAAGAATAGGGCTAAAACCTACCTTTTTGATATAGCCTACAATTAGGGAGGGATCATGTGTTTCTGAACCCTCCCTTAGTTATGCTGCTAATAGGTTTAGTCAGCCGGGGGACCTCCAGTAATGCACTGGGCCTCACTCCTTTTCTCACTCTCAATGAAATATTTTTTTTGCTGGTCATTAACATTTGTTTGTTCTCTCCCATAGATTGAGTCCCCATCGTGCTGTTTGCTCTCTACATGTCTGTTCTTTTCTTCTTCTCTATCCCCTCACCCCCCAGCCAGTCGCAGCAGATGACTGCCCCTCCCTGAGCCTGGTTCTGCTGGAGGTTTCTTCCTGTTAAAAGGGAGTTTTTCCTCTCCACCGTCGCCAAGTGCTTGCTCACAGGGGATCGCCTGATTGCTGGGGTCTTTCTGCAACTGTGGGGGTTCCCCCTACAGTTGATAGTGCTATGAGATAACTGTTGTTGTGAAATGGCGCTATATAAATAAAGTTGAATTGAATTGAATTGAATTTAATTGATTCACTTTATTCGTGGGAAATTGTAAAAAAAAAAAAGAGAGAGAGAGAGATTTGGAATATTACGAATTAGAATTTATTTCAAGATATGGTTTACCCAACACTGTATTTCTGTCTATGATGTGTCCAAGTGTGGGGTGGGTGTGTTGGGGTGGGGACCGCCAATAGGGGGTTGGAAATTATGTATTAATGTTAGTTGTAACTAGGTGTGAATGGTGTGTAATTGTGTGGTATTATTTTTTTTTAGAAACACGGCAGTATTTATTTTAGACTATTGAGAATATTGCGGCAGAATAATCCACTTGACCATGTAGGGGGCACCGGCAGTCTACCCGGCCCTCCTACTTATGTTGTGTGTATGGATAGGTTTACTTTTTGTTTTGTATATAAAATGTTGTTGTTAGTGTGTGAGTCGGGTAACAAATTTGGGAGGGCTGATGGGTGTGTTTGCCATTCTTCTAAAAGGGGGAAGACTGTTACGTATGAATGTCAGTAGTAAGATGGTGGCCAGGGACCCCGTTTCAGTCAAGCTACCGGACTTTTGGCAGCACAACCCACGCTCTTGGTTCCACCACACGGAGGCCCAGTTCACCCTCCGGGGAGTAGCGGCAGACGACACCAAATTCTACCATGTGGTAGCAACAGAGGCGAGAGCGGTTCTGGCCAATTCGCCGTTGCTGGCCGCGCGTGACTACCGTGTGCTAGCCCAGGAGGCAGACCGGATCATCCTCATCACCAGGGCGATCACAGTCAACGCGGTGGCGGCGGAGCCCAGCGAGACAACCAGAGGAGGCGAGGAGCCCCCGACGGTAGCGGCAGCGGGGGCCAAGGAGCGCCAGAGAGACACGCTCTGCTTCTACCACCGCCGCTTCGGAGAGAACGCGCGCAGATGTGCGCCACCGTGCCAGTTCAAGCACTCGGGAAACGCCAAGGCCGGCAGTCAGTAGCAGCTGCGACCCTCAGTGAAGAGAACAAGCTGCTCTACGTGACGGACCCGCGCTCGGGGAGACGCTTCCTCGTCGACACCGGAGCCCAGAAGAGCGTCATCCTGCCGTCCTACGCTGACCGGCTGGCAGGACCTAGCGGCCCCGGACTTGTGGCAGTAAACGGCTCGGAGATTAAGACGTTCGGTGAGAGAACACTGGCCTTATCTCTACATGGCCACTCGTACGAGTGGACTTTTATCATAGCAGCACTGTGTTGCCCGATCCTGGCCGCTGATTTTCTGTGTGCACATGGTTTACTTGTGGATGTTGCTAACAGGCACCTGGTTAATGCACTGTCCTTTGAATCTCTCCCCTGTATAGCTCGAGGGACCCGGCCAACAGCACAAACCAACGTCACAGCTCCAGGCGGTAAGTTCCACACACTGCTCACTCAGTTCCCAGCACTCACAGTCCCAACGTTTTCGGCAGCCATCGCTAAGCACGGGGTGGAGCGCTTTATCACCACCACCGGGCCACCCGTTTTCGCACGACCTCGGCGCTTGGATGCAGCTAAATTGGCCATAGCGCGCGAGGAGTTCACCAACCTGGAAAGGTTGGGTATCATCAGGCGTTCGAACAGCCCATGGGCATCCCCGCTACACATGGTCCCTTAGGCTGAGGGATCGTGGCGACCGTGCAGTGATTTCCGCAGGTTGAACAACACCACAGCACACGACCGCTACCCGATTCCCCACATACAGGATTTTTCCGTTCACCTTGCCGGAGCCCGCATTTTTTCTAAAATAGACCTGGTCCGCGGTTACCACCAGGTCCCAGTGCACGCGGAGGAAGTACCCAAAACAGCGGTAATAACTCCATTCGGTTTATTCGAGTTCCTGCGCATGCCATTCGGGTTAAAAGGCGCGGCACAGACATTCCAGTGCATGATGGATGCAGTGCTGCACGATCTCCCATTCGTGTTTGTCTACCTGGACGATATCCTGGTAGCCAGTGCGTCCGAAGACGAACACGAAACCCACCTCAGGACGGTTTTCCGGAGGTTGGAGGAGCACAGGTTAATAATCAACCCAGCGAAATGCCAGTTCGGTGTGACAGAGATTGACTTTTTGGAGCACCGCATCTCTCCGGAAGGAGCGATCCCGTTGCCCGACAAAGTGCGTGCCATAGTGGATTTTCCCTGGCCTCAGACGGTCAGGGCGCTGCAAGAATTTTTGGGGATGGTGAACTTTTATAACCGTTTCCTTCCCCGCGCAGCATGGCTCATGCAACCATTGTACGCCGTGCTCAAGAGACAGAAACCCATGGATGGGGTCGAATGGACCCTGGAGCGAGAGCGGGCATTCTCGGAGGTTAAAGCAGCCCTGGCAAACGCCGCACTGCCGGCGCATCCGGACCCGGCGGCCTGGATAGCGCTCACCACCGACGCTTCAGACGTGGCCATAGGGGCTGTCGTGGAGCAACGTGTCGCCGGGGCTTGACAGCCGCTTGCCTTTTTCAGCAGAACTTTGCGCGACAGCGAACGTAAATACAACGCGTTCAACAGGGAGTTGCTGGCCCTCCACCTGGCCATACGCCACTTCCAGTTCTGGCTGGAAGGGCGCAGCTTCACCGCGTTCGTGGACCACAAGCCACTAACGTTCACGATGGCCAAGGTTTCAGAACCGTGGTCGGGCTGGCAGCAGAGACAGCTGGCCGCGATCTCAGAGTTTACTACCGATATCCAGCATGTGTCGGGTAAACTGAATGTGGTGGCGGACTGCCTCTCGCGCGCAGTGGCGGCCCTGGTCTACGTGGGGATAGATTACGCAGCCATGGCCGCGGAGCAAATTAGCGATGCAGACGTGCACGCGCTCCAGTCTGGACCAACAGGGTTAAGGCTGGAGAGCAGGGTACTGCAAGACGGCATGCCCCCCCTAATCTGCGATGTCTCCACGCTACACCCGCATCCGGTGGTCCCAGTCGCGTGGCGCTGCCGCGTGTTTGAGTCGGTTCACATTCTGGTGCACCCAGGAGTGCGCGCGTCAGTCAAAATGGTGGGAGAGAAGTTCGTGTGGCCGAGCCTACGCAAACAAGTAAAAGAGTGGGCTGCAGCCTGCGTGGCGTGCCGACGAGCCAAGGTACACAGACACACAAAGGCTCCCTTGGAGCCGTTTCGGGTACCGGCTAAGAGGTTCGACCATGTTCATGTGGACCTCGTGGGCCCCCTCCCACCATCACAGGGGTGCACGCACCTCCTGACAGTAGTGGACCGCACCACGCGCTGGCCAGAAGCAGTCCCGCTGGCGGCAACCACGTCCGCGGATGTAGGACGCACTTTTTTAACAGCATGGGTGGCGCGTTTTGGAGTCCCGTCAGACATTACGTCTGACAAGGGCCCTCAATTTGTTTCCGACCTCTGGTCCGCGATGGCCCGCAGCCTGGGTGTTGCAATTCATCGCACAACCGCATACAACCCACAGGCAGAATGGGTTATGCGAGCGTTTTCATAGATCACTGAAAGCAGCACTCAGGGCTTCACTGACGGATGCAAATTGGGTAGACAGGTTGCCGTGGGTTTTATTGGGGTTGCACTCCTCGCCAAAAGAGGATTTGGAAGCTTCTCCGGCAGAGCTTGTTTTTGCGCAGCCCCTATGGCTGCCCGGGGAATTTCTGCCAGATAATCCCGCGCCGGACAGCTGCCCGTCTCAGCTTTTGCAATGTAGCGCAAACACAGGCACGCTGCCGGGCCCGGCCCACCACTGTTTTCCACGTGCTTTCGTGCCTAAAACGTTGAAGAGCGCAGAGTTCGTGTTTGTCAGACACAACGCCCACCGCCGTCCATTGCACCCACCCTATGATGGACCGTTCAGAGAGTTGGAAACAGGGGATAAGCATTTTTTGCTAGACTTGGGGGGTAGACGGGAGAAAATTGGCATAGACAGACTCAAACCCGCCTTTGTAGTGGCGGACGAGCAAGTGCTGTTGGCTAGGGCCCCTCGGTGTGGAAGACCCCCACGGAGAGCTCCCCAGGGAAACGATTCACCAGAGCAGCCACACGGACAGAGCGAAGTCCCCCCCCCCCCCTCGCCACGGACCACCCGCAGTCAGACACACTCCCAGCAGCCCCCCACCGGCACAGCAGCGCCACGGAGGCGGTAAACCCCAGTTACAGCAGATATGGGAGGAGACTGAAGCCAAAAGAGCGTGTGGACTAATGTTCTGTCTAAGATGCTGGGGGGGGCGGTGTAGGACCTTGGGGAAGTCAGATTATTTAGCACCTCAGACAGACACAATGAATAAGCATAGGAGAACAATGCCCAGGGAGTTCCTGGGCATATAGCAGGAAGGAGTCAGAGACATAGGGGGTTGAAGGCAGTGTAATGTAAATGTCATGCTGTGTGATGAGAAACTTCCATGTAAATGTGTGAAGAGAGAGTTGGGTGTAAAGGAGAGCCCGTGTGGAAATGATTCAGTCCTTTCTGTGCTTGTGAGATGTGAGCGTGTAATAAATCGTCTGTCCATGAATCTGCCTCTTCATTTACACATTCCACACTGTCAAAATAAAAGCACAAACCATAATGGATGAAAATCAAGAACAAATACATGTACAGAAAATAAGCAGCAACCTAGAGACCCGAGCACGGCTGTGACCTGCACTCCGAATCATAACATTAACAAAGTTAAAGGCCAAGTGTTGCTCTTGAAAATGGAAGTGTATCGAAGTAATGCTGTTTAGTATAATGTCTCTAAAAGGAAATATATGTTCTCAAGATTTTCTTAAACTACTTTCTCCGTAAAACAAATGCAGATTATAAAAATAATTTATAAGGTGTTCACAGAACTTTACAGCAAAGTCACTGTTCACATACAGGCATATACAAAATTTGGCCAGATAGCCTATAAATACAAATCTAAAATAGTGTTTAATTAATTAAAGGTCCCATTTGTACACTTTTCCAACATTTTGACAGCTTCCCACAGATCTTAATGAAATGTTTGTGACATATTTTGGTCAAATTGCCTTTATTTAATTATTGCAGCATCATTATGAATCATCTGTTGCAGCTTTCCTGAGAATGGCTCGTTTCAGTCTCTGCCTCTTTAAAATTCCTAAGAACGGCATTTAACTCCACCTTCCCTCTTACGTCATTGTTGCCGATCTTAGCCGGCTAGCTACTAGCTTGAATAGCAAAGCTGAGCCAACAAACGTAGCCTCCTTGGGTCTTGGTAAACTAAAATAACGTCTAAGAAGGATGTATATTGTTGAGTGTTGGTAGATGAACAAGGACTGATGAATAGAATTTGGAGAACATATCAATCAAAACCGGCCAGATTGACAGTTAAGCTAACGCTAGGCGGCCTGTCTTCCCCAGTAAGGTGAGCTGAGCTCTAATAAGGACCTGCATTTATACAGTACTTTTTCTAGTCTCAAAAACCACTCAAAGCACTAAGGCCATTAAACTGACCAACGCCGATCGCCTGGCCAAGTTAATGCTAAAGGATCATTGTATTATGACAGCAAAAGTATAACAATATAAACCAGAATGATGCAAGATATATAATCGACTGTGGATTAGTGAACCAAGTGGAAACAAGGATGTCTATTAGGGTGACTGAAACTAAAGAAAATAACATTTTAAACCACACTTGGTAAGCAGACTCCCTAGTAGCACAGTAGGCGCTGAAGCTAGCGCCATTGGCACCCCACTCATCTGATAGACAGCTAGGCTGGCCAATGCAGCATGTGGGTATCAAGGCGGGGCTTCCCATTTTGCGACGTACAGGAAAAACCACCAGAATGTCACAAACCTCCGTGTGCCATGGCTCGGTGCATGAGAGAGAATAAAACCTAAAAGCGGGAGTTGATGGTGCACTTTTAATAACAAACACAAAGAAAATAAGTCCAAAATCACCAAGCTCAGTCCAGTTAAACCACACACTATACAGAGAGGTGCAATGACATAGTTAGGCCACCAAACATACAGGGCGCCAGCCAAATGCTCTACAGCCTGGTGAATACGGAGCCTAGTGCTGCAGGAATGCATTGGGCACAAAACAAGAAAAGCGAGCAGCCTAGTGCTGCAGGAATGCATTGGGCACAAAACAAGAAAGGCGAGCAGCCTAGTGCTGCAGGGCTGCTAGCACAAGAGGAAAGGCTAAAAACACTTACAGGTCTGGAGCTGATCCAGGGCAAACCGTGCAGTCTGGCAGATAAGATAGGAGGCTGGGGCAGCCGCGAACATCCAGGGATTGATTGTCTGAAGATGCCGGGCTGAATGCATGAAGAGAGTGGAACGTCATTCATGGAGAACAAGCTGCCATGAACGAGGGTGAACGCCCCGACAATCTCTTTCCTCCGACGCGGCAAACAAATACTCCTGAAGCTAACGAGGAAAGAGATTGCCGGTGCGAGAACGCGTGGGCAGGACTGATTGGCATCCGTGTGTGAGAGGGCATGTGAATGAGAGTGAATGGTGTGTGTGTGTGTGTGTGTGTGTGTGTGTGTGTGTGTGTGTGTGTGTGTGTGTGTGTGTGTGTGTGTGTGTGTGTGAACACTCATGACAGTGCAGCTGATCGCACTAGACAGGAGGAGGGGGCGTGCCCGAGCTGTCAGAGGAAAACTAGGGCAAAACACAACAATGAGTCAGAACTGGGTTTGCCCTCCAAACCCAGATTCATGACACGGAAGAGTTACATTGGCTTCTCAATGACAGAATTGATATAAAAACTGTTTTTTTAAGAGAAGTGAGCGTTTTGAGGAGGTTTTTTTTATAATCACGTGACCAATCGACACATTTCAGAAGGTTAAAACCTACAACAACACTTTTCAGTGAATGGGACCTTTAGAGGTGGAGTTATGCTCCACCTCCACTCTGCGCATCTGCTCGAGCATGAGGCTTGTGTGGTGTAAATTTCATCATTGTCTCCAGTCGCAGGGCCCCTCTGCAGCTGAGCGCGTGCAGCCCAAATTCTGTGACTGTGTTGCCTGTGTGCAGTGACTACGCATCCAACCTTCCATTCAAAGGGACGCTTGGCTTAGTAGATGCAAAAAATGAAGCATATATACAGCTGCGGGTGTGCCAGCCTTGTCCAAAGCATAGACACAACAAAGCAGAAAGGAGCACAAACTCACCTTAAACTAGACTGTTGCACATTCCACAAATTTGTATCTATTTATTTTTTTTATTTATTTTTGTTCAATTTATGAAATTAAACATGCTGGTAATATCATATTTTTTTCATAACCTTCAGAGACTGTGTTTACATCTTTTAACCTCTTTAAAATTCTGCTGTTCCACCCATGGAACGTTTCACATTGGCTGGAAACTGGCTGGAATGCTAAGGGGTAATAAAAAAAAGATATGCTGTTTGTCAAGGGGTGGCCTCATTTTTGCCTCCCACTGCAGATTGGAAATTTGGTGACAGACACCTGTACCTTATATTAAATGATGCAGTGATCAGCCCTTAGATGTCCACATTCCTTGCATTCCTCTGGAAGTTATCCATTTAGAGTTTCACACATTTTGACTGATCAAACACCCTGATGTTACACCTGGTCAGGACACACCTGTTCACGCAACATTTTTCTTCCGCTGCATACATCCTGTGCTGATGTGCATACCTATATCTCACACACATCAGCAAGTTTATCTGTAGATAATCTGCAGACCTACAACCGTATAACACTCTAAAAAAATTTTACCAAAACTTAACTCACTACCTTGATGTTTCCACCAACCTCCTCACTGTTGGACAGAGTTGAGTTGTAGGTCTCCGTGTGCTGCGGAGTGGCCTCCTTTGGCCTCTTTCTCCCCTTCTTGGCATCAACTCCATCCAGAAGAATGCACTGAGTCCAAAACACCACAGCTATCACGGCCAGAGGCCCAGCCCCACACCACATCTTCATACTCTTTTGGTCAGCACCAGAATCCTTTCAGAAGTAGCCCAAATCTTCTGGGGGAGGACCAGTCGAGTGGTTAGTCAGAAGCTGAGGATGCCTAGATTACTCACAAGCACAGTTCCCAGTGGGAAAAAGGAGACTGGAGGAATGCAGCTTCGGGGACTCCCTGTCCAAGAGACTGTCAGACTGACTGCTGCTACACTCTTGATGAGCTCTCAGCCAAGCAGTGTTGCAGAGGCACTGTTAAGTATAAGCCAGAAATCCAGGAGACCTACTCAACTATGAAATGTGTCAAGGAGAATGGTCCAAGGGAATGACAGATCGGCACAGATCTGACAGCAAATAAACCCATTAGTGAGATTTTTCACGCTTTCTGCTCTGTTGGGGGGGGGGGTGCTAGGGTGGGGGTGGAGGGGGCAAAAGGAAGAGACAGAGAGGAGGGGCGTCCAAAGCTGAGGGTGGGCTGTTAGGGTCAGGGAAGGATGGCAAGTTTCTCTTTCTCCCTCACTCTCTCCTGCTGCTTCTCACACACTGAACGGTAAATCTGGAGTGTGGTGTGGTAGTTCCAGATTAGCCCACCCCCAAAAACAGTTGATCTCGCTTTCATCAAAAGATGCAGGCCAAACATTCAAACCAGTCTGTCTACACAGTACACGCCCCACTTGGATGCAGAGGTAACAAAGCCTTAAGAGAAGACAGATGAAGTCCAGTAGTGATCTCTGACAGTCCTCTACAAACTGGTTCTGGAAACTCAACAGGTAGTGGCGTGCACTTTGACTCCACTCAGGTGTTGCTTACTAACTGTTCAGTCAAGTCCCTGTGCAGAGATTTAGCGCCTGGTAGTCCCCTTGTTTGCCTGCTCTGTTGTACACCCAGAACCTCTGGTCTCACTGAGCTTGCAGGAGGGCTCACTGTGGAGTTTTATCATCACCTACTCTCCCTCCCCCGTCTCTCTCTCTCGCTCTCTCTCTCTCTCTCTCTCTCTCTCTCTCTCCCTCTCTCTACCATATTGGCAACCACACCACACTCTCTATCTCTAGACGAAATGCTTGAGCTGACAAGCGTCTCTGGCAGACAAGTTCCATGATTAGCAAAAAACTTGTGCTTCTGTCATTCTGGCACACTGGCATTCTTTCAAAGCAACATGTTTAAGGTTTTGGTCCAGGCACTTTTTTAGAAACCTGAAGGCGTTATCTTTTACAATCTTTTTTTTTTCTTTTTTTGGTGTGAGGGGTGCTTTTTCAGAAGGGAAAAGTAATACTTCACACATACTCATTATGGCTGTAATTTGCTGCTTTACATACGTACATTACTGTTACCATTAGAGGTGCTGTGTGCTGGCATGAAAGGCAAATAAATGCTTGGGACCCCAGACCAGAAGGGGGCCCCTCGAAGGCTGACCATCTTTGAATTACTATAGCAGTGACAATGTGAAGAGTTGCAATGACAGTGGCAGGCTGGCACAGAACTTCCTAAAGTTTCCCCACCCCTACCTCCAACTCTGGCAAATACCAGTGCATGCTTTATGTAAACAAACAAGTGAGAGTGGCTGCATCAAAATGAAGTGAACTTTTCTATCTGGTAGTGGCAAGAAAAAGAGGAAGAGGAGAAAAGAAAAGAAAAGAAAAGAAAGCAAGCCAGTGGTAAGTAGTGCAAATAATACAGTAATTAATTTAGCTCAGAGCAACTTAGTGTGTCCTACCTCTGCTGGTTGGAGAAGTCCCCTGTGAATTTTTGTCTAGGGTCCCAAGAGACTCTAGAACTGCCTATGGTTACTGTTTAGATATTTACCATTTCTTTATTATGTCTGTGATTATTCCACTATGCATAAACTCTATTCATCTACCCCACTGTTTTCAGAGGTGTTAGGACCCAAAAGGGTCCTTGGGAAATTGTATAATTTCACTTCTTTATTGGTCAAAAAATTGCAAAGAATTTGCCATTGTTTTGCATGGATGCCTGTTGGGATTTTTACATGTCAGTAGGTGGCAGTGTGAATGCAATAATCACGGCTACCATCTTCTTCATATGTGACCCGTGCTGACAAAATGAGTCGGAATGCGCACCCTGTCATTACGAGGTACAGGCACAAGAAGTCATAAATCATGACTCTTTCTTTGTTTGCTAGTGGCAAGTTCCAGGAAAACCCCCATGAGTGCCTGGTGTCATTGTAAAGCTTAGAAATCGTACTTTCTAAAAATGCATATGTTTTGGCGGAAGACGTAACTCCCAACCAATCGAACACAAGTTTTAAACCTAGCCAAAATATAAACAAATCATGTTTTTCTGGGTCTGTTTTTGCACACTTCCTACAAATTAAATATCATTTTGAAGGTCTTTCAATACAGAATATGGGGGGAAAAGCATTACCTCAGTTTTGATAATTTCCTCATAGTGTCTCATTTTGCCAGCATGGGTCACATATGCTTTACAGAGGTTAATGACCTTGTTAAGACATGCTAGAGGTCATGTGACTAGATGAAAACCAGCAATAGATAAATATTTGAAGAGGAAAGACTGAGACTCTGAACTGGGCCCTGGACAAAATTCTTGCTCAGGTGAAGGGCCGAGAGGTTGTAAAAAGAAAACTAAGACAGTGAAGACAAGGCAGTGCAGTAAAAGCTACCTTTCCTTTGGATTTAATTCCAACAGGGATCCAGTTGCACAGAGTCTGTTATGCTTGGTGTGTGGGAAACATTATCCAACAGTGTCACTGTCCCATGCGAGCTTAAATGTCATCTCGAAATGAAACACCCTTCAATTTTTCTTCAGTTCCCTGTCTGGATACCAAGTTTCACACTGAGTGAGTATAAACTATTTACAAGACTAATTTGTGATAGCATAGGCTGTAATAGGCTACAATATGTCATTTTGTAACATTTTTGGTTGGTGGGGTTCCCAAAGATTTTTTCAACATAAAATGGGATCCTTCACTCAAAAAAGGTTGAAAAACATTGCTCTACCCAATAAACGTTTCTTTGATGATGTTTTAGGCCTTGAATTTTCAGCTTTTAACATCTTTAAGTTTTTTACCTTTTTTAAATTTCAGGGAGTGTTAATATAATTTGTCAATAAAATTTATTTTGTCTCATGTCTTTTATTTCAGTGTTTTCCCTGTGAGTGACGAAAACAAATTGTTGCTCTTGTTATTCTTTGAATAATAACCTGTTGTCTAATAGGAATTATTAATAAAATCCAAACCTGCCAGAGATATTACACATATAGTAGTTACTACTGGACTGCTATTTAGTCTGCTGTTGTATTATTAAATTTTCATGTAGCGCCACCGAGAGGTTATTGCCTGAAGTATGGTGTATTTTTTTTTCCTACTCTGGTGTCCAATTTCCTGAATTCACTGTCATAGCAGGTCAAAGTACTCAGGCAGGCAGAGGAGCGTCAAGTTCACCATGATCAGATAACAGAAGAACATGGAAGCAAGATGAAGCCTCCAGAATAAAGAGAGATGTTCAGCTTACATTTGGCTTATGCAAAGTTTATGGACAAATGTGCTCTTGTCTGCCTTGCTGTCTTCTTTCAGTATTATGACCTAAAACTTACTATTGTTGTACTATTTTTTGATGTACTGATAGATTATGTTTTGCCATGACAATTAACTGATGCACATTTTAGATAAGTATTAATTTTGTGCTTTGATGAAGATTCTCAGTCATCCAGGTGGGTAAGACTGTATGAAAGCTCAGTCAAATCAACTGGATTCATTTTGTCCAAAAGATTTACAATACATTTTTCAGCTTTTTGTCATTATTTATCAAGGTTCATCTTCAGCTGCTTACCTAATAATTATTACTTTCTGTTTAACTACCAGTGAGACTTACTTGTGTTTTCTACTCTGTATCCTGGTTTTGGCTTTCCATTATCTTTTACCGTCCACTTGTGACCTTTCCCCTGCACTGCTTTACACAGTGTGGGTGAATTTGTGCAGTTGGTTAGTGCTACATTTGTGCAGAATTGCTCCATTAAAAGAATTCTTTGTGCTAACTGTATTTTTTAAATATTGGCAATAACAATAAAGGTTATCTGAGATCACAGCTCAGAGCTATGTCTAACTCAAACAAGAACAGCATTATCAGCACATACTATTTTTGTAATGGTAAGGAAGATGCTTAGATGCTTCTTTTAATGGTACAAATCAGCAAAAATGAAGCACTAACAGTGGTATGTGTATTTGTGGCACTTTATTGTGAAGTGCAGTGTGGTGATGTGGACTTCCTGTCACATCACTGCACTGCCCTATATAGCGGGGCGGGCTGCCATGCTACTGTCTCTTACACAGGTGCCTGCTGTGTTACCGCTGTGTTCAAAGCCATCAATAAAGCTGTGTTCGACGCTACCTCATCTTGCCTCATTCATCACCAGGTTTTCCATACATACAGTAACATTTGGCGACTGAGGATTAACTCATGGAGGCTTGCATAACATCACTCCGTCCCTTCCTCGAGCTCCCCGAGTGAACCGCTGGTGCCTTGGCCTAGATGGTTCGAGGCTTTTCAGACCTACATCACCGTGCTGGACCTTGGGCAGCTTAACAAGCTAAGGGCACATGCGCTTCTCGTCCATAACCTGGGTATTGAGGGCCAGTGAGTTCTGCGGATACTTGGTGCGTTGGACTCATTTGAGGACATTGTGGAGCTGCTAGCCAACCATTTCCACACCCCGGATAGCGTGACTGTCTGTAGGATTTGTTTTCGGCAGCGACGTCAACAAGTAGGTGAGCCTATCCACCAGTTTGTCGCTGACTTGAGGCAGCTAGCTAGCGAGTGCTGCTTTGCACCGCTGTAAAATGAAATGGTACGCGACCAGCTAGTGGCGCACACATGCAATGCTGCATTGTGGGCTAGGCTACTTACGGCACCCAATGACTTAACATTAGCCAGAGCTGTTGAACTAGCTCTCCAGTTGGAGGCCGCAGACATGATAGCCTCAGAGCTAACCTGGCGCCAGTCACAGAGGCCGCTGGAGGTGCCCACCGTAGCAAGTGTTGCAGACTCAGGAAGCGAGGATAGCTTGGCTGACGACGTTATGGAAACCAGTGCTGCCAGCTGAAGGTCTGCCCCAGGAAAACCCTTGTGCAAGGGTTGTGGGTCTGCAACGCACCGCAATAAGGCGAAGGAATGCCCGGAAAGAGGAAAACATTGTAGCAGATGTGGACACTTGAACCATTATGCTAGAGTGTGTTGTGTATCTGAACCGGAGAGCCCATGGAAGAAATCACTCTGTCCGCCCCCAAAAACCATCCATACGGTGTTCCCCAGCACAGACGAGTACACGTATTGCACAGTGGAGTTGGATGGCATGGAGGTGCCACTGTTGCTCGACATGGCAGCAGAGAGGTTGTTGCTGAACTGGGCCACAGTGAGGAAGTTCTTCCCCCACTACAGGATTAAAGGTAACCTGGCGCCGTTGTATGCTTATGGACGTGGCAGGCTGTGCACGATTGGGACTTTGGAGTTAACGGTTTGTTACAAGTCTGCCAAGATGGTTGACTTCACGTTCCACATGACAGCGTGAGGTGATAACATCATTGGCTGTGACCTGTTTAATGGACTGGGTTTCACCATTAAAGACGGTGCTGGGAACGAATAGTTGGATTGTGGCCACCGGAACCCCCTGGTTCTGGCAGTTGAAGAGGACGTTGTGTGGGATGAGGGACTAACGGACACTACGGCGGTCAAGCAGGACCAATTTCACTCAGGTTCAGTGCAGGAAAGTCTCAGTGCCGGTGCTCGGGACATGGTAGAGGGGGGTACCAAGCATGGTGGCAGGGCACCTGCATTGGCGAGTGACACCATGCTAGCCCCAGATGCCACTGGAGCTTGGCCGCAAGGGGATGGGGAGTCTGCAGCTATGACAGTGACCGTTACGGCATTTTTAAAAGAGGACGGGGCCAGACCGACGAGCATGGAGTTACTGCATGCTCAGCAGCAGCACATCAGGCCGATCCGGGCCCCGCTGAGGGTTTTGGGCTTGGTTCGGGTTCAAGGTGATGAATGTCCATGCCGAAGACGGGCCAAACAACAGCCAGCAAAACATCGAGGATGTCTGCAGATAGTGGCGAATTTGGGCGCAGCATACTTCCAGTTGTCTGATGGCTCATCTAGGCATGCCAATCAGCTTCAGCGTGTCCAGGAGGACGCTCCAGGTGATGAGGCTAGACGGGCGTCGGTGTTGGAGGTGAAGGAGTCGGGCTCCACCATCCAGAAGATCAGCCATTGTCCTGGGGGCTTGCTGCTTCCAGGGTCGCACTTGCTGAGGGGCTGCCCTGGGCCCCCCATGCCGGTTCTACCTCTCCCACCCAAGTGACTGTGCTGTAGCAGTTGTATTTGTAGTTCTGTGTTTTGTGCATGTTATGTTATGGGGTTGTATATATATTTGTGTCTTAGATTAGGAGCACGGCAATGATTTTAGTTTAATGAAGGACTCTTTTTAGGTTATTTGGTGGCAGAATAATCCACCATGCCGTGCGAGCTGTGTGGCAGTCCACCCACCAGTCCTATTTTAGGTTGTTTTGTGTGAGTGTGCTAGGCCAGTTGAGTACATTAGTTTTCGTTATTTTAGTGCGCGATTTGGGTTCCAAATTGAGGTGGGTTTCAATTATGTGTGTGGTTTTGGACTTTTCTAAAGGAGGAGGAAATGTGGTATGTGTATTTGTGGCACTTTATTGTGAAGTGCAGTGTGGTGATGTGGACTTCCTGTCACATCACCACACTGTCCTATATAGCGGGGCGGCCCACCATGTTATGGTCTCTTACACCGGATGCCCACGCCAGGTGCCTGCCGTGTTACCGCTGTGTTCAAAGCCGTCAATAAAGCTGTGTTCGACGCTACCTCATCTTGCCTCATTCATCACCAGGTTTTCCATACATAACACTAACCACTGGCACTGAAAAGACCACACACGAGTGAAGGACTAATTCTGGACTTTTTTGTGTTAATTAATGCAAGCTGGAGTGATACCTAGTGTTGTTGTCAAGACCTGACGGAGACCAGACTGTAGAAAAGCCAAGACTTTATCAGGGGTGTCAAACTCATTCCATGGAGGGCCAAGACCCTGCATGTTTTACTTCCACCCAGTGCCTTCAGCAGGTGTTTTCACTGATCAGCAATCAGTGGGAAGAGATTCACTGAAATCACCTGTTGAAGACACTGGATGGAGGTAAAAACTGCAGGGTCTTAGCCCTCCATGAAATGAGTTTGACACCCCTACTTTAAGGAGTCGAGACCAAGTCTAGACCAAGAACACTATGCAGGTCTTGGTCCCGGTCTTGTCTGGTCTTGTTTTGGTCTTGGGAGACTCACAGGGAATCACTGAAGAGCCTAAGTCACATCCCCTCTACTTCCACATATGGGACCTTAAATCGAAAAAAAATCTGAGAGTGAATGGTTGTCAGTCTCTCTGTGTTGGCCCTGCGATGGACTGGCGATCTGTCCAGGGTGTACCCTGCCTTTCACCCAAAGATGCTGGGATAGGCTTCAGCCCCCCCATGACCCGAAAAAGGATTAAGCGGAAGAAGACGAATGAATGAATGAATGAATGGAATGAATGGCAAGAATGAAATTATCTTTTGATCCTGACCGAATCTGCCACCAGTTACACACATGATGTTGTCAATTTAAAAGATAATTTTCCATGTAAATAACGGAGTAGGTTGTTGTCTAACTGTTAAATTATAAGGTTCTGAAAATACATAAATGAAAACATTACAAATAACCCTTGTTCAATAACCCTAACCTTTTTTCTAATCAGTTTTCTTTTTCTTTCGCTTCTTTTTTCTGGTGAAAACAGGTAGTTTCTGTTATGTCCACAAACCTAGTAATGAAGACGGACGAGGATGTTGTTCTCAAACTCGATCTTTATTACAAGCCGTTTATATTACATTGCACACATGGTCACTTAGCTGTCCCTCTCTGTATCCCTAGTGCCAACTCCCCATGAGATGGCAGGCTTTCCCCTATACATGGTGGCGTGATGACATCACCCGCAGGCTGCGTCATCACGCTGCATCCTGCACCAAATCCCAACCCCCCCCCCCCTCCCAAAAAAAAAAGCAGAACACAATTTAACATACCAAATTCCCCATAAATAACAACATCTACTATTAAAAACTATTAAAGAGAAAATAAGAAACCCTGGCTGAATGGAGAAGTGGGCTCATTGCTTAGGGTGCAGAATTCAACTTTTAAGTCAGAAGGTACTGCTGCTCCCACATGCCAAAAACATGCAAGTTAGGTTAACTGGCATGAAATCTGGGGATTCTAAATTGTCCTTAGGTATGACTGTGAGAGTGAATGGTTGTCTGTCTCTCTGTGTTGGCCCTGCGATGGACTGGCGACCTGTCCAGGGTGTACCCTGCCTCTCGCCCAAAGATGCTGGGATAGGCTCCAGACCCCCTGCGACCCCAAAAGGATTAAGCGGAAGAAGATGGATGGATGGATGGTACTGCTGCATACAGGCTGGCAAAACAAAATCTGTCCCGGGGCATCCAGGAGGCCAAGAGACTGTATGGGCAGAAGCTAAACAACCACTTTATGAACAATAAAAATTCACGGGGGTTGTGGCAAGGTTTTAATACAATTGATGAAAATAAGCCCCCTCCCCCACAGGCCAGCCACAAGGATGTCACACTCCCAGACAGGCTCAATGACTTTTATGCATGTTTTGAAGTTGGAGATGACAGCAATAGTGATGAGGTACAGACACTACTATCATCATCATCATCCACTGAGCAGGCATTTCAGGTAACAGCCGCCCAGGTTAGAAGAGTCTTTACCAGAGTTAATTCATGCAAAGCAGCAGGACCTGACAACATTCCTGGGTGTGTGGTGAGGGAGTGTGCTGAATATCTGAAAGAGATGTATAGCGTGATGGAGTGATATAGAGTGATGAATCTGTAAGGACTACAGCTCCTGACCAGATAGAGTGATGACATAGAGTGAAGTACGTGGCGGTAATGCACCTGTAAGCTGGTTGCCAACCGCCAATCAAATCTAAAAGAAGAAGAGGAAGGACAGCTGAAAGATGTCTTTGCAGACATCTTTAACACCTCCCTCTCTGAGGGTGCTGTGCCCACCTGCCTGAAGAGTGCCATCATAATCCCCATGCCAAAGAAACCAAACCTGTCATGAACCGAGCCGGGTTCTTTGGGCTCGGTTCTGACTTGCGGTGGCTCAGGTTTTATCCTTTGTGTTTTGATGGTTTTTATGTTCTTTTAGTTATTTAGCTGTGCCTGCAGCCACTGCTCTGGTCGGCAGCTGTCAGGCAGCCTACTTGACCCACTTTCTAGCAGCATGCTCTGACAGCCTGTCGATCCGGCCACGCTCCCTCTCTCCTGACAGTCAGCTGGTGCCGATTATCTTGTCATGCTCGCCCAGGTGTACCTAATTGTTCCGGCCAGCAATGCTTGTACTTAAGCTGCCTGTTACCAGTCAAGCATTGCTGGACCATTGTATTGTCTCCTGTATTGTCTACTGTGTTGTAAGTCTGCTGTCATTATCAGCATTTTCACGACACGTTAGCCACTCTGCGTTTGCCGTGGTTCCACGCGCCCTTGTAGTGATGTCGGCTCTGGGGCGTAATCGTGGCTAACACATTTCTCTCCATTCGTTTGCTGGGCGATGCCGGCCCCTGAACACCAGCAGTAAGTGTTTACTGTATTTTTGTAAGTCTTCACCTGTTTTTGGAAACTGTTTGTCATCTGTCGTTACTTTAATAAATGTGTTGTGGTGTAACCTGGCACGTAAATCCGTTCCTTCACCTCACTCCTCAGTGCGCTGCGTAAAAGCGCCCAAGGAGTCATGACAGTATGGTCCACCCAACAGTGGATTTCGCGGGTTACACCGACACATACCTTTTTCTTTTTGAATAATCATTTACTCACCAGTCTGGAGTTATGTTGGACTTGCAGTTATCATGCACATGCAGTTATCCTCTGTGTTTGGGGTGGGAGTGCTGCCAGACGCTTATGGAGATAGACGGGCTCATTGCCTCAGCAAGCACGTATTCCACCCTAGAGGACGTACTGTAGTATGTGGACTTGGCAGATGCAGCAGCTCAGCGGTGGAGCATCCGGAGGGAGCTGAGAGGTTAACCCGTTTGGCAGCGCTGTGTCGAGATTTCGGCCGAGGGGTAATGAAGTCCTCCAAGAAGACTGGGCTTGCGCTAAAGGGAGGGCACTCCCGGGGCCCCGTTGATCCTGCTCCACGCCAGAGTTTGACACCCGTTCCTGCTCTGACCCGACCAGCTCCAGCCCCCCCCGCAAACGGCGTCATCCAATGTTGAAACACCGGGAGAAGCCCTCCTCATCCTTGGCCGCCGTCATCTCTTCAGCCGCCGAAAAGTCCTCCAGAGTTGTCCCGGCTATACCCACCTCCACGTCATCGGAGCCAGCTCCTCTACTATCCTTTGAAGGGGCCAAAACGGCCAGTGACATGGGGGGGGGGGGATGATGACCAACTGCCTGCAGCTGTCAACATCGAGCAACGGGAGAACAGGCAAGTGTTTTTTCATTCAGTTCAACTAGTACATACCCGTGCATACCAGTCCATGCCCATAGAAACCAAGTATAAGCAAGTATTTCTGCATGCCCGTTGCTGAAGGGTCTCCTCCTGTCTCAGACGGCTGTGTTGTTCACGGTCATGCCTGCGGCGTACTGCTGGAACCTGAGGTGTTTCATGTTCACGGCATCCTTTCTGATGTGCAGCAGCTCTCCTCATTCTATTGCTCTCCATCTGGTGGGTCTTCTTCTTCATTCAGACCCCTGGCTGAGAGATAGGTGCGTCGTAATTCCAGTTCATGGGCACAATCCTGAAAAAGTGGCTTTTGACTCTGTTCAGGAAGGCCCACGCATGCCCGTAGAAACCAAGAAATTGGAGCACCCAGAGAAAATCAGCGCTTTGCTTGGCATTTTACACATTTGTAGTGTAGACTGACAATCATCAAGGTTACACATTTGCCGTCATGTAGGCATGGCGAGTCGTCCTATGAGGCCTGAGTTCATAGGAGTGCTATGATGATGAGGCAGAGATCATAAGCCGTCCTATGATGTCATAGAAACGTACTTTAAAGTCTGTCGTACCCTATGCTGGTGAAGGATGGCTTTTGACCCTGTTCAGGAAGGCTCGTGCATGCCCGTAGAAACCAAGAAACTGGAGCACCTGGAGAAAATCAGCGCTTTGCTTGGCATTTGACACATTTGTAGTGTAGACTGGCATTCATCAAGGTTACACATTTGCCACCATGTAGGCATGGCGAGTCGTCCTATGATGCCTGAGTTCATAGGACGCACT
This sequence comes from Pholidichthys leucotaenia, assembly GCA_020510985.1. Lineage (NCBI taxonomy): Eukaryota > Metazoa > Chordata > Actinopteri > Cichliformes > Pholidichthyidae > Pholidichthys > Pholidichthys leucotaenia. The sequence goes on from CM035843.1 coordinate 263,635,799, forward strand.
ATGATGATGAGGCAGAGATCATAGGCCATCCTATGATGTCCTAGAAATGTGCTTTAAAGTCTGTCATACCCTATGCTGGTGAAGGGTGTCTTCTTGTCTCAGACGGGTGTGATGTACTGCTGGAACCTCAGGTGTTTCCACTTCATGGCATCTTATCTGACGTGCAGCAGTTGTTGTCATTCTATTGCCCTCCATCTGGTGGGTCTTCTTCTTTGTTGAGACCACTGGGTGAGGGATAGGTGTGTCGTAATTCAGTTCATGGACAGGATCATGAAAAAGAGGCTTTCCGGCATGGACTCACTGTATATGACATTATAAGGAAATGAAGGCAGCCTTGATGTATATGACATCATAAAGACATGTTGCCTGATGTCACTGTATATGACATCATAGGACGTCCTATGAGGATCAGGCGGATATCATATAGGACACGCTATGATGATGAAGCAGAGATCATAGGCCGTCCTATGATGTCCTAGAAATGTGCTTTAAAGTCTGTCGTACCCTATGCTGGTGAAGGGTGTCCTCCTGTCTCAGACGGGTGCAATGTACTGCTGGAACCTCAGGTGTTTCATCTTCATGGCATCTTTGCTGACATGCAGCAGTTGTCATTCTATTGCTCTCCATCTGGTGGGTCCTCTTCTTCGTTGAGACCACTGGTTGAGGGATAGGTGTGTCGTAATTCCAGTTCATGGACAGGATCATGAAACTAGATCTGAGCAAAAAGAGGCTTTCCAGCATGGACTCACCCCTTTGGTACTGGTGGCTCTTCAGCACTGGGCAGCTGCCGGAGGGACTGAGTTTTGGGGTCAGGTGGCCCATGTTTCCTGGGCAGCCACCGGACTCTGTCTTCTGGACTGTTGGCTGGGCCTGGGACTCCTGGGACTCCTCCTGAGCCTCCATGCATCTGGACTGGGGGGGGGGGGGGGGGTAATCGTTTTTCGGTTATGGGCTCTGAGCAGGGTTTTATGTTGTTCTTACCATTCCTGTTCCCCCTACCTCCCACCCGGGTTCGTGGGTTGTTGTTCCTTTTGGGGGAGGGGGTTCTTCTAGGTGATGTTACTGTATGTGTCTGGCATCCACCCCTAAGAAGAGAGGCTCTGTCATGAACCGAGCCGGGTTCTTCGGGCTCAGTTCTGACTTGCGGTGGCTCAGGTTACTTATGTATAATGTTATCCTTTGTGTTTTGATGGTTTTTATGTTCTTTTAGATGTTTTACTGTGCCTGCAGCCACTGCTCTGGTCGGTAGCTGTCAGGCAGCCTACTTGACCTACTTTCTGGCAGCATGCTCTGACAGCCTGTCGATTCGGCCACGCCCCCTCTCTCCTGACAGTCAGCTGGTGCCGATTACCTTGTCACGCTCGTCCAGGTGTACCTAATTGTTCCGGCCAGCAATGCTTGTACTTAAACGGCCTGTTACCAGTCAAGCATTGCTGGACCATTGTATTGTCTCCTGTATTGTCTACCGTGTAAGTCAACACAGTTGTAAGTTGTATCCACTCTGCGTTTGCCATGGTTCCATGCGCCCTTGAAGCGATGTCGGCTCTGGGGCGCAATCGTGGCTAGCACGTTTCTCTCCATTCGTTTGCTGGCCAATGCCGGCCCCCGAATGCCAGCAGTGAGTGTTTTCTGTATTTTTGTAAGTCTTCACCTGTTTTTGGGGACTTTTTGTCATCTGTCGTTACTTTAATAAATGTGTTGTGGTGTAACCTGGTCCGTAAATCCATTCCTTCACCTCACTCCTCGGTGCACTGCGTAAAAGCGCCCGAGGAGGCATGACAAAACTCTGACTGCCTTAATGATTTTCGTCCTGTGGCATTAATGTCAATAGTGATGAAATGTTTTGAACGGTTTGTTTTGCAGCACATTAAGGCCCAGCTCCCTCCAGAGTTGGACCCCCTGCAGTTTGCATATAGAGCTAATCACTCAACCGAAGACGCCGTCTCCTCTGTATTTCACCTCACCCTATCACATCTGGAGGAAAGGAATACCTATGTTAGGCTCCTCTTCATTGACTTCTCCTCTGCATTTAATACCATCATTCCAGGGCAGTTGGTGGAAAAACTACAGTTGCTGGGGGTGGACCTTAGCACGTGTGGCTGGATTCTCAACTTCCTGATGCAGAGGCAGCAGCGAGTCAAGGTGGACAGTTCTATCTCAAACGTCAGAACTGTGAGTACAGGATCTCCTCAGGGCTGCGTCTTGAGCCCCCTGCTGTTTAGCCTGCTCATTCACGACTGTGCTGCCACATTCAGCACCAATCACATCATTAAGTTGGCTGATGATATGATGGTAGTTGGTCTGATTAATGAAAACAGTGAGTCTGCGTACAGAAGGGAGGTGGACCAGCTAACAACATGGTGCAGATTACATAATCTTCACCTTAATGTAAAGAAGACTAAGGAGATGATGATCGACTGCAGGAAGGCGAGCAAGTACTATCACACACCACTGTCTTTTGGGGGCACTTTTGTGGAAAGGCTGAACAATGTTAAGTTTCTGGGGACTTACCTGGCAGATGACATGACCTTTAACACCAACACCACAGCCATTATTAAAAAGGCTCATCAGTGACTCTACCCTCTCCAGTGGCTAAAAAAGGCAGGCCTTCCCACTCAGCTCCTCACCACTTTTTACAGAGGCACCCTGAAATCTGTCCTTTCATATGGCCTGACTACCTGGTTTGGGGAATTGCACAGCTTTAGAGAAGCAGCAGCTGAATAGGGTTGTAAAAACAGCCAGTAAGATCATCGGTATTCCCCTCCTCTCCTTGGAGGAGATTTACAATAAACGCTGTGCTAACAGGGCTGTTAACATCATTAAAGACTGCTACCATCCTTCCCACAGTTTGTTTTCTCTTCTGCCCTCAGGGAAGAGGTATAGGTGTCTTCAGGCCAGGACAACAAGAATGTTGAACAGTTTTTTTCCACATGCAGTCAGGATTATAAATGAACTGTGCCCTATTCCCCTGCCAACTGCTTTTCCTACCCCTCACCTCTGCTAAACTTATACTGTATATGTATTCTGTTAGGTTTGTCTGACCATAGTGTTTAACTAATATGTTACTGTATTTTATTTTTTACGCTGTTGTCCATCCATCCATCTTCTACTGCTTTTCCAGAGGTCTGGGTCGCAGAGGCAGCAGTTCATTCAAGCAGAGACGCCCAGACTTCCCTCTCCCCCGCCACCTGCTCCAGCTCTTCAGAGAGGATACCAAGGCGTTCCCAGACCAGCTGGAAGACAGTCTCTCCACCGAGTCCTGGGTCTGCCCCGGGGTCTCCTCCTAGTGGGACGTGCCCGAAACACCTCAAGTGGGAGGCGTCCAGGAGGCATCTTAATCAGATGCCCATACCGCCTCAACTGACTCCTTTCAATATGGAGGAGCAGCGGTTCTACTCTGAGCCTGTCCCGGATGACTGAGCTCCTCACCCTATCTCTGAGGGTGAGTCCAGCAATCCTATGGAGAAAGCGCATTTCAGCCGCTTGTATCCGCGATCTTGTTCTTTCGGTCATTATCCAAAGCTTGTGACCATAGGTGAAAGTAGGAACGTAGATTGACTGGTAAATTGACAGCTTTGCCTTAGAACTTAGCTCCCTCTTCACCACAACAGACCGGTACAACGTCCGCATCACTGCAGATGCTGCCCCGATCCGTCTGTCAATCTCTCGCTCTATTCTCCCCTCACTCGTGAATAAGACCCTAAGATACTTAAACTCCTCCACTTGGGGCAGGAGCCTGTCCCCAACCCAGAGAGGACAATCCACCTTTTTCCGGCTGAGGACCATGGACTCGGACTTGGAGGTGCTGATTCTCATCCCAGTCACTTCACACTCAGCGGCAAACCGTCCCAGCAAGAGCTGTAGGTCATTGCTGGATGAAGCCAACAGGACAACATCATCTACAAACAACAGAGATGAGATCCTGTGGTCACCAAGCATGACGCCCTCCATTCCCTGGCTGCGCCTAGAAATCCTGTCCATAAAAATTATGAACAGGATCGGTGACAAAGGGCAGCCCTGGTGGAGTCCAACTCTCACTGGGAATGAGTCCGACCGAGTGTTGGCAATACGAACTAAACTCTCACAACGGTAGTACAGAGACCGAATAGCTGGTAACAACAAGCCCGATACCCCATACTCCCGAAGCACCCCCCACAAAAAACTTCGAGGGACGCGGTCAAATGCCTTCTCCAAGTCCACAAAACACATGTAAACTGGTTGGGCAAATGCCCACGAACCCTCGAGAATTCTCAAGAGGGTAAAGAGCTGGTCCGATGTGCCACGGCCAGGACGAAAACCAAATTGCTCCTCCTGAATCTGAGATTCGACCAACAGCCGGACTCTCCTCTTCAGTACCTTGGCATAGACCTTCCCAGGGAGGCTGAGGAGTGTGATCCCTCTAAAGTTGGAGCACACCCTCTGGTCCCCTTTTTTGAAGAGAGGAACCACCACCCCGGTTTGCCATGCCAAAGGCACTGACCCCGACCTCCACGCAATGTTGCAGAGGCGTATCAACCATGACAGCCCAAGGCTGTCGCGGTGCCCCAAAAAATCATTCTCTGTCACGCCGAACTGGCATTTCGCCGGGTTGATTATTAACCCTTGCTCCTCCAACCTCCGGAAAACCATCCTGAGGTGGGTTTTGTGTTCGTCTTTGGACGCACTGGCTACCAGGATATCGTCCAGGTAGACAAACACGAACGGGAGATCACGTAGCACTGCATCCATCATGCGCTGGAACATCTGTGCCACGCCTTTTAACCCAAATGGCATGCACAGGAATTCGAATAAACTGAACGGAGTTATTACCGTTGTTTTGGGTACGTCCTCCGCGCGCACTGGGACCTGGTGATAACCGCGGACCAGGTCTATTTTGGAAAAAATGCGCGCTCCGGCAAGGTGAACGGAAAAATCCTGTATGTGGGGAATCGGGTAGCGGTCGTGTGCTGTGGCGTTGTTCAACCTGCGGAAATCACCACACGGTCGCCACAAGCCCTCAGCCTTAGGGACCATGTGTAGCGGGGATGCCCATGGGCTGTTTGATCGCCTGATGATGCCCAGCCTTTCCAGGTTGGCGAACTCCTCGCGCGCTATGTCCAGTTTAGCTGCGTGCAAGGGCCGAGGTCTTGCGAAAACGGGCGGCCCGGTGGTGGTGATAAAGTGCTCCACCCCGTGCTTAGCAATGGCCGCCGAAAACGTCGGGACCGTGAGTGCTGGGAACTGAGTGAGCAGTGCGTGGAACTTACCGCCTGGAGCTGTGACGTTGGCTTGTGCTGTTGGCCAGGTCCCTCGAGGTATACAGGGGAGAGTTTCAAAGGACAGTGCATTAACCAGGCGCCTGTTAACAACATCCACAAGTAAACCATGCGCACACAGAAAATCAGCACCCAGGATCGGGCAACACAGTGCTGCTATGATAAAAGTCCACTCGTACGAGCGGCCATGTAGAGATAAGGCCAGTGTTCTCTCACCAAACGTCTTAATCTCCGAGCCGTTTACTGCCACCAGTCCGGGGCCGCTAGGTCCTGTCAGCCGGTCAGCGTAGGACGGCAGGATGACGCTCTTTTGGGCTCCGGTGTCAACGAGGAAGCGTCTCCCCGAGTGCGAGTCCGTCACATAGAGCAGCTTGTTCTCTTCACCGGCGGTCGCAGCTACTACCAACTGCCGGCCTTGGCGTTTTCCGAGCGCTTGAACTGGCACGGTGGTGCGCATCTGCGCGCGTTCTCTCCGAAGCGGCGGTGGTAGAAGCAGAGCGTGTCTCTCTGGCGCTCCTTGGCCCCCGCTGCCGCTACCGTCGGTGGCTCCTCGCCTCCTCTGGTAGTCTCGCTGGGCTCCGCCGCCGCCGCGTTGACAGTGATCGCCCAGGTGGTGAGGATGATCCGGTCTGCCTCCTGGGCTAGCGCCCGGTAGTCACGCGCGGCCAGCAACGGCAAATTGGCCAGAACCGCTCTCGCCTCTGTTGGAAGGTTCCGGAGGAAAAGGTGGGCAAACAGAAAGTGCCTGTCGTCCGTGCCCATAAACGCCAGCATCTTCTCTATCAGGTCGACAGCCGAACCATCTCCTAACTCGGTCCGCCCCAGGAGCCTCTCCGCTCTCTCACATTCCGAGAGCGTGTAGCGCCAGGTCAGCACAGCCTTGAGCGCTTCGTATTTGCTGCGGGCTGGAGGCTGATCGAGCAGGCTCGCTACCTGCTGGGCTGTGCGAGCGTCCAGCGCTGCTACTGCATGGTAGAACTTGGTGTCGTCTGCGGTTACTCCCCAGAGGGCGAACTGGGCCTCGGTGTGGTGGAACCAAGAGCGCGGGTTGTGCTGCTAGAAGTCCGGTAGCTTGACTGAAACCGCACACGCGTTGCTGGGGGCTCCAGTCCGGGCTGTCTGTGGGATGGCTGCTGCGTCGCTGGAGTTTCCCGACCGGGCCGGCTCCAGGGTTCTTGCCTCGTGTTCCATAATTCATCTGGGGTCACCAATGTGGAGTGTGTGAAATAAGAGCCAGATTCATGGACAGACGGTTTATTACACACTTCACATCTCACAAGCACAGAACAGACTGAATCATTTCAACAAGCTCTCCTCAGTTAACTCAACTCTCTCTTAACACATTTCATGGCATTTCCTATCACACAGCATGACATTTACATTACACTGCATTCAACCCCCTATGTCCCTGACTCCTTCCTGCTATCTCGCCAGGAACCCCCTGGGCATGTTCTCCCATGCTTATTCACTGTCTCCCTCTGAGATGCTAAATAATCTGACTTCCCCAAGGTCCTACACCATAAGAATTTAAAAGCAAACTCAAAAGTCAATTAAAGAGAAACAAAAGCAGGCTAAAATAGAATACAACAGAAATAAAAATTTACAGTGCATTGTAGGAGATTGACAATTGTTCTACTGAAAGGGCTCAGCAAATAGGAGAGTTTTTAACCTGGATTTAAAGCAGCTGAGAGTTTCAGCAGCCCTGATGCTTTCTGGGAGTTTGTTCCATAAGTGAGAGGCATAAAAACTAAACACTGCCTCACCATGTTTGGTTCTAACTCTGGACACAGATAGAAGGCCTGACCCTAATGATCTGAGGGCTCTGGGTGGTTCATAATGGACTAGCAGATCAGAAATATATTTTGGCCCTAATCTATTCAGACAGCTTTATAGACCTAGAAATGAAGACGGACGAGGATGCTGTGCTCGAACTCGAACTTTATTACAAGTCGTTTATATTACATTGCACACATGGTCACTCAGTTTTCCCTCTCTGTATCCCTAGTGCCAATTACCCATGAGATGACGGGCTTTCCCCTATACTGTACACGGTAGCGTGATAATGTCATTCGTAGGCTGCGTCATCATGCTGCATCATGCACCAAATCCCAACACCTCAGTGTCCATTTAGGTTAAATCCATCAGCAACTACTAATGACGACGTGCAGCCATGAAGCAGTGTCCTAATTCATATGGGTAGGCAAGGGGTAGGGGTACAAATGAGAATTGAGACAGACCCAAATCTACCTGCACTTCATTCTCATATTGCAAATATTTTTCTCTACCGTTTTACAGTATTTACTGCTCTTCATAAATAATTAAACAGTGTTTCTCTTGCTATTTTAATGTATGTATAAGAGTTATTGTTTTTCAACAAGCACTGGTGTCAGTGCTGTCCTTAATTACCTCATCCCACACCATGTCATCGTCATCAAGGTCCGCTGTGCCCCAACTGCCGCACTCGGACCATTCGAACCCAACAGACCAAAACTGTGGCTAGTGAAAAGGCTGAGTGGCTAGTAACTGGAAAATCACTAGCCACAGTGGCTGGTGAGCAGAAAAAGTTAAGAGTCAAGCCCTAGTTGCTTTTAATAGCAGACTATTATGCTCAAATTCTGACAACCCAATAGTTTTACTTTGAAACTCTTACCGGAAGTTAAACTTAACGTTTTTCTCAGCTTCACAGCAGTGTTAAGCTTCTACTTGGCGTTAGAGAATTTGGGTGTAATTTAATACGATCTGGAAGGACGGGGCGTTTTTTTTTCCGTGAGTGCGTCCCACATCTACGAGAGGGGAAGCTGTGTTATTGGAGCCACGTGTACAGGAACTGAGTGTGACAGTTTCTCCTGAAATCCTCCGCAGCTGGACAAGGAAGTGGCCACTGTCGCTAGCTAGCAGGTAAGCCCACCGCCTGACAGTCTCAACAGCCGTTTGCAGTGTCGCTTTTACTCGTCTTTGAACTCTTTCGGCACTGTGTTCCTACGAAATTAACCTAGTTTAATGTTATATAATCCTGCCCGTGTTAGCCACTAGCGTTACAGGATATAAAACAACTCAAGTGACGTTATCGTGACATTGCTGTTTTAGTAAGCTAACTGTTATTTTATATAAACGTTTTATGACCGTGTGATAACAAGGCTGCCAAATCTAATTTAATGTGAACAGATATAAAGCTAAATGTTGAAGTCTAAAATGCTAAATATGAAAATATCGTTGCCTTGCGTTCAGAATAAAACACCTGTAGTTAAAATTGTGTTCACACTAAAATTACAAGTTTCTTTTGTTTGTTAAATTAATTTTGTATTTGTGTGAGTGGTGGAGCTCAATTTCTTTTGAATTTTTTTTGTTCTCTTTTGTAATATTAACCAATGAATTAGTAAAGATTAAGGTGTGAAGGAAGTGTGATGTAATGGTAAAGGTTAATATGCAGATAGTGAGAGAGGCCAGTGTATTAGTTGTTGTCCCTTTCATCTTTGAAAGTTACAGAACTATTGCTCGTCTTGTTTGTTATTGTTGTTTGGATCCACATCATATTTTTCATACTTAAAAGATGAACAACTCTCATAAATACCAGAGTTTTTGCTATGGTGGCATTCCACACATTGAGAACTAATGAGAATTTCAGGAACACCTTATCTTGCAATGTAATGGTTTGTGAAGGAAAAAAAAAATCCGTCATCTGTCTCTCGATTTAGATCCCTTTTAAATTCTAATGGTTTTAAATTCAATAGAAATTTTCATAGCAATTTTAGCATAATCCTGCTAACAAGACAGACAAACAGGCACCTTGGTGGAGGTAACTATTATCTGAAAGCCTCAGTCACACCATCCTTGAACCTTCAGACAACTGTAAAATGATACGATACAAGAGACGTTGGTCACGGATATGACAAAGTTGATCTTAGCTGCACATACTGTACATAGATGACACAGCAACAGTATGACGTAACTGGGAGGCAGGTAAAAAAGTCAGCTTTGTGTGGAAAAGGTACTGAAGAAGATAATATTTGGGGCTCACTGTCAGGCCACTGCACATTGATTTTATGACCAATGTGTTTCACAAACATTCGTAAAATAAGTATTAAGTTTTATAAAAAATAATCAAAAGCTTCCTTGTTATTTTTAATCATGCTAGATGAATGGCCGTGCATACCCGTGCATGCCCATAGAAGCCAAGTATAAGCAAGTATTTCTGCATGCCCGTAGAAAGCAGGTGTAAGCAAGCACGTCAGCACTCATTCATTGATGCCGCCTTTCATTTTTGATGGTGTCATAGTGAGTCCTGTGATCTGTGATGATGTCATAGGGAGTCATATGATCATGAGTCATGCCTGTGTTTGGTCTTGGAAGCTGTCCTATGTCCTATGATCTTTGACGATGGCATAGCGAGTCCAGCAACTCCCATTCGGTTTCAAGTGCTGTGTCCTATTGGTAATTGGATGATGAGTATCTCTTATTTGGTGAGTGATGGTGTATATGACATCATAAAGACATGAAGGCAGGCATCATAGGACCTCATGCCTACATCATAGGTAGCCAGTCCTATTGTGTATATGATGGCATCGCAAGTCCTATGTTGCCTGATATCATAGGATCATCATAGGACATCAGGCTGCCATCATAGGCCATCCTATGATGTGCTCTGATCGTGACACAGACATGATGTACTGCTTTGAATGGGTGTGGTTTAAAGTAGTGTGTCCTATTGTTAATCGGATGATGAGTAAGATTTCCAGATTTACACCGAAACTGACAGAGATTTCTTGAATTTATAGAGTGATATTTTGTAAGATTTCCAGAAATACTGCTTCAGATGGGTGTGCTTTAAAGTGCTGTGTCCTATTGTGTATATGACAGCATCGGCCTTTTGTCTATACTAGCCACTGAGCAATCATGGGCTATCACGCATTGAGCTACTTCTCCAGACACCTCTATGTTACTCTTGGTCAGAGGAGACCGTCTTTAAACCTGCACCTCTACAGCTGTTAGAGGGAAACATGGTTACACTAGGAGGTAAATCAACCAGAACATGATGACAGAGGAGACAGCAAAATGTTGTAAAGCAATTAATGTTTGTAAAGAATACCTACACTACCAGGCCAACGGTGAAAATATATTATCAACAAGCATACCATTGCTATGTACTATAGTACATAGCAATAAACCTGTGCAGGTCAATTCATTTTCTTTTGAAATACTGTAAAGTGCTTGATGTGACATTTTACCGGAGTGGTGGCCTAGTTGATAGAGCATCTGCCCCACACCCAGGAGGCCGGGGTTCAAATCCCGGCCGGGTCATGCCGAAGACCATATAAAAGTGGAACTTCCTGCCGTCCAGCTTGGTGCTCAGCAATAATGGAACGGAAGAGGGAAATCTGTGGCGGCGCCTTGCATGACAGTGACCCCTCTGATTCTAGATGTGATTACAGTAACATTGTAGATAAGAGAAATGTAATTTTGTTCTACTGTACATGATTGTATGGATTGAATGACAATAAAGCTGGCCTTACCTTTGAAAAGTAAAATGACATCTTGCTTCTTGTAAAAATACTAGTACATACCCGTGCATATCCGTCTATGCCCCTAGAAACCAAGTATAAGCAAGTATTTCTGCGTGCCCGTTGCTGAAAGGTCTCCTGTCTCAGGCGGCTGTGTTGTTCACAGTCATACCTGCAGCGTACTGCTGGAACCTGAGGTTTTTCATGTTATCGGCATCTTTTCTGACGTGCAGCAGTTCTCCTCATTCTATTGCGCTCCATCTGGTGGATCTTCTTCGTTCAGACCACTGGTCAAGGAATAGGTGCGTCGTAATTCCAGTTCATGGGCAGGATCATGAAAATAGATCTGGGTAAAAAGTGCCTTTCGACCCTGTTCAGGAAGGCCCGTGCATGCCCATAGAAACCAAGAAACCGGAGCACCCGGAGAAAATCAGCGCTTTGCTTGGCATTTTACACATTTGTAGTGTAGACTGGCATTCTTCAAGGTTACACATTTTTACTGTGTCAGCACCTCTTTAAAAATGACATTGCTGAGAAAGCGACACTTTTGCTTAGTTTCTTCATCTTGAGCAACAATATGAAGACTGCTTTATCTGGAAACTCAGCTCGCGGCAATGTAGAATTGGTCATGGCTGCAGAAATCTGTTGTGCATAAAACACAAACGCACTGTAAAGACTGGCCCTGTGACTTATTCACCTTGCCAATTTTGAGCCATATGACATCATAAAGACACATTAGTCTAGGCATCGTGAGTGATGGTCTATATGACATCATAAAGACACATTTGTCTATGTGCCGTCATATAGACATGATATCTTTATGACGGTATCGCGAGTTGTATTGATGCCTGAGTTCATAGGACATCCTATGATGATCAGGCAGAGATCATAGGCCGTCCTATGATGTCCTATAAACATGACAGACACACACACACACACACACAGATTTCTTGCTTTAATAGAGTGAAGTGATGATGGGCATCGCGAGTCCTGATGGTCTATATGACATCATAAAGACATCAAGGCATAGGGACATCATAGGCTGTCATATGATCGTGACACACAAGACAGACAGACACACACACACACACAGATTCCTTGAATTTATAGAGTGGGGCGGTGCGGTGGTGCAGTGGTTAGCACTGTGGCAGCACAGCAACTCACCCTTGGCCATGGGATCCCTGGTTTGATCACAGCCCCTGACCAACAGTGATCTGTGTGGAGTTTGCATGTTCTCCCCGTATCTGCGTGGGTTTCCTCCCACAGGCCAAAAACATGCAGGTTAGGTTAATTGGAGACTAAAGTGGCCCTAGGTGTGAATGTGTGTGTGAATGGTTAAGGGATAGCGCCGTACCGTGGCTGCTTCATCCATCCAGGTGGATGCCCTCAATTTTCCCTCTGGGGATCAATAAAGTATACAAAATCAAAAAAATATATATTTTTATTATCATATCTCACTTGTGTCTCAGTGATTGTTTTTGCTAGATGAAACTGAAGGGCCAATCTTGCAGACAGGCATTGGTGTTCACTGATAGTCTGGTGCCGTTGTACAAGCCTTTGTAATGATTTGTTTCACATTTATCTCACCAAAGGCAATCATGGCTGTTTGGAGAAAATTGTGGTGCAGAAACCTCCTGGCTCTGTCTCTACTCTTGTACGTCCTTCTCCACTCCATGGACGTCAACGCGCGGCCAGCCAACATGTCGGCATCTAAAGAGAAAGCTCCAGCTTCCAAAGATGAGAATGAAATTCTTCCCCCGGACCATCTGAACGGGGTGAAGATGGAGCGGGATGGCCACCTCAACAAGGACTTCCATCAGGAGGTTTTCCTGGGGAAGGAGATAGAGGAGTTTGATGAGGACTCTGAGCCAAGGAGAAACCGGAAGAAGCTTATTGACATTTTTACCAAGTGAGACACATTTTTTTCCTCATAATTGCAACCAGGAGTCACAGAATTCCCAGACTGGTTGCATTAGTTTAGCTGCTCCACAGGTTTGTGACAGTTTACCTGTACAATGGCACTGAAGTGCTGCTGCAGAAACTTGAATCCTCCTGTACTGATGGTATCTACAGTATATTGATTCATATCTGTGTTAATTAAAGATACAAGTCCTGTGCATGTTTGATGGATCACAGATACAATGTGAGGGTCATTACTGTGGTTAATTAGACATGAAATGGAGTGATGAATGTGCTAATGCCTAATAATTTGAGCAAAATGTGAAATTCTTTTCTCTCAGAGTGGATATCAACAAGGACAGAAGTGTGAGCGCCAAGGAGATGCAGCGGTGGATTATGGAGAAAACGGAGGAGCACTTTCAGGAGGCCGTGAAGGAGAACAAGAATAGTTTCCGTGCCGTTGATCCCGATGGAGATGGTGAGAGAGTGTCAACTCTTTGTCCCAATCTGGCAGCGCCTCAATTTCTGTCAAAGTCTGTATCTAATTTCATGTTTTGTTTGCAGGTCTGGTGACATGGGATGAATACAGAGTGAAATTTCTGGCCAGCAAAGGCTTCAATGAGAGAGAAATAGCAGAGAAAATAAAGAAAAATGAAGATCTGAAACTGGATGAGGAAAGTATGTGTAAAACATTCATAATCGTGTAATGGTTGCATTCATCTAGAGCAAAACTGTCCAAGTTCATAAAATTTACCTGTATTTCTCACTGCAGCTCAAGAAGTGTTGGAAAGCCTGAAGGACCGCTGGTTTCAGGCGGATAACCCCCCAGCTGACCAGGTGCTGAATGAGGATGAGTTCCTGTCCTTCCTTCATCCTGAGCACAGCAGAGGGATGCTCAAATACATGGTCAAGGAGATTGTTCGTGATTTAGGTAAATTTTACACATGGCATAACTAGTTTTTCATCAGGTGGCAAAGGAGCGAAACAAGATTTCACTAGTGACCTGATAAGATAGTGCTGGATTAACTAGTAATGCAGCGCTGTAGCTAGTGCACAGTTTGGCATGTTTAGCTGTTTGTGCTTTGTCAGAGTGTCTTTATTCTACTTGTAAGCAAAAAAACTTTCAATTTACACTAGGGATGCAAGTTATCAATTAATTCATTAATTGTTAATTGTTAAATGATTCACCTCATCGATCGATTAACAATTGATAAGCAGCATTTTTCTTGAGAATTTGAATTTCTCTTGGTACATTATAGTCTGTAACATAAAAAAAAATACTGTTTGATATACTGAATAAAAAATGCAAGTGATATTCTTCAAGAATTTATGTAATTTAATCTGTTGCATGTTAAACATTAACAACAAAATAAACTCAGAAAAATAAATATTAATGCTCCTATAAATTCTGAATAAAAAAATATGTAGACTTAGTCCACATAATATTAAAAACTACATACATAAAATTGGACATGCTATCTGTGAGAAGAACTGCTGATTTTACATGCCACTCATTACGCAGGGTTACAAAAACAATTTTTTTGTAAGTTGTCTTTGTTTTTTCAACTGATTTAAGACAGTTTTGCACCGCTGAATCTGAAAATGACATCCGTTTCTCTCATCAGGTGCCAAGTAAAAACCTGTACTTACTTAGTACTGTGCGTGTACTTACCTTTATATAAAGGTAAGTACATGTAAATTGAATGTTGCATCATCATTGTTCAAAATTCAGAGAATTTCAAGACATAAAAAAGAATTTTGCATCATATAAAGTGAAAATACCCGTACATGTAAACAAAAACATACAAAACAACATGTGGCCATAATTCAAAAAGTTGACCTGATTGAGCAAAACCAATGTGATTTTTGGATTCAGCACATCAAAATTGTCCTAAATCAGCTAAAAAAAAACTTAGACAATAAATTTGGTGTTGACCAGTGTTATCAATGTAGTGGCAAGTGACTGGAAGCAGTCCCTCCAGGATTTCGCGGGATGTTTTTATGATTGTTGCAGCCCAAAAAGCCTGAATGCGCAGGAGCTTTTTTTAAAAGTTGCAATAAAAGTTGCGATGTTTGGAGAGGTTTTTTTTGCACAAAAAGTTGTGGGAAGAATTACAAATTTTAAAGCAGATGGTTTTTCCAGCTAGTACTACAGTGGTATTCTATATAACAATACAAGAAAAGCACAGGGTTGTCAGACATTTCCTATAACAGTGATTTGTAAATTAAGCAGAAACTTCTGCTATACAGAAAAACTCTTTTGTGCAACAGCCAATACAGACTTTAACACAATATCCATTACAACAGCTAAATTGCATTGAATGCATGTTAAAAAGTAGAGATTTGGAAATTATTTGCAGCGCCTTCATTTGAAAACTCCCTGCAGTCCCCAACCACTCGGTACTGAGCAGAGAGGAACAAATAAATAATTTATTCTGTTAGTCTGTATTGCCTATTGGAGTCTGTGTTTTTCTGAAAAAAATTGCAGACAATATTCCTATGCCTAACTCCTACCGGTCTACCTGCTGCGCGTCTTGACACCCACCCACCCACCCATCGCATCAGACACACCTTTCATTTGGAGGGGGGGGGGGGTGTCTGTGTTCAAATCAGAGCTTCACAGCCTTAAAGCTCATTGACAAGATGTAGTAATGATTTTACCTCTAAAGATGTATGAAATGATCCAACACTGGCTGTAGTTAGACTTGCTCATTTGTTTGTGATTCTATGGAGTCTCTTGTCACGTGCGCTCCCGTAACGGGGTGCTTTTGGGGCAGGCAGATGTTTTTTAACACAAACCCAGCATTTCGTACATGCGGTCAGGACGGAGACGTCCACTGGCAGGCTGGGGGGGACGGAGACAGTGGAATGGACAGTGTTGGAAACCTCGCGGGTGAGTGTTTTTTTTAATCACACACTGTTTATGCTGTTTTTTGTTCCATTAATACTTACTGTAAACACGGAAGTGAACGCGATGTAGTGATGCATTTGATTGTTTAGAGCGTTTCAGCGCCACTCAGCGGAAATTTGATTGGTGAAATTGGCAGAAGTTGACGAGGATTGGCCAAAATTGCGGGAACGTTGTGGTGATTGGATAAAGTTGCAAGGTCGTGCAATAGTTGCGCTGATTGGCTGATTTCGCATGAATTGACATGATCGCAGCATCGCAGAATCCTGGAGGGACTGTGCAATGTAGCTTTCTGTAGCTGTCGCAGTCCAACAATCCGTTGTCAACGTCACATTTTCAGTGGCTAGCTGTGTTTTCAGGTCAGCTTTTTTCTTCTTGTAGCATGATTCCAAGCAGGTAATTATCATCCCTCTAGACAGAATATTATACCCTGGTTTAGGACAGGGCAAAGTGGGGATTGCTTGTTGCGGCCTTATGTCCCACCTGGGATGAAGAGGATCGGTAAGTAAGTAAGTCCATAAAGTTTATCAGCTCCCGTAAGTCCTCTCCTTCAATATCACTTATTGGCATCATGTCTTTTTCAATCATGTTGCAAATCCTCCGTCTTCTTCTCATCACATACCCCATTGTGGCGTAACTGTCAGCTGTGATGAAGCCAAACTAGTGGCTCCTTGCATCACGGCTGAATGTTGAGTTCTTTAGGTGTTAACTTAGCGAACTGGTTGAGCTGCTGTATTTCAATGTAGTACCACATAGTGTACATTTAGCTTCATTTTTAGTGTTTACCAGTTTAATATGATCCCACACTGCACTCTATTTAGAGTAGAATGCTTCATTTTCTTGAGTGAAGTATGTCGGGTGTGGTAGAGATTAGGCTATAGCGCCCTCGCCAGGACTGGCAACGCCACTAAATTTAATGAAAATAAACTTGAAAAGAATGGTGCCACTTTCAATTAATTGATAATTAATTTAATTTAGTTAACTAAATTCTTATGGACAATTAATCGAAAGTTAGTTAATTATTAACATCCCTAATTTACACTCATTCCTCATAAGGCTGTGCAATCTGACCAAAATTTGATATCACAATATAAGTGATCTTATATCACAATAACAATATATATCACGGTATACATTTTCTGTAAATTCTACAGTTTAGATAATCACATAAAAAGGACCATCTCTTTTTTTTTTTTTTTTTACTTTTTTTACATGCACCTTTTTCCCACATAATTACCTCCACCAAGGGAGGAGTAATTATGTCAGTGGCTTCGGTTGGTTTGTTGGTTGCTCTGTCTATTACCAACATAACTCAAAAAGTTATGAATGGATTTTGATTAAATTTTCAGGAAATTTGTGTAATGGCATTGGAAACAGATGATTAGATTTTGGTGATGATCTGAGAGTGCATACCTCCCCCAAGGGCTTTGTTTGTATTTGTCAGCATGATTACACAAAAACTACTGGATGGATTTGGATGAAATTTCCACCAGAGGTGGTTCTTGGGCTGGTTGGTGTTTATGAACAGCATAAACTACTGTTGGCCATTAGAATGGTAAATGGCATTCACGTATGTAGCGCTTTTATTCTCATCTCTTGATGACCAAAGCGCTTTACAGATCCTGCTATCCACCCATTCACACACACATTCACACACTGATGGCGGCATGCTACCTAACATGGAGCTTCCAGACCCACCAGGAGCAATTAGGGGTGAAGTGTCTTGCCCAGGGACACAACAGCAGGATATCACAAATGAAGCAGGTTTCTTACATCTGGCATCTGATGTATAGGACATGTCCACACGTTACAGCGTGAACGTAAAGGTGAACTAGACAGCATTTTCATGAAAACAAATTTTTTTTTAAAATAATGCACAAACAAAATGTTTAGAAAGATGCAGAATTAAAGTCTTTATATCCTTCAAAAAATATATTGATAGAAAAAAAAAATATTTTTTTATGGGTCTGAAATAATCCTAATAATTACATCTGAGCTGCTGGATGATGAGACTCTGGTGACCAGTATCTAAACACCAGCATTTGGCGAACATTTTCATGGCAAACAGGGGTGCCTAATTCTATAGATAATTATAATGGTTGACAGCACCTGCAGCATTGTGGTAACAAGATACAGAAACAATTATTCATTGTATTTATTATAATCATTATAAGAGAGCTGTGTATATGGAACAGCCAATAGCATTACTGGGTTGATGTCACATGCCTCTACCAAGCAGCTGAGACAAGAGTAAGTGCGACACCTACTGGCCAGGAGGTCAGCATGTTGTTTCTAACACCTTTAACATTAGTTTGGCCAAATTTTACTCTCTTTAGCTTGTATTGCAGACAACTAGCTATTGCCAGCTTTAGCTTGGTCTTATCTTTCTGGACATGATTTGGACCTGTTTTAGGGTAATTGGCCAATCATAAAATGTTCCTACATCAGAATGAGTCATGAGGTCATCTTGTTGCGATATCAGATGTCTAATACCACCACCACGCCAGTGGTGGCCTAGTTGTTCCCAATTGACCATTGACAGTGATGCTTAACCAGTCAGTGATTAAAGGTGGTTGCACAAACTTTACAGACACACAAACTAGCCATAACAGAAAAAAATGTGATGCATACAACTAGTGAAACCGGGATGCTGCGGATCACAAGTGGGTGCCGAACCATGCATGCGGCACAGTTTGATTTTATACTGAGAGCTGAGGCATACCTAGTGTTAGCATAAATAGTAAATGTGGCATTAAACTGGGGTCCTTATATTCATGTAGCAAATCTTAAGTGTATTTTCTTTCTGTAAAGCTACTCCTCTTTTATCTATGCCCACACTTTAGCTGTTAAGGACCTCAGCGTGGTTTTTTGACATGTAGTTTTATATAGATACTTGACTCAGTCCTGCTGTATTATGAGATGAAAAAATGATATTGGCAGATAAATGCTCATTCAGATTGGTAGGCCAATGTCCCCTGGTTGTATTGGTCAGTGTCCTTTTTTGTGTTGTTTTCTTGTAGACCAGGATAGTGACAAGAAACTGTCACTGTCAGAGTTCATCTCCTTACCTGTGGGCACCGTGGAGAACCAGCAGGCTTTAGAGGTTGAAGATGAGTGGGTCCAAGAGAGGAAGAAGGAATTTGAGGAAGTCATCGATTCAAACCGGGACGGTTTTGTAACCTTGGAGGAACTGGAGGTGAGCTTTGGTTAATCAACAAAAGCAGTTCAAAAAAAGAGAGAGAGAAATGTTGCAAGATAAACTTTTGTATAGAAACAGGAAATACATGACAGATTCTTCCTCTGCTCTTCCGTTTCCTGTTACAGGAGTACATGGATCCAATGAACGAACACAATGCGCTGAACGAAGCTAGGCAGATGATCGCCGTGGCAGACGAGAACCAGAATCACAATTTGGAGTTGGATGAGATCCTCAAGTACAGTGAATACTTCACTGGTAGCAAGCTGATGGATTATGCCAGAAATGTACACGAGGAGTTCTGAACATGGACCCCCCCCCCCCCATATCTGCATCAGGGACATACATGAGAGTTGGGGAGCGATGGCATAATAAGATGTTTTTAGTGTGCAATTTTTCTTTTTAAAAGCCTAGCATCAACCCCCTCTGTCGCTGCTGACCAGTCTACACCCCTCCATTTGCTCTGGATAATTGAAGACAACACAGCCTACCTTCTGTGTGCTGTTGGACCCATGACTTTTAAAGGTTTCCCAATGAATTTGAGGCCCCGAAACAACCCCAGATGTGTCTTAAATTCTGAAATGTGTGTATATGAGGAAATTTTTGTCATTGTTGGTGTGGCATTGAGAGGAACCATGCAGCTCAGTAAGCTATTTGTTCTGTGGGATCTGTTGATTTTTGCTGGCCAGTTTACAGTGTAAATATTAACATTTATCACATACCAGTGTCGCAGAGAAAAGCTGGGAACTATAATGATGCTGAAAGATGCAACCCTTATACACTTATCATTTTAAAATAAGTCTTTTTGGTCTTGCTTTATTCCCTTTGATTAGTGGTCACTTGTTCGATAACAGGGTTTTTTGAAGTAAGCCTATGTAGCTCAGACTTTCATGAAAAATGTAAAATATTGATTGTGAGAAATTTAGGAAAAGAGATTAATATATAAGTGCAGTATGTCACATTTTGAAAATTATCAGAAACAAATCCATAGTTGCAAGCAAAAATGTTCATGATAGCGCTTAAGTAGAATGCAGCCTGTTTAACAACTAGTTTTATTAGTTCTCTCCTATAAAACTCAGTAGTTTTGTTCTTCACTACAAGCAGTCTGAATCGTACTTTTGTTTAGATGTGGATGGAATTTACTTATTTATTGACCAATGTAGTGCACCAGCTGCATCTCTTGAGTGTTACTTGGATGTGTACCTATTTTGTTGTACTGATCCTATCCTCTACAGTCAACTGCTCTTATATGCCTGCTTAAAAAATGCACTGCTCTTTAATTGTTTTGTTAAAATGCATGAGCAAAAAGGCATTATGTTCCCATTTTTTGTTGCACTTATCAATAACCTGTGGAGTGTTGGGATCCTACTGCAGTCTCTTCTTTCCTTGGGCTGATTGTAATATAAGATTTATCCTAATGAGAATGTGACACAGCTTTACAAAATGTACTGCAAATATGCCAGAAAACAATAAATATTTCTTACAAGCTGCAGAGCACAGGGAATTATTTGGTATTTTTATGTGTGCAGTTGTTACTCACGTCAGTGCCAACACCAGGGGTTTAGCATTCAGCCCGTCCACCTGTCCACAGCTCAAGATCAAGGTCGCATGGTCTTATGGGCTACATTGAGACTGCAAGTCTCTATGCTCAATTCAGTTTTATGGCTCAGATGTGATTTGTGTGTGTTGACATTGTTTAAATGAAACCTACATGAGCAGAAGACCAGTAACTGGACCGCAGAGCCGGTAGGGTCAGTAGGGCTCGGGCCCGACCTACTTTTCAGCAATAAACAGGGAGAGAGAGCTACTGATCGTGCATCCTGGTGCACTTTCACTAGTTACTTTTGAGAATCAGATTTTCACATAGGCTGCTGTTGCTGCCCTACCCCTTGGCATTTGAAATCAGGTTACAAGTGATTGAAAACTACCCTGAAGGCATGGGACATCTCTTCGGGGCTGTGTTACATCAGTAGTCACTGATGGTCTGAAGGGAAATAAAAGGAGGAAAAAAGTCTCAAATTTATGAGGAAAGAAAGTAATATATAAGTGGAAAAAGTCAGAATTTTATGAGAGAGTGGCTTAAATTTGAGGAAAAATGTTTACATTTGTGAGAAAAAAATATAAAGGGAGCTGCACTTACTTTTTTTTCTCTGTCCTATCAAAACTCATAACTGGTGAATAAATAAGAGTTTTTGGCTCAAAAATATTCACATTTAACACCAACCTTCTCCATGTCCTCCTTCACTACATCCATGAATCTTCTCTGTGGTCTTCCTCTTTTCATCCTGCCTGGCAGCTCCATCTTCAACATCCTTTGTCCAACATATCCACTATCCCTCCTCTGCACATGTCCAAATCATCTCGGCCTTGCCTCTCTTACTTTGTCTCCAATCTGCTCAACCTGAGCTGTCTCTCTGATGTACTCATTTCTGATTCTGTTCCTCCCAATGAGAATCTTAGCATCTTCAGCTCTGCCACCTCCAGTTCTGCCTCCTGTCGTTTTGTCAGTGCCACCGTCTCCAAATCATACATCATAGTAGGTCTCACTACAGTCTTGAAAATCTTCCCTTTCACTCTTGCTGCTATCCTTATGTCACAAATCACCCCTGACACTCGTCTCCACCCACTCCACCCTGCTTGCACTCTCTTCTTCACTTCTCTTGTGCTCTTAACCATTGCTTTGGATGGTTGACCCCAAGCATTTAACCGCTGGTGTACCGCGGGCGGTCACGTCTCTGTGTCCTAGAGCGCACAAGGGCGCCCTAGAACGCACACTGTGCGTCCTAGGGCGCACTGAGAAAAAAAAAACCTGCATTTCCGTTCCACTACAGACACAGCCGCGAACAGAAAGCCAAAGGAGTGCTTTGATTGGTTTAGATGTGATTGACCTCTCATTCGACTAATAAGAGCCTTGAATTGGGTTTCTGAAACCTTGAAGAACCAATGACTGAAGACCTAGCAAGAAGGACCCGCCTACCAACGGCTGCGAATACAGCCAGCCAATTGAAGCACAGAAGTTCGAAAGCGTGCCTCCCTTGCAAAATCTGTTTTGTGTAAGGCTGGGTGACACACACGCGTTCGCCAGTCTTTTTTTTCTTACTACTGTTCTTATTTGTTTTGAAAAATCGTTCGCCAAAACCGCAATCATGGAAGCGCAAAACCGCAATAATGGAATTATGGTTTGACCGGGTCGCGTGACCAGAACCACGAGTCCGTAACAAGCGGACCAGCGTCATGTTCGTCTGACAATGAGGAAGAGAAGTTCGCCAGCAACACTGCTGTTGTGGACAGGTAAGCTAAATTATTCTTTATCCCTGAAAATTGTAATCCAAATGACTTTTGACCGATCGGTAAATTACAACTGTGCGTAGTAGACCGCGGCGCACGAACCGTGTCCAGTCCGTGTGCCGCGGTACACAGTTCATGCCGTGACCGCGGCGCACAGTCTCTGCTTTCCGTCATGTAGCGATGGGCGATGTCCGTCCTCTGTAGCGGTGGGGGGGGGAGTTGTTATCTTCTACATTACAGATATTTTAGTATAATTTTTAGTGCACTGTAGGTTATTTTTTCTTGTAAAGAAAAGCCACACGTTTTTTACGTGGCATGCTTCTTTGTGTGTGGGGGCTTGTTTGTTCATTGTTTGTTTATTCATTCATGAATGAATGAATAAACAACCCCCCCCCCCACACACACACAGCCCTGAGTAACACCTTTCATTAGAGCCCAAGATGAAGCTTCTATATTGAATCATTCAAAAGTTACAGACGTTTTTTTCCAAACTGTGCCATTTGGCACAGTTCAAAAACGCCTGGGAACAACCTAAGAAAAAAGCTGTGTAATATATTCATTTTTTGTGGTATTGTTACAAAATTTTGACCTCAGCTGGATAACACTTGGTTCTACATTTCTGTTGCATTTTCCAGCCCGGATCTGACAGTTGTGTGTTATTTGCAAGCATTCGTATCCAAAAAACACCCAGGCGAAATTTATTTTCTTCAAGTTCAGTATGTTTAGATGACTGTTACTCAGTGGCCAGAGCACTTAGAGAGATTATGACTGTTTTGCAAAAAAATTCAAAGTGTTTTCTTTTAAATGAGACCAACCCCATGAAGATGCTGCAAAGGGTTGAAGAACAGCTTTTGATTTACTTTGGGTACGTTATTTTTTGGCGTTTTTAGGGAAATTGACCAGAGTGCAAGGGGTTAAACTCGCCAACCTTCACTACCTCTATCCCTTGCATCTCCACCGTTACACCTGTCTCCCTATCATTCACACACATGTATTCTGTCTTGCTTTTACTGACTTTTCTTGCCAGTACATACCTCCACCTTTCCTGGTTGTCTTCCACCTGCTCCCTACTCTCACTACAGACTGCTAATAATCCTGCTAATTTTGCTCTATGCTAAAGCAGTAACTCCAAAATCACAAAATATTTATATATAAGAAATATATTTAAAAATTCTAAATCCAAGAAAACATACGTATCATGTTATTAAGACTTTTATAATGTAGATTTAAAGGTAAAGTCAACTTTATTGTCATTCAGTCCATACAGCCAATCATGTACAGTAGAACAAAATTACATTTCTCTTATCTACAATGTTAATCACATCTAGAATCAGAGAGGTCGCTGCCATGCAAGGAGCTGCCACAAATTTCCCTCCTCCGTTCCACTATTGCTGAGCACCAAGCTGGATGGCAGGAAGTTCCACTTTTATATGGTCTTCGGCATGAACTGGCCGGGATTAACGATTAATTGTCTTTAAGGATAATTAAGATCAATGTTACAACAAGGTATACCGCACCTGGTCGGGAGGAGTAGCTCGACGGCACATGCCTGGTGACCTGGGGCCTCATGTAAAAAGGGTGCTTACGCACAAAAACATGGTGTATGTCCTTTTCCACGGAAAATTTCAGATGTATCAAGAATGAAATGACCGTGGAAATATGCGCAGCCCCACGCCAACTTCATGGCTGGCATACATACGTTTCTACTGTTATTGGTCCGTTGGCGACACTTAGAGGTGATGTTGGGAGACTGATAATGATGTGAAAATGATTGTACACACCAGAGACACATGATGAACAAACATCCAAGTGTGCACAATTAGATGAGTGGATATAAAAGCAAGCGTAAAGAAGTGCAGAAAATACAGACGTGGACAAAATTGTTGGTACCCCTCTGTTAATGAAAGAAAAACCCACAATGGTCACAGAAATAACTTGAATCTGACAAAAGTGGTCATAAATAAAAAATTCTATGAAAATTAACCAATGAAAATCAGACAATGCTTTTGAATTGTGGTTCAACAGAATTATTTTAAAAAACAAACTCATGAAACAGGCCTGGACAAAAATGATGGTACCCTTAACTTAATATTTTGCTGCACAACCTTTTGAGGCAATCACTGCAATCAGACAATTTCTGTAACTGTCAATGAGACTTCTGCACCTCTCAGCAGGTATTTTGGCCCACTCCTCATGAGCAAACTGCTCCAGTTGTCTCAGGTTTGAAGGGTGTCTTCTCCAGACGGCATGTTTCAGCTCCTTCCACAGATGTTCAATAGGATTTACATCAGGGCTCATAGAAGGCCACTTTAGAATAGTCCAATGTTTCGCTCTTAGCCATTCTTGGGTGTTTTTAGTTGTGTGTTTTGGGTCATTATCCTGTTGCAAGACCCATGACCTGCGACTGAGACCAAGCTGTCTGACACTGGGCAGCACATTTCTCTCTAGAATACCTTGATAGTCTTGAGATTTCATTGTACCCTGCACAGATCCAAGACACCCTGTGCCAGATGCAGCAAAGCAGCCCCAGAACGTAACAGAACCTCCTCCATGTTTCACAGTAGGGACAGTGTTCTTTTTACCTCTGCCAAAGGGGGAGGTTATGTGATCATCGGCGTTGGTTTGTCTGTTTGTTGGTTTGTTAGCAAGATAACTCAAAAAGTTATGGACGGATTTGCGTGAAATTTTCACAGATTGTCAGAAATGGGGTATCCTACAGATGATTACATTTTGGTGGTGATCCGGATCACCGTCCACAAGAAAACCGCCATTACACAAAATGCCATTTTCGTGAATAAGTACTAAACCACTAATCCTATCATTGTCAATCCAATTGTTGTGAATCCAATTGCTAGTCATATGTTTTCATGGTCAAGGAATCTGAAAGCGTACACACAAACACTGTATGGGGCGAACTGTGGCGCTAAACGGCCATTACGGAAAATGCCATTTTCCTCAATAACTACTGAGCCACTAATCCTATCATTGTCAATCCAATTGCTAGTCATATATTTTCATGGTCAAGGAATCTGAAAACGTACACACAAACACTGTATGGGGGGAACTGTGGCCGCCATTACGGAAAAGGCCATTTTCAAGAATAACTACTGAACCACTCATCCTATCATTGTGAATCCAATTGCTTGTCATATGTTTTCATGGTCAAGGAATCTGAAAACGTACACACAAACACTATATGGGGGGAACTGTGGCGCTAAGCCGCCATTATGGAAAATGCCATTTTCGTGAATAACTACTGAACCACTAATCCTATCATTGTCAATCCAATTGCTAGTCATATCTTTTCATGGTCAAGGAATCTGAAAACGTACACACAAACACTGTATGGGAGGAACTGTGGCCGCCATTATGGAAAATGCCATTTTCGTGAATAACTACTGAACCACTGCTTGGCATATGTTTTCACGATCAAGGAATCTGAAGACTGTATGGGGGGAACTGCGGCGCTTGGCGGAGGTCTGCGCTCTCCGAGTGCTTTTCTAGTCTTGGTATGCTTCATTTTTATGTCTGTGAACATAGAGCTGATGTGCCTTGCAAAAAGTTCCAGTTTTGTCTCGTCTGTCCATAGGACATTCTCACAGAAGCTTTGTGGCTTGTCAACATGCAGTTTGGCAAATTCCAGTATGGCTTTTTTATCATTTGTTTTCAACAGTGGTGTTCTCCGTGGTCATCTCCCATGAAGTCCACTTTGGCTCAAACAACGACGGCTGGTGCGATCTGACACTGATGTACCTTGACCTTGGAGTTCACCATGAATGTGTTTAGAGGTTGTTCTGGGCTCTTTTGTTACCATTCGTATTATCCGTCTCCTCCTGCGGCCACGTCCAGGGAGGTTGGCTACAGTCCCGTGGATCTTAAATTTCTGAATAATATGTGCAACTGTAGTCACAGGAACATCAAGCTGCTTGGAGATGGTCTTATAGCCTTTACCTTTAACATGCTTGTCTATAATTTTCTTTCTAATCTCCTGAGACAACTCTCTCCTTTGCTTCCTCTGGTCCATGCTTAGTGTGGTACACACCATGTCACCAAACAGCACAGTGACTACTTGTCACCCTTTAAATAGGCCGACGGACTGATTACAAGTTTGTAGACACCTGTGATGTTAATTAGAGGACACATCTTGGTTGAACATGTCCCTATGGTCACATTATTTTCAACCTTTTCTAGGGGTACCATCATTTTTGTCCAGGCCTGTTTCATGAGTTTGTTTTTTAAAATAATTCTGTTGAACCACAACTGAAAAGCCTGATTTTCATTGGTTAATTTTCATAGAATTTTTATTTATGACCACTTTTGTCAGATTCAAGTTATTTCTGTGACCATTGTGGGTTTTTCTTTCATTAACAGAGGGGTACCAACAATTTTGTCCACGTCTGTATCTCTTAACAACATTGGATTAGAGAATATTGCAAATTGCGCAGTGAGAAGAGAAAGGGTATTTTAGAGACGGAAGATTTTCTGGGTCAGGATGATGACTGGCTTGTCAGTCGGTTTAGGTTTCCATGGGCAGTTGTTCTGGAACGTGCCTGTGCACCCCAAAAATACACCCTGTCTTCAAGGCTTCATTACAATTCAGTGGACTTGAGTAGTCACTTTCTTTTTTTTGCTGATTAAACTACAGTTTCACAGCATTCTACCAAGCCCCCAATTTCCTCTGTGTGTACAGTGGTTATGTCAATAAACACATGCGTAAAGTTTGAAATGCAACAGTCTCACCTGTTCCCCGGCGCACTTCATTCATTTAGTAGTGTGTGTAATCCATGTAAGTTGTATTTAACTATAAAGGATGAGATTTGCATTTTGGACATAAAATGTGTACTTGTTGAGTCTAATATGATCTGCTTTCAACTGACAGGTGACCGTGGCTACCCACTAAATAGGTTCATATTGTCTTCTTTTCGTGACTGTTTTCCTTTAATTCAACCAGCTGATCGACCCGGCTGGTCACAAATTGATTGATTCATCGTTTAAAATCGTCGTCGTCGTCGGCTCCAGCTCGTATCTGAGCATTGGTTTCATCTTAGTTTTCAGGACGTTGCCATCTGTGATCAATGTCGATGGCAGATGTGGCTCTGAAGGCCCAGACAATGATAGAACTGTCGTGGGCAGAAGTCACATTTTATTGTGGGTGGGGGACGTGGTTGGTTTTGTTTTTCTTGTCTTCGTTTGTGTTTATCATAATCCTGTTGTTTTCTGTGCCTCTCAAATGAGTCTGTGCCTTCCCAAGTTCTTCTTCTCCAGGCTGCTCTGTCGGTGGCAAGTTGTTCCCAAGATCTTTTGTCTAAGTTGGCTTGCTTCATGGGAACATTTAGCTGGTCCTTGTAGCGCAGTTTTGACCTACCATGTGGTCTTTTTCCTGTCTCAAGCTCCCCCTGAAGCATGATTCGTGGTAGTCTGGTGGGGTCCATCCGTACGACATGTCCTGTCCATCGAAGGCGGTGCTGCAAGATGGTAGCTTCCACACTAGGCAGCAGAGCACGCTTGACAATCTCATTGTTTGAAAGTCGATCCTCCCAACGAATGCCAAGTATTTGTCTGAGCTTTCTCTGTTGGAAGTTCTCAAGGCGCTTGATATCGCGACGATACAAGGTCCAGGCTTCACAGGCGTAAAGAAGGGTGGAAAGAACAACGGCCCGAAAAACCATGATTTTAGTGCGGATGGTTATTGCATGATTATTGAAGACTCGACGACAAAGGCGTCCATATGCGGAGTGTGCAGCTTTTATGCGGTTTTCGATGTCCTTTGCACAAGTTGGTATTTTTGAGAGGATGCTACCAAGGTAAGAGAAATGCTCCACTTCATCGACAGGATTTCCATTAATCTTAAAGGCCAAATGTCACGTAATTTTTTTTTCTAAATGACAACGAATTTAGATAAAATACACATAGCTTAAACCAAATATTCATACCGGAGACCATATCACCCACCTGTATTATACATAATTGCAGAAATACACCAGGTGAAGGCCCCACCTTGCTTGCTGGCTTGTGACAGCCAGTCCAGACCACGCCCATGTTTTTGACATCACCAGTTGTACCCTGGCTGCCCTGCCTATCCACATTCACACTTATCAACATTGGACAATCATGACGGAAAGTGACAGCGATTGTGAACAAATTAGTTTAGTTTTGTCTTTTTTTTTGTCAGTGGTTCAGACAGTGACAGAGGCATAGAACCTTACCGGTTCGAGCCGTCCGAGACGAATCAGATGCTTTGTCTGATGACAACAGTTCCAACGATGAACCAGAGAGCAGAACCAGTGGAAAATGTCATTGGAACTGACATTAATCGCCTCCAGAATTGCGAAGCCGAAGGGGGGTCTGTCGAGGGCGCCCATAAATATTGATTTTTCGGAAGCCATTATTATTACAGTGGAGGGAGAGCCGCTGCTGTCAAGAAATTGACCAGATCAATATGAAAATGGAGGCGCATACCT
The DNA here is from genome assembly GCA_020510985.1 of Pholidichthys leucotaenia. Taxonomy (NCBI): domain Eukaryota; kingdom Metazoa; phylum Chordata; class Actinopteri; order Cichliformes; family Pholidichthyidae; genus Pholidichthys; species Pholidichthys leucotaenia. The sequence goes on from CM035843.1 coordinate 263,664,304, forward strand.
GTCAAGGGAGACGTTTTTGCCGTATTTTGGTGGGCGGAGTGGTGGTGGACACTTTTCTGGGAAATGTTTTAAAATGTAGTTCGTGTTGTTATTGTCAAATATTTTAAGGAAAATACGGGGAAAATGCAATTTTAGCAAAAACGGGCGTATTGCCATTTCTGTACGCCCAAAAGGAAAAATATACTGGAAAAAAAATTGAGTGTTTTGCGGAGCATGTCCTGTGTGTGATCAGCCACAGCTGGTGCTGGCAGATCGCTCAGCGTCAGCTATTCGCACTACCATGAGAAGTGTGGAGTCACTCATTAGTTTAATTGTCTGGGCGGGCTGATCGCTCAGCGTGAGCTATTCGCACTACCATGAGAAGTGTGGAGTCACTCATTAGTTTAATTGTCTGGGCGGGCTGATCGCTCAGCTTGAGCTGTTCTCACTACAATGAGAAGTCATTAGGACAATGGTTTAACACGTTGAGCTGTGCAGCGGTTGCGGAACAGACAGAGATCCCAGAGAGGTGTGCCTTGTTGCTCCGCTGTTCCTTATAGCCGCTTTTTACGGTGTTGAAGTACGGCAAAAACGTCTCACTTGACAGGTATGAAAACATTTCCCAGAGAAGTGTCCCTTATTACCCAGCTGTCCCTGATAGTCCCGTTTTAAGGTATGGGTGAAATATCCAATTTTTTCTTTCTTGTTGCTCACTTCAACCTTCCAGTCTCCATATAAACAATCAATTGAAATACCCCAAGCATCAAACTAGGGTACAATCGATTTCGTCACTTCCGCCTTCTTCCCCAGGCGATTCCAGGGGCCGTGTCAGGCCAAGCGCGGCAGTTTTAAATTAACGAATATTCCGTTGTTACTGAAGCATATGCACCAAGACCCGAACGGATCGGTTCCCTTTTATATCTAGTTTCAAGATATTTAAAGTACCCTGTTACGTGACATTTGGCCTTTAAGGTTGATCCTTGAGGAAGTTTGACCAGGTGCTGGTTGGTTGAGGATTTTGGTTTTGTCAGTGTTAACTTCCATTCCAAAATGCTCATAAGAGTCATTATAAATGGTAGCTATCCTCTGGAGGTCATCAACAGTCTGAGCTGGTGTGGCATTATCATCTGCAAACTGCAATTCATGAACACTGGTGACTGAGGTTTTGGATTTCGCGTGAAAGCGAGCAAGATTAAAAAGCCCCCCATCCAAGCGGTATCACAGATTGATACCAGGGGTTGTTGGTGGTATTTCATTTAGCATTGCAGCCATATACAACGAAAAGCAGGTTGGAGCAAGGACACATCCTTGCTTGAGACCACTAGTGATGGGAAAAGGGTCTGAGAGGGTATTCTGGTGGCAAACCCTACCAACCATGCCATCGCGGAGAGCGCGAATGAGAGCGATGAAATCATCTGGACATCCAAAACAAGCAAGAACAGCCCACATAGCAGGGCGAGGAACTCGATCAAAGGCCTTCTTGAGGTCCCAGAAGATGAACATAAGTGGTTGTTGTTGTTCTTGGCTCTTTTCCTGGAGTTGTCGAGCACAGAATATCATATTTACTGTACCACGAGAGGGTCTAAAGCCACATTGGGGACTCAGGAAGTACATCCTCAGCTACTACAAAGAGACGATTGAGAAGGAAACGAGCAAGAGATCTTGCTTGCAAGTTCAGTAGTGAGATGCCACGGTAGTTACTGCAGTTCTCCTTCGTATCTCCCTTCTTGAAAATGGTGACTATATTTGCATTTTTAAAGTCACTTGGTAAACGTCTTGGTTTCCCATATTTTAAGTAGAAGCTGCATTAAAATAGGTTTTTCACCTCGGGACCTCCATGAAGATAGAACTCCAGCGGGATTGTTATCTGGTTCCTGGTGCTTTGCCTGTTTTCATGTGCTTTATAGACTTTATTTACTCCATTAGGTGAAGGTGGTGTAGACATCCACTCGCGAGTGGGGGTTGTGGGGGTCTTGCAGAGGAGATCACTAGGGGGCAAAAGTGACTATTTAATAGACTCTCAAAGTGGGACTTCCAACGGTCAAGGATCCCTTGGTGTCTGTGATAATGGTGGAGCCATTTGCATCTTTTAGGCTGCCCACAGATGATCTGGTGGGGCCAAAGATCTCCTTCGTTGCAGCATAAAAACGAGGCATATCCCATTGGTCGGCATATTTTTGCAAATCTTCTGCTTTTTGCTGCCACCAAGTGTTTTGGGCTTATGAATCCCTCTCTAGCATGCCGTTTTTGCTTGCTGGTGTTTCTGTTGATTCTTTGCAGACGGATCATTTTCAAATGCAAGACGTGCATGGCGTTTGGCCTCTATGAGGTCGGTGATTGTTTCATCATTCTCGTTGAACCAGTCTTGGTTTTTCTTGTGTTTGTGACCAATCGTTTCTTTGGCGGCAGCAGTCAATGCAACACGGAGAGTGGTCCATCGGTCTTCAATTGAGGCATTGTCTGGAAGGCTCAGTTCATTCATGTTTCTACCAATGGCCTCTCTTAAAGGACTGCAACATTTGGGGATTGCGGAGCTTGTCACAGTCAAAGTGATGGTGAGGAACGTTTGCCAAAATGCGCTTTGGTGGTCGCCGGTTCGTAATATTGAGTCGGGAGATCAGGAGGCAGTGATCTGTCCAGCAGTCATCTGCTCCAGGCATGGATCGCGTGATGCGGACATCATTTTGGTCTCTTGTTTTTGTGAGGACATAGTCGAGGGTGTGCCACTTTTGGGAGCGAGGGTGTCTCCAGGTCGTCTTCTGGCAATGGGGGAGTTGGAAAAGGGTGTTTGTTACAATAAGATTGTGTTTGGCACAAAGGCCCAGTAAAAGTTCCCCATTTGCATTGCATTTTCCCATACCATGGTGGCCTATGATGCCTTTCCACAGCTGGTTGTCACTGCCAACTCTGGCATTGAAGTCACCCAGAATAACAAGCTTGTCGGATTCTGGGACTGTCAGAATGGTATGTGTGAGCTGTTCATAGAAGGAGGTCTTGCTTTCATCTTCAGATGTAAGTGTAGGCGCATACACTGAGATCAGAGTGAGGAAACGTTTTGGGGTGAGCGGGATTCGGATGGTCAGTATTCGCTCATTGATTGCAGTTGGAACAAGGTTGTGTTGGTCCACAAGCTGGGATCGGATGGCAAAGCCTACACCATGGATACGTGGATCTTCTGTATCCTTTCCTTTCCAGAAAATGGTGTAGTTTGATCCAGTTTCCTTGATGTTGCCTTCCTCAGCAAGCCTAGTCTCACTTAGAGCTGCTATGTCGATGTTAAAGCGTGCAAGTTCTTTACATACCAGAGCTGTACGACGTTCTGGGCGCTCGCTGCTCCTCGTGTCCTGCAGTGTGCGGATGTTCCAAGCACCCAGGATGAAGGGTTTTGTAATGAGAGATCCAATCAGTGGTTGAGAATCCAGGCGATGGTCGAGAGCGGTTGAGTTTGAGTTTTTATGGTTTTGATATGTAGGTCGACCGCTGTGATGGGTAATCTGCCAGCCGCGGCATGCTAGCCAGATAAGTCTGCAGTGTCCAATGTTTGCCCCACCTTTTCTAGGGGCCTCCCCATATGGGGTGGGCTGCAGGAGTCCTAAATAGGCCAGCCCAGTCGCGGATCCAGCTACCGAAATCCAATGTCACCGCAGAGTTCATCGGAAGGCGATCATCTTAGATCTGCCGCCAATGTGTGGCTGCGAGCTAGAGGCTTCCAGTCATACCAAACCTGCCCCCGTTACTCGCATTTCCATCGCCATTGGGCTTGAAGGGATCGTCCGAGTTGAAGACGAAGGCCAATCGCTTGTGAATTTGTTTAGGGTGGTCGTGGCTGCGCGAGGGCCACGCACACGCTCTTGGCCATCGTTTAAAATAACCTTGTATAAAAGATACAACATACATTTAAAAACAATGGAATGACACAAGAAAGTGTGCAGACTTATTTCCATTGGGGTCTCTAAAAGAGATCATAGCTGGTCTCATACTTGCAACTGTCTGCTTTGAAATCTGGCACTATAACCACTGAGCTATACATGCTCCAGATTATGGTGATCAGCTGACACTTCTGAGGATGACTGCAGACGTCAATCTAAATATGTCAAAGATAGATAAACATCTCCTTCTTATCCCTGTCTGAATAGAGGAAACAGTAAACTAATCTTATAGGGCTGTGAGCAGGCTATTGAATTACCTGTATCCAGCGCTAATGCCAGAGGACAGCGTGCCAAACAAAATGCATTACGTGCCTCTACCTCATTTAGAAGCGCTTCCAACTCGCATTCCATGAAATGTCATTAAATCCATTATTTCTGAACATGGACACAGGAGAATCAAATGTGCAGAGCTTGTATATATCTATTTGCATACCTATCTGCATCTAATTGCATATTCAAATGGGGACGTGTCAAGGGAGGAGACCAGTATTTCCTCACGTGCATTCAATTTCAAGTAGATTGGAATGTACAAAGGAAAAGTGCTTGGATTCCTGTGTATGGACGGTTTCATACATCTGGATTTTTTTTAATTTTTTTTTTTGCTTACGGCGTTTTCTTGATTTAAACGTACGTTGTGGAGAGAGAAATAATCAGGCAGAGAGGCCCAGACCATATCAGGCTTTATTCAACTCTCTCTCTCACATTTCTCTAGAAATACAAGCCTTCTCTGTGTGCTGCCTTAACATCAAAGCCTTTGTAATTCCCATTCTCTTTGTCATTGTTCACATCAACACACCACCCCCACACAAACCCCCCCATGACAATTACTTTTTGTCTTTTAAGTCTGAGTGTAAATATACTGAGGTGGATCCCCACACCACCACCCCAGACTCAGACTGAGCCTTGACCCTCATGTCCTTTGGGCTTCAGCTTACGTCTGTAGCGGCCGTAACGTGGGGTCTGCGGCTTTGAGGTTGGGGGTGCGTCCGTCTGTGGGGGGACATTGGGAGGGGGGAAAACATCATTAGCATGCTCTTGTGACTGATCTGACAAGTCATTTATCTGAGTTCTCTGTGGGGGTCGTCCGCGCCGAGGAGTTCGGGCCAGCACCACTTGCTCGTCTGATAACACGAAAGCAGGCTTAAGCCTGTCTATACAGACTGTTTCTCTGCGTCCCCCCAAGTCTAACACAAAATGCTTCTCCCCGGGTTCCAGCACTCTGAACAGGCCATCGTAGGGCGGGCGCAAGGGGGTCCGGTGGGCATCGTGCCTGACAAATACGAACGCCGTGTCCTTTAAGGCCTTTGGCACAAAAGCACGTGGAAAACAGTGGTGGACCGGACCGGGTACCGTCCCTGCCACTGCATTATATGGTGAAAGCGGGGATGGATCGTGTTCGGTGCGGGGCTGTCCGGCAAAAATTCCCCTGGGAGCCGCAGCGGCTGGGAAAAAACCAGCTCTGCTGGGGAGGCTGCCAAATCCTCCTTCGGTGCTGAACACAACCCTAATAGAACCCACGGCAACCGGTCCACCCAATTTGCATCCGTAAGCGAAGCCCTGAGCGCTGCTTTAAGCGATCTATGGAAACGCTCGCATAACCCGTTGGCCTGTGGGTTGTACGCTGTCGTGCGATGAAGTGAGATGCCCAGGCTCCAGGCCATGGTGGACCAGAGGTTGGAAACAAATTGCGGGCCCCGATCGGACGTGATATGTGAAGGGGCGCTGAAACGTGCCACCCATGTCGTCAAAAAAGCGCGTGTAACTTCTGCGGACGCGGTGGAAGTTAGCGGGACTACTTCGGGCCAACGTGTGGTGCGGTCCACCACTGTCAGGAGGTGCGTGAACCCTTGCAATGGCGGAAGGGGGACCGCGAGGTCCACGTGAACATGGTCGAACCGCTTAGCCGGGATATGGAACGGCTCCAAGGGGGCCTTTGTGTGCTTGTGCACTTTGGCTCGCTGGCATGCTACGCAGGCTGCAGCCCACTCTTTCACCTGTTTGTGGAGGCTCGGCCAGACGAACTTTGCTCCCACCATTTTGACTGACGCGCACACTCCTGGGTGCATCAGGGAGTGAACTGACTCAAAAGCACGGCGGCGCCAAGCACGTGGGACCACCGGGCGCAGGTGGCCCGTAGAGACGTCACCGATTGGGGGGGGGCGTCTTGCAGTACTCTGCTCTCCAGCCTTAAGCCTGTTGGTCCAGACTGGAGCGCGCACACGTCCGCATCGCCGCTCTGTGCAGCGGCCATGGCCGAGTAATCTATCCCCACGTAGAGTGGGGCCACTAATGCGCACGAGAGGCAGTCCACCACCAGGTTGAGTTTACCAGCCACATGCTGAATGTTGGTTGTAAACTCCGAGATCACGGCCAGCTGTCTGTGCTGCTGGCCCGACCATGGTTCCGAAACCTTGGCCATCGCATACGTTAGCGGCTTGTGGTCTACGAATGCAGTGAAGGTGCGCCCTTCCAGCCAGAACTGGAAGTGGCGTATGGCCAGGTGGAGAGCCAGTAACTCTCTGTCGAACGTGCTGTATTTACGCTCACTGTCGCGCAAAGACCTGCTAAAAAAGGCGAGCGGCTGCCAAGAACCAGTGACGTGCTGCTCCATGACGGCCCCTATGGCCACATCTGATGCGTCAGTAGTGAGCGCTATCCGAGCTGCCGGGTCCGGGTGTGCCAGCAGTGCGGCATTCGCCAGAGCTGTTTTAACCTCGGAAAATGCCTGCTCCCGCTCAGGAGCCCAGTCGACTCTGTCCTCCGGCTTCTGTTTCTTAAGCGTGACGTACAATGGCTGCATGAGCTGGGCTGTGCAGGGAGGAAACGATTGTAGAAGTTAACCATCCCCAAAAACTCCTGCAGCGCCCTGACCGTCTGAGGCCGGGGAAAATTCGCCACGGCGCACATCTTGTCCAGCAAGGGTGTCGACGCGCGCCCTCCGGTGAGATGTGGTGGCCCAAAAAATCGATCCCTGGCACCCCAAACTGGCACTTCACCGGGTTGATTATTAATCCGTGCTCCTCCAACCTCTGGAAAACTGTCCTGAGGTGGGTTACGTGTTCGTCCTCGGATGCGCTGGCCACAAGGATGTCGTCCAGGTAGACGAACACAAACGGCAGATCGTGCAACACCGCATCCATCATGCGTTGGAATGTCTGCGCCGCACCTTTTAACCCGAAAGGCATGCGTAAAAACTCAAACAGGCCAAACGGGGTTATTACTGCTGTTTTAGGTATGTCCTCAGCGTGCACCGGGACCTGGTGGTAACCACGGCCCAGGTCTATCCTGGAAAAAATGTGTGCCCCGGTGAGGTGAACGGAAAAATTCTGAATATGAGGGATGGGGTAGTGGTCGTGCGCTGTGGCATTGTTTAATCTGCGGAAATCTCCGCAAGGTCACCACGATCCCTCGGCCTTAGGAACCATATGTAGCGGGGATGCCCATGGGCTGTTTGAGCGCCTGATGATGCCCAACCTTTCCAAGTTGGCAAACTCCTCGGGGGCTATGGCCAGTTTAGCTGCGTCCAGGGACCGAGGTCTTGCAAAAACAGGCAGCCCCGTGGTGGTAATGAAGTGCTCCATCCCATGTTTAGTGATGGCCGCTGAAAACGTCGGGACCATGAGTGCTGGGAACTGGGTGAGTACTGTGTGGAACTTACCCCCTGGAGCTGTGATGTTGGCTTGTGTTGTTGGCCTGGCTCCTCAAGCTGTACAGGGGAGAGAATCAATAGACATAGCGTTAATCAGGCGTCTTTTAGCAACATCGACTAGTAGTCCGTGTGCACACAAAAAAATCAGCGCCTAAGATGGGGAAGCTGCATGTCGCTATGACGAATGTCCATTGGTATGTACGGCCATGCAAGGATACAGTCAGCGTCCTCTCACCAAAAGTCTTAATGTCTGAGCCGTTTGCAGCCGTCAGCTTGGGGCCGCTAGTTCCCGCAAGCCGGTCAGAGTAGGACAGCAGGATGAGGCTCTTTTGGGAGCCAGAGTCCACGAGGAACCATCTCCCCGAGCGTGACTCTGTCACATAGAGCAGCTTGCTTGCTTCACCGGCGGTCGCAGCTGCTACCGATTGCCGGTCCTGGCATTTCCTGAACGCTTGAATTAGCACGGTGACACACATCGGCATGCGTCCTCTCCAAAATGGCGGTGGTAGAAACAGAGCGTATCTCTCCGGTGCTTCTTGGCCCCCGCCGCAGTCACCATCGCTGGCTCCTCTACTCCGCTGGCCGTCTCGCTGGGTTCCGACGCCGCTGCGTTCACTGTGAGGGCTGTGGTGGTGAAGATAATCTGATCTGCCTCCTGGGCTAGCGCCCGGTAGTTGCGCACGGCCAGCAGCGGTGAATTGGCAAGGTCCGCTCTGGCTGCCATCGGGAGGTTCCGGAGGAAAAGGTGCGCAAAGAGGAAATGCCCTTCATCTGTGCCCATCAACGCCAACATCTTCTCCATCAATTCGACCGCCGACCCTTCTCCTAACTCGGAGTGCGTCAGGAGCCTCTCCGCTCTCTCACAGTCCGAGAGCGTGTAGCGCTGGGTCAGCGTGGTTTTGAGAGCACCGTATTTGTCACGGGCTGGGGGCTGTTGGAGCAGGCTCGCCACCTGTTGAGTTGTGCGTGCATCCAGCGCTGCGACCACGTAGTAGTATCTGATGTCATCTGCCGTTATTCCCTGGAGCATGAACTGGGCCTCGGTGTGGAGGAACCAAGACTTCGGGTCGTGTAGCCAAAAGTCCGGGAGTTTGACCAAAACGGCGTACGCGTTGCTGGTACTTCCCGTCCGGGTCATCTCTGGGGTGTTCGTCTTGCGTTCCATTGTGCATCAAGGGTCACCAGTGTGGAGAGAGAAATAATCAGGCAGAGAGGTCCAGATCATATCAGGCTTTATTCAACTCTCTCTCTCACATTTCTCTAGAAACACAAGCAACTAAAGAGTAACAGCTCTCAGGCACCTCTGCTCTTAAATCATACCACTCGGTCAGCCTTCTTTGTATGCTGCCTTAACATCAAAGCCTTTGTAATTCCCATTCTCTTTGTCACTGTTCACATCAACACACCACCCCCACATCCACACACAAACCCCCCATGACAATTCCGTTTTGTCTTTTAAGTCTGAGTGTAAATATACTGAGGTGGATCCCCACAACGTCATCTTACAGTAGGAAATCCATGCAAGTCTTTGTACATGAGGCTCCAGGTCTCAACCCGTAAGATCCAGCAAGGCTCAGCCTGAACAAGCTGATTGGGGCTTTTTTTTTTAAAAAAATAAAAGAGCAACATCAGCTCACCGTTGTCTATGGAGAAACTTGTTGTCCATCTTCCCATCACACACACTGTTGAGAGTAGAGCAGCAGCGACTTTCAGCATAGGAGGGAATCATGCTAAATCAAAAACAAGGTGAGTGCGGGCCGGCGCAGGCCATCCAGTGGCGGACTCAGATATGTGCCATGTGGGCAGGCGCCATGAGAATCAAAAGAATAAAAATCACTTCATTCTATCACTCTATCATCATCATCATCATCATCATCATCACTCTATAAAAGCAAGAAATCTCTGTGTGTCTGTCTGTGTGTGTGTGTGTCACGCTTCATAGGACATCATAGGACGGTCTATGATCTCTGCCTGAACATCATAGGATATCCTATGATCTCAAGCATCATAGGACACAAATGTGTCTTTATGATGTCACATAGACCATATGTCTTTTGATGTCACATAGACCATGTGTCTGTGTCTTCTGATCTCTGCCTGAACATCATAGGACATCCTATGATCTCAGGCATCATAGGACACAAATATAGACAAATGTGTCTTTATGATGTCACATAGACCATGTGTCTTTGAACTCAGACAAATGTGTCTTTATGATGTCACATGGACCATGTGTCTTTGAACTCAGACTAATGTGTCTTTATGATGTCATATAGACCATGTGTCTTTGAACTCAGGCATCACAGGACACATAGCACTGGTGTCTTCCTGAACAGGGTCGAAAGCCTCTTTTTGCTCAGATGTATTTTCATGATCCTGTCCATGAACTGGAATTACGACACACCTATCCCTCAACCAGTGGTCTCAACAAAGAAGAAGAAGAAGAAGAAGAAGAAGAAGAAGAAGAAGAAGACCCCCCAGATGGAGAGCAATAGAATGAGGAGAACTGCTGCACGTCAGAAAAGATGCCATGAAGATGAAACACCTGAGGTTCCAGCAGTACATCGCACACGACTCTGAACAACACACCCGTCTGAGACAGGAGGAGACCCTTCACCAGCATAGGGTACGACAGACAAGGGATGCACAAATAGACAGGAAACATGTGGCAGTGCGCCATGCACGTGCTGAGTCACTTGAAGCCCGAAATGCCCGCAAAGTGAGCAACGCTGCACGCCAGGCAAGGCACAGACAAGATGAGACCGAGGAGATGCAGAAGAGTCGGCTGGCCACCACGCTGAACGCCAGGCAACACACAGACAAGCTGAGACCGAGGAGATGCGGAAGAGTCAGCTGGCCGCCAACACCAGTACGCCGCAGGCATGACTGTGAACAACACAGCCGTCTGAGACAGGAGGAGACCCTTCAGTGGTCTGAACGAAGAAGAAGAAGACCCACCAGATGATGTCTATATGACAGCACAGACAGAGCACATGACTCCCTACAAGACATATACTGTATATACTGTATATACAGTATACTGTATATACGTATATACTATACTGTATATATATAAGATAAGATAAGCCTTTATTAGTCCCACAACGAACACAGGTAAGCAACATAACACAGAACAGTGACAGGCAGGAGAAGAAGTAACAAGCAGGGGCAAACAGTCCCAGATGGCAGGGCATATTTTGTGTGATTTTTTATGTTTTGCTGCATACAAACAAGTTTGTCCTTCATCCAGGACAAACTGGTCCTGGGTGAAGGGCCAGACTAAGAACGATCCAACAGACTCCCCCTCATGGATCGTCACCTTATTGTGGTGGGGGGGGTTTGCGTGCCCCAGTGATCCCAGGAGCTATGTTGTCCGGGGGAATTTGCCTCTGATAGGGTCTCCCAAGACAAACTGGTCCTGGGTGAAGGGCCAGACTAAGAACGATCCAACAGACTCTCATGATAAATTGTATATCAAGGATTCAGTGTACCCCGCCCGGTATGGGATTACCGGGGCCCCACCCTGGAGCCAGGCCTGGGGGAGGGGCTCGAAGGCTAGCGTCTGGTGGCCGGGTTTCCACCCATGGGACCCGGCTAGGCTCAGCCCGAAGGAGTTACATGGGTCCGCCCTCCAGTGGGCTCACCACCTGCAGGAGGGATCATGGGGGTCCGGTGCTATGTGGATTAGGTGGCGGTCAAAGGCGGAGACCTTGGCGGACTGATCCCAAGCTTTCTAAACTGGCTTTTGGTACGTGGAATGTCACCTCTCTGGTGGGGAAGGAGCCTGAGCTGGTGTACGAGGTTGAGAGATACCGGCTAGATATAGTCGGCCTCACCTCAACACACAGCTCCGGTTCCGGAACCAGTCTTCTGGAGAGGGGCTGGAGCTTGGCCTTTTCTGGAGTTGCCCCGGGCGAGAGGCGACGAGCAGGGGTGGGTATTCTTGTATCACCCCACCTTGCTGCCTCTATATTGGAGTTTTCCCCGGTGGACGAAAGGGTTGCTTCCCTGCGCCTTTGGGTTGGGAAACGGGTCCTGACCATCATTTGTGCCTATGCACCAAATGATGTTTCAGAGTACCCACCCTTTTTGGAGTCTGTGACTGGGGTGCTGGAGGGTGCTCCTCTTGGAGACTCCATTGTCCTACTGGGGGACTTCAATGTGCACGTGGGCAATGACAGTGAAACCTGGAGGGGGGTGATTGGGAGGAACGGCCTGCCCGATCTGAACCCGAGTGGTGTCCATATGTGCACCTGGCACCAGGACACCCTAGGTCGCAGGTCAATGATCGATTTTGTTATCGTATCATCAGACCTGCGACCGTATGTCTTGGGACACCCGAGTAAAGAGAGGTGCAGAGCTGTCAACTGATCACCACCTGGTGGTGAGTTGGATCCGATGGCAGGGGAGGAAGCCATTCTGACCTGGTAGACCCAAACGTATAGTATGGGTGTGCTGGGAACGTCTGGCTGAGGCCCCTGTCCGGGAGGTCTTCAACTCCCACCTCCGGAAGAACTTCAACCACATTCCGAGGGAGTCTGGAGACATGGAGTCTGAATGGGCCATGTTCTCCACCTCTGTTGTTGAAGCGGCGGCCCAGAGCTGCGGCCGCAAGGTGGTCGGTGCATCTCGTGGTGGCAACCCCCGAACCAAGTGGTGGACACCAGTGGTGAGGGGGGCCATTAAGCTGAAGAAGGAGTCCTATCAAGCTTGGTTGGCTTGTGGGACTCCCGAAGCAGCTGAGGTGTACCAGCAGGCCAAGCGGAGTGCAGCTTGGGTGGTTGCTGAAGCAAAAACCCGGGTATGGGAGGAGTTTGGTGAGGCCATGGAACAAGACTTTCGGTCAGCCTCAAAGAGATTCTGGCAAACTGTTCGGTGGCTCAGGAGGGGAAAGCAGCTCCCCGTCCACACTGTGTATGGTGCGGATGGGACACTGTTGACTTCGACTGGGGATATCGTCGGGCGGTGGAAGGAATACTTCGAGGATCTCCTCAATCCCACTGATACGCCTTCCACAGAGGAAGCAGGGTTTGGGGACGAGGGGGATGACTCGCCTATCACAGGGGCTGAGGTCGCCAAGGTGGTTAAAAATCTCCTTGGTGGCCGGGCCCCGGGGGTGGACGAGATTCGCCCTGAGTACCTCAAGGCCCTGGATGTTGTTGGGTTGTCATGGTTGATACGCCTCTGCAACATTGCGTGGAGGTTGGGGGCAGTGCCTTTGGCATGGCAAACCGGGGTGGTGGTTCCTCTCTTCAAAAAAGGGGACCGGAGGGTGTGCTCCAACTTTAGAGGGATCACACTCCTCAGCCTCCCTGGGAAGGTCTATGCCAAGGTACTGGAGAGGAGAGTCCGGCCGTTGGTCGAACCTCGGATTCAGGAGGAGCAATGTGGTTTTCGTCCTGGCCGTGGCACATCGGACCAGCTCTTTACCCTCTCGAGAATTCTTGAGGGTTCGTGGGCATTTGCCCAACCAGTTTACATGTGTTTTGTGGACTTGGAGAAGGCATTTGACCGCGTCCCTCGTGGATTTTTGTGGGGGGTGTTTCGGGAGTATGGGGTATCGGGCTTGTTGTTACGAGCTATTCGGTCTCTGTACGACCGTTGTGAGAGTTTGGTTCGTATTGCCAACACTTGGTCGGAGTCATTCCCAGTGAGAGTTGGACTCCGCCAGGGCTGCCCTTTGTCACCGATCCTGTTCATAATTTTTATGGACAGGATTTCTAGGCGCAGCCAGGGAATGGAGGGTGTCGTGCTTGGTGACCACAGGATCTCATCTCTGTTGTTTGCAGATGATGTTGTCCTGTTGGCTTCATCCAGCAACGACCTACAGCTCTTGCTGGGACGGTTTGCCGCTGAGTGTGAAGTGGCTGGGATGAGAATCAGCACCTCCAAGTCCGAGTCCATGGTCCTCAGCCGGAAAAAGGTGGATTGTCCTCTCCGGGTTGGGGACAGGCTCCTGCCCCAAGTGGAGGAGTTTAAGTATCTTGGGGTCTTGTTCACGAGTGAGGGGAAAATGGAGCGAGAGATCGACAGACGGATTGGAGCAGCATCTGCAGTGATGCGGACGTTGTACCGGTCTGTTGTGGTGAAGAGGGAGCTTAGTTCTAAGGCAAAGCTGTCGATTTACCAGTCAATCTACGTTCCTACTCTCACCTATGGTCACGAGCTTTGGGTAATGACCGAAAGAACGAGATCGCGAATACAAGCGGCTGAAATGAGCTTTCTCCGTAGGATTGCTGGACTCACCCTCAGAGATAGGGTGAGGAGCTCAGTCATCCGGGAGAGGCTCAGAGTAGAACCGCTGCTCCTCCACATTGAAAGGAGTCAGTTGAGGTGGTATGGGCATCTGATTAGGATGCCTCCTGGACGCCTCCCACTTGAGATGTTTCAGGCACGTCCCACTGGGAGGAGACCCCGGGGCAGACCCAGGACTCGCTGGAGAGACTATGTGTCCCAGCTGGTCTGGGAACGCCTTGGTATCCCCTCTGAAGAGCTGGAGCAGGTGGCTGGGGAGAGGGAAGTCTGGGGTTCTCTGCTTGAACTGCTGCCTCCGCGACCCGGACCTCCAGAAAAGCGGTAGAAGATGGATGGATGCATGCATGCATACAAAAGCCGTCACATGTGATTGCCACTTAGTGCTGTGTTGCTATACCAACTGTCCTGTAACTGGCAAGAATTCTGTTCCAATGCATCCCCTCTATGGGCATGCACAGGTTTCTACGGGCATGCACGGGTATGCACTAGTAATAATAATAAAAGATTCATAATTATGTGTGTTGAGCGTGTATTTGTGGCAAATGGGCACCTGCTACAGGTGGGATGCCGGCATTTTCTGTCTGTTGCTGGCAGACTCCACAGTATGGCTGGCATTCAAAGCAGAGCAAAGAAGGGGAAAAAAAACGTTAAAAGTAATTTTTTTTTTCTTAAATTATGCAGCAGTTTGAATTTTAAAAGACTGAGCCCTAAAACGGGAACATTTGTTTATGACAGCTTATGTTATGTAACATAATTTTTCTCCAATGTGTTGTAGTCGGCTTTAGTTTAGTGGCCGCATGAATTAATTTCAAGGCTGTGCAGAGACCATTTGAGAGGTAGGAGCACAAATTAATTAAGAAAGGGCACGTGGAATGAGATTTGTTAAAAATATACTATGTCAGGTTTATATTGTAATGTCGGGGCTGTGTTAAGGGGGTGGGGATTCTCCCGGCATCAGCTGCATCAACTACTGTGTGGACAACACTGTACCCACCAAGATCATACGGTGTTGCTCGAACAACAAACCCTGGATCAACCCTGAGATAAAATCACTACTGAGAGAGAAGAAGAGGATCTTCAGGTCGGGGAACAGGGAGATGCTGAAGTCCGTACAGAGGGAGCTGAGGAGGAAGATCAGAGAAGGCAAGCACAGCTTCACGAAGAAGATGGAGGACAAGCTGCAACACAGTAACATCAGCGGGGTCTGGAGAAACCTCAAAACCATCGTTGGGCTCTAGAATACCTCCTCCCAGGCCACGGGGGGCAGGGAGTGGGTGAACAATCTGAACCTGTTTTTTAATAGGTTTGACCAACCGCCCTCCCCCCCGCCTGCACAACAACCACTGCTGCCTCTAAAGTCATTGAGACCTGCCGTCCACTCCACCAACACCCCCCCACTCCCAGCACATAGCCCCCCAAACTGACCCTCACTAAGACCCAGGTGAGGGCGGAGCTGAGAAAGACCAAGTCGAGGAAGGCGTCGGGCCCGGACTGCATCAGCGCGAAGCTCCTCAAGTCCTGTGCAGACCAGCTGTGTGGGATTGTGGAGCACATCTTCAACCTGAGCCTGAAGCTGGGGAGGGTACCACAGTTGTGGAAAACATCTTGTGTGGTACCTGTACCAAAGACTTCCCACCCCAAAGACCTGAACAGCTACAGACCAGTGGCCCTGACGTCTCACCTGATGAAGACCCTGGAAAGACTGCTCCTTGCTCACCTCCGCTCCCTGGTGGGACCAGCGATGGATCCACTCCAGTTCGCCTACCAGCATGGCATCAGGGTGGAGGATGCAGTGATCTTCCTCCTTCACCGTTCCCTGTTCCACCTGGAGAAGCCTGGGAACGCGGTGAGGATCATGTTCTTTGACTTCTCCAGTGCTTTCAACACCATCCAACCGATGATCCTGAGGGACAAGCTGCTGTGCGCAGGGGTGGACCAGCACCTGTCATCGTGGATCCTGGACTACCTCACAAACCGGCCACAGTTTATTAGAACCCAGGATTGTGTGTCCGACACGATCATCGGTAGCACAGGGGCCCCCCAGGGAACGGTTTTGGCTCCCTTCCTGTTCACCCTTTATACTGAGGACTTCTCACACAACACAACACACTGCCATCTACAGAAGTTCTCTGACGACTCAACGATCGTCGGCCTCATCTCCAACGGAGATGAAGCTGAGTACAGAGGACTTATCCAGGACTTCGTGGACTGGTGCCATCGGAACTGCCTCCAGATCAACGTGAGAAAAACTAAGGAGCTGGTGGTGGACTGCCACAGGCAAGAACAACCCCTCACAGCACCAGTAAACATCCAGGGAACAGACATCGAGATGGTGACATCCTACAAGTACCTGGGTGTTCATCTGAACAATAAACTAGACTGGTCACACAATACTGACGCACTCTACAAGAAGGGACAGCGCAGGCTGTTCCTACTGAGGAGGCTCAGGTCTTTTGGTGTACAAGGGGTGCTCCTGAAGACTTTCTACGATTCGGTGGTGGCATCAGCCATCACTTTTGGAGTGGTCTGCTGGGGCAGTGGCATCACAGCAGCCGATAGGAAGAGACTGAACAAACTGATTAAGAAAGCTAGCTCTGTCCTGGGGCAGCGCCTTGACCCAGTGGAGGAGATAGGAGAGAGAAGGATGGTGGCTAAGCTGTCATCTCTGCTGGAGTCCGAGTCCCACCCCTATGCAGGACATACTGAACGCACTGAGGAGCTCATTTAGCAGTAGGCTACATCATCCTAGGTGCGCGACAAAGAGGTTTCGCAGGTCCTTCCTACCTATGGCTGTCAGACTTTATAACCTAAGCAGGACTGCTCGTAGAGATAGCAAAAAAACATGACGACCTAATAGTATTGAATACAAAAGACCCAACAGACTTACACAATGGTCCCCTCCAGTATACAACTAGGACAATATCAGTCGCTACGGAGGGTGACAATATGTATGGGTACATATTCATACTGTGTGGGGTAACTAAATAGACGGTTATGCTGTTTATTCCATCTAGCTACAATGCTCCGCACTTTGTGTATATATTTATATATTTATGTGTACATATGTATATTCACTGCTCTTATTTTCGTATCTTCTAAATTATTGCTCAGACAGAGTAATATTGACAGAGTGTTGCTGTCCCTGTGCTGTTGCAATCCTGGAATTTCCCCATTGTGGGACTAATAAAGGCTTATCTTATCTTATCTTATTATTAGTGTGATTATTCGTGTGTTCTAAGTGTTATTGCTGTGTCATTATAACTGCATTATAATGGCACAGCAGTGTTATAAGACCAGTTAGAGCAGTGATTGATCATGTGCTTGTGTCACCATAAGTGAGACGGGGGTCTGTGAGAATTACCTCCCCTCCTGTCTGTGTTGAGTGGGTGTGTATAAAATAAATCCTGTTTCGTCACAGCCATCTCTCCTTTCTTGTGTGAACCCTTACAACGTCACACTGGTGTCAGAAGTGGGATATGGAGGAGGAACTGCGCCGGACCACAGCAGTGCGGCCACGGAGAAGACAGCCACGGCGGAGCGAGGAAGGGTGCTTCCACTGCAGGGAGCCAGGACACATCGTGCGGCACTGCCCGGTACCCACCCCCGCCACAAACCGGCCCCGCCCCAACGTTAAACTAGAGCAAGGTGGCATGGACGGGGACCTGCCGCCTCCCATAGACATTTTCCCCGATGAGCTGTCACCACGTGTGAGCTGAATTGGACACTCGCCAGGAATATACCTACAGTGCAGCTTGGACAACTTGCCGATCTGGGCCCTGATCGACATCAGTCCTACCATCTCCCTGGTCCGACCCGGAGTGCTGCCAGGTACGGACGAGGCAGAACCGCAGGGGTGGGAACCCACCGGGTGCTGCGTCACCACAGCCACCGGTGAGCGCGCCAGAGGAGGGCAGCGAGTTCTTGTGGTGGGGGTGGCCGGCCAGAACACAAACCACCCATTCTGACAGGCTGACATTCAAGACCCCTGCATTATTGGACTCGATCTGCTCGCAGCATGGGGTGCAAAAATTGACACCGCCAGATCGTCCCTCCTGCTGGGGGCTTGGACCATCATGCTCTGCAGCAGGGCCCAGAGGAGGAACCCTGGGGCCTGCGTGATCGAGGGGCCGCCAGGACGGACCGAACTGGGCGGGTCACCGCAAGAACTGAACACAACAACGCCACTAGCACGAGCAGAGGGAGCGCGGTCACCGATAGAGACAGCAAGGGGGAGGGCCACAGCGGAGCGGGTCAATGTGTCAGCAGAAATGCAGCAGGCGGTCGAGGAATTGTTCCAGCAGAGCTGCAGCAGACTGGAATCGGGACAGAGACGCCAGCTGCGGGAGCTGTTGGACTGCTACATTGACGTCTTTGCTGTCAAGGGTGAGGAGTGCACCTGAACCAGTTTGGTGCAGCACGGAATTGACACCGGTGAGACCAGGCCGATCCGGCTCCGCCCCCGCCATCTGCCTTTTTCAAGGCGGGCAGCGGCAGAACAAAAAATACGGGAAATGCTGGAGGAAGAGATTATTGAGCCCTTCAGCAGCCCCTGGGCGGCGCCGGTGGTGCTGGTTAGGAAGAAGGACGGTTCATGGCGGTTCTGTGTGGACTGTCGGCGCCTGAATGACGTCACCCACAAGGATTCCTACCCCCTGCCCCGCATTGATGATGCGCTGGATTACATCACTGGCTCCAGATGGTTCAGCTCGCTGGACCTCCAGAGCGGCTATTGGCAGGTAGAACTGTCACCTGAGGCCCGCCAGAAAACAGCCTTCTCCATCGGGCAGGGACTGTATCAGTTCAAGGTGATGCCGTTTGGACTTTGCAACGCCCCGGCCACCTTTGAACATCTGATGGAACGAGTGTTGGCTCACATGCCCCGGAGCTGCTGCATCATTTACCTGGATGACCTGCTGGTTCACGCAGCTGACTTTGATGGCGCCCTGTCCAACCTCTGGGAGGTATTGGACGCCATCCGACAGACCGGGCTGCAGCTGCACCCGTGGAAATTCCTGAGCCACGTCGTCAGCGCAGCGGGAGTCGCCACTGATGCAGAGAAAGTGGCAGCGGTGAAAAACTGGCCAGTGCCGGGGGATGTGGGAGAGCTACGGAGTTTTCTCGGACTGGCCTCCTATTATAGGAGATTTGTGAAAGCCTTCGCCACCATCACCAGCCCGCTGCATCAGCTGACACAGAAGGGCCATGCGTTTCAGTGGAGTGAGAGCTGTGCTGCTGCTTTTTCCTGGCTTCGCTCAGCACTCATCGGAGCCCCCATCCTGCAGTATCCCGAACCGCCCTTTCATCGTGGACACGGACGCCAGCAACCCAGGAGGGAGAACACGGAGAGCAGGCATTTGCTTTCTTCAGCCGCATTCTCAGCAGAGCCGAAAGGAATTATTGCGTTACAGAGAGCTGTTGGCTGTCATCCAAGAGTTTCGCCATTTTCGCCCATATGTGTACGGGGGGAGGTTCTAGCTCAGGGCGGATCATGCTTCCCTGACCTGGTTGCTGAACTTTAAAGAGCCGGATGGACAGTTGGTGAGATGGCTGGAGGCACTGCAGGATTATGATTTTTTGATTGTGCATTGGGCAGGCCGCCTCCATGCCAACGCTGACGCGCTGTCTCGGCGTCCCTATGCCGCGGAGGACTGTCAGCACTACCAGCGGGCAGAGGATCGAGACCAGGCCGTCCCACGGGCTGCTGCTCTCTGGACCGCTGTGAGCAGTAATAACACACCGGCACACAGCTCCGCCTCGGATAATCAGTCAGCTCTCCCCAGCGATGATGTCACAGAGGCCCTCAGCACACAGCAGCTGCAGAGCGAGCAGGACAGCGATCCGGTCATTTCCCGGGTTCGGCAGTGGCCGGACGTGGGCCAGCGGCCCGCCTGGTGGGCTGTGTCTGCGCTGGACCCAGAGACCAAGGCCCTACACTCCCAGTGGGCCAATCTCCGCTGTCACGAGGGTGTTGTGTATTGGCAGTGGCAGGCTCCAGCTGTGCAGCGTCACGTCTGGCAGCTGCTGGTTCCCCAGTAACGTACTCCAGCTGGTCCATGGGGTGGTGGGGGCAGGCCACTTCGGGGTGACGAAGACTCTGCAGCGTCTTCGAGCCCAGTTCTACTGGCCCGGATGTTGCCAGGATGTAGAGCTCCATGTCCATCGCTGCGGCACCTGCACGGCTCAGAAAGGGCTGACTCAGCAATCCCACGCCCCCTTGCAGCAGTACCGGGTCGGAGCACCGATGGTGTGGGTAAGAGTGGACATTCTGGGCCCTTTCCCGACCATGGACCGGGGGAACTGCTACGTGCTGGTCACAATGGATTACTTCACCAAATGGCCAGAGGCGTACGTGGTCCCTGATCAGAGTGCCGCCACCACAGCATCAAAGCTGGTGGATGAGATGTTTTGTCGATTTGGCGCACCAGAGGAGCTGCACAGCGATCAGGGTCGGAACTTTGAGGCAGAGGTCTTCAGGGAGGTCTGCAGGCGGCTGGGCATCCGGAAGACCCGGACCACCCTGCTGCATCTACAGAGCGATGGCCTGGTCGAACGGTTCAACCGGACCCTTACCACCCAGCTCGCTGTCCTAGTGGACCAGCGACAGCGAGACTAGGACCTGCATCTGCCCTTTGTTCTGTGGGTGTACCGGATGGCAGCCCAGGAATCCACCCGGTGCACTCCTCCAGTGCTGATGTTTGGACGCGAGCTGCACACGCCAGTGGATTTGGTGCCCCCCCCCCCCCGAGCCAGAGGTGGAGGGAAAACCGGGGTTGGATTATTTGTTTTGCTTGAAGGAACGTCTCCACACGGTGCACGGACTGGCTCGGGAGGCCCTGGCAGCAGCGGGGAGCCGGCAGAAGCAGGCATATGACTCCCACTGCCAGGGGAGGGACTTTGCACCAGGAGATCGAGTCTGGGTTTTCTGCCCGGAGTGGAAAAGGGGACTGTCACCAAAATTGGTGAGCCATTCGTCGGGACCGTGTGAGGTCCTACAGCGACTGTTGGATGTAGTGTACAGGGTGAGGCTGCAGAAAAGAGACCAGGTCGTGGTACTCCACCACGACCGTCTCGCCCTGTACCAGCCATCTGCCCCGCGGGTGGTCGAGTTGGGGTCTTCATTCCGACCAGATACTCCGGCCGAGGCACAGATGGACACTAGCGGGCCTGTACGTACTAGTCACTGACAATGGCGGCTGCCCCGACACCTGGACGGATTTGTGTTGGACTTTTGAGCTGGACTTTATTATTCTGGGGACAGAAACCAGTCCGGGGGGGACAGTGTAATGTTGGGGCTGTGTTAAGGGGACGGGGATTCTCCCGGCATGCTTGGGCCGTGGAGGTCTGTTATTATTCGTGTTATTATTCGTGTGTTCTAAGTGTTATTGCTGTGTCATTATAACTGCATTATAATGACACAGCAGTGTTATAAGACCAGTTAGAGCAGTGATCGATCATGTGTTTGTGTCACCATAAGTGAGACAGGGGTCTGTGTGAATGACATCCCCTCCTGTCTGTGTTGAATGGGTGTGTATAAAATAAAGCCTGTTTCGTCACAGCCATCTTTCCTTTCTTGTGCGAACCCTCACAACGTCACAATATGTTACTTAGTTGGTATCTATTTTACTAATAACTACACTCATGGACATAATACCCCACAGATTTTTACAAATTATCAACTGCCACAAAGACCATGGTCTTCATCATTAATTATGTAAAGGTCAATGACATAAAAAAAAAGGGCAGCTTCCATTGAAAAATGATTAACTCTTCAAAATAAAAACATCTTTACAAAAATCTGAAAAGGCTTTTCTTTCAGTAAATAAATAATTAAAACTTCATTCAAATGACTAAATCGTTGCAAAAAAAAATTAAAAAGGCCATTTGCCTAGTCAGCAAAATGAGCCCAAACCATTTTCTCTGTTAAACTGCCCTCCTCCATCTCCACAAAGACTGCAAGGATAGTTTATACAGGACAACATAGTACAGGTGCATCTCAATAAATTAGAATGTCATCAAAAAGTTGATTTATTTCAGTAATTCTGTTAAAAAAAAATTAAACTCATATACTGTAGATTCATTACACACAAAGTGATATATTTCAAGTGTTTATTTCTTTTAATGTTGATGGTTATGACTTACAGCTCATGAAAACTGTAGTGTTCTGGTCAGGACTGCAACTCGTCCATGCTTTGTTCCCTTTTGACCCATTTATCATGTTTTCCCTCTGTTTGTACAGCCCCCACCCATCCTGTGCTGCCCAATGGCCTTGATGGTGCTCACCTGTTCTGTATTGTCTTGATTGCTCCCCTCTCTATACATGTGCATTTTCAGTCTGTGTTCTTTGCTGCATTCTTATGTTAACTCTATGTTAACCTTGCTATTATTTACACCACGTTGTTTGGATTATCTTTTTTTTTTTCACTCCACGTCATCTAGATCATTATTTCATTTCACTTCTGCCCTCGGGCAGTGTTTATTTTGTGTTATAATAAATCATGGTTTACCAGATTAGCCTGGAGATTGGTCCCTCCTTTTCTTCTTTGGCCCAGAGGGGCAAGCACTTCTCTGACAGTAGGACACAGCCAGTAATGGACCCAGCGGGTGAGTCTGGTAAGAGGACTCACCTCAACCCCTTGTTTCCCTGAGGACATCTCCACCTCAGCTGGGTTCCTAACAGAGGAGGTGAGCTCAGGTGCGGCTCCTGCTCCTCTCCACGTGCAGGCTCCAGCAGTGACTGTCCCGCCTCGTGTGCACGCCTCACCAGTGACTGTTTCGCCTCACATGCACGCTTCAGCAGTGACTGTTTTGCCTCACGTGCACACTCCAGCAGTGACTGTTTTGCCTCATGTGCACGTTTCAGCAGAGACTGCTCCACCTCATGTGCACGCTTCTGCAGAGATTGCTCCTCTTGAGGCCATCATTCCAACATCGACAGCACCGGGGTCCTCGCCAGTGGAAGAGCAGGAGTTAAGGCAAGTCCTCTTCTTTGTTTTCTTAAAGGCGTCGGCCGGACGAAATTTCAATATCGCTAAATCATATCTTAAATTTTTGTGTGAGACGAGCTAATTTGAGCTTTCTCCGTAGGATTGCTGGACTCACCCTCAGAGATAGGGTGAGGAGCTCAGTCATCCGGGAGAGGCTCAGAGTAGAACCGCTGCTCCTCCACATTGAAAGGAGTCAGTTGAGGTGGTATGGGCATCTGATTAGGATGCCTCCTG
Organism: Pholidichthys leucotaenia; assembly: GCA_020510985.1. NCBI lineage: Eukaryota > Metazoa > Chordata > Actinopteri > Cichliformes > Pholidichthyidae > Pholidichthys > Pholidichthys leucotaenia. Next base: position 263,687,334 of record CM035843.1, read on the forward strand.
GACGCCTCCCACTTGAGGTGTTTCAGGCACGTCCCACTGGGAGGAGACCCCGGGGCAGACCCAGGACTCGGTGGAGAGACTATGTCTCCCAGCTAGTCTGGGAACGCCTTGGTATCCCCTCTGAAGAGCTGGAGCAGGTGGCTGGGGAGAGGGAAGTCTGGGCTTCTCTGCTTGAACTGCTGCCTCCGCGACCCGGACCTCCGGAAAAGCGGTAGAAGATGGATGGATGGATGGATGGACGAGCTAATTTGAACCGCACATGTTTTGGTGTCAACAAATGTCGCATAAGCTGACAATGCGCTATTGAAGTATGATTTCCTTGAGAGCTGTCTGTCTGCCAAGCGATCAGCGGCTAAAATGGCCACTGACTGTGTGACGTCAGGTCAGGGAGCGACCAGCAAACACTCGACGGACATTGCGTGTTGTTTACGTTCGGCGATAACAGATATTTCTAGGAGTACTTGTGGATTACAAATAGAGTATTTATTACGATTAGGATTTCAGTGATCGAATTAATTATGGTTTGGCGTTGTGTTGTCTACGGGTGCGACGGGGAGCACGCGGTGAGTGTTTATGAATTTCCCCTGCCTGGGAAAATCAGAACCGCATGGGTGAATTTCGTTCAGAAAACGCGAAAAAATTGGAATTATGTCGCAAAATCACCCAACATATGCAGTAGACATTTCGTTGACAGCGATTTTGAGAATAAGATGCAATTTGAAATGAAATTAGCAAAAAGATTGCTGATAAAAAAAATCGGCTGTTCCAACTATATTGTGACGTTTGCAAGGGTTCACACAAAAAAACAATGGAGCAGATGGCTCTGATCAACCAGATTTATTTTCACACACCCCGACCCCCAACCTGCAACTTAGTACCCAGAGCAGTGGAGGTCATTCCCACAGACCTCTGTTTACATCACGGTTATACACACATGGTACATCTTGCCCTAATCCTGCTAAACACTGCTGGGCCATTATAATGCAGTTATAATGACACAGCAGTATAACTCAGAAGTAACACATTTAACACACACAGTAACGTTTCAAACTGGCAAAGCATGCTGGGAAATCCCTGGCTCCCTTAAAATGGCCCCGACGTTACAATATATCCGTTCATTTCAAAGTCCCACTCTCAGACAAGTGTCAGTGACAGTGGCATGAACAGCAAGGGTGATCTACCGATGCGATCTGCTGTCAGAAAGAGAAGTAAACAGGGTAAGTTTTCTTTTTTTAATATTCACTGCCAATATTTACTAAAATTATTTACAAGCAATGAATTTCATTGCCTTAACAACTTATCAAATATTAGAATTTTAGGGTATTCATACTAATCAAATATGAAATATTCAGTGCTGTATAGGGAGGTGGTTGTGCCTGTTTGCTCAAGTTATATTTCTATATATGTAATCCAATTTGACACCTCTGGAATGAAATTATGTTGATCTACTGTTTTTGCAGATGTTATCCACTGTCACTCAACCTTCAAATACTGTGGATTTTTTTTTTGAATTTGATTATTCAGCAGTTGTCCTCATTGCAGTCATCCATGTGAGGTAACAAGTCACACTAAAGGCTCTCTGTTGGTGATCAAACAACATTGTCCACATTGTGTTGAGGATCTATCCTGGCACAGCCAGCCGATGATCAGGGACATGCCAGCTGGTAACATACAGCTTTCATCCGCCATTCTCTTCACTGGGGCGTCATATGTCAAGGTCCTCAGAGTTCTAAATGCAGCCGGTATCGTTGGAATTTCCACGACCACTTACAAGGAGCTTTCGATTTCTAATTTTTATTAAATTAATTTTATTTCAGAATATGTGGATGATCTGATGAATACTCTTTTCGACAAAACCTTGGTTGATCCAACCCACTTATTGGAGCAGTGGCACTCTGTACAAGCCAGAGTTGCAGCAACATTGAGTGCCAAATTTCAGCGTCCCATCAAAGCTGATGCTGTTGAGCAACATGTATCTAGATTTTCAAAATCAAACATGTAAAAGTAGAATAAATTTCCAATTAGCAATGAAAGTTCAGCTTTCAATTGTTAGGGAAGCAACATATTTTGCTAAGACAAAAAAATATAAGCCTAAGATTTTTAGAGAAATGTGCTTTTAAAAATTGAACACGAATTTTACACCATAAAATGGTTGAAAAATTACTCTAATGTATATGAGATCCGACTTTGATGAATGCTGAAATATTAGAATTATAAAATTGACATGCACATTAATAAACTCAATATATGATTTTAAAAAACTTTATTTAAATAACATTGATCACAAATCTAATCTTGGTAGGCAAAATCCCTTGTAGTGATCAGATGGGAATGTTTCTCTGATGAGGCTCACAGCACAGGCAGGCAATATCACCCTCACTTCTTTCCCAAGATATCCCCAACACCACCGGACCAGGTGCCTGTAGGCTATGAATCTGTATCGCCTGAAAAATATGGGGTTGGCATTGATTATTCCGTTTGCATTGATTATTGAATGTATTGAATGATTTCTTCATAATTGATCTGGAAAATTAAAACACATGAATAAATATTGTTTAAAAACTCACTCATGTTGACTTGCGTCATGATCACCATATTGCTGTCTGTAGGCCAGATAAGCTGTCTGTAAAACCCAGATGTCAAGACAGACAGAACGGAAACCGGGGTGATCAGTGATACACCTTGGTAGGTTATCATCTGTGTATCCACAGCCCATCAGTTCTTCTAGTTTCTCCTTCACCTTCAATACCTCCTGGCAGCACCGAGATTCAGTTGATGTTGGCATAATGTTGCATTTCTCACAAGTGCACCTGTTAAAAAAAATGGTATAATCAGATGCTTATAATAAACTAATGGCTCGTGGGAGTGCTATATAAACTGGTCTATGAAGTTTGATTAGAAAATATTTAAAACATGTAAAAAATTTTGAGAAGAAAGAGAAGTTATAGGAAAACAATAATGAATCTCAATAATCATGATCCATAATGGATCATGTTGATCCATCAATCTCTTAAGAGAATTATGTAGCTTTTGAGACTAGGATTAACATGATGATGATTAACAACATCTCCTAACAAACTCGTAAAGTACACATCCCTCACATACATTATCCTTTTATTTCCAATGATAGTTTCTAAATGTTTCTAATGTTTATAAGTCGCCAAGTAAAGCAGCGAGGGAACAATTGGCAGTTTTATTTTGATAATTAAGTGTGTGACCATGCATATCGCCTAAAAAAAAAAAAAATTTCAAAGAATATTTTACCAATATAAATCGGTGAGGCGCTCGTCCTCAATGTGGTCTGCTCCGGTCGCTGTTTCGTCCGCATCTTCCTCCGCACCCTCGGGCTCGAACAAATACGGCTGAATAACCCCATCAGCACCACCCAAAACTACTTCATCATCAGATTCTTCAGTGTCAATATCATCACTTATACTGCGGTCGTCATACTCGATAAAATAATCGCTGTCCGAATCACTCTGCTGTCGTTCAGCCATTTCCTGTTTCTCCCAGACCTGACGTCACTGCTGCCCGCCCCTATCGAGAGATGGTGGTACTGCAGCATCACTAAGTGAAATATGGGCTATTAACAAATAAAGTCATTTATGGAGGCTGGTGACACATTTTAAATCACGGGAATGGCCAGAATGGAATATTTTCATACAATCATTTTATTGGTTCAATAAAAAAATGTCACCGTCCGAGGCCTTTAATATCTGTATTAGAGAGGTCTTGTCTTACTCCTGGTGAGGAGACCTAGTTGCAGCTTTCATCTGCTTCTGAGCTCTCCCCACCAAGCTCTTCTGCTGACTGTTTGGGTGTGGTTCCTGCTTCAACCTGTACCTCTTCCTCCCTGTCCAAGGTGGCGGCGTTGGAGGAGGATTCCTGGGCATCTGGACCGGATGCGCCCCTGCCGTCTCAGCCTGAGGTCAGTGCGCCCCAGCCATTTCATTCGGGAATCGGCACACCCAAACCATCAGCACATCAGGTTGGCGGCCTTCAGTCATCTGATCCAGAGCTCAGCACTCCCCAGCTGTCTCATCCAGACGTCAGCACACCCCAGCCGTCTCTTTCAGTGGTCAGCGCGTCCCAGCCATCGCATCCAGGTCAGCACATCCCTGTCACACCCGAGCGCTAATTTTGTCCGCGCTCGGGCCACACACCATTCCTGTCAGGCTTTGACAGCAGTGTTGTCATTCTGGCTCCCCGGGTTCTGATTGGACAAACGCTCGAGAGTTTCCTGCTGTCAAAGTCTGAGCAGCTGTGCTGCATTTGCAGTCGTTAGTAGCCGGCTTTAAATGCCGGCGCCAGCGGCTGCATCTTGCGGCAGTCTCGTCAAACATTCATCTAATGTTAATCCTCGATTCCTCCTCTCATGTAAGTGTGTTTATTGATTGAGGTTATCGTTTGTATTCCTTGCCCTTTTCCTTTGTCAGACGGTGAGCGAGCGTTCCTCGTCTCAGCCGTCAATGATCGTTTGGTATGCTAACAAGTAATCTTGCTGCTCAGCCCACGCAGCTAATTATCTTGTCCTTCCCTTTTCCTGAACTGTGAATAAACTGTGCAATTTCACTGGACTGTGGCGTCTTATGCTGGCTCGTGAGGGCCAGACCTGACAGTAGACTGCCGCCAGAAGGAGACGCCGTTCTCGGTGAAGTTGCATTCAGGAGAACTTAGCTCCTTCTCTGTCTGGGTACGGTGTGCTGTGGACCCAATGCCATCATGGAGGGGCCGTGCCTGGTGTCAGAGCCACGAGTTGGCAGATGTCCTGGAGTACGTGAACGAGACACTCATCTCTGCTTCCTTCCAGCACTACGACCCCAATGTACACTGGTACCTCGGAGCAGAAGGGGGCCCCAGAGACACGGCGTATAGGCCCACCCTGTGTGGACACGCCCTGGCGCCCATCAACCCCTACCCCAACTATGGGTAAATAGCCCCACTGCCTTGTGGGTAATCTATTAAGGTGAAGACTAAGGGAGCAACCCCTGACAGAAAAGCAATGTGCTGGTGGTGCGCAAAAGGCGGGACTTAAAAGACCAAGGACCCGGCAGCCTCCTGCAGCCATGTTGAGGGACTGGTCGTCATGGGCTTACCCACGCCACCGGATTTACCTCATCATTGTGAAGACAATGCTATTGGGAAGAGCGCGCCCCCTACGGCACTCTAAATAATTCAATGCGCAGGTGTCCACCTCTGACCATGGTGGGCCTTACCTTCCTGGACATCTGGTTGAAGTCTGGCGGCGACAGGGTGTGTGGCGACGGGAGCAGGTATGAATGTTACTGGGAGCTCCTAGCTATAACCCTGCACGTCAGCAGCACAGGGCTATTGTGGTCGCTAACAGCTGGGGTGGCAGCTGTTTTCGGCAGACCCCTGTGTGATTGAGCAGCCCTATTTAGGACAGCATTGCTCACCCCAACTGGGGAGGGGCCTAGAAAAAGCGGCCTAAAAATTGCCCACCCATCTTTCGCCTGAACAGGTTACAGCGCCTGTTGGGTCATTCCACCTCTGCAGTCGAAATAATAAAAAGAGAACATGCAACCTAAAACTGGCAACATGGAATGTAAGGACACTCCTGGATCGAGGTTCTGATAGACCCCATAGGAGAACAGCTCTGGTTGCTGCTGAACTGAGTCACTACAACATTGATATTGCTGCACTGCGCGAGACCAGGCTCCTAGATGAGGGCTCTTTAACAGAGGAAGGGATGGGCTACACATTCTTCTGGAGGGGTTACCCCTCAGGAGAACAACATCTGCATGGTGTAGGACTGGCCATCAAAAACACCCTTCTACCAAGAGTCAGTGAAACACCTGTTGGCATTAGTGAGAGACTAATGACACTCCGTATCCCCCGGTTAAGAATTGCTTTGCTACACTTCTTAGTGCCTATGCACCGACCCTGCCATCGGAGAGTGAGGCCAAGGATTCCTTCTACCAGTTACTGGACGAAACTCTTCGCCGGATCCTCAAGAATGACAAGATCTTCTTACTTGGAGATTTTAACGCCAGAGTGGGTCAGAACAATCAGATATGGAGTGGAGTGCTTGGCAGACACGGAGTTGGCCAGGCTAACGCAAATGGAGTGAGATTGCTCACTCTCTGCTCTGAGCATAACCTGACCATAACCAACACCATCTTCCAGCAAAAGGCCAAATACAAAACATCATGGATGCACCCTCGCTCTAAACACTGGCACCTGATTGATTACATCATTGTGAGGCGCAGTGACATCAGAGATGTCCACATCACCCGTGCCATGAGACGTGCAGAATGCTGGACAGATCACCGGCTGATCGTGGCCAAGGTCCACATGCAAGTGCGCCCCCCCTTGCGACTACAAGGGCCCAAAAGGAGGAAACTTGATTGCTCCCGTCTGGCAAATCTGGATGTAAGAAATGACTTTCGGCACTCCCTGGTTGAGAAACTAGGGGGGGTGGAGCATTTCCTGAGTCTGCCTGAGAAGACCATGGACCAGAAGTGGGACTTTATCAGCTCGGCTCTTTGTGAGGCAGCAGCCCAAACGATTGGCTATAAGAGAAAGAACCACCAAGACTGGTTTGATGACAACTCGGACACCATCCACGACTTGTTGGAGGACAAGCACAGAGCACATCAGGCAACCTTAAGGAACCTCTCATCCATTATCATCAGGCATCAGTGGCAGAGAGCTCGGCGGGATGTACAAAGGGCTACTCGGACAATGCAGAACGAGTGGTGGACAAAAAAGGCACATGAAATCCAGGCCTTTGCCGATAAAAATGACATGCATAATTTTTATAATGCTGTCAAGAAGATTTACGGCCCAACAAATCGCTGCATCACTCCCCTGAAAACAGCAGATGGGCTGAGAATCCTAAAGGATCAGCCCAACATCTTGCTGAGATGGGCTGAACACTTTAGTACCCTGCTTAACCAGGACTCAGATGCAGACCCCACTGTTCTCGATGACTTGCCTACTATTCCTCCGATGCAAGACCTGGATCAGCCCCAAACCTTCCTGGAGGTTCTATCAGCTACCCGCTCTCTCAAAAACAACAAGTCCCCTGGTAATGACAACATCCCTGCCGAGCTGTTGAAACAAGGAGGCTACTTGTGTACAAAAACCCTGCACAAGTACATCACCAAGGTCTGGGCCGATGATAACATCCCACAACAATGGAGAGACACCACAATTGTCACCATTTATAAAAACAAGGGTGACAAGGCTGTCTGCGACAACAGCAGGGGTATTTCGCTCCTTGCTGTTGCTGGTAAGGTCCTGGCGAAGGTGATGCTTCACAGGCTGATCAACAACATCACAGAATCAGTGCTGCCTGAATCACAATGCGGTTTCAGGAAGGGCAGGAGCTCGGTGGACATGATTTTCACAGCTCGGCAGCTGCAGGAGAAATGTCGGGAGCAACACCAGGACCTTTTCATGGCCTTTGTCGATCTCTCCAAAGCTTTCGACACTGTCCATAGAGAACTCCTATGGGAAGTTCTTAAGTTTGGCTGCCCCAGTAAGTTTGTCAATATCCTCCGCCAATTTCATGATGGTATGACTGCTCGGGTGACTATAGGAGGACAGGAATCTCCTTCCTTCCCCGTTTGTACAGGGGTTAGGCAGGGGTGTGTATTAGCACCAGTACTTTTTAACATCTTCCTGCTCTGTGTCACCCAGCTTCTCCACAAGGAGAGTGAGGACAGCAGCGGTGTAACAGTGGACTTCCGTCTAGATGGCAACCTTTTTAATATAAGGAGGCTCCAGGCAACCACCAAACTGCAAAGGGTGAGAGTCATTGAGCTACAGTATGCAGATGACTGTGCTCTGGTATCTCATAGCCCACAAGATCTCCAGTCTGTTCTTACTGCTGCGGTGAGAGCATACAGCAGGATGGGACTGACGGTGAACACCATCAAAACAGAGGTCATCTGCCAATGGAGCACCAATATCCCATCTACTCCACCTACCTTCACTGTTGCTGGTGAACAGCTGTCTGTTGTTTCATCTTTCAAGTACCTGGGGAGCATCCTCTCTGTAGACAACACCATTGACAGTGAGGTCCAGAACAGGATCAGGCAGGCATCAGCTTCTTTTGGGAGACTCCGGCGTCGGGTCTTCCAGAACAAGAACCTCCATCTCCAAACGAAGATCTCTGTTTACCAGGCAGTCTGTGTCACTACTCTCCTCTACAGCTGTGAATCCTGGGTGACTTACAGCCGCCACATTAGGGATCTAGAGCGGTTCCATATACGCTGCCTTCAGCGCATCCTGGGAATCACCTGGCGTGACCATGTGCCTCATTCTGAGATACTCTTTAAGACCAGCTGTAGGAGTATTGAGGCAACGATCACCCAGCACCAGCTATGCTGGCTGGGACATGTGGTGAGGATGCCCCCAAACCGGTTGCCTCGCAGGGTGTTATATGGCCAGCTACACCATGGTCAACGCTCTGCTGGAGGGCAGAAGAAACGCTACAAGGACCAGCTAAAGATGGCCTTAAAGAAGTGCAGGATCAGACCTGGGGCTCTGGAGGAGGCTGCTGCTGACCGGAACACCTGGCGACAGCAGTGCCTTGTGGGGACCCGTATGATGGAGGAGGACAGGACAGCCAGGAGACAGGAGAGAAGACTGAGGAGGAATGCACCTGCAGCCCCTGCTGCCACTACTACAACTTTTACATGCCCTACCTGCAACAGGACATGTGGGTCCAGGATAGGACTACACAGCCATCAAAGGACTCACCGATAGAAGTGGACGTCATCATCGGACTCGATGGACAACCGCAAGCAAGCAAGCAACACTGGTACCTGGACTGCGCTGAGGATATGCTCGACCATCTTTCCCCCCGCTACGCCTACCACCCAGTAGTCGTCGCGAGGAAGCTTGACATTGCCGCCCAACGCGAGATACTCCAGATGTATGAGGAGGAGTATGACCAAAAGTGGAGGAGAAGGCATCCCCACTCTCCGCTTTGGGATCCCGATCCTCTCCTCGATCCAGTCCAGGAGTTCGCACCTTCCAGGGGCCGTCGTAGGCGTCAGCGCCGCGGCCAAGGGCATCCTCAGCAAGAGTCCCGTCCGGATCCTGCTCCGGGTCGCTGGAATGGTCCCATTAGACCAGACAGCTGTCTCTTCAGCGTCTCACCAGGAGGGAACCCCCGCAGCCTCTCTCCCCGGGCCGTTTTTCCCCGCTGTCCTGTCAGCGCGTTGTGCCTGGCCCGTCTCGGCTGTCGCCCCCTCCACTCCGACGCCTTCTCCAGCTGCTGGGTGTATGAGGAGTTCTGCTCCGGCGAGCCCCGCGTTGATTCCATCTTGAGTGGCTCCCCCTCGTCCTTCCAGGGAGCCCTCTGCCACCATCCGACGGGAAGAGGAAGGAGCAACATTTCCTACAGCAGGCACCATCCTTCCTCCAGAAGACAGGCGAGTACAAGTTCACTCTTTTTCTCCTAATAGTGATTTGTCTTGTCTGACTCCTGGGGATGAGGTTCGGGGTTCGCAGCCCCCCCGAGCCTCCACCACCTGCTGAGGTAATTACTAAACCCGCTGCCTCTGTGTCTCCCCCCGCTGAGCGTTCTTCGACGTCAGCCGAACATCATCAGATGAGGAGGGGGCCTGCGGCCCTGGAGCAGAAAATTCTAGCCCTGCAGCCACATCAAGGATGGAGGAGGGGATCGGACTACTGTATGGAGCCTGCGCCGACGACGGAGCGTCCCCGGGTATCCACGGATGAGCAGTCCGACCCAGCGGGCCAGGGGCCCCCTGCCACCACGCCGTACGGGTTGCCAGTGTGGACGATGGCGTCGGAGGGTCCTCAGGCTGCGGAAGCCTTTTTGCCAGATGCGGAGTACGACGCGGCTGAATGGGAGCCAGAAGACGACCTCCTCCCTTCTGAGCCCGGATCATCGAAGTTCTGGACGGCGTCCGAACTTGAGATCAGGCAAGTGCTCAGTGTTGTCTTTGTCTTTTCTATTATTGAGCATTTTTGCCTGTCTCTTGGGGAGGCGAGCCGGGTGCAGCCGTCCACTGCATCCGAGCTTGTCTCGCCGGGTTCTGGCGCTGCCGGTGTCCCTGATCCCGGTTCTTCTTCTTCTTCTTCTGAGCCTTCGCCCAAGGTCGTCGGTGCAGAGCAGATGACAATCGGTGTACCGGAGGTCCCGGGTTCGGAGTTGGAGGTCGGTGCTGGACCTGCCCCGATCCAATCGGGGTCCATCGCGGGTGCAGCGTCGGCTCAGTCAGAGTTTGTCACCGGAGTGGTTCAGACCCAATCGGGGTCCGACGCGGGTGCAGCATCGGCTCAGTCAGAGTTCGTCACCGGAGTGGTTCAGACCCAATCGGGGTCCATCGCGGGTGCAGTGTCGGCCCAGTCCGAGTTTGTCCCCGGAGGGGTTCTGGCCCAATCCGGGCCCACCGTGGGTGCAGCGTCGGTCCAGTCAGGATTCTCTACCGGAGTGGTTCTGGCCCTACCAGCGCCTGTTTGGGTGGGATCCGGAGATGGTGCTGCAGACCCACCACTGAATAACGCCAAACTAATTCCCTACCCTCGTCACGTTCCTTCCTCTCCCGCATCTGGAACCGCGGGGATTAACCATAGTTGGCCCAGTTCTCCCTGGCTTCAACCCGCCATTGGGAGACCATCGCCAATCTCTCTCCAGTGGTCTTGTTGGCAGGTTGATGCGGGTTGACCACCTGGAAGCCTGCTCTTCCCGTTTGGCGTCCGGGGCCGGCCTCCCGATAAACAGAACTGTATATTTGGCACCCTGGTCCGGCCGCCAGAGGCATGGTCATCCTCGGCCTGGGATTCAGGTAGGCCGCCAGAACACGTCCCGCTACCCCTGTTAGCGGTTTGGATGCTGGGGGCTGGGAGGCCCCCTGAACTGTATATTATGCCTGTCATCCTGGTGTTTTGTTTTTTTTTTTCTCCCTTCTTTCGCCCCTCTGTAGTTTCTGTGATTTTGAGTTGTTTTTTTTAGGCTGAAATACTCCACAGGCAGGGTCTAATGATGTGCTCCGATGTGTGACTTGGCCGCCTGTTTTTTTTTTTTTTCTCCATTCAGTCTTGTTTATATACCGAGTTTTTTTTTTTCTTCTCTTGTTTGACCTTTTGGCTTAGAGAACAGCCGAGTTAAATCTAATTTTGTTAGCACTTTTCTTCAACTTTAGGATCCATTATGGTTATATTGAACATCGTTTATATCACTCCTATTTTGTTTAATGAATATATGCACCCTTGTCATGGGAATTCGCATGTTTTTGAGCTACTGTTTAGTAAATGTTGTTTGACTACTGTTTTTCTGATCAAGGAATCCTCAGAGCTGACCACCCTCTCCTTTTCTTCATCAGACCTTAATGCCACCATGATTATTTCTCTTGCTGGCAGTTGCTAAACACGGGCTGAAGTGTCTACAGTAGATCTTTATTCTGCCAAATAGGGTCTAGTGGTCTGATTCGAATGCCAAGAGTATGTACTTGTTCAGCTTCTGCATTCAGAAGTTTGGCTATGTCTTTTCTAATCCGTCTTAAAATTAGAATTTGAAGTGCAGCCTTTGAAATCTCAGCCGCTAAATTTCTCGTAGAACCTTTACACTCTGACTGTTTAAAGGTGATTGTCACTTCAGACAACTGCGTATTTGTATGGTTAAGTCCTAACTGGGATCTCTAAACGGTCCGGTAATCCAGCTTTGTGACGACATTTGTACATTATTAAGCTGTTTTTTCTTTGTGATATGTGTTCCTGTGTTGTACAGTTTGTTTGTTTTTTCCCCTCCCCTGTGAATGTATCCCCTGGTTGTTTTCTGTCCCTGCCTTGTCGTTATTGTGATTTGTGTGGTAGGATATCGTGTTTTCTTTTTCTATGAGGTTGATTCTGTCCCCCCTCTGCCTGCTTCCCCATCCACCCGCCCTGGGGTGGGGTGGGGGGTGTGGATGTTAACAGGCGTCCGGGAGTCCACCTTGAGGGGGAGGTCCTGTCACACCCGAGCGCTAATTTTGTCCGCGCTCGGGCCACATACCATTCCTGTCAGGCTTTGACAGCGGTGTTGTCATTCTGGCTCCCCGGGTTCTGATTGGAAATGGAGTTTCCTGCTGTCAAAGTCTGAGCAGCTGTGCTGCATTTGCGGTCGTTAGCAGCCGGCTTTAAATGCCGGCGCCAGCGGCTGCATCTTGTGGCAGTCTCGTCAAACATTCATCTAATGTTCATCCTCGATTCCTCCTCTCATGTAAGTGTGTTTATTGATTGAGGTTATCATTTGTATTCCTTGCCCTTTTCCTTTGTCAGACGGTGAGCGAGCGTTCCTCATCTCAGCCGTCAATGATCGTTTGGTATGCTAACAAGTAATCTTGCTGCTCAGCCCACGCAGCTAGTTATCTTGTCCTTCCCTTTTCCTGAACTGTAAATAAACTTCTGTGCGATTTCACCGGACTGTGGCATCTTATGCTGGCTCGTGAGGGCCAGACCTGACAATCCCAGCCGTCTCATCCAGAGGTCAGCGCCCCTCAGTTGTCTATTTTGAGCAAGACACTCTAATGTTATTACCCCTAGAGCTGAAGGCTCCCATGTTAGATCCAGGGTTCAGAGCCTCTATGTAATCATCATCTGAGTTTAAAAGTTCCATATTACTTCCTGAGGTTAAAGGCTTCATGATGCTCCTCCTGAGTTTAAAAGTTCCATGTTGTCATTTTCTGAGTGTAAGGGTTCTATGTCATCATCTCCCAAACACAAAATTTCCATGTCATCTCCTGAGTTTAAAACCTCTATGTTGTTGTCTTTTGAGCAAGAAAGTCCTGTATTGTTTTTCCCAGAATTAAGGGCTCATGTGTTATTTTCAGGGCAAAAAGTTTGTGTGTTATTTTCTGAGCATGACGCTTGTGTGTTTTCTCCTGTCTTGTGGCTCATAGCCTTTGCTATGCCGCCTGACGCCCCGTGTTCACCCTTCCTTTGGCCATTGGACTTTGGAAGGCCACCAGACCCATCATGTACTCCAGTTTGGGGATCCATGGACTTGGGTAGCCCCCCTGACCTGCCTGGCTTGCTGGTCCATTGGCCCTGGGACTCTGGAAGACCACCTGACCCGTTTCTGTTAGACTTTGCTTGGGGAGGGAGTTTGTTTTGTCTGGGTTCCAACCCTTGGGGGGGGGGGGGTACTGTAGTGTTCTGGACAGGACTGCAGCCTCTATCCATGCTTTATGTTCCCTTTTGACCCATTTATCATGTTTTCCCTCTGTGTTTGTACAGCTCCCGCCCGTCCTGTGCTGCCCAATGGCCTTGATGGTGCTCACCTGTTCTGTATTGTCTTGATTGCTCCCCTCTCTATATATGTGCATTTTCAGTCTGTGTTCTTTGCTGCATCCTTATGTTAACTCTTATGTTAACCTCGCTATTATTTACACCACGTTGTTTGGATTATTGTTGTTTTTTCACTCCACATCATCCGGATCATTATTTCATTTCACTTCTGCCCTGACGCAGTGTTTATTTTGTGTTATAATAAATCATGGTTTACCAGATTCGCCTGGCGTTTGGGTCCTCCTCTCCTTCTTTGCCCCAGAGGGGCAAGCGCTTTGCTGACAAAAACCCCAAATTCAGTTTCACAAAAAATTAGAAGATTATGTATAATTAATTTCAAAAAATGGATTTTTAATAGAAATATTGACTGACTGAAAAATATGTCCATGTGCACACTCAATACTTGGTCGAGGCTCCTTTTGCATGAATTACTGCATCAGTGCGGCGTGTCATGGAGGTGATCAGCCTGTGTTACTGCTGAGGTGTTATGGAGGCCCAGGGTGCTTTGATAGTGGCCTTCAGCTCATCTGCATTGTTGGGTCTGGTGTCTCTTGTCTTCCTATTGACAATACTCCATAGATTCTCTATGGGGTTTAGGTCAGGAGAGTTTGTTGATCAATCAGCCACAGTGATACATGGTCATTAAACCAGGTTTGGTACATTTGGCAGTGTGGGCAGGTGCCAAGTCCTGCTGGAAGATGAAATCAGCATCTTCATAAAGCTTGTCAGTAGAGGGAAGCATGAAGTGCTCTAAAATTTCTCAGAAGACAGCTGCACTGACTTTGAATTAAAAAAAAATCAATTTTTTTAAAATTAATTTTATGAAATTCTGTTTTTTTTTGAGAAATTGAATTTGGAGTTTTCATTAGCTGTAAGCCATAACCATTAAAATTAAAAGAAATAAGCACTTGAAATATATCACTCTGTGTAATGAATCTATATAATATAGGTTTTTTTTAAATTGAATTACTGAAATAAATCAACTTTTTGATGACAATCTAATTTATTGAGATGCACCTATCATTGAGAGAATAGGTGCAAATGTACAAGAAAATAATGAAAATATGAGGGGAAAAAAAGGTGAAACATGGCAGTTAAAAAAAGTCATAAACTTGCCTGGAAAAAGTTGCAAGAAAAACCTCACTAATTGTTGAGAAAATTGAACATTTGGACATTTAAGAGAGAAATAAAAAGTTTTCTTTTTTTTTTTTTTTTTTTAAATGTGTTTGTGTGTGTGTTGGGGGCACCAGAGAGGCAGTCCGCCCAGGGCGTCATACAAGCCAGGACTGCCCCTGAGGCCACCCGCTGACAGAGGTGCAGAGGGCCATTTCACTTTGCACGGAACAAGTCATCCAGCACCAGTGAGAGCACGCCCTAAGGCTCAGGAGACCGCAATGCTTAAAGATTGCTTTGACAAAACATGAACGAGAAATGACAAGGTTATTTTTTTCCAATCATAAGAAGCTGCTAATCTTGTCACCAAATGATAAGAACCTCTGACATGCAGCAGTTCACTTAGAGACCACAAGGTGTATATTTAAGTGAGGGTTCAGGGTCACCTGATCCCACCCTAACTATAGGCTTTGTCAAAAAGGAAAGTTTTCACCCATCCATCCATCCAACCATTTTCTACCGCTTTTCCAGAGGTCCGAGTCGTGGAGGCAGCAGCTCAAGCAGAGAAGCCCAGACTTCCCTCTCCCCAGCCACCTGCTCCAGCTCTTCAGAGAGGATACTGAGATGTTCCCAGGCCAGCTGGGAGACATAGTCTCTCCAGCGTGTCCTGG
Source organism: Pholidichthys leucotaenia (assembly GCA_020510985.1). Taxonomy (NCBI): domain Eukaryota; kingdom Metazoa; phylum Chordata; class Actinopteri; order Cichliformes; family Pholidichthyidae; genus Pholidichthys; species Pholidichthys leucotaenia. The sequence goes on from CM035843.1 coordinate 263,702,387, forward strand.
GTCTGCCCCGGGGTCTCCTCCCAGTGGGACATGCCCAAAACACCTCAAGTGGGAAGCGTCCAGAAGGCATCCTGATCAGATGTCCAAACCACCTCAACTGGCTCCTTTCGATGTGGAGGAGCAGCAGTTCTACTCTGAGCTTCTCCCGGGTGACTGAGCTCCTCACCATATCGCTAACGGTGAGTCCAGCAATCCTATGGAGAAAGCTCATTTCAGCCACTTGTATCTGTAATCTCATTCTTTCGGTCATTATCCAAAGCTCATGACCATAAGTGAGGGTAGGAACATAGATTGACCAGTAAATCAACAGCTTTGCTTTAGAGCTCAGCTCCCTCTTCACCACAACAGACCGGTACAATGTCTGCATCACTGCAGAGGCTGCTCCGATCTGTCTGTCAGTCTCTCACTCCATTCTCCCCTCACTCATGAATGAGACCCAGAGACACTTAAACTCCTCTACTTGGGGCAAGAGCTTGTCCCGAACCCAAAGAGGACAATCCACCCTTTTCCAGCTGAGGGCCATGGACTCGGACTTGAAAGTGCTGATTCTCATCCAAGCCACTTCACACTCAGTAGCAAACCGTCCCAGTAAGGCCTGTAGGTCGTTGGTCGATGACGCCAACAGGACGTCATATGCAAACAGCAGAGATGAAATCCTGCAGTCACCGAGCATGACACCCTCCGATCCTTGGCTGCGCCTAGATATCCTGTCCATAAATTATGAACAGGATCAACGACAAAGGGCAGCCCTGGTGGAGTCCAACTCTCACTGGAAATGAATTTGACTGAGTGTTGGCAATATGAACCAAACTCTTGCAACAGTCGTATAGGGACTGGATAGTTCGTAAGAACGAGCCTGATAGTTCGTAAGAATGAGCCCGATACCCCATACTCCCACAGCACCCCTAAGTTTTTTTTCCCCTAAGTTTTAACCCTATTCTTAAAAACAGAGATCGAGCCTGACTCCTGAATCCAGATTGGCAGCTGGTTCCAAAGAAGAGGAGCCTGGTAACTGAAAGCTCTGCCTCCCATTGTACTTTTGGAGATTCTAGATATTACAAGTAATCCTGCACTTTGGGAGCATAGTACTCTGTTAGGATGATAAGGTACTATTAGATCTTTTAAATAACAAGGGGCCTGATCATTTAGAGCTTTGTAAGTGAGAAGGATTTTAAACTTAGTTCTAAATTCTATGGGAAGCCAGTGAAGGGAGGCCAGAACCGGAGAGATGTGATCTCTCTTTCTAGTACCTGTTAAAACGCTAGCTGCAGCATTTTGGATCAGCTAAAGACTTTTCAGAGAGGTTTTAGGGCAGCCTGATAATAAAGAGTTACAATAATCTAATCTAGAGCTCACAAAAGCGTGGATTCATTTTCATTTCAATACACAGTAGCTTGTTGAAAATAATGAGTCTATATCAACATTGAATATCTTGGTTTTAAAATATTTTATTGCGTATATACGGGTTAAGGTTCATCGTGTGTTCTAAGTAATGCAGCACTTCACAACACAGCAGAATTGGAAGAACAACCATCATTTCAACAAACCAACAATTTGCTTTGAAGCAGTAACATACTAACATCAAATTTTTAATATATATTTTTTATAAATCATCTTTGTCTGATTCAGTTAATCACAGTTTAACAGAGCAGTGTGAATATTCATCTAAATGGATTTGACTTTGACATAACTGATATCCAATTGCAGTTTTTTTGTGCACACTTCACAGACATCACATCACAAGACATAATTTTTTTTTTCTCCCCCAAATATTATTAGTGTGTTTGTTGTATAAATCAAACACAGATATTACTACTTCATCTGTGAGGAACAGCAAAAGTTACCCCAGCTGCGGATTACAAATCTCCCCCTGAACACGACTCTGTTACAAATACATGCAACCTTAACAGCAGCTTTAAAACTTTTTTAGAAAAACGACACCGCCTGAACGCACCACATCATTCGACATACGCCACATGAATATACTCCTCAGTGTACTGAACAGAACAGGACATGGAAAACAAACTGACACATCATTATACAGCACAGCATGTTGCTTATTCTGCATTTGTATTTGTAGTTTCGCACGGATAACACGCACATCCGCCCATACGCACGCACACACATACAGACACACACAGTACATTCATAAATAAATCACACATCACATTAATCCAGTTTATCACAATGTGCCATCATTTAAATAAAAGGAAATAAGTAAGGCTTTATTTAATAATAATGCTTCAAACCACTGGCAATAAAATCAAAATAATAAAGCAGCATAACAGTTACACTGATGTCTTAAATAGAATTGAATTAAAATGATAAAACTGTGAAAATGTCACTTCAGTTACGTGTTTTTTTTAGGCATTATGTATATAAAGGCTGCATGATTGGATTATAAATGCAGTTTAAATTTTAAGCTTTAAAGCTACTGAGGAGAACTTTTGGAAACTTAGTGAAATGTTGTGGTGACAACCATTCTGGGACACATAGGCTGACCACACACGGAAGAATTTTGTCACCGATCCTGTTCAGAATATTTATGGACAGGATTTCTAGGTGCAGCCAAGGAACGGAGGGTGTCATGTTTGGTGGTCACAGGATCTTGTCTCTGCTGTTTGCAGATGACGTTGGCCTGTTGGCGTCATCTAGCAATGACCTACTGGTCTTACTGGGACAGTTTGCTACTGAGTGTGAGGTGGTCGGGATAAGAATCTGTAGCTCCAAGTCCGAGTCCAAGGTGCTCAGCTGGAAAAAGGTGGATTGTCCTCTCCGGGTTGGGGGCAGGGTCCTGCCCCAAGTGGAGGAGTTCCAGTATCTCGGGGTCTTATTCACAAGTGAAGGAAGAATGGGGTGGGAGGTTGACAGATGAATCGGAGCAGCCTCTGCAGTGATGCAGACATTGTACCGGTCTGTCGTGGTGAAGAGGAAGCTGAGCTCGAAAGCAAAGGTGTTGATTTACTGCTCCATCTATGTTCCTACCCTCACCTATGGTCATGAACTTTGGGTAATGACTGAAAGAATGAGATCACGGATAAAAGCGGTGGAAATGAGCTTTCTCCGTAGGATTGCTGGACTCACCCTTAGAGATAGAGTGAGGAACTCAGTAGAACTGCTGCTCCTCCACATTAAAATAAGGATGTCTCCTGGATGCCTTCTACTTGAGAGTTTTCAGGTAGGCACGCCTGGAGGAGACCCCGGGGGAGACCCAGGACATGCTAGAGAGACTGTGTCTCCCAGCTAGTCAGGGAACTCCTTGGTGTCCCTTCTGAAGAGCTGGAAGAGGTGGCTGGGCAGAGGGAAGTCTGGGCTTCTTTGCTTGAACTGCTGCCTCCACGACTCGGATCCCAAGTAAAGCTGTAGAAGATGGATGGGTGGATGGGTGGGTGGATGGATGGATTTGTTTATATCCTGAGGTCATGTGATCATGTTTGATTGAACTGGAAGAAGAAGCGACGGCGAAAGCACGTAAAAGTTTTGTCTGGACAGCTGACGAAGTGGAACTTTTACTCAGAGTGACTTTGGATTATAAGACTACAATACCAAGAAAGCACTGGTGGGGAGTCGTCGCGCTTCTTTTCCCACATGCGCATTCAAGTAAAACTGTAGCATGTGTGTGTGAGCTGTGACGCTGACGTCACCGTGACTGTTTCACTCTGTGCACATGGAGGAGGAACAAATCTGCAGCACAACCATTCCACTCTGGAGACCCGTTTAAAACCTTTACAACTTCAAACCTCTGAAATCTCAACGTCATGTGCACAAACAGCCAGTTTGTGGTTAAAAATGCTGTCGTGTACACAGCCCCTCTGTGTCTGTATTTGAAGGATTTGAATGTTTAAAAGCCTTTAATCTGTCCTGATGCCAGCGGTCTCCCACAGCTTTAAAATTGGTTAAAATTTAAAAACCCTTCCATGTGTGGCCAGCTTTATCAACCACAAGGTGTCCCGAACACCAGAGTTTTTTTGAAGTTAAATTAAGTTTTTTTTAAGTTACATGCAGCACTTGTAATTCGCTTTCCATGTTTGTCATTAATGTGCAGTGGTGCAACATGAAGAAACCTTGGAGTTAAAATAGACTACAATAAAAAATGATGATAATTAAATGATTAACTAGCTCTGAGAGTGGACAGCAAAGTAAAGAAAAAAGTTGATTTAAAAAAAAGTCCAATCACAGCTACCTGTGATGAGCTTGTGCTCTCCTCTAGTCTCGGTCTCAATTTGGTCTTCGTGCAGAGCTGCCGTTGGCGTTCACAGGTAGGGATACTGGTTGAGTTTTCTCTGGTACGCAGCATTGGAGCGATGAAAAGGCTGCGCTGCCAACTGCTGCTGCTGTGGCTGCCCCTGCTGTTGGTGTTGGTTACCATACTGTCCTGGAGCGGATCCACCCAGAGCTAAGCTGCCATTCTTCTGAAGAAGAGCCAGAGAGGAGTAAGCCCCGCTCGCCCTGCCGTGGCGGGACGAGCTGCCCTGCATTTGGTCCACAGCCTGTGATACAGAGGCTAGGGCGGCAGAGGCCGGGTAGGCATACAGGTTTGGAGTGGAGCTGAAGAGGGTGCTCTCATGGAGCCGATAGGATGACTGTGAGGAGACGGGAGGGGGATATGTGGGCTGTCGCCTCAATGAACTGCTGCTTCCTGTTTGATCATGAGAAGACGGCATCATTGACTGCTGTACCTGAAATGAGAAGAAACATCTGGTTTCTGTTTGAAGCTCAATTGGAGCGTCACAGGTAGAAGTTTCTATGAAAATATCTTTGCATTTTTAAGCGTATCCCTGATTATTCAAAAGATAAAAATACAAATCATGCCTGATTCTTCTGACTGCACTATTCAAATAATCCAGGAAGGTCACCACATGTGGTGTTGTAATCTAGGTAATCAAATGTTGACATCAAAATGTAAGGATGGAGCACCTAAATTCAATACAATTTACTACAACAGTCATTTCACTTTTCTCAAAAAAAATTTGTTGGATAAAAGCTCCTAAAATCTCAGAATGAGATCCAAACAATCAGGTGATCCCCTGTTGAGCAAACACTCGATGACAGCCGAGAGGAAAAACTACCTCTTAACAGGAAGAATCCTCCAGTAGAACCAGGCTCAGGGAGGGGTAGTCACTACTAGGCAGTGCGTGAACACGCAGCGGCCTCTCTTCGTGTTTTGTGCCGTTTAGTGTTGTTTAAATTACACCTAAGTGTATATTCATGTGTTTAATGTCCACATATGATGTTGCGCACAAGTTACAGTCGCCACAGCCTTCTGGAGATAAGGATTATGACCAAACCTTACGCCCTGGACCGAAGCATTACAGAGAAACTCCGGGGCCTAGGACTTCTCCGCCAGACTGCCACACCCCTGGACTCGACCGCTGTGTCCCATCCTAAATGGAGACGCCGCCGATGGTGTGAGCAAAGACGAAAGAGAGGTAAACGTGGAGGCATCCGAACAAAGCTAGCTGCTAGCCCATACAGACTCCCGATTCCTTCCCTCATTCTGGCCAATGTATGCTCACGAGACAACAAAACAGACCACATAAAGCTCCTGAGAACAATATCCCGGACTCTATTTAATTAGCGGGGCTGACATGCCTCCGTGTTGATCAGGTGTTCAGGAGGGAAGACCCGAGGAGGAGTTGTGCGTAACTCAAGTAGGTTCATTTTGTCTTCTTTTAATTATTTATCATTTGTTCTTATTAAAGGCAAGAATAGAAAGGAGATGTCTTTACCTTCTTAACATATTTCGACTGTACATTGCAGCCTTCATCAGAAGAGTCAGCTGATTGCTGCCAGGTGACATTTATCAGCTGATTTTCGTAGGCGGGGCCAGCTCAGCAGATCTGTCAGATCCACCGCACCGGCCCCGCTTTCCGCCGTCAGATGGTCTCTGGAGAATGTGATCCCAGGTGTGGGAAAGCATAAAGGCTCCCTCATCTCGGTTCATGGTGTCTTTTCCCCGCTTCCTGATTTCTATGGCATCCTTGATCCAGCGTTTGTGTCTGTTGCTCTCTGATCCAATAATTTTTGCGTTGTCCCAGTCCATGATGTGATTATTTCTTTTGCAGTGATCTGATATTGCTGATTTTAATGTTTCTTGTTCTGCCTTTTCTTTTTGTGATCTTGTGAGTCGTCGTCGTGTTTCCTTCTCACATTCCTTCTGGTATTCTTTTTTTCTTGTGGTGAATGATCTTCCAGTTTCTCCAATGTAGGTTTTGTTGCATGATCTGCATGATATTTCATATATTACATTGCATTTTTTTGTCTTGTTCTGTTCTGTCCTTGGGGTGTACTAATAACTGTCTTAATTTTTTGTGTGGTTTTACTGCTGTGTTTATTTTGTATTTTTTCATGATCCTTTGAATTGGTTCCATGATCCCTCATATGTATGGTATAGTTATGGTGTCCTTGTTTTTGATTTCGGCTTTTGTTCTGTGTCTCATTTCCTGTTTGTTTTCTTTGTTTTTGACTTGCTGTTTCCCTTTATTTATGGCCCATACTGGATATTGGCAGCATATAAGTACATGTTTTATGTGGTTTTCCTCCTCCTGTCTGTCTTCTTGGTCCATGATGATGGTGGCCCGTTCATATAATGTCCTGACAACTGATAGCTTGTGTGCTGTGGGGTGTTCCAATGTCCATAGTAGGTATTGATCTGTGTGGGTTGGTTTCCTGTAGACTGTGATTTTTATGCTGCCGTCATCGTTGTGGTGGATTTTCATGTCCAGAAAGGCTATGGTGCCATTTTCCTCCTCTTCGTGTGTGAATTTTATATTTCCAGTGCTGTCCGTGCTGTTCAGATGGTCAGTGAGTTCTTGTGTGTGTCCTTTCCTTATTTTTTCCAGAATGTCATCCACGTATCTCTTCCAAAGGGTGGGTTTACATTGTGTAGGTGCTGTGTTGATGGCTTTGTTTTCCAGATCCTCCAAGAAAAAGCTGCTCATAATGGCTGATAGTGGGTCTCCCATTGCAAATCCTTCTTTTTGTCTGTAAATTTTTCCTCTGTATTGAAAATAGGTGGATTTTGCAACAAACTGTAATAGTTTGGATATGTCGTGAACTGTGAGATTGGTGCGTCCTTTAAGGGTATGGTCATTACTGAGGCGTTCTTGCACTATATGTAATGTGACATCAACAGGTGTCTTTGTGAATAATGAAATGACGTCATGTAAATGAGGATCTCGTCTGATTCTATTTTCATATTTTTGAGTTCTTGTGCCAGCTCTTTTGAGTTTTTGCAGTGGAAATCTGATAGTCCAAGGTGGGGGTTTGATGATTTCAACCAGGGCTTTTGATAAATTGTACGTGACTGATCCAATACTGTCCATTATTGGCCGCAGTGGGATATCCTTTTTGTGTATTTTTGGGGTTCCATAGATCCGGGGGGTGATGCTGGCTGTGGGTATCAGGTGATCATATGCGTCCTTTGTGATTTTTTTACTTTCTAATAGGGGTTTGAGAAGGGCTTTTAGCATTTTTTTCTTTTCTTCTGTGGGGTTTGTTTTAATGATTTCGTACAGTGGGGCAAAAAAGTATTTAGTCAGCCACCAATTGTGCAAGTTCTCCCACTTAAAAGATGAGAGAGGTCTCCAATTTTCATCATAGGTATACCTCAACTATGAGAGACAAAATGAGAAAAAAAATCCAGAAAATCACACTGAAGGATTTTTAATGAATTAATTGGTAAATTCCTCAGTAAAATAAGTATTTGGTCACCTACAAACAAGCAAGATTTCTGGCTCTCGCAGACCTGTAACTTCTTCTTTAAGAGGATCCTCTGTCCTCCAATCGTTACCTGTATTAATGGCACCTGTTTGAACTCGTTATCAGTATAAAAGACACCTGTCCACAACCTCAAACAGTCAGACTCCAAACTCCACTATGGCCAAGACCAAAGAGCTGTCAAAGGACACCAGAAACAAAATTGTAGACCTGCACCAGGCTGGGAAGACTGAATCTGCAATAGTTAAGCAGCTTGGTGTGAAGAAATCAACTGTGGGAGCGATCATTAGAAAATGGAAGACATACAAGACCACTGATAATCTCCCTCCATCTGGGGCTCCACGCAAGATCTCACCCCGTGGGGTCAAAATTATCATGAGAACGGTGAGCAAAAATCCCAGAACCACATGGGGGGACCTAGTGAATGACCTGCAGAAAGCTGGGACCAAAGTAACAAAGGCTACATCAGTAACACACTACGCCGCCAGGGACTCAAATCCTGCAGTGCCAGACGTGTCCCCCTGCTTAAGCCAGTACATGTCCAGGCCCGTCTGAAGTTTGCTAGAGAGCATTTGGATGATCCAGAAGAGGATTGGGAGAATGTCATATGGTCAGATGAAACCAAAATAGAACTTTTTGGTAAAAACTCAACTTGTCGTGTTTGGAGGAGAAAGAACACCATACCTACTGTGAAGCATGGGGGTGGAAACATCATACTTTGGGGCTGTTTTTCTGCAAAGGGACCAGGACGACTGATCCATGTAAAGGAAAGAATGAATGGGGGCCATGTATCGTGAGATTTTGAGTGAAAACCTCCTTCCACCAGCAAGGGCATTGAAGATGAAACGTGGCTGGGTCTTTCAGCATGACAATCAATTGATTGATTTGACAATTGATTTGAGCAATAATCTGGTGGCTTGGATTCTGGATTTCTTAACCAACAGGACACAGATATCAAGGGTCAATGGTACATTGTCTGACCAAAAGTGCTCTTCTACTGGCTCTCCTCAGGGGTGTGTGTTGTCACCACTACTCTTCATCCTGTACACAAACGTGTCGGAGCAGACATGACAACAGACACATTATAAAGTATGCTGATGACTCAGTTACTGTCAGTCTCTTCCAGGATGGTGAGAGTGGCCATGGCCCAGTAGTTGATGATTTTGTTCACTGGTGTGAGGATTCCTACCTGCAGCTGAATACGACAAAAACTAAAGACATGATTATTGACTTTAGGAGGAAAACTCCCAGGCACAAAGTCACCGTACTAAAAGGCCAGACCACCGAATGTGTACAATCCTACAAATATCTTGGGATGATTATTGATAGTAATTTAAACTTTGAAGAGAACTGTGAAAGGGTGTGCAAAAAGGGTCAGCAACATTTGCATTGTTTGAGAAAACTTGCACGCTTCCAAATTGACCGAACCATAATGACAATGTTTTATCGGGCTTTTATTGAATCTGTTTTATCCTTTTCTTTAGTGTCATGGTTTGGTCAGATAAAACTGAAACAGAGGAAATCCTTGGATCAGGTAGTTAGATGGTCCAGTCGTTTGCTTGGTGAGTCACAGCTGAGCCTGACATTCCTGTACACCAGACAAGTACAGAGGATGGCTACCGCCATTTTAAATGATGACTCCCACCCTTTGCACTGCAACTTTCAGCTTCTTCCCTCAAGACGGAGGTTTGCTGTCCCAAAAAGTAAAACCCAGCGCTACAAAAACAGCTTTGTTCCTGCTGCTGTCAAAGAGCTGAACAAGTTGTGACAATATATTGCACATAATTTAGGTACCTATTTATTAACTCCATTTTATATTTACTTATTTTTGTAGGATGTTATTTGGGTTCTAAATATTTTATTGGGTTTTAGACCTTTGAGTTTTTAACCTCTTTGACTAGTTTTTAACTTTTTAATATGACCCTTCTCTCTTACCTCTGGTTTTTCTCCCATCTCTTTGTCTTTTTATACCCTGATTGATGGAGCCTTGAGTATTTTTTATCATGTTTATAGTCAGCTTCATGTGTGCCTGTGTTTGTGTCTATGTTGAATGTAATTTGTGGCTTGTAAATATGGATGTCACCAGACTGCAAAACAAATCTACCTACGGGTACAAATAAAGTAACCTGAACCTGAATGATCCCAACCACACCGCTCGGGCAACGAAGGAGTGGCTTCGTAAGAAACATTTCAAGGTCCTGGAGTGGCCTAGCCAGTCTCCAGATCTCAACCCCATAGAAAATCTTTGGAGGGAGTTGAAAGTCTGTGTTGCCCAGCGACAGCCCCAAAACATCACTGCTCTAGAGGAGATCTGCATGGAGCAACGGGCCAAAATACTAGCAACAGTGTGTGAAAACCTTGTGAAAACTTACAGAAAACGTTTGCCCTCTGTCATTGCCAACAAAGGGTATATAACAAAGTACTGAGATGAACTTTTGTTATTGACCAAATACTTATTTTACCAAGGAATTTACCAATTAATTCATTAAAAATCCTTCAATGTGATTTTCTGGATTTTTTTTTCTTATTTTGTCTCTCATAGTTGAGGTATACCTATGATGAAAACTGGAGACCTCTCTCATCTTTTAAGTGGGAGAACTTGCACAATTGGTGGCTGACTAAATACTTTTTTACCCCACTGTATGTGCTTTCATCTGCCAACATGGTTTCCATCTGTTTGTCATATGTTTCCGTGTCCAATATTACTGTCGTTCTGCCTTTATCTGATGGGAGGATTGTGATCGTTTTATCTGTCTTGAGTGAGTTTAATGCTTTTTCTTCTTCTTTTGTAACGTTGCTTTGTGGTAATTTGGCCGTTTTGAGGATTCCTGCAACTGCGTTCCAGAGTGATGCTTTTTTCCCTTGGTCCTGGATTTATTCACATGCGAGTTCTGTTGCGAGGATGTATTCAACATGAGGTATTCTGGCTGGTGTGATGGCGAAGTTCAGTCCTCTGCTCAGCACCATTTTCTCCGTGTCCGTGAGTGTGCGTTTTGACAAGTTTTTGACCCACTTAGCGTTCATTTCCGTGTGTGTTTGTCTTCATCCGTTCTTCCTTTCTGTAAGTTTTTTTAGTTTTTTTAATTGGCGATTTTTCGTTATAATGAATTCTTGTTCGTGTTTTAATTGCACTTCTATCTGCTCCTGCATTTCCTGGTCGGTCGGGTAGTGTTTCTTGAAAATGTCCATTTTCTCCTTGATCTGGTTATTGATTCTGTCCACTTTGTTTGCTGTCATTCTTATCCGTTCTTTGATCAGGTCTTTCCATGCTTTATTGATAATTTTCTCTGCGTTTTTGGTCGGGATTGGATTTCTTATGTTGAGGCTTGCTGGTGTGACATCCTCATCTCTGCAACGGAGGTTTCTGAAGCGTGCCCGTGTTTTTTCCAATTTCTCCAGCCGGCGGAAGTCTTTGATGCAATTTTGTCCATAACTTCCACGTACAAATGCAAAAATTATTGGATCAGAGAGCAACAGACACAAACGCTGGATCAAGGAGGCCATAGAAATCAGGAAGCGGGGAAAAGACACCGTGAACCGAGATGAGGGGGCCTTTATGCTTTCCCACACCTGGGACCACATTCTCCAGAGACCATCTGACGGCAGAAGGCGGGGCCGGTGCGGTGGATCTGACAGATCTGCTGAGCTGGCCCCGCCTACGAAAATCAGCTGATAAATGTCACCTGGCAGCAATCAGCTGACTCTTCTGACGAAGGCTGCAGTGTACAGTCGAAACATGTTAAGAAGGTAAAGACATCTCCTTTCTATTCTTGTCTTTAATAAGAACAAAAGATAAATAAAAAAGGAGTTGTGCGTGTTTACATCAGTGACGCTTGGTACCGAGATGCAACTGTTGTACACTAACACTGTTCTCCATTGGTAGAGTTTATGATCATCAAGTACCAGCCGTTCCACTTACCGAGAGAATTTTCATCTGTCCTGCTAGTCGCCATGTATGTTCCGCCCACCATCACCGGCGGCAAGAGGTGCCAGACACTAAATGAACTCTATCAGACTATAAGTGAAACACAAACAGCACATCCAGATGGATTCCTCATCACAGCAGGAGACTTCAACCATGCATATTTAAAGGCCCTCCTACCAAATCTACACCAGCATGTAAACTTTCCAACAAGAGAAGACAGCTTGCTGGACCTGGTGTACACAACCCACAAGAAAGCATACAGAGCTTCCCCCCTTCCCCACCTGTGTCTCTCTGATCACATCACCATCTTGTTAAGGCCTGCATGCAGACTCAGAGTGAAAGCCATCAGGCTAACAAAAAAGCAGGTATGTGTGTGGCCAGAGGGGGCCCCGGATGCTCTAAAAGACTGCTTCAGCACTACGGACTGGGACAATTTCAAGTATGCAGCCACTCACAATGGACACACAAACACAGAGGAGTACACTGAGGTTGTTGTAGCATACATAGTTAAATGCATTGATGATGTCACACACTGCAAATCCATCACTGTCCATGCTAACCAAAAGCCATGGATGACAGCAGAGGTTCACAGGCTCCTGAGGGCTCGGGATGCAGCCTTCAGGGCTGGCGACACTGCAGAACTAACAACAGCTAGGGCCAACCTGTCCTGAGGTATCAAGGAGGCAAAATGACAGTATAGCAAAAAATATCTGGCCACTTCAGCAACACCAGAGATGCACGTTCCCTCTGGCGTGACATACAGACTCTCACCAACTACAAACCGCCACCTCAGACCTGCGTGAATGACATCACACTAACAACCTAAATGACTTCTTTGGCCACTTTGAAGCACAAAACAGCACATCAGCACAGAAGACCACTCCTCCCCCAGATGAGCAGGCTATAAGTCCGGATCCAGCTAGCATAAAGAGGACCCTCTACAGCAGTGGTTCTCAACTGGTCTGGCTTTGGGACCCACCATCACCCCTCAATGACAAGCCGCGACCCAAATCAAAGATTTTCAAATTCTCAAATTTATTGAATGTAAAGATTGTGCATTTTGAACCTGAGGTAGAAGAACAGAATATCACAGTATACAAACAAATTTAATGATTAACCAAAATGACCAGTAAGTGGCAATACAACAGAGGGAACAATTCCCTTTAATGCTGAATTAGCTGCATTTTAAATTAAAAATTAAACAAAAAGTGCAATTCAAAAGAATTCAAGTCTCAAAATTGACTTTTCTTCTGATTGTTTTTTCAGTATTTACCTACTGATAAGGTTATGTGCTTTGAAGAAAATGAAGGAACACTCACTAAAACCTGTAACAGTGACATCATAGACCTGAGTCTGGAGGAATTAATGGGAGAACTGGGGATATTTTTTGCTCTTGACAAGAGTCTCAATGTCTGGAGTTATATTAGACAAAGCGACTCTGAGGTCATGCTCAATGTCCAGTCTGTTTCTCTGTTTTGTCTTCAACTGAACCAGAGCTGAGAAGCCACACTCACAGAGATAGGTAGTGCTGAAAGGTAGGAGGGTTTTTACTGCTCGAATGGCAAGAGAAAGATACTCGCTCAACACAGTGCTGCACCAGAACTGCGAGAGGCTTTCCTCCATGAACCTCTTTTTCAGCGTGCGGTCACATGATAGCTCCACCAGCTGACTCTCTTCATCGTCCCTTCATGCTTTCACATGCCAACACCTCGCTGCACAAAACACACTGAGGTTTCTGTACTCCTTTGTCCTCAATATAAAAAAAATCCATATCTCATATAGTCCGTGTCGTATCTGCGTTTCGCCATGCTCAATTAGCATATACAAACAAACATTGCGGGTCTTCTTCTATGGTGCGAAATATGGTATCGCCCGCCACCTACTGCCATCTACTGTTAAGGAGTGTGAATCGATGACACTATGTTGATTTATTTCTTGATATTTTATTTGCCCAGGCAAAGGCCCGCGACCCACTGAAAACAGGTCCACGACCCACTTTTGGGTGGCGACCCACCAGTTGAGAATCACTGCTCTACAGGATCAACCCACGCAAGGCAGCTGGTCCAGACAACAACAAGCCAAGATGGCTGTGTGTTCACACGCTGTGGTGAGACGCTCCGGACTACTGCATTTGTTTTGTGTTTTTCCTGCCTTTTTCTATCCTCCTTCTGTAATGGACTAATTACCTACAGTCGCCAGGAACTTCTAGGCACTGGCCGCCAACTTAACTCCGACATCTCCAGCGCTTATTCCAGTCATCAATACAACATCCCTGAGAAGATCACCAGACCTCCGGGTGCTCCATGGATTGTTATCGGGCCCAGCAAGAGGTGCACACGGAGGAAGAAGAAACGGGGCTGCAGGGATGGTCTCTGTGCCCAGCTGCACAAACAACAAACAACGCACCAGACCACCGTTACCTTGAACTTTCCTCACCAACGCCAGATCCCTCGCCAGCAAAATGGATGAGCTGCGATCACAGATCGCCTACAATTGTTACGTCCGGGACTGTTGTATTCTGATTGTGACCGAGCCTTGGCTTCATCCACTTATCCCAGGCGCCACTGTGGAATTACCCGGCTGAACTATGTTCCGTTTCAATGCAACGCTGATTCTGGTAAAGGCAGGGGTGGTGGGCTCTATGTTTATGTGCTTCAGACTCAGTGTAATAACAGGAGGAAGGTGGAGGGCTTCCTCACAGACAACAACCCCAGACAGATGTGGAGAGGCATCCAGGCCCTCACCAACTACAGGGACCAGTGCCCCCCAACACCGGGCAGCAGCTTCACTCTGGCAGAGGAGCTTAACAGCTTCTTTGCCCGGTTTGAGCACACTTCCCCCCAACTCGTCACCCCTCCTCCCCCCCCCCCCTACAGGTGCATGAGGTGAGGAGGAAACTGAGAGCAGTGAACCCCCGCAGAGCCGCTGGCCCCGATGGCATCCCAGGAGCGGTGGTCAAAGCATGTGCAGACCAGCTGGCTTAGATCCTCACCAAGCTATTCAACCTCTCCCTGATGCACGCCACCATTCCCTCCTGCCTCAAGGCCTCCACATTCTAATCCATCCCCAAAAAGTCCACAACTGACAACCTGAATGACTAGACCCATAGCACTCATGTCTGTAGTCATTAAGTGTTTTGAGCGACTAGGATCCCAGCACATCAGGGCCTGTTTTCCCCCCTCCTTTGACCCCCACTAATTCGCCTACAGGGAGAACCGGTCTACGGAAGACGCCATTTCCACCGCACTTCACAGAGTGCTGAGCCACCTGGAGAACCCAAGGAGCTATGTGAGGATGCTCTTTGTGGACTACAGCTCAGATTTCAACACCATCATCCCGGACATCCTGATCAATAAACTGCACCTCCTCCAGATATACCCTCCCCCACCTGCTCCTGGATAAAAAAAAACTTTCTCACCAAGTGCTCACAAACAGTCAGACTTGGCCCCCACCACTCCTCCACACTGTCTCTCAGCACTGGCTCCCCCCAGGGCTGCGTGCTAAGACCACTACTGTACTCCATGTACACCTCTGAATGCATTCCAACCCACCCAACCACCGTCATCATGAAGTATGTAAACGACACCACCTTGGTTGGGCTCATCACTGATGACAATGAGGAGGCATACAGGACAGAGGTAGAGAATCTGCTGCTGTGGTGCCAAGCAAACGACCTGAAACTGAACATCCAAAAAACCAAAGAACTCATACTGGACTTCAGGAAGAACAGACAGGACCCCCCCCAATAAATGGCGACCGTGTGGAAACCGTCCTCACCTTCAGGTTCCTGGGCACCCACATCTTCTGTGACTTCACCTGGTCTGTCAACACCAAGGCCCTGGTGATGAAAGCCCAGCAGCGGCTGCACTTTCTCCGTGTCCTGAGGAAGAACAACCTGGACCAGAAGCTGCTGCTGGCCTTCTATTGCTGGTCAGTGGTGAGCGTGCTCACCTACTGTCTGGGTGTGTGGTATGCCGGCTCCACAGCCGAGAACAGGAAGGCTGTGCAGTGTCATCAACACCGCCCAAAAATTATTGGCGGCCCTCTGCCCTCCCTGGAAGACATCTCCAGATCCTCCTGTCTCAGAAAGATCAAGGTCATCACAGGAGACCCCTCACATCCTGCCCACCACCTGTTTGACCAGCTTCCCTCTGGACGATGGTTCAGATCAATCAGGTCCCACACCTGTCTTTGCACTCTGCACTTTCATGTATATTGACCCATAAGTGAAACCACTACCATACCTATGTATATTTTCCATAATCCTTGAGCCATTTCATTCAATCATGTGTCCAATTGTGTGTTCTGCACTCCGCACTTTTATGTACATTGTTTCATCCGTGAAGCCACTAACATACCTGTATGTATTTCCATAATCCTGGGCCATTTTTATTTCAGTCGTGTGTTTAATCGTGTGTTCGGTAACTGTGTTTTATCTAATCCTTCTCTCTTACTTTATTGCACAGTAGCCTGGTGGAGCACCCGCAATTTCGTTGTGCTGTACAACTGTACAATGACAATAAAACCTATTCTATTCTATACCAGGTTGCGTTCTGAAGGACTGTGCGGAGGAGCTCAAGAATGTCCTGGCTGACATCTTCAACATCTCCCTGAGTCAAGCTGTTGTCCTCAACTCTTGTGTTTCAAAACTGCTACCATAATACCAGTCCCAAAGAAGTCCCATCCTGCTACAATGATTACCGGCCCGTAGCACTGACCTCCATCATAATGAAGTGCTTTGAGCGGCTGGTCATGCAGAACATCAAGTCCATACTCCCTCCCTCCCACGACTCATCTCAGTTTACATTCAGGTCAAACAGATTCACAGAAGACGCCATCTCTGCTGCTCTCCATCCAGCCCTCTCCCACCTGGACTCAAAGAACTCCTATGTGTGAATCCTGTTCTTGGACTTTAGTTCAGCATTCAACACAATCATCCCCCAGCACTGAATACAAAAACGCAGACACTTGGGACTCAAAACTTCTCTCTGTAAGTGGATGCTGGACTTTCTCACAGGGAGGCCACAGAACGTGCGGGTTGGCAGCAACACCTCCAAGACCATCACACTGAGCACAAGGGCCCCACAAAAGTGTGTGCTCAGCCTGCTGCTCTTCACCCTGCTGACCCATGACTGCATACCAGCCTACAGCACCAACCACATCATCAAATTTGCGGATGACACAATGGTGGTGGGCCTCATCACCAACAATGAAGAGGCCAACTACAGAAATGAGGTGAGCCAACTGGTCCAGTGGTGTAAAGGCAATAATCTCTTCCTGAACTTGGGACAAACCAAGGAGATTGTGGTCAACTTCAGGAGAGGACACACATAGTATCCCCCTCTGATCACCGATGAAGCAGCTGTGGAGAGGGTGAGAAGCACCAAGTTCCTGGGGAGTGCACATCTCTTACCC
Source organism: Pholidichthys leucotaenia (assembly GCA_020510985.1). Taxonomy (NCBI): domain Eukaryota; kingdom Metazoa; phylum Chordata; class Actinopteri; order Cichliformes; family Pholidichthyidae; genus Pholidichthys; species Pholidichthys leucotaenia. The sequence continues at coordinate 263,719,446 of CM035843.1, forward strand.
CTTTTCCACCAAAAAAGAGCCGGTGCTAGTTTGGTTCTGGTACCTGTGCCAGTGCTTAACCCATTCAACTGTCGTGCCTCATAAGAACCAGCTGATTTTCAACTGACACAGAGCTAGTCAGGGCTACATCAAGCTACGTCATTACATAGTGTAACGCAACCCACAGAACAGCAGTAGCAGTAGCGTTTGAAGCCGTTTGTACAACAGACTCATCCATGGCCTAAGGATGGCTGAAGCTGTGGCCGAGTTCAAGGCCCCGGTTGTTTGGTTGGCTGGCCTATCTCCAACAACAGAGTTCATTATATCAAAATGGGGATTCTTTTTGGGGTCTCCCATTGCTGCTACACTCAAGATCTCTGAATTCTTCCTTGAACTTCTTGAGTTTATTTATCAGCTGGTCAAAGGTCTGGTCGTAACCCACGGCAGCCATCTCCCTCTGTATTTGCTCAAAAATGGGCTTTGTCCGACTGGTCCCCTCCAATTTATCTTGTGCTTCAGCAGATGACCATAGAGTCAGGAAACACTGGGTCTCCTCTTCACTCCAACTCTGCTTTGTTTTGGAATCCATGCTTGTTCTACTGTTTGGAATGGAAAATGATGGTCAGTAGTGTTTTGAGGCACTTTCAGCTGGTTAGTTAACCCCGCCCACAGCAGTGGATGTAACCAACGTCAAGTGGTCCACAGCTCTGGCCCAGCAAGGAGTTGGAGCCAGCTTAGCACCAATTTTGAGAGCCTGAAGCTCGTGCTTAGGTGGTCGAAAAGCAAAGAACTGGTGCCAAGTCAGGCTCTGGCTCCAGTTAAGCACTGGAACCAGCTTGGTGGAAAAGGGGTATCTGAGGACCTCTGCTGGTCGAACAACACCACATCACTGGCCAAGAAGGTTCAAACTCGCCTCCATTTCCTTCCCAAACTGAGGAGAGCACGAATCCCACATCCCCACCCCCATCACGTGCTCATTCTACAGGGGCACCATTGAGAGCATACTCACTAGCTGCATCAAGCTGTGGTATGGAAGCTGCACCGCCTCCTGCCGGAAGACACTACAACACACAGTGAAAGCAGCCAGCAAGATCCTTGATGCCCCTGCGCCCCCCCCCCCTCGGATATCTACCACACCCGCGTCACCTGCAGCGCCATTAACATTGCAGGCAACACCTCACACCCCTGACACTCCCTCTTCAGCCCTCTGCCCTCGGGGAAAAGGTACCGGAGCCTCTGGGCCCACTCCACTAGCCTGCTAAACAGCTTTGTTCCTCAGGCCATCAGGACCCTGAACTCTGCCCACTCCCCTGCCCCTGGACCATAACACACTCACCCACACAATAACTACCTCAGCTGTTGACACAGAAAGTCTGGCACACCAACAGTAATACATCTGCTGCTGTATGTCTCTGCAGCTTACTGCCACCATTTGCACAAATGCCATACCTGCTGCTGTCTGTTATTGCAATACTGATCATGCGCAGACCAATCTGTCACTGCCTGCACCTACACTACCGCATTGAACTCACAATTTACCGGTATTACGGTTTACTGTACATAGGATTGCTGTGTTTTTACCATTATTTACACTATGGGTAGCATTACTGTATACAGATTGTTGTTGTTTCTCATCCTTATTACTTTCCATGGGTAATCCCTTTGTCTGTCGTGTGTGTTTCTGTTGTTTGGCTGTCAACTGTCATGCTGCTGTTACACTGTCATTTCCCAGTTTGGGATCAATAAAGTACATCTATCTATCTATCCATCTATCTATCTATCTTATTCCTTGTTTTCTTATATACTGCACGGTGGCGCAGTGGTTAGCACCGCGGCAGCACAGTTTTACCCTTGGCCGGGGGATCGCAGGGATCATGAGATCGTGGGTTCGATCCCTGCCCCCGGCCAACAGTGATCTGTGTGGAGTTTGCATGTTCTCCCCGTGTTTGCATGGGTTTACTCCAGGATTTCTCCGGTTTCCTCCCACACGCCAAAAACATGCAGGTTAGGGAGTTAAGGGGCGCTTGCGCACGCAGCAACCGGCAGCTAGTGGCTTGTCACCGGACTGCAGAACAAATCTACCTACGGGTACAAAATAAGTCCCAAAAAATACTGCACACACCACTAAGACAGAGAAACAGCATTTCAATTCTATTGTATGTCCTGTACATATAGAAGCACTGACAAATAAAAATCTTTGAATCTGCTGCGACTGGTTGGGGGGTGAGGGGACAGAGAAGAGAGAATGCAGAGAACAAACAAACATGCTGGCCAATCACAGTGTATAGAAGAGATCAGAAAAATGTTAATGAAAAGTAAATGTTTTATAAAAATGTGTGGAGGGTGAAAAGGAAGTAAAAGTTCAGCACAGTGAGGGTCCCCCAGCTGTGTGAAACTGGATGTATGTATGGATGAAACAGATATGGACTGCGGATGCACTGTTCAAAGTAGTTTTAAGGTGCTGAAGTCATCTCCCACACAGACGCATTTCATGCATGTGCATTGAATTATATATAAATCTGTAGACTGCTTGTGATTTCGACAGGTTACATTGTTGTGATTTGTTGAAACTTTTAACTGTAATTCCCACCTGTCCACGTTATGATGCACATCAAATACAAATTCTCTCGGATTGCCTCGACTTCAATTTTGATGGGTGACGTCTTCATGACATTTACTTTTGTCCGTCTGCACCCAGATGCACAGAATTGCAAAAATATGGAGTGCAAATCCAATGAAAGATGAGAAGTTTCGTTAAATGGCCAAATAGCTGTGATGCTGTTGATAGAAGGGGTGGAAAAAAAGACAGCCTGACGCAAAGAGCAGACAACAGACATTTATCCACCACTGGGTTCCAAACTCTCCTCCCTTCACTGGAGGAAGCACAGGTTGTCCTCCTCTGGGGGGCCTGTTGGGATGGAGCAATGTTGCACGAACTAATAACTGATCAGCAATAGTTTGCATGCACCTGTGCTCCTGTCTGAGCATGCTCATTCCCTCACTCCACTTTAGACTGATCCCACCGCAGACTTGGTATGAAGAAACTGACAGAAACAGCGGATCAGTCACGCCGCGGCACTAACCATTGTTGGGCTCGGTTGGACCAGCCCACTATTATACTAACACTATATAATCTTCGTAAACATCATTTTAAAAGGTTTCTCTCAAAGTTCCTTATGCTCTCATCTGTCACTTTAGCTGAAATCACACACCAGTAACATGGAACTGGAGTCTCTACCTGACTCAGGTTGAGAGGCTGAGATCTGCTCGAGGGACCCCGCTGATGGCGCTCGGTGGTGGAATCTCCAGGCCGTATGGTCGGCTGAGCAGACGTCTTCTTGGATTTTCCAGGGCCAGGTGCAGCTGGATCTACAAGTGCACAAACCAGATGGGACACAGTTAGTGCTATTAACACAAAGTTTACTAAGTCTGGACTAAGCATTAAAACCAACAAACATCAAAATGTTGAACCTGAACTTCCTCTGTCACAAGTGATGGATGAATATAAAGCTGAATTAACAGACTTTATTACTATACTCAGATAACTAGAGCACCCTTAGGCTTATCCTTTAGTTAGAATTAGACAATGTAAAAAGAAAGGGTTTTAGGTACAGTCTTTATGGTCCTAGAATCTACAGTTTTATGGAATTGGAAATGGAGGTCAGGCGGAACAACCTGGAGCTGCTGGAGCCTTGTGAGTTGTGCTCTCTGCAGCTTGGCTTTTCACGGAAGGCACAATGATGGCCAGAGACTTGGTGGGCTGGGAGGAGGTTTTGGGACTCAAGGGGCTGCTGGTTGAGGAGTCGGAGTCATGGGAGTCGTGCACCGTCACACAGCTGATCACGTTGGTCCTCTGGCTTGTTCCAGAGCTGTGGGTGCGAGCGAAATAAGAGTCAATAATCACAGTACTGTTCCACTAAAATGTCATGTGGTGAAACCTGGTGCTTCAGGGAGAGAATGAGCTCACCAGGCAGCTGGAAACTTCGTCTCATCCTCATCTTCTGAGTCGCTATGGATGGTGATAATGCTGACGGCAGGGCTGGGCGTGTCAGAGATGACGATGGGCTGAGACTGGTCACCGGTATAAGGAGTGTTGTGGACCACAGTGGAGGAAGGATGCACTGATGACACTGGCCTGAGGGAAAAAAATGACACACTCCTGATGCTTTACTGAAAAATAAACAGTAAAACCACACCAAACACTTAAGATAAAGAGTACAAGCAAGCCTTAATAGAGGGGAGTACTTTACTTTTCTTTGGTTATACAAACGTGTGACACGCTGACAGGGTACCTGGCTCTGCTCTCAGCATGTCGAGCTTTCGATCTCTTGCCCTGTTGGGATCTTGAGTGAGCAGCTCCTGAGTTGTGGCTTTGGGAGGCAGCCTGCCGGCCGACGCCAACATCCTGCTGGTTGACACCATTGTACTGGCTGCCATGGCGATCTCTGAGAAAAGGAGCGACCATTTTCATACGAGTGTACAGCCACATTTTAATCTCAGTGTCCCAAATTAAACACACCTCCAGCCAGAAGTCTGTTGACTGTCTGGGACGGGAGCACCCATGGGCGACTCTGGCACCACGGCCTGTCCGGGGTTGTGGATGGACATTCCGGACATCTGCTGCCATGTAGAAGGGATGAGGATCTGTTGTGTCCCCGTGGGCCAGCCCTGCTGTATACACGCAGCCACAACAATTCAAAACGATAAATGACAGACGGAATCACACAGACATAAATTAACTTCATGAAAACATCCGGTCTTCAGACCAACATTTCCACTTCTGTCTGACACACAAATCAAGTAGATGTCAACTTTAAACAATGACACCACACCAAGACATCCACAGAGGGCTGCTAAAGCTCCTCTGAAGGCATTAACTTTTGTAATTCACACAAGCTGTGTACAAAATGACTCAGAAACAGTATTGACTGGACCTTTTTTCCACAAATCTACATTTCTATATTAAGGACTACAGAACATGGTCCTGAGGCGGCTGAGGTGAAAGAGAGAGAGCAGGTTATTAACTATGCTGAAGGTGCGTGTTTTGATCGCCAAGTCCTTTAGTCGGCATGAAGATGAATCACTGAGAACCCAAAACCCAAACTGTCCTATAACATATCCATCATTGTGTATGTTCATGGTAAAAGTAGTTAAATGTACAAAACAAAGAGCTGTTAATGAGTGAAACTGACTAGTTGAATAAAAAGCATTTTAAGGCACCTGTAGCTGTTTCTCATTCAAATACCCCCTTTACACAGGGGTGGAGATCTTTGAGAGATTGCCGAGTTATCACAAAATGGCCAGATCTCCAAACAGTCTTTCAATGATCTGTCCAAGATCTCTCAATGAGCGCTAAACAATCTCATTGATCTCCCGATGATCTCTAAAAATCTTTCAATGAACTCCATTGGGTTTTCATTGAACACTCAGCGATCCCTCAATGATCTTTCAGCATTTGGTGTTCATTGAAAGCTCACTGAGAGATCAGTGAAAAATTGCTCACAGATCTCTGGAAGATTGATGAGATCGCTGAGCTCTCCTTGACCACTCAACACCCCCATCAATCTCTGCTTGAGAGTTCAGTGAGAGTTTGTTAAGAGATCGCTTTCCCTTGGTGCTCATTGAGAGATTGTTTTGGATAGAGTCAAAGCAATCTCTCAACTGTGGCAACTGTGGAGATCATTGAAAGATCGCTGAGAGCTCATTGAAAGATCATTGAGAGATCTGGCCATTTTTTCACCTTCCAATGATCTCTCAACAATCTGCATCTGTGTTAAGAGGATCTTAGTGAAAACAATTGCCAGAGGGAAAAAAAAAACACACTACTTAAGTAATTTGTCTTTGTTACAAATTAGATTTTTGCTGCCATACAATTAAAACATACAGCTGTGGATGTATCTGACTGTATCAGTCAGATAAATATTTACATGTATTTTGTATTTTGACTGTATGTTCCATAAACTTACACATGTATTATGCAGCAGTTGTGATTAAAACTGAACCCTAACACACACAGGTTTCATCCCCCGAAATGGTCACAACATCACTCTGGATGGTGGACCTCTTGGGCCTAAAATAAGTCAATAAAACTCAATAGGAAGTCAACCACAGTAATGTCACCGGGAGCCGCACCTGTGTCAGCATGCTGGGCTGTATGTGAAGAGACTGGGCGGACTGGTTTTGAGGAACTAAGGGTACCGAGTTGTCCATTCTGACTGGATAAGCAGATGGCTTATTGGAAGTTTGAAGACCTACATGGCAAAGACACAGGATGACAATATCATGGAGGTTAACACCGTATTTACATTATTTGTGTATCACTGCTGCATCTGCCGTGGCTGACTGGCTAAATTGCTCTTTTATTCCTACCCTGGATGGTCGGCGGGCAAACTATGAGAGTCTGCTGAATGGGTTCAGTCTGGGCGCAGAGCTGGGTGGGTCGGGTCTGCAGAGGAACGCCCTGCTGGGTCAGACCGGGGATATTAATGGTGGCCTGCTGGTAGAGTCCGGGCTGGTAGTTCAGCAGCGGGATGTTACTGCTCAGAGACAGAGACTGGCCACCCGCGGAGCTCATCTGGAAAACAGGAGATGCAAAAAAAGATCAGTTTCAACATCTGGGTCAATCAAAAAAATGTGGACTTCAGGTTTTTTCTGCACTAATTCACAAGTTTCTGTGTGTTGCACTCTGTGGATGCATCTTTCTTGCATTCGCTCACAACTTTTCTCCTCAACAGAAAAAAAAAATCAAATAATTTCTTAAATACGTTAGATGTAAACTTAAATGAAGGTGCTCTAGAGGATCTGTTCACCTGATTGTGCTGGTTCAGCTGGCTGCTGAATGTGACAGTCAGGTTGGTGGCTGCGCTCGGGGCATTGTTGCTGGCAAACATATTCTTTCCATTCTCGAAGGCGCTGCATCTGCGTTTGCATATATCCATATTTTGGAAGCAGGATTTCACACTGGAAGATAATCAGAAAGGAGCACAGCTAAAATACTGGATTAAAGGGGACACAATACATCCTTTTTTTCTCACGTTGACACAGTTCCCAATGTCTGTGGCACGCTTTTGTCAAAATACCTCAGGGATTTAAAACTGCAGCAACATTTTCCATCCTGAATAAACAGCCTTTTTCACAACAACCCATTAGAGTAGGCTAGCAAGCACTGAGCTGACAAAGTCAATTTTGGCCAAAATATAATATAAAGGGAAAAACATGTGAGATAGATAATAAGGGTGGTACAGAAGATCAATTCAGTGATGGATCATGATACTTGACACTAACGATGACGCACCGATCCCTAAAAGCATCTTTTAATAATCGATCTTTTAATAATTATATACAGTATATTCATGTAAACATTGCATACTCTCTTGGGTATTCAACCAATTGCATTTTCAGTCCACTAGATGGTGCAAAGCAAGCACCCAGTCAAGTGAAGTCATTGGCTGTCTCACGAGATTTGCAGCCAGCTTTGAAAGTTAGGAAGCAGTTAGCTCAAAGTTAGCTCAAATATCGGGCCTTTTTTGGATTTTATAACAAAGATGGAAGGAAAGACCTTGACATGACACACAACCTGTAAGACATGCTGCATAGAAAAAAAAACAAAACACGGAAGCCAGCACACATCTCGGAGCAGTGCTGGCAGCGGCAAAGTTAAAAACAAAAAAAGAAATGGAGCTTACGAGCAGCGCTGGAGAAAAAGTAAGTAATGTTTATTTATGAAGCGCTTTTCAGAAACATTGTCACAAAGCGCTGTACAATAAAATAGAATAAAAGGAATTTGGTAGATAAAAATAATTTAAAAAATACAAAAATAAGTTAAAAAAGATTAAAATAATTTTAAAAGATCAGACTTACCATTAAAAAGCAGTTGAACTGAAACTCAACGGAAAGCCTCCTTAAACAAAAAAGTTTTCAGCTGCTTTTTAAGAGTCCATAGAGTCAGATAAGCGTATCTGGAGTGGGCGTCTATTCCAAACACTGTCCACCACCTTCCGTGTGTGAAGAGACGTGTCTCCAGGGGAAATGAAGCCCTGACAATACTTTATTATATGAAAGCAATGTCAGCAATTTTAGTTTAGTACATAACCTGAGGTTGAACAAGGTGAAAAAATTTTGAAAGCTATGAAGGTCAAGGTCGGGATGCACCAGGGTTCCTGTCTGAACCCACTGCTTTTCATCATTGTTCTGGAGGCCCTGTCTCATGAGGTCCGTACTAATTGTCCCTGGGAGATCCTGTACGCCGATGACCTGGTCATCATCGCAGAGACGCTGGAGGAGACCGTGTGAAGCTAGTCTGTTGGAAGAATGGCATGGATGCCAAAGGACTCCGTGTAAACATGGGAAAGACTAAGATCATGGTCTCAGGTCCAGACCTGGATGTTCTCCAGAAGTTTGGCAAGCATCCATATGCTGTATGTCTTACTGGCACTGGCCATGGCTCTGTCTTTTGTGGCAGTTGCTCGAGATGGGTGCACAAGAGGTGCAGTGGACTCACTGGTGGCCGGGCATATGACCAAGATTTCCAATGTAAGCACTGTCGTGGGGTGGCCAGGCCAATCGATGGTCAACCTATGACACAGATGGTTGCTGGCGACGACAAGCTGGAAGTGGTGGCATCTTTCTGCTACCTGGGTGACATGCTGTTCGCTGGTGGTGGATCTGAGCTTGCCACCATCACAAGATGCCAGGCTGCCTGGAACAAGGTCAGGCAGGTGCTCCCAATTCTTCAGACCCACTGACTCCCACCAACCTCTAAAGGCCATATCTACAACTTCTACGTGAGGAACGTGTTGCTGCACGCCAGTGAGACATGGGCCATGACTGCCACCTGTCTTTACCGTCTGCGGCAGAATGACAGGGCCATGATCCACTGGATGTGTGGCGTCTCCACTGAGGATGAGGTCAGCTTGCAAGCACTCCTGGCTAGGCTGCAGCTGGATGACCTCGAGGATGTGCTCCGCACGTGCCATTTGCGTTGATTCAGCCATGTGGAGAGGAGTGTTGGTTGGATTAAGAAGGCCATGGAGGTCGATCCTGGTAGCAGCAAAGGTCCAGGAAGAGGACGACTGAAGAGGACATGGCTAGAGAGTGTCCATATGGACCGAGTCAAGCTACAACTGGCCCAGGTTGAACCAGTGGACAGAAACCACTGGAGTGAGACTCAGAAGTGCAGTCAAGCAGGACCCACCCCAACTGAGGGAATAACTGTGTCCTGACAAAAATAAATATGGATGATGATGATGATGGTATTGCGATACACAACATCGTGATTAATGTTGAATCGTGATAGGATGGTATCGTGACCCAAGTATCGCAATTCCCACCCCTAACAGATAATCAACTGTGGATTAATGAATCAGCTGGGACCACGGATGTGTAGTGGGGTTAACAGAATATAAAATAGCCATAAAACTGTGGTCGATTTGGTAAACTAAGGACGCGCTCACACTGGTGCCATGTCAAATTGATGCCACTCAAATTGTTTTTTGTTCAGCACAGCTCCCAGACTTCCTTAAGGAGTCCTGGGCTGTATTATAGTAGAGGCACAGCTTTTTCACCTTATCCTGACACTTCAAGTGAATGTTTGCATACGTTCTGTTCCTGAGACTATCTCTATCAGCTGTTCCAAAGCTGAGGAAATGTTCCGTACCGCAGACCACTAAGGATCAAACTTTCCAGACTTTGGTGGTCAGACCTCGGCGGGTACAGAACAGACACTATAATGAGAGTGGGCCCTAATTCGCTAGCAGCATGGTAAGTGTGTGAGATCAGGGGCTCAATGGAAAGCGTCACTAAAATGGGTTTAGATAAAGCTGAGAAGGTGACATCATTCCAATGAGCTCTGCTTCTCCCACCACAACCCAAATTAGAAATGCTCACTGAACAAGAAAGTGACAGGGTTGTCTCATTTTTTTTTTGGTAGCCACTGCAGAAATTCAACCAGCACTTTTGCTATATAAAACATCTGACTTCTTACTGTGAACTGTGAGGGAAGTGCAGCAGGTGCGTCATGGTGACAAAAGGGTGGTTTAGCGTCTTCATGGGTGTGATCCTTTTGTCGGCGTCCAACGTCAGCATCTTCTTCAGCAAGTCTATAAACTCGCGTCTGTCAGCCTTCTCTGCCAGGATGTCTGTGCCCTCCAAGTTTGTCATGTTCACCTAACAGAAACAGAGATTTAAGCATGTGCTAAAACGTCCTGGTGTACTTAAAAAAAAGACAACAGCATATAATGTCCCCTTAATAAATGGTGAAAATCCAGCAGGTACATCAACATTACCTGATAATATTTCATATGTTGCATGTTGCCTCCTCACCTGCATCATATCATCTAGACAGTTGAAGATGTATTTTCTTGCCTCCTTTGACTTGATTCCCATCTCTGCCTCATGCTCTGCCGGTGTCTGCAGGAAGAACATCCGCACGTCACTTCATTATTACTCATACACATATCCTCCATGCAGTAATGCAGCATTCACTCCCTTTGTGAGTTTTTTTTTTATTTCTGGAATGGCCTGCCTTGAGTCTCCACAGTGGGTAACTTGAATCTGGGCCTCTGTTGAAGAAGCGGCTGGTCTTGGTCCCCGCACTCAGCAGGTACTCGGCTGGAAGTCCCTGCGTCTGGGAGATGTAGCGAATCTGAAAGGAACCCAAGATAAAAAAAAAAACCAACACATTATTCTGCCTACTCCATCTTTAAAGTGCGACATAGTGCACTTTTGACTCGGCACCCAGAGGTGTTACTGAGATGTTTGTGACATATTTGGCCAAAACAGCTCAGGGTTTAATGAACCCTCATGTCTATCCGGTTCTGGATATGTGACTTCTCCATATCCGATTTTCATTTACAACATATGACTGGGTTAGATTTAGGAAGCCTTATCACAAGTGCATACAGATGTGGACAAAATTGTTGGTACCCCTCTGTTAACCTCTTGCGCTCCGTTGTACCGCGGACGGGCAAGTCTCTGCGTCCTAGAGCGCACGAGGGCGCACGAGAGCGCCCTCGTGCCGCACAGTTGTAATTTACCGATCGGTCAAAAGTCATTTTGGATTACAATTTTCAGGGATAAATAATAATTTAGCTTATAACACCTTACCTCTTCACAGCAGCAGAGTCCTGGCGAACTTCTCTTCCTCACTGTCAGACGAACGCGACGCTGGTCCGCTCATGGTTCTGGTGGCGCACGAGAGCGCCCTCGTGCGCTCTAGGACGCAGAGACTTGCCCGTCCGCGGTACAACGGAGCGCAAGAGGTTAACAGAGGGGTACCAACAATTTTGTCCACATCTGTATACACTTGTGATAAGGCTTCCTAAATCTTCCTAAATCTAACCCAGTCATATGTTGTAAATGAAAATCGGATATGGAGAAGTCACATATCCAGAACCGGATAGACATGAGGGTTCATTAAAACAAATAACAGTAGTAATTAAAAAAAGACTGGCGAAGGCGTGTGTGTCACTCAGCCTTCGTCATCAGCCTCCGTCGGTCTATGACCATGGAAGAAATCATAACGTCTACTCTGCTGGAACCAAAACAAAATAAGCACCGCCTGTGGCTGAACATGCCGATGCGCGAATGGCACTCCCTGTCACACAGGTTGCATTTGTGGATTGTCTCCGTGCTGCTGGGTCTGGGGGGTTCTTCCTGCGGGTCCTTTTTTGATCCGCTGCAGCAGCCAGTCTTCACCCAGCCTTAAAAAAAACAGCTCGCGAACTTCTCTGCTTCAATTGGCTCACTGCATTCACAGCGTTGGTAGGCGGGTCCTTCTGGCTAGGTTTTCAGTCATTGGTTCTTCAAGGTTTCAGAAACCCAATTCAAGGCTCTTATTAGTTGAATGAGAGGTCAATCAGATGAACTAATCTGTTCACGGCTGTGTCTGCAGCTTTTATTTTCAGTGCGCGCTTGGACGCCATACACCACCTACATCACAATCTCCATCATGCGTCCTAGAGCGCACGAGAGCGCCCTCGTGCGCTCTAGGACGCAGAGACTTGCCTGTCCACGGTACAACGGAGCGCAAGAGGTTAACAGAGGGGTACCATCAATTTTGTCCACATCTGTATAAAAAATATTTAAGTTGGAGCATTTCTAAGGACAGGAGAGAAAATACTGTGAACATGGCTTCGCCCTTTTTCATAGTGTATGAAATCCTCTATTTGTGTTTATCGAAACATGGAAAACCAAAAGAGGTCATGAGTCTCTTGACTGGTTTAAAACGAGGCTGTAGCCAATTAGCATAAAACACTAAATAGATATAAAACACTGCTTGTCTCTGCCTGGAACAGACCAAAATGTCTGTCAACCCTATAAATTAACTGTGAACAAGATTGCAAACCGGTAGATTGCTTACAGTGCTTGTTACACTTGGATGGTTAAATATTTATAGTAACAACCTCCAGGATTTCCGCTGGTAACATTTCTGCATGGCGACCCTCCGCGCCAGAAACTGAGCCGCCACACTAAGAAAAATAAATGAAGGAATGACGCTCCGCAAGCGCACACGTGAACAACACATGTGACGTTGTGTTTTCTCATTTTTACACATGCGTCACATACCCCCCCCCCCCAAAAAAAAAAAATAGGTTGCTACTACACCAAAGTCTTTAAGTCAGAGGAAACACTAGACGTTGGCTTGCCCCCTATACCACAGTAACAGTAAACATTTTTCATTAATACACGTGTTTTTTTTAAACTGTGGACAACCATTTTACCCATTCATGGTGTCTGGACAATGTTACAACAGTTGCTAGCATTAGCATCACATTTACCAACAGCTGGGTTAGTGCTATACATTTTCAGCTCTCTCTTTATTATTTTTATGTCATTATAGATTCATTTCCTCCAAAATGCCAAACCAGCCCTTTAAAAAATGTTAAACGTATGGTCATTTTTGTGACATCTGACTTCAAAGCATGTATGAGAGAAGTGCACATCACCTGATCATACTCTGAGGCACCAGGATAGAGCGGCCATCCCAAGAAAAGCTCAGCGATGACGCATCCCAAAGACCACATGTCAATGGCTTCGCAGAACGGAAGGCCCAGGATGATTTCTGGAGCTCTGCGACCACATCAAAACCAACAGAAATACCACAAAGCTGCTAATTCATATGCAGATGAACGAGGTTGATAAAAAGAAAGCTTTGCCACATTGCCCATGCCAACACCCTCACCTGTAATATCGTGACTGCAGGTAAGTGGAGCAGACGGCTTTGGACACGTGGCTAGCCGAGCCAAAATCAATGACCTTTACCCGGTACGGCTGCCTCAAGGGATCGACCAGCATGATGTTCTCGGGCTTCAGGTCGGCATGGATCAGCCCCAGGCTCTTTAGCTTCATCAGTGCGGTGGCGACTTGCTGCAGGATAGGCCTGATGCACTTGAGCAGCAGAGGGCTGAACTTGCTGTGCTTCAGGAAGTCGTAAAGGTTCTGCTCCAGCATCTCAAACACAAGGCACGTGTGGTTCTTGTGCTGGAAACATTCGTACGAGCGGACAAAGTTGAACTCATCTGCGTTTTCTGTGCTCAGCCTGCTAAGGATGCTCACCTACACGTGGGAAGAAGAAGATGATGGAATTATAATTTGATTAACAGAAAATCAAAAAGAAGACGATTATTGCAAACGGGAATATCATTGTTTTGGCAGTCTACTGAAACAAAAATGACCCACTGTTTTTTGTGATTTTAACATGTCAAACCTACCTCAATCTGACCCTGCCGAGCATAGGATGGATGGTTCTTCAATATTTTGATCGCCACTATCTCATTTGTACCCCGCTTCCAGCATTTAGCCACCTGACCGAAGGTGCCGCGACCCAAGAACTCCAGCACCTCGTAACTGTTGGACATGGAGCACAGAATCTCGTGCTGAACCAGCTGGTAGTCCCCTTCGCTGTGGGAGTTGCTGCTCTTGGTGGTGGAGGTGGAGTGTGCTATGGATTGGGCGGTGGTGGTTCCGCCTCCGCCACCAGTGCGGTTTGAGACCACAGGTGCCGAGAGCTCCTCTAGAATCTGCACACTGTCGCTGCTGTCCACCTCCTCGCTTTTCCTCTTCAAACTGTACTGCTTGTGGTAGACATCGCAGGGCCGGGATGAGGACTCAGCATCCTTGACACGCCGGCTAGAGGAGGAGGACGACGAGGAGGAGGAAGGAGGTCCCCGAAGGCTCCCTGTGCTGTCTGCCGCCCGCACCACTGTCTGCTCACGGGAGCCGGCTGTCGCCGGGGGTGGCTGGTTTGAGTTGTACACCGGGTTGAAGTTGGAGCTGGAGGGTGCAGCTCCCTGGGTGGAGCTCTGCTGGTAGAAACTGTTGTCTCCCAGCTGGTTGGACACATCCCAGGCAGGGTTCTCCACTTTCAGCCGTTTTGCCCGAGAGTAGGCACTGGAGGATACGGAGGGAGAGGAGAACACCTGGAGCTGTGACGCCATATCTGTGGATGAGATTAAAGAGGAGTGGCAACCATTACAGGGACATGAAGTCCCCCACTGCAGAGGTGTCATTTCTTGTTTAAGGTCCCATATTGTAAAAGAATTGTGTTTTCATGGCTTTTAAAGGATAAGGACCTGCACTTTTTCTAGTCATAAAGACCACTCGGAGTACTTCACTAGTAGCTATACTAACCCTTTATTCTAAGGCCCTGTCAGACAGATACCTAGGGATAATTTAAAGTCATCAATTAGCCTAACATGCATGCTTTTGGTTGTGGAAGGAAACCGGAGCCCCCAAAGTAAACTTGCACAGCACAGGGAGAACATGCAAACTCCACTGAGAAAAGGTTCTCAAACCTGCCAGTCTGGGGATTTGAACCTGGAACTTTCTAGCTTTGAGGCAACAGTGCAAACCACTGTACCACCATGCTTTTTACCTTAATAAATATGTCCATGGGTCACATGTAGACCATTAACATATTCAAGGTACTAGAGACAAGATTCTGACATCCTGGCCAGTAGGTGTTGCACTTACTCTTGCACTAACTGGTTGGTAGAGACATGTGACATCTTCACCAGCCATAGATATCTAAATATTACGATAGAACATGGCTAGCCACTAGGCTAATCATGTTTCATATACAGTACATAGCTTACTGATATGATTACAATAAATACAATGAACAATTGTTTGTGTATCCTGTTATCACAATGCTGAAGGTGCTGGCCTATAGAGTATCATATCTCTGCTATCGGCCACCGTCTCATCATGCAACTGCTCAGATGTAATTATTCTGATTATTTCGGTCCTGTAAAAATTATTAAAATATTTTTTCATCAATATATTGTTTTTTGAAGAATACACAGATTTTAATTCTGCACCTTTCTATAAACTTTTTGACGTTTTTTAAAAATTTGTTTTCATGAAAATATAGTCCTGTTCACCTTTAAAATGCTCACATCACAAATGTACGCTGCTTTTATTTAGTTCAACTCTTCAAGAATGAAAGCACTAAGGTGCTGATGCCTCGGTGGCAGAGCCTTGGCAGAGGTATGCATTCTCAGATCATCACCAAAATGTTATGGGTTCCTCTGTAGCCCAAGGACCACCTCTAGTAAAAATTTCATCCAAATCCATCCGGTAGTTTTGGAGTACACGCATGCACAGTGAAAATAATCTGCAGTTCACATGCCCGTACTGTCAGCGGCAGCCAAGAGCCACCAAACTGATTTGAACAGCTGCAATCCAAACACAGAAGAAGAGCATGGTGGCAGACATTTTAAATGGCGGAAGCGAAGGAGGTACGTGAATACAATGCCAATCAAGACGAACAGGAGCTTTTGCTGTTTAGTGGTAGAGGAAGAAAACAGACGGGCAAAAGGACAGACATTTGTTTTTGAATGAATGAATGAATCTTTATTTCGGATAGATTAAAAGTAAAGATTAAAAAAAGAAACAACAATATAACAAAGGGGGAAAAATCCAACAAGGTCAAATCAAACAATAACTCCTCTGATTATACAGTTCAACATAAGTTATCCGAAATGGGTGATGGCTGAAGCCACAGCTTATATTCCCCATCCATATTCCATCCAAGAATCCAAAAGAAAAACAAAACAAGAGCGATTACAATTCAGAGCATAGCTAAGACAAAATGTGACAAAAAAATACTAAGCAACAACACAACACAGACTGGATATGACAATCCTTATGTGATTTTACATGTCATCTTATATATATGTTTGGAGTATTTCTTCCTTTAGTTTTTGTTTAAATTGTCCAAGCGTTGTACATGATTTTAATTCAGGTCCAAAAGTGTTCCACAATCTGACTCCTTGGACAGAAATACAGTGTTGCTTGGTGGTAGTTCTCACTGAGGGTTTTTGAAATATACATGTTCCTCTGAAATGATATTGTTTCTCCCTTATTTGGAACAACTTTTGGATATTTGCAGGCAGTGATAGATTCTTTACTTTAAACATAATTACTGCAGTTTTAAAGTCAACCAGATCTTTCAACTTGAGAGCTTTTAATTTAAGAAAAAGTGGGTTTGTTGGTTCCCTGTAAGCAGCTTTGTTTATTATTCTAATAGCTCCCTTCTGAAGCATAAAGACTGGATATATGTTTGTTTTATATGCATTTCCCCATACTTCAGTACAATATGTCATGTATGGGAGCATTAATGAATGATACAAAGTATATAATGTGGGTTGATTCAGCAAATATTTCACTCTGTGTAGTATTGCAACTGATTTAGATATTTTACCTTTAATATAATTAATATGTGACTTCCAACACAGTTTATTGTCAATTATTACTCCAAGAAATTTAGTTTCAGATACCCTTTCAATCTCTACACCATTTACACTAAGTTTAGATACTAAGTAGTTGTTGTGATGGTTGTTAAAAACTATAAATTTTGTCTTACTTAAATTGAGTGTTAATTTGTTTGAATCAAACCACAGTTTAAGCTTTCCTAATTCTTTTCCGAGTGTATCCAAACGTTGTTCCAAATTGCTTCCACTGCATAATAAATTAGTATCATCGGCAAACAATATTAAATCCATATTTTCCGAGACTTTACATATATCATTTATATACATATTGATTAACAGTGGCCCCAAAACTGAACCCTGTGGGACTCCACAAGTAACCTTCAGTAACTGTGAGTTTTTGTTACCAATACATACATACTGATATCTATTCGTTAAGTAACTACATAACCAGGACAGTGCTACCCCCCTAATACCACAATTTTGTAGTTTCTTTAATAATAAATTATGGTCCACTGTATCAAATGCTTTTTTAAGATCCAGGAATACCCCAACTGAATACTCTTTATTTTCAATGGCAGTTGATATTTTTTCTATAAATTCCATTAGAGCAAATGCAGTTGTCCTCTTATGTCTGAACCCATATTGCTGCTCACACAATAAATTATTCTTCATTATGAAGTTGTCAGTTCTCTCACAGAATATTTTTTCAGGTATCTTGGAAAATTGCGGCAATAGTGAAATTGGTCTATAGTTTGAAAATTCCCCTCTGTCACCCGTCTTGTATATCGGAATTACTTTAGCTATTTTCATTGCATTGGGAAATATACCTGTTTGGAGAGACAGGTTACAAATATACGTCAGTGGTTTCACTAAGCATTCAATAATAGTTTTGACTAAGAGCATGTCAATACCATCACAGTCCGTAGATGTTTTACTTTTAAACGATTTAACAATTTCAATGACCTCTCTCTCGTCTGTGTTCATTATGAAAATGGTGTCTTTTATAGCAGTGTTTTTGCTTACTGTATCACCCGTAGGTGCCGTAATGGGTATTTCTCGAGCCAAATTAGGGCCAATGTTAACAAAAAAGTTATCAAATTCATCTGCAGGTGAGACTGCATTCACATTCTGAGTCGTTTTATTATTATTATTATTATTTTTAAAAATTGGTTGGGTAGCTTATATTTCTATTTTTATTTCCAAGAATATTATTAAGTATTGTCCATGTATTTTTAATATTGTCTCTGTTCTTCTCCAGTTCTTTACTGTAATAGTCTCTTTTACTACATCTCATTATATATGTTAACTTATTTTTGTATGTTTTACACCGCTGCTCTGCTTCTTTTGTCCTTTTCTTTAGAAAAGCTTTATATAATAATTTTTTCTTTTTACACGCCTTTTGTAATCCTTTGGTTAGCCATGGCTTGTCGACAAATTTATGTTTTAGCTTCTTCTTTACTAATGGACAATTTTTTTCATAAAGAGTGGTTACAATGTTCATAAATGTGTCATAGGCATGGGCTGCACGGTGGCGCAGTGGTTTAGCACTGTGGCAGCACAGTTTTACCCTCGGCCGGGGGATCGCGGGGATCATGAGATCGTGGGTTCGATCCCAGCCCCCGACCAACAGTGAGCTGTGTGGAGTTTGCATGTTCTCCCCGTGTTGCGCGGGTTTACTCCGGGATTTCTCCGGCTTCCTCCCGTACACCAAAAACATGTAGGTTTAGGGCGCTCGCGCACGCAGCGACCAGCAGCCGGTGGCTTGTCACCAGACTGCAAACCAAGTCTACCTACGGGTACAAATAAGTAACAAAAAAAAAAAAAAAAATAGGCTTCATTTACATCTGATACATAGACTTTTGTCCAGTCTTGCTTCAGCAAGTCATCTTTAAAAGAAATGATTGCATTTTGTGATTTGTATCTGAAAGATTTTAAAGTTTTTTCTGTATTGGCCCCCGTGTGGCCATGGATAAGTGCAAAGACTGGCAAATGGTCACTTATATCATTTATCAATAATCCACTTTCTATTTTCTTATCAGTAATATTACCAAACAAGTTATCAATAAGTGTAGCAGTGTGAACTGTGATTCTACTGGGATGTGTTATTGTGGGATATAGACTCATACTGTACAAAGAATTCATGAACTCTGTAATTACATTTTGTTGAAATGGATTTAGTAAATCAATATTGAAATCTCCACAAATTACAACCATTTTCTTACTAGTAATACTATTGTACAGCTCAACTAATTTATCTCTGAATGTCTCAATGCAAGTTCCCGGCATTCTATATATACAACTTATAATTAGATTTTTTGTTTTATCTTGGTCAATCTCAACAGTAACACACTCCAGAATCCCTGGTAGTGCAAAGGACATTCCATTTATAAGCTTACACCTATACAGGTCATCAATATACAGTGCAACTCCACCACCCTTTTTTTTAGATCTGTTAATATGAAACATTTGATATCCCTCTACTGCCATCAGAGGAGCCTGCTCTTCATTAAGCCAAGTTTCAGAGACTGCGATAGCTGTAAATTTTCTGTCTAGCTGTTTTAAATAGTCCTGAATCTGTGGAAAGTTTCTGTTAAGACTTCTGCTGTTGAAGTGTATTATTGATAGTTTACCATCTAGTTGCACTTGACTTTTGAATTGCTTTTCAGTGTAATATTCACAATGATTATTCACCCAGTATTGGCAGATTGCGCAGTACTTCCCTGTGGCGGGAGTTTCCAGGCACATGCACAGTTCACTACAACCATTTGCGGGCGAGGAATGTTGGGACTTGGAGTTTTTAGCGAGTTTTACCTCATCCTTCCTCTGCAAAACTAAACAGCAAAACCAGTATGAAAACAATCAATGTGATAAATAAATGGTGTGGCTGCTGAATACATGTTTTTTTTTCAGTAACCACTATTTTATAATGGTTCAGCTTGAGATCGACTGTGACAGGAAGTCATCCATGTGCTGTAAAAAAGTCACACTGCCGCTTCTAGTGGCCCAGCATAGTTATTACAATACCTTTTCCCCCGGCTCCATTGACGTTAAAAGTGAGTTAAATTTGTGTTTATTTTGAAAACAAAGCCTTATCTCGGAATTCTGGCAAATAAAAAGTCGAGAAAATACAATGATACAAGCCTTTAGTTCCACTTAATTTTGACTGGGCGAGCTGAAACAGACAGACGGACAGACATATACACACTAGTGATGTTATGCTCGACACCGCCCACTCAACACTGATTCGAGCAATATAACACGGAAGTGTCGCAAGCAGAGTGTTGAGCACTGTGTCAACATGGCCACAGTCACGTGACCGTAGTGAACGAGTCCTCGTTATCACATCACGTGATGTGAGACCTGGCGAGAAATTTGAGAGGACAGGGCGTTGCATACGTCAATAGTGAAGGATTTAAAAGGGGTCTGATTCACCACTCAAACTGAGGGTTTTTTGAGAGAAGATTTATTATCATCATCGCATTCACTATTTGAGTTGAAGTCATTAGGTTTAGTAACATTAAACAACACATTACATGTACTAAATATTACACACAGATACATTAGTGATGATGAAACTGAGGCCTTATAAAACAATGAACAACTTTGAGACAATAGCTTCATGACTGACACAGTGTTATGACACATTTAATAAAGAGTGCCATCTGCTGACTGAGTGTCAGAACTGCATCTGGGTAGAAAAGCTGAAAAAAAAATCTCAATACTTTTTTTTTGAGCATTTGCCCATCCGAGGTCTATTCAAAATTGGTTGGCAGGAACAAACAATACAAAACAAACAAACAAACAAAAAAACCCTAATTCCAACAGAACCCTCTCAAATTTCCCACTAGCCCTCAAGTCATGTGATGTGACCGACATAACGAGGCCTCACTTGCTACGGTCACGTGACTGTGGCCATGCTGAAACAGCTCTCGATGCACTGCTCATGATGCAAAAAAAATTGTAAGCGACACTGGACAGCTCCTATTACTATAATAAAAAAAAGACTATCAGAGAATCGTTGTGCTCTTTACTCTCTCTTTCAATATACCCCTTTTTTCTTGTTAATTGGAATGTGAAGTTTGACTGATTGTATATTTTTTGTGAAAGTTCTGATTTTGTAACTCTTTTGTAACCTTTTTCCTCATCGAGAGTTTGTATGTTGTATTTTGTTCTATTAAATTAAAAAAAAAAAAACATCTCATGACACTTTCACTTTATACTGTGCGAATCAGTGTTGAGTGGGCAGTGTTGAGTGTAACATCACTACCCCTACCCCTATGGATTGGGACACTCCATCATGGCTGCAACTGGCCAAAGTGGCTGTACAGTGTAGCTGTCTTAACAGGCACTGCTGAAATTCACCAGCCATTGGCCGGTGTTAATGTGAAGTCTCTCTCTCTCTCTCTCTCTCTCTGCCGCTGTGGCTGTGGACAGTCGGCCTGTGGCGCCCGCAGCACGGCCTGCAGCTGGGGGCATGACTGGTGATGGCGCCCAAGTAGTCAATGACGTGGACTCAGCATCGCGCTGTGTGACATCAGCGGCTGTGCTTCCGCAGCCTGCTGCCACTTCAGAGCAGCAGGCGGAACAACGCCGGTCGGCTGATATAGGCGCCGCCCCGGAACACGTGGCTGATGAAGGACCAGCTGCACCAGCTGACGTGCCAGCTGAATCCAACAGTCAGCAGAGTTGTGCTGACGACGGAATGGAGTGTGAAACTGACGCTGTGTCTGCGAAAAATGAGTCTATTGGGGCACCTGGCAATGCCACTGCGCATTTGTATTCACTAGACGAAATAAATGCTTTCCTGGATGGAACCTATAATAATAGGGCCGTGGACGTCGCTGATTACTTCAGTGACACTGACAAATTCATTCGGTCTGTTAATGTACTGAGGAAGCAGGTTGGTGTTGACCTCCTGGACGAAAGAAAACGCTTCCGCCTGAAGAAGCACCTCGCAGCCCTGCGTAAATCAGCAGGGGGACAAAAGGCCAAGCGCGCAAAGATGGAATAATTTCCATGGCAAAGCACGGTGCACCTCACATCTATCGCCATAATGCAGAAAATACATTTAGGGTCCTTAAACATCAATGGTGGGAGGGGTAATCATAAGAGGGGATTCATTAGTGACCTGTTCAGACGGAAAGGTCTCAACATTTTGTTTTTGCAGGAAACTCATACCACTTCGGCAGATGAAGTTGACTGGGGCTTGTGGTGGAAAGGCCCTTTTTCACTCAGTCACGGCACCAATCTAAGCGCAGGAGTGGCCATTTTGTTTGGGGAATCAGCAAATGCACAAATTTTATCGGTGGTGGAGATAGTGAGGGGCAGGCTGCTTCTTGTTAGGGCCCAAATAGGGGATTCCGTGTTTTGCCTGGTTAATGTTTACGCGCCAAACCACGGCGCTGAAAGGGTTGCTTTTTTCAATATACTGACTACTGAATTGCAGCGCTATCACCAAGAACAACTTCTTGTTGCTGGTGATTTCAACTGTACCTTGGACTTCACTGTAGATCGCACTAATGCAAAACCTCATCTGCAGTCTTCTAGAATCTTGGAAAATTTCACTGTGCAGTTCGACTTAGTGGACACGTGGAGGTCTAAAAATGCAAATGCGAGACAGCATACCTGGGTCAGGGTCACTGACGGTGTTGTCAGTGCTGCTAGATTAGACAGGATATATGTTTATAGAACCTGTAGCCCCGGCCTCCTTCACAGTAACATAAGTCCCGTAGCCTTCACGGATCATCACCTGGCTACTGCGGTGTTACTGAACTCACCAGGGAAACGGGCAAAATCATATTGGCACTTCAATAACAAGCTCCTACAGGACAACGCCTTTTGTCAGTATTTTGTGTGCTTCTGGGAACACTGGAGGACCACAAAGGCTCGTTTTGGTTCCCTCGAACAGTGGTGGGATGTGGGCAAAGTGCAAATTCGCCTTTTTTGTCAACGGTACGCTGTGAACTCAACTGCCATCATCAACGCCAAGGTCAGTGAACTTGAGGACGCTGTCAAGAGGCTGGAGGCCAGCTTGGTTACGGGTCGCGATTCTACCGCTGGTCCTTTGCTGCAGGAGAAGAGATCGGCCCTGCGCACATTCATGCAGGGCAGAGTGGAGGGGGCGCTAGTGAGGTCGCGCTTTACTCGCCTGCAGGACATGGATGCGCCAACGTCCTTCTTCTTCAATTTGGAGAAGGCTACTGCGAAAAAGAAGTTGATGGCTTGCTTGAAACTCCCAGATGGTCGCCTGACTACGAACCCATCCGAGATGCGGCGCCATGCAGTGGATTACTACGGGGCCCTGTTTGCTGCGGGAACATGTTGCAAAGAATCTCAAACTCAGCTCTTCGAGGCCCTTCCGGTGCTCGGCCCGGACGACAGGGCCGCTCTGGACTGTGCCCTGACTTTGGATGAGTTGACTGTGGCTGTAAATCAGATGGCTCTGGGACGCGCGCCTGGACTTGATGGCCTTTCTTCAGAATTTTTTAAGCATTTTTGGAATATTATTGGATCAGACTTCTATGACTTTGTGACTGCCTGTTACAGGACTCTTCTTTGCACGGACTACAAGGTGCTTTCTAAAGCCCTGGCAAACAGACTGAACACTGTCTTGAGTTTGATCGTAGATAAGGATCAAACATATTGTATTCCTGACCGGAACATTATGGACAATGTTTTCCTCATACGTGACGTTCTCCAGCTCAGTAAATGTCATGACTTACAGTTCGGGATTGTGTCTTTGACCAGGAAAAGGCCTTTGATAGGGTTGACCATTCCTATTTGTTTTCCACCCTGAGGGGGTTTGGTTTTGGAAATATGTTTTTGAGGTGGGTCAATCTGCTATATACTGGAGCTGAGTGTTTGGTGAAGATGGGGGCGGGCCTGAGTCGGCCAATCCCTGTACACCAGGGAATACGCCAGGGGTGTCCACTCTCGGGTCAGCTGTACAGCTTGGCTATTGAGCCTTTGCTTTTGGGTGGTCTGGTTCTGCCGGGGCCATCAAGCTGTTGCCGCCCGATCGTCTTATCTGCTTATGCGGATGACGTCAACGTTTTCATCACCTCCCACGAGGATGTGCAGCGTCTGGTGGACACTTTGACAGTTTATGAAAGGGCATCTTCTGCACGGGTGAATTGGGCCAAGAGTGAGGGTCTGTTGGTGGGCCACTGGTCACGTCAAGGCGTCCCTCGCCTACCCGGCGGTCTTCAGTGGGGGACGGCCAGTCTCAAAGTGTTGGGGGTTTTTCTGGGTTCGGAGGCTTTTGAACAAAAGAACTGGGAGGGTGTTAAGGACAAGGTGTGTGCTCGCTTTTCTAAATGGAAATGGTTGCTACCACAGCTGTCATATAGGGGCAGGGTTCTGGTCACAAATAATCTGGTTGCCTCGGCTCTCTGGCATAGGCTGGTGGCTTTGACACCGCCCAGGAGCCTCGTGGAGGAGATTCAGAAGATCATCGTGGACTTCTTTTGGTCTGGTTGCCACTGGGTCCGTGCGCCTGTTCTCTACCTGCCTGTGGCCGAGGGGGAACAGGGCCTGGTGGACATACATTCCAAGATCGCCTGCTTCAGGCTTCGAACTGCACAACGCCTCCTTTACGAATGCGGACCCTGCTGGATGGACACTGCTAAACTGCTCCTGAGGAGAGTTGGTCGCTTGGGCTATGATAAGCAGCTCTTCCTCGTGACATCTGGGGAGGTGGACCTTACTGGACTATCTGCTTTTTACACGTCCGTTTTGCATGCATGGCGAGTCTTCAACGTGGCCCGCTTCCGTGACGAGACGCTGGGCATGTGGCTGTTCGAGGAACCACTGTTTTTCAATCCATTCATCGAAGCTGAGGTGCTGCAGTTTGTCAGTCTGCGGAGTTGTTTGCGGGAGGCACGCTGTACCAAGCTTGGTCATCTTATAAAGATGTCGACCACATCGATGGATACGCTGAGGCGGAGTGCCAACATTACATCTGTCAGACTGCTGCAAAGGGTGGTGGAGGACGTGTGCGCCACCCTGCCACAACTGCTTCGAGCATTTGTGACAAACCGCACTCTTTCCAGTCAATGGGATGACGACACTGCGTCCACCTTTCCTTGCAAATTCCATAACTCCAGCTGTGCGGGAGTAGCAGGGAGGAGAGGATCACCTGCTGACCTTCAGAATTCCTCACCTGGGCAAGTTCCAGTTTGTCGGGACGAGGGCGGTGTATCACATCTGTGTGAAGGTTCTGAATCTGCGCTCTCTGAAGGATGTCACGGAGTCGAGGTGGGCGGGTTGTTTGGGGCCAGAGGTCTCCCCGAAAGGCAGCTGGCGGTGCATGTACAAGCTACCTATTGAGAAACGCACAGCAGATCTCCAGTGGAGGATTGCGCATGGGGCAATAGCTACGAATAAATACAGAGCACACCTCGATCTGACTGTGGGGGGGGAGTGTTTGTTTTGTTCCCAAGTTGAGACGCTCGAGCATTTGTTTGTCCAATGTTTTTGTTTATCTGGACTTTTTGATATTTTGCGCGAGTGGTTTCGGCCTTTGGGTGAACGTTTCTCTTTTGGTCTGTTCATTTATGGTCCAAAGTATAAAGTGGCAAGGAAGGCTGCCCACACTTTGATCAACTTCCTATCTGGTACTGCTAAACTTGCCATCTGGCTGACGAGGAAAAATCGGGCTAGCAACGCTGGCAATGTGGATCCAGTGTCTGCTTTCAAGGTCTTGTTGAAAGTCAGACTCCAGGTGGAGTTCTCTTACTATCAAATGGTGGACAATTTGGAGGCATTCATCAATAGATGGGCTGTAGGGAATGTTTTGTGTTCTGTGGGTCAGGGGGATGAGTTATGTTTGCACTTTTCAGATGTGACACACTTGGGCCAGTGATATTGGTCTTTTTGCATTTTCGGAATGTGCAATAAAGCCTTTTTTAAAAGTCAAAAGTCTCTCTCTCTCTCTCTCTCTCTCTCTCTCGATCTCTCTCTCTCTCTCGAAAATTGTCCATCCATCTTTCCACAGAATTTTTCCAGCAATGACTACAGATTCTGAAAGATGTCTATCATTTGACAGATTATATGGAGGGTGATCTAATTAAAGTCAATTAAAATGATAGATAACTGATTGACAGAATTTTTACAAGCCTGTCTGAGAAGATGACAACAAAAGTGTAGTGCAACCTGTGATATGGAGTATTGCCCTTTCTCAGGTTTTCAACCCAGATGCAGTTCTGACAGTCAGTCACCAGATGGCAGTCTTTATTAGATGTTTCATAAAGGTGTGTTCACACCAAACGCAAACGGGTGGCGCAAATCCATACAAAGCGAATGGGAAGACGCGAGTAAGCGCAGATTTGAGTGGTTGTGTGCTCGTGTCCACTAGCAGCTAGCTAGCTAGCTAGCTTTGAGATTCTGCTGTCACTGGAGTAAAATTATCACCATTGCAGAGTAAATTAGTTAGAAAATGAAACTCACTCACCGGAAGAAAGGAGGACCGGGAACTTTTCAGCTGAATCTGGATTTTTGGGGTTATTTACCCACGGTTTCCAGCCACGGACATCCTAGCAAGCTAACAACATAAACACCCATCATCTGTGAAGTTTTGGAGGCTTGAGACGACATTTTCTGGTGAGCCCCCAGCTGGATAATATAAACCTAAGTATGCCGTTATTTGGGGAATTTCCACAGCAGGTTGAACACAGCTGCAGAAGTTTTAAAGACAACTTCGTCAGTCTGCATCTCACTATTCACGTCTGTTGGCATGTTTACATTGATTTATAATGTAATCGTGCCATGCGAAAAATTCGCCTGTTCGCGTTTGGTGTGAACGCACCTTAACACTGTCGCTCATGAAGCAATTGTCTCAAAGTTCCTCTTTGTTTCACGACACCTCAGTTTTAACATCACTAACACACACACATACACACACAGACACACTAACTGATTACCATATGCCTCTCAGTTTCACCGAGGCATAATTAAATGGACTGCACTTCCTGGGTTTTATGTCACAAACCAACAAGCCCCGCCTTCAGCTCTCCAAGTTAAACACATCCTGACTGCCTCCTTATTTGTGATTGGGCCACTCAAAAAAAATCTTTACCCAATCAGACTAGGCAAGCTGTTTCACACAGAACTCTGCAGACGGGTTATTTTAGGAGCTATAAATGAACACATAAATGTACTTTGGTCTTCTAAACTACACACATCCGTGAGGATGTCAAAACAAAATTAATCCCTTAAAATGCGTGCAGCATGTGTGCAGCAAAAGTGTACAGCACTAATTACGTCATTGGCTTTTACTGTGTTTAACAAAATTCTGTTCGGTTAAGATTTCAGACATCATTTTCAGGTGATTATTTCCTCTGATGTAGTTACTATGAAGGAGGAGTGATCAGAGGAGAACTCTGGTTGAACCAATGCAGCCAAATTGGATTAAGTCCAGGTGTGAACCCCTGCAATAGAATCCTGCACCAGCAACCATGATTCATGAGTAAAATGTGAGATTCTTTAAGTGAATTTAGGTTCTAATATGTCTGAACATGTCTGCATATTGTATGGTGTCTATTAGGTTATAGTCTCAAATGTCTATTTTTGGCTTGGGTATAAAAATCCATCACTCAATCAATCAGCTTTATTTATAAAGCACTTTAAAAAGCAACACTCGTTACACAAAGTGCTGTACAACAGGACATAAAAACATAAAAGCAAGAAGCAGGACACCAACACAAAAAAATATAAAACCAACAAAATATTATAAAACTAGGCAGAAGTAGAAACCACAGTATATAAAAACAATAAATAAAAGGTAAACGAAGTAAATAAATAATCAACTTTATTTATAAAGCACTTTAAAAGCAACACTCGTTACACAAAGTGCTGTACAGCAAGAAAACATAAAACATAAAATCCATTTCATTCAATAAAATCAGTGTCTCACACTGGGTCAAAAGCCAGGGAGTAAAAGTGTGTTTTAAGACGGGTTTTAAAAATGGACAGTGAATGTGCTTGTCTGATGCTCAGAGGTAAATCATTCCATAACCTGGATGCCGTGATCAAAAAGGCTCTGTTCCCCTGAGCTTCCGCTTCACCTTGGGCACTCTCAGGAGCAGCTGTTCAGCTGACCTGAAGGACAGGGTGGAAGTGTTGGGATGCAGAAGCTCAGAGAGATAAGGCAGAGCAAGACCGTTCAAGGATTTAAAAACAAAAGAATTTTACAATGAACTCTAAAATGCACAGGCAGCCAGTGGAGCAAAGCTAAAATGGGTGTGATGTGATCTCTTTTACGTGTACCTGTTAAAAGACAAGCAGTGGCATTTTGAACTAGCTGCAAACACGAAAGACATGACTGCCTGACACTGGCATAGAGTGCATTACAGTAATCCAGCCAAGATGAAATAAAAGCATGGATTACTGTTTCCAGGTGTGGTCTAGAGAGAATGGGTTTTACTTTTGCTAAATGCCTAAGATGAAAAAAGCTGGATTTTACAACAGAACGAATTTGAGAGTCTAATTTAAAATCCCTGTCCATGATAAAAACCAACATTCTTGACTGTGGGCTTCACATAAGGTGCAAAGGGGGCCAAGTTTACAGGAGGGGACTCACAGGGGCCACTAGGTCCAAACACCATCACTTCTGTCTTCTTATCATTAAAATTTATAAAGTTTAGGGCCATCCAAGACTTGATGTCTTCAACGCATGACATAAGTGCATTTACTGATGAGGCACGTTTTTGTTTTAAAGGGACATACAGTGGTACCTCTCCTTACGAACGTCTCTACATACAGAATTTTCAGGTTACGAGACGCCTCAACGGGAAAATATTGCCTCTTGTTACGAAAGAAATTTCAGGGTACGAAAGGCAAAAAAGTATGCGCTCCTCGCAGCTCCCATAGTTTACCGAACGTAAACATACCTGTAGCTGCTCTGCCATTGGCTATCGCCTAGCATCTTCCTGGTATCCCATTGGCCACGAAGTGTTCGGGCAGTTTTACGTGTGTGTACAGTACAGTATTAACATTTATTCACTATGGGCCCCAAGAAAGTGATGGAGATAAGTGGAAAAGGAGAAAAGAAGAAGAAGAGAGTTTTTTTGTCCATACAAAGAAAGAAAGAGATAATAGAAAGGTATGAAAAGGGGATGCATTTGGTTGAGCTCGCCAAAGAATATGGCCGTAATACATCTACGATCGGCATGGTATTAAAACAAAAGGAAGCCCTAAAAGCAAACGTCCTTGGATCGGTTCTTCACAAAACGTCAGGCAAAAACCACTGATGAGAGAGAACATGAACCAAAGAAGGCAAAAGGTGACGACGACGACAATAGCAGTTAAAAGGTAAATGAACATAATTTTTATTATCTTTACTTTATACTTTATTCTTTGTTTTTTTAAATTACAACTCTCATTTTATGTTTATTGTGCAGTAATCTAATTGTAACATGTATTTGTTACATGTTTTGATGCGTTTTTATGATTTATAAAAAATTTATGCCCGAATTTTGGGGGGCTTGGAACGGATTAGGGCATTTACATGTAAAACGCGTCTCTACTTACGGAATTTTCACGTTACGGAAATACTTCCGGAACGAATTAATTTCGTAAGTAGAGGTACCACTGTACAGTATACTGTATCTGGCAATCATCAGAATACAGGTGGAGGGAAATACCATGCCTTTTAAAAATGGAACCCAGCAGAAGTATGTACAGAGAAAAAAGCATGGGCCCTAGAACTGACCCCTGTGGGACCCCATATGGCAGAGGAGAAGAAGAGGATTCAAACCCAGAGATGCTAACTTTAAAACGTCTGTCTGCCAGATAGCATTTAAAGCAGTCAAGAGCAGTACCACAAATGCCCACTAGGTGCTGCAAACGGGAAATTAAAATGTGAAGGTCCACTGTGTCAAAGACAGCAGTTAAATCAAGCAACATAAGAATAGTATGTTCACCCAAATCACATGCTAAGAGGATGTCATTAAAAACCATTAACAAGGCTGTCTCTGTTATGAAGAGCTTTGAAACCAGATTGAAAAACCTCCAAAATACCATGTTCGTCCAGGAAACATTTCAGCTGCATATAGACAATTTTCTCTAAATTTTTTGAGAGAAATGGCAGCTTGGAAATAGGCCTAAAATTTGCCAACACAGTATGATCGAGACCAAAATGATCAACACCTCACCCTCTCAACAGCCCTGACAAGTCTATAAATAAATGGCAGAATGAAGTGGATGCGCCAATTCTCCTGTTCTCATTGTGTGAGACTGTGATACATTCACCAGAAATAAATATTTTACAGCAGTACAGCACATTCATATTGACTGTTCTGGTGTAAACTACCCAATGTTTTAGACATTTAATGAAGAAAAATGACTAACTGTAAGGAAACTAAAATTCATCATCTAATTTCAGAGCTCAGAGGTTTGTTTGAGTTTAAATAATTATTTTTTAATGTTATCCCTTATCTCTGGTTATACTGGCAATAAACTTCAAACTGTAGATTTGTACAGTTGTCATGAAACACTTCATCTTCTTTCATTTATACATTTAAAAAAATGTTAATTTCAAAGGTTGATGTGGCTACTCTAGCAATATGAGCTTCTCCAACAAACCGTACTAGAACCTTTTCAGAAAAACTGTCCTGAATTCTTCCTGTTTTCCTTGAGAACCCTCAAATCCCTTTACAGGAACCTTTAAGCTTGTACTCCAGAGTAGGTACTCTCAAGAAACACAGGACAAGGTCTCACCTGTCACACACACCCCCCAAGAGCGCACACATTAGGCTTGGTCCCAATACCAGTTTTGGCCCTCCCAATACTCAGAGGCAACCCTCAGTGAATATTTTAAAAATATTTTAATACTTTTTCTCTCCCTCAATAAACTGCATAAGCATCTTTTTTCAGAAATGTGACTTTTCTTATAAATTTTAAACTTGTTCATGTATCTGTAATTTTTAATATAAATTTGCAGCGTTTCTTGTAAAATTTAGACCTTTTTTTGTAAGTTAACATTTTTTTTTTTTATAAACACACGTGAACAAAATTGTTGGTACCCCACTGTTAATGAAAGAAAAACCCACAATGGTCACAGAAATAACTTGAATCTGACAAAAGTGGTAATAAATAAAAAGTCTATGAAAATTAACCAATGAAAATCAGACAGTGCTTTTGAATTGTGGTTCAACAGAATTATTTTTAATAAAAACAAACTAATGAAACAGGCCTGGACAAAAATGATGGTACCCTTAACTTAATATTTTGTTGCACAACCTTTTGAGGCAATCACTGCAATCAAACGATTTCTGTAACTGTCAATGAGACTCTCAGCAGGTATTTTGGCCCACTCCTCATGAGCAAACTGCTCCAGTTGTCTCAGGTTTGAAGGGTGCCTTCTCCAGACAGCATGTTTCAGCTCCTTCCACAGATGATCAATAGGATTTACATCAGGGCTCATAGAAGGCCACTTTAGAATAGTCCAATGTTTTGCTCGTAGCCATTCTTGGGTGTTTTTAGCTGTGTGTTTTGGGTCATTATCCTGTTGCAAGACCCATGACCTGCAACTGAGAGCAAGCTGTCTGACACTGGGCAGCACATTTCTTTCTAGAATACCTTGATAGTCTTGAGATTTCATTGTACCCTGCACAGATTCAAGACACCCTGTGCCAGATGTAGCAAAGCAGCCCCAGAACATAACAGAACCTCCTCCATGTTTCACAGTAGGGACAGTGTTCTTTTCTTGGTATGCTTTATTTTTGCATCTGTGAACACAGAGCTGATGTGCCTTGCCAAAAAGTTCCAGTTTTGTCTCGTCTGTCCATAGGACATTCTCCCAGAAGCTTTGTGGCTTGTCAGCATGCACTTTGGCAAATTCCAGTATGGCTTTTTAATGATATCTTTTCAACAGTGGTGTCCTCCTTGGTCGTCTCCTATGAAGTCCACTTTGGCTCAAACAACGACGGATGGTGCGATCTGACACTGATGTACCTTGACCTTGGAGTTCACCATGAATGTGTTTAGAGGTTGTTCTGGGCTCTTTTGTTTCCATTCGTATTATCCGTCTCCTCCTGCGGCCACGTCCAGGGAGGTTGGCTACAGTCCCGTGGATCTTAAATTTCTGAATAATATGTGCAACTGTAGTCACAGGAACATCAAGCTGCTTGGAGATGGTCTTATAGCCTTTTACCTTTAACATACTTGTCTATAATTTTCTTTCTAATCTCCAGAGACAACTCTCTCCTTTTCTTTCTCTGGTCCATGTTTAGTGTGGTAAACACCATGTCACCAAACAGCACAGTGACTACTTGTCACCCTTTAAATAGGCCGACTGACTGATTACAAGTTTGTAGACACCTGTGATGTTAATTAGAGGACACATCTTGGTTGAACATGTCCCTATGGTCACATTATTTTCAATCTTTTCTAGGGGTACCATCATTTTTGTCCAGGCCTGTTTCATGAGTTTGTTTTTTAAAATAATTCTGTTGAACCACAATTCAAAAGCATTGTCTGATTTTCATTGGTTAATTTTCATAGAATTTTTATTTATTACCACTTTTGTCAGATTCAAGTTATTTCTGTGACCATTGTGGGTTTTTCTTTCATTAACAGAGGGGTACCAACAATTTCAACAAATGATTTGATTTGATTTCAACAAATCAAGTTGCTACTTTTATCTTATAAATTTGTGAGATTTTTCACAAACATTTACAAGGAATCATTTGAGTAAATTTGGTCATCTAAAATCAAGCAGTCTTGGGAAAAAGCAAATATCTGAACACAAAATTTGAAAACCAAATTCCAGTGTAACAAACCAATATCCAGATAATGAAATATTTGGATAAAGCCATAGAATACATCATCCCCATCTTTATGTGACTACAATATCAAACAGTTCTTCGCCTCAGTAT
The DNA here is from genome assembly GCA_020510985.1 of Pholidichthys leucotaenia. Lineage (NCBI taxonomy): Eukaryota > Metazoa > Chordata > Actinopteri > Cichliformes > Pholidichthyidae > Pholidichthys > Pholidichthys leucotaenia. The sequence continues at coordinate 263,752,012 of CM035843.1, forward strand.
GATTGTAATAAAGTCCCTAAAATGATGTAGTGTGGTGACCCACCACAATCTACATGGACATTCAATCCTCACAGTCAGCTAGCCTGCACTAAGCAGAGGACAATTTGCATACGGACAGAGAGCCCCTAGGAGACAATAAGAACAATGGGCTATTGTTATACATCCCCGGATTAAGGAGAGGACATCCGGGCGCCAGTGGGTCACGCGAATGATATGTATTGACTGATATGTATATCAATATGCAAATGTGCCATGCATTCTCTCTGTTGGTATAACATGTATAAAGCTTGCTATACATGCCTCAAGGGCACAAGGCAGCACACACAGCACTGTAGCGCACGGCGCTACAAGTGCGTCTCATGATGTTGGAGGAAAATAAAACTCTGCAACCTTCCAGCTCGCCGCATCTCGCCTGAACTTACTTTTCCTCCACACTGGTGACCCTTGATGAAGAATGGAACACGAGGCAAACACCTCGGAGATCACCTGGACGGGAAGCCCCAGCACGCGTCATGGTGCGCCCCTCGCCTGATCTGATCCCGCCACACTGGTGACCTGGCGAGAGAGAATGACCGTCTGCTCCCTCTCACCGTGCTGTGGACAGCAGAGGACCAGAGAATGCCTGCAACCTTTTCATCCTCACCGGAGCGTGCGCCCCAGAGTGGGCAGCGCTTGGACCGACACGCACCATGAACTGCGACACGAGCGAAACGAAGGAAGCAGCCTGAACAGGGAAATCATCGACGCCGACTGCGTTGATTTCCACCAAGCTTCCCGACCCTGACTCAGCTCGTGACAAGCAGACGTGCAGCCCGCACACAGGACTTTGTATGGGTTTCTCAGCCACGGCACACAAGGGGAATTTGGCCGCTCGCCTTCCCCACATCCTCGCTTGACCGAGCCGTGAGAGAAGTCAGAGACTTAATTTTTTAGCACAGCCGCTGTGAATCACTGCAAGGTTTAACAGGAAAGTCCCTCACCATCGTGGATCCACACGCAATTTTTGCGCGGCCCAGACACCTTTGACATCCCGGGCCGGCACTCACTTACTCCCACCCCACTCCCCCTCTTCCTCCACAGCGCTTTTCCGCACCTCACTCCCTAAAGCCGGCCGATCGCCGTCTTGTTCCATTATGCATGAAACGCACCGGCCGTGCGCCCACGATCCACAGCCGTTCAACGTACTGGAACCCGGAGTGGAGCACACTGTTTTTTTCCACCCCTCCCCCGTCCCCCTCACGGACTGACATGCCCTCCGACAGTTCTAGCGGAGCTGGAGCCAAACAACGGGGGGGTGGGGGGGTGTCACAACCCCTGCTGAGTGTTCTGTGGGGGAAGCCCTGTGGTGACCCACCACAATCTACATGGACATTCAATCCTCACACTCAGCTAGCCTGCACTAAGCAGAGGACAATTTGCATACGGACAGAGAGCCCCTCGGAGACAATCAGAACAATGGACTATTGTTATACATCCCCAGATTAAGGAGAGGACATCCGGGCGCTAGTGGGTCACGTGAATGATATGTATTGACTGATATGTATATCAGTATGCAAATGTGCCATGCATTCTCTCTGTTGGTATAACATGTATAAAAGAGCTTGCTATACATGCCTCAAGGGCACAAGGCAACACAGCACAGCACTGTAGTTCACAGAGCTGCAATGTGCGTCTCATGATGTTGGAGGAAAATAAAACTCTGCAACCTTCCAGCTCGCCGCATCTCACCTGAACTTATTTTTCCTCCACAGTAGTACCATAAAATGGCTAATGCTCCACTTACAATTACTTTTTAAAGTTAGAATGGAAATGAAGGTCAGAGGCCTACTAGATGTGTATTTTATATATCAAATAGAGCAAAAATACTGCAAAGAATACTGCAGCATTTCAAAAATAAGTTTCTCACTGTGGACATGCCAACAATTTCTACACAACAGCAACCACAGTCAGCGACTCGGTGAAACAGAGTAAACTGTCCAAGACCTTAAAAAATGTTTAATTACATTGTTCATATATTAGATTATCATCTCAAAAAATAGACTTTTATTTGCCATTGTGACCGGCTGTGCAGATAGAGACAGATCTTAATAAAATCGACACAAAACTCTTTGTTACTGTCAAATCTTATTACCCCAAGACTGTTTCTTTACACCCATGAACATAACTTGCCTTTGTCTAACAAGTCAGCGGTGTGCTGGAGCCAAATTTCTCAACCTGCATGTACAAAAGTCCAGTTATTGAACTATTTTCAGCTGTGGGTTTACTTGATTTGGTGCTGAAATGCAGTGATTTCCCAACCATAATTCTGCAAAACACATCCTCATTATCCTTTATGTTTAATTACACAAAAAGTAATACCCATATACACCTGTAAGTTACAATTTTTTGACACTGGGATAAGCAAATGGTGTTTAAAATACCCAGAAACAGCACTTTTTATTTCTTGTGAAATCCTGTTAACTGTTTCTGTTACTGGTTAACTAATAAAGTAGTAAACATCAGCACAGACTGGTTAGAGCAGTTTTATTACCTCCGCTAAGGGAGGAGGTAATGTTTTTAGTGGAGCTGGTTGGTTGGTTTGTTGGTTTGTCTGTCTGTTACCAACATCACTCAAAAAGTTATGAACGGATTTTGATGAAATTTTCAGGAAAGGTGTGTCATGGCACGGGGAACAGATGATTAGATTTTGGTGATGATCTCAGAGTGCATACCTCCACCAAGGGCTTTGTTTGTATTTGTGCAGCAGGATTACACAAAAACTACCGGATAGATTTGGATGAAATTTTCACCAGTGGTGGTCCTTGTGCTAGAGAGGAACCCATTACATTTTGGTGATGAGCTGAGAATGCATACCTCAGCCAAGGCTCTTATCTTTCACAGTGTGATAGCAATCATACTCCAAAACTAATGGACATACTTTGATGCAATTTTCAGCAGGTGGCTCTAGGCCTACATACAAACCCTTTACATTTTGAAGGTGATCCATGAGGGATGGAAGGAGCCTTGGCAGAAGTATGCACTCTCTGAGTGCTCTTCTAGTTATTTCAGTGTTTATTCTCTTCTAAGCACATCTAACCAGCCTAACATAAAAAGCCAAATGACTTACCCAAGACCATTTAGTATTATGACATCCCTTTAAGTATCTCTCCATCCACATACATACAGCACAATATTTATGGCCAAATATCTCTGCTTCTGAGAGGATATAGTTTTTAAGTCATTATCTGTCTGACGTGTAATTATGTATCATCGAGACCAATTAGATCCTCAGACATAAGCTTCTTAACAATTCCTAAAGCACAAAAAAGCTTGATGAGGCTGCTTTTAGTTCCTTTGGGCCAAAATTATGAAACAGCTTACTGTTAAAAAAAGAGACTTTTTTCAGAATTTTTGATAACACTTTTTTTTTTTTTCCACAATATCTTTATTGAACCTTTTCTTTTTTTTTTTTTTTTAACAAACATGATACAAACAATCAAACACTAACACTAAAGTACTACAAAAAAAAATGCACTAAAAACACCAACAACCACCAACAAAATCAAGTCTTCAACAATGCTCCTCTGTTTAGTCTAGACAATCCAATACATAAGTATACATATTATGTTCACCAGTTTGGAATTTACAAGGTCCACACACATCATTCACCTTCTTCTTCAAGAGTTATGTTTAAATTTTTTACATAATCAATAAAAGGTCTCCATATATTCTCAAACACAATTTCCTTTGATTTTAGTATATATGTTATTCTTTCTAATGGAAGGTTTGTTAACATCTGTCTTAACCACTGAGTCACATCTGGTCTATGAGTCTTTTTCCATAATAGTGCAATACATTTTTTGGCATTAAGCAAACTGAGGTCTATGAATGTTCTTTCACTTTTATTAAAATTATGCTTTTCTGGGTACAGACCCAACAAAAACAGTTTAGGATTCAATATGATTTGTTTTGAGATTATTTTTTCAATTGTTACCCTCACCTCTTCCCAAAACATTCTTATTAATCTACATTCCCATAAACAATGAAATAGGGTTCCTTTACTTTCCATGCATTTTGTGCATGTATCTGGTATATTTTTGTTATATCTATTTAACTCCTCCGGTGTAACATACATCCGCATTAACCATTTGAAATGTATCAATTTAAGGCGTGCATTTATTGATTTGGTTTGAGCTTCTGTACAAGCCAATTCCCATTGTTCCTCTGAAATTTCAATTTGCAGATCTTCTTTCCAGTAGTTTAATCTTTTCAGTGAGTTTTCACTTGAAGATAGTGTCAATGAGTTATAAAACTCTGAAATAATACCCTTTCTTTTACTATCTTTCATCATCATTTTTTCCAAGGATGAATAAATAGGTCGAGTGAGAGCTTTATTTTGATTTGATCGAATAAAGTTTCTAAGTTGAAGATATTTAAAAAAATGTGTTCTATTGAGATTAAATTTGATCCTCAGCTCTTCAAAAGACATTATGTTGTCTGCACCTGGCAAATATAAATCCTGAATCTTTTGTATCCCTTTTAAATTCCATACTTTAAATACAGCGTCCGCTCTCCCTGGTTTAAAATATTGATTACCCCATATTGGACTAAATTGTGACAATAACTGTGGTTCTTTTAAATAGTTTTTAGCTTCACACCATATTTTGATCATATGCTTTACAAATGGATTTTTAACTTGTTTTTGTAATTTTTTTGCCGAATCTGAGTATATGAATATGGGAAGAGGTAAAGGTAAATTGTATGATTCCATTTCAGTCCAGTGAGGGAGATCATTTGATGAAAAATAATATGTCATAGACCTCAGTTGTGCCGACCAATAATACAACATAAAATTTGGACATTTCAGACCTCCACGATCAAATGGTAAATATAATAAAGACAAACGTAATCTAGCCTTCCTGTTGTTCCATATAAATTCCACTAACTTTTTTTTTATTCTTGAGAATAGATCTAAAGGTGGTGATAAGGGAATGTATTGAAATAAATAAAGTATTTTAGGTAAAATATTACTTTTAAGTATATTGATTCTCCCGATCATCGACATTGGTAGTGACATCCATCTCTGAGTTAACTCACTGATATCTGACATTAAGGCTTCATAGTTGACACTGGCGACTGATTCTAGCTTAGGCATAATTTGGATTCCTAAATATTTAAACTGATTTACAACATTGAATTGATTTACCTCAGGGGCTGGGTAATTTCTCTGGGTCTCATTTAGCATTAATATTGAAGATTTAGTTTTATTTATTTTATATCCTGATATTTCCCCAAAATTCTTTATTAAATTCAACAAGGTTGGAATTGATTTTTTTAGATTCGACATAAACAAAATTATGTCATCGGCGTACAGGGAGATTTTATGTTCTGTTGGTCCAACTTTAATTCCATATATTTGTGAATGTAAACGTATCGCTATCGCTAAAGGTTCAATTGCCATAGTAAACAGTAAAGGTGAAAGTGGACAGCCTTGTCGACATCCTCTATTTATTTTTATTGGTTTTGAAATATTGTTATTTGTTAGGATTTCTGCTGTAGTATTATTGTATATTATTTGAACCCATTTTATGAAATTATTTCCAAGTCCAAACCTTTGTAGTACTTCAAAAAGAAAGGGCCATTCAACTCTATCAAAGGCCTTTTCGGCGTCCAATGATAGGAGAGCTGTATCCGGTGCTTCTTTATTAAAATAAATAATATTAAATAGTCTTCTTACATTATGGAAGCCTTGTCTACCCTTTATAAAGCCATTCTGATCTCGATTAATAATATTTGGTAAAATTTCTTGTATTCGTCTTGCTAAAATTTTACAGATTATCTTAAGGTCGGCGTTTAATAGGCTTATTGGTCTCATATTTTCACATTTATTAGAGGGCTTACCTGGTTTTGGCAGCAGTATAATTAAGGCATTATTTATGTATGATGGTAAATTATTATTTTGAAATGCTTCTAAAACCATTTCCAAAAAAGGTTTTATTAATTTATTCTTAAATTTTTTATAAAGGTCAACTGGAAGACCATCTGGTCCTGCACTTTTTCCTGATTTCATATTATCAATGGCTAGCCCAACTTCTTCTTGACTAATTTTAGACTCCAATATCTCCCTGTTTTCATTTGGAATACACGGTATAGATAGTTCGTTCAAAAACCCATTTAGTTTTGTTAATTCAGGTTCATTTTTGGTATCATATAATTTTTCATAGTAATCTCTAAAGGCTCTATTAATTTCTAAAGGATCTATAACTACCTGTCCATTACTTATAATACTGGTAATTGGTGTTTTAATTTCCAATTGTTTAATCTGCCATGCTAATAATTTTCCTGATTTTTCACCTTGTTCATAAAAAGATTGTTTCAATCTTAGAAGACTCGAGGCAGCTCTATTCGCTGATTTTTTGTCGTATTCAGCTCTCAAAATCAGTAATTCATTCTCCAACCTTGGGTCACTTCCTGCATACACTTTTTCCTGAAGATTTTTTATTTTATGTTCCAATTTAGCTCTCTCCTCTCGAGTCTTCTTAGATTTTGATCCTGTATAACTAATAATATGTCCCCTAATAAAAGCTTTGAAAGCCTCCCACTTTACACATGCTGATGTTTGTGTAGTATTGATGTCAAAGAACTCGTCTATCTGTTTTTCTATATACTTGACAAATTCCTCATCCTGAAGCCATTTATGCTGAAATTGCCATCTACCTGATTCCTTTATCAATTTTTTATCTACATATATTAGACAACAGGGTGCATGGTCAGAGATCACGATGTTATCATAAAAGCAGTTTTGAATCTTGGACCTTAATTCTGTGGAAATCAAAAAATAATCAATACGTGAGAATGTCTTGTAGGTACTGGAATAACAAGAATAGGCTTTAACTTGTGGTTTCATTTCTCTCCATATATCTAACAATCTCAATTCTTTCATAAAATGATTAATAGTCATCCTACATCCAATGTGCGTACAATCCAGTCCTGTTGATCTATCCACACCTGGATTCAATGTACAATTAAAATCCCCTGCTATTATATGTTGCCCTGTAAGTGATGATAAGATGAGAAATAAATTAGCAAAGAACTTCTGGTCATCTATATTGGGACCATATAAGTTCACAAGATTTATATTTTCTAATAGCAAAGAACCTTGAATGATTACATATCTTCCAAATTTGTCTCCAATTACATTTTTCACTTGAAAAGGAACTGATTTATGTATGAGAGTCATAACTCCCCTGGCTCGGGATGAAAATGAAGAGGTGAATACACTTCCCTGCCATCTACTCCTAATTCTTTTAACATCCTCCTCTATCAGATGAGTTTCTTGTAAAAACACAATTCTTGAACCCATGTCCTTTATTTTATTCATAACTTGTTTAAGTTTTTTTAAATTTTGTAGACCTCTGCAATTCCATGAAGTTAAATTAAGATTAACACTTTGGTCCATGATCAATAGAGAGTTTGGGATTACCTTGCAGTGTAAACATGCTCATACAGAGAAGCAAAAACATGAGTGGTTGAACATTCATCCTACAAACTACACACAAACAAATTCCCCCTTCCCACACTTGTGGCAAACCCCCCAAAATCAAAAGAAAAATTCTGTCTCCCGATATAGCCATCGACTGTTCCACATCCAAGGGGAACAGCCTAAGCCACTCCTTCTTCATCCTCCCAATCACCCTAACTCTACTGCTTTTAATGACGTAACATTAACTCTCCTCTGTAGTTTTCCAACTTAACTCCAAAATCTTTACCAACTTTGTACATCCTAGTTTTTTTTTTTTTGTTTTGTTTTTGTTTTTGTTTTTTTTTTAATATATAATACAATCTATATTTTGTAAACTTACTATTTACTTCAAGTCAGTCAGATGCCTGTGCAAATGCTTAGTTATTCTACCTTATATTTTGTTCATGCTTAGCTCCCACCAGTCTCTTCTTCTTCTTTGATCTTCTTGATGAACTCCTGCGCCTCCTCTGGGGTCTTGAAGATGTGGGTTCTGCCCTCATACGTGGTCAGCAGTCTCGCAGGATAGATTACACCATGACGAATCCCAAGGTTGCGCAGCTCCTTACGTACGGGATCAAACTGCTTCCTCAATTGCTGGATTCCTGTGGCCAAATCTGGGTAGAACCGCACCTGCTGGTCCTGGTGTTTAATCTCTCCTTTTTTAGCTCGTGCAGCGTTGAAGATCTTCATCCTGTCTCTGTTGCTTAGAAACTTCATAATTAAGGTCCTCGGCGGTCCCTTATCTCTCCGTGGGCCAATACGATGTGCTTTTTCCAGAACCACTGCTGATTGCAACTCCTCGCTGCCCAGCACCTCCGGAATCCACTTTTCCAGAAAGGAACATACGTCCCGACCTTCTGATTCCTCTGGAAGACCCACCAGCCTCAAGTTATTCTGTCTCGACCGAGATTCCAAATCCAAAATATTATCTTCCAGAGATTTATTTTTTTTTTCCAAAGTGCGCACCTTTAATTGAAGACGGGTGACGTCATCTTCAGCACTAGCGAGACGGAGCTCCATCTGCGCCGTTCGTTCTACACAGTCACCCAATTCCTTTCTTATTCCTTCCAGCGCTGTCATAATCCCATCAAATCTAGAGGAAAAGTCCGCTCTCATTGAACTCATGGCAGCCATCAGCGCATCTGCGCCATTCCCCGCAGAAATCGCACCGCCGCCAGCTTCCTCCGCCATATATGGAGCCTTGTTTGCTGCGTCACAGACCTGAAAGTCCGTTAATTTGGACTGTTTCGGCGGCTCGCTTTTTCCTTTTCCTGGTTTTCCAGCCTTAGGCTTCGCCGACATATCCTCGCCCAAATGCTGGGATACGTTCTGTCCCAAATGAGAGAGTTATTTGCCGATTTTTTTTTTTTCCAGGAGCAGAGCAGAGCGAAACACGTCCGTCCTACGTGGCAGCCATAACCGGCTTTGATAACACTTTTAACATTTGGTTGTCACTGTTTAAGATAAGATAAGATAAGATAAGCCTTTATTAGTCCCACAACGGGGAAATTCCAGGATTGCAACAGCACAGGGATAGCAACACTCAGAGCAACAATCAGAAGGCAAGAAAAAACAAGCAAGCAAGAGCAGCTAATATACATATGTACATATTACTATAAAATATATATATACACACACACACACACAGACACACAGTGCAGAGCATTGTAGCTGGATGGAATAAATATATGAATATATGAACACACAGTGCAGAGCATTGTAGCTAGATGGAATAAATATGTAAATATATAAACACCCACAGTATGGAGCATTGCAGCTAGGTGGAATAAATATGCAAGTATATAAACACACACAGTGCGGAGCAATGTAGCTAGATGGAATAATATGTAGATATATAAAAACACAGTGCGGAGCATTGTAGCTAGATGGAATAAATATATAGATATATAAATATAAACACACCCAGTGCAGAGCATTGTAGCTAGATGGAATAAATATGTAAATATATAAACACACACAGTGCAGAGCATTGTTGCTAGGTGGGATGAAACAGCATAACCGTCTATCCAGTCATCCCACACGGTATGATCATGCGCCCATACACATTCCCACCCTCCACAGCGACCGGTATGTTCCCAGTTGTATGCCGGAGAGGACCATTGTGCAAGTCCATTGCATCCCCTGCATCCAAAAAACTATTAGTTTGTTACGTCTTTTTGCTATCTCTGCGAGCAGCCCTGCCCAGGTCGTACAGTCTGACAGCCGTTGGTAGGAAGGACCTACGAAACCCCTCGGCCGCGCACCCGGGACGATGCAGTCCGCTGCCAAACGAGCCCCCCAGTGCATCCAGCATGTCCTGCACAGGGTGGAACCCGGACTCCAGCAGAGACGACAGTCTAAATCTGGCATTATATAAAATAACTTTAACCTCTACTTTTTTTGATAGTGTTTTCTGCTTTTGCTGTTTGTGCAAATGCAGTTTTGGCTAATTTGGCTATTTGCATGCATGTGTATAATTTATATATACAGCACTTGCACCTGCATTTGTGTATGAGTCGTGTTGTATAAATATAGTACAATCGTTATTATATGTGCTGTACAAATGAATTATTATTATTATTGTACCTGTCGGTGATGAATGTGTACCCCGCCGCTGATCTGACGTTTAGGGCCTCCTCCTCATCTTTTCTCCGGGCTCCCGTTGTGCTGCAGCAGATCGGATGAGCTGCCTGTCGCACCTCCGGATGGATGAAGGCTAACTCCGCTAACAGCCTGTTAGCTTGCCCACTACCAGTACTCGAGTCATACCCGACTCCAATCCGCCCTCACATAGCGCGTTGGCGAGGGGAAGGCTAAAGGTGCATTCTTCCCATGCAGATGTCACACACGGTCATGATCACGGTCGCTTTCGCTGAGCTCCATCATCTCCAGACAGCTGCTGCTGCTGCTGCGTCCTTCCACTTCCTGCCTGAGCCCGACGTAACTGACGTGACGTGACGTGACGTGACTATGTGACGTGACGTGGCATCTGTGATGGCCATAATCAGTACTCCGATAATGAGGCTGAAGATGCAGTCGAATGGAACTTTATTAAACAGACTCGCACTAACCGAAGGCGCTCCCATACAGACGGAGGCACTGGTCGTAAAGAGACCGTGTCTCTTCTTCTTCTTTCTTCTTTTAGATTTGATTGGCAGTTGGCAACCAGCTTACAGGTGCATTACCGCCACATACTTCACTCTACTGTATATCATCACTCTACCTGGTCAGGAGCTGTAGTCCTTACCGCCACGTACTTCAAGCAGTAAACATCACTCTATGTATCAAAAGTCAGAATTCTTCTCGGTTGGTAACCTCTTCTTCGTCATCTTCACTCTGTTTTTCTTTGTATAAGGAGTTCTTATAAGGAGTTCTGAACACTCTTCTTCTTCAAACAGTGAGATTTCCATGTCTACATCATATCTATAACACTCTGTCTGGTCCCACTCTATATTCTTCAGGTCATCAGTCTATCATCAGGAGTTCGTATCATCACTGTATATCTTCCATGTAGGCCTTTTATACCTTGGGTGGTGGCAGAACCGGAAAGGTGTAGCCATCACCCATGACACACAATAATAATATAATAATAATAATAACCCACAAACACCTGCTTTTCCAACTCTCCTCACCAGCAGACAGTTTGACTGGAGCGGCAACCCCCCCCCCCCCCCCACTACAGCCTCCACTGGCGTCAACTTGAGCCCAGACGACAGGGGGGGTCACAGCCCTTTCTGGGTGTTCGGGGGGACATTCCTCTGAGATTTTCTTCTGGAGCTTTCTTCACGCCCAGCAGGGCTGGAAGAAGCAGAGGACAATTTACATGCGGACAGGGAACCACAGGAAGCAGTCAGACGGGACTGTATGCATGCGTCCTCGAGCCAACCAATGTCATGCTAATCATGTGTATTAACCGATGTGTATAAGATGACAATTGATATGCTAATGTGCCATGCATTCTCTGTCTGTATCACTGTATAAAAGAGCTGACTTTACATGCCTCACGAATGCACTCAGAGCACACTGACAACAGAGCACACACAGACACACACACAGCAGAGCACACAGCACCGCTGTGTATCTCATGATGATGGAGGAATAAAACTCTTAAACCTTCAGCTCGCCGTGTCACGCCTGAACTTATTTTGTTCCTCCACACTGGGGAAGGGACTGTATAACAAAGAGCTCCCTGGTTCCATCAATATGGATTTGCTCCTTATTTTTGCACTGCTGCTTCTTTCCCACCGGCTCTTTGTCTCTGAGGTAAGCGCAATCACGATCATGCCGGAGAGAATATAATATTCCAGAGACATGTTATTGCATTTAAACACGGATAATGCAGAATCTGTGATTGAGTCTATGCCGCAACTGCCGGACTTTATTTTAAGAGACTCTCATGGACTCAGCGATGAAAAGAGAGACAAGAGGAGGAAACGCGGAAAGCGTGGAGGTGTGAAATTAAGCCTGAAGAGGCGTCAGTTTAACAGCATTCCTCTTCCTTTCATGATTTTGGGGAACGTACAATCCCTGAGAAATAAAGTAGATGAAATTCAAGGGAATGTACGCTACCAGAAGGACTTCAAGAACTGCTATGTCATGGCTTCCATGGAGACGTGGCTTACGGCGCAAGACCTGGATGCGGACCTGTGGATTGACAGCTTTGGAGCCCCACTTCGCTCGGATCGGCAGGAAGAGGTAACGGGGAAACGTCAGGGGGGCGGCGTATGTTTATACATTAATAAACAGTACTGCACATCTGTCACGGTCAGAGAGCGCATCTGTACACCCGATGTGGAGCTTCTGTCTGTATCGCTACGCCCCTTTTATTTTTTGCAAGTAAGTGCAATTACAACCACCCAAAGTGGAGGGTCCCACTGCACAAAGCAGCTGACATGGGGCTGAGTCTGGGACAGAACAGACAAACAACCATTCACACCTAGGGCCAATTTAGAGTCTCCAATTAACCTATCATGCATGTCTTTGGAATGTGGGAGGAAGCCGGAGGACCCGGGGAGAACCCACGCACACACAGGGAGAACATGCAAACTCCTCACAGGAGAGTCCCAGGTAACTGCTGGAATTGAACCCAGGATCTTCTACATGTGATGACACAGTGCCAACCACTGTACCGCTGCCCCGCAAGTTCCCCCAACTTTTCATCACGACTGTGTACATTCATCCGAAGGCAGACGCTGACTCCGCCTCCAGCACCGTCTTTGATGTGGTACAGCGGCTGCAGTCAATTTCTCCAGAGGCTCCAAACTTTATTCTTGGGGATTTTAACCATGTTTCTTTAAAGAAGACACTTAAAAACTTTTATCAGTTTGTCTCCTGCCCAACCAGGCGAAAAAAGACATTGGACCTGTACTATGGATCCATTGAGAGGGCCTATAAATCACTTCCCCTTCCTCCTTTAGGATCCTCAGATCACAACTGTGTACATTTGCTGCCCACATATAAAACTGCTCTCAAAAGAGGCAAAGTGGAGATGAGAGACATAGATGTGTGGACAGAGGATTCAGTGCACTGCCTCCAGGAATGCTTTAACTGTATGGACTGGGAGGTTTTCACACTGTCCTGCGGGGATGATTTGGACTCTTTGGTAGACGTCACATGCTCATACACGGGTTTCTGCAAAAATATGATTGTTCCACGTAAACGTGTCAAAATACTGTATATCCCAACAACAAACCATGGGTTACAAAATCAGTTAAATCCTGCTTACAGAAGAAAGCACTTGCCTTTAAACAGGGGTCTGTTTCTGAGCTACAGGTTGCCACAAAAGAGCTGAAGTCCGAAATTTTAAGAGCAAAACAGAATTATAAATCAGAATTGGAAAGCAAGATGGCAGCAAAGAAACTTTGGTTCAGCCTGGACCAGTATGAAAACTATTGCAGGCCTTCAGAGCACAGAGTGCAGCAATCGTGTGTTTTTAGATGGTTTTAGTTCAGACACAGAGCTGGCTAATGCTCTTGATTGTTTTTATGGTTGTTTTGATTCCTCTGATTTTAGCACAGAAACCCAAGATTTGAAACAGAAACTCAAAGACAATCAGCACTTTAATATTGAGGTGCAGGATATTAAAAGGGAGTTCTGTGCTGTAAAAGTGAACAAAAGTCAGGGCCCTGATAATATATACTACCGTTCAAAAGTTTGGGGTCACTTAGAAATTTCCTTATTTTTGAAAGAAAAGCACTGTTTTTTTCAATGAAGATAACTTTAAACTAATCAGAAACACACTCTAATATCTAATATACATTGCTAATGTGGTAAATGTCTATTCTAGCTGCAAATGTCTGGTTTTTGGTGCAATATCTACATAGATGTATAGAGGCCCATTTCCAGCAACTATCACTCCAGTGTTCTAATGGTACAATGTGTTTGCTCATTGCGTCAGAAGGCTAATGGATGATTAGAAAACCCTTGTGCAATCATGTTAGCACAGCTGAAAACAGTTTAGCTGGTTAGAGAAGCTATAAAACTGACCTTCCTTTGAGCAGGTTGAGTATCTGGAAAAAAATATTATTTCAAATACAAATCATTATTTCTAACCTTGTCAATGTCTTGACTATATTTTCTATTCATTTTACAACTCATGGTGGTAAATAAGAGTGACTTTTCATGGAAAACACAAAATAATTGTCTGGGTGATCCCAAACTTTTGAACGGTAGTATATGTGGGCGATCGGTAAAGTCCTGTGCACATGAACTGAGTCCTGTATTTCATTACATTTTCAATAAGTCCTTACAGAGCAAAATGTGCCTAAGATCTGGAAAGATGCCGTGGTTGTTCCCGTTCCAAAATCCAGCTGTCCTAAAACGGTAAACGACTTTAGACCAGTTGCTTTGACTTCAATTTTAATGAAATTTTTTGAAAAACTGGTCAGATTTGAGGTCCTAAAGCAGACTGAACATGCATTGGATCCTTTGCAGTTTGCATATAGGCCTCACAAAGGAGTGGAGGATGCCACTGTCACTCTGTTTAACATGCTTTTTAAACATCTGGATTTTAATGGGACACACGCCAGGCTTTTATTTGTGGACTTTTCCTCCACCTTTAATACAATCCAACCTCATATCTTAGTTGAAAGGCTCCTGCAACAATTTGATTTGAGTAATAATCTGGTGGGTTGGATTCTGGATCTTTTAACCAACAGGACACAGAGAGTAAGGGTCAATGGTACATTGTCTGACCAAAAGTGCTCTTCTACTGGCTCTCCTCAGGGGTGTGTGTTGTCACCACTACTCTTCATCCTGTACACAAACATGTGTCGGAGCAGACATGACAACAGACACATTATAAAGTATGCTGATGATTCAGTTATTGTCAGTCTCTTCCAGGATGGTGAGAGTGGCCACGGCCCAGTAGTTGATGATTTTGTTCACTGGTGTGAGGATTCCTACCTGCAGCTGAATACGACAAAAACTAAAGATATGATTACTGACTTTAGGAGGAAAACTCCCAGGCACAAAGTCACTGTACTAAAAGGCCAGACCACCGAATGTGTACAATCCTACAAATATCTTGGGACGATTATTGATAGTAATTTAAACTTTGAAGAGAACTGTGAAAGGGTGTGCAAAAAGGGTCAGCAACATTTGCATTGTTTGAGGAAACTTGCACGCTTCCAAATTGACCGAACCATAATGACAGTGTTTTACCGGGCTTTTATTGAATTTGTTTTATCCTTTTCTTTAGTGTCATGGTTTGGTCAGATAAAACTGAAACAGAGGAAATCCTTGGATCAGGTAGTTAGATGGTCCAGTCGTTTGCTTGGTGAGTCACAGCTGAGCCTGACATTCCTGTACACCAGACAGGTACAGAGGATGGCTACCTCCATTTTAAATGATGACTCCCACCCTTTGCACTGCAACTTTCAGCTTCTTCCCTCAAGACGGAGGTTTGCTGTCCCAAAAAGTAGAACCCAGCACTACAAAAACAGCTTTGATCCTGCTGCTGTCAAAGAGTTGAACAAGTTGTAACAATATATTGCACCTAATTTAGTTACCTATTTATTAACTCCATTTTATATTTACTTATTGTTGTAGGATTTTTATTTGGGTTCTAAATCTTTTATTGGGTTCTAGACCTTTGAGTTTTTAACCTCTTTGACTAGTCTTTAACTTTTTAATATGACTCTTCTCTCTTATCTCCGGTTTTTCTCTCATCTCTTTGTCTTTATATCCTGATTGATGGAGCCTTGAGTATTTTTATCATGTTTATAGTCAGCTACATGTGTGCCTGTGTTTGTGTCTATGTTGAATGTAATTGTGCCCTTCAGAAGTAAAGTGGGCTATCCCACAAAACCATTATTTTGAGAAAATGAGCTCTAAAGTTGAAATATTCTCAAAAAATCAGTGTGCCTATATCATTAAAAAGTTACCCCCTATAATTACCTTCAAGGTGTGACTTAAATATGAAAATATATTTAAATCACATAAACTTTAGAGCTCATGTTCTCAAAATAATGGTTTTGTGGGATAGCCCACTTTACCTCTGAAGGGCACAATTGTGGTTTGTAAATATGGATGTCACCAGACTGCAAAACAAATCTACCTACGGGTACAAATAAAGTAACCTGAACCTGAACCTGATAACCATAATTAATATATAACAATCCCCCCTCCCCCGTAGAAAAGTCCAGGACACACACCATTAGGCTCGACTCGGCTTCAAATGTCCACGACGTCTAGACCGGGCTTCCTCTCTGGGTCGAACCACTCCACCGACCCCATGCAAAGCTCGACTCAGCCTCCAGTGTTCCTGTGTGGCACATCTGTCCACCATGCCAGCCGGTCCTGCCCTGCTCGCTTTCACTTTAAATGCCGGTGAAGCCGTTGCAGCCCCTTGTTTTTCGGTATCTCCAGGCCGAACTCTGGAAGCAGAGGAAGCCATCCTCACAGCTGCACCCGCCGTCGCGAGCGTTCCACCATGCTGCCCAGTTCCCACATCTAGGGTAACTTGGGCCCTGGCACCGGAACCAACCCGCGATAGCCCTGGGTAGTCTTGGTCCTGTCCATCTCCCAGAATACTAGGCCAATCTTTGTCGCATATCACATCGTCCACCACACACAGAACCGGTCAGTCCCACAAACCACGGCCCGACCACCCCTGTCCGGTACCGCTGGTGATTGTAAAGCCCAGTCTGTAAAACAGGTTGCAGCCCATCACATTCGACCCCCTCATAGTCACCACGAACTGGGTGTTTGAGACCACAGCCGACTTGTACCTCGCCATCAGCTTCAGCAAATCCACGATGGCTAGTCTGTTACCTCCATAGCCACAATATGGTGTCGACAGTCCTCTTACACAGTAATGCAGGAACAAACTCCTCACAGTAGGCCAGTTCAACACGGACACTGCAGCACCAGTGTCCACCAACAACGGCACTTTCATGCCGTCCAGCATCACGCCACAGTACATCCGCCCATTTGTGCTCGGGGAGGCGGTGTGAATAACCGTAGGCGTTGTGGTGGGGGAATCAGTCCTGTGTTGCCATTCCCCTCGCTCAAACTTTTTGCAGGCCCTGGCGAAATGATGTAGGAGTCCACACTTGCCGCAGCGTTTGCCCCTCGCCGGACACTCTTACGCCTTGTATCGGTGCTTGGTGGACCCACAGCCAAAACATCTGGGCGACTCCGGCTGCAGAACTAATTTTAATAGTGGTAGCGTAGTCCTCTTTATCTTCTACGCTATCATCACTACCCAGGTCCACAGCCTGCGCTGCTGACTGTGAGTCAGACTGCCTCAACGTTGTTCTCTCACCGAGGTCCTTTGATAGTTTATCCGCTGCTTCGTACTGCTGAGCTATCTCCACAGCTGCAGTCAACGTCAGTTCACCAGAGTGCGTGAGGAGCCTGGACGGTGCCGCAGGACATAACGTGTGCTCCACTAACTGATTGCAGACCATTTCTTCCTGCAAAGCCCCGAATTGGCACTGTCTAGCCAGCTGGCGCAGGTCCTCAACATACCGTTGCACCAACTCTCCTGGCCGCTGGCATCACTGTCGGAACTGGATCCGCTGGACGATGACGTTCTCAAGGGCGCAAAAGTAGCGCGCCATTAGCTCAACCACATCCTCAAAACTATCACTCGCTCCCAATATGCTGAAAATACGTTGTCCTTCCATGCCGAGATTATGGACCAGTATCGCTCGTGCATGTAGTTTCTCCAATTCGCCGAGGTTCAGTGCCATCAAATAATTTTGGAATGCTGCAAATCACCTCGCCCAGGGAACTGGCGGCTCGCCTGGGAGCTCCAAAAATGGCCGAATACTAGAAACTCCTCTCTCCATAACTTTATCCTCGTCGCCAAATGCTATATCCATAACCAGTGCTCCAATAATGAGGCTGAAGATGCAGTCGAACGGAACTTTATTAAACAGACTCACACTAACCGAAGGTGCTCCTGTACAGACAGAGGTGCTGGTCATAAAGAGACCATACCTCTTCCAGTAAGCCTTTTATACCTTGGGTGGCAGTGGAACCGGAAAGGCGTAGCCGTCACCAATGACACAAAATAATAATATAATAATAATGACCATAATTAATATACAACAGCATCCTGAAATTAAAAAGCAGTAAATTTAGCATTAGCCTTTTAAGGTAGGTAGGCTACAATAAAGTTGTTTCAGAATTATGACCGTTTTCTCAGTATTCTGTAAAAAGTATTGACCTCATGTTTTTTTTTCCCCAGTGACCTGTTATTCCAAACTTATAAACAGTTATTTCAGTGAAATGATGCAGTCCTAAAAACAACCATATTATTTTGTTAAATTAGAATATTTTGAACTTTTTTAAACTTGAGATTGTGTGGAAAAAAAATGACTTAAATATACATCTCAAGTAGCCTCAAGCCTAAACCTAAATATAAATCTGAAGAGCCAGTTTAGTCAGAAAAAGAATTATGAATTATTAAAAACCTCCGGGTGGCAAGTAATAGACACTTTTCTTTTTATTGGAAATAACTTTTTCATACAAATGTACATATTTTTGTTGAAAATTGAGAGTTTCTCTTATTGCTTTTAAACTGGCGAATTTTCCTATAAATGTGCTACTTTTTATTATACATCTAGTATTTTTCTTGTTTATTGTCACTCATTTATGACTAATTTTCTTCTAAATTTGCTACATTTTCTTGCAAATTCATATTTTTCTTCTTTCCTTGCAAAACTTGTAATTTACTATTATATTGACAAGTCAGTTTATGCATATATCTGGGCTATTTTAACATTTTCAATTTTCAAATGTTTTACATCTCCATGTATAGATTTTTTTGGCCAAATTTGCATTTCATGGCAGAGGCTGCAGAAGTTTGCTTATGTTCTGGATGTTTTCTCTTTGTGTCTGTTTTGAATTTAAATAATTTGCTTTTGAAAGGTTAAACGTTTTGCATGAAAGGAAATTTAAGCAAATTTTACTGGCAACCAAAATGCTTCATGGGGAAATTTAATGCTATTATTTATTTATTATTGGATAAACGTGATTGTTTCATTACAAAGAAGTCACGTTTTAGTATTTAAAAATGTATTTCCTTTTTACAAAAAATTAAAATGTCAGATTTGTAATTTTTTTTATACTAATTAATGGATCTATAAATATTTCCATGTTCTACTTTTACAATGCCATGTTGTTTCAGCAAATGAGAATCCACATAAAATACTCCATGAAACTCTTAGTCCTCCATACAGTATATCTATCGCACCATAAAACAGATTTGTTCCCAGTTAACCACCATTTACTTCTTTTTCCAGGGTGCCTTTTTATCTCTTTGTTTTCCAGTGGGTGGTTGCTAACTCCATAAAGATGAAAGAAAAAGCAGATCTACACTCAGCAGCCACTTTAATAGGTGAATGCAAATATCTAATCAGTCAATCACGTGGCACCAACTCAGTGCATGCAGTCACATGGTCAAGAGGAGCTCCTCAAACTCAAACCCAGTGTCTGAACGGGGGAAGAAAGGTGATATAAGTGACATTGAACATGGCATGGTTGGTGATGCCAGACAGGGTGGTCTGAGTAGTTCACTTTTCAGAAAATGGTCTGAAAACGAGAAAATAGTCAGTGAGGAGCAGTTATCCGAGCCCATGTGCCATGCAAGAGGTCAGAGGCGAATGGCCAGACTGGCTCTTGCTAACAGAAAGGAAATAGTGACTCAAAACACCATTGATTACGGGGGATGGGGGGATATAGAAGAGCATCTCTGAAGGCACAACACACTGACTCTTGAAGCAGATGGGCTACAGAAGCTGAAAACCTCAAATGGTGCAACACAGGCTCACCCAAATTGGGCAGCATTACAGGTCTGAGTCTCAGGTTTTACTGCAACATCAGAATTTGGCATAAACATCATGAAAAAAAAATGGATGGAGTATCATGGATGCATAGCGAGCAACTGTGTTATGCCAGCATATCAGTATGGACCAGCATCCCTGAGAAATGTTTCCACCACCTTGTTGAATCTGCCATGGAGAATTAAAGCAGCTCACCTATGGCTGGGGAGTGTACGTTTCTCATGTTATCTTACATTTTCAACACAAGATGACGCTGTTGTCATCTCTAAGAAAAGGCACTGCTGCAATATTCCCATCCATCTTTTATTTTCTTCATTCATTTAGATATATTATCATTTCTATAATATCACAGTGGTACAGAGAACTGAGCAAAATACCGCACAGACTACACCAGCAAAATGAACAGAAGTAACACTGTGATGCAAAGACAAGCAATGATATGACTTTTTAATCCATAACTGAATTCAAGTTGGAGTATGAAGTATAATGGGGGTACATGCATGCAGTACACATACAGAAAAAAATACACTTGTGTCCTATAAAGGGTTCCTTCAATGACATGTAATGGCACACAAATGAGGATTTATACAAAATAAAAGAAACAAGTGCTTACTGAGCATTACAGAAATCAGTCAACATTGTATTTATTCACATATTTAAGAGGAAAAGACCAGCTAATCCTCACTGAATAGTCCTATCAAAATAGAATTATATTTGAGATAGTATGCAGCAACTTCATTTATTCACTTTAATGCAATCTAAATGGGAATTTGACCTTTTCCTTGGGGAATAAAACAGACAAGGTAGATCAGCTGTTATTGAATCCCAGCTGTGGCCGATGTATGTGCGATCAAAGCTGCATCTTTCAAGTATTTTCTTCCTCTCCGTTCACCCTGCAGACTACCTGAAGGAGTGTCTGAAGTGCAAACTCCTTCGCTTCAGCTTTTCGGGGTTGTGTGATGCCATGTGGGAAAATTCTCTGAAGATGTCAAGGTAAGTGGCGTCTCCTGGTGAAGAAGAAGAAGATGACACAAAAGTGGGGTGATGGTGAAAAATCACAGTCTGAGAGCTTTGAAGTTATTTCAATCAGTCGAAACATCTTTTACATGAAAGCTGAGAATGCAGTCAGGCAGGGGAACGCAGGGACCTGATGAATGGAGGGCCCAGAACAGGCTTTGAGGCACCTCGAAACTTCTGCTCCTTCAGCTTGGTAAATACTGAGCTTTTCCTTAACCAGTTGTCATGGTAACCACTGAGTCCACCACCCCAACAAAAGCAGCTGAACTCTTTTGTGCCTGTGAGAACTCCCAGACTTAGCAAATTAAAAACAGAATGAACATTCCTGGTTTTCAGTGTTTACAACTTTCTGGTTTCTCTTTCCAAGGTAAAGAACTTAAACTAAAACGGTATGGGGAATAAACGATGCAATTAGGAAAACATTCTATATCTTAATAAAAGTGTGAGTTCCCTTTCTTCAGGCAAAATGTAGAATATTGTACCAATTTCCAGTCCTAATGACCAACTATTTCATCAAAGGGAATATTGCCTAGAAAAATACACTCCTACAGTATAACACTTGTACTCTTTCCAAAGTTATGCTTCCATGTGAGCTAATTAAGAAAATCAGAAAGACCTAAGCATAGTCAAATTTAAAAATGAGTAATTAGTAAGCATGTGTAAAGTTATAAGTAATAAACTTGAACACTACAACAATTTTATAAGAGCTCTCTGAGGCAAGTGCAGTATCCCCCGCCTCTACTTTCGTAGTTATTGACAGAAAGCAGTTTGCAGTTTTCAATTTTTCAATATAATTACTGTGATGAACCAAATTATGATAAGCTCATCATCCATGAATATACACCAAAGTAAACAAGCCATAGTTGTAGGTCAGGAACCCGAGGTGAACCTGTGTAGCAGATCTGGTGACCCTAGAGAGCGTTACATGTTCTATAGGAAGAGAGCATAGGGAGTGCTCACCTTGACTTTTGACCCCAAACCTCTAGTCAGAGGTCATGGTCTCAGAATGAACCTGTGTACCAGGTTTGGTGACCCTAACTTTACTTGTTGTACAGTAATAAGGCATAGGGAATGTTAACCTTGACCTTTGACCTTCTGACCCCAAACCCATAGTCAGAGTTCAGAATCCCAAGGTGAACCTGTGTACCAGGTTTGGTGGCCCTAGCTTTACTCGTTTTATAGTAATTGTAAATGTAGCATTAATCATAGTGAAACTGCAATGTTAACTTTTAACTTTGACCCCTTGACCCTAAACCCATAGTTAGGTGAGGGTGTAAGTCACCCAAGATGTGTATTAGATACAACTATTGTATCGATTTGAAAAGCCTGCATCATTTTTTTCAGTAGTTATTGCATTTAGATTTAGGGAAAATCTGACCTCTGACATTTGACCTCAAGGTCATCTGATGAGAGTGAAACTGCAGTATGCACATCATCAGAGTTTATCAAACCACAGTACCAAGTTTCAAAACAATTAGAACAAAACTGCAGGAGCTGATTTCACAAAAGTGGGACAGATGAATGGACGGCTGGACTAACCCATAACATAATCCCCCTTCGGTCTTCGACTAAAGGGCTCTTCAACCCCTTTGGGCTTTGACTGGCAGGGGATTAAAATTAGTTGAGATCTTATAATTTTGAATTACAATTTGCATTTTTTTTTAAAGTAGATCCAACTCAAAAAAAGACTATCTGGTACCAGTCAAAACAGCTTTTTTGCTGTTTTTCATTTAGCAGGTACATTAAATTGCTGCTTAAGCATTAAATGTTTATTTATTTTTTAAGTTGCAGGTACAGCTACTTAATTTTCGGTAAATCTGAGCATTTCTGCTGCTGCTCATTTGAGAAATATATGAACAATGTCATATGTGTTCAAAGAAATATGTATTAATTCATTGTTTTATTTAGGGCCCCTTTACACAGAGATTGTTGGGTGATTATTGAGAGATTAAAAAGTAACCCGATCCCTCATTAACCCTAAATTTCTATGTTATTGTTTGGGAGATCCTTGTGTGTTTTGGACTCGGTCAAACTTTGAGGAGACCGTAGAGATCACTGAGAGACCTCGGTGATCACTGGGTGCTCATTGAAAGATTGTTGGGAGATTGAACATTTTTTTATCACTCAACAAGCTCCATCCATGTGTAACGGGGTATTAGCAATTAATCAAATTTAGCTCCTTAAAAGACCATCAGTTTAGTCCCACTCTACCGTAAAGCTATACTACACCCTAAACTAGCATGTGCTGCATAAATATTGTATTCTTGCTTTTTTATGAGTGAATACTTGTTTGATTTGTGAATTATAAAACTTCAAATATGATCTATTGCAAAATGTCTTGACATTTTGCACTAGTTCAGTTTTATAATGCTTGTATTTATCAAACACCTTATCTTGTAATTCACACAGTAACAGTTTACACTGACATGTTGCACAAAATTTTAGACATGTCTAAAGTGTGTTAAAAGTTAGTAAAAGGCTGTGAATAAAGAAGGGAATGAAGCACCGAAACAGAGAGATGTTAGTGTTTAGTCACACTTGTTTATTTTCAGTATAATTTCATAAGGACATTGGGGGTAAACATCGGTTGCAGTTGAGTGTTAATATGCACAAGTACGTTATATAAGGGATGCACATTCTCTTACATTATTCAAAGAAACTGTACAGATAACAGTCAGAGACAGGAAAACAAATACATGAAAGTTAAAAATAGCAAGTTAGAAGCAAGAAGATAAAGTGTTAATAGTTTTTTTTTTTTTAGTTTATATCCACAACAGTCACTGTAGACACACTGAAATGTACACCATGTAATCCTTCAATGGCTTAATGCACGTGATTGTTTCATCAGTCATGACATCATTGATCTGGTGAAATCTGAGAAGTGTGTCCAGGTTGTGGGGGGGCTCCCACAGCTCCCCCACCACGTACTGCACTAAGTAAGAAAAGGCTGAGAAATGGTGTGATTTCAAAGTGCTTTCACTCTGTCACTGGCAACAAAGGAGGACAAAAATGAGTGTGCTGCTCCGCCCGTCTGTCATAGGAATCGTTAAATACAAGTGAGGGACTGTACAAAAATTACTAGATGGGGTTCCGAAGGAAGGCTAATGTGAAGTGTCTTTAAACTTCAAAAATAGTGCTGTGGGTTTTTTCTGTGGTATCTTCTCTTATGCACTAGCATAACAGACTTTAACTGAGGAATATTTTTTAAAAAAAAGGAATTATGTTAATTATAATATTTGTTGTAATAGCCTTCATACAGCTTTAAGAACATACTGTGCAGGGACTAAAACACTGGTGCTCTCATCATAACTACACCATGACATCAACTTTAAAGTAGAAGCTACCAGAGGGAAATATAGAGAAAACTAGCTAACTGGCTAACTAGCTAGCCGATAGCTAGCAAGCTTCATGGTTTTTATCTCTCAATATAGAATTATTATTATTATTACTATTATATGAAAATGCTGTACAGTATTCAGAAAGAATGCCATGCTAGAGTAAAGAGAAGAGGAAAAAATGATGTGGAAAATCATCTTTTAAATTGACAGACATCATACCCGTAACTCGTGGCCAAATTCGATCGGGATCTACAAGTAATTTCTCTCTTGTCATTCACTCCAGTGGAGATTTTTTCCAAAGTTAGATCCCATATGCAGAAGTAGAAGAGGCATGACTGAGGCTCTCCATTCTCTGCTTGAGCAAACATTGCCCAAAAAACCAAAAACAAACCAAACCAAACAAAAAACACTGATTGGAACCGTTTATATTATCCTCAAATAATTATATATTTTTTTAATAATAACAGAAATCCTAATAGAGTTTGATTACCCTCTCCACTATGATAATTTTTGCACACTCCCTTAAAGTTAAAAGATCTTTCATGTCTAAATATGACAAAGAGAAACTGCTGGTTTTCTTTGGTTTAAGGTAAACGCCAACAGTCCATCTTTGAAAAAGAAGCAGCATCTTTGGGAAGAGCATCTCAGTTTTTCTACAGACCAGTTTTGCCAGGGACAATAAAAGATTTACAGCTCTGGAAAAAAAAAGATAAGACCACATGAAAATCTTCCCTGAATTGGCATCTCTACATGTATG
Organism: Pholidichthys leucotaenia; assembly: GCA_020510985.1. Lineage (NCBI taxonomy): Eukaryota > Metazoa > Chordata > Actinopteri > Cichliformes > Pholidichthyidae > Pholidichthys > Pholidichthys leucotaenia. The sequence goes on from CM035843.1 coordinate 263,776,918, forward strand.
GCAGCCATTCAGTTTGAGTATGGGTTGAATTCCAACACAAGGACACCTCAATGGACTTAAGGAGGTTATGGCTGTGTTGTGAGACATGTATATGTTGGACACTGCATATGTGATTTAACCACGATGAAGGAGAGCCAGCCCCCTGCGGTGCGGAGCCACAGAGCCTGGACCCCCTGCGGAGGACAGGGGACAGAAGACTTCCTGACCACTGAGGCTCGGGAAGAGAGAAGGGGGAGTTATGTAAATAAAAGGCTAATGAATGTGAATAAAGAGACTTTGATATAGATGTGTGATTTCCCCCGCGAGGGAAATGGTTTGATGTGAGAAGGTTTAAATGAGAGAACTTTGGTGTGTTCACTCTCTTTGTTCGCTGCTCAAGAATAAGAGCAGACAGTGGAATGATTTCTTGAATAAACTGAAATGAAAGACAATTCGGTTTCGTTATTCAAGTCTCCCCACATTGGTGACTGACGACGTTGAGAATGAACGAAGAAATTCTCAGGGTCCCGGACTCACAGCGCTCAGAGCTGGCGAGCGCAGTGGCCGTTAAGCTGCCTGATTTCTGGCAGGATAACCCACGGTCGTGGTTTCTGCAAGCAGAGTCGCAGTTCGCGCTCGCAGGAGTAACGGTGGATGACACTAAGTTCCACCATGTCATCGCTAAACTGGACAACAGCACAGCTCGGTGCGTGCAAAGCTTGGTGGAGCAGCCACCCGCGACCGACAGGTACAGCAAGCTGAAATCCACCCTCATCAAGTTTTTCACCCCCTCGGCTGAAGTGAGGGCGAGGAGGATCCTGTCTTTGCTAGACCAAGGTGGACACAGGCCGAGCGCCCTGATGGAGGAGATGATACAGCTGAGAGGGTTGGACAACGATGATTTCATTTTTCAGTTCATCTTCCTCTCCAACCTCCCGGCGCATGCGAGAAGCACGCTGGCCGGCAAAAAGTGTCACACCCTGGAGGAGTTCCGGGAGCTGGCCCAGGAGGCAGACGGGATCCTGGACGCCTGCGGCGGGCAAGCAACCACAGCAGCGACCCGAGACAGCGGGGAGCCAGAGGCGGCAGAACCAGACGGGCCGACGATGGCGGCAACACGGCCGCGACGAGGGGGAGCCAATAGCCCGGCGACAGAGGCGCGGGCACGACACAGCGGAGGAGAAGATCTCTGCTTTTACCATCGGAGGTTCGCAGAGAAGGCACGCAGGTGTGTGCCGCCCTGCATCTTCAGGAGTTCGGGAAACGGCAAGACCGGGGGTCGCTAGCAGCTTCGACCCTCGGAGAACGCAACAAGCTGCTCTACATCACGGATGCGCGCTCCGGACGAGTGTTCCTCATTGACACCGGAGCACAAGTGAGCTTCATCACCCCAACATACGCGGACCGGGTAGCTGGACCCCACGGTGACGGAGCTACAGCGGCAAATGGCTCGAACATCAACACCTACGGGAGAAGGACCTTGCCTTTATGCTTACATGGCCGCACATATGAATGGACTTTTGTAGTAGCGGCGGTGAGTTTCAACATGTTGGGCACGGATTTTTTGTGTTCACACAATCTGTTAGTTGATCTTGCTAATAGACGGCTGGTAAATGCACTCTCTTTTTACTCTCTCCCCTGTTCAGCTCGAGTGTCCCCGCCACCAGTACAGACCCACGTCGCTACAGCAGGTGGTAAGTTTCACACACTCCTCACCCAATTTCCAGCGCTCACTGTGCCCACTTTTTCAGCGACGGTCGCGAAGCACGGGGTGAAACACTTTATCCCCACTTCTGGTCCTCCCGTGTTTGCAAAAGCTCGGCGCTTGGATGCAGTTAAGCTCGCCATTGCGCGCGAGGAGTTCGCCAGCCTGGAGAGGCTGGGCATCGTTCGTAGGTCGAAGAGCCCGTGGGCTTCGCCGCTGCACATGGTACCGAAAGCCGATGGCTCCTGGAGACCGTGCGGGGATTACCGCAGGCTAAACAACGCTACGGCACACGATCGTTATCCCATCCCGCACATTCAGGATTTTTCGGTGCACCTGGCGGGGGCGCGCATTTTTTCAAAGATTGATCTAGTTCGCGGCTATCACCAAGTCCCGGTCCAACCGGAGGACATTCCTAAAACAGCGGTAATAACCCCGTTCGGACTTTTCGAATTTTTACGCATGCCGTTTGGTCTCAAAGGGGCGGCGCAAACATTTCAGCGGATGATGGATGCCGTGTTACGCGATCTCCCTTTCGTGTTTGTGTACCTCGACGACATTTTGGTCGCGAGTACTTCAGAGGACGAACACGAAACGCACCTCACAGCAGTTTTTAGGAGGCTGGGAGAGCACGGCTTAATAGTTAACCCAGCCAAGTGCCAGTTCGGCGTTGAGCGGATTGATTTTTTGGGTCACCGCGTCTCCCCGGAGGGAGCGGTTCCGTTACCAGAGAAAGTACGCGCGGTAGCGGATTTTCCCCGTCCACAAACGGTCAAATCACTACAGGAATTCTTGGGGATGGTGAATTTTTATAACCGGTTCCTGCCCCACGCAGCTCAAATCATGCAACCGTTATATGCCGCGCTCAAAAAACAAAAGCCGACCCAGGCGGTCGAATGGTCCCCGGAGCGGGAGTGCGCGTTCACAGAGGTTAAAAAAGCCTTGGCTGACGCTGCGCTCCTGGCCCACCCAGACCCTGCAGCACGTATCGCGCTGACGACAGACGCTTCAGATTTAGCCATAGGGGCCGTTATTGAGCAACAGGTAGCCGGAGTTTGGCAGCCTTTGGCTTTCTTTAGCAAATCTTTAAGCGCGGCTGAGCGAAAATACAGCGCGTTTGACAGAGAACTGTTGGCGCTGCATTTGGCTATTCGTCATTTCCAGTTCTGGCTGGAAGGACGGTGCTTCACCGCTTATGTGGACCACAAGCCGCTCACATACGCCATGGCCAAAATTTCAGATCCGTGGTCCGGCAGGCAGCAGAGGCAGCTGGCCGCAATCTCGGAATTTACCACTGACATTAGGCACGTCGCGGGCAAATTCAATGTAGTAGCGGATTGTCTCTCACGCGCGTTCACGACCCCGACACGCGCAGAGGCAGAACGGGCCACCGTGACCGCGCCGCAGGAGAGCGGCACGGTGGCGCGCGCAGCCCCGGTGCACGTGGGTATAGATTACGCAGCCATGGCAGCGGACCAGGGGGCGGACGCAGACGTGCGCGCGCTCCAGTCTGGACCAACAGGGTTGAGGCTGGAGAGCAAGTGTTTACAAACCGGTATGCCCCCCCTGATCTGCGACATGTCGACGGGGCGCCCGCGTCCGGTGGTTCCGGCCACGTGGCGCCGCCGTGTTTTTGACTCGGTCCACTCACTGGCGCACCCGGGGGTGCGCGCGTCGGTGAAACTAGTGGCGGAAAAGTTTGTTTGGCCGTGCCTGCGCAAGCACGTGAAGGAATGGGCAAAAACCTGCATTTCCTGTCAACGGGCCAAAATTCACAGGCACACAAGAGCCCCGCTAGAACCGTTCCGCATTCCGGCCAGAAGGTTCGACCATGTGCACGTCGACCTTGTGGGCCCCCTACCGGCATCACAGGGGTTCACGTATCTTTTGACAATGGTGGACCGCACCACACGTTGGCCGGAAGTGGTCCCACTTGCGACGACCACGGCCGCGGAGGTGGCTCGCGTTTTTTTAACGGCTTGGGTGGCGCGCTTCGGGGTTCCGTCGGACATTACGTCCGATAGAGGACCGCAATTCATCTCTGAGCTGTGGTCAGCGATGGCCAACGGCTTAGGAGCCAAAATTCACCGCACTACGGCTTACCACCCTCAGGCTAATGGTTTATGCGAGCGTTTTCATAGGTCTTTGAAGGCAGCACTCAGAGCGTCGCTCACGGATGCAGATTGGGTAAATAAACTCCCATGGGTTTTATTAGGGTTGCGTTCTGCGCCTAAAGAGGACTTAGACGCCTCCCCAGCGGAGCTGGTATTCGCACAAACTCTGAGGCTGCCGGGCGAGTTTTTACCAGAGCACCCAGAGCCCCCACCTCTCTCTGCTCTGGGACCGTTAGTTGGCACGGGGGCAGACACGCTCCCGGGTCCGGTTCATCACGCTTTTCCACGAGTTTTCGTCCCCAAGGCTTTGAAAAATGCCGATTTCGTTTTTGTCAGGCGCGAAGCCCTTAAAGCAACGCTCAAACCACCTTACGAAGGGCCATTTCGAGTGCTGGAGGCAGGTGATAAGCAATTTGTGCTAGATTTTGGGGACAGAAAAGAGACAGTCAGTATTGACAGACTAAAACCTGCTTTTGTCATGAAGGACGTGTCTGTACCGGTCGCGGTGGCGCCTCGACGAGGCAGGCCCCCGCAGAGGGCAATTAACCACTCTCTTCCTCAGTCAACAGAGCCGAAGCAGAACAGCACCGCAGGCAAGGCGGGGCCAACGCACAGCAGATTCGGCAGACGGCTGAAGCCCAAGCGGCGCACAGACTGAATGTTGGTGTTGATTATTCAGTAGTGAGTAAGGTGCTATTAAATTTTGGGAATTAGTCTGTTCTTCATCGTTTGGGGGGGGGTTATATGGCTGTGTTGTGAGACATGTATATGTTGGACACTGCATATGTGATTTAACCACGATGAAGGAGAGCCAGCCCCCTGCGGTGCGGAGCCACAGAGCCTGGACCCCCTGCGGAGGACAGGGGACAGAAGACTTCCTGACCACTGAGGCTCGGGAAGAGAGAAGGGGGAGTTATGTAAATAAAAGGCTAATGAATGTGAATAAAGAGACTCTGATATAGATGTGTGATTTCCCCCGCGAGGGAAATGGTTTGATGTGAGAAGGTTTAAATGAGAGAACTTTGGTGTGTTCACTCTCTTTGTTCGCTGCTCAAGAATAAGAGCAGACAGTGGAATGATTTCTTGAATAAACTGAAATGAAAGACAATTCGGTTTCGTTATTCAAGTCTCCCCACAGAGGTACTGATTAGATGTTCATCTAAGCATGAAAGCTGTGAACAAAAAACAGATTTATTCCACCAGTACGGACTTTTGAGTTCTTCTTAAGTTAAAAATACATGTTGTAGTGTTTAAGAATGAACATCAGCTTGTTTTCTTTGGATTGCTTGATCAGAAAGAGCCTCTAAAAGCACCATCCTTTTTTTGTTGTTTTGGCCAGATGTCATTTTGTGTAAATAAACACTCGCGATGATATCTGGACTTGGAATTTGAGTGAGTTGTTTTCAGCAGGTTACAGAATAAAACAAAATTGTTTATTTTACTTGCATACGTATAACTAGTAAAACCAGATGAAGTGGTAATTTTGCAATGGTCTCTTTGGCCTCTTTTTTTTTTTTTTTTCCAAAGCTGTATACCCTGAATGTTCTGGATCATTATCACAGAAGCAAACAAAAAGCACAGGTCAGACTCACGTTAGACTGGATGATTAATACAGATTTATACAGCGGCTTAGCTGCCACCGTCATCATCATCCAGCAAATGGAAGACAAAGGCGAAGGTGTGTTTGTTTTTACATCCACAGATTTCTGTCATGAATGCCCTTCCATGCACTGTTTTGAGATGGCAGTACGTATATAATGTGGATGTTAACATTATTTAACAATACTAAGTTCACATACACTGGATGAAGAAGGGAATTACGGTAAAGACACAGGAGGACCTGGGCAAAAGCCACCCATGCATTATAAACAAAGGACATATCTAAAGTAGTTGTGAGACATCAGCTTAACAAACATCGTAATATACAAATATTGTATATACAGTAATACATGTTAGTTTAGTGCCTTTTATCAAAAATGTCCATCTTCTAATGCAGTTTTCTCTGCAAAATAACTTCACCAACAAGTGATTCTTAGTACACTGAAAACAAAATACTGATGTGTGTGTGTGTGCTCATTGCAGTAAAGTCTAACAAAATATATCCAGCTTAAAAAAATACCATCTCCATTGTTGTTAAACACAATACCAAAAATACTGATTATCTGCACTGAAATAAACACTGCACTATTGCTCTAGGAGTTTCATCATAAATTTAAAAAAAAAGAAAAAAAAAAAACCTAAATACCTAATCACTGTTGGTAAGAAAAGTGCATTATTTAGCTTTTAAACATAAAAAGCTTAATTTGATCAATACAGAGAAGCCATTCAAAGATGGTTTAGTCTGTCACAGTTATTGCAGCTTCGCAGTTTCCCCTCATGACGGTCACAACATTTAAATATAGAGCTCCTTGGCATCTCCCTGACATATTTTCAGAGTGGATGAGTAAGTGAAACAGTCATTTTCTCCCCAACAAATGTTGCATCACTGATGGGAAATAAGCCAGGTTGAAATGAATTGGAATGTTCTTTTAGCACAGACGTGAATAATATAAAAATCTTAAAGCTCTTTTTGTCATTTTGGCATGGTGGACTAAATAATTCGGTACCCCTATATGAAATGAGTTCTGTTTCCATGGTGGAGAAAATGGGCATCTGAATAAAATTACAAACTGTTTAATGTATGCCAATCCACCAGTAACTCATCGACTAGAATTTACTGGACAATTAAACTGCTTTCACTAAATGAGCCACACCTAGCCAGTTAACACTGTAAAACACCTCAGTGGGCTGTTGCTGGTCTTTGGTTGTAAGCACCCTGTACCACCTTTAAAATGATCATATTGGTCCCAAATACTCTGTTGGCACAGTAAGTGGTCCTTTCTTTGCCTGATCATTTTAAAATGTGACTGACATCAATGGCAGCTCTATTTCTGCTGATATCTTTTAATTTAAAAAAAACCCTGACATCTTTAAATTAGTTTAAAACTGAGTTTTTTATGCAATCCTGAGAGGGAAGCTGACTGCTGGCAGGTTTCTGATTCAAATTTGACCTTGTCAGTGGAGAGATGAATACTAGAAATATCCTGATGTACAGAAGAAAATAATCTGTTGGTTAAAAGTCTCTTTTTTTTAAGACAAGCTTGAAGCATACATGTCCCGTCTTATGTGTTCCGGCACCCCCCTGCTTTGGTTCAGCCTGACTATGCACGGTTAGCAGTCTGCTGCAATATTGAGACAGATAAACTCCTGAATGCATCTCTTATACTGCTGCTCAGTGGGGCTGCTGATTGGGTATTGACCTGGCTGTCCGAACGGTCCCTCTGACTCCCGCATCTCCTCGTTCATCCTGGCCAGACGTAGCCTTGAAGGGACAAATCAAGAGCAGGATGTCAGCCACTCAAAAAACAGAAAAAAAAAAAAGTGACATGAATTTAACATGACTGTAAAATGACATACAGAGTGACAATGTCTGCATTGGCTTGCTGCACAGCTATACTCAAAGGATCCTGGCCATCTTCATCGCCGTCATCCTGTGTAGCTCCCCTTTTGAGGAATAAGCACACCTGCCTGCAAGTACAAAGAAAACAGAATCAGAATCAGAATGAGATTTATTGCCATTGTTCATGTAGTACACAAACTAGGAACTTGTCTCGGTGCAATGCTGCAACATTAAACATGGAGTAGCACTAAAGATAAAAAACTATGCATGCAATAAAAGATAGAATATGAATAAGTAATACTAATCTATGCAATTTTTAAATATATTAACAAGCAGCAGATATTGTGGAGTTCCACATAGTGCAGTCGGCAATGCAAAAAGAAAACAAGTGATAATTGTCATGAGTCCGGTTGAGCTGCTGTACGTAGTGCACGAGAGTCTAATAAGTCACTTAGTGTTCAGCAGTCTGATGGCAGAGGGGAAGAAGCTGTTCATGTAGCAAGAACATCAGCAACAGGCAATCAGATTCTTCTTATGTTTGCGGTGGGGGGGGGGGGGTTGATCAACGAATCAGCAAGAAATGAATGTGAGCACTGTAATGCAAAGAGGAAACATTTTATTTTAATTTTCAAACATTAGTTAAGATTATTGTCAATTTGTTTAACATGTCATGTGCATTGCCAGACTTCAAATACCTCGACTGGATACTCAGCAGTGAAGACAACTGAGTCAATGCTGCCTGGGCCAAGTGGCAGCAGGTGACTGGTGTCTTCTTTGACCATTGTATACCGGCGCGCCTCAAAGGAAATACAGTGGTGTGAAAAAGTGTTTGCCACCTTCCAGATTTCTCATTTTTTTGTATGTTTGTCACATTTAAATGTTTCAGATCATCAAAGAAATTTAAATATTAGACAAAGATAACACAAGTAAACACAAAATGCAGTTTTTAAATGAAGATGTTTATTATTAAGGGCAAAAAAAGAAAATCCAAACCGCCATGGTTCTGTGTGAAAAGTGACCCCCCCCCCATTAAAACATAAATTAACTGTGGTTTATCACATCTTTGGAAAGCTGAGTTCAATTTCTTTAGCCACACCCAGGCCTGATTACTGCCACACCTGTTCTCAATCAAGAAATCACTTAAATAGGACCTGCCTGACAAAGTGAAGTAGACCAAAAGATCCTCAAAAGCTAGACATCATGCTGCAATCCAAAGAAATTCAGGAACAAATGAGAAACAAAGTAACAGATCTATCAGTCTGGAAAATGTTATAAAGCCATTTCTAAAGCTTTAGGACTCCAGCGAACCACAGTGACAGCCATTATCCAGAAATGATGAAAACATGGAACAGTAGTGAACCTTCTGTCATGATTGCCCTTTGCAAGGCAAAGATGAGACACCAAATGTCAACAGTGAGTTTTGTTGTTTTTATTACAAAGTACAAAATAATGAGCCTTGAGGGGCAAAACACAAACTAAACACACGACCACGAAGGGTCAAAATAACTAAACAAATACAAAGAGTCAAAGAGGCACTTACACTTTAAACAGCGAGGGTGGAACCTGACGCTGAGACTGCTGCCGGACGTGGAGACTCCAGCCTGAATCGGTGTGAGATCGCAGCGCAAAATGAATCTCCACTGCGATCCTAAATAGTGCAAAGCCTAATGACCAACAGGTGAGGAGAGAAATGTAATCATAGGAATGCAATCAGCTGTGGCAGCCCGCGAGCCGGTTTGACAGCTGGAAGTCTGGCCGCGATGCTGTCACAGTAAAAGCACAAGGAAATAATATTACAAATACTAACCAGGACTAGAAATACAAAGAAAAGGGGAAAATATTGAGTGACTCGAGCGCGGATCTGCTCTGCACTCGGATCATCACAGTGCCCCTCGTTTAAGGGATGCATTCCAGGCGTCTCACTGTGACATCCAGGAAAAAAGGGACCCCCCCCCCCCAAAAACAAAACAAAACTATTAGCTCAACCAAGGGAGGCGCGGAGGGGGAATACAGGCCAGGAGGGCCTTACACATAAAATGGAGAATACTGAGAAAAGCTAAACAGCAAAATCCTCAAAAAAAAAAAACTTCAAGAAACGCATCAAGGGGTACAACTTACCAAAATAACACAATTACTTGATTACCAAAGGGAAATGGTTGACTACACCACTTCAAGGTCAAAAGAGACGCAACTAAACACTCAGAGAATGAAGGACAAAGAGCAAAAAAAAAATAAAAATAAAAATCATGAACTCAAGAATATCATCCAAACACATTTTCTTTTCTTCTTCCTCTACTTACAGAAATGCCAACAGCAATAATCAAAAAAGAGTCCAAACACAAAAATATGCGTAACCCAATACTACAAATACAGATGGCTAACTACAATACTATGAATACAAAATGAGACCTCCTCCCTCTCTTTTCTTTTTTTCTTTCTTTTTTACAGAAATGCCAAAGAGCAAAGTAACCATAGGTTGCAAATACAAAAATATAAGCACAAGTAACCCTGCTACAAGGCAAATTAAAAAAAAAAAATACCTTAAACTCAGAGGCATCTATACAAAAAATTTATCAAAGCAAGAAAAGCACAGCGAATGAACTACAAGGAATACCGGCATGTAAAGCAGAAAGGCAGTTCTGGTGGCCTACCGGCATCCTGACTCCAAGTAGAGGGAAAACGTTCAGGCGGCCAACCGAAATCCCAGCTCCGGTAATTAAGTCTCTCGGGTGGTCCGCCAGCGTCTTTAAGCCACCAGGACCAGAGGGGCGAACCCGGAGGCGGCTTTCCCACTGGGAGGCTCAATGGCAGGAAGCCGGACTGGATGGAGGGGACCCCAACAGTGTCTGGTAGAGGAGAAAAGGGAGAGGAGGGGGGCACCACAACGGTGTTGAGCAGTGGGGGATCAGCAGCTCCTACCATGGCCTCTGACAGCAGCCCTAAAGCCCCCGTGGTGGACCCCAGCAGGGACAATGCTGCACCCTCGGTGGACTCCGACTGAGCCAGCGCTGCACCTGGGATGACCTCACGAGACCACCCTGGACCCATGGCAACGGCGGGTGGCACTGGATCATCTCCGGTGACCCTGGAAGAAGGCTCCGAGACAGAGGAAAACACGGGGTCAGGATCACCGGCAACGGCGGAGCCCGGCGAGGCAAGCTCAGATGCAGCAACCGGCTGCACCCGTCTCTCCTCCCCAAGAGACAGGCAAGAGTGCTCTAATACAGAAAATAGTTAGACAAAATAGAGCACTTGCCTGATCTCAAGCTCCGACGCCATCCAGGACTCCAATGATCCAGGCTCAATCAGGAGGTCGAGTTCAGGCTCCCACTCGGCTGCAGCAGCCTCATCAGCCGGCATGATGGTCTTGGCAGTCCTGGAACCCCCTGGCACAGTAACCCACGCCGATGGCTCACTTGGCATGGTGGCAGGAGATTCGTTACTTGCTGGAGCTGGGAACTGCTCACTGGAGACCTGGGGACGCTTCATCGTCGGCTCAGGTTCCAATTGAATGACAGCCCTCCTCCTCTGTCCGTGACGTGGCTGCGGGGCTGGAACCAGGTTCTCCAGGGCCACAGGTTCCTCCTCCGTCCGGCGGTCTAACCCTGGCACTGGCGGACACTCGCAGGGAATAGGAGGAGATACAGAGGCAGCAAGTTCAATTTCAATGGCTGCAGCAGATGGTGGGGGCTCAGTGGATTGCATGGACTGAGCCCCACCCTCAGGAATCAGACAAGGTACTTCATCAAATTGAGAGAATGAATGAAAAAGCACTTGCCTGTCTCCCTGGGGTGCGGTGGTTCCTGCTGCAGTGGGCTTGGTTCTTCTCTCTCCCATAGACAAGGTGATGGCAGACCCCTCAGGGAGACAAGGAGGAGCTGCCCTTCCCGGATGAGATGAGATGAGATTCAACTTTATTGTCATTACACATGTATGAATACAAGGTAACGAAACGTGACTTGGCATTTGGGCACGCTCTGCAGAGCGCATCCAAGGCCGGGGCAGCCGCTAGGCCTTGGATGGGAGTGACGGGTCAGACCAGAGAGGGCACCACAGGTCTTGCAGCAGCTGGAGTAGGTGCCATGGAGGAGGGAGGAGTAGCTGAGGCAGTCCGGGGTAGGGGAGCTGGCGGAATAGCTGAAAATGAAGACCCAGAGGCTGAAGCTGCTGTCACACCTCTCTGCCGTGGTGAGGAAAAAACTGCTGGCTGGGAGACAGAGTCTTTCCGGTGGCCTGTAGCGGGACCCAAACGGGAACCTCGCAGAGAATTGACCCGGTCGTTATACTCCCTCCTCTTCGGAACGGCTGTGTCCCGGGGAGGAGATGAATTCTGTGCAGGGCAATGACGTCTTCTGGCTGGACACGAAGCTAAATTTAAATTGGGGAAACGCCGCTGATGCGCAGAACCTGAGGCCAGCAGCTCGGCGTACTCAGGATAATTATTTAATCTGGGATTTGGCACTGTCTCTTTACGACCAGACTTCTGCCTATACACAAGCACCTGTGTACACTGTGAGTTCTTTATAAACCTTCGTTCTACTGCACCGCCGGCCTGGTTATTGAAGTATGGGTTATGGACATAACATCTGTGGATGAGGATAAAAGTATGGATAAGGGGGTTTCTAGTATTTGGCCATTTTTGGAGCTCCTGGGCGAACTGCCGGTTCCCTGGACGAAGTGGCATGTGGCCTTCCAGAACTACTTGGCGGCTTTGAATTTCGGCGAATTGGAGAAACTGCGTGCACGAGCAATTTTGGTCCATAATCTCGGCATGGAGGGCCAACAGATTCTCAGCACATTGGGTGAGAGTGATAGTTTTGATGACGTGGTTGGGCTAATGGCGTGCTACTTTCGCGCTCTGGAAAACGTCATAGTTCGGAGGATTCAGTTTCGCCAGCGCCACCAGCGGACAGGAGTCGGTGCAGCGACACATCGCAGACCTGCGTCAGCTGGCTGGGGATTGCCAGTTTGGAGCTTTGGAGGAAGAAATGGTCCGCGATCAGTTGGCGGAGCACACGCTATGTTCTGTGGCACGGTCAAGGCTTCTCACGCACTCTGGTGAACTGACATTAGCCATGGCAGTCGAGATAGGTCAGCAGTTCAAAGCAGCAGAAAAACTGTCCAAGGACCTCGGTGAGAGAACTACTTTGAGGGATACGGAACCACAATCGGCGGGTTAAGCTGTGGACCCGGATAGCAACGACGACATGGAAGAGGAATACACTACAGCTATAAAAATTAGGTCCGCTCCAGGATTGTCAAAGTGTTCTGGCTGCGGGTCCACCAAGCACCGATATAAGGTGAGAGAGTGTCCAGCGAGGGGCAAACGCTGTGGCAAGTGTGGACTCCTACACCATGTCACCAGGGCCTGTAAAAACTTTGAGCGAGGGGAACGATGACATGAAGTTGGTTCCTTCCCCATAACTCCTACGGTTATTCACACCATTTCCCCGAGCACAGATGGAGGCAACTGGTGTTATTAGGGGAATTATTGCAATGTAATGCTGGACGGCGTGGAAGTGCCGTTGTTGGTGGCCATGGGAGCGGTGGCTTCTGTGTTGAACTGGCCTACTGTGAGGAGTTTGTTCCTGTATTACCATGTGAGAGGACTGTCGATGTCATACTCGGGCTACGGAGGTAATAAGTTGGTCATCGTGGGTTCGCTGGAATTGACGGCGAGATACAAGTCAGCAGTGATGTCCAACGTCCAATTTGTGATGACCGTCAGTGGGTCGAACGTGATGAGCTGCGACAGATTCTACAGCCTGGGCTTCATGATCACCAGTGGTGTCGGAGAGGAGTTGTCAGGTTGTGGTTTGTGGGACCGACTGGTTCCGTGCGTGATGGATGATGCCGTAAGGGACAAAGACTGGGAGATGACCAGGACCAATACCATCCAGAGCCATCGCGGGTGGGTTCCGGTACCAGAGCCCAACTTGCCCTGGATGTGGGAACTGGGCGGCATGGTGGAACGCCCATGACGGCGGATGGAGCCAACAGGATAGCTCCCGCTGCTTCCAGAGTTTGGCCTGGAAATACTGAGAAGCAAGGGGCTACAACAACTTCGCCGGTGTTCAAAATGAAAGAGAGCGGTGCAGGATCGGCTGGCATGGTGGACGGACGTGCCACACAGCAATACTGGAGGCTGAGTCGGGCGTCGTATGGGGTCAGCGGAGCAGTTCGACCCAGAGAGGAAGCCCGGTCAAAGCGTAGTGGACATTTGAAGCCGAGTCAAGCTCATCTGCGGGTTGCTGACGAGGTTCGGCCCAGGGGGAGGCTCGGCTAAGGAGGGCCCATGACAAGAGGAAACAACGTGATGAACAGGGGCAGCTGCGAGTGGTGGCCGTTTGGGAGGACAGCTATCTCCAGTTGTCCGATGACTCATGGAGACATCCCAACGAGCTGCGGCACATCAGCGATGGGAAGCAGGTGTCGAGACTCCGAAGTGGCTCATCTCCAGAGGCACAAAGACGCTCTGGGCAGGACCCACCAGACGGGCCTCAGGGGGTGGCTTCTCCATTGGGACTGTATGGTAGCTAAGAGGGCAATGAGTCAAACGGTATATAGTGTTGTGTATTGCCTGAGCTACGTAGTCAATATGTTCCTTATACTGAGTGCCTTATAAGTTGCCCATGTACAAAAAAACCCCAAAAAACAAGTGATGCTTAAGATATATATATTACTGTGCGGTTTGCCCGGGCTATGGAGTGATTTTGTTGGGTGTGTGAATAGCACTGTGTAGACGTAAATATTGACTGTTTGTTTGAGAAATGGGAAGTTTTAATTAACCCCTTGCACTCTGGTCAATTTCCCTAAAAACGCCAAAAATAACATGCCCAAAGTAAATCAAAAGCTGTTCTTCAACCCTTTGCAGCATCTTCATGGGGTTGGTCTCATTTAAAAGAAAACACTTTGAATTTTTTGGCAAAATAGTCATAATCTCTCTAAGTGCTCCGGCCACTGGGTAACAGTCATCTAAACATAGTGAACTTGAAGAAAATAAATTTTGCCTGGGTGTTTTTTTGGATACAAATGCTTGCAAATAACACACAGCTTCAGATCTGGGCTGGAAAATGCAACAGAAATGTAGAACCAAGTGTTATCCAGCTGAGGTCAAAATTTTGTAACAATACCACAAAAAATGAATATATTACACAACTTTGTTCTCAGGTAGTTCCCAGGCGTTTTTGAACTGTGCCAAATTGTGCCAAATGGCACAGTTTGGAAAAACGTATAACTTTTGAATGATTCAATATAGAAGCTTCATCTTGGGCTCTAATGAAAGGTGACACTCAGGGCTGTGTGTGTGTGTGTGGGGGGGGGGGGGGGGGGTTGTTTATTCATTCATTCATGAATGAATGAACAAACAAGCCCCCACACACAAAGAAGCATGCCACGTAAAAAATGTGTGGCTTTTTTTTACAAGAAAAAATAACCTACAGTGCACTAAAAATTATTCTAAAATATTTGTAATGTAGAAGATAACAACTCCCACCCCCCCCCCCGCTACAAAGGACGGACATCGGCCATCGCTACATGACTGTTCCGTCATGTGGCGATGTGGTGACCGCGGCGCACAGTCCCCGCGGTCCCCGCGCGCCCCCCCCCCTCGCTACAGAAGAGTAGCGGGGGGGGGGGCGTTCACGGTCCGGACGCAGCGCACGAACTGTGTACTGCGGCGCACGGACTTCGGACTTCGTGCGCCGCACAGTTGTAATTTACCAATCGGTCAAAAGTCATTTTTGATTACAATTTTCAGGGATAAAGAATAATTTAGCTTATAACACTTACCTGTTCACAACAGCATGTGGACGGTCTATGATGACCATGGAAGAGAATCCTAAACGTCTACTCTGCTGGGACAGCACCACCTGTGGCTGAACAGGTTGATGCGCGAATGGCAGTCCCTGTCACACAGGTCACACTTGTGGGTGGTCTCCGTGCTGCTGGGTCTGTGGCGGTTGTTCCTGCGGGTCCTTTTTTCATCTGCTGCAGCAGTCAGTCTCTCTTCACCCAGCCTTACACAAAACAGCTTTCGAACTTCTGTGCTTCAATTGGCTGGCTGCATTCGCAGCCGTTGGTAGGCGGGTCCTTCTTGCTAGGTTTTCAGTCGATGGTTCTTCAAGGTTTCAGAAACCCAATTCAAGGCTCTTATTAGTCGAATGAGAGGTCAATCATATCTAATCTGTTTGCGGCTGTGTCTGTAGTGGAAGAATGGAAATGCAGCTTTTTTTTTTCAGAGCGCTCTAGGACGCAGCGCCCTCGTGCGCTCTAGGGCGCAGAGACGTGCCGGCCCGCGGTACACCAGAGTGCAAGAGGTTAAATCACCCTTTGTCATCATTCAACTGTACAACCAATCATATACAGTAGAACGAGATTGTGTTTTACCCATCTACTGTGTTAATCACACACACCCCAAGTGTAGAATCAGAGGGCCGCTGCCTTGCAAGGCGCCGCCACAAATTTCCCTCCTCCATTCCATTATTGCTGAGCACCAAGCTGGACGGCAGGAAGTTCCACTTTTATATGGTCTTCGGCATGACCCGGCCGGGATTTGAACCCCTGCCGCCCGGGTGTGGGGCGGATGCTCTACCAACTGAGCCACCACTCCGGTGGCTCAGTTGGTAGTTATCTGTTTGTATGAACGTTCATGGGATTGTTTTCTTAAATATTAGGAACACGGCAGCTTTTATTTTATGGACTATGTTTATGTTGATAAAGACGGCAGAATAATCCGTCTAGCCGTGTGGAGGTGGGACAGTAGTCCACCTGTCCCCCTCTAGTTTTAGTTGTTTTGTGTGCATGGATAGACCTATATATACATATATTTTATTCATTGTTAGTGCGTGAATCGGGTTACAAATTTGGGAGGGCCTAATTGGTGTGTTTTGGACTTTTCTATGGGGGGGGGGGGTGATGTATCAAATATGATACATTTGATATTGTGTGTACTATGGGATCAGTCCGCCAAGGTCTCCGCCTTTGACTGCCACCTGATCCACATAGCACCGGACCCCCATGATCCCTCCTGCAGTTGGTGAGCTCACTGGAGGGCGGACCCATGTAACTCCTCGATGATCGATGATCGATTTTGTTATTGTATCATCAGACCTGCGACCGTATGTCTTGGACACCCGAGTAAAGAGAGGTGCAGAGCTGTCAACTGATCACCACCTGGTGGTGAGTTGGATCCGATGGCAGGGGAGGAAGCCATTCAGACCTGGTAGACCCAAACGTATAGTGAGGGTGTGCTGGGAGCGTCTGGCTGAGGCCCCTGTCCGGGAGGTCTTCAACTCCCACCTCCGGAAGAACTTCAACCACATTCCGAGGGAGTCTGGAGACATGGAGTCTGAATGGGCCATGTTCTCCACCTCTGTTGTTGAAGCAGCGGCCCAGAGCTGCGGCCACAAGGTGGTCGGTGCATCTCGTGGTGGCAACCCCCGAACCAAGTGGTGGACACCAGTGGTGAGGGGGGCCATTAAGCTGAAGAAGGAGTCCTATCAAGCTTGGTTGGCTTGTGGGACTCCCGAAGCAGCTGAGGTGTACCGGCAGGCCAAGCGGAGTGCAGGTCGGGTGGTTGCTGAAGCAAAAACCCGGGTATGGGAGGAGTTCGGTGAAGCCATGGAACAAGACTTTCGGTCGGCCTCAAAGAGATTCTGGCAAACTGTCCGGCGGCTCAGGAGGGGAAAGCAGCTCCCCGTCCACACTGTGTATGGTGCAGATGGGACACTGTTGACTTCAACTGGGGACATCGTCGGGCGGTGGAAGGAATACTTCGAGGATCTCCTCAATCCCACTGATACGCCTTCCACAGTGGAAGCAGGGTTTGGGGACGAGGGGGATGACTCGCCTATCACAGGGGCTGAGGTCGCCAAGGTGGTTAAAAATCTCTTTGGTGGCCGGGCCCCGGGGGTGGACGAGATTCGCCCTGAGTACCTCAAGTCCCTAGATGTTGTTGGGTTGTCATGGTTGACATGCCTCTGCAACATTGCGTGGAGGTCGGGGGCAGTGCCTTTGGCATGGCAAACCGGGGTGGTGGTTCCTCTCTTTAAAAAAGGGGACCGGAGGGTGTGCTCCAACTTTAGAGGGATCACACTCCTCAGCCTCCCTGGGAAGGTCTATGCCAAGGTACTGGAGAGGAGAGTCCGGCCGTTGGTCGAACCTCGGATTCAGGAGGAGCAATGTGGTTTTTGTCCTGGCCGTGGCACATCGGACCAGCTCTTTACCCTCTCGAGAATTCTCGAGGGTTCGTGGGAGTTTGCCCAACCAGTTTACATGTGTTTTGTGGACTTGGAGAAGGCATTTGACCGCGTCCCTCGTGGATTTTTGTGGGGGGTGCTTCGGGAGTATGGGGTATCGGGCTTGTTGTTACGAGCTATTCGGTCTCTGTACGACCGTTGTGAGAGTTTGGTTCGTATTGCCAACACTCGGTCGGAGTCATTCCCAGTGAGAGTTGGACTCCGCCAGGGCTGCCCTTTGTCACCGATCCTGTTCATAATTTTTATGGACAGGATTTCTAGGCGCAGCCAGGGAATGGAGGGTGTCATGCTTGGTGACCACAGGATCTCATCTCTGTTGTTTGCAGATGATGTTGTCCTTTTGGCTTCATCCAGCAATGACCTACAGCTCTTGCTGGGACGGTTTGCCGCTGAGTGTGAAGCGGCTGGGATGAGAATCAGCACCTCCAAGTCCGAGTCCATGGTCCTCAGCCGGAAAAAGGTGGATTGTCCTCTCCGGGTTGGGGACAGGCTCCTGCCCCAAGTGGAGGAGTTTAAGTATCTTGGGGTCTTGTTCACGAGTGAGGGGAGAATGGAGCGAGAGATCGACAGACGGATTGGAGCAGCATCTGCAGTGATGCGGACGTTGTACCGGTCTGTTGTGGTGAAGAGGGAGCTTAGTTCTAAGGCAAAGCTGTCGATTTACCAGTCAATCTACGTTCCTACTCTCACCTATGGTCACGAGCTTTGGGTAATGACCGAAAGAACGAGATCGCGGATACAAGCGGCTGAAATGAGCTTTCTCCGTAGGATTGCTGGACTCACCCTCAGAGATAGGGTGAGGAGCTCAGTCATCCGGGAGAGGCTCAGAGTAGAACCGCTGCTCCTCCACATTGAAAGGAGTCAGGTGAGGTGGTACGGACATCTGATTAGGATGCCTCCTGGACGCCTCCCACTTGAGGTGTTTCAGGCACGTCCCACTGGGAGGAGACCCCGGGGCAGACCCAGGACTCGGTGGAGAGACTATGTCTCCCAGCTGGTCTGGGAACGCCTTGGTATCCCCTCTGAAGAGCTGGAGCAGGTGGCTGGGGAGAGGGAAGTCTGGGCTTCTCTGCTTGAACTGCTGCCTCCGCGACCCGGACCTCCGGAAAAGCGGTAGAAGATGGATGGATGGATGGATGGATGGATGGTGTACTATGGGTGGCGGCTCTACCTTTCCAGTTCCGCCGCCACCTTGGGTATAAAAGGCGGATGTGGAAGAGGCACGGTCTCTTTACGACCAGACCTCTGCCTATACGCGAGCGCCTGTGTACACTGTGAGTTCTTGAATAAACCTTCGTTCTACTGCACCTCCGGCCTGGTTATTGAAGTACGGGTTATGGACATAACACACTGTATATACAAGATCGTGATCTGCCCTGTGGCCCTATACAAATGTGAATGCTAGCCCATTGCAATGAATTCATGAGCAAACACTCCACAGAATGGAGATGCGTCTGCTGCACTGGAGTCTCGGCCTGACCCTGCATGATCATATGAAGAACTGGGATGTGCAAAAGGTTGAAGGAGGCCAAGAGGACGGCCAAAGAAACAGTCGCTTGACCGGATCAAGGATGACATGAGGACTGTGAACATCACCCCCGAGGATGCCCCTGATCGAGCCTAGTGGAGTAGTGCGTACAAACATGCAGATCTTGCGGCTATGTGGTACTAAAGCGAGGTTGAAGAAGATTTCACGCATTATCTGCACCCTTACATTTCTTCTTTGCATACCTGCCATACATTAGTGCCAGTATGTGTGGTTGTACTGTATATAGGAGCAGTCACAGTAGTAAAAGAATTTTTTGCATCTTGTGTGCTTCATCCCTCACCCTGTGTGTCCCAGATATGTGGCATGATACAGAGGCCCCCTCCCTCTCGCATCTCTTAGGTTGACGTCAGCAGCGTTCTGAAGCAGAAACTCGCAGGCGATCAATGAACCCTAAAAATAAAAAAAAGTACAGGTTAGCTCAGTACTGACAGTAAAACATAAAGGGGATTGTTAAATGTGGAGCTCTAGTCCAAAATATAATGGGATTTTAACTGAATTTAAAGCTAATTTAAATTTAATTAAATTAGCTCAAGGTCGTCCTGGTTATACTACATTGTTTAATATCCATTTTAACCTTTTATTGGGCCAAAAACCATATTTGGCAACTTTAGGAGGCATAATATATTGTAAAACTATAATAATAATAATAATAATAATAATAATAATAATAATAGAAACAATCTTCTAATATCTGCCAATAATGGTCTAGGGTTAAATTCTTGAATTTTCAAGTATATTAGTGAGTGCCCTATAAAGGGTTAAGATACACTGATGTTTTATTTAAAGCCTTGAACACATTACAAGGGTGGGGCTGAAAAGTTCATAGTGGTCAAATTTGACCAAATGTGGTTTATTTTTCCAGCATAGTCTCCCCTTCGGTCCACACACCTCTTCCATTGGGTGGCAGCGCTTGGATCCCTGCAGTTGAAAAATAAACAACATTTGGTCAAATCTGACCACTATGCTCGTACGCTGACTTTGTGAAAGTTCTTAAATCTGACATAACAGGAGCCCCTAAGCTAAAATAAGACAGTCGTCACGTTTAGGGGTCCACACACCTTTACCAACTCACACACTCTGTCAGGTTTTAGTGGACATCTGAAACCACCATGGTGAGGAGTTTATCCCTAAAATTTAGCAAGTCTGTCATGGGTGAGGGAAGGTAAAGCTCAATTAAGTTTGGTCATTTGTGGCTTTTATAGGATAAGGTTTGGTCTGTCTATATTATTTACAGTGTTGTATTGGTAACTTTACAAACTTCCTGCAGACTATTATTATTATTATCATCATTATTATTATATATCTTTCACACCAATGTGATTGAGTTGGTTGCTATTTTAAAACAGAAAAAGAAATAATGATATCCATTCCTCATTAAGCCATTTAATACAGTATTACTAATTTTCCTCACTGCAATGTAGGCAGCTTTATCTAGTAGCGTCTAACTAACTGACTTCACTTCCACACTATCAGAGTCACTACCCTTACACAGCAATTGTGTTTCACATGAGCAAAAATCCATGTGAAACATACCGCATGTGATGCACATATTTCCTATTTATTTTGGAACATTTTCATGTTGTTCAAATGTGACATTCATGTTGTTTTTTTTTTCCTGTAAGGGTAAACTTGGCCCCTTGATCAGTTTTTTTTAGTGTTTTGGCAATATAATGAAATTATTTGACAGATAGTATGGACTGCTGTATGGTTATAATCAGTATGTGATTTGTTATTTTTTTAATCAAGAGGGACGTGCTGACTGGGTATTCGTAAATTTAGTTAAAGGTACAGAACATAAATGTAAATTATGTTTAAATTTTTAATAATAAATGTGCAAAAATGATAAATGATGCTAATTTACATTTAAAAAAAAAAAAATCACAAATTTACCATAAGCAAATCCCAAATTTATGAGGTAAAAAGTTAAGAAAAGTAAGAAAAACCACCTCATGGATGAGTAGGAAAAACATATTTCCAAGAGAAGCATCATGCATTCAAAAAAATAAAGTCACAAACTGACAAAATAGTGAATCCACAAGAACAAAAGCAGCACATCTGTAAATAATTTCCAAAAAAAAAAATTTCAAAAAAAAATTTTCAAAAAAAAAAACAAAAAAAACCGGAGTGGTGGCTCAGTTGGTAGAGCATCCGCCCCACACCCGGGAGGCAGGGGTTCAAATCCCGGCCGGGTCATGCTGAAGACCATATAAAAGTGGAACTTCCTTCCATCCAGCTTGGTGCTCAGCAATAAATGGAATGGAGGAGGGGAATTTGTGGCGGCGCCTTGCACGGCAGCGGCCCTCTGATTCTACACTTGGGGTGTGTGTGATTAACACAGTAGATAGGTAAAGCACAATCTCGTTCTACTGTACATGATTGGTTGTACAGTTGAATGACAATAAAGGGTGATTTAATTTGATTTAATTTGATTAATTTAAAAGTACCGCTCTAAAATTTGGATTTTTTTCCCCTTCAAACTTCCCATTTTCTTGCCAATTTGCAAGGATTTCTGTAAACTTGTAACATTTTTCTTAGAAATGTATAACTTTTTCTTGGTAATTTGTGACTTTTCTAATGAACTTAGTCCTTTTTTTCCCTTAAAATGCGTCACTTATTTCTAGCCAAATTTGCACCTACAGTGGGGCAAAAAAGTATTTAGTCAGCCACCAATTGTGCAAGTTCTCCCACTTAAAAGATGAGAGAGGTCTCCAATTTTCATCATAGGTATACCTCAACTATGAGAGACAAAATGAGAAAAAAAAATCCAGAAAATCACATTGAAGGATTTTTAATGAATTAATTGGTAAATTCCTCAGTAAAATAAGTATTTGGTCACCTACAAACAAACAAGATTTCTGGCTCTCACAGACGTGCAACTTCTTCTTTAAGAGGCTCCTCTGTTCTCCACTCATTACTTGTATTAATGGCACCTGTTTGAACTCGTTATCAGTATAAAAGACACCTGTCCACAACCTCAAACAGTCAGACTCCAAACTCCACTATGGCCAAGACCAAAGAGCTGTCAAAGGACACCAGAAACAAAATTGTAGACCTGCACCAGGCTGGGAAGACTGAATCTGCAATAGTTAAGCAGCTTGGTGTGAAGAAATCAACTGTGGGAGCAATTATTAGAAAATGGAAGACATACAAGACCACTGATAATCTCCCTTGATCTGGGGCTCCACGCAAGATCTCACCCCGTTTGGTCAAAATGATCACAAGAACGTGAGCAAAAATCCTAGAACCACATGGGGGGACCTAGTGAATGACCTGCAGAGAGCTGGGACAAAAGTAACAAAGGCTACATCAGAAACACACTACGCCGCCAGGGACTCAAATCCTGCAGTGCCAGACGTGTCCCCCTGCTTAAGCCAGTACATGTCCAGGCCCATCTGAAGTTTGCTAGAGAGCATTTGGATGATCCAGAAGAGGATTGGGAGAATGTCATATGGTCAAATGAAACCAAAATAGAACTTTTTGGTAAAAACTCAACTTGTCGTGTTTGGAGGAGAAAGAACACCATACCTACTGTGAAGCATGGGGGTGGAAACATCATACTTTGGGGCTGTTTTTCTGTGAAGGGTCCAGGACGACTGATCCGTGTAAAGGAAAGAATGAATGGGGCCATGTATCGTGAGATTTTGAGTGAAAACCTCCTTCCACCAGCAAGGGCATTGAAGATGAAACGTGGCTGGGTCTTTCAGCACGACAATGATCCCAAACACACCACCCGGGCAACAAAGGAGTGGCTTCGTAAGAAGCATTTCAAGGTCCTGGAGTAGCCTAGCCAGTCTCCAGATCTCAACCCCATAGAAAATCTTTGGAGGGTGTTGAAAGTCTGTGTTGCCCAGCGACAGCCCCAAAACATCATTGCTCTACAGGAGAGCTGCATGGAGGTATGGGCCAAAATACCAGCAACAGTGTGTGAAAACTTACAGAAAACGTTTGACCTCTGTCATTGCCAACAAAGGGTATATAACAAAGTATTGAGATGGACTTTTGTTATTGACCAAATACTTGTTTTACCAAGGAATTTACAAATTAATTCATTAAAAATCCTTCAATGTGATTTTCTGGATATTTTTTTTCTCATTTTGTTTCTCATAGTTGAGGTATACCTATGATGAAAATTGGAGACCTCTCATCTTTTAAGTGGGAGAACTTGCACAATTGGTGGCTGACTAAATACTTTTTTACCCCACTGTATATACACAATTAAACTTTTTTTCTATTGAAACTTTTTTGTTCATAACATTTCAACATTTTTCTTGTAAATTTGCAACTATGCTGTCAGTTTCCTATTAGAAGTGTTAGTCTGAGAAAAATCCTACGAACTCCACACGAGTCATAAAATTGCAGTTTTGTGCAAAAGCTATTTGAGTTTAAGCATAGTAAATGTAAATCATTACTAAGCTACCTTTGCAGTCTTTACGGGGATGGGATGAGGAGATGGCAGGTTAACAAGGAGGATGCTTTTTGGTCATTTTGCTAACAAGGTGGATGGAATCTCCCCTCACCCCCCATCACCTACTGGTTATAATAACAGCCTGCTGACAAATATGTTAAATGAGAGATTTTTTTTTTATTTTATTTACTGCTTCATCATTCAGCGCTTGTTTGCAGAAGTCCGTCTATGAAATGCACAAGTTGTTAATAACCACGATCAACACTTTCCGCCCACTTATGAGATACTAGCTGAGCTTTATCTGTAAGACTGGTGGAATTTCATCAGGATCTTTTCAATCTGCTCTGTTGACCAGCTCACCCCAATCACAGCCTGTATAAGCGGCGTCTTTCCTTCGTCTTCATCGTTGACCAAATTGACATCAGCTCCATGAGCAAGTGCCTCAGCCATAACCGGAAGGGTGCGGGCTTTTGAGGCTTTGTAGAGCAGTGCTCCAGGGTTAAGGTCCCTCATGTCCTCCTGGTCTGAAGTCTCTGGCTCAGCCTCTGGCTCAGCCTCCAGCTCGGCCTCGCCGCTCGAGTCCTCGGACACTTCACACTCTGAGGGCAGCATAAAAATTTGTAACTGTATGCTAAAAATGACAGTGCATGCTGTTCTAACACTCCTCCACAGGACTCACCCTCCTCCGTGACGCTGCCCACCACCGAGCCGAACACCAGGATGTCTGTGCTGCCGTCTGTGCTGCCTCCTAACCCGCTGTCACTGCTCAGGCCTGCCGGACCAGGAAATGCCGCAACATGGACACATTAGTCAAAGCTGCCTCTTTCAGTCTGGTTATCATTTAAAGATTTAGACATCATATCCACATTTATTATTGGTGTGCATCTGCAGTTGCTGTATCAGCTAGTGAGTTTCTTACTTCGAGGTCCAGATCCCGTATCAAAGTATGAGAAGAGAGAGTCCAGCTCATCCGGGCAAAACAGAGATTCTCGTCTAAACTTAGCAGCCTCTGTGAGACAAACATGGGAGCAAGTCAGTGCACCAAAATAAAATATGAAGCATCATAGTTTCCTATGTTCCATAACAGTAAACCCGACTTTAAGATTCTGACACTGTGGCACTAGAATCCTTCATGTCCTCATACTAATATAAATGTATGTCAAGTGAAAGTGGCACCATTAGAAGATGTAGCTATCAGGAGCTCCTTTTTGCAGCTTAGCCTAGTTAACATTGAACTATTTTGATACAGATCCAAAAACCTTAAATGTTACTAATGCGCAACTTCTAGAGTTAAACTCCACTACAGCTAGTGAAAACTGGATGTTATGGTACATGTCCACTTGTTTTTTTCCCTGCGGCTGTGGCGCACGTGTAGTGTGGCCGACAACTGGTTGGAGGGTCAGGGGTTCAATTCCCGCTCTGCCTGCAGTCTGCATGTCGAAGTGTCCTTGAGTAAGACACTGAACCCCCAGATGCTCCTGGTGGGTCAGGCCAGCGCTGGTGTATGGCAGCTCTGCTGCCCTCAGTGTGTGAACGGGTGGTTAGCAGGCTCTGTAAAGTGCTTTGGTCTTCTAAAAATGAGGAAAAAGCGCTATATAAGTGAACGCCATTTACCATCAATATGGGACTTCCCAAGATCAGACACAGGGTGTTAAACTTTCTCTTATAGCATCAAAACCAAACAGCTGAATGTACTGTATTTCTGGAAGCATTTAAGGTGAGAAATAAAGTATTTAGTTGTTGTCCTCCCACTACAAATTGGTAGAAAAAACATTGAAAAGATGGTTTTGCTAACCATCTAAAAAATGTCTGGATTTGGTTGAAAAGTGAAAGATGAAAAGCAGTCCTTTTAAGGACGTTTAAAATGCATCTTCATTTAGACGTCTCCATATCGTCTAAATTTGGTTGAAAAGTGAAAGGTGTAAAGCTGCCTTTTTCAGGTTGTTGGAAAAAAACACATCATCATATAGCTATCTTTAACCAACTTTTGTTCCACCAGTATGATTCATTCATCTTCTTAACGACTTAATTCTTTTTGGGTTGTGACAGCCTATTCCGGCATCTTTGGGCAAAAGGCAAAGTATAACCTAAACAGATCAGTCCATCACTGCACCTGGTACTCCCACGCAGTCTCCCATCTAAGTACTAACCAAGCCAAACAAGACCAGAGGTGTCTATGGACACATGGAGCCCGAGGTGTAGACATCAATAAAGGGGAACAAAGAAAGATTTGCAAAACACACTTGCATTCAAAGTGTATAGTATAATAGCACTAGCACTGATTTCAAATTGTTCTAGATATTATTTAACAACCACTATGCCAATTTTCAAACTTAAAAAAGCTGTTTAAAATATGCATTTTTTTAAAGCACTGTTAACAAAGAGTCCCAGCAGTTGTAAAGGTGTACTTGACTTTTGAGAGACAGACCCCCACCACCATCACCAAATGTCAACAACTATGCTGAGGATAAATATGGGCCAAATCCAGTGGACTAAACAGCCCAATTGTTGGACAATTGTTTGGTTATAGTGGTTAACCACAGTCCATTTTGCAACATCTGTTTTTGGGTTAAATATGGTCCGTATTAGACGGACTAAACACAGCCCAATTTTCAACGACTATTTCTGGGCTAAATTAAGGCTTGGTCTGACTGACCTGATTTAGCCCAAAACTAAGCTTGGGGGGGGGGGTGAATATGGTTTTATTTTACGACTAACAATAGCTAATTAAATGAGAATGCAAATGCCTCAAAATGTCTGCACTTCACTCTGAATAAAGCAGACAGGACCATGACTTCATGCAAATGAAGGAGAATGTGACAACACACCCTGTCTCTTGAAACAAGAATGAATTGTGGAGTCTTTTACATAGACAATAAAAGGGAAGCAGCAAAATGAAAAACTGTCCAAACATAATGCACATAAGAACTAGACTGTGATGGAGGAGCTCATTCCAGACTGATAACACACCCCATCCACATGTATGCAATCTGGGTAATCTCTAACTGACCACTCTGTTTTACAAAACTTGGTGTACTGTATATATTTTCATGATAAACTGTGCTTCAAAAAGTCAGTGAGCGACATCAGCTGACATACCTGAGGACAGGGTGGAAGGGGAGGTGCTCCCGGGCTCTTGTCGGTATCTCCGCCTGGTTTTGGGCATCATCGTGGCACTGTTGTGTCTCCGACACTTCTTGACGCTCCACCGCCGCTCTGACTTCCTCTCTCCATTAACGAGTATCTCTGTGGAGCCGAGTTTCTTCAAGAATTTCTTCTCGACGTACTTTGCCTTAATCCAGGCCTCTTTTTCTTGCCTACACATAAAAACATCACATATGTTCAGATTTTTGTACCTTGAAAAAAAGCACAGACACTACTTGAGCTTCCTGTTGTGATTCTTACCTTGAGCTGGATGGTAATGGCTTCTTCAGTCCTTGTTCCAGGTACGAGCCTTCATAGATGTGGTTGATGACACTGTTCCCTAGCTCACACATTAACTAAGTGATTAAAAAAAGAAAATGAATTAGCAAACTTTTAAGACTATTGCCCTGCACTGGAACAATAGTTAATAATAATAGTTAAATAGATTCTTTTGCTTCTTGCAACCAAGCTCTTATTTGTAAAATATTAAATGAAAGCAATCATAAAGACTCAAAATCACAGCAAGAATAAACCCAGCTTTGCCTAAATGAAAAAAAAAAAAACAAAAACAAAAAAACCCCCACAAACCATCAGCCTACCACCATACAGGATATGTCAGTGTTATAATTGATTGAGACATATTAAAGGTCCTGTATTGTGCATTTTAGGATATTACCAGACCTTGAAGTACAGTAAGCATAGAATAATTTGTGAATGGTAACTTCAGGCTGCTAACTGACGCTAGCTAGCTCCTAACATCAGCTAGCCACTAAAAATAACATCTAAGAGCGAAGTATATGGTGAAGTGTTGGTAGATGAAAAAGGATTCCAGTGGGGGGTGAATAGAATTGGTAGAAAATAGCGATCAGAACCAGCCAGATCAACAGTTAACTTATCGCCAGGTGGTCTGTCTGTCAGCCTGTCCCCGCTGAGCTGTAATCCAGTACACTGACCGACTCTGACTGCCTAGCTAAGCTAATGCCAACAGTCTGATGTAGGATCACAGCAAAAATATAACAAAAGAAACCAGAATGACAGTGAACGAGGTGGAATCAGGGATATCTGTTGGGGCAACTGAAAACTGAAAAAATAACAATATAAAATGCACTTGATAAGCTAACTCCCTAGTAGCACTGTTAGCTTGAAACTAACGCCTTGGCTGGGCTCCCCAACATCTACACCTTTGGAGCTATGCTGGCCAATAACAAAGTAGTGGGTGGGTATCAAGGATGGGGTTACTTTGCCTCATCACAAGCAATGAAGAGGCCAACTACAGAAATGAGGTGAGCCAACTGGATCAGTGGTGTAAAGACAATAATCTCTTCCTGAACGTGGGAAAAAAACAAGGAGATTGTGATCGACCTCAGGAGGGGGCACACACAGCATCCCCCTCTGATCATTGATGGTGCAGCTGTGGAGAGGGTGAGCAGCACCAAGTTCCTGGGGGTGCACATCTCTGAGGACCTCTCCTGGTCCAATAACACCACATCACTGACCAAGAAGGCTCAAACTCGCTTCTATTTCCTCCACAAACTGAGGAGAGTACAAGTCCCACCCCACATTGTGTGCTCATTCTACCAGGGCACCACTGAGAGCATCCTCACCCACTACATCACGGTGTGGTACGGAAGCTTCATCACGTCCTGCTGTAAGATGCTACAACACACAGTGAAAGCAGCCAGCAAGATCATCGGTGCCCCTCTGCCCCCCTCTCGGACATCTACCACACCCGCTTCACCTGCAGAGCCACCAGCATTGCAGGCATGTCTCCCACCCCTCACACTCCCTCTTCACCCTTCTGCCCTCTGGGAAAAGGTATCGGAGCCTCTGGGCCCGCTCCACAAGACTGCTAAGCAGCTTTGTTCACCAGGCCATCAGGACCCTGAACTCTGCCCCCCCCCCCAACCCTTGAACTGTAACACACTCACATACAGAATGACTACCCCAGCAGTTTGGCACAGAAAGACTGGCACACCAACAGTATTACGCCGCGGCTGTATGTTCTCTGTACCTTACTGCAATTCATTTGCACAATGTCCATACCTGCTGCTGTCTGTTATTGCAATATTGATCATGTGCAGTCCAATCTGTCACTGCCTGCACCTACACTACCACACTGAACTTGCAATTACGGGTATTACAGCTCCACTTTTTCTGTGTATAGGATTGCTGGGTGTTATTTTTTTATCTTTATTTGCACTACAGGATTGCTGGGTTTTATCTTTATTTGCACTATGGGTAGCATTACTGTACATAGACTGCCGTTGTTGTTTCTTTTCTTATATATTGCGCACATCACTAAGAGAGAGAGAAACGGCATTTCAGTTCTCCTGAATGTCCTGTACGTATAGAAATACTGACAAATAAAAATCTTTGAATCTTTGTCTTGACATACAGGAACAAAGTCAGTTAAAACAGCTCATCAGAGGCAAACACCATAAAAAGGCTTTGTGTTTTTTTAAGAGAAGTGAGCATGTTGCTGTTTTTCTGATAATCATGTTACCAATAGATGAATTTCAGAAGGTTGAAACATACGAAAACAATTTTTCAGTGAACTGGACCTTTAGAGTAAGCTAGTAAGCCAGTTTGTTTCCCATATTTACGCAAAGCGTATTTTATTTTTTCCTGCAGACTGGCAGTACCAGTCTTTCAGAGTCTACAAATGAATTGAATTTTCGTAAACTATCAAAACCTGGGCCATTTGCTTGGGACAAACAATACCTTTAAAATAACCTCCGGTTCCCAGGAGTCCAGAGTGAGGTGAGCGCACTTTTGAGCAGTGAAACCCCGTGACTCCTACAAAGAAGACAAAGAAAAAAACAAGAAACCCACAGTTCAAAGGGTACTACTGAAGCTGATGGATTGTGACCCAAACAAATCAAAGACAAAAGTGAAGAAGATTCGAAGACATAGAAGCAATTTTATATTCTGTATAGTATGAAAAAGAGTGTTTTGCAGTGCTCTGGTCTGATAGCCGTGTTGGTGTTGTAGCACAGACTTCTAATGTCATGCAAATCACTGTCTGGTATCCAGGAGAACGGCCTTGGATGTTAGGAAAAAACTGCATTCTAGACAAAAGGCCATGTCTGATCTCACAGTGAGAAAGGGAGCCCGAAGAGGAGACATGAATTATTCATCAAGTAGCCATGCACACACAGGGACTTTAGCCTGGGATTACATAAACTGTAATAAGTGCAAGTTTGAAATAAACAGCACGACTCCAGAGGGGACACTTTCCCCACTGGGGGCTTTGAAAGCTAAACTTGAGACCAGAGCATGTTATGAGCTTAAAAAGGAGAGGATGTGTACCTTCATTCATCTCCATTATAGTCATGTTCACTAGGACCTGACAGTGAATTAAGACCATTTGTGTGCCTCAATGAACACTCTCAATGGGAAGACCGACTGATCCAATAAGCAACGTAATACGCTTAATCGCCTTCACTGTATGTGTAGCAGAATGTGTGCTCAAACTTAAGCTAGCACACAGTAAGGCCAGAAGTTAACAGACAGCTGTGCACCTCATCCTGTCATTCGAGAGATCCAGCAGCCTTGCAGCACTTGGCAGGTTTGGAGGAAGCAGATTGTGGTTTGGATGCCGGAGTTTCAATGTGCGTCATTTTTACATACAACTATGAGTGTGCAGTTTGATACCACAGGGCTATTTTAGTGCTTCAACTGCTGAAGGGGAGGGGAAATATGAGTCAAATGTGCATGTAGTGACCAGTGAAGTGACAAGAAAGGGTGACCTTCCCCTAAGGGTGAGATGGCCTACACCAGACAGTGTTTCCATCAACACATCAAGGATGAAGGAGCTGGACGTGGCATCATCACAGTGGAAAAAAGCACCTCAGTGTTATGCTAATATGAAGAGGATGCAGCTGTTTTACTGGACTCTACCTGTGGATGCCGGAGCACTCAATACACAGCAGGATGCCGAGGTTGATGGAGGCCCAGCGGGGGTCAGCCTGGCCGCAGTCGCAGCACTGCTCATTCCCCGGGAGACACTGAATCCGCTGCAGGATGGTCTCCCCTCGGATGCTGCGCTCCCGTGGTTCGCTGGCTGAATCGATACTGCTGGTGGACGGAGAGGCTGTTCTGTCCAGATGCTAAATATAAACACAAAGAAATTCTTATTAGGACTGGAAGCATGACTGTATATTTAATGGTTATTGAAAACATTTCTCCCTTATGGATCGCCACCTTATTGTGGTGGTGGTGGTGGGAGGTTGTGAGCCCTTGTGATCCCAGGAGCTATGTTGTTGGGGCCATCGCCCCTGGTAGTGTCTCGCAAGACAAACAGGTCCTGGGTGAAGGGCCAGACAAAGAGTGATCCAATAGACTCTCATGATGAATGTTCAAACAAGGATTCCATGTACCCTGCCTTGTATGGGATTACCGGGACCCCACCCTGGAACCAGGCCTGAGGAAGGGGCTCGAAGGCAAGTGCCTTTTAACCAGGTTTCTGCCCATGGGATCCGGTCAGGCTCAGCCCGAATGAGTCACATGGGTCTGCCCTCCAGTGGGCTCACCACCAGCAGGAGGGATCATTGGGCTCCGATGCTATGTGGATTGGATGGTAGTTGAAGGCAGAGACCTTAATGGTCCAATCCCCAGCTTACTAAACTGGCTTTTGGAACATGGAACGTCACCTCTCTGATGGGGAAGGAGCTCGAGCTTGGGCATGAGCTTGAGAGATACCGGCTAAATATAGTTGGGTTCACCTTGATGCACAGCTTGAGTTCTGGAACCAGTCTCCTGGTCTTTTCAGGAGTTGTCCCGGGTGAGACGCAGTATTCTTGTATCCCCCGTCTGGCCTCCGCTATGTTGGGGTTCTCCTCAGTGGACAAAAGGGTTGTTTCCTTGCACCTTTGGGTTGGGAAACAGGTCCTGACCATCATTTGTGCCTATGTGCTAAATGATGTTTTAGATTACCCACCCTTTTTTTAGTCTCTGACTGGTATACTGGTGCTCTTCTTGAAGGCTCCACTGTCTTAATGGGCGACTTCAACATGCATGTGGGCAATGAAAGTAAAACCTGGAGGGGTGTGATTGGGAGGAACAGCCTGCCTGATCTCAACCCGAGTAGTGTTCAATTATTGGACTTCTGTGCTAACCACAGTTTGTCCATAACGAACACCATGCTCAAGCATAAGGGTGTCCATACGTGCACCTGGCACCAAGACAACCTAGGTTGCCGGTTGATGATTAATTTTGCTATTGTGTCATCAGACCTGCACCCGTATGTCTTGGACACTCGGGAGAAGTGAAGTGCAGATCTGTCAACTGATCACTACTTGGTGGTGAGTTGGATCCGATGGTGGGGGAGGATGCTACTCATACCCAGTAGACCCAAATGTATAGTGAGGGTGTGCTGGGAATGTCTGGCTGAGGCTCCTGTCCGGGAGGTCTTCAATTCCTACCTCCAGAAGAACTTCGACCTCATCCGAAAGGAGACCAGAGGAATGGAATCTGAATGGGCCATATTCTCTACCTCCATTGCTGAAGCGGCTGCTCAGAACTGTGGCTGCAAGGTTGTCGGTGCTTCTTGTGATGGAACCACCTCAACCAAATGGTGGACACCAGAAGTGAAGAGGGCCATCAAGCTGAAGGAGTTCTATCAAGCTTGGTTGACTTGTGGGACTCCTGAAGTAGCTGAGTGTACCAGCAGGCTAAGCAGAGTGCAGCTTGAGTGGTTGCTGAGGCTTAAACTCGGGTGTGGGAGGAGTTTGGTGAGGCCATGGAGCAAGACTTTCAGTCAGCCTCGAAGAAATTCTGGCAAATTGTTCGGTGACTCAGAACGGGGAAGTAGTTCCCTGTCCACACTGTGTATGGTGCGGATGGAGAGCTGCTGACTTCAACTGGGGATATTGTCGGATGGTCAAAGGAATACTTGAAGTATCTCCTCAATCCCTCTGACACGCCTTCCATAATGGAAGCAGAGTTTGAGGATGAGGGGAATGACTTGCCCATCACAAGGGCTGAGTTTGTCAAAATGGTAAAAAAAAAAAAAAAACTCTTCTGCGGCAGGGCCCCAGGGATGGATGAGATTTCCCTCTTGTACCTGAAGGCTCTGGATGTTGTAGGGCTGTCTTGGTTGACATGCTTCTGCAACATCGCATGGAAGTTGGGGACAGTACCTTTGGTACAGCAAACTGGGGTGGTGGTTCCCCTCTTCCAGAAGGGGGACCGGAGGGTGTGTTACAATTTTAGAGGGATGACACTCCTCAGCCTCCCCAGGACGGTCAATACTAGGGTACTGGAGAGGAGAGTCCAGCAGTTGGTTGAACCTTGGATTCAGGAGGAACAATGTGGTTTTCGTCCTGGCCGTGGCACATCAGGCTGACTCTTCACCCTTTCAAGGATCCTCAAGGGTTCGTGAGAGTTTGCTAACCAGTCTACATGTGTTTTGTGTACTTGGAGAAGGCATTCAACTGCATTCTTCGTGGTTTCTTGTTGGGGGTGCTTCGGCAGTATGGAGTATTGGGCTCCTTGCTACGAGCTATCCGGTCCCTACACGAGTGTTGTGGGAGTTTGGTTCGTATTGCCAACAAGCAGTTGAACTCATTCCCAGTAAGAGTTGGACTCCTCCGGGGCTGTCCTTTGTCACTGATTCTGTTCATAATTATGGAGAGGATTTTGAGGTGCAGCCAAGGAATGGAGGGTGTCATGTTCGGTGACCACAGGATCTCATCACTGCTGTTTGCAGATGATGTTATCCTGTTGGCTTCATCGAGCAATCACCTGCAGGTCTTACTGGGATGGTTTGCTACTGAGTGTGAAGTGGCTGGGATGAGAATCAGTACCTCCAAGTCCAAGTCCATGGTGCTCAGCCGGAAAAGGGTACATTGTCCTCTCTGGGTTAGGGACAAGGCCCTGCCCCAAGTGGAGGAGTTCAAGCATCTTGGGGTCTTATTCACAAATTACAGGAAAATGATACAGGAAACTGACAGATGAATCGGAGCAGCATCTGCAGTGATGCGGATGTTCTACCAGTCTGTCATGGTGAAGAGGGAGCTGAGCTCTAAAGCAAAGCTGTTGATTTACCATTCAATCTACGTTCCTACCCTCACTTATGGTCATGAACTTTGGGTAAAGACCGAAAGAATAAGATCATGGATACAAGCGGCTGAAATGAGCTTTCTCCCTAGGGTTGCTGGACTCACCCTTCAAGATAGGGTGAGGAGCTCAGTCATCTGGGAGAGGCTCAGGGTAGAACCGCTGCTCCTCCACATCAAAAGGAGCCAGATGAGGTGGTGTGGGCATCTAATAAGGATGCCTCCTGGATGTCTCCCACTTGGAGTGTTTTGGGCACATCCCAGTGGGAGGAGACCCCAAGGCAGACCCAGGACACGCTGGAGAGACTGTGTATCCCAGCTGGCATGGAGCGCCTTGGTCTCCCCTTTGGAGAGCTGGACGAGG
The DNA here is from genome assembly GCA_020510985.1 of Pholidichthys leucotaenia. Classification (NCBI taxonomy): domain Eukaryota; kingdom Metazoa; phylum Chordata; class Actinopteri; order Cichliformes; family Pholidichthyidae; genus Pholidichthys; species Pholidichthys leucotaenia. Next base: position 263,810,934 of record CM035843.1, read on the forward strand.
TGGCTGGGGAGAGGGAAGTCTGGGCTTCTCTGTTTCGGCTGCTGCCTCCGCGACCCGGATTCCCAGAGAAGCAGTAGAAGATGGATGGATGGATGGATGGATGAAAACTTTCAATAATGATGTTAATATAATATACAACAGAGCAGTATTTTTCACCCATTTTTACACTGAAAAAAAAAATCCAGTGGCACCCCATCAATCTAAATGTTATAAAATGACACATTGGAGTCCATTATGCCATATCTAATAACAATTTAGTCTTGTACTTTGTTTATACTCAGGTGTGAAACATGGTGTGATTACATACAAAGTTAATGGAAAGATGCAAACACACACACATTTGCTCTAGGCGATGCAAGTGCATGCAAGCTTGCATCCGTGCAAGTAGGATTTTGTTCAACCCGGGCCAGAAGTTCCCTTGATGCTTTTGGCATTGGTGTCCCAAGTGAATTAATTCGAAATTTTATGACAGCCTCTCAGTGTTTCCTCTGGCTTAAAGACCTTGGCATGGTGGCCACATATTTTTCCAGGGGGAAGGGGGTGCAGAAAACACATGACACTATTGTAACCGGGATATGTCAATTTTATACTATTTATTTCTTTTTTTTAATTTTGCACAGTAACTTTGCATATGGAACTTACCATCTGAAGTATTGTACAACCAAGGCTTGAATGTTGGAATATTGGGCCAGTTGGGGTCCCACCCAGATGTCCTGTGTTTGGACTTTTCACTGGTGTCATCTTTCTCTCCTTCCTCTGCTCTCACCTCTCCTGGACCCTCTGCCTGAACACTTTCCTCTCCTTGGCTCATCTCTTCTGTCTCATCTTTCCCTCTCTGAGTCCTGCCTAATTCAGGTTTTCTCTCTGTCTATGGTGGTATACAAACAGGTTAGAAAATACCAAGAGTCATGTTTTGTCCTGCAGGATTTTTTTTTGTCATGGTTGACATAAATGACAAAAATGTGTATTTTTTGTATTTTTATTCTAGTGTTTCTTTTTTTCCATTGAGAAAGAGTAGGAAGAAGGAGAAACATTCATCACAGTAATTTACTCACGCATGTTTAAATTATATGATCAGAGGTGGGTATAGTAGCCAGAAATTCTACTCATGTAAAAGCAGTGCTATGAAATTAATAATTAAAAGCAGACAACTAAAAATTTCTAGTTGAGTTAAGGGCACAAAGACCACCCACTTAAAAACTTGAGTAATGACTTTAGTCTTGAAGGTATGAGGTTTTTCTAAATAAAATTATAACAATTTTCTTATAGTTTTCTACTTTTCTCTGTAAATCGATCTAAATTTGCAACCATTTTCCTCATTTGTAATTTCCTCTTGTAAAATTATGACTTTTCTTGTGTATTTGAGATTTTATTATAAACTTGTGAATTATTTTATAGCTAATCTTTGTCTATTTTTTTTTTTAGAAAATTACCTTTTTTTTTTTATAAATTTGAAACAGATTGTGGTAAAATTTTGGCTTTTTTCTTTATACAATTTACACTTTTGACCATAATTTTGCAGAGCCAGATCAAAACAACAATTTAACTCTGATTTCAAAGAGAAAATATTAATAAAACTATAAAAGCACGCAGAGAGTGCATACCTTCGCCAAGGCTCCTTCCATCCTTGATGGATCACCTCCAAAATGTAATGGGTTCGTATGTAGGCCATGAGCCAGTTCTGGTGAAAATATTATCAAAGTCTATCCACTAGTTTTGGCGAACACACTGTGAAAAGATAAGAGCCTTGGTGGAGGTATGTGTTCTCAGATCATCACCAAAATGTTGTGGGTTCCCCTCTAGGCCAAGGACCACTTCTGATGAAAATTTCATCCAAATCCATCCAGTAGTTTTTGTATAATCCTACTATACAAATACAAACAAGGTCCTTAGTGGAGGTATGCACTCTCAGATCATCACCAAATTTAATGGTTTCATCCTCGACCCAAGGGCTACTTCTGGTGAAATTTCCATCAAAATCTGTACAGTAGTTTTTGCGTAATCCTGCTAACAGACAGACAGACAGACAGGCAGACAAACCACCCCGATTACCTCCTTGGCAGAGGTAATTACATTTAATGAAAAATTAATTTAACTTACCAAAGCTGTAGTTATTTCTGTTATAATATTTTTATATATTTATAGTTTTTCAGAACTCTCCTCACCACCCAGGCAGCAGGAAAACCTCCCTTATTTTGAAATCCAAATGATGGCATGTTTAGTTTGTCTGAAGGATGTTGACGGATTAAAGTCACTGACTTCGTGAATTTCGGTCATCTTAACTTGCCAGGTACATAACAATGAATATAAATTAGTTAATATTGTAGTGGCTGGTGAAGGAAATCCTCAGCAATTCATCAGTCTCTCTTGCCTTTCCCTGCATAACCTAACCACACCCGTTTACTAAGCGACTCTTCATTATTGTTCCTGTAATGAGCGGGTTAAAACCATGATAATGCCTCCACTGCTTACATACCTCGCCTGCTTTTTTCTGCATTTAAAGTACTTAAAAAAGCTCATGTTTCTCTTGGACAGCGACGTTAGAGAGACAGGCTGCCTAGTGACTGGCGGTCACGCGGGTGGCGCACTTCCGAACTCCGACGCGCAGATGACTGTCACGCGTGTTGTTCATGTGCATGCTTGCGGAGCATCATTCCTTAATTTATTTTTCTTAAATTAATATTTCCTTAGCATGGCGGCAAAGTTTCAGGGGTGGCAGCTGTTGTGTAGTAAGATGGCGGCTGGGGCACCCTGGGTGTAAGTAGGAGGTGACGGCCTGCCTTTCCAGTAGTGGCATCACCTGGGGTATAAAGGGGTAGGGCGGAAGAGACTAGGTCTCTTTGCCGTCGATCCTTTTGGCCTGTACGGAGCACTGTGAGTTATCTCTTATTGTTATTAATAAACCTACGTTTGCTGCACCTCCAGCCTGGTTATTGGCATATGAGTTATGGACATAACAACTGGCGACGAGGTAAACAAAGGTATGGAGTGAGCTGTCACCAACTTTTGGCAGTTTTTGGAGGCCCCGGGCAAGCCACCCGTACCCTGGGTTAGGTGGTACACGGCTTTTCGAAATTATTTGGTGGTCCTTAATCTTGGTGAGCTTGTGAAGCTGCGTGCTAAGGCTATTTTGGTCCACAATTTAGGCATGGGGGGCCAGAGGATCCTCAGCACTCTGGGAGTAGCCGATAGCTTTGAGGAGGTGGTGGAACTAATTTTTTATTTTCGCACTCCTGAGAACATCATAATCTGGCGTATCCAGCTTTGGCAGCGCCACCAGTGGACAGTGATTAGCATGGTGTGATGGGAGGGGTGCAAGACCAGCATCAAGGAACAGCGTCTTGGGAGGGTCCCAATGCCAGTGTTCAAGTTACCCTGGATGTGGGAACTGAACGGCACAGCGGGACCCCCGGGGCGGTGGCTGGAGCCAAGGTGTCGGCTCACTCGTCTTCCGGAGTAGGTCCTAGTGATACTGGTGAGTGAGGAGCTACAGAGGCTGTGCCGGCACTGAAAAAGAAGGAAACTGGAGCAAGACCTGCTGGCACGATCCTAAAACACGCTGAACATCAACATCGGAGGAGGGCTTCGGACTGGGTCGACGGAACGTTCCGACCCAGGAGTGAAGCCCAGTCACGACACAGTGGACTGTGCAAGCAACATAGAACTCCCCTGCACATTGGTGATGAGGTCCAGCCCAGGGTAGAAGCTCAGCTGAGGGGCATCCACAATATTCGTCAGCAACGGGATGACCAGGGGCGGCTATGTGTGGTGACTGCCCGTGAGGATGGCTATTTGGGGCTGTCTGATGATTCCTGTAGGCACCCCAATGAGCTGTGGCGTGTCGAGAGGAAGAGGCAGCAGCGCAGCTCATCTCCAGAGGCCAAGAAGTGGGGGCGCTCTGGGTGAGAACCACCAGATGGTAATCTAAGGGGTGGCTCCTTCAGTGGGTCTGTAAAATGACTGGGGTGGTTTAGGTGTGTTTTGGATAGGTTTTACCCCTAGCCATGGTGTATATAGTTTTACATGGACTTTTTGTGTGTGTGTGTGTGTGTGTGTGTGTGTGTGTGTGTGTGTGTGTGTGTGTGTGTGTGTGTGTGTGTGTGTAAAAAAAGTGATGTCCCCAACACTGTGTTTGTTTGAATTGTTGTGATGTGCCTGGGTTATGGGAGGGTGTGTTGGGGTGGGGGTCGCCAATAAGAGTGTAAATGTTATGTGTTGTAATTCGGCTGCATGTATATGTATTATCTTGTTCTGGGATTATTTTGGATATTTTTTAGGAACACGGCTATTTTTTTTATTTTGGACTTTTAAGGATAAGGTGGCAGAATAACCCACCTGGCCATGGAGGGGGCGCCAGCAGTCTACCTGGCCCCTCTAGTTTATGTTGTGTGAATGGATAGGCTGGTTTATTTGTTTTGTATATATATGGTTTTATTATTAGTCCGTGAGTAGGGGCTAAATTGGGTGGGCGTATTCTATGTGTTTGGCATTTTTCTACGGGGGGGGGGGGGAGGTATGTTGTGTAGTAAGATGGCGGCCAGAGTACCCTGGGTGTAGTAGGAGGTGGCGGCCCGCCTTTCCGGTAGTGGCGTTACCTGGGGTATAAAGGGGTAGGGTGGAAGAAACTAGGTCTCTTCACCGTCGACCCTTTTGGCCTGTATGGAGCACTGTGAGTTATCTGTTATTGCTATTAATAAACCTACGCTTGCTGTACCTCCAGCCTGGTTAGTGGCGTATGAGTTATGGGCATAACAGCGGCCTGCTACGTGAAAATGTTACCAGTGGAAACCCCGAGCCCCTTGTCGGAGATGTCTCTCATCAGACGCATGCTCCGGTGAATGTTGTTCTTTTCACGGCAGACGTGGACAACACCTCCAGCCTCCGTGATGGTTGTTGCATCTGCTATTTGTTTGCTGCTGAGGGAAGCTGATGTTGGGATGCGGTTTCTGGGGGAGGTTGTGACATTCTCCCCATCTGGATAGTGTTTTGGGCTCAGGCATGGCGGTGGTTTTTGGATTTCCATGGCAGATGCAGGGCTGCTGCAAGCAGGGGTTGTGAAGGTGGCTCTGCCTCTCTTCGGGAGAGTTTTCCATCGAAAGGAAGAAGAAGAGGGACTGCATTTGTGCTGCCATCTGTGACATGGAGGAGCCACTGCAGGTGCCAATGCACAACAACGGCAAGTTGTTTGCAATTTTTTGGACCAATGAAGAAGTGAAATTAGACAATATCCGGGGGGACCCTGAATGTTCTCTCACGGATCTCTAATTGAAAAACACTGTGACAGAGTGGTTTTTTTTCTGTTAATATCTACTGATTTTTAATGGATTGTGTGGATTATTTTATTTTTCAAAATGTATAAATCATCACTGATATGATAGAAATCAGGTTCCGGTATATCATACTCAGTTTTTGTGAAAAATATCATACTGTTTAGATTTAATGGAAGAAGTATATTTCAAAGCTATAAATTGTATCCAATTAAATAACTGCACTAAGTGTGAATAAAGATATTTATTATTAAAATGCATGCAAAAACAGAAAATATATAATTGTAACTGATGCTTTGCTTAAATTATAACTGATGTTCAGTTGCTTGTGTCTTGCCTTATATTTATATTACATGACATAAAGAAGCAGCATAAATGCTTTTATTTCCAGTAACTGGGGTGACTCACCTCGATGTAGTAGGTGTCTGGACTCTCTCTGTAGGCTGAAGCAATGCTAGCTTGAACAGCCTGAATCCATGCTTGTCTCAACTTCTCAGACTCAGCCTGCAGCATGCAGCTCCTGCAACACAGACATCCAAGTAGTTTACCAAATTATCAACTAGAATTGAAAATAAATATTCTAAATAAATGTAATCCTTTCACTGCAATTAGAAAATACATTGATTATATATACTTTTACGTGCATTTGCTCATCAAACACAAAATACAGTAGTAAAGTACAATAGTTTAAAAGGAAAATCAATATTTTGCAGGTTAAGCACAAGCCTGAAATAATTGTTTTGCTTTATGATCACATGTGAGCAGGGGTTGACAACCTCGACTATGTAAATGGTGATTATTAGTAATTTTTGGTTGCCAAAAATCCTTATGCATCTGCAAAACATGTTTGAGCTTTAAACTGAATGCACAACAGCAGACCTATATGTATAAACTGCACTTTCAGTCAATGTCATTAATTGGATAGTTTTCCTATTAAAAGTCTATTTTTCCCCTCTCATTATTTTGCAACTTTATTCTCATAAATCTTTGCTTTTTAATTACAATTACACCTTTTCTTGTAAATTAGTGACTTTTTTTCTTTTAAATTTCCAACTTTTTACTTGTGAATCTGTGACATCTTTATCATTACTTTGTGACTTTTGATGAAAATGTTTTTTTCTTATAAATTTTCATATAAATTCTCTTATTTAGAAGAAGTCAGAAGCCAACTTTTATTGTCATTCAATCCATACAGCTAATCATGTACAGTAGAATGAAATTACGTTTCTCCTATCTACAATCTACAATTTAGTAAGTATAAATGGGACTTTGCTTTCACACCTAAATTTGTTTACTTTAGTCTGAATCAGTTGACAAGTTTGTTACTTTGTATCACTTTCTCCTTGGTTTGGTTCCCTTTCACACAGGCAAAAATTGAAGTGGACCAAATTGTGTCATGTTAAATCCCGCAAAACTTACGTCAGAACGCTCTCTGTTCATATTGGTCAGATTTTTTTACTGTGAGAACAGGAAAGGTAAATACAGGAAGTAGGATGACTACTATGCATTTATGCATTTTTGGGGAGAAAATAATACAAATCATAGCGTAATCTATGAGGGGTTTTCTTCACCCTGGTTATCATTTATTACATTATGTGCATATTGAGAGCTGAAGTCACGCCCCCTCTGTTGTGTATTGACATATTTACAAGAGCAGACGGCATGGACGTGACATCGAATGCACAGGTGACATCAGCACGCTGTGCCCATTTGAGGGGACTCTTGGCGGGAGTCGTCCTCGTTGACGCTCTGCCTGTACAGTAACACCAGCCTGTATCCCTGCACCCTGCTAACATTAGCTTGTATGTATGTTCCACATGCTACTAGCTGTTCAATAAACCATCATTCAGTTCAGCCACTGCCTCCATGGTCACTCATTTCCAGATGTAGCAAATGGCGACGAGGAGAACAATTGGTCTTCCAGAGGAAAACTCGACGTTTTTCCTGAAGAAGGATGCGTATCTGGCACCCCGGTTGGAGAGTGACCTGGCTGAACGAGCCGGACTCTGCTGTTTGGTGAGCAGGTGCAGGTTTGGGCAACTAGAGGATGAAATGGTGTGGGACCAGCTAGCGGAGCACACCAGCAACACGCAGCTGCAGGCAAAGCTAATCAGGGCACCCGACGACCTACCGCTGGCGAAGGCGGTGAAGTTGGCATTCCAGTTGGAGGCCACTGACAAGCTAACTTCACAACTAGGTGAGCCACAACAACAAATCCTGCTAGCTTATGCAGTTACCCCAGCAGAAGTACCCGTTAACACTGCGACTTGCTTGGAGGACACCAAGGTGAACGTTATGAGGCAACAGAACATCATGGGACACCATTTGTGCGGTAACTGCGGCTCGCCGAAACACTGAGAACGAACGCAATCCTGCCCGGCCGGGGGCAGCGATCCGGATGCTGCAGCAAGATCAATCAGTTCGCCTAGGTGTGCCGATCCACACGACTGACATCAAGCCCACCACCCAATCCAAAAGAACCATCAACAACCACCATCCACGTCGTGGGCTCCAGAGGGGCAGTGTACAAGTGGTGCACGGTGAGGCTGGATGACGTCAGCTTGCCACTGCTGCAGGACACCGGCGCTGTAAGGTCAGTGATGAACTGGGTTACAGTAAAGAAATTCTGTTCCAACCATCCTACTGAGATGAATCCAGTGGGGCTGTATGGCTACGGGCAAACACACATCAGCGTAGTAGGGACCATATCGCTGGCGGTTCGCTATGGGTCAAGAGTCCTCCCGGTGTTCATTTTCCAGGGACTCTGTGGGAATGCTGATGTTGGGAGCGCAACACACCTGGACGGGGATACAGCCGCTCCAAGCTTGACAAGGAGAGGACAGTGAGGAAAAAGGGCAGAAACCGGATTCTTCCATTATCCGCACCCGGCGTCAGCAGCAAGGAGCCGCTGCAGTGTTGCAAAATAGAGAGTTCGTGGCCCAGCAGGATCCAGCAGGACAACACCAACCGGGGGTACGTCCTGCCACCAGTGTGAAAGTCACGCTGGCACAGCAGCAACCAGCATCAGGAACGAGAGAGCAGCAGCGCTGAGTGCAGCCAAACAGATCGTCCCTCACAGTGCTTGGGTTCAGGTCCGCCGATCCGAATGCCCAGACGGCCTGCAGATGTTCTGTCCCCACCAATGCGGATTGCTGTGCGGTTGGGGCTAGTCTCCTTCCAGATGACCAATGGTTTGAGATGGCACCCAGGTCTGCCACAGCCAGCGCCTCCAGGGCCGCACCCAGTGCGGGCTTGCCAGAGGCCCCCCTGAACTCAAACCACAAAAAGGCACTCTGGAAAAACCCAGCAGAATGACCCATTGGGCTGCAGCTGTTGCATCAGTGTAGTCCATTTGTCAGTAAATAAAAAATAATTTATGTTGTTATTTGGGCGTTTTTTGTCACAGTCGTCATTTAGTCAAAGCGTGCATATGTGTCCACATATGATCTGCAGTTGATCTGGCTATTCTGCTCCACAATCATAGTGGTATTATTAACTTTTAATTTTTAGATAGCCGTTCACCGGGAGGAGCACCATGTTGGTGCCGCAAAGGACTGCAGTGGCACACGGGTGAAGCAGCAGCCGAGACTCCTGTTAACAGGGCAGGCTGTGCTTGGCTTCCTGGGAAGGACTGCGGTAAGGCGGCATCCACCCCCCCAGCACACCTGCGCACCTCGTGCTCTCCATATTTGCCAAATTATCCTTTAGAGCTACGCAATCACGGCAACATTATAGTATTATTTTTTTAAGCATTAAATCTTCAGTATTCTCTTTTTCGGGTCAAATTTGACACTTTTCACTTCCTTGTTTTGTTCACAAAGCGTGCTCTGGTGACTGGTCGTGATGCTGCGTAATATCCAATCAGTACGGTCAATCTGAAACCCTGCCCACACTTCTAGAAGCCAGCGCATGAGTAAACGGAGCAGTAGCTAAACTTTTATTGATAAAAATGACATATTTTCACTGAGCAACTCCATACTCTGGGACGCACACCCTCGTAACCTCAGCAAAGTGTTTATAAAATCTGAGGCCAGTCTGGCGAAGTTTAAGAACTATCTGAGGAACACACAGACAAAGATCTGTTGCATTTATAGACGATTAGTGAACAACTCCTTCCATCATCCCACATCACTAAACACGAGCATGGCAGAAGATTACTAAAACGATGATGAAAAAAGGATCCAAAGAGGAAAAAAACAACACGAAGGTATTGTTTTGTATTGTGAGAGCTGCAGCTGATCCAGAGGACTGTTAGTTACTTGACCCCAGGCACGCTTTGAAAAGATGATGTAAGCTCTGTCCATCTGTGTTTGTAGTTTTTTAATGTACGTATTTTCAAAACCTTATACCTTAACAGTTAGACAACAACCTACACCGTTACTTACATGAAAAATTATCTTTTAAACTGACAAACATCATATGTGTAACTCGTGGCAAAATTCGATCAGGATCAAAAGATAATTTCCCTCTTGCCTAGGGTTGCCAACTTTCTCACAGCCAAATAAGGAACAGAGGGTTTTAACTATTGCTAGTTGCCACAATGTTGTGGACATAAGTGTTGTCATGATACTGTGATTTTTTACCTTGATAATACCTTAAAATATTGATATTCAATGTCATGTTTAATAGTACAAGAAAAAAAAATACCACACTGTATACCTAGAAATTTCAGATTTTACAGAATACAGAATCTCAGTTTAAAAATGTGTAATAGCTATGTTTTTAATAATAGATTGCATTTATACAGCACTTTTCATGACACCCAAAGGCATTTTACAATGAGTCCATTATTCATTCACTCCACAGACAATGATAGTGGTAAGCTACCTCTGTAGCCACAGCTGCCTTTGGGCAGACTGACGGAAACATGGCTGCTAATCCATGCCAACAGCCTCTCTGACCACCACTGAACATTTATTCACATTCATACATCAGTGTCATCAACCACGAACACACTGGAGGCAAGGTGGGTGAAGTGTCTTGCCCAAGGACACAACATCAAGGTGGGGGGAGAGGGATTAGAACTGCCAACCCTCCGGTTATTGGGTGGCCTGCTGTTCCTCCTGAGCCACTACGGCCTCATTTTTGTTTCTCTCTGAGAAATAATGCAACTTTGAGCAAGAAAACGTAACTACACTGCAAAAAGTCAAAAATAAGTAAAATGAAATAAATTAAGGCTGTTTACGCATGTTTTTTTTTGTCTGACAAGATATTTATTCTTGCTGTGCAGTTTATGTGTAAGAAAATTTTACATGCTTTCCAATAGTTTTAACTTGTTTTATGCAGTTTAATAAGTCAAATTTTCTTGCAGATTTGTTAGCAGATAATTTTACTTAAAATAAACAAAAAAAAAAATTCTGGCAATAGATAATTCTAGTTAAAATTAGAAAAAAAAATATCTGCCAACAAAGTAAGATTAAATTGCTTAAAACAAGTAAAAACTTTCGTAAAGCAAGTAAAATCTTACAGAAAACTGCACAACAAAAATAAATTCTTGTCAAAATTATCTTGTGAGAGAAAAACAAGCATAAAGCCTTGATTTAGGTTCAGGTTCAGGTTCAGGTTACTTTATTTGTACCCGTAGGTAGATTTGTTTTGCAGTCTGGTGACAACCATATTTACAAGCCACAATTACATTCAACATAGACACAAACACAGGCACACATGAAGCTGACTATAAACATGATAAAAATACTCAAGGCTCCATCAATCAAGGTATAAAGACAAAGAGATGAGAGAAAAACCAGAGGTAAGAGAGAAGGGTCATATTAAAAAGTTAAAAACTAGTCAAAGAGGTTAAAAACTCAAAGGTCTAAAACCCAATAAAATATTTAGAACCCAAATAACATCCTACAAAATAAGTAAATATAAAATGGAGTCAATAAATAGGTACCTAAATTATGTGCAATATATTGTTACAACTTGTTCAACTCTCTGACAGCAGCAGGAACAAAGCTGTTTTTGTAGCGCTGGGTTTTACTTTTTGGGACAGCAAACCTCCGTCTTGAGGGAAGAAGCTGAAAGTTGCAGTGCAAAGGGTGGGAGTCATCATTTAAAATGGAGGTAGCCATCCTCTGTACTTGTCTGGTGTACAAGGATGTCAGGCTCAGCTGTGACTCACCAAGCAAACGACTGGACCATCTAACTACCTGATCCAAGGATTTCCTCTGTTTCAGTTTTATCTGACCAAACCATGACACTAAAGAAAAGGATAAAACAGATTCAATAAAAGCCCGATAAAACATTGTCATTATGGTTCGTCAATTTGGAAGCGTGCAAGTTTTCTCAAGCAATGCAAATGTTGCTGACCCTTTTTGCACACCCTTTCACAGTTCTCTTCAAAGTTTAATTTACTATCAATAATCGTCCCAAGATATTTGTAGGATTGTACACATTCGGTGGTCTGGCCTTTTAGTACGGTGACTTTGTGCCTGGGAGTTTTCCTCCTAAAGTCAATAATCATGTCTTTAGTTTTTGTCGTATTCAGCTGCAGGTAGGAATCCTCACACCAGTGAACAAAATCATCAACTACTGGGCCGTGGCCACTCTCACCATCCTGGAGGAGACTGACAATAACTGAGTCTTCAGCATACTTTATAATGTGTCTGTTGTCATGTCTGCTCCGACACATGTTTGTGTACAGGATGAAGAGTAGTGGTGACAACACACACCCCTGAGGAGAGCCAGAAGAAGAGCACTTTAGGTCAGACAAGGATATTTCGGATATAGGAAATTTAGGATATTTTATCTTACTGAAATTTCCCTTTTTGCAGTGTGACAGATAATTAGCATAAAATTACATCAGTGAAGTATTCCTGATTCAAACAATGCACAACAGCAGCAATGAAAAACCTGCTCAGGTGGCTGGAAAGCACTGCAAATACCATGTCTTCACTTTTTAGAAGTTTTTTCTTCTGTTCTTTAAAGAAAAATCCTTCATTACGTCCTTTAAGGCTGCATGTCCACCAAACGTGTTTTTTCCACTCTGGGTGGCTATTTTCCATTTATTCTCTATGTAGTTCAGCGTTTACAGCACTGAGCACCCTCGGCGCTGAAACGCTCTCAGCGGTGGCCATTTTTTGTCACAGCACTCAGGGCGCACAGAGTTGAAAAAAATTCAACTTTTCAGAGACTGCAGCTGAGCTCGTCAATGTCAGACCTAGGCAGCCAATCAGAACTGCTGCGTGGGCGGGACATAGGACGCTGGTACTAGTCTGTACTCAAACTCCTGCTTTCTGTGTCATCATATTTCACATCCAAAGCTTCTAAAACACGTTTGCTGTCCATTGTTATTTAGAGACTGCTACTAAAACATCAGTAGAAAGTCTGACCATAGGGAAGTGGAAGTGCTGAGCTGAGAGTGACAAGCTGTTGCAGGGATACAGGACACAGACTTTTTTTTTCCCCCCAGAGCGCACAAACGCTGAAAAAAATGCTCAGTGCAGTCGGGCGACAAAAAATGCATTTGGTGGGCACGCAGCCTTGGTCCAGCTCATGAATATTGTCATATTCTATGGGTGCATCCTTGATCCAGTCTACTTTTTACCAAGTTCAGAGTCCACTGTCCCACACACAGCTGTCTGATGTATAAGCAGTCATGGCCTTTCTTCTCCCTTCACGCTTCTCCTCCAGGTGAATGCTTTAACGGCCCACCTGTCTCCTGTGCGCAGTAATTAGCAGCCTCCTCCACTCGATGCTCCAGCTGAGAAAAATCCTTTACGTGTTGGGATTTTTTGAGCAATTTGTTTTTCCCTAAGCTCTTTTCCTCTCAATAATTTTATAAGCGCCACTTTCAAACTTTTTTCCAGATATTGTGACTGAGCTAATTACTTCTTACCTCTCACTGGTGCTTGCATAGTCACATGTCAAAAACAATTCCTCTGATAGGCTATTGTTACGTGGTACCATGTGGGGCAGCCACACATGAATATCAAGTGATGGACATAGAATTTGAACAATTAACAACAATATGATCTTTTTCCATTGGCTCATGATAGGCCCTGATCTTTGTAGGCCCCTGGGCTTCAGCCCAGTCTAGCCCATTCATTAAGGCAGCCTTGAATAAATGGGACAACGCACATCCCGCTTGGGACAAAGATATTTAACCCAGTAAACAAGTCCCGGCTAAAACGGGATGGTTGGCAACCCTACTTTTGCCATTCATTTCAATGGAGAATTTTTTTGATTTAAGGTCCCATATGCAGAAGTCGAGGGGGCATGATTTAGGCTCTCTATATCACTTTCAGAAAATCGTACAGTTTGAAAATGAAGTGCCGTTATGGAAGGGAAATAACATGTTAATGTTCATTAATCCTCCAAAACCGTGACATGCTCAGTCACAGATGTTTTCGAACATCCATTAGGTACATTGGATAGAAAAAACTCTACACACCCCTGTTCAAATGCCAGGTTTTTGTGATGTAAAAAAATGAGATCAAGATAAATCATTTCAAAACTTTTTCCACCATTAATGTGACCAATAACCTGTACAACCCAACTGACAAACAAACTGAAATCTTTTAATCTTAATTTAATTAAATTTTTTGTATACTTTTATTAATCCCAGAAGGAAATTCAGGAAATCCACGTGGATGGATGAGGCAGTCACGGTGCGGCGCCAATCCTTTCATCATTCACACACACATTCACACCTAGGGCCACTTTATAGTCTCCAATTAACCTTACTTGATTGTTTTTGGCCTGTGGGAGGAAACTGGAGTACCCGGGGTAAACCCACGCACACAGGGAGAACATGCAAACTCCACACAGCAGGGTCACTGATGGTCAGGGGGTGAGATAGAACCCACGACCTTCTTACTGTGCTGCCACAGTGCTAACCACTGCACCACCAAGCTGCCCAAATTTAAGGGGAAAAATAAAAAAAACTTACAATAACCTGGTTGCGTAAATGTGCACACCCTTAAACTAATACTTTGTTGCAGCACCTTTGGCTTTTATTACAGCACTCAGTCTTTTTGGGTAGGAGTCTATCAGTGTGGCACATCTTGATGTGGCAATATTTGCCCACTCTCCTTTGCAAAATCTCTCCAAATCTGTCAGATTGAGAGGGCATCTCCTGTGCACAGCCCTCTTCAGATTACCCCACACATGTTCCATCAGATTCAGGTCTGGACTCTGGCTGGGCTATTCCAAAACCTTAATCTTCCTCTGGTGAAGCCATTCTTTTGTTGATTTGGATGTGTGCTCTGGATCATTATCATGCTGAAAGATGAAGTTCCTCTTCATCTTCAGCTTTCGAGCAGAAGCCTGAAGGTTTTGTGCCAACACTGACTGGTATTTGGAACTGTTCATAATTCCCTCCACCTTGACTGAGGCCCCAGTTCCAGCTGAAGAAAAACAGCCCCAAAGCATGATGCTGCCATCACCATGCTGCAGTGTGGGTATGGTGTCCTTTTAGTGATGAGCAATGTTGTGTTTGCGCCAAATATACCTTATGGAATTATGGACAAAAAGTTCAACCTTGGTTTCATCGGACCATAACACATCTTCCCACATGCGTTTGGGAGATTTCAAATGTGTTTTTGCAAAATGTAGCCAGGGTTGGATGTTTTTCTTCGTAAGATAAGGCTTCCGTCTTGCCATCCTACGCCATAGCCCTGACATATGAAGAAGACGGGACATTGTTGTCACATGTATGTAACAGCGAGTACTTGCCAGAAATTCCTGCAGCTGCTTCAATGTTGCTGTTGGCCTCTTGGCAGCCTCCCTGATCAGTTTTCTTCTCGTCTTTTCATCAATTTTGGAGAGACGTCCAGTTGTTGGTAATGTCACTATTGTGCCATATTTTCTCCACTTGATGATGACTGTCTTCACTGTGTTTCATGGTATATTTAATGCCTTGGAAATTCTTTTGTACCCTTCTCCTGACTGATACCTTTGAACAATGACATCCCTCTGATGCTTTGCAAGCTCTCTGCGGACCATGGTTTGTGTTGTAAGATGCGACTACAAAAATGTCAGGAAAAGCCTTCTAGAACAGCTGAACTTTATTTGGGGTTAATCAGAGGCACTTTAAATGGTGGCAGGTGTGTGCTGACTCCCATTTAACATGTTTGAATGTGATTGGTTCATTCTGAGCACAGCCACATCCTCAGTTATAAGAGGGTGTGCATATTTATGCAATCATGTTATTGCAAGTTTTTTATTTTTTTTTCTCCTTAAAAGATTTCAGTTTGTTTTTCAATTGGGCTGTACAGGTTATAGGTCACATTAATGGTGGAAAAAATTTTGAAATGATTTATCTTGGGCTCATTTTTTTACATCACAAAAACCTGGCAATTGAACAGGGGCGTGTAGACTTTTTATATCCGCTGTATGTACAGTGGCATAAAATGTTTTACTGTTTGCTGCTGGTCCTGTTTTAGTACGGTTCCTTTCTCACCTGCAGGACCGCACCAGTTTTCCAGTTGATTTGAATCTAGACCACCTCTTTTAGGCGGTCTCGGCACAGTTGTTTTGGTGCGCACCTGAGTACGATTACTGTGTTCTCACCAGATAAAACGAACTGCACTAACGGAGAAAACAAACTTCAGTTTGACTGAAATGAACTAAAGCCTAGAGGTGTGAAAGCACCTTAAAACTGGCACCTTTTCCCACACAAATTTAAGACTTTTTGTGATCACATTATATCCTTTTGGAACTGTTCCTATAAATTTGTAGTTACTTGAAAATTTCTGTTTTTCTCTTATTTTTGCAAGTTTTTTTTTTTTTTATAAACTCAAGACATTTTTAATTAAATTTAATTAAATTAAAAGAAAGCAAACACTGTTTAAATCTTTGTGAGTTTTAGTTTTTCAAAGCTACAGAGAGTTAGTGGTTATGGATAAAAGAACTACATGTAGCTCCAGAGCCACAGGTTGCACATTTATGTACAAGAAATTCACCTTGGCTCGGCTCAGCTACACATGGAAATCATATAGTTACAACATATTTCAGTGTGGACTGAAGTGGACCAACACATTGCTGCTGATCTTAGACGTAAATCATGAATTCAGTTAAAATCTGCCTTACTTGGAGGGGGAGACGACCTCAAAGCAGAACCTCCTCTCGATGTCCTCACATGGTTTCACAGAGCACAGTCGGAGGTCTTCCACCACCACTGTCAGAGAGTCCTGTTTACACACAGACACATTATCATCAGTCGTCAAAACATCTGCTCTCATTATCTGATGATAATAGCTTCAATTCATATGAACTTGCCTTGAACTTCTTCTGATAGACCAGCTGACTGTTCTGTATGGAGAACCACCGTCTAGACAGACCAATAAAACTCAGATTAGGTCCTTCAGAAGGGACCCAGAATGCATAACAGTGCATCGTATTATGTTTTTGGTTTATACATTTATATTTTCACAACATTACATCTTTAGTGAGGAGTTCTTGTGTACTGCGCTCCTATGCATACACTATAGAATAAATGATGACTGAAATCAGTAGATCGATGCTGGTGGAAACTTTAAAAGATTGAGAAGAGAGCTTTCTTTTTCTTTTAATTCAAAACAGATTTATTTGATCTGATCAGACAGTCCAAGTCTGATGATACCAAATGAATCCTTTTCTTCATTAATGGTGGACAGGCATACGTATGATGATAACTTTAAGCTAATTTCTTCCCAGTAATAATAAACAAGTATTTGTTAAACTGTGGCACTATTCAGTTTGATTTTCTAAGCATGAATACAGGTATAAGGTTTGTTTTTATGAAGTTGAGAATTCTGATAACTTTTGCTGTAAATTTCTGCACAAAAAAAATGTGTTACAGCTGTGGATTGAGCTATTCAAAAATATTAGATTTGCTTGAAAATACAAGTGTCAGTTAACCGACATTTACAGTATATTAAGTCTATCAAATCTCGTTCCTCAAAAATACGTAAATGCTCATTGTTTAGCAAAAAAAATTTGTATACCGTATAGCAGTATGTGTATCATAAATCAAAATATGAAGAATTGGACTTCCGGTTATGGCTGCCACGTAGGACGGACGTGTCTCGCTCTGCTCTGCTCCTGGAAAAAAAAAATCGGCAAATAACTCTCTCATTTGGGACAGAACGTATCCCAGCATTTGGGCGAGGATATGTCGGCGAAGCCTAAGGCTGGAAAACCAGGAAAAGGAAAAAGCGAGCCGCCGAAACAGTCCAAATTAACGGACTTTCAGGTCTGTGACGCAGCAAACAAAACTCCATATATGGCGGAGGAGGCTGGCAACGCTGCGATTTCTGCGGGGAATGGCGCAGATGCGCTGATGGCAGCCATGAGTTCAATGAGAGCGGACTTTTCCTCTAGATTTGATGGGATTATGACAGCGTTGGAAGGAATAAGAAAGGAATTGGGTGACTGTGTAGAACGAACGGCGCAGATGGAGCTCCGTCTCGCTAGTGCTGAAGATGACGTCACCCGTCTTCAATTAAAGGTGCGCACTTTGGAAAAAAAAAATAAATCTCTGGAAGATAATATTTTGGATTTGGAATCTCGGTCGAGACAGAATAATTTGAGGCTGGTGGGTCTTCCAGAGGAATCAGAAGGTCGGGACGTATGTTCCTTTCTGGAAAAGTGGATTCCGGAGGTGCTGGGCAGCGAGGAGTTGCAATCAGCAGTGGTTCTGGAAAAAGCACATCGTATTGGCCCACGGAGAGATAAGGGACCGCCGAGGACCTTAATTATGAAGTTTCTTAGCAACAGAGACAGGATGAAGATCTTCAACGCTGCACGTGCTAAAGGAGAGATTAAACACCAGGACCAGCAGGTGCGGTTCTACCCAGATTTGGCCACAGGAATCCAGCAATTGAGGAAGCAGTTTGATCCCGTACGTAAGGAGCTGCGCAACCTTGGGATTCGTCATGGTGTAATCTATCCTGCGAGACTGCTGACCACGTATGAGGGCAGAACCCACATCTTCAAGACCCCAGAGGAGGCGCAGGAGTTCATCAAGAAGATCAAAGAAGAAGAAGAGACTGGTGGGAGCTAAGCATGAACAAAATATAAGGTAGAATAATTAAGCATTTGCACAGGCATCTGACTGACTTGAAGTAAATAGTAAGTTTACAAAATATAGATTGTATTATATATTAAAAAAACAAAACAAAAACAAAACAAACAAACAAACAAAAAAAAACTATGATGTACAAAGTTGTTAAAAATTTTGGAGTTAAGTTGGAAAACTACAGAGGAGAGTTAATGTTACGTCATTAAAAGCAGTAGAGTTAGGGTGATTGGGAGGATGAAGAAGGAGTGGCTTAGGCTGTTCCCCGTGGGTGTGGAACGGTCGATGGCTATATCGGGAGACAGAATTTTTCTTTTGATTTTGGGGGGTTTGCCACAAGTGTGGGAAGGGGAAATTTGTTTGTGTGTAGTTTGTAGGATGAATGTTCAACCACTCATGTTTTTGCTTCTCTGTATGAGCATGTTTACACTGCAAGGTAATCCCAAACTCTCTATTGATCATGGACCAAAGTGTTAATCTTAATTTAACTTCATGGAATTGCAGAGGTCTACAAAATTTAAAAAAACTTAAACAAGTTATGAATAAAATAAAGGACATGGGTTCAAGAATTGTGTTTTTACAAGAAACTCATCTGATAGAGGAGGATGTTAAAAGAATTAGGAGTAGATGGCAGGGAAGTGTATTCACCTCTTCATTTTCATCCCGAGCCAGGGGAGTTATGACTCTCATACATAAATCAGTTCCTTTTCAAGTGAAAAATGTAATTGGAGACAAATTTGGAAGATATGTAATCATTCAAGGTTCTTTGCTATTAGAAAATATAAATCTTGTGAACTTATATGGTCCCAATATAGATGATCAGAAGTTCTTTGCTAATTTATTTCTCATCTTATCATCACTTACAGGGCAACATATAATAGCAGGGGATTTTAATTGTACATTGAATCCAGGTGTGGATAGATCAACAGGACTGGATTGTACGCACATTGGATGTAGGATGACTATTAATCATTTTATGAAAGAATTGAGATTGTTAGATATATGGAGAGAAATGAAACCACAAGTTAAAGCCTATTCTTGTTATTCCAGTACCTACAAGACATTCTCACGTATTGATTATTTTTTGATTTCCACAGAATTAAGGTCCAAGATTCAAAACTGCTTTTATGATAACATCGTGATCTCTGATCATGCACCCTGTTGTCTAATATATGTAGATAAAAAATTGACAAAGGAATCAGGTAGATGGCAATTTCAGCATAAATGGCTTCAGGATGAGGAATTTGTCAAGTATATAGAAAAACAGATAGACGAGTTCTTTGACATCAATACTACACAAACATCAGCATGTGTAAAGTGGGAGGCTTTCAAAGCTTTTATTAGGGGACATATTATTAGTTATACAGGATCAAAATCTAAGAAGACTCGAGAGGAGAGAGCTAAATTGGAACATAAAATAAAAAATCTTCAGGAAAAAGTGTATGCAGGAAGTGACCCAAGGTTGGAGAATGAATTACTGATTTTGAGAGCTGAATACGACAAAAAAATCAGCGAATAGAGCTGCCTCGAGTCTTCTAAGATTGAAACAATCTTTTTATGAACAAGGTGAAAAATCAGGAAAATTATTAGCATGGCAGATTAAACAATTGGAAATTAAAACACCAATTACCAGTATTATAAGTAAAGGACAGGTAGTTATAGATCCTTTAGAAATTAATAGAGCCTTTAGAGATTACTATGAAAAATTATATGATACCAAAAATGAACCTGATTTAACAAAACTAAATGGGTTTTTGAACGAACTATCTATACCGTGTATTCCAAATGAAAACAGGGAGATATTGGAGTCTAAAATTAGTCAAGAAGAAGTTGGGCTAGCCATTGATAATATGAAATCAGGAAAAAGTGCAGGACCAGATGGTCTTCCAGTTGACCTTTATAAAAAATTTAAGAATAAATTAATAAAACCTTTTTTGGAAATGGTTTTAGAAGCATTTCAAAATAATAATTTACCATCATACATAAATAATGCCTTAATTATACTGCTGCCAAAACCAGGTAAGCCCTCTAATAAATGTGAAAATATGAGACCAATAAGCCTATTAAACGCCGACCTTAAGATAATCTGTAAAATTTTAGCAAGACGAATACAAGAAATTTTACCAAATATTATTAATCGAGATCAGAATGGCTTTATAAAGGGTAGACAAGGCTTCCATAATGTAAGAAGACTATTTAATATTATTTATTTTAATAAAGAAGCACCGGATACAGCTCTCCTATCATTGGACGCCGAAAAGGCCTTTGATAGAGTTGAATGGCCCTTTCTTTTTGAAGTCCTACAAAGGTTTGGACTTGGAAATAATTTCATAAAATGGGTTAAAATAATATACAATAATGCTACAGCAGAAATCCTAACAAATAACAATATTTCAAAACCAATAAAAATCAATAGAGGATGTCGACAAGGCTGTCCACTTTCACCTTTACTGTTTACTATGGCAATTGAACCTTTAGCGATAGCGATACGTTTACATTCACAAATATATGGAATTAAAGTTGGACCAACAGAACATAAAATCTCCCTGTACGCCGATGATATAATTTTGTTTATGTCGAATCTAAAAAAATCAATTCCAACCTTGTTGAATTTAATAAAGAATTTTGGGGAAATATCAGGATATAAAATAAATAAAACTAAATCTTCAATATTAATGCTAAATGAGACCCAGAGAAATTACCCAGCCCCTGAGGTAAATCAATTCAATGTTGTAAATCAGTTTAAATATTTAGGAATCCAAATTATGCCTAAGCTAGAATTAGTCGCCAGTGTCAACTATGAAGCCTTAATGTCAGATATCAGTGAGTTAACTCAGAGATGGATGTCACTACCAATGTCGATGATCGGGAGAATCAATATACTTAAAAGTAATATTTTACCTAAAATACTTTATTTATTTCAATACATTCCCTTATCACCACCTTTAGATCTATTCTCAAGAATAAAAAAAAAGTTAGTGGAATTTATATGGAACAACAGGAGGGCTAGATTACGTTTGTCTTTATTATATTTACCATTTGATCGTGGAGGTCTGAAATGTCCAAATTTTATGTTGTATTATTGGTCGGCACAACTGAGGTCTATGACATATTATTTTTCATCAAATGATCTCCCTCACTGGACTGAAATGGAATCATACAATTTACCTTTACCTCTTCCCATATTCATATACTCTGATTCGGCAAAAAAATTACAAAAACAAGTTAAAAATCCATTTGTAAAGCATATGATCAAAATATGGTGTGAAGCTAAAAACTATTTAAAAGAACCACAGTTATTGTCACAATTTAGTCCAATATGGGGTAATCAATATTTTAAACCAGGGAGAGCGGACGCTGTATTTAAAGTATGGAATTTAAAAGGGATACAAAAGATTCAGGATTTATATTTGCCATGTGCAGAAAACATAATGTCTTTTGAAGAGCTGAGGATCAAATTTAATCTCAATAGAACACATTTTTTTAAATATCTTCAACTTAGAAACTTTATTCGATCAAATCAAAATAAAGCTCTCACTCGACCTATTTATTCATCCTTGGAAAAAATGATGATGAAAGATAGTAAAAGAAAGGGTATTATTTCAGAGTTTTATAACTCATTGACACTATCTTCAAGTGAAAATTCACTGAAAAGATTAAACTACTGGAAAGAAGATCTGCAAATTGAAATTTCAGAGGAACAATGGGAATTGGCTTGTACAGAAGCTCAAACCAAATCAATAAATGCACGCCTTAAATTGATACATTTCAAATGGTTAATGCGGATGTATGTTACACCGGAGGAGTTAAATAGATATAACAAAAATATACCAGATACATGCACAAAATGCATGGAAAGTAAAGGAACCCTATTTCATTGTTTATGGGAATGTAGATTAATACAGAATGTTTTGGGAAGAGGTGAGGGTAACAATTGAAAAATAATCTCAAAACAAATCATATTGAATCCTAAACTGTTTTTGTTGGGGTCTGTACCCAGAAAAGCATAATTTTAATAAGAGTGAAAGAACATCATAGACCTCAGTTTGCTTAATGCCAAAAAATGTATTGCACTATTATGGAAAAAGACTCATAGACAGATGTGGACTCAGTGGTTAAGACAGATGTTAACAAACCTTCCATTAGAAAGAATAACATATATACTAAAATCAAAGGAAATTGTGTTTGAGAATATATGGAGACCTTTTATTGATTATGTAAAAAATTTAAACATAACTCTTGAAGAAGAAGGTGAATGATGTGTGTGGACCTTGTAAATTCCAAACTGGTGAACATAATATGTATACTTATGTATTGGATTGTCTAGACTAAACAGAGGAGCATTGTTGAAGATTTGATTTTGTTGGTGGTTGTTGGTGTTTTTAGTGCATTTTTTTTTTTTTTTTGTAGTGCTTTGGTGTTGGTGTTTGATTGTTTGTGTCATGTTTGTTAAAAAAAAAAAAAGGTTCAATAAAGATATTGTGGAAAAAAAAAATATTGAAGATTGCACTTATGTACAGTTGCACTTAAAATCATTCAGTCCCCATTGCAAACGACAAAGACTGTAAATCTTGAAAGTAAACATATTTTTACAATTGGGGGATGAATAATTTCTGTACAACTGTTTATTGTAGCTTAGCTCTGCTTTAACGACAAAATCTAACATACACCTGTAACTATTTCTTAATACAGTACAATATGTTGACTTGAATATGATTGCCCTTTATATTTGAAAATATACATACATTAATAAACAATTTAGATTAATTGAGACTTGGGTTAGAAATGCTGATTAATCAACAGAATGCAGCATACTATATTATTGACTTTTTGGAGTCGTGTTTGTTTTTCTTTCAGAACATTTGAGACTGGTTTTAGCCCATGTTTCCTATTTTGCCTATGTCCTGATATTTCCATTATGCTTTTATATAAGTATATGCTTACATCAGTTTACTATATTTAATATTAAAGAATAACTGTATTCTGTGGCAAAACAATTTTTTTCTCAAAATAAAACAATACATTGTATACAGTAAAGAACATAAATGCAGATCTGTGCGATCATAGTTACCTGTTCCATGTCTTAAAGGCATTGCTGGCCCTCTTGAATAAGTAGCCCTCCATCACGACACCATTAGGAGCATCCACATTGATACTCCACCTTTGAGTCATCATATGAAAAAGTCCTAAAGAAGATGAGACAGAGTCAGGAATTGATATTTCTTTACAAATGGGAAACACTTTTCTAGTATTAAAGAACTGAAGAGCCAGCATGGTGGTGTCCCTGGAATACCAGCAGAGTTTAACTGCGTACTGTATATCCAGCCTGTCAACTGGATCATCGTATATCGTGCAAACATGAAGACGATCACACGTGAGTGAATGTATGCACAGAAGTAGCAAGTCGCACATCAGAAGATTGTAAGCGTGACTCAGATTTTTACATAAACCTGATTCATGAAAAATTGCCTCAAACCTCTTTCAGATTCATGCTTGGCCCACAGAACATGTTGAACTTTTTTAAACCCTTCATTAACAAGCAGCACAAAGAGCCATCACTCAAACCTCAGGTGTTTTGCTAACCGACATTTTCAAAAGATATGCAATATGCATAAGGACACAAACATCAAACTTATCCTAAAATTTATTTAATTTTACACCGTGTAGCCTTGAAAAGAAAGACCAAGTCTGGTCTTCCCACTGGTGCTGTTCTGTGTTGTTTTTCAGCAAACTGCAGAGAATATATGAGCACTACTGCTGAAGTGACCCACAAAAAAAACTTCAACTGCCCTGCTATTTAGTAACGTCACATGTGCACAACAGCAGCTCCAATACTCCATTAACTTCTTACAGCTTGTTTGAATAATAAAATGACTTAATGCATTTAAAACTGTATAGATACTGTGATGATAGGGTGAGCGCGTGCCCCCTCCCTTTCTGTGGGAGGTTCTCCATCAGACTCCCGGCTTCCGCAGGTCATCAGCGCACCTGCGTGAGTGGACGCACCTGCTGCCTCTTCTCTGCCAGCGCATAAAAGGACCTGTTTGTGAACGCTTCAGCGCTGGCTCGTTGGGTTTATACTGCCTGAAGTCAAGTTGTAACTTGTATTATTAGGAAACTAAGCTAAACTCTCCTTTTCCTCCTCTCTCCCCAGGTTACTGCCGTCTCCACGATGCGTCTCTGGGGTTGCAGCGCATTCACCTGTCCCATCGTCATTCATCTCCGTTCCAGACGGCCTTCCCTACCTGGTCAGACTCACTCCCAGCTCCACACCTCTCTACTCTCCTGCCAGCTCTGCCCTGCTGGTCCCTCCACCTTCCACTGGGTTTCCCTCTGCCAGGTCTCTCTGCTCGCCCACAATAAGACCTACCCTTGTTATTCATTGTGCCCAGCCTCGTTCCTCATTCTAATCTGCTCTTGTCTCCCTCTTTCCACAGGCTGTGTGAAACCTCTGGCGTGCGGCGCTTTTCCCTACAGCTGTGTTTTTCAGTAAAGTAGTGTTTAACGTTTTCTCTCTGTATCGTGCGCCTTCTCTGGTGTTAGTAGCCTGCACGTGAGCTTTCTTCCATGCAGTCATGACAGATTTATAAGAGAAAAGAAAGAGAGTAGCCGAGTTCCTGCATTGTTCAGACTAATGTTTAGGTATTGAAATTGTTTCAACACCTGAGATAGTTTTTGAATAAATAACATCCTTTAAACTCCAAGTTACTACAGGTGTATCATCTCCCAACGCCTTTATTAAGATGATGGGTGTATGGAGTGTCAGGGAGGGATAGTACCTCTGACGGGGCAACAGTCGCACCCCCAGGTGGTCAGTCTGCTTTGGTTCCCACTTAGCACTCAACTCTCACCTGTGGCTCCAAGTAACTGTTTGCATGCAACAGCGGCCACACCCTGGTAAACCACTTTGACTGGTGGGCAAAACCAGGCGAAGGTGTCGAGGGTTTGAAACCCTCAGTGAGGTAGGGCTTGTCTACCTACGCATGCATAGACTGGACCTGGCGGACTGCGCGGAGGAAACCATCAGATTGGCTCAACGGTCAAGAAGGCAGACCCAGTAAAGCATAGTGGAGCACAACTAGGGCACAGTGAGACACGTGGGACACTGATGGCCACCCACTGCATCCTAACCCATCTCCAGCCGTCTTGATTACATCTTGCCACTGGATCCAGATAGGCTGGGACAAGAGAGTGAGGCTGATGACCCTGCGCAACTCTCCCTCACTTAAATCAAATTCAAGCGCAAGTCAAGACATCACCTCCCCCCAATTTCCTTCTCACCTCCTCCCCCTCCAAGTCCTGTGGCAATGGGCAAGTGATGAAACAGCAGGGGCGGATACACTGGAAGCTGTAGTCACAATCCCACACACAGGCGGCCCAGGGCATAGGGTTGCTCTCTACTGGACCGAAGCAGCAGTGGAGTTCGGCAGCCCCCTGGGTGTCTGAGCAGCCCTCTTTAGGATTCGCTGTGCTCACCTCCATGGCCTGAGGAAGGGGCTAGAAAAGGTATCCTAAACATAGCTTGCATTGCTACACCCTGGCCAGCAAGCTGCGGCTGGTGGGATCCCACCCTAGTGGTTGAAATTGTCAGAAGAAATCAACTAAGGTGGCATCACTCACCACTGGCACTTGGAATGTGCAAACACTCATGGACAGCTCCAAAGCGGACAGACCTGAGAGATGAACAGCATTTGTTGCAAGAGAACTCGGCAGGTACAACCTACACATCGCAGCTCTGAGTGAGAACAGGTTTGCAGATGAAGGTCAGCTGACAGAAGTCAAAGCCAGCTACACCTTTTTCTGGAGCGGCCGAGGCAGCAAAGAACACCGTGAAATAGGGGTGGGTTTCGCGATCAGATCCAATCTGATCAGCAAGCTTACCAGCTTCCCCAAAGGAACCAATGACCGCCTCATGACCCTGCGGCTCCCCCTCTGAGGAAAACGCCATGCCACATTCATCAGTGCATATGCCCCCACCATGACCCATAACCCAGATGAGATCAAAGACAAGTTTTATGAGGACTTAGTGACTCTCATTGAAGGCGTACCGATGGAGGACAAACTCATTGTTCTTGGAGACTTTAACATCAGAGCTGGTATAGACTACCAGACATGGGAGGAAGTCCATAGGAGAAATGGTGTTGGAAAGTGCAACAGCAACAGTCTTCTCCTGTTGAAGACATGCGCCTCTCATGACCTTCTGATGACCAATACTGTCTACCACTTGCCAAATCGCAACAAGACCTCCTGGATGCATCCCCGCAGCAAGCATTTGCATCTGATCAATTACATCATTGTGAGAAGGAGAGACAGGCAGGACGTTAGAGTGACGAAGACGATGTGTGGTGCAGACTGCTGAATGGATCACAGACTCATTCTCTCAAAGCTCAACATGCACATCCAGCCCAAACAGCATCCACAGGGGAAAAAGACAAACAAGCAACTCAATGTCAGCAAGCTGGAACAGCACTCTCTGCAACAGAACCTCAGTAAGGACCTGGACAGCAAGCTTAGTCAGCTCAACCTCAGGGTGTATGGAGCAGAAGAAGACTGGGCAGCTTTCAGAGACATGGTGTACGACACCTCACTCACTTATCTGGGCCAGAACACACACAAGACTGGTTCGATGAAAACGATGAGGACATCCAAAAGCTTTTTGATGAGAAGCACAAAGCCCACAGAGTGTACCAGCAAGACAGCAGATCTGCCTCTAAGAATGCAACCTTCAACTCTATCAAAGAAAAGGTGCAGGCAAAGCTCAGAAAGATGCGGGACTTCTGGCTAACCAAAAAGGCAGATGAAATACAGCAGTACGCTGACAGCACCAACTCCAAACGCTTCTATGATGCCCTTAAGACCATCTACGGGCCTCAGTCTTCTGGAACATCACCACTGCTCAGTGCTGATGGGTCCACTCTCCTCACCAACAAGAACACAATCCTGGAAAGATGGGCAGAACATTTCAGCAGTGTCCTGAACAGTCCTCCGTCCATCAATGCAGAAGCCATCACTCACATGCCCCAAGTAGAGATGAACACATCTCTGGCAGAACCTCCAATGGAATCAGAAGTCCAAAAAGCGATCAAACTCCTTTCGAACAGCAAAGCACCAGGCTCTGACTCCATCCCAGCTGAAATCTACAAGGCAGGAGGACCAGTTCTAATACAGAAACTCACCAAGCTCTTTCATACCATGTGGCAGCAGGAAGTTATCCCCCAGGAGCTCAAGGACACCTCCATTGTCCATCTCTGCAAGAGAAAAGGAAACAGGCAGTCCTACGACAACCACCGTGGGGTCTCTCTCCTCGCCATCGCCGGCAAGATCCTCGCAAGAGTCCTTCTCAACCACCTCATTCAGCACATGGAAGGCAGTCACTTGCCAGAGAGCCAGTATGGCTTCAGAGAGGGTCGTGGAACTGCTGACATGATCTTCGCCGCATGCCAACTTCAGGAGAAGTGTCAAGAACAGAACAGGGACCTCTACACAACATTTGTAGATCTGATCAAGGCTTTTGATACCGTCAGTTGTGAGGGGCTGTGGAAGATCATGGCGAAGTTCAGCTGCCCAGACAAGTTCATCAGCATTGTGCGCCAGTTCCACAACAGCATGCTTGCTCGAGTACTGGATGATGGAGACTCCTCCAAAGCTTTCCCAGTCACCAACGGGGTCAAGCAGGGCTGTGTACTCATGCCCACACTTTTCAGCATGATGTTCACAGCCATGCTGTCTGATGCCTTCTGTGACAATGAAGAAAGTGCCATCAGGGTCAGGTACAGGATGGACAGCAGGCTCTTCAACCTGCAGAGGCTCCAAGCCAAAACCAAGGTGGAAGGGGACTCGGTGCAGGACTTCATGTTCACAGACAATTGTGCACTCAAAGCCGCTACAGAGGCCCAGATGCAGCAGAGCATGAACCGCTTCTCCACTGCTTGCAACAACTTTGGTCTCACAATCAGCACGAAGAAAACTGAGGTCTTGCACCAACCCACACCGCAGAAGACTTACGTGGAACCAGGCATCACTGTCAACAGGGAGACCCTCAAGGCTGTCGACAAGTTCACGTACCTCGGCAGCACACTCTCCAGGTCTGTCAACATTGACGACGAGGTCGATTTGCGCATTGCCAAGGCAAGCTCAGCATTCGGATGGCTACGTGCAACAGTGTGGGAAAGGAGAGGCATCAGGCTGACCACAAAGCTGAAGGTGTACAAGGAAGTTGTCCTGCCTTCTCTACTGTACGCCTGCGAGACCTGGACAGTCTACAAGTGCCATGCCAGAAAGCTAAACTGCTTCCACCTTAACTGCCTTAGAAAGCTCCTGAAGGTCACCTGGCAGGACAAAATCCCTGACACAGAGGTCCTCTCCTGAGCTGAGCTGCCTAGCATCCACACCCTGTTCAAGAGAGCCCAGATTAAGTGGGATGGCCACCTTGTTCATATGCCTGATTCACACCTACCAAAGAGACTGTTCTACGGCGAACTAGCAGAGAGCAAGCACTCACAAGGTGGTCAGAAGAAGCGCTACAAAGACACTCTTAAGGCCTCCCTGAAGAGCTTTGACATCAGTCCTGACACCTGGGAGATCCTAGCGCTAGACCGACCAGACTGGAGTAGCCATACCAGGAAAGGTGGTGCCTCCTTTGAGCTGAACAGGATTGCCAAGGCCCCAGAGAATTGTGAGCTTCGCAAGTCCAGAGCCACCCCTGTATCTTCTGCCCGCACAGACCACCTTTGCCCGACCTGTGGCAGAGCCTTCGGTGCTTGCATCGGACTGATCAGCCACAGCCGAACACACCGCACCCAGTCCTCTTCCCTGTGATGTCCTTGGTCATCGTCGAGAACGACGGACGAAGAACAACGACAACAGAAGGTAATCAGTATTTGTGCCAAATTACAATGGGTTCTTTATTTGATGCATCATTTTTTTAATAATCATCAAGACACAAAGGAAAAAAAAAAGTTTAGATCTGCTTGAGACAAAAAGAGAGAAAAAGCTGAATCAGCTGTTCTCAAAAGGGTAAAGCCTTTTTCTACATGACTGCATTTTCCCTTGCACATAGTCCTGCCAGCGTGGGTTCTTCTCAACATGCATATGTATAAACACTGCATGTAGTGTATGTCATTGTGCATCATGGATGGGAAATGCTCTGAGAGAAAGTGAGGAAAGGAAGCCAGAAAGAGTCAGAAATAAAGCAAGAGGACATTAAATATAACACTCAGTCAATCGGGATAATAACACTACTCTTGCTTTGGGATTTTGACATATACAGACACAAAGTCAGTCAATAATATATTTTTTGTTACCTAATATGAATTTTTGGGAGAAAAAAAAAGTGAATCCACCCACCAAACTGTGGTCCCACCGACAAAATATCTTCATTCTCCAGCGTTTAGTGTGTTCCAGCAACATCGAAAAAGCCAAAAAAAAGAGAGGTAAATCAAGAAAAAAACCTATCTATTGTGAAGCCCAGAGGAGAAGCATGTCTGCAGCTCACACAGCGGAGACTAACGATTTGAGCTGCTGTGGTCCACTGTGTAATTCCAGCACTGACGTGTGTGCCCTCCAATACAGCCACCTGCCTGCTACTCAGAGAGCTTCAGGATTACCACTAATTACCATACAGCTGCCAGTATGTCCCTGGCAGGGGGCGGCAGAGGAGTAGTGAAGTTCACCACGGTGGCCCCCAAAACTGTGCCTGCAGTGTTGACAATGCCACAGTTTTACAACTCCTTGAACAGACCTCCCTCACTGAGGAAAGTACGTAGAAGTTTCAGCCCGGTGTTTACCCAGTGGGAATCTATTTGGCAGGCAGCCAAGACCACCAAACAAATCCATTACAGAAGACCTGGTTTCCCTTAGACTCTGACAGCAGCTCAGATTGACAAATCAGATCAACTTACCTCTGGCCACCCCATTTTGAATGTAGCACATCACACTGAAGCAGCTCTGCACCGTGTGCTACTCTGCAATCGCTCAAGCCCTCAACAAAAGAGCATCTATTTTTAATGAAGCTACAGTACGTCACACAGACAGAGTCCGAACATCTGTGAATTATTGAACAAGTAAGAGTCTTACAAATGATACAAGCAAAAGAAAAAAAAACTACTGTGAAGCAGCAGGATTTAAAAAAAAAAAAAGCCGATGGGAACACCGAATGATGTGGACAACATGTCCTGATGCTTCATCCACCTGCTGCTGCTGCTGCTGTATGTAGGTAGGACGAAGGTGAGCCCAGTTGGTAGCAGTGATTACTCAGCCTGCTGTGGAGCATTTGTTTATAGTCTGCTCTCATTACTAGAGCCACGTAGCAGCTTTCATCTGTTACAAACTGGCATTGTACAGCACATACCCGCTGGACATCTGTTCAGCCGCTTCCATGTAATCCCCATCCAACCTGCTTCATTTCATTACACCAACAGAACATCTGTTTTTCAGCATCTTGTCTTGTGACACAGGTCACAGCAGATAGTAACAGTCTCCTATAGCTGTTGCAGAGGAACACATCTGTGAAGGAAAGTGACGTGATAAAACAACTTCTTCTTTCGGCTGCTCCCTTTAGGGATTGCCACAGTGGATCATCTGCCTCCATCTCACCCTATCCCTTCATCGTCCTCTGTAACACCAACCCTCTCCATGTCCTCCTTCACTACATCCATGAATCTTCTCTGCTCCTGCCTGGCAGCTCCATCTTCAACATCCTTTGTCCGATATGTTCACTATCCCTCCTCTGCACATGTCCAGCCCATCTCATCCTTGCCTCTCTTACTTTGTCTCCAAACTGATCAACCTGAGCTGTCCCTCTGATATACTCATTTCTAATCCTATCCCTCCTAGTCATTCCCAATGAGAATCTTGGCATCTTCAACTCTGCCACCTCCTGTCTTTTTGTCAGTGCCACCATCTCCAAAACATACATCATAGCAGGTCTCACTACAGTTTCGTTAATCTTCCCTTTCACTCTAGCTGCTACCCTTCTGTCACAAATCACCCCTGACACTCGTCTTCACCCACTACACCCTGCCTGCACTCTCTTCACCTCTTTTGTGCATTTTCCATTGCTTTGGATGGTTGACCCCAGGTATTTAAACTCATCTATCTTCACTATCTCTGCTCCTTGCATTTTCACCATTACACCTGCCTCGCTCTCATTCACACTCATGTATTCTGTCTTACTTCCACTGACTTTCATTCCCCTTCTCTCCAGAGCATACCTCCACCTCTCCAGGTTCTCTTCCACCCGCTCCCTACTCTCACTACAGATCACAATGTCGTCTGCAAACATCATGGTCCACGGAGACTCCTGTCTGAAATTTTTTCGTGGATTTGTGACTTTTTTCATAAATTTGCAACTTTTTTCTCATAAATTTGCATTTCTTTCCCTCAAAAATTAGCATTTTGTTTCCTATAAATTTTCATTTTTTTCCTTGTAAATTTGCACCGTTCATCTGGATCCTGGTTAAATTTTTATTCTGTGTTATTAAATTATAATTTGTGACTTTTAAATTTTTAAATGGGCATATGTTATCATATCTTTGCACCTTTATTCTTGCAAATTTGTGTCTAATTCACATTTATACATTTGTACCTTGTGCTGAATACCCCCCATTTCCCTTGATAAAAAAAAATCATAAATCGTCTACTGACTAACTAACTAACACTGCTCTATGTTTATGTGAGAAAACAAAGGAAATCAGGTCTTTAAAAAAGTTCAAAATGAATAAATATGCCATTTATCACTCTTTATAACAACACCAAAACACAAAAACGTGCCAGCATTATTACATTTAAATGTATGTGGAGCATCACACTATAAAAATAGACCCAGATTTGCAAAGGGACATTAGGTAGTGCTGTGCTGGGAGGTGAAATACAGAAATACAGAACAACAGTACAGCAGCCAGCAGCCTTGGACAGGACTTCTCCATTAAACCTGCAGCTAAAAATAAATGGCATTTATATACTTTTCCTTCAATAGTGACAGTCCACAGTTGGAGCACTTTAACTCTCTTTGGATTTTACTTCACCCTCTGTAAGTTTACACAAGCCATATTACACACACCTTAAAAGATAATGAGAGCAAGAAAAAAGAAAAAGAATCTCTTTAAAGTAGGCCAAGACAACAAAGAAGCTAAAATATTGTGTAAGCCTAAATGAGTCTACTATTGTAAAATTGTAATTAAACTGAGCTGTTACATGTTAACAAAGAATAAAAAATAACCAAAATATATCTATACAACAAAAGGAGACTCGAAGGAGATACACTGTTCTATTTAAAGACAAGGATGACTTGTACTCAATGACATTAATTATTCAATTATAAGTAATTATTTGAAAAAGAGTAAGGAGACATAGACTAAAAAGTTATTTGAATACTGAGTTACTAATTGTATTTATTATTTCTAATAATGAGGAATGTACCGACGTGGACAAAATTGTTGGTACCCCTCTGTTAATGAAAGAAAAACCCACAATGGTCACAGAAATAACTTGAATCTGACAAAAGTGGTAATAAATAAAAATTCTATGAAAATTAACCAATGAAAATCAGACAATGCTTTTAAATTGTGGTTCAACAGAATTATTTTAAATAACAAACTCATGAAACAGGCCTGGACAAAAATCATGGTACCCCTAGAAAATACTGAAAATAATGTGACCATAGGGACATGTTCAACCAAGATGTGGCCTCTAATTAACATCACAGGTGTCTACAAATTTGTAATCAGTCAGTCGGCCTATTTAAAGGGTGACAAGTAGTCACTGTGCTGTTTGGTGACATGGTGTGTACCACACTAAACATGGACCAGAGGAAGCAAAGGAGAGAGCTGTCTCAGGAGATTAGAAAGAAAATTATAGACAAGCATGTTAAAGGTAAAGGCTATAAGACCATCTCCAAGCATCTTGATGTTCCTGTGACTACAGTTGCACATATTATTCAGAAATTTAAGATCCATGGGACTGTAGCCAACCTCCCTGGACGTGGCCGCAGGAGGAGACGGATAATACGAATGGAAACAAAAGAGCCCAGAACAACCTCTAAACACATTCATGGTGAACTCCAAGGTCAAGGTACATCAGTGTCAGATCGCACCATCCGTCATTGTTTGAGCCAAAGTGGACTTCATGGAAGAAGACCAAGGAGGACACCACTGTTGAAAACAAATCATAAAAAAGCCAGACTGGAATTTGCCAAACTGCATATTGACAAGCCACAAAGCTTCTGGGAGAATGTCCTATGGACAGACGAGACAAAACTGCAACTTTTTGGCAAGGCACATCAGCTCTATGTTCACAGACGCAAAAATGAAGCATACCAAGAAAAGAACACTGTCCCTACTGTGAAACATGGAGGAGGTTCTGTTATGTTCTGGGGCTGCTTTGCTGCGTCTGGCACAGGGTGTCTTGAATCTGTGCAGGGTACAATGAAATCTCAAGACTATCAAGGTATTCTAGAGAGAAATGTGCTGCCCAGTGTCAGACAGCTTGGTCTCAGTTGCAGGTCATGGGTCTTGCAACAGGATAATGACCCAAAACACACAACTAAAAACACCCAAGAATGGCTAAGAGCGAAATATTGAACTATTCTAAAGTGGCCTTCTATGAGCCCTGATCTAAATCCTATTGAACATCTGTGGAAGGAGCTGAAACATGCCGTCTGGAGAAGGCACCCTTCAAACCTGAGACAACTGGAGCAGTTTGCTCATGAGGAGTGGGCCAAAATACCTGCTGAGAGGTGCACAAGTCTCATTGACAGTTACAGAAATCGTTTGATTGCAGTGATTACCTCAAAAGGTTGTGCAACAAAATATTAAGTTAAGGGTACCATCATTTTTGTCCAGGCCTCTTTCATGAGTTTGTTTTTTTAAAATAATTCTGTTGAACCACAATTCAAAAGCATTGTCTGATTTTCATTGGTTAATTTTCATAGAATTTTTATTTATTACCACTTTTGTCAGATTCAAGTTATTTCTGTGACCATTGTGGGTTTTTCCTTCATTAACAGAGGGGTACCAACAATTTTGTCCACGTCTGTATAAAGTGTTTTTCTAAAGAAAATAAAAAAATTTTTTCCTCACTGCCCAGCTGCAATAAGAAACAACTTTCTTCATTTTTATCTGCAGGTCCATTTAGGTGATTTTTAGATGATGTTATTTTGACTTTTGCAACTGTGTTTCTACTACCACTTGTATGTACAGTCATGTGAAAAAATTAGGACACCCTGTATAAGCCTGTGTGTTTTTAAACATATTTGGACATATGGATATTTAATATCGGTGTTTAAAATACTGGGAGATTCATGTAATAAAACTAAACAAAAATGAATTAAAGACTTTTTTCAAATTTTCTGTAAAATATAATTCTAAACAAATAGTGAGGAATAAATTAGGACACCCCCCATCTTTTTTAGGACACCCTCACATTCATTCCCACTTACAATGGCTAAAATAAATGTTAAAAAATGCAAGTAAAAACAAAAACAAGGTTAGACATAGATATGTGAACATTTCTTAATAAAGAACTGAATATTTAATGGTGTATCCTAATTTTTTCACATGACTGTATCTCAACATTGGTATTTCTCCTTTTTTGCTCAGCTGTATTGTAACTGAGATCTCTACCATACTCTGGAGTCAAAAAAAGGTTGAAGGAATTAATTAAATAATATTACAGCTGTTATCTCATATAAAACAGCAGATGATAATTCATTAATCATTCAGTGAGCCAGAATAGAAAAACAATGATTTTAATACTAATTTCAATATGCAAATAAATACACAGACAGTCATTTTGGCTAATCACACATTATCAATAAAATATAAGCAAACACATTTCTAAACAGTTTTTAAAGTAGTGAAATTAAAAGTATTTTAAAGTGTGCAACCTAATGTAAATGAGTAAAAGTACAGCTAAAAAGTATCATACAATAAAACTATTTACAAAAGCAGATTTGGAAAAGCTTTGAGTACTTGCACTTGAACTAATGTAACAAGTTTCTTCCCACCTCAGAATAAAACAGACGATTTCTATATAGACCAATCTAGCTAAGTTCAGAGATTCTGTCTTGTATAAATGGTTTAGGGAACACCAGTTTTCCACCAAGGCTTCTGGGCTGCCAGTACAGCAGCCTGCAACCTCCCCACACACTAACCCTAACACAGAAACCTGTGAGAATTTAAATGGAAAACACAATTAGAGGTTTGCTCACCTGCATGAGGGTCTGGGAGGAGGTGGCGGCATCGAGAACATAGAAGTAGAAGAAGAGAGAAGAGAGCATTAGCACCTCCAACAGCAGACTGCTTTAAACAAGCAGAATGTGTTAATCTTTCAAGTTCAATGCACCTCTGATTATCCTCTGCAACACTTCAGCAATGCATTACAACCTCCAATTATTCAACATGGCTTCAGCTCACTCCATTCTTTAGTCACCACAAATGTTTCTATGTGATCCATGTGGTCTGAGGCTTAGTGTCAGGAAAACGGATCAATAACTAGCCTCATGGGTGACTTGGCCCTTCCCTGAGGGTCTAACCACAGCACACACCACAATGCCTGGAGGGAGACCACTGGCTACAGCAGATGGCCACTGATCCCGGGGTACAGAAGAGCCAGACATGAGCTGCTGAAAATAAGACCTTCTAAATTATTAAAGGAAGGGGATGTCAGAGAGTCCAGCCTACATGTATGGATTAAATTCTTTGAACAAAAAAAAAAAATCATCTGTTCAAGCAAACCTTTTGAAGGCATCATAGACTTACTACAGCTGAGCGAGGGTCATGTGACCATACAGTGGTGTGAAAAAGTGTTTGCCCCCATCCTGATTTCTCATTTTTTGTATGTTTGTCATACTTAAATGTTTCAGATTATCAAACAAATTTAACTATTAGACAAAGATAACACAACATAAAATGCAGTTTTTAAATGAAGGTGTTTACTATTAAGCGGAAAAAAATCCAAACCTACATGGCCCTTTGTAAAAAAGTGATTGTTCCCTAAACCTAATAACTGGTTGGACCACCCTTAGCAGCAACAACTGCAATCAAGCGTTTGCGATGACTGGCAATGAGTCCTTTACAGTGCTGTGGAGGAATTTTTGCTCATTCATCTTTGCAGAATTGTTGTAATTCAGCCCCATTGGAGGGTTTCTGAGGATGAACTGCCTTTTTAAGGTCATGCCACAGCATCTCAATGGGATTCAGGTCAGGACTTTGACTAGGCCACTCCAAAGTCTTCATTTTGCTTTTATTAAGCTATTCAGAGATTAACTTGCTGATGTGTTTTGGATCCTCGTCCTGTTGCAGAATCCAAGTGCGCTTCAGCTTGAGGTCACAAACAGATGGCTGGACATTCTCCTTCAGGATTTTTTGGTAGACAGCAGAATTCATGGTTCCATTTACCACAGCAAGTCTTCCAGGTCCTGAAGCAGCAAAACAGCCCCAGACCATCACACTACCACCACCATATAGAATAGAATAGAATCTTTGCTGTCATTGTACACAAAATACAACAAAACTCTGTTCAGCAGTCTCTTATCAGCAATTTAAAATACAATCATCATAATAAGTAATAGATAAAAAACTAATGCACTCTACATATGCATGACTGTGTGCATACCTGCGAAAAGGATTATGAGTGCAACAGTCTGTCTACTGCTCGAGGAAAAAAGCTCTCTTTCATTCTGCTGGTCCGGGTTTTGATGACTCTGAGCCTACCTGAGGGAAGGGTGGAAAACAGGTAACGTCCTGGGTGTGTTGGGTCATTCTTGACGTTTTTAGCTCTTCTGAGGAGGCATGTGGAGTAAATGTCCTCCATGCTCAGGAGCGGGGAGCCCACAATCCACTGGGTTGTCTTTATAACCTGTTGCAGCTCCTTCTTTTCTGCCTCTGTACAGCTGGAGTACCACGACAGTGCAACCAAATGTCAGGACACTCTCTACTGTGCAGCGATAGAAGTTCTTAAGCAGAGCTGGAGAAAGTTTGTCGCGCTTCAGGGTTCTGAGAAAAAAAGAGTTGTTGCTGGGCTTTCTTGATGTTATGAGTTGTGTTCACACTCCAACTTAGGTCTCTGGATATACCCAAGAATTTGAAGTCAGCAACCTGCTCCACCTCCTCCCCTTAGATGCTCAATCCTGCATGCTGTGCTTTTCATTTTACGGTTGGAATGATGTTCCTTTTCTGAAATCCTGTGTTACTTTTACGCCGGATGTAATGGGACACACACCTTCCAAAAAGTTCAACCTTTGTCTCATCAGTCCACAGAGCATTTTCCCAAAAGTCTTGGGGATCATCAATATATTTTCTGGCAAAACTGAGATGAGTCTTTATGTTCTTTTTGCTCAGCAGTGGTTTTCATCTTGGAACTCTGTCATGCAGGCCATTTTTGCTCAGTCTCTTTCTTATGGTGGGGTCATGAACACTGAGCTTAACTGAGGCAAGTGAGGCCTGCAGTTCTTTGGATGTTGTTGTGGGGTCTTTTGTAACCTCTTGGATGAGTCGTTGCTGCGCTCTTGGGGTAATTTTGGTTGGCAGGCCACTCCTGGGAAGGTTCACCACTGTTCCATGTTTTCGCCATTTGTGGATAATGGCTCTCACTGTGGTTCGCTGGAGTTCCAAAGCTTTAGAAATGGCTTTATAACCTTTTCCAGACTGATAGATCTCAATTACTTTGTTTCTCATTTGTTCCTGAATTTCTTTGGATCGCAGCATGATGCCTAGCTTTTGAGGATCTTTTGGTTTATTTCACTTTGTTTGGCAGGTCCTATTTAAGTGATTTCTTGATTGAGAACAGGTGTGGCAGTAATCAGGCCTGGCTGTGGCTAGAGAAATTGAACTCAGCTTTCCAAAGATGTGATAAACCACAGTTGATTTATGTTTTAATTGGGGGGGTCACTTTTTCACACAGGGTCATGTAGGTTTGGATTTTTTTTTACCCTTAATAATAAACACCTTCATTTAAAAACTGCATTTTGTGTTTACTTGTGTTATCTTTGTCTAATATTTAAATTTATTTGATGATCTGAAACATTTAAGTATGATAAACATACAAAAAAATGAGAAATCAGGAAGGGGCAAACACTTTTTCACACCACTGTAGCTGCATTCAAAGATTACTTTGGCAAATTTCTATAATTTTATGCACTTTAATAGCGAAACAATTTTCCATCCCACTGGATTTAGAAGTTTTCACATAAGACATACTGATGAAGTTGATGCAATATCTGTAAATAAAGTGCATAAAATAACATTTATGCAGTCTTTAATAAAGGTAATGTTTGGGGTTATCCCTGTTATCTTGGACATAAAGGTATTATGATTATTCTGTTCTAGTTTCGGGTTTATGTTGAAAGTATTTCCTGTGTTATTCTTGTTTTAGTTTTGGTTCTCCTGATCTTAGTTTACTCTGAAAGTATTTCTTGTATTGTTCAATTTCCTTTGATCTTGGGTTATTTCCTATATGAGGTTGTGATAGACTTTTTTGTTATCTCATTTTGACAGACAGGGTTGTAGAAATTCTGTCATGATCTATTATTACCTGCCACTTCAATTGATTTATTTAGATCACACTCAGTATAATCTGTCAAAATGACAGCTTTCAGCTTTTTCTGTCAGTGCTGAAAATCATCTGTCAGTGAAGGACATCCATCCATCCATCTTCCGCTTTATCCTTTTCGGGTCGCGGGGGGGGGGGCGGGGGGCTGGAGCCTATCCCAGCATCCTTTGGGCGAGAGGCAGGGTACACCCTGGAAGATCGTCAGTCCATCGCAGGGCCAACACAGAGAGACAGACAACCATTCACTCTTACAGTCACACCTAAGGACAATTTAGAATCCCCAGTTGATGCCAGTTAACCTAACTTATGTTTTTGGCATGTGGGAGGAAACCGGAAAAATCCCGGAGTAAACCCACGCAGACACGGGGAGAACATGCAAACTCCACACAGATCACTGTTGGTCGGGGGCTGGGATCGAACCCAGGATCCCACCAGCCAAGGGTGAGTTGCTGAGCTGCCGCAGTGCTAACCACTCCGCCACCGTGCTGCCCCAATGAAAGACAATTT
Organism: Pholidichthys leucotaenia; assembly: GCA_020510985.1. Taxonomy (NCBI): domain Eukaryota; kingdom Metazoa; phylum Chordata; class Actinopteri; order Cichliformes; family Pholidichthyidae; genus Pholidichthys; species Pholidichthys leucotaenia. Next base: position 263,850,255 of record CM035843.1, read on the forward strand.
TCAGTTAACACAGTCTCTGTTCCTACAATTCTTCCTGATTGGTTTTGTTTAGTTTCAGGTAACAAATTCTTGTTTTAGGTTGAAGGGTTATTTCCTATAGTCCATGTTTATGATGTAGCATCATCTCACTTTGGCTCAGCAACAATTATTCTTCTGCTTAAAGACAGTTTTGTTTCATCCAGGAATAACGCAAAGAAATGGATTTTCTTCCCCCCAGGCCACAGCTGAAATCCCCTTCTTTTGTTAAAACCAGCCTAAGGAATTTCTCCAATGTCCGGCTTCACTTTTATTGCCCCCATAAAACATGCAACAGACCCACAACTCAGTGAATTTCCTTAAACTCTGGAAACACTGGATTTAACTAGTGAACTTTAAAGTACATTATTACAAACTCAATTCTAAACCTTCATTCTTTTCAGAACTATGAAAATGCAGATGGACTCTGATGTTTTTGATGTGGAAAATCAATGTGTGAAATGCATTAATCTGTGATTTTATATATAGTATATGCATGCTAATGTTTAGATGAATGTTTACTCCTGCATGTTGATTTAGAAGCACTGCTTATAATTTATACTAATCACTAAAGTTATCTTAGTTTAATACATAAAGGGAAATATTAACTTCCAGTATGTATCAAAGTTTTGCCTCGATATCACATGTGACTCCAACAGCCAATCTCTGCATGACAACCCTTCATTCCAAAGCACTCCCAAACAATAAGATAAGATAAGATAAGATAAGATAAGCCTTTATTAGTCCCACAATGGGGAAATTCCAGGATTGCAACAGCACAGGGATAGCAACACTCAGAGCAACAATCAGAAGGCAAGAAAAAAACAAGCAAGAGCAGCTAATATACATATGTACATATTACTATAAAATATATATATACACACACACACACACAGACACAGTGCAGAGCATTGTAGCTAGATGGAATAAATATGTAAATATATAAACACCCACAGTACGGAGCATTGCAGCTAGGTGGAATAAATATGCAAGTATATAAACACACACAGTGCGGAGCAATGTAGCTAGATGGAATAATATGTAGATATATAAAAACACAGTGCGGAGCATTGTAGCTAGATGGAATAAATATATAGATATATAAATATAAACACACCCAGTGCTGAGCATTGTAGCTAGATGGAATAAATATGTAAATATATAAACACACACAGTGCAGAGCATTGTTGCTAGATGGGATAAATAGACAATAGACTGTTTGTTCATTGGACTAAAAGTTCATCGAGCCCGCCCACGAAGGACGCTCATTGGCTGAGTTTCCGGTCAGGCCGGAAACCCGCAAATCTCAACAGAGCTTATATAAAGGAGAGAGACTCTTTTCATCCCTCTTTTCTTTTCATCCCCTCTTTTCGCCTGCTCTTTTCGTCACCGCTTTTCGGCTGCTCCCATTGTCTACACACAGCAAGGAAGAACAAAGGACCGTCTGACCATGTGTCGCTTTTCTGAACACAGAGCAGATAACTCGTAATTTATGTAACTTTGTATTTTCTTTTTCTCTTAAATGCCTAGGAATTCCTATTTCTTTGAGCTCAATTCTTAATCGGAGTTAAACTCCAATTTTTATTCATCACTTTTTCTTTGTTAAACTTTCTGTAAAACCACCGTTTGTTTAATTTTAAGGTAAACTTTAATCTTGACTTTATTTTTATAATATTTTTCTTGACCAAGCACCCACCAGAAACTACTATTTTTATCTAAAGTCTGAAAGTTTCTTTTCTAATTTGAAATCGGATTAGATATCTTTTAATTATTATCGAAGACCTCTGCAGCCGTTTGTCTACCCGGAAGAAAAGACGCAGCTGAGGAATCAACGCGCAGCTGTCCATCACACACTGAAGAAGCATCGGCACCATCTGGCTAGAACCCGTTTCAACTGTGGGTCATACGGCCAAGATCCAGCCCCCCTTGACCGCTTGAATTTAAAGGTCGAACTGTGGACCCTGAAATATCTGCGGGCAGATATTTCCCCTAACATCCACGAAATCTTGGGCTGAGGACGACGACAGACATCGACCGAGGATCACGTGAGCTGCAAAAAAAAACTTTAATTCCACTGCTGAATAAACTTCTGAGGTTCGGTAATAATTTGTGTATCTAATCAGATGCAAATTAAGAAGCCCTTAACATAACTCTGCTTTTCATTAAAATTCCGTTTTTATTTTCTTAAGATTAATTTAAGACTTTTTCATAATTAATAAACTTTCTCCATAAATTTGCGTTTTTTTTTTTTAATAATCTGTTAACTCAACTAAGAAATTCATTTCTCAGTTTAACCCTGGTTCCGAAAATATTGACATTGTTAATCTATCATTTACAAGATTGATTTTATGATTAATGAAATTACTGCCATGTCTGTTAATCATTTCATTTAATAAATATTTAAAAATGAGAGAAGTTGTTGAGAATTTATTTCATTCCGAGTCTGTTTCAAGCCCAGGTATCGAATTCACGGAAAATTTTTGAGACTGACTATTGATTAATTTATTGAGTGATCAAACAGGTATAAAGTGAAATTAAAGCTCAAATTGCTTCTTAAAGATAGAAGCTGGTGCCCCTTACGAGTGTTATTAACTTTTCTGATGTATATGAAATGAGATTTGAGCTCAGATTCCAATACATCAATATAAATTAGATAATTCATACCTGATCATATTTATTATTTATTAATATTCCATATTTCCGTTACAATGATTTACAGTTTACTCAGAATAGGTTTTCTTTAGTTTCGTGTTTTTGTGGTTTTATGTTCCTCTTCTAGTTATGTTCTGGTCCTGTGTATAGATTTTCCTCAGTGTTTCTTATGCCCTAGTTTAGTTGATAAACATGACTTCCTGTTATTCTGTAAAGTGTTTTCCTGTTAATCCCCATTCATGATTCCCACCTTACCTTTTTTGTTATGTAGCCTCCCTGTTAGTTTGATTCCTGCTTTCCATTCGTAACTATCAGCTTCCATGTAAGTTCAGTTTGGTCATGCCACTCCCGGCAGTGACATTATCACAAGTTATGGGTTACCTCATGTTTTGGATTCTCGTGTCCTGTGGATTATTCCCCATCTCCTGGCTCCTCGTTGTTTTCAGGGTTGATTTTGTTACTTTTACATTGTTCTTGTTTAATTTTATTTAGTTCAGATGTTTCCACCAAGTCATGCTTTATTTAGTTTTATATATATATATATATATATATATATATATATATATATATATATATCCATCCATCCATCCATCCATCCATCCATCTTCTACCGCTTAATCCTTTCGGGTCGTGGGGGGGCTGGAGCCTATCCCAGCATCTTTGGGCGAGAGGCAGGGTACACCCTGGACAGATCGCCAGTCCATCGCAGGGCCAACACAGAGAGACAGACAACCATTCACTCTCACATCCATACCTAAGGACAATTTAGAATCCCCAGTTTTGATGCCAATTAACCTAACTTGCATGTTTTTGGCATGTGGGAGGAAACCGGAGTGCCCGGAGTAAACCCACGCAGACACAGGGTGAACATGCAAACTCCACACAGAAGGGTCACCGATGGTCTGGGGGTGGGATCGAACCCACGATGGTCAAGGGTGGAATCGATCCCATGACCTTCTTGCTGTGCTGCCACTGTGCTAACCACTGCGCCACCGTGCTGCCCTATATATATATATATATATATATATATATATATATATATATATATATATATATACACTGTATATATATATACTGTATATATCTCACTGTCAACTGGTCAGCTGTCTGTTCCTGGGTGAATATAAGTCAACTAAAATTTTTAGTATTTTTTTTTATTTCAAAACAATTCAGTTGCTTTTAAATTTATACATTACATGTAAACAAATGCCCCTCATGGATCGTCACCTTATCATGGTGGTGGTGGTGGTGGGGGGGGGGGGGGTTGTGTGCCCTAGTGATCCCAGGAGCTATGTTGTCCAGGGCAATTTGCCTCTAGTAGGGTCACCCAAGACAAACTGGTCCTGGGTGAAGGGCCAGACTAAGAACGATCCAACAGACTCTCATAATGAACGCTAGAACAAGGATTCAGTGTACCCCGCCCAGTATAGGGTTACCGGGCCCCCACCATGGAGCCAGGCCTGGGGGAGGGGCTCGATAGCGAGCGTCTGGTGGCCGGGTTTCCGCCCATGGGACCCAGCCAGGATCAGCCCGAAGGAGTTACATGGGTCCACCCTCCAGTGGGCTCACCACCTGCAGGAGGGACCATGGGGGTCCTGTGCTATGTGGATCAGGTGTGGTCAAAGGCGGAGACCTTGGCGGTCTGATCCCAGGCTTCCTAAACTGGCTTTTGGAATGTCACCTCTCTGGTGGGGAAGGAGCCTGAGCTGGTGCATGAGGTTGAGAGATACCGGCTAGATATAGTCAGCCTCATCTCATCCCACAGCTCTGGTTCTGGAACCAGTCTCCTGGAGAGGGGCTGGAGCTTGGCCTACTCTGGAGTTACCCTGGGCGAGAGGCGACGAGCAAGGGTGGGTATTCTTGTATCCCCCCACCTTGCTGCCTCTATATTGGAGTTTTCCCTGGTGGACAAAAGGATTGTTTCCCTGTGCCTTCGGGTTAGGAAACGGGTCCTGACCATCATTTCTGCATATGCACCAAGTGATGGTTCAGAGTACCCACCCTTTTTGGAGTCTCTGATTGGGGTGCTGGAGAGTGCTCCTCTTGGAGACTCCATTGTCCTGCTGGGGGACTTCAATGCACATGTGGGCAATGCCAGTGAAACCTGGAGAGGCGTGATTGGGAGGAATGGCCTGCCCGATCTGAACCCAAGGGGTGTTCATTTATTGGACTTCTGTGCCAACCACAGTTTGTCCATAACGAACATCATGTTCAAGCATAAGGGTGTCCATATGTGCGCCTGGCACCAGAACACCCTAGGTCGCAGGCCGATGATCAATTTTGTTATCGTGTCATCAGACCTGCGACCATGTCTCTTGGACACTCAGGTAAAGAGAGGTGCAGAGCTGTCAACTGATCACCACCCGGTGGTGAGTTGGAGCCGATGGCAGGGGAGGACGCCATTCAGACCTGGTAGACCCAAACGTATAGTGAGGCCCCTGTCTGGGAGATCTTCAACTCCCACCTCCGAAAGAACTTCAACCACATTCCAAGGGAGTCTGGAGACATGGAGTCTGAATGGGCCATGTTCTCCACTTCCATTGTTGAAGCAGCTGCCCAGAGCTGTGGCTGCAAGGTCATCAGGGCATCTCGTGGTGGAAACCCCCGAACCAAGTGGTGGACACCAGTGGTGAGGGGGGACATTAAGCTGAAGAAGGAGTCCTGTCAAGCTTGGTTGGCTTGTGGGACTCCTGAAGCAGCTGAGGTGTACCGGCAGGCCAAGCAGAGTGCAGCTCGGGTGGTTGCTGAAGAAAAAACTCGGGTATGGGAGGAGTTCAGTGAGGCCATGGAACAAGACTTTCAGTCAACCTCGAAGAGATTCTGATAAACTGTCCGGCGGCTCAGGAGGGGGAAGCACCTCCCTGTCCACACTGTGTATGGTGCGGATGAGGCGCTGCTCACTTCAACTGAGGATATCGTCGGGCAGTGGAAGGAAAGCTTAGAGGATCTCTTCAATACCACTGATACGCCTTCCACAGAGAAAGCAGGGTTTGTGGATGAAGGGGACGACTCGCCTCTGCAACATTGCGTGGAGGTCGGGGGCAGTGCCTTTGGCATGGCAAACCGGGGTGGTGGTTCCTCTCTTCAAAAAGGGGGACTAGAAGGTGTGCTCCAACTTTAGAGGGATCACACTCCTCAGCCTCCCTGGGAAGGTCTATGCCAAGGTACTGGAGAGGAGAGTCCGACCATTGGTTGAACCTCGGATTCAGGAGGAGCAATGTGGTTTTCGTCCTGGCCGTGGCACATCGGACCAGCCTTTTACCCTTTCGAGAATCCTTGGGGGTTCATGGGAGTTTGCCCAACCAGTTTACATGTGTTTTATGGACTTGGAGAAGGCATTCGACCACATCCCTCGTGGTTTTTTGTGGGGGGTGCTTCGGGAGTATGGGGTATCGGGCTTGTTGTTACAAGCTATTTGGTCTCTGCACGACCGTTGTGAGAGTTTGGTTCGTATTGCCAACACTCGGTCGGACTCATTCGCAGTGAGAGTTGGACTCCGCCAGGGCTGCATTTTGTCACCGATCCTGTTCATAATTTTTATGGACAGGATTTCTAGGTGCAGCCAGGGAACGGAGGGTGCCATGCCTGGTGACCACAGGATTTCATCTTTGTTGTTTGCAGATGATGTTGTCCTGCTGGCTTCATCCAGCAATGACCTACAGGTCTTACTGGGATGGTTTACCGCTGAGTGTGAAGCGGCTGGGATGAGAATCAGTACCTCGAAGTCTGAGTCTATGGTCCTAAGCTGGAAAAAGGTGGATTGTCCTCTCCGGGTTGGGGACAAGCTCCTGCCCCAAGTGGAGGAGTTTAAGTATCTTGGGGTCTTATTCACGAGTGAGGGGAGAATGGAGCGAGAGATTGACAGATGGATCAGAGCAGCATCTGCAGTGATGCGGACATTGTACCGGTCTGTTGTGGTGAAGAGGGAGCTAAGCTCTAAGGCAAAGCTGTCGATTTACCAGTCGATCTACAGTACGTTCCTACCCTCACCTATGGTCGTGAGCTTTGGGTAATAACCGAAAGAATGAGATCGTGGATACAAGCGGCTGAAATGAGCTTTCTTCGTAGGATTGCTGGACTCACCCTCCGAGATAGGGTGAGGAGCTCAGTCATCTGGGAGAGGCTCAAAGTAGAACCGCTGCTCCTCCACATTGAAAGGAGCCAGTTGAGGTGGTACTGGCATCTGATCAGGATGCCTCCTGGACGCCTCCCACTTGAGGTGTTTCAGGCACGTCCCTCTAGGAGGAGACCCCGGGGCAGACCCAGGACTCACTGGAGAGACTATGTCTCCCAGCTGGTCTGGGAACGCCTTGGTATCCTCTCTGAGGTGCTGGAGCAGGTGGCTGGGGAGAGGGAAGTCTGGGGTTCTCTGCTTGAACTGCTGCCTCCGCGACCCAGATCTCCAGAAAAGCGGTAGAAGATGGATGGATGTAAACAAATGTGGCTTGTTTCATCGCGTACCATGTTTCAACTTATTTCTGCACTATGGAGCACAGTAAGAAGTAGACGTGTTTTGGTTCAGCTCCGAGAAAATATTATTTAAAATAACTTTTTACCTGTTAACCTTCGCCCATACATGGTCCTGGACATTTAACAACTTTACAACAACTCTTCAGTGCTACTCATTCCATCTACTCTGACATGAAATGTCAAATTCCCGAGTTAAACAAGAATCCTCAAGAGGAGGCTGCAAAGCACTGCCACCTGCTGAGCCAGCCACACCTGTGCCTGTCTCACAGAGTCTACCTCATCCCAACGAGACCACCCTAGACGCTGCACTGTTTCAGGCCACGACTGACACTCTTAAGAACAACATGTGGTAAAATTGATGCCTTGTCTACAAGTCTGCATTCTGAAATAACATCTGTGAGACAAGAACTGAAGAATTCAATTGAACCACTCGAATGCAGGCTTGAGGCAAATGAGTTGCTAGTGGAAGAACTGGAGCGAGTGGCCACAGACAACGCCACTAGAGTAAGCGAGCTAGAAGCTACAGTTACCATGCTAACAACACAAGTCAAGCACTTGGATGAATGGTGTGACGATCTGGAGGCCAGATCTCAAAGAAATAATATATGTGTGCTTGGTGTACCGGAGGGACTGGAGGGACCCCAACCAACTGACTTTGTTGTCCAACTACTTCAAGATTTGCTTGGCTTGGAGGAGAAACCTTTACTTGATCGTGCACACCTCGCCCTGCTGGAAAAGCACAGAGATGGAGGCCAACCTCGCCCTCTTATCGCAAGAGTGCATTATTTCCACGTTCGAAACCTACTGCTGCAGCAGGCCGTGGGAAACTTCCCACTCTTGTATAAAGGCAAGAGAATTTCCATATTCCCTGACTACACGTCCTCTGTCGCTGAGAAGCGGGTTTCATTCATCACAGTGAAACAGGCTCTTCGTTCCTACCCAGGGCTGAAATTTGGTCTTCTCTACCCGGCAATTCTGAGAGTCACTACGCCAGATGGAATGACACACAGGTTTGATGATCCTGCGACTCCTACTGATTTCATAAACAAAATTCCTAAGTGAGTAACTTTTTGAACAAACTTATCCTGCTTTCTGGAATGACTGAATAAGCGAACCTGGACTGAAGAGTTGTTCCCCCCCCCCACTCTCTTTTTTCTTCTCCCAGTCCATATTATAGGACCATTTGTACAGGTGCCTTAACCAGTCTTACTGACTGTGATTTTTTTTTCTGTTTATACGTACATTTCATCCTTAAGTTTCAATCTTAATAGCTACAGCATTACTCAAGCTTCATAGTAGGTTGCTTTTGGGTGTTCTATTTACTGTTTTTGTCAGAGTATTTTTTGGGGGCTTGAATGTTTTGTTTTTTCATACATTGACTTATATGCTTGTATATAGTTATGTGGGGGGGGGGTTCTCTTTTCTTTTCCTCTTCTGCCCTGAAATGCTTGTTAAAAGCCACATGTTAATCTTGTAAGCAAATGGATCACACCCTTTGGTGCTTTACCTAATTTACCCGATTACATTTTTTTTTTCCACCGTACCACAAATTGCTTTTATGGTAAATGGTAAATGGCATTCACTTATATAGCGCTTTTATTCTCATCTCTTGATGACCAAAGCGCTTTACAGATCCTGCTATCCACCCATTCACACACACATTCACACACTGAATGTGTGTGTGTGAGTTATTATGTAAACGAGCAGCTGACACACATCCCGCTGACGTGACACTGAATTGATCTCAGTATATAATTATTATGTATGTAATAGTTAAGTGTAAAATAAGTTATAGGCACCTGGTAAAATCATACTGCATTTATAAGGTCATACTAATCTTGAGCAGCTGTAGTTAGATGCTTTTTTTTTGGTATTTTTAAGACTCCCATGAAGCTTCCTGGACTTTGAGAGTTTTGGGGTTATTGCACACATCTCGTTTGGGAAGATGCTAGTGCAGAGATTGGTGGGGGAGATTGTATTTTTTCTTCTTTTTTCCCCCCCATTATGTTAGATCTGGGAGTTCTGTTTTGTTTTGTTCTGTTAGTGTTTGTGTTATACCTGCCTGCCCAAGTCATATCTACTTTGATATCCTCTGCATTAGGCCCAAATGGCCCAGTCTGGATTGAACCAACACTAGAGGGGAAATTCACTTAAGTTTGTAAGTTGAAACTGTAAAGGTCTTAATTCCCCAATAAAACGCAGTAAGGTCCTACATCACCTTCAGCGACTAAAAGCTCATGTGGTTTACCTACAAGAAACACAACTGAAAACCTCCATAATTCTTAGAACCAAGTGTGGATGGATTGGACAGGATTATTATTCCTCCTTCTATAAAAAATCTAGAGGGGTTGCAATCTTGATTCATAAATCTCTCTCATTCACATGCACTGATGTGCTCTCAGATCCTAATGGTATATACTTAATCATCACTGGTACAATGTTTGGTACTCCCGTTATCCTGATGAATGTGTACGCTCCTAACTGAGATAATGCAGATTTTTTTAAACATTTATTTTCTAAGCTTCCTGACATGTCTTCTCATTTCCTTATCTTAGGAGGGGACTTTAACTTCTGGTTAAACCAAGAACTGGATCAATCCTCTACAAAATCTGCCTCCTCTCCACAATCAGCCAGGAGAATTAAAGCTTTTATGAGTGAGTTCTCAATCTCAGATCCTTGGCGTGCTCATAATCTGACAGGTAAGGCTTATTCCTTTTTTTCACAGGTGCATCATACATATACTCATAGATTACTTCTTAGGTGATAGCAGAATTTTTTCCTCTGAGGAATCATGTTTTTATGAGCCGATCGTAATCTCTGATCATGTGCCTGTTGTAATGAGCATACAGATGGATCGTCCTCTCAACTTACACACCCATTGGCATTTTGATACACGTCTCCTCTCAGACATCAAATTTTTGGAAATGATTGGTAATCAAATTGACATTCTTGAGCATTAACAGGACTCCTGATGTTTCAGTATCTACCCTCTGGGAAACACTCAAAGCTTATCTACGAGGGCAGATCATAGCTTATGTAAGTTTTCAGAAAAAATGTGGAAGAGAGAGACTGAATGAATTAACGGCTCGTATTGCCCATTTGGATCACCTGTATGCTACTTCACCAACTCCAGACATGTATAAAGAACGTCTTCTATTACAATCTGAGATCAATGTACTAACAGCAGATCATGCTGCAGAACTTCTCGTTAAATCCAGAAGTACCTACTACGACCATGGTGACAAGGCTGGCAGATTACTGGCTCATCAGCTTCGACAAATTTCTTCTTCTCACCAGATATCACAAATACAAACATCTTTGGGTATCACTATGGATCCTAAGGAAATTAATAAAGAATTTCAGCACTTTTACTCTCAGTTACATACATCGGAAAACTCTTCAACCATTCAAGACATAAATAATTTCTTTGACATACTCGAAATTCCCACTGTAGGATCTGAAATGGTTGAGGAATTGGAGAAGACACTGACAGTTCCTGAAATATTAGCAACTATTTCCTCAACACAGAGTGGCAAATGCCCAGGCTCAGATGGCTATCCCATTGAGGTCAACAGGAAATTTCAACACAAATTAACCCCTCTTTTTCTGGATATGTTCAATGAATCCTTTAAGCCAAGTAACTTACCTCCAACACTCTACCAAGCATCAATTTTTTTAATACTGAAGAAAAATAAGGATCCTCTTAGCTGCTGTTCTTACCGCCCAATTAGCCTATTAAATGTGGATGTTAAATTACTGTCTAAAATACTGGCCTTACGTCTGGAGACTGTATTGCCGTTAATTATTTCCCCCGACCAAACAGGATTCATTAAAAATAGGCACTCCTTTTTTAATCTAAGACGACTGTTCAATATTATTTATCACCCTTCACAAACATCCAGTCCACAGGCTATAATCTCTCTGGATGCAGAAAAGGCCTTCGACCGTGTGGAATGGCAACACCTTTTCTACACCCTGGAGAAATTCGGATTTTGTAAAAATTTCATTTCATGGGTTAAAATACTATATTCGTCCCCATAAGCTGTAGTTAGGACCAATAATAATTATTCATCATATTTTCCTCTCCATCGCTCTACTCGGCAAGGTTGCCCTTTAACCCCTTGCACTCCGGTCAATTTCCCTAAAAACGCCAAAAAATAACATGCCCAAAGTAAATCGAAAGCTGTTCTTCAACCCTTTGCAGCATCTTCATGGGGTTGGTCTCATTTAAAAGAAAACACTTTGAATTTTTGGGCAAAACAGTCATAATCTCTCTAAGTGCTCCGGCCACTGAGTTACAGTCATCTAAACATAATGAACTTGAAGAAAATAAATTTGGCCTGGGTGTTTTTTCGGATACAAATGCTTGCAAATAACACACAGCTTCAGATCCGGGCTGGAAAATGCAACAGAAATGTAGAACCAAGTGTTATCCAGCTGAGATCCAAATTTTGTAACAATACCACAAAAAATGAATATATTACACAGCTTTTCCCTCAGGTAGTTCCCAGGTGTTTTTGAACTGTGCCAAATTGTGCCAAATGGCACAGTTTGGAAAAACGTCTGTAACTTTTGAATGATTCAATATAGAAGCTTCATCTTGGGCTCTAATGAAAGGTGACACTCAGGGCTGTGTGTGTGTGTGGGGGGGGGTTGTCCCCCCCCTCGCTACAGAGGACAGACATCGCCCGTTGCGCCACGGTCCGTCATGCAGCAATGACGCACAGCTGTAATTTACCGATCGGTCAAAAGTCATTTTGATTACAATTTTCAGGGATAAAGAATAATTTAGCTTAGAACACTTACCTCTTCACAGCAGAAGCGGAGCTGGTGAAATTCTTCCTCATTGTCAGACGAACGCGACGCTGGTCTCGCGACCCGATCAAAACATAATTCCATTATTGCGGTTTTGCGCTTCCATGATTGCGGTTTTTGGCGAACGATTTTTCAAAACAAATAACAGTAGTAATTAAAAATAGACTGGCGAACGCGTGTGTGTCACTCAGCCTTCGTTGTCGGCCTCCGTCGGTCTATGATGACCATGGAAGACAATCCTAATGTCTACTCTGCTGGGACAAAAACAAAAAAAGCACCGCCTGTGCCCGAACATGCCGATGCGCGAATGGCAGTCGCTGTCACACAGGTTGCACTTGTGGATGGTCTCCGTGCTGCTGGGTCTGTGGGGTTCTTCCTGCGGGTCCTTTTTTTCATCTGCTACAGCAGTCAGTCTCTCTTCACCCAGCCTTACACAAAAAAGCTCACGAACTTCTGTGCTTCAATTGGCTCGCTGCATTCACAGCGTTGGTAGGCGGGTCCTTCTTGCTAGGTTTTCAGTCATTGGTTCTTCAAGGTTTCAGAAACCCAATTCAAGGCTCTTATTAGTCAAATGAGAGGTCAATCATATCTGATCTGTTCGTGGCTGTGTCTGTAGTGGAAGAACTTTTTTTTTTTTCAGTGCGTGCTTGGAGGCAGCGCCCTCGTGCGTCCTAGAGCGCACGAGAGCGCCCTCGTGCGCTCTGGGACGCAGAGACTTGCCCGCCCGCGGTACAACAGAGTGCAAGAGGTTAAGTCTGCTCCTGTTTGCAATAGCCATTGAACCACTCTCTACTGCACTTCGTAACAATCCCTCTATTACAGGAATTCTCAGATATGGAATGGAGCATCATGTATCTGTGTATGCAGATGACCTTCTGTTGTACATCTCTGATTTTTAAACCTCTGTTTGTAGAGCTTTTAATATCTTTAATTCCTTTGGTGCTATTTTGGGCTATAAACTAAATTTGAATAAAAGTGAACTCTTTCCTTTAAATAAAGCAGCAGAGGAATATCCATTGCACAGTCTACCCTTCAGGATAGTATGACGCAGCTTTACTTATTTAGGGGTGGAGGTAACCCATAAATTCAATGAACTATATAAATCAAATCTTACTCCCCTCCTCACCTGTATACAAGTAGGTTTTGATCGTTGGTCAGTGATGAATTTGTCTTTAGCCGGCTGTGTCAATGCAGTGTAAATGAACACTTTGCCTAAACTCTTGCATATATTTCAATCTATACCAATCTTCCCTCCTCTTAGTTTTTTTTTTTTTTTATAAAATTGACACTACTATTAAGGAACTTATTTGGAATTTTTAAAAAATCCAAGGATTAGACAATTTTTACAGAGACCTAAAGAAATCGGAGGTATGGGCTTACCAAATATAAAATTTTATTATTGGGTGGCTAATTTAAGAATTATTCAATTCTGGTTGCACTCTGAACTCTTCCAAGCTCCACCTGTTTGGCTTACAATGGAATCTGCCTCTTGTGGCCCAGTATCTCTGTCAGCCTTAGCTCACTCCATTAAAACTTCCTCCCCTGATTATACAAGAAATATCATCATCAAGACTTCACTGAGAATCTGGAATCAATTCAAACGTAGTTTCCATCTTCAAACATATCCGATCTCTGCTCCTATAACCACTAACCATTTGTTTCCTCCATCCTTAGTGGACGACGCATTTAAATCCTGGTTCAACCTTGGCATTAAATCATTCAAAGATCTATATGTTGATAACTTATTTGCTTCCTTTGGCCAGTTGTCTGATAAATTTGAATTGCCTAAGCATCATTTCTTTAGATATTTACAAACCCGTAACTTTGTGACCAAAACATTCCTTCATTTCCCACGTTCACCTGATAATTCCCCTATGGATATCTTCCTAGAGCCTATAAGCAAATTAAAAGAAATGATTTCTCATATTTATTCCTTGATTCATTCCTTTTGTTTGGTCTCTCTCAATTCTATCAAAATATCATGGGAAGCAGAGTCAGGCGATAAGGTTCCAGATGATCTTTGGAGAACTATTCTCTACAGAGTACATAAATCATTTATTTGTGCAAAGTATGGATTAATTCAGTTTAAAATTGTACACCATCTCCACTTCGCTAAGGTTAAACCGTCTAAAATTTATAGAGACACAGACTCAATCTGTGACAGATGTCACTTAGCTCCAGCAAACCCTGTCCGCATGTTCTGGTTGTGCCCTGCCTTGCAAACCTTCTGGGCAGAAATTTTCAAATCCCTATCAAGTGTTATTAGAAAATATATTGAGCCTAATGTTTTGATGGGTTTGTTTGGGACTGCTTCGACTGTATTGCTCACATCAACAGAATCAAACTTTATTGCTTTCGTCAATTTATTGGCTAGACACACAATATTACTCAAGTGGAAATCTCCAACAGCTCCTTTACACGTTTAGTGGATAAAAGAAATCCTCAGTTGTTTCAATTTGGAGAAGATTTGACATGAGCTAAGAAGCTCTAATGAGAAATTTTACAGGACTTGGGACCCTTTTTTTTTTTAAACACGTCAAACAGTTACATTTTCCCAATACTTCTGACCTTACATGATCTACTTGGGCATGGCAGGCAGTTTTTTTTTTTTTTTTTTGCTTTGTGTGTTTTTTTTTTGGGGGGGGGGAGGGATTTGTTGCTCTTGTTTTCTTAATGTTTGTTATCTCTGATTTAAATATGTAAAGGGGGGTACTGTAGTCTGACCCTTGTTCTCTGTAATCTACTTAATTTCAATAAGACTGAGTTTTCCTATATTGTTGAATTACTCAGCTGGTTTTTACTGTGTTGATGGTACATTTATTACTCGCCCTAACCCCCCTTGTATGTATTTATTTTGCTGCATTGAAAAATTAATAAACAGAGTTTTGAAAAAAAAACTTATTTCATAAATGTTATTGTTTTGACAATTAATACATGTCTCCAGTTCTAATTATAGTAATTAAAATAAAACTGTTACAAATCCTGAGTGGTGCAGCATTAACTCCTGACTGACCACTGCTTACTAAAACAGTTTAGTAACAACAGACCTAATCTACTGCAATAATTTAGGCATGAAAAATAAGGCTCCTGGTCAAAACAACAAAAGAACCAAGTGTGTAATTAGTGGGAACAACTTCCACACCTTATTGCTGTGAAACACATACTTTAAAACATTTTAATGGAATGCAGGTATTTATGAATAATTCGTGAAAGGCTTTTTTTTTTAACCGCTGAGACTTCTTTCACTGCCTCCATTTGTGGATTAGCATGAATTCAGTGCATTGCAAAAATGTGTGAAATATGTAGTACCCTACAAAGGAAACACACAGCAATTATACAGTTGATAAAAATTAAGACTGGAACTGGACTTTGATGTCTGATTTATCATGGTAAATGGCGTTCACTTATGTATCGCTTTGTCTCATCCCTGGATGGCCAAAGTACTTCACAGATTCAGCTATCTACCCATTCACACACGCACACACACACGCACACACACACACACACACACACACACACACACACACACACCAGGAGCAAGTTGGAGTTCAGTGTCTAGCTCAAGGACACTTCCACATGCAGACTGCAGAGAGAGCGGGAATCAAACCACTGACCCTCCAATCAGAGGTCAACCACTCTCTATACCTGCACCACAGCCACCTCCACTACGTTCTTCCTAAGAAGACTGATTGTCACGTTACTACTAAGCAAATGACAACATTGTTGGCTGGCCAATCAGAAGAGTTTAAAGGGATTTTTCTCAGTTTCACTCTTTGTGTAGTTCCTGCACTTTGCCTTTTCAGTGTAGCAAAAATATTCATGGTCTGCAGAAGATGTAGACTAACTAGTTTTATTTTTATTGTCCAAATACATGCAAGATTTACTAATATTTTGTGCTACTGCTAGCCTAGTAACAGTACAGTACTGAGCAGATTTAAAGCGACACTATGTAAGATTTTTACCTTAAAATAATGTTTCCAAAATTACTTTGATGGTACATCAGCCTTTGACCAGGTGAATGTCACTTCCCCCATAGCCTGAGGTGGTCCGCATTGCCTGCAGCAGCTCTGTTCTTGGTGGGAACACAAAAACGACAGCTATGGCGACTATGAACTCAGTCCCAACAGCCAATCACAAGACACAACCTAAGTCACCAACAACAAAGCACCCTGTGATTGGCTGTTGGGACTGAGGTCACAGTCACCATAGTTGGGAGATTACTAAAACACAAAACGAAGGGTACGGAACGATCCGTTTGTGTTATCTATGAAACGTCCCATCAGTGTTCCATACATGTTCCGGATGTCTACCGATCCTGCCTGCTGTCAGTTCTATGTCAGTTCTATGTGCCTTCTTGCATGTTCCCTACGGAGTGGTCCTACTAGCTAGTGGTGTCAAGTGTGCTACAAACTTGTACATGTAACATTAGATACGGAACCTTTCTTACGGAGTGCTAGCGGTCCTGCTACATTTGTTCTGTCTGCGCTCCATAGGAAACATTCCATAGAACGTTCTGTATGCTAGTGGTCCCTACATGTTCTGTACATACTAGGCCTCAGAAACAATTTGGTTATAAAGCATATTTTTTAATAAAACGGGACCTCCTGGGAAAAAAAAATGCTTTTTGTGATGCATCGTTTAAATTTTTTTTGTCATTTTACAGGGACAGTTTCTTTATAAAACATTTTTTTTTATAAAACTGAACCCATCGGGAAAAACATGGATTAATGTACGGACACAACCGGGCAACCTGCCAACCAATAAGCCTTATGGTATGTTCCTTAATTTCTTATTGCATGTATTTATTTACTGATAGCTGCTATTGTGTTTATTTACAACCGTCAGGTACGGAACACGCCAAATGCTAAGTGCGTACTGTGGCTCATGACGAAGGCACATTGAGATAGAACTGACAGCAGACAGAATCGGTAGACGTCCCCTACGGAACATGTACAGAATGCAGACGGAATGTTAGTAGGCACCCCATAGTTGTAGCCTTGTAGTCTTTTCTGTGTTGCTACCCAGAACAAGGAGCTACATAGTGCTACTGTAATTCAAAACAATGATAAACAGTACTAGTAGCAACATGTAGATCAGGTATGGCTACAGACTGCTTTGTTAATTTGAAAAAAGTCATATTCAAATTAAGAAACTGATAACTGAAGCTTGTTTTGGGAATTGTCTACACAAAAAATTGGGAAATTTTCAGACAGTACAACTTTAAGATATCTACTGCCACATTTGGCTAATTGCAAGTTTCTAATATACACATTTTTTTGTTATTTACAGTATTACAAATATTGGCAAGGAAAGAATGAAGAAATGTCAGATTTTTTTTTTCTGCGTAATTTTAACAATTTTACAGTTCTCTGCTCTGCAATACAACAGGCTAGACAACAACACCACATCTACACCACAGCCAAGCAGCTGGTTGAAGTAAAAGAAAATCTGATAATATACTTGTCTAAAAATCTCAAATCAAGCACATGGAAGTAATAGGGAAAAAAAAGAGAGGATATCACATTTTTACATCAATCAATGGTCATTGTTCTGCTATAAAGTCATGCTAAGAGCCCCTTTGATTAGAAAATGTAAAAAAAAACAAAAAAAAAACAGTCAGCACTTTTCTGGACTCAGGGCACTTTAAGGCTCCTGCTCAATTTAATCAGCATGCACATGTGCTGACTGTTACCATCTATAGCAGACAACAGCAGGATTAATATCTCTTAAAGCACTTAATTCCACCTGCCTTAATGCTTTAATCAATGCCTGGGGTTTGTTAGAGAGATTCATCAAACCACTTCCCAGCCACCCAGATCTAATCCACCACCCAGTCATAACAGGCACACTGGATCATGGAGGCATGATGTCCAGGACCATTAAAGGCACTTACAGATCTGTACTAAATGTTAAACTTACATCCTATCAGTGGTGGACCCTCAGGGCCAGCAAAGCCTTCTCTGCTGGCCTAAACACTATCAGAATTACATTTACAACCTACATTCTTATATTTGTTCCATGAGGATGTATTAAATTATTCCCAATAGTCTATTCTCTTCATTTTGTAGCTTTTCTCTTGGTTGCACTCCTTCCAGTAGTGTAATGCATGTTAGAGATTTTTTTGTCCAATCATATTTCAGCCATCTGTGTTGCCAGGGTCAAGCAAATCTGCCTTGGGCCTTCAGGAATTAACGGTGTACTCTGTAGGTTAAATTAACTATTAAACTTATCCTGTTGCTTTAACCAATCAGATGTCTTCTGTACGTCCAGGGGTACGCATAGAAGGCATCCAAGAACGTCGGCATTTTGACATCTTTTGAGTGGATGGTTAGACTCCTCCACCCACAATCCAGAGGATCCTAGCTAGGGAAACGCCAGTGCAAGGACTTCAAGATTCAAGATTTTTATTTGTCAGTACTACTATATGTACAGGACATACAGTAGAAATGAAATGCCGTTTCTCTCTCTCTCTTCAGTTGTGTGCGCAATATAAAAAAAACAAAAAGGATAAGGCTGGAAAAACAACAACAGCAGTCTATGTACAGTAATGCTGCCCGTAGTGGAAATAAAGATAAATGATAAAACCCAACAATCCTATATACTGAAAAAGTACAGCAGTAATACTCGTAGTTGCAAGTTCAATGCAGTAGTGTAGGTGCAGACAGTGACAGATGGGACTGCACATGATCAGTATTGCAAAACAGACTTCCTTAAGCAGCTAAAATGTGCTGTATCTGTTTAAATATAATAGCCATTTTTCCATCCACAATGGCTGACAGGGGAGAGGAAAATGATTTGCTCGCTGATATTTTAAAACATCAATTTTCCAGACAGACTTTTCAAGAAAAGCTGCTCATTGTGAAGAGAGGTCGGCCAACCCTGAAGCCAGCAGGCTCGTCTCAGCTGGGGAAAGGATTTGTCCATCACTTCCATATTAGGAACAAGTGGTATCCTTGGATTACAGCCTCCGAGGAGTGCTGCAAATTATCTTGCTGGGAATGCCTGGTGTTTGCAACTGATCAAGTAGATACTTGGAGCCAGTCAGGGTTTGCAAACTTGAGCTGTCTGTCATACCATGATGATTTAGGTAACGTTCGCGAAAAGTATAAAAATTGGTCTAAAATGGTGGCATATGCCGAAATTTTCACTTTTGGCGGTATGCATCATGTATTCATAATGACTTGGACATATACATAATGCATTAGTAACTTATATAGAATATTTCCATAACTTATAAGTAACTTAAACCAACTAATGCTGTGTGTGTTGCCAACATTCACAACTTATGGGCAACAATAGTCTAACTTCTGTATGGCGCAGTCATGCCAAACTGCCGTTGCCTCCCGATCCATGAATCCTAGGTGTGCAGAGATCATCTCTGTTCAACCCAGATGATTCTCCCTTACAAAGACCAAGCGGGGGGCGTGACTGACCTGGCAGAGCTGTCAAATCTGCCAGGTCAGTCACGTCTAAAACAGTTGATGTGACACGTCAAGAAAATCAGATGACAGTTGTCACAATCTGGCTCAAAGGCACGCGAACTGATGGCGATAAAACAGTTTATTTTCAATAAAGTGAAAAAAAAAAACAAGATAATGCATGTAGTGTACTTTTGGTGGGAGGCGCAGCCAACAGGAAAGTGTGATTTATCATGGAAAACAGCTGCGCTTCAGACGATCAGCTAATTGGACCCTCCTCCTCCGGTGTTCTCATATTTTGGCACATCTATCAGAACAACACTGGACAGCTGATGGTACAGATCAGTCAAATGGAAAAAAAAAAAAAAACCCCGACAGGTCCCATTATATGAACAAATACGTGTGTTTAACTCTGAGTGTGTGTGTGTGTGTGTGTGTGTGTGGGTGGGTGTGTGTGTGGGTGTGCGCGCGCGCGCGTGCGTGCGCTGCAGGCAAAGAGCTCTGTACGGGTTTTTCCTGTGAACCAACGCTGCAAATATGGCATTTGCTCCGCGAATGCGGGACATATCAGCCATATGCTGGATACGTCAGAAAATTTTCAGCATGCTGAACATTTATTTTCAGAGGAGCTCGGCGAACTACGCTGTGTACCAGCGTGCTTCAGCATTCTTCAGTGTGCTCTTAACTTAGACAAAACTGAGCCATAACTGATTCGACGTACCCCAGTGTATTCTCCAAATTTTTCATACGTTTTGGCTGCCTAAATCGTCTAGGTGTGACAGGGCCTTAACCAAGGCAGCAGTGAGACACCAAAGCACAGCTGCCAGCCAGACACTTACAAGCAACAGTACTTTTAAACCTTTGGGGAAACAAGAGTAGATCTGCAGCTCAATGAACAAGTGTTCAGGGAAATGGAGCTCTACAATGAAAAGGTAAAGATTTTTAAAACTATAATTTTATAGTTAAAGTTATCTTTAACATGCTTTGTGTGGACGGTCCTATAGGCTATTTTTATGGTGTTTGGTATGAATGACACTTAAATCAGGTAGATCACCACTGCAGGCCTAGTTGTAAAATGCATGGTCCGCCACTGCATCCTATATACTGGAGTACAAAGGTGGGTTGCCAGTGAATGATAAAGGGCAGGGGTAGGTCACCTCTATAATGGAAAGAGCTATTTTATCTCCGCCAAGGAAGTAGTCTTTTTGCCAGTGTTTGTTGGTTTGTTTGTCTGTCTGACTGTTAACAACATTACTCCAAAAGTTAAGAACGGATTTTGATGAAATTTTCAAGAGAGGTGTGTAATGGTATGGGGAACAGATGATTAGATTTTGGTGATGATCTGAGAGTGCATACCTCCACCAAGGGCTTTATTTGTATTTGTGCAGCAGGATTACACAAAAACTACTGGATGGATTTAGATTAAATTTTCACCAGAGGTGGTTCTTGGGCTACAGAGGAACCCATTACAGTTTGGTGATGATCTGAAAATGCATACCTCCGCCAAGGCTCTTATCTTCACACAGAGTGTTAGCAACAATACTCCAAAACTACTGGACAGACTTTGATGCAATTTTCACTAGTGGCTCTAGGCCTAGACACAAACCCTTTACATTTTGGAGGCGATCCAGGAGGGATAGAAGGAGCCTTGGCGGAGGTATGCGCTCTCCGAGTGCTTT
The DNA here is from genome assembly GCA_020510985.1 of Pholidichthys leucotaenia. Lineage (NCBI taxonomy): Eukaryota > Metazoa > Chordata > Actinopteri > Cichliformes > Pholidichthyidae > Pholidichthys > Pholidichthys leucotaenia. The sequence continues at coordinate 263,871,304 of CM035843.1, forward strand.
TCTAGTTAATCAACTTTTAGACAAAAAAAAAACAACTTACTGTTAACCTTGTTAACCTTATTTTTTTCAATTAAATTTTCTCTTATAAATTGTGTCTTTTCTAATAAATATGATGTTGGGTTTTTTTTGTAAATTAGCAACTTTTGTATTTCTTTTTATAGAACATTTTGGGTATTTTCTCTTAAGATTATGTTTTTTTAACCATAAATTTGTAACTTTTTTGGGGAAAATATTTCTATGCTAAATTTGACACTTTTTTAGTTTTAAATTTGCTAATTTAGGAAGCATTTCTCTTCAATGTGTAGCTTTACTTGTGAATATCCTAGTTTTTTCCCTATATATTTTCTCACGAAGTCACAGGGAGCCTCTGTTATAAGGACAAAGCATGTTGCTAACTCCATGTGCATATATATAGGACTCATCCCAAGAAAATAAAAAGGTCTGGATCAAAACTATATGCAAGTCTGCTAGCACGTAGTATGCTCAGAATAAACACAGACTCACCCTCTGCTGAATCGTTGCATGTTTGTGTTCCATTTCTCTCTTCTCCATGGCTGAATCAATGACCAGCTGATCCAGCTGAAAGACCGGTCACAGATACAAAATAATCAGTCTATATGCTGAGGAAATACACTATATGCAGTAGTAAAATACACACTGCAGAGCTACTGTCATTCAAAAAAGCAAAGTCAGCTTTTGTTGATGAAGAATCGAACCTGTGCCAGCAGCTACACGTTAATATTAGCAGCAAACAGATTTAATGGAGCCTTTTCTTCTTCACTTTGATTGACTCATTACATATTACCCGCCCCATAGTTAAACAGAAACCATTAAAATCAGAGTGAGCAGATGAGCTGGTGACAGAAATGATGACGAGGAGGATTGCATTACCTCTGCTGCCAGTTTCTTCATGTAAGGGTCAATTTCATCCAGCAAGTTGTAGCCTTGCTGGAAGAGTGAGTACTGGGCGTGCATGAATGACAGCATCTGAGAAGGACAAGTTCATCATCGTCCAGAAGAACCACAGAGATTAAACACATTCAATGTTAAATGTAATCTGAACATGAAAGGTGCATCTGCTTAGACTTACAGCATCCAGGATCTCAAACTTCTTCTTTGCTTGAAGCACATTAATCTGCAGGGGAAAAAATAAATAGATTTCTTAATGATCATGCCTTAATTATTGCTGGGATGGCATCACATACTGCTTGAGAAAAACTACTCAGATAACTCCCCCTAGTGGATATTATTCAGGGTTTTGGGGGTTCTTTTGCCTTAAAGCGTTGCATTGTGCATCATAACTGATGCAAACCTTAATTATATTTTGTGCTACATTTAAGAATTCACCTCCATAAATCACACATTTCCCCTCAGCTTTGACCTTTTTCTGCCTTGAGACATTTTCAGTTACGACTCGAAAGGGTCAGACAAAATGAAGAATGGGAAGAGGTCCCGGCCCTCACAGCTATCGCTCTGAATCAGTCTGCTCTGGTAGCCATGGGCAACGGACCAAAATAAACCAAATGCTGCATGAGACTATGGAGCGTAGAGCACGTTAGTCAAGCAGAAGGACGGGTGCAGACATCACTGCAGGCTAACAGGCTAACAGGCGACATCATGGTCATTCCCCACCTGGGCTGGCAGCATTGTGTTGATTGTGAAGACGTTAGAGGAATATGAAGATATAAATAACACATCTGTCCCCGTCAACAACCTGATTTGCTCAGATGTCACATGGCTTCATCTCAGACACAGGGGGCCGTATTACAAGGACGCTGTCGGTTGTCAGTGACACAGAACACGTTTATGAGCATTTCCAAATTCATTTCCTTATCACAACAGCGCAGAAACTTTCCGCCAGACACAAGTTAAAAACAGCTGTCCTATAGTGGTGGGCAGGTTGATCCAAATATCAACAACATCAATACCAGTGTAACAAGACTGATACTCTGTGTCTGTGTTGCCACTCCTGTCACAGCACGAAGCAGGCACACTCAGCCACACTTTGCTCCTCTTCCTCCTGTGGTTTTACCTCCTCCTCGCTCTTGTACCATCACGTGACTCAGCAGCACCAGGTAAACAAGCTAGCAAGCAGCAGTCACCAGCTGCCGGAGTGCTAGTGTTCCATAATTCTATGCTACTTATCGAGATGCGCTACCACAGTGCGCACACACAGAGATGGAGCAGAAGAATGGCAGAGAGGAAGAGAAGCACCGTGTCGTGTGGCTATATTTCCAGGCCAAAACTGAAACAACGGCAAACTGTACAATTTGTTAAAAGACGGTGAAATACAGTGGTAACACAACTAATTTATACAAGCATATGAAAAATCATCCAAAAGACAATGCCAAACTGCAGAAATGGAGAGAGGAGAGAAATAACCCACCCCTGGCCCCGACAGACACAGACCTCGACCCAGAGGCAGAGATCATTGGCAGAGGCCTTTCAGTAGGCAGAGAATATCCAGGTATTTTAGTCATCTTCAGCATTAGTTTATATTAATTTTCAAAGTGCAACTGGTCATTAGTTACTTTAGCCAACTCAAAAGCTATAAATTATGCTAAGACCTTGGTATAATACATTTATCCCATTGAAACATTTTATTTAAATGAATAAATTTACTGGAATTGAAACAAATATGCTGAATATGATATGGCTCAGATTTGATTGAATATAATTACCCTTTCGTGTTAACTGTGAAAGTGATACTGTATGTATTTACCTCTAAACTTTGCCCAAATTCTGTCCTGGGTTTTAGCCAATTAATAATCCAAAGGGAAAAATCACAAAGCACTTAAAGGTCATGAAAATTCATTCAGATTTAGTAATTTGATGATACCATCCACCTTAACCTCTTGCGCTCCGTTGTACCACGGACGGGCAAGTCTCTGCGTCCTAGAGCGCACGAGGGTGCTCTCGTGCGCTCTCGTGCGCTCTAGGACGCATGACGGAGATTGTGATGTAGGTGGTGTATGGCGTCCAAGCGCGCACTGAAAATAAAAGCTGCAGACACAGCCGCGAACAGATTAGTTCATCTGATTGACCTCTCATTCGACTAATAAGAGCCTTGAATTGGGTTTCTGAAACCTTGAAGAACCAATGACTGAAAACCTAGCCAGAAGGACCCGCCTACCAAGGCTGTGAATGCAGTGAGCCAATTGAAGCAGAGAAGTTCGCGAGCTGTTTTTTTTAAGGCTGGGTGAAGACTGACTGCTGGAGCGGATCAAAAAAGGACCCGCAGGAAGAACCCCACAGACCCAGCAGCACGGAGACCATCCACAAATGCAACCTGTGTGACAGGGAGTGCCATTCGCGCACCGGCATGTTCGGCCACAGGCGGTGCTTATTTTGTTTTGGTTCCAGCAGAGTAGACGTTATGATTTCTTCCATGGTCATAGACCGACGGAGGCTGACGACGAAGGCTGAGTGACACACACGCCTTCGCCAGTCTTTTTTTAATTACTACTGTTATTTGTTTTGAAAAATCGTTCGCCAAAAACCGCAATCACGGAAGCACAAAACCGCAATAATGGAATTATGTTTTGATCGGGTCGCGAGACCAGAACCACGAGCGGACCAGCGTCGCGTTCGTCTGACAATGGGGAAGAGAAGTTCGCCAGGACGCTGCTGTGAAGAGGTAAGGTGTTATAAGCTAAATTATTCTTTATTCCTGACTATTCTTCTGTAGCGGGGGGGGGGGGGAGCCGCGGTGACTGAGCTGCTGTCCCACATCCCACATGAGGCTAATCCGTCATGTAGCGATGGCCGATGTCCATCCTCTGTAGCGAGGGGGGGGACAACCCCCCCACACACACACAGACACAGCCCTGAGTGTCACCTTTCATTAGAGCCCAAAATGAAGCTTCTACATTGAATCATTCAAAAGTTACAGACGTTTTTCCAAACTGTGCCATTTGGCACAATTTGGCACAGTTCCAAAACGCCTGGGAACAGCCTGAGGAAAAAGCTGTGTAATATATTCATTTTTTGTGGTATTGTTACCAAATTTGGACCTCAGCTGGATAACACGTGGTTCTACATTTCTGTTGCATTTTCCAGCCCGGATCTGAAGCTGTGTGTTATTTGCAAGCATTTGTATCCAAAAAAACACCCAGGCCAAATTTATTTTCTTCAAGTTCACTATGTTTAGATGACTGTAACTCAGTGGCCGGAGCACTTAGAGAGATTATGACTGTTTTGCCAAAAAATTCAAAGTGTTTTCTTTTAAATGAGACCAACCCCATGAAGATGCTGCAAAGGATTGAAGAACAGCTTTCGATTTACTTTGGGCACATTATTTTTTGGCGTTTTTAGGAAAATTGACCGGAGTGCAAGGGGTTAATGATTACAAAGTATCAGTATCGGTGATACTGATCTGTATTTACTTGGTATCGGAACAATACCAAATCTTGCAGTATTGCACACCACTGCTGTCCTAATTAATCATTCAGAGGTGTGTTTGGGCATAATGTGAAATAAACCAATCACTGCCTTTGCTCTCATTCCCTTTAATAAACAGGGGCACGAAATCAAAGATGTGATGCGAACACAAAAGCGGTTTAAGTGGGAGGGCAACTCCATTTTATGGGCTCATTCACAGAGTGAAAATGCAATTAAAAGAAAGGAGCTTTTTAACTTTTTACCTTTTTCATATAAGTTTCCAGCCATTTTCTAATAAAACTAGTTTTTGTGAATTTTTTTTCTTGCTAATTTGTGTGTGTGTGGGTGGGGGGGTCCTTAAAAAATGTAACATTTTCCGTAAATTTTGAAAATTTTGTTTTTTCATAAATTTACAGCTATTCTCATAAATTTCTTTATATTTTTCTTTGTAAATTTATTAGCTTTCATCGGTAAAACGGCAGGATTTCTTATATAAATTTTATTCAACTTTTCTCATAAAACTCCAACTTTTCCCAGTAAATTTGTGATTTATTTTCCGGAAATGTTGTGACTTTTTTCTCACTAATCTGTGGGTATATCTTCCTCAGAAAAATTGCAAAAAAAAAAAAAAAAAAAAATCCCTAAATTTGTGAGATTTTTTTTGTATGCACAAGTTTTCAGATTTTTCTCATTTTATGTTTTTTAGGCTACTTTTCTTATGAATGTTGTAGCCTTTTTTCTTGTAAATTTATTGGTTGTTTTCATGCAAATTTATGAGTTTTTTCCCTCAAGGCCTCAGGGAGCCACCATCTATGGGTAAAAGGACCACATGTGGTACCGGAGCCGCAGCTTGCAGACCCCGTCCCTAGAAAGACATGCCGTGTGTGGTTTATCTGAGCTGAATATGCAGCGATATGTGGACTCTGTGGAGACGGGCTGGGCCAGGAGTCCAAAATAGTGTTGCTTACCTGCAGTACGTAGTCCAGTGCCAGGTGTCGGAAGCACTTGCGGGTGATGCTGAGCGTGCTGGTGGCCTCCTCGACCTCGTGAGGTTTGGTTCTAGGTGCCTGAGCGTTCTTCACCTGTGCTATTTCCATATCTTCACGCACTCTGTCAAAGTGCTTCTTGGTCTCCTTGAACTTTCGAACGTCCCTGACCATAAAAATGAAGAAAATTCAAGCAGATCAACTTCACATCTTTGCATTTTTTCCTAACAGAGGTGATGTTTGATATTTGGGCTAGAGTGGCTCAGCTATTTATAATTTATCTCTGACAGGATATCTAGGCTCCAGAAGGTTGTAGAAGTTTAATATTTAAAAAGATCAGAAAAGGGTGTCAGGGGTAACGAGGGCATGTTTGTTCTTTTAGAAGTTACAGACTTTGCCTTTGTTTCCCGCCTGTGCTGAATCTTTGATGAAACAAATTCTACAGGGGTCCCCCTGAAGAACATCAACTCAAAGGTAAACTCACTCCTTCACAAAGTTGTGCAACTGCTGCTTCACGGACCGTTGGGCTTGGTCAAACAGGATCTGAAACAGACAAAAATAAAAACATTGTGAGTTTCTCGTGTTTGACAAGTCACAGCTTTTCTTTCTTACATTACAGTAAACTGAATATACTTCAGTTATCATTGAAGAAAAGGAGGTTCAAACCCAAAACAAATCATAGTTTGACTAAAAAAATATAAGGAGGAAGGAAAAGGTGATTCGGTTAGGCCCGCTTTACACAGACGGAGCTCAAAGAGTGACCACTATGAGATCAAAAATTGGACCAATCTCAACAATCTCCTAAAACCTTGAAAAAGACGTTTTTGTGTAAATGTTTGGGAGATGTTTCTAATCTGAAACTTTCGTGGCAATCTACAGAGATCTTTAAAAGACCCCTCAGAGATCACCGGCAGACTGGGAGATTTCAGTGGGAGACCAGGAGAGATTACTGAGGGATCATTGAGAGTTTTTTGGGTGGCCAAAGAAGTACATTACTATATATTTGAGAGGTTTCTAGTGCTCTTCTACCCCCTTTACACTGGGGGAGATGGTTGAGAAATTGCTGAAAGATGAAAAAATTGGCCAGATCTCTCAACGATCTTTCAATGATCTCTCAGCCATCACCAAGATCTCTCAAATATCTCTTAATGATCTTCTAGTGATGTCAACAGGTGCCATGGTCTCCTCAAAGTTTTGACTCAGTCTAAAACAATCTCTCAACAATCACCAAAGGGAAGCTACCTCTTGACACTCTCTCAAAGAGCACTTAATGATCTCATCCATCTTGCAGTGATCTCTAAGTGATCTTTCAGTGAACTTTATTTGTCTTTCATTGAACACTCAGCAATCCCTAAGGGCCCCTTGACACAGCACGGAGATTGTTGAGAGATCAGACTAATTTTTGATCTTTGGGATCGCTTGGGAGATCCTTGTGTGTTTTGGACTGATTCAAAACTTTTGAGGAGACTGTGGCATCTGTGGAGATCATTAAAGATCATTGATGGATCAAAAATTGTCCAGCACTCTCAATGATCTCTCAATGATCTCCACTCCTGTGTAAAGGGGGTATAACTAATTTCTCAGCCATCTCTACCTTTGGGGTGGAGAAATTTGGCATTCATTGAAAGATCACTGAGAGTTCACTGGAAAATCAATGAGACTAATTGCTTCTTTATTGCTCAACAATCTCCTCACTCTTTCAGTGATCTCTCAAAGAATGCCAAATTTGTCTACCCCAAAGATAGAGGTAGCTGAGAGATCAGTGAGGGATTGCTGAGCATTCAATGAAAGGCCGATAGAGTTCATTGAAAGATCACTGAGAGATCACTGGAAGATTGATGAGATCACCGAGTGATCCTTGAGAGATCATTGAGATTGTTTTGGACTGAATCAAAACCTTGGCGGCTGCGGAGATCAGTAAAGAACACTGAAAGATCATTGAGAGATCTGGCCATTTTTTTGTTAATCAACGATCTCCACCCGTGTAAAGGGGACATACTGGAAATAACCATTACTTGCAACAACAGTAACTGTATATTTCATCTATATCTATATAAAAGAGACTCTGCAGTGTGGGTATGTACTGTATGTACAGTACTTCACAAAGTGAGTATACCCCTCACATTTTTGGAAATATTTTATTATATCTTTTCATAGGACAACACTGAAGATATGACACTTTGACACAATGTAAAGTAGTCAGTGTACAGCTTGTATAACAGTGCAAATTTGCGGTCCCCTCAAAATAACTCAACACACAGCCATTATTGTCTAAACCACTGGCAACAAAAGTGAGTACACTCCTAAGTGAAAATGTCCAAATTGTGTCCAATTAGCCATTTTCCCTCCGTGGTGTCATGTGACTCATTAGTGTTACAAGGTCTCAGGTGTAAATGGGGAGCAGATGTGTTAAATTTGGTGTAATCGCTCTCACACTCTCTCATACTGGTCACTGGAAGTTCAACGTGGCACCTCATGGCAAAGAACTCTCTGAGGATCTGAAAAAAAGAATTGTTGCTCTACATAAAGATTGCCAAGGCTATAAGAAGACTACCAACTGACATAACGCACGGCTCAGGAGACGCACACACACAGGCTTAGAGTAGTTCAAAGAGTTTATTAACAGCAGGGGAGAATGAGTGCGTGTCTGCGGGATGTAAATGTGTTGGTGATGGTGTCAGCTCCAGGCACAGAGGCAGGTGACCGTACAGCCGAGCAACCCTATGGAGAGAGCACAGGGAGAGAGTGACGGGCATACACCAACACAGGAGGAATTTATGGCGAGAGAAGGACTTACTTGGTGGGTCAGGACAGCTGGCACAACAAGGGGGTGAGGCCCGGAAGACAGCCACCTGGGGAGCTCCGTGCAGCAGCGAGGATTGGGCGATGGAGAGGAGATGTCCGCCGCTGGGAAATCCACCTGTGCACAGGGGAGAAGACTGAAGAGAAGAGGTAAGTGATCTTCTTACAACAATGGTTACGCTGAAGGGAAGTATGCTCACAACGGTGAGGGACGAAGTCTGACGGCTTCAGGCCGAGCCTCCGGGCGAGACGGCCTTTATCCCTCGCCGCTGATGATTGTCAGGTGCGTGAGCAGGTGGCGCCGCTGATGAATGGCGCGGCGTGACAGTACTCCCCCCTCTAGCAGCGCCTCCTGGCGATGGCTTATCCGGGTGCGCTCGGTGGAAGTCCGCGATGAGCGATGGGTCCAACACAAACGACGGGGGCACCCATTGTCGATGCTCGGGCCCATAGCCCTCCCAGTCCACCAAGTATTGCAACCCACGACCTCGGCGCCGGGAGTCCAGGATGGAGGAGACGGACCAGGCCGGATGGCCACCAATCATCCGGGGCGCGGGTTGCGCTGCAGGAGGAGGGCAAAGGGGGTCAGTGACTGCCAGTTTCACCTTCGACACATGAAAAGTGGAATGGATGCGGAGGGAGGGGGGAATAGCCACCCGCACAGCCACCGGGTTGATGATCCGGGTGATGGGAAAGGGACCCATGAAACGCTGTGCCAGCTTCCTCCTCTCGCCTTTTAACGTGACGTCCTGGGTAGACACATACACGAGTTGCCCAACTCTGTACGCCGGGGCAGGTCTTCTGTGCCGGTCCGCCACGGTCCTGTTGCGCTCCGCTGTGCGTAAAAGCGCATGACGCGCGGCAGCCCAGGTGGAGCGGAACTGCCTAAGGTGCGCCCTAACGGAGGGGACAGTCACCTCGTTCTCCTGCGCTGGAAACAGCGGGGGGTCGTAACCCAGGGACGCCTTGAAGGGGGACATCCCCGTTGCAGAAGAGCGGGCGGTGTTGTGGGCATACTCCACCCAGGCGAGATGGTTGCTCCAGGACGTCGGCTTGGATCTGGTAACACAGCGGAGCGCAGCCTCCAGCTCCTGATTGGTCCTCTCACACTGCCCGTTAGACTGGGGGTGATGGCCGGAGGAGAGGCTCACCTTGGCTCCGATGGCGTTACAGAAGGATCTCCAAACCTCGGACGAAAATTGGGGGCCCCGGTCCGAGACCACGTCCACCGGAATCCCGTGCAGCCTGACCACGTGTTGGACGAGGAGGCCCGCCGTCTCCAGGGCAGTAGGGAGACCTCGCAGGGGAATGAAGTGCGCCGCCTTGGAGAAACGGTCCACAATGGTCAGGACGGTGTCAAAGGAGTTGGAAACGGGGAGTCCGGTGACGAAGTCCAGTGCGATGTGCGACCAGGGCCTGCCGGGGACGGGCAGAGGCTGGAGCAGACCCGCTGGGGGGGCATTTCCCGACTTGCTGGTGGCACAGATTGGGCAAGCCCGGGCGTAGCGGGCTGCATCCCTCCGCAGGCCTGGCCACCAAAAGGACCGCTGGAGGAGGCTGATCATCCGAGAGGTGCCGGGATGACAGGTGAGCCGGGAGGTGTGGAGCCAGTGGATGACCTCTCCTCGGACCGCAGATGGGACGAACAGTCTTCCCTCCGGTCCGCCGCCAGGATCAGGTTCCACCTCCTGCGCCTTCCGGACCTTGTCTTCAATGTCCCAAGAGATGGCACCGAGGACGCACGACCTGGGCAGGATAGTGTGGGGCGTCTCCTCAGCCTCCACGGGGGTGAACTGCCTAGAGAGGGCGTCAGGCAGGCCGTTTTTGGAGCCCGGCCTGAAGGTGATCGAGAAGCGGAACCTGGCGAAGAACAAAGACCAGCGCGCCTGGCGGGCATTCAGGCGCTTGGCAGATCGTAAATACTCTAAGTTCTTGTGGTCCGTCAGGACCACAAACGGCAGGTCCGCCCCCTCTAGCCAGTGGCGCCACTCCTGTAAGGCGAGTTTAATGGCCAGGAGCTCTCTGTCCCCCACATCGTAGTTCCTCTCCGCCGGGGACAGGCGCCGGGAGAAGAAGGCGCACGGCCGTTTGGTGCCATCGTCAGGTGACCGCTGGGATAACACTGCTCCCACTCCCGTGTCCGATGCGTCCACCTCCACAATGCACTGCAGCGCGGGGTCGACCTGGCGAAGGACCCGGGAGGAGGAGAACTCCGCCTTCAGCGCCCTAAAGGCAGCAGCGACCTCTTCAGTCCACCGGAACGGGACCTTCGGGGACGTGAGGCGGGTCAGCGGTCCGACGATCGAGCTGAAATTTGGGACAAAGCGGCGGTAAAAATTGGCGAAGCCAACAAACTGTTGCACCTGCTTCCGGGATGCGGGAGTAGGCCACTCCACCACCGCCTTCACCTTCTCTGGGTCTGGGAGCACCTGATCTTGAGCGATGATGAATCCCAGGAAGGATGTGGTCCTAGCGTAGAATTCGCATTTCTCAGCCTTCACGTACAGACGATTCTCCAGCAGTCTTTGGAGGACCCGCCTCACATGGACCTGGTGCTCGTCCCTGGACCTGGAGAAGATAAGGATGTCATCCAGGTAGACGAACACAAAAAGGCCGATGAAATCCCGGAGGACGTCATTAATGAGGCGCTGAAAGACGGCAGGAGCGTTGGTCAGCCCGAACGGCATGACGAGATACTCAAAGTGGCCGTTCGGGGTACGGAAGGCTGTCTTCCATTCATCTCCCTCCCGGATCCGGACGAGGTGGTAAGCGCTGCGTAAATCCAGCTTGGTAAACCAGGTCGCCCCCTGGAGGGAGTGAAAGGCAGTGTCCATGAGGGGCAGGGTGTAACGGTCCCTCTCAGTGATGTCATTCAGCGCTCGGTAGTCTATGCAGGGGCGGAGGGATCCGTCCTTTTTCCCGACAAAGAAAAACCCTGCCCCCACGGGTGACGACGATGGGCGAATAATCCCAGCGCTCAGAGATTCCTTCAGGTATGTATTCATGGTCTCCTTCTCCGGCGCCGACAGGCTGTAGAGCCGACCAGATGGCAGGGGAGCCCCCTGGCGGAGGTTGATGGCACAGTCATATGGTCGATGCGGGGGAAGAGACATAGCTTTCGATTTGCTAAATACCATACCCAGGTCGTGAAATTCTGGAGGCACCAGTGACAGGTCCGGAGGTGCTGTATCCGCCACAGGGGGAGCCGCGGATGGGGAGCAGGCAGCGGACTGAAGGCAGGTGCCCATGCAGAAGGTACTCCATGCCGATACCCCAGCGGACCTCCAGTCCAGGACAGGGTTGTGGAGGCGTAGCCAGGGATACCCCAGGATGACGGGCGACACAGAGTTGGGCAGGACGTAAAATACCATCTCCTCCCGGTGGTTCCCTGAGATGATGACTGGGACGGGCAGGGTTTGGTGAGAAACTCTCCCAAGGGAGGCACGGGAGAGATGGACCAGGGAGATGGGGTGTTTTAATGCCCGACAGCGGATGCCCAATCGGGTTGCCAGGCCTTGTGAAATGAAGCTGCCCTCTGCGCCCGAATCCACCAGTGCGTGGGTGAGGTGCCCAGTGGGGTTGTGGCAAAAACGGATGGGCAGCTTTAATTGAGTGAGGGGACTTTGCCGATTGACGTCCGCGAGGCCCCCTACAGTGACTCGCGGACCCCGCCGTTTGGCCTTTGTGGGCAAAGCTCTATCGTGTGTTGACTGTCTCCGCAATACATGCAGAGACCCAACTCACGGCGGCGCTGTCTCTCTGCCGAGGAGAGCTTTGCCCAGCCCGTCACCATCGGCTCCGACTCCTCGGGGCACGATGGTGGCGGCGTCGCCAGGGGGCGAGCTTGGGGCAGGCGTAGCGGGACTCCCCGAGGGCGAGAAGCAGACGGCTTCCGTCCTGAGGAGCGCTCGCGCAGCCTGTTGTCCAAGCTGATAGCCAGTGAGGTTAGCTCCGCTAACGTTCCGGGGATATCCCGTCCAGCCAGTTCATCCCTTAGATCACTATTGAGGCTGCGGAGAAACAGGCCGCAGAGGGAGCGCTCCTCCCAGCCCAATTCCTCCGCCGCTACCCGGTACTCGATGGCATAATCCGCGGCCGACCGGTTTCCCTGCTGGAGAGCGAGAAGCCGATCGACCTGGACCGCCTCGGAACGAGAATGATCGAACACCTCCAGGAAGCGCCTCACGAACTCGGCATAGGTGAGGGTGGCATAACTGGGTCTCGCCATGATAGCGTAGGCCCAAGTTAGAGCGCGCCCCTCCAGGAGGTTCCCTATGTAGCCGATTCGACTGTGATCTGAGGGAAAGTCTCCGGGCACACGGTCAAACACGGACTCACACTGCATCACAAACCCCCGCGCTCCGCCGAGCTTTCCGCTAAAGCGAGCGGGGGTCGGAATAGGTGTGAGTCGGGCCGGTGCCACTGGAGCTGGCTGGACGGCCACCGGAACAGCAGGAGCTGCGCCACCCTGAGGAGCCGGGGGGAACGGCTGCTGGGGGTCCAGGCGGTCCAATCGGCCAGTGATAATTACTAATTGATTTAGGATGACCTGCTGTTGATAAGCAATTTGATCCACTCTAGCCTCGAGAGTGGTAAGCCGGTGTGCGAGCCCGCCGTCCGCCGAGCCGCTCGGCTGAAGCCGTACTGACATAACGCACGGCTCAGGAGACGCACACACACAGGCTTAGAGTAGTTCAAAGAGTTTATTAACAGCAGGGGAGAATGAGTGCGTGTCTGCGGGATGTAAATGTGTTGGTGATGGTGTCAGCTCCAGGCACAGAGGCAGGTGACCGTACAGCCGAGCAACCCTATGGAGAGAGCACAGGGAGAGAGTGACGGGCATACACCAACACAGGAGGAATTTATGGCGAGAGAAGGACTTACTTGGTGGGTCAGGACAGCTGGCACAACAAGGGGGTGAGGCCCGGAAGACAGCCACCTGGGGAGCTCCGTGCAGCAGCGAGGATTGGGCGATGGAGAGGAGATGTCCGCCGCTGGGAAATCCACCTGTGCACAGGGGAGAAGACTGAAGAGAAGAGGTAAGTGATCTTCTTACAACAATGGTTACGCTGAAGGGAAGTATGCTCACAACGGTGAGGGACGAAGTCTGACGGCTTCAGGCCGAGCCTCCGGGCGAGACGGCCTTTATCCCTCGCCGCTGATGATTGTCAGGTGCGTGAGCAGGTGGCGCCGCTGATGAATGGCGCGGCGTGACACCAACACCCTGAAACTGAGCTGCAGCATGGTGGCCAAGACCATACAGCGGTTTAACAGGACAGGTTCCACTCAGAACAGGCCTCGCCATGGTCGACCAAAGAAGTTGAGTGCACATGCTCAGCATCATATCCAGAGGTTTTCTTTTAAAAACAGATGTATGAGTGCTGCCAGCATTGCTGCAAATGTTGAAGGGGTGGGGGGTCAGCCTGTCAGTGCTCAGACCATATGCTGCACACCGCATCAAACTGGTCTGCATGGCTGTCGTCCCAGAAGAAAGCCCCTTTTAAAGATGATGCACAAGAAAGCCCGCAAACAGTTTGCTGAAGACAAGCAGACTAAGGACATGGATTACTGGAACCATGTCCTGTGGTCTTATGAGACCAAGATAAACTTATTTGGTTCAGATGGTGTCAAGTGTGTGTGGCAGCAACCAGGTGAGGAGAACAAAGATAAGTGTGTCTTGCCTACAGTCAAGCATGGCGGTGAGTGTCATGGTTTGGGGCTGCATGAGTGCTGCCGGCACTGGGGAGCTACAGTTCATTGAGGGAACCATGAATGCCAACATGTACTGTGACATACTGAAGAAGAGCATGATCCGCAGGGCAGTAGTCCAACATGATAACCACCCCAAACACACCTCCAAGACGACCACTGCCTTGCTAAAGAAACTGAGGGTAAAGGTGATGGACTGGCCAAGCATGTCTCCAGACCTAAACCCTTTTGAGCATCTGTGGGGCATCCTCAAACGGAAGGTGGAGGATGTCTCTAACATCCACCAGCTCCGTGATGTCATCATGGAGGAGTGGAAGAGAATTCCAGTGGCAACCTGTGAAGCTCTAGTGAACTCCATGCCCAAGAGAGTTAAGGCAGTGCTGGAAAATAATGGTGGCCACACAAAATATTGACACTCTGGGCACAATTTGGATATTTTCCCCTAGGTGTGTACTCACATTTGTAGCCAGCTGTTTAGATATTAATGGCTGTGTGTTGAGTTATTTTGAAGGGACAGCAAATTTACACTGTTATACAAGCTGTACACTGACTACTTTGCATTGTGTTAAAGTGTCATATCTTCAGTGTTGTCCCATCAAAAGATATAATAAAATATTTGCAAAAGTGTGAGGGGTGTACTCACTTTTGTGAGATACTGTATGTATGCGGCAAACTTTGTCCCCCTACTAACTCAGAAGCCACTTGACCGTGGACTCTCATCTCTTGCATGGCGATGCTACAATACCTGAAGAGTGCACCTGACAAGGTTTCACTGACCGCGTCACCGAAAATTGATAATTTTCCACTCAAGAACACAATAATCTGAAGGAGATTTTGCCATCAGTGTCCACTATATCATGTCTCCCCCAGAGGCTTTTCTCTGTAACTGCACCCAAACACTTCCAATTCCCCAAACTGCAAGATACACTCTGGTTTCACTGACTGTTTAACCATAACACAGGTCAAAGGTCACCTTTTTAACCGACCTTTACCGGTAGAGGTGTACGCCAGGGAAGAATCAAGCGCACCTGACACAGTTGGCAGAGTTTAGGATCCGCGGGTCTGTCTCCACAATACAGGTGGTGTGGACTGACGGGGAGCTGGATATGTTCATGCATTACCAAAACGGTTTTCTGCTGTGTCCAGTTACTTCTGTTCAAATTGTGTCAAGAGCGGAGAACAACTTCTAATGCAATAGGTATGTGCACCTGCTGCCATCATGTAATTTAACAGTGTATGTAATTATTACATTACGACAAGTCATACAAATGTTCTGTGTTTGCTAACTTCCTCAATATTTTTTTGAGTTCGGACTGTTGTTTATCCCACTTGCTTTGTGAGTGCAGAAAATATTAACAGCAAACTGATAGAAAGTGTGAATTATAGTGGATTAAAAATTTTTCTAAAAACACCCAGGAAATTGTCTTTTTTTGAACATACTGTACATCCATCACCAAAACCTCAAAATGGACTAAAAAACAAACAAAAACTTATCTTCTGACAAAAACATGAAAAAATAAAACTGGACCATTGTCCACATCTGTAGAAAAAATAAACCATTACATAGAACAAAAATCTAACCAGTAGTGTATGTAATGCCGACACTGTCAGAAGTAGGGTGCTGTCTGGGAAAGGGATCAGTTGTATGGAAGGCCATTCCATTCAAAATATTGCCATGATGTGTAGTTACATTTCTGGAGAGACACGTCAGGTCAGCATGAGCCATATATTCATTACAGCCCAGCTGAACTCTGGGAGGAGCAGAGGTTGGTCAAAAGGTTCTTCATGTCACTGTTGTAGTATCATCAGGACTAAAGACTGCATGTCTTATTCACAGGGTATTGCCGCTTGTTAAATATAATACTAACATACTTACAGTGGGGCAAAAGTATTTAGTCAGACACCAATTGTGCAAGTTCTCCCACTTAAAAGATGAGAGAGGTCTCCAATTTTCATCATAAGTATACCTCAACTATGAGAGACAAAATGAGGGAAAAAAAATCCAGAAAATCACATTGAAGGATTTTTAATGAATTAATTGGTAAATTCCTCAGTAAAATAAGTATTTGGTCACCTACAAACAAGCAAGATTTCTGGCTCTCACAGACCTGTAACTTCTTCTTTAAGAGGCTCCTCTGTCCTCCACCCGTTACCTGTATTAATGGCACCTGTTTGAACTCATCATCAGTATAAAAGACACCTGTCCACAACCTCAAACAGTCAGACTCCAAACTCCACTATGGCCAAGACCAAAGAGCTGTCAAAGGACACCAGAAATAAAATTGTAGATCTGCACCAGGCTGGGAAGACTGAATCTGCAATAGGTAAGCAGCTTGGTGTGAAGAAATCAACTGTGGGAGCAATTATTAGAAAATGGAAGACATACAAGACCACTGATAATCTCCCTCGATCTGGGGCTCCACGCAAGATCTCACCCCGTGGGGTCAAAATTATCACGAGAACGGTGAGCAAAAATCCCAGAACCACATGGTGGACCTAGTGAATGACCTGCAGAGAGCTGGGACCAAAGTAACAAAGGCTACATCAGAAACACACTACTCCGCTAGGAACTCAAATCCTGCAGTGCCAGACGTGTCCCCTTGCTTAAGCCAGTACATGTCCAGGCCCATCTGAAGTTTGCTAGAGAGCATCTGGATGATCCAGAAGAGGATTGGGAGAATGTCATATGGACAGATGAAACCAAAATAGAACCTTTTGGTAAAAACTCAACTTGTCGTGTTTGGAGGAGAAAGAATACCATACCTACTGTGAAGCATGGGGGTGGAAACATCATACTTTGGGGCTGTTTTTCTGCAATGGGACCAGGACGACTGATCAGTGTAAAGGAAAGAATGAATGGGGCCATGTATCGTGAGATTTTGAGTGAAAACCTCCTTCCACCAGCAAGGGCATTGAAGATGAAACGTGGCTGGGTCTTTCAGCATGACAAAGATCCCAAACACACCGCCTGGGCAATGAAGGAGTGACTTCGTAAGAAGCATTTCAAGGTCCTGGAGTGGCCTAGCCAGTCTCCAGATCTCAACCCCATAGAAAATCTTTGGAGGGAGTTGAAAGTCTGTGTTGCCCAGCGACAGCCCCAAAACATCACTGCTCTACAGGAGATCTGCATGGAGGAATGGGCCAAAATACCAGCAACAGTATGTGAAAACCTTGTGAAAACTTACAGAAAACGTTTGACCTCTGTCATTGCCAACAAAGGGTATATAACAAAGTATTGAAATGAACTTTTGTTATTGACCAAATACTTATTTTACCGAGGAATTTACCAATTAATTCATTAAAAATCCTTCAATGTGATTTTCTGGATTTTTTTTTTTCTTATTTTGTCTCTCATAGTTGAGGTATACCTATGATGAAAATTGGAGACCTCTCTCATCTTTTAAGTGGGAGAACTTGCACAACTGGTGGCTGACTAAATACTTTTTTTACCTCATTGTAAGCATGAGCAATATGAAGGCCTGAAGAGTGATTATTTCTATCTTGCACACACAAGCTATTATTTTGCTGAATTTACAGTTTAAAGTGCAACCAGATAACAGTTGGTGTGAACTGGCTCCATATAAATAAAGCTGAATTAAATTGGAAAAAAAATCATTTGAAAGTTATCTTGTGTGCACACGAGTTAAAAACAAGTACTTTTCAGAACTTTAGGGGCTCCATAGATTTTTATATATTTGGTATAAAACACTTAAGTTCAATGAAAGCACGAAGGTGCTGATGCCTTGGTGCCAGAGCCCTGGGGGAGGTATGCATTCTCGGATCATCACCAAAATGTTATGGGTTCCTCTCTAGCCCAAGGACCACCTCTGGTAAAAATTTCATCCAAGTCCATCCAGTAGTTTTGGAGAACACACATGCACAGTGAAAATAATCTGCACTTCACATGCCTGTACTGTTGGCGACAGCCAAGAGCCACCAAACTGATTTGAACAGCTGCAATCCAAACATAAAAGAAGAGCACGGTGGCAGAGGTTTTAAATGGCAGAAGTGATGGAGGTACGTGAATACAATGATAAGCAAGACGAACAGGAGCTGTTGCTGTTTAATGGCAGAGGAAGAAAACAGACAGGCAAAAAGAAGGACATTTGTTCACCCACTATTGGCGGATTAAATTAAATTAAATCACCCTTTATTGTCATTCAACTGTACAACCGATCATGTACAGTAGAACGAGATTGTGCTTTACCTATCTACTGTGTTAATCACACACACCCCAAGTGTAGAATCAGAGGGCCACTGCCATGCAAGGCGCCGCCACAAATTTCCCTCCTCCATTCCATTATTGCTGAGCACCAAGCTGGATGGCAGGAAGTTCCACTTTTACATGGTCTTCAGCATGACCCGGCCGGGATTTGAACCCCTGCCTCCCAGGTGTGGGGCAGATGCTCTACCAACTGAGCCACCACTCTGGTTGCTCAGTACTTCCCTGTGGCAGGAGTTTCCAGGCGCATGCACAGTTCACCGCGACCGTTTGCGGGCGAGGAATGTTGGGACTTGTAGTTTTTAGGGAGTTTTTAATGAGTTTTACCTTGTCCTTCTTCTGCAAAACTAAACGGCAAAACCAGTGTGAAAACAATTGATGTGATGAATAAATGGTGTAGTTGCTGAATATGTTTTTTTTTTCAGTAATTGCTATTTTATAGCAGTTCAACTCCACATGCTGTAAAAAAAGTTGCACTGCTTCATCTAGTGGCTCGGCATAGTTATTACAATACCTTTTCCCCTGGCTTCATTGACGTTAAAGGTGAGTTAAATTTGTGTTTATTTCGAAAACAAAGCCTTATCTCGGAATTCTGGCAAATTAAAAGTCGAGAAAATATGGTGATGCAATGATACAAGCCTTTAGTTGCACTTAATTCTGACTGGGCGAGCTGAAACAGAGAGGCGGGCAAGGGCAGATGAAGACACACACACAACCATCCACACACAGACACATTGAGTGATTACCGTATGCCTCCATTTTCACCGAGGCATAATTAAGTAAAAGAAGTAAACATTTGCTTGTAATTTACAACAGTGTATGACTGGAAACCAGTAGAAATGATAAAGTACCTTAAATAAGCATCACTTTATTATTAGAAGGTATATTAAACTGATCCCAGTACAATAATGTTAGTATGCAACTCTATTAAAACACCTGAATGTAACCAACAGAGGGCGATAGAGAACACGCTTCTTTAAAAACAAGGCTACAGTAAACTATGCAAATTAGGCAGTAATGCTTGATGGAATGAATGAATGAAGCGGAATGGTGCACAGACTCAGTCACAACAACACGCTGCCTTCTGCTCAGTGTTTCACATCCAGGATCCCTCCAGTGTGGTTCTCCCTGTGAGCCCGGGTTGTCTGCTGCTGCTGCTAAATAGGTCACTCGGGCAGGGAGGGAGGGAGGCTTCCACTACAATGCAACACTGCACAGTCTGTATCCACAAACCAGTCAAATTGTCACAGCGCACGTGTCATTGCTACAACTGAGCAGCTCGACTGCTTAAAGGGGTTTTGCCTTCATCCTGCCTGAATAATTGGATCTACAAGTGTACGCCTGGATTAGAAGATTTCATCTGCCGGGCCCTAAAAAATAGGCTTATGGGTGTTTTAACTCCGGGATTAGAGGCACTGATGATGAAAAGCACTTTCCTTTTGTCACTGTCAGCAGTGCAGAGAGGGAGCCACAAAAACAAACAAAAAAAAAAGAAAAGAAAAGCTAAATGGCTTTGACCAGACTTGGAAATAAAGATGTGGCGGAGATGGAAGCGGTCACTTCTACCATACTGCTGTGACAGCTCCAGGGAAAACATGTTTGTTGTGATGGCAGGCTACGCCCGCATTTTACTGCTCTGTAAAACCAGCGGGTCCAAACAGGGCAGTGAGTGAAGCAACAAAGCAGCCTTCCTATCCTGCTACCACATCTAAAACCAGAGTGACTGAGCACTACCATGCTGAAGCACCCTATTTAACCCAGCAGTAAGGGGGAGTCAGGCAGGCCTTCAGCTTCTCCCAGCTGAAGTGTTTAAAGTGACCCCAGCCAAGCCAGCATGTCCATGTGGGCCCCACTAAAGGATAAACCTGGGCTGTCTTATGGGTTCCATCTGTGTTTGCCTATATGGGCTTTATCTGTTTACCTATTTTCAACTTATTTGCTCATAAATTTGCTATTGTCTTGTAAATTTGTGACCTTCCCCCCTAATTTCATACATTTTTCTTGAAAATTTGAAACTCATAAATTTGGGCTCATCACTGACGACGATGAGAAGGCATGCAGGGCGGAGGTAGAGAATCTACTGCTGTGGTGCTCAGCAAACAACCTGAAAATAAACATCCTCAAAACCAGAGAACTCATACTGTACTTCAGGAAGAACAGACAGGACCACCCCCCTCCTCATAAATGGAGACTGTCCCCACCTTCAGCTTCCTGGGCACCCACATCTCCTCTGACCTCTTCTGGACTGTCAACACCAAGGCCCCGGTGAAGAAAGCCCAGCAGCGGCTGCACTTCCTCACTGACCTCTTCTGGACTGTCAACACCAAGGCCCCGGTGAAGAAAGCCCAGCAGCGGCTGCACTTCCTCCGTATCCTGAGGAAGAACAACCTGGACCAGAAGCTGCTGCTGGCCTTCTACTGCTGCTCAGTGGACAGCGTGCTCACCTACTGTCTGGGTGTGTGGTACGCCGGCTCCACAGCCGAGAACAGGAAGGCTGTGCAGAGGGTCATCAACACCGCTCAAAAAAAATCATCGGCGGCCCTCTGCCCTCCCCGGAAGACATCTCCAGATCCTCCTGTCTCTGAAGGATCGAGGGCATCACAGGAGACCCCCCCACATCCCGCCCACCACCTGTTTGACCTGCTTCCCTCTGGACGATGGTTCAGATTGATCAGGTCCCACACCAGCAGACTGGCAAACAGTTTCTTCCCCTGGGCCATCCAAACTGTAAACAGTCAGAGGCCCCACCCCCTCCCTCCGAACGCTCACATGCACAGAACTGAAGACCTTTTAATTACCATAAAAAACTCACCTGTCTTTGCACTCCGCACTTTCATGTATATTGACCCATCCATGAAACCACTGACTCATCTGATATAATTGTTATCATTCTACCTTATGTGGCTATTTTATCCAAATGTGTGTTTTGCATCTCTGTGTTTTTATTTATATTTCTTTTTTCATACTTACTTCACAGTAACCTGATGTAGCACCCACAATTTCGTTGTACTTTACAACTGTAGAATGACAATAAAGCCTGTTCTGTTCTATTCAAAATTTGCAACTTTTTTTTTTTTTTTACTGTAGACTTGCAACTTTCTCATAAATTTGTGATTTTTTTCTTGTAAATTTGCAGCTTTTTTTTTTCCTCATAAATTTGTTAGTTTCCCTTGTAAAATTGTAACTTTTTCTTGCATATTTGCTAACTTTTTCTTGTAATTTGGGGAACTTTCTCAATTTGTCACTTTTTTACTGTAAACTTGCAACTTTTCCCTCATAAGTTTGTCACTTTTTTCCTTGTAAATTTGTGACTTTTTTCCATAAATTTTCAACTTTTTTACTGGAAACTTAGAGCTTTTCTTCATAAATTTTCAATTTAGTCATATGATACTTTTTTTGTTAATTTGCAACTTTTTCAAAATTTTTTCTTGTAAATTTGCTAAATTTTTCCTGTGAGTTTGTAACACTTGTGAAGTAATTTTGCCTTTTTTTTCTTGTAAATTTGCAACTTTTTTCTCTTAAATTTTCACTTTTCTCATAAATTTGTGACTTTTTTCTAATAACTTTGTGACTTTTCTCATAAATTTCCTACTATTTTTTTTATAATATTTTTTCTTTTTTTTTTTTTTTTTTACAAATTTATGAGAAAAAAAAATGTCAAAATTTATGACTTTTTTGTGTAATTTTGCCCAGGGCACAAGTACTGAAACCTGCTCACCCATGTTAATCCCATGTGGGGCCCAGTGAGTTTAAAGTAGGTAAACATGTTACCCACTCACCTGTACCACAGGTAAAGTCCATGTGGGCAAACATGGAACCCGCGGACAAACCCACATGGGGCCCATAAGACAGCCCTGCTTAAACCCATAGTGGGGCCCACATGGGCTTGCTGGCTGGGATGTTCCACAGTAAATCATTCACTGCGGTCAGCCCGTTTCCCCGAACGCAGTTTAACAAGGTATTTAAGCAGTGCTAGTGAGAGCTGGACACTTGTGCCCGCAAACACACCGTCACTCAAAATAAAATCAGCAGGGCTGTGGTGTCTGCTGCTGCCACAAAACTTCTAATGGTGGACTGGTTTGAGAAACTGGTATACAAGGGAAGGTAGTGGTTTAAACCAGAATCTTTAAAAAGTTGTCGTCTCAACCAGAAGCATCTCCAAGATGTTTGTGTGTGGCAGCAGGACTGCCGTGAAGCCTCCGAGCTCTGGGGGTGGTGCAGCCTGCAGCATTCCTGAGCTGCTTTGTGGAAAACTGACACCGTTCTTGCACAGGACCACAACCCAGTTTGTCACCCATGGGCCATTTTATCAGGTGCTGCAGTTTACAAGATCGCCTGATGTCCAATTACCCATTAACAGAAGCTCTACCTTGGTCTTGAAGGTGCAGCAGTATGGAACATTTTGGTTTTAAAATACAGCTACAACATACACAGGAGGAGGAAAAATGCCACAAGTCTGATATAAAGGAGGATGTCTGGATGGTTACACTCTAGAAGGGGTCAGGGGCCAAGGTAACAGCTTCAACATAAGTAACCCAAACCAGCTAATAAAAGAGAAGGTTAAAACAGACTGAAGAAAACATTTTCATAAAAAGATTGTCAACATTAAAACCCCTCAGTTTATGATAAAAATACATGCACTAGTGGGCCTTTGCACAAATAGCATCGACACTGCAATCAAAAGGAAGTTTGCTGTCAATTAATGTTCCCAGATATTTATACTGATTCACCACTTCAACAGTCTGACCATGAATACTAATGGGGTGAATGGGCGAAGGGTTTCTTTGAAAATCAATAATTATTTCTTTAGTTTTTGGACACATTAATGTCTAAAAAAGAAAGTTTACACCACTCAGTAAAATCATCCACTGCTGGACCAGGGACAGGATCTTCATCATTAAGCAAGGACACTATAACAGAATCATCTGCAAACTTAATAATGATGGATCTGCCCTCATTTGTGGATAAAACAAATAAAAGCGGTGAAAGAACACATCCTTGGGGGAAGCCAGTGGAAGATAGAACATCAGATAAAACTCCACTGACTTTCACCTTCTGGTGGTAGCTACCACCTACAATCCTCTGAAATGAGTAAATGAGGCACAAATTCACTTAAGCCCAGTTCAGACTACTCTTTTTTTTAAATAATTTTGTGGCTTTAATAAGGCCACCATTGACAAAGGATCAAAAAGGATGCTAAAGATGGCCATACAATGCTCAGGTCTGCTCTAGACTTACGTAGTGCTGCTCCCAGAACCAGATTCTTCCTAGAATATACAGTATAGACAGTCTTATCCCAACAGATGCTTTGTTTGGATCTGATATCATCCTAGCAAAATCAAGCTGCAATAATAACTCTGTCTCTTATTTAACAGTGAAGCTGGAATGAAAATGAAAAAGAAAAAAAACGTCAAAGATGCCCAGGCCTTCTTTACGGACATGATATCAGAGTTAAGGAATTTGACACCATCAAAACATATGTATCTGTTTTCTAATCATCCTGCTAATATGACACAGGCATGTTGGGACACAATAATGTAACAGACTCAGTCAAGCACGGTGGTGCAGTGGTTAGCACTGTGGCACCACAGTTTACTCTCAGCCGGGGGATCGTGGGGATCGTGAGATCGTGTGTTCGATCCCTGCCCCCGACCAACAGTGATCTGTGTGGAGTTTGCATGTTCTCCCCGTGTTGCGTGGGTTTACTCCGGGATTTCTCCGGTTTCCTCCCACATACCAAAAACATGCAGGTTAGGGATACGGAGCGCTTGCGCACGCAGCGACCGGCAGCTGGTGGCTTGTCACCAGACTGCAAAACAAATCTACCTACGGGTACAAAATAAGTAATTAAAAAAAAAAAAAAAAAGCAGTTGTGTTAAGCTCATGTTAAGTCAGTGAGGAAGAAAGTAGTTTTTTTTTTTTTCTTCATAGTATACTGTATCGTACATATCAATAGGCCTTTTCAAGTATTACTGCTTTGCATTCTGTAATTTTGTTGTGTCGTCAGTTTAGTCAATAAAACACACTTGTTTTACATCAACAATTTAACTTGAAATGCTAATCAAATGACAACAGCAAACATAAATAGAGTGCCTTAATTTGTATCATTAGTAGAAAAAAATGTGCCTGAAATATGATCTGCATTTGTCAGTTTTGCTATAAGGGACCTCCAAGAACATTTAACCTCACTTCAGGACATAGTGGCATCACATATTAGAAGAAACTTGCTAACAAACAAGAGTTATTCAGGTTCCTGTGACGTTCACTGTAATCTCAGCGCTCAGTGCTGTTATTTGACAATGTGGATTTTTCCTTATTTGCCCTCTGTATGATTGAGCTACGTTGCAAAGTAAAAAAAAAAAAAAGTTGCACCAGATACATTGCTCAATTTATAATATAGCATGAAGTGGTGATCATGGGGCTCCAAGCAGTGGTAGATTTAAAGATTTTGTACAGTTTACCAACATCATTTACACTGTAAAAAAAAAAGTTGTCTCAACTTAAAAAAGTTCGTGTTCGGGCTGCCTTAAAATTTTAAGTTGACTGAACTTGATAAGTGGTAAAGACACATAAAACACATAAACTCAAGTTCAGCCAACTTAAATTTTTTAGGCAGCCCGAACACTCCTAATTAAGTAGAATGACCCTAATTATTTTTTACAGTGTAAAACCTAAGGTGTGCCACACATTAGATAAATAAAAAGCTTATAAAGAAATTAGAATAATAAAAGAATTTTGATCATAGGCCCAGTTGTTGTTGAGATATTTGCAAAAACAAAATTGATGATTACAGCACCATCTGTGGGTGCAGTGCTTTGATTTTCAGTGTCTAAGTAGTGGGGATGAATTTCTGATCTGACTGTAAAATTTAATACTTCTACATCTTACGGTTTTTACTACATGTGCACTTTTAGAGGAGAAAAATAATAAAAAGATCTATAGGCTTCCAGTAGCTGCATTGCCTGAAACCCGAATAAAAGGGAAAACAGCATTCTGAGACAAAACTGTTTTCAAACAAGCAAGAAGTTCATAGAGGCTGTGAGATTATTTATTTATGTATTTATTTATTAATTGTTTGTCATGTTTATTTTATAGTAAAGGAGAGATCTCAAAAACAAAGAGCATATTTGATTATTATATAAGGACTGTTGCTGCTCAGGATGATTGATGAAAAGCAGTTTTGGAGGTTTTATCAAAGAACATACATTATTTTCAGTGTGGAAAAAAAAGCGAGTCATAAATGACGCTTCATTTGCAGAGAAAATTGCTTTTCTAATGCCTAATAAGAGACATGTGCAGTGTCATCTAACATGGGAAACCACTTAAAGAACATACTCAACATGCTATGAGCATATCTGATTCAGGAAGATTCAGCTTCAGGAAACAATACTGGAAATTTGTCTCAAAGTCCAATCTTGTTATAACCTAAATGTATTTTCTTGCTACAGTGAATCCCATCAGCCCCTCTGTGCATTAAGACTCGGCAGCTCTTTGTTCTGTCCGTCACCCTCTACATTTCTGTCACTCTCACTTAATGTCTAATGTATGCGGAGAGAGTTGAACACAAGTCAATAATTTATTACTTATTCAAATGGAGTTTCATGCTTGGATGATATAGAAACATAAAATGCTGGCCCGATTCTGCTGATATATGCACAGTACATGCATATATATTTATGAAATTCCTGGAAATCACAAGACTAACAGGATTGCTGGGCTATACTGGAGCTACTTATGGCATCCCTACAAACAGGTCATGCTATAGTCTGTCGTTTAGTGCTGGAGGACAGAGAAAGAGCCATGTTGTCAAGGGCTGTGACATGTTTTGTAGTCTTGTTGGATTTGTGTGCCCACATGGCCCTATGTGAAAAAGTAATTGCCCCCCAACTTATTCTTGGCTGCAACAACTGCAGTCAGGCGTCTGCAATAACTGGTGATGAGTCTTTTACATCACTGTTGAGGAATTCTGACCCACTCTTCCTTGCAGAATTGTTTTATTCCAGCCACACCGGAGGGCTTGAGCTTGAGGTCAGGAACTGATGGCCAGATATTGTCCTTCAGGGTTTTTCTAGTACAGAGCAGAATTCATGGTTACATCAATTACAGCAGGTCATCCAGGTCCTGAAGCAGCAAAGCAGCCCCAGACCATCACACTACCACCACCACGTTTGACTGTTGGTATGGTGCTCTTTTTTATAAAATAACTGTGTTAGTTTTATGTTATATGTAACGGGATGCATGTCTTCCAAAAAATTTTGCCTTTTGTCTCGTCAATCCACAAAATATTTTCCCAGAAGTCTTGGGGTCATCAAGATGTTTTTTGTGCAAATGTGAGACAAGCCTTTTGAGTTCTTTTTAGTCAGCAGTGGTTTTCACCTTGGAACTCTTCCACGGACCCCATTTTTTCCCCAGTCTCTTTCTTATTGTTGAATCATGGACCAGTGTCCAAACTGAGGCAAGTGAGGCCTGCAGTTCTTTAGATGTTGTTCTGGGTTTTTGTTTCTCACCTGCTCTTGATTTTCTTTAGATCGTGGCACGATGTGTTGCTTTGTGAGATCTCTTTGCCTGCTTCATTTTGTATTTACTCAGGTTATCTTGAGGTTAAGTCTAATATTAAAATTAGTTTGATGATCTGAAACATTTCAGTGTGACAAATATGTAAAAATAAAAGAAATCCTGAAGGGGGCAAATACTTTTCCACATCACTGTATGATCAAACACACATGCCATTTTGTGATTCTTTTTTCCATTTTAAGCACATCCAAGCATGTATGCAACAGGGACGGCTGGCACTCGGCGGCCCCTTTTGTCATTTAATATTCTTGAGCGTCTACTGTGCAGGGGTAACGGCGGCACAGAGAGGGACATCCTCTCCAAGCGGCAGATATGATCACCATCATATCTTATTCATCCAAGCGCTCCCCGAGCTGCAGGAGCACCACACAGTTAAATGCATGTGGCGTCTTTTCTGATTATAGTTCGAACATGTCAAAGATGCCAACAGAAAATGTTTCTGCATGTCGCATCTCAGGCGGAATCCTGCTCAACGCTCTGCTCTCACACCCTCCATCCTCTGGTGTGCTTTAGGCATCACAAAAACAAAAGAAAAATGTCAAGACATAGTGATATTAGGCTGAATTCACACTACCAGCCCGAAGTGACCCAGATCCACTTCTTTTGCACGGTCTGAACACACAAATCAGATTTCCACATTGGATTATTAGAT
Source organism: Pholidichthys leucotaenia (assembly GCA_020510985.1). Lineage (NCBI taxonomy): Eukaryota > Metazoa > Chordata > Actinopteri > Cichliformes > Pholidichthyidae > Pholidichthys > Pholidichthys leucotaenia. Next base: position 263,898,629 of record CM035843.1, read on the forward strand.
CAGATATGAGTCACTTTTGTATGTTTGTATAGGCAGGGCTTAATTTGTGCTGGGGCCTGCTGAAAAAAGACCTGGCACCTCTTACCGGTCAGGATCAGAACCCCTCGTTTCACTATGAAAATATGTAAATAAGTTTTTGTCTGTGTCTTGCTGTACAAAAAGTCCCTTGCTTGCCTGTTTTACCTGCAATTTAAACTGGATTTTAGCAGAGAGGGTGGGCATTTCAGGTGGCAGCAGCACGTAATTGAATTAACTCTCTAAATGGCAAAAGATAGGCAAGTTTATTGAATTGCTTTAAATCAGCCAATGTGGTTTGGATGTGGATCAACAGTATGGGGATCCCGGTGGAGATAGAACTACAGGTAGCAGCACCAAGGTATGAGTGATGTTGGTGCAGCTGCACCTGTAGCTAGCAGGTGCACAGCAAAGGGGAATTTATTCCTGCTGGGCTGAATGGAAAAGAGCAGATTATGAGAGGGACTTTACCCAGCCCAGCATCATCTCGTCTCCTGTCCATCATCTCTTCACTACTCCTTCCTTGTCAGACGTCCCGGTTCTATGCTGCACATTAGGTCACGGATTACAAAAGGACACCATACACCGCATTCTAGTACCTTTACCTTCCCCACTGAGCTGTGGGAAAGTCAGCCTCTCTGTGTTCCATGACCTGTGACTTCACAAATTAAGCACTGTGTATAGGATATGGGGTCACACAACGTCAGTGATAACAACCCGATCAGAATTCAAGCAACTTTTTGACTCTGTGCATGCAGCAAGCACTGATGTCATCAGGCACTTGCATCAATGTTAGCAACTGCTGCTAGAAGAGCTAAGGAGAGTCATCTGGCTTTCTTTCTTCCTCTGCACTTCATCACATACAGTAAAAACTGCTCGTCACCCTCCACAGCAAAATTTCAAGTATATATTTACAAAAACCGCATCGATTTCCATCATGAGTCACTCAACCATGGAGCGTTTGATTGTTGATGGTACAATGACACAAGCAAAGATGCATCGATGTGTGCATGCGTGCCCCATTAGGGGACAGATGACGGACTTTAGTCAGGAAGAGCCACTTATAATTACCAATGTTAACTATCTCGACATGCAAATCTAATCTGACCAAAACAACCAGAAATGAACAATATAACTCGTAATGTGAACTTAGCCTTTGTCCATTCTAAGTTCTAATGAACTGAAGGGAGGAAACGGGAAGACAGCAGGGCAAACATCAACTTGCAACCAGCTATTATCTTGGGTACAACACTGAGAACAACAGAGGTATAGATAACAAAACAGCATTATTCTCTTTATGAACTGAGCTGCGGACCTGGATTGTCTGTTGTCTTTGTGCATGAAAAGTTTGCTCGAGTTTAAATGGTTTAGGTAGTGGCGTATCTCATGGAGCGGCGAATGCTGAGGAATGTTCATGAGCATTGCACTTTTTGAGTTTAATCAGGGTTCGTAAAAGGTTGCCAAACAGTTCACCAACAGTTTTTAAGGTCGCCGACACTTTTTCTTGTCATCAACACAATTTTGAATATGTTCAAAATGTTTTTTTGCAAATGTATTTTTCTGCCAACGGTTGCAAAAGAGTTGAGAGCATTTGCAAAAGGTTGTAAAGCGTGTCGCTACAATTCTTTTTGGTTTACCTAATAATGAACACTAGCAAATGTTTAAGACCCTTTATTGGGTGAAGAACCATATTTGGTAACTTCAGGAGGCATAATATATTGTAATACTAAAATATAATAATAATAATATTAACGATAGTAACAACAATCTTCTAATATCAGCCATGAATGGTCTAGGGTTGAACTTTTGAATTTTCAATTATATTAGTGAGTGCCCTAAAAAGGGTTAAGACCGTTTACAACAAACCTCTTGGCAACCTTCAAAACTGTGTGTGAACAGTTTTGCAACCTTTTACAAATGCTGACGAAACCTAAAAAGCGCAGCATCCATCAGCGTTCCTCAGCATTCGCCGCTCCAGAGATGCTGGTTTGATTTTTGTCAACATTCATCAGAAAAGTCTGCTAATCTAAAAATCGCCCCGTTCATCAGCATTCACCGTTCCCTGACATACTACCCTTAGGTAGGGAAGTGTCATTTAAATGTTAATGGTTAGTTATGAGGACCCGTGCTAGGAAATATTATCATTACCTTGTTAATTCACCTTTAAATTAGCCAAAAAAAATGGAAAAACAAAAAACATATTTGCTATGTACAGTATAGTTGGGGTTTTTTTTGTTCTATATACCAGCAAATTATCTGAAAAACTGTTTAAAAATGGAAAAAAAATTGGCATGCAATAGGCTACAATAAAAAGACAAAATAGGTAAGTGTCTTGTTCAGTCTGAGCTGATCATTTTTGCTGTTATAAAAATTACAACCACAGTTCACAAAGACAAACAAGAACTTCACATAAACATTTCAACTGACAATGTGCCAAACAACAATCATATTTGCAGATTTAATGCTTTTATTATCCTTTTAATTCAGGTGAGAATCTGTGCCTGCAGTGTGCAACCCCCCCCCCCACACACACACCCACCCAAACACACACACACACACACACACACACACACACACACACACACACACACACACACCATCATCAAATAAATCCACATTGTACGCACGCCCTTAACACGTCGAGGTTATGCAGGGTTACCACTGTCCAGAGGCTAATGCTAATCCATGCCTGCCTGAGTGGCCTGAACCATTAACCCTCCATTTGTGGTGCTGACCTCACGCTTAAAACTGATTGGAAGCAAATGAAGATGAGGGAAGTGCTGAGTTGTGACAGCACACACACACACACACACACACAATCTCTTCATTTGACAGCACTGCCAAGAACACTACGGGTTCAGGCAAATGGAGTTTGAAGGGTCTTAGAAAGGCGGGATGTGGACAGGAGGTCAAGAGTCTTAAGCGTTTGGAGGGGAATTGACTCAGTAGTGAAGCACAAGTTCTGTTTAATGTCTGGGGATTGTGGGGATGAAGCAAATACAGACGCAAAGCAAAGCAAAGCAGGGAATAAGGAACTTCTTCCTGGAAGTTTACTACTCGCTGCCTGGAGATGTTTACTTCTGGTTTCCTTTTATGGGTCAGTTATAAATGAGGGTATGGAGAATTAATAAATGTGTTTACTTACGCACATGTACATGTAAATATATACAGTATAAGTCAACACCATCATTCTGCAGCCAGAATAACCCACTGTGTGTGGTAATAAGCAGATATTTTTATATACTGTACTATATCTAATGTGGCTATCAAAAGTTTACTTTTAAAACATGTGAATTAATAAATTGCAAAAACTACAGGGGATATAATGTCCTGCACATTTCTGCATTTCATTCAGCTTTTTCAGTCTGAAATGATGAAACCATCATGATCCTCACTTTCACAGATATTTGTTCTGATTGTGAAAAAACCTGAAGTCTGTGAACAGCAATTTGAAACAGACAGACCAGTTTTCTATGAACATCCTCCATTATTGAAATATGTGAAAAGTAAAAGGCCCGCTTTATAAATAACTGTGATGAGCGAGGTTTGGGAATTTTCCAAACTCTGCTTCATGACGTGGCTGCTTTTCTCTTAGTATTTTTTGTGTCTGTTGTTTACTAGTTTGTGTTCCTTATTTGTTGTCAGGCAGCGCTCTGAGCCCCTCTGGGGCTGCCCCGCTCTCTGACAATTGACAGCCACGCCTCCTCCTCCTGTCTGTGTACAGCTGTTTGTCATTTGTGTTTCACTCTGCACACTCACTCACTTCCACACCCACACACTCGCACGCACTCACACAAACGTGCATCATTCAGCACACGCACACTCCTGTTTTCACTCACTCACACCGGCAGGCACTTTGCTCGTTATGATTGGCATTATTTATACCCTGTCTGTTCTCCTGTTACTCGCCGGCTCATTGGATGTCATCACCACTCCAGAGCTCAGTCCCTCCGTCGAGTTAATTGTAAATACTGTTGCCCACCGTTCCGCCGGGGGCTTCTCTCCTTGTTATTTTGCCCTTTTCCTCCGCTGCCAGTTCCGTCTGGAGCGCGTGGGGCTTATCCTCTCTCTTCTATTTTCCAATGAACCGGAGAGTACAGTTGACTGTATCCTGTGTCCTTCTCTGCGCACTCATTGGAGCCTAATCTACACCACTTGTGTTTCTCCTTTGTGCCAAAATAAATTTCACACACAACACTCGCCTGCGTTGGATTTTCATCCTCATCTCCAATACCTCCATGCACTGCGTTTTACACGCGCACGTGACAATAACACTGTATATACTATATATCAATAGTGAAATTGATTCAAAAAATATTATCTACAGAGAATCTAGGTAGAAAATGTTTTTAAAAATCTATTGCATTTAAGTGGTTAATAAAACTCTCAACTTTCAACAATCAAAATACATTTACACTACCGTTCAAAAGTTTGGGGTCACTTGGAAATTTCCTTATTTTTGAAAGAAAAGCACTTTTTTTCAATGAAGATAACTTTAAACTAATCAGAAATACACTCTATACATTGCTAATGTGGTAAATGACTATTCTAGCTGCAAATGTCTGGTTTTTGGTGCAATATCTAGATAGGTATATAGAGGCCCATTTCCAGCAACTATCACTCCAGTGTTGTAATGGTACAGTGTGTTTGCTCATTGTGTCAGAAGGCTAATGGATGATTAGAAAACCCTTGTGCAATCATGTTAGGTCTGCAATGCTTTAATTGCTGCAAATGGAGGATTCTTTGACGAAAGCAAAGTTTGAAGGAAAAAATTATTATTTCAAATACAAATCATTATTTCTAACCTTGTCAATGTCTTGACTATATTTTCTATTCATTTTACAACTCATGGTGGTAAATAAGTGTGACTTTTCATGGAAAACACAAAATAATTGTCTGGGTGACCCCAAACTTTTGAACGGTAGTGTATTTGTTTAAAAAAATTCAACCAGAAATAGTACTAAAGCTTACCAACACTCATCTGGAATGCACTGAACCATGAGTGGGAATTCTGAATCAAATCTGGTTTTCTACCTCATGTGTAACTAGTATGGTCATTTACATATACTATAATTCCCTGTATGTGTGTCGAGTGAGCTTACTTAACATATGTGGGATGAATACAGAAACACCTTTGATTAGTCAAATTTAGTGGGAAATGTTGATGATTTTCTGATTAATGACCTTTTCGCCTCAAAACCGATGCATTTGTTGAAGTTTGGTGTTTATATCTCCATATATCTGCACTAGTGAGCCCCGACCACTAAACTTTAACCTGCACTGTAAAACTTCCCACAACAGCAACATTTCCACCAACTACAATGATACTGATGATGCCAGGGTGAAAACATAATCTTATCTCTTGTTTAATGACCCAGACGAGCCCCCCAAAAATGCACACTGAAAGATAATGGTTAACCCTTTGAGTGTGAGATTCCGCGTGCCCCTAGTAGCAGAGAGCGGTGCTGCGCCTGTCAACTGATTCTGACATCCCTTTAACTCCCCAGCTATACTGACGACTTGTACTGATCGTGCCAGTTCAGAAGGTGGCAGGCACACATTGGAGGACTCATGGATGACACGTAATACACCCAAGAAGAAGAAATCCTTATTTCCTTTTCCTGTTTTCCTTCTTTTAGCCCAGAAAGCAAATATGGCCACCATGCACCGTCATGAACCGTGACATAAAACTGTTTCATACTCGAAAAATTGCTGGGGTATACACACAAAATTGACGTGGAATAATCATAAGAGTGTCTAGATGTGGGAGAGAGCGCAAATGACCGACAGAACAGAAAATAACAACCACGATGGACGAAAATGGACCACACACTCCAGTAAGCGAGTCCCCTTCACCACTGGTAAGTGACAAATTTCTTTGTTTCTTTACATTGTACTGATTTTCTTGTTCATATACTTTGAAGATAAGATGACAACGTACCCCTCTACAGAAAACGGTGTCAAAAGACTGAACCATTCTTTGTGTAAATATGTCCAAAGTCCGCTTTTGACTGAGTTATGTAATTCAATATAGCTGCAGCGGCATTATGCAAATTAGATGCGTAAATTCACTCCTATCTGAAACTTTGGATCATATTTTACATCTTTCTAATTGACAGTATGCCATTATCTCTTACCACTTTAAAGTTATAGCCTTGGAAAGTTCTGACATCTGATCTGACTAGTTTCTTGAAAAAAATCTTTACCACTGTTGACCACTAGGGGTTATGTCGCAGTTTTGCAACAGTCACACTCAAACTGTTTATTGTTCTTACTGAAGAACCTCTTTATTTAGAGGATGGTTCTTTGCATAACATATGGTTCTTCATAGAGCTGAGTTATGTGAGTGGGGCTGTTTGTCTGTTAGCAGGATTATGCAAAAACTACTCAACGGATTTTGCTAAAATATTCAGCAGAGCTGGCCTTTGGGCTACAGATGAACCTGTTAGATTTCAGAGGTGATCTCTCACAATGTCATGTGACTGTCTGTCCATCAGCAGGACTTTTGCAGGTATGGACGAAGGTATGGCATAGAAGGGCAGAGGTATGGATGGAGCCTTGGCAGAGGTTTATGCTCTCTGAGTGCCATCTAGTTTCTACTGAAACTGTATGGTGGCAGAATACTAGACATTTCTGGAAAGGGGTTCTTTTTCTAGAACGGGTTGCTAAAAGGTTTTTTTTAATGGAACTCAAAATAGTTCTTCTACGCCATATCACTCAAGAACAAGAACCACCTGGTTCCCAGTGTGGATCTCTGTGTGTGTGTGTGTGTGTGTGTGTGTGTGTGTGTGTGTGTGTGTGTGTGTGTGTGCCCTACAAGCATTAGTTTCATCTTTACTGAAAATGGGATATCATCCTGAAATGATGTGAGGTATAGGACTATTGGAGTCTGATCTGCGGTACCGACACTAATATAGCAAACACGTTTATAAATGCGATAATAAAATAATATTAAACCCCATACAGGCCCCAACACCACCCTAAATGCCAATTAATATAAGTGTAACAATGTTGTTTGTTAAGCTCATGGATAACTTACCATGTGGTAGTTTATGATTTCCTGGAGGCTTTCCCCGCATTTCTCCAGACATTCCTGCAGAAGAAAACCCCACAAGACAATTTTTATTTAAAAAAAATGTACTCTACATATAATACAAGCAGAAATATGCACCTTTCCAATGAATGAGGGAAAAAAAAAACCTGTCAAAAACTGAAACCATGATTAATGCGGATTCTAAATAAAAGAACCTCACCGAGATCATCTCATCCTTTTTGCACTGCTGGGACAGATCCCTGATGCCATTGACGAAGAGCTTGTTGGCGCTGATGTACGCCTTTCCTGCTTCGATCATGCCGCTGCATAACTTCACCAGCTGTGAAGGAAACACGGACAGAGGGGGTTCAAGTATCACAGCATATGTACATATATTTTGTCTGATTCAGAATCTTTAAAAACATTAAGCACAAATCAAAAGATCTTATCTATTGTGTGCCGATCCAAGTTTGTACGGACAATAGTGAAGATGAGTGTTGGTGCAGTTAACTTTGGTGTTGAGGGATTGGTGTTTGTCCTCTTTTTGTCTTTTTTTTTTGGACTGCACTGCGTTGCTGTATCTCCTAAACCACCCTTTATACAGGGGTGGAGACTGCTGGGAGATCACTGAGTGATGGAAAAAATAACCAGATCTCTCAGCGATCGCCAAGATTATTGAAAGATTGTTGAGCGCTCTGGACATCATTTCATCTCTCAACGGCCTCTACCCCCATCTAAAGAGGGTAGAAGAGCACTAGAAACCTCTCACATGCTCAGCAACCTCCTCGGTCACTCAAGAAACTCTCAGTGATCCCTCAGAGATCTCTACTAGTCTCTCCGCATCTCTCAAGGATCTTTCAAAGATCTCTATAGATCACCATGAAATTGAATTTTTGATTATACAGTAATTTTGAGGCTTTATGAGATTTTTGAGAGATCAGGCCAATTTTTGATCTCTCAATGGTCACTCAGCGATCTCCATGCTATGAAAAAAGAAAAATCTGCTCAACCAAAGGCTCCATGTGATCATCACTGGGATACATTGAACGCATGAGGGCAATACTTTTAAGAGACATCATATGCTCAGAAACAGCACTCAAGTCTTTGTTTTGTTGTGTTTTCAGCACACCTGGGCCACAGACGGATGACGGTCATACAGTTACACGTTTACTGGCTACTTATCACCTGTTCACATTTCAGTAATGGATGCAAGTGGGCTCCACGTGTTAGCCCAGGGGTGAGAAATCATGTGGCATGGAGGGCAACTCCACTGCAGGTCTTCTGCTCCAGCCAGTCTCTTCAGCAAGTGTTTTCAGTGATTATCAATCCTTGAAGCTGATCAGAGCAAACACCTGCTGAAGAGCCTGGGTGGAACAGGGAACCTGCAGGGGAATGGCCCTCACTGCCCACCCCTGTGTTAGCCACTCAAGTCACGTAATGTTATCCAGCACGGGATAATTGACTACAGACGCTCAACTGCCAGCAAAATCACTGGTGCCTACCATGAAGACAGCCTTCTTTACCTTCTCATTTCATGACAGGAAAACCGGCTTCTGCCTATTTTTCGCCCCGTGTTCTATTGCCAGGCTTTCTGGTTTCAGCCCAGTCAGCTCCACCAAAGCCCCCATTTCCTCCAGCTGCTAACAAGGCACAAGGCTGGTGTAACTTTTCTGTTAGTTTGAAGATATCTGTGCACCTCCATTATAATGACTGGTAGTAGAGTTTTACACTACATTTCAGGTTACTAACGGCCCAACTAATTCTGGCTCCCTCTAGCACATACAGTGCTGTGACTGAAAGTCAGGGTTAGGTTTAGGTTAGGGACAAGACCAGATGGACCTGTGACATGAGCATTACAGCTGAAGCATCTGGCGTTCCCATGATGAAGCAACTAAATAGTTTATAAACCGTCCCGATCTTGCACTGCTGCCACGTCACATTTCAACAGACCTGAGTTGATCTGCAGTTCTGGACAGAGCAACATGTTTTCTATTATGCAGCAAAGCAAGCAGTGTTAGCAGAGCAGGATCAGGCGCTGTGGGGTAATACAGTATGATCCTGGGAGGGAGTGCACATGCTGTGCCTAATGTGTGCAGTAACACAATATAGTGTGACAAGAGTATGGAGAACCACCAAAATTCCTGCTTTTCAGCCATTTGTTATGCAGGATTTGCACCATGATCAGTGTGAGAAACACTGTGAAAATCACAGGTTCTCGCATGTTTGGATGGATTCCGCTGTTAATATTCTCACTGACAACTCCAGACAGATTATTTGCAGAAAAGTGAAGGAATTTTGGACTTTAAACAATTTCTAGATCCTCACAAATGGATTATTTTTTTGTGCTGCATAGAGACAGTAACACCAAACTGGAGTTCAGTCAGAAGAAGGGCGGGACAATTTTGAGTCAGAAATCCTATCCCAATATAATTAAAAGGTTCAATCAAACATTTCAGAGTTTCCCTACATTCACTTTATTGCCAAATGAATGGGCACCAATGCACAAAGCAAGGAGGAACTTGACTGGCCTATGAAGAGCCATGACCTCAACCTGGTAAAACACCTTTGGGATGAATTAGAGCAGAGACTGTCCTTCTGGAAGAATAGTCAAAAATTCCCATAAACCCACTCCTAAACCTTGTGAAAAGCCACCCTTTGCAACTATAACTGCTTCAACTCTTCAGGGAAGGTTAAAAAAAGCTCAAGGAAATAATTTTAATTCCACTCAGTCTGATCTGAAATCTAAATACTGTAACTGTAGCTAAAGAGCAGACGTAGTACCCTTCCATCACCAATTACTTTGTCGCACTGCATTTATTGTCCCCAGCACCATATTGAAATATTCAGTGCTGATTTTCAAAATGAATAGATAAGCTGGGCATCACCCAGAGACAAACATAAAGCAGGTGGACAAAAAAAAGAAAAGTAATTATCTTACCTTATCTAGTTTTGCCTCAATCTCCACAACTTCTGTTTCCACCTCATCAATATTCGCTCTGAAAAATAAAAGCAACACAATATGTTGATACAAGTAACAGTATTTTATTGCATCTCTAACAAGTTTTTTTTGCCTTAAAAAAAATTCATTCTACAATACGTTTGATTTTCCGCAGTGTTACAAAGCAGACTTTATAAATTTGTGAGTGACAAATGGATTTCTGTGGAGCCAAACACAAGACACGTTCACGCAGGACCAGGCGGGACTTCTGGGTGTGCTTTAAATGTGTGAGACGACGTCCTGGGAGCAGTTCAGCTCTGTCAAAACAAAAGCGACAGACAGCATCTCTGCTTGAACAGTGAGCGGAGCACGGCTGTCTGGCTTATCCCACAGCCCCATAATTCACTGTCAACACCACCGCTACCAAAACCACACCCCTCTGCATCTGGAGACCCCCGCCCACTTCAGAGATGACATTTAGACAACCATTCCCAGGCTTCTCCACTTTCTCAGTTGATGTGTCAAACATTGCTGCTGTCAGGTCACTTCATGATGTGGTGTTGGCAGTGGTGACCGGTTTGTCTCAGCAGCTGGCTCGGCTTAAAAGAAGAGTAGGTCTTGTTTTTCAGGGTTTAAATTTGCAAAGTGTACACAATGCTTAACGGTCCTCCCACACTCAAGGCACTTGCGTTACCTCATCCTACACACACACACACACACACACACACACACACACCCTTCTTCAGACACACACCTGATGTACAACTGTGGACAAAATTGTTGGTACCCTTCTGATAATGAAAGAAAAACCCACAATGGTCACAGAAATAACTTGAATCTGACAAAAGTGGTAATAAATAAAAATTCTATGAAAATTAACCAATGAAAATCAGACAATGCTTTTGAATTGTGGTTCAACAGAATTACTTTAAAAAACAAACTCATGAAACAGGGCTGGACAAAAATGATGGTACCCCTAGAAAAGATGTCAGGGTGTGTACCACACTAAACATGGACCAGAGGAAGCAAAGGAGAGAGTTGTCTCAGGAGATTAGAAAGAAAATTATAGACAAGCATGTTAAAGGTAAAGGCTATAAGACCATCTCCAAGCAGCTTGATGTTCCTGTGACTACAGCTGCACATATTATTCAGAAATTTAAGATCCACGGGACTGTAGCCAACCTCCCTGGATGTGGCTGCAGGAGTAGATGGATAATATGAATGGTAACAAAAGAGCCCAGAACAACCTCTAAACACATTCATGGTGAACTCCAAGGTCAAGGTACATCAGTGTCAGATCGCACCATCTGTCGTTGTTTGAGCCAAAGTGGACTTCATGGGAGACGACCAAGGAGGACACCACTGTTGAAAAGAAATCATAAAAAAGCCAGACTGGAATTTGCCAAACTGCATGTTGACAAGCCACAAAGCTTCTGGGAGAATGTCCTATGGACAGATGAGACAAAACTAGAACTTTTTGGCAAGACACATCAGCTCTATGTTCACAGACACAAAAGTGAAGCATACCAAGAAAAGAACACTGTCCCTACTTTGAAACATGGAGGAGGCTCTGTTATGTTCTGGGGCTGCTTTGCTCCATCTGGCACAGGGTGTCTTGAATCTGTGCAGGGTACAATGAAATCTCAAGACTATCAAGGTATTCTAGAGAGAAATGTGCTGCCCAGTGTCAGACAGCTTGGTCTCAGTCGCAGGTCATGGGTCTTGCAACAGGATAATGACCCCAAACATACAGCTAAAAACACCCAAGAATGGCTAAGAGCGAAACATTGGACTATTCTAAAGTGGCCTTCTATGAGCCCTGATCTAAATCCTATTGAACATCTGTGGAAGGAGCTGAAACATGCCATCTGGAGAAGGCACCCTTCAAACCTGAGACAACTGGAGCAGTTTGCTCTTGAGAAGTGGGCCAAAATACCTGCTGAGAGGTGCAGAAGTCTCATTGACAGTTACAGAAATCATTTGATTGCAGTGATTGCCTCAAAAGGCTGTGCAACAAAATATTAAGTTAAGGGTACCATCATTTTTGTCCAGGCCTGTTTCATGAGTTTGTTTTTTAAAATAATTCTGTTAAACCACAATTCAAAAGCATTGTCTGATTTTCATTGGTTAATTTTCATAGAATTTTTATTTATTACCACTTTTGTCAGATTCAAGCTATTTCTGTGACCATTGTGGGTTTTTCTACATTAACAGAGGGGAACCAACAATTTTGTCCACATGTGTAGTGCTCTTTGATTGGTGTTGCTCACTCAAGAGAATGAGAAGATGGAGAGTTTGTGTCAGTGTGAGTACAGGAAAACACTCCAGCAGACCGCTCACCCTGATATATAGTCTAAAATGAATAAAGGCATCTAACTCACCAAATGGAGAATTTCTCAATTTCTTCCATTTCTTTGTACTTTCACGTACTGAGATAATTTTAAAAAAAAATCCTTAAACAGAAGCACTTCCTTTCTCTCTGTCCATTTCAAAAAATTATTTACAAAATTTAAAAAACTAGTTTGAAAACTAATTGGGGACCCCTGTGAAGGTCACAGATACTGTATATTCAGTGAATAAAATGCAACTAAAAGTTACTAAAGTACACTTTTTTCATTGATTTCTCACTAGTAATGAATTGCATTTAATTACAGAAAAATGTGCAATTAATTAATTTACAACATTTTTATCCATGCACAGCCCTAATTCATTGTTAAACAGTCTTGCATTCTTTACTACAAAATCAATACGCTTGCCATGCCATAGACTGTATACATAGTGCTTTTCTTCTAACGTGACAAGTGACTATTACCTATTCTATTCACACCACTAGACATCCATGTTCCCAACTGGTTCATTAATCCACACTTAGTCTGATATATCACTTACAGGTGTTTTTTTCTGGTTCATTTTGTTATATTTTGGGTGAAATGGCCCTATAATCACACTGCTAGTGGAGTTAGCCTAGCTTAACTAGTACAGTTTTTATGATTCCTCTTATTTCGCTCCTTTAAATAAACAAAAAAGTTAATCCACCTTAATCCTGGGGGTGCCGCTGTAGGAACGATTATGGGCAGATATTCCAGTTTCAGCTGACCTAGTGTTAAATCAGTCAGTAAGAGTGGAGTAGCAGGGGCATTTAAAATAGCGTTTTTAAAAGTTTTTCAAATTCATTTTAATGTATAGTCCACATACGTGTTTTCCACTCAAGTGGCAGCTAATTTCAGCTCTTCTAGTTTTTGTATTTTTTGAATGTTTTTGCATAGTTCTGGTATTTGCTGGTGTTCGTGGTTGTGCCAGACTGGATAAATGGAGGCTTCTCACCACACGGTGACAGACGACATCCAAGCACGGTGTTGTGGCGTACATCTGCTCTAAGGTAAATTTGATTATGTCCAACATATTTTAACAAAGTGCAGCCGACTTTATTGCGGTGGAGACATTGATACATGTGACCCGTGCTGGCAAAATGAGTCGGAATGTGCACCACATCATTACGAGCTACAGGCAGAAAATTCATAAATCATAAATCATGACTCTCTTTGTTTGCTAGCAGCAAGTCCTGGGAAAACCCCCATGAGTGCCCATGAAAGCTTAGAAATCGTACTTTCTAAAAATACCTGTTTTTGCGGAAGACGTAACTCCCGACCGATCGAATGCGAGTTTTCAACCTAGCTAAAATATAAAAAAATATTGTGGAGCATATATATGCACATTTGTATATGACTGCATGATTCATACGTATACCACCTTAGGCTTCACATCTGAGACGGAACAAAGGACTGAGCCGCTCTGGAGATAACACGAGGGTGTGAAGTTTAGTCTTTGGCATGCAAAGAGATAGCCTTGGGGGATTTCGCCCAGCGGCCAGAGACTGAGAGGTGGAGTGTGTTAAGATCGGGGGGAAGTTACATTGTGACTGGGATTAAGTACCATGTGACTGTATGTTTGATGTCCTGAGTATAAAAGGGACAGATGTTGGAAGATTCATTCTCTTTTCTTTTTCTGTGTTTGGATGATGTTGGAGAATGTGAATAAATCTGACTTGAGAAATAAACTCAGCCTCATCTTTCCCCATTCTCCACAATATAAAATATTTTCTGGGTCAGTTTTTGCGCACTACCTACAAATTAAATATCATTTTGAAGGTCTTTCAATACAGAATATGGAAATAGCATTACATCAGTTATGAAAATGTCCTCAAAGTGACTCATTTTGCCAACACGCGTTATTTGTTTACACTGTTAGCATCTTAGCAGTGGCGCTAACTAACGGAGCTACTGTGTACGAGGCCACTTTTTAAGGTCATCTTTCCATCCCTCGATAGTCGTGGGAAGTGGTATGATTATATTACTGTTTTGAGGTGCAAGAGGCCATGTTCCTGCATTTCTGATGCCAAAGTCATTGTTTTTTAACAAGGAAAACTGTCCCGTTTCAGTGACAACCATACATTCCAAACTAGAACCGGAAGTTGCTACCATAATTCACGCAAGGCATCATGGGGCCGAGGAATAAGGTGGATAAATCAAGCCAAATATTTGAAGCCTCATCTGTGCAGTTTATTTAATATCCTTTTGATCAATAAGCTTCTAGAAACCAGATGGCTAATATTTGTCATTTTTCAGTTTAATTAACTTCTTTTGTATTTAATTACAACAGCTGAAATAAATGATTGATTGGTCGACTGATTGATGGCTTTATTTCAAAGATGTAAATTTATAAAAAAAAAAAAAAAACAAGGCTAACAACAACAAAAGTAAACAAGGACGAGAGACAGAGGGGAAAAAAGTAGTTGCAGAGCAATTCCATTCACAAATACCCACTTCCACCATACTCATGCCCAAAAAAGCCTTGGAAGAAGTCAATGCTTCTCCAAACGTACTCCTTAATCTATTACATTTGATTTCAGTGTTATCTACCCATACACAATCCCAACCAGCGATCCCATAATTCTTTTTTTTTTTTTTGTCATCAGCACACATTCCGTCAATGCTAGGAGCAATGCTAGAACACCAGCAGCTTTCATGTTGAGCTGTCCAATGCTGCCAATTCCCTCACTTTTCCTGAAATTATTACCCCTTCCTCATAACCAAACAGAGCATCACTGAGCTGTGTAGCAAAGGTTAAGCTTTAGAAACATGTTAAAAAACAAAAGAGTCTGCAGTTATTCTTTCCTCTCACAGATATTTGAGTCCAACACAGACTTCTTTACTCGTATATTCTCAGACATTTGACTCGTTTTCCATTTATCATGGAAGCTGCATTACAAATCACACAGCAGCTCTGCGGTGAGAGAATCTGTGGCTGGTAGGATATACAAGTTGTATCTCTGACTTATTACTTCCTCTCTGGCCTTGGGCAGATTAGTCTGCTTGGCCGGGCTCAGAGGACGAAGGACGCCACGTGTTCTCCAGGCCCCTACAGCATTTATGCCCTCCATCCCCTATTAGAACAGACAGAGACCAGAGGAACAAACCAAGGAGGGTATATTTCTGTGAAACACTCTACAGATGAAGGACCTGTCCTGAAGCTCTGATAGAACCGACAGAAATGCGCATTATCTAAATAATCAATAACATATTATTCCACATATGGAGAAGTGTGTTATTGTAACCCCAGCTGGTCTCCAACTGAACCGCCCTGAGCCAACCACACCCAGGGATTATCCCTCAGTGAGCTGTTTTTATTGCTGATGTCATTTTTGAAATAGCTCTTTTTTTATGAGATAATGCAGAGCTTAACGGGTTCTCACTTTTCAGGAGACAAGCTCTCCCTACGCCTTTCAACCAGACAACCAGAGACCATACATTTCATGCCACAATTTCTACAAAGGCTTTCCAGTGGTTTAACATATTCACATGATTGACAGCCTCGCAACAAAGGAGGTGCTGCCAACATGAGGAATGTTTCTTACCCAAGATCTTTGATTTCACCATGCAAAAGTGTCATATTAATAACTGTATTTAAGCATTTTCTTACATTTTTCTTCAACCTCAAAGTGATTTTAGTGCACCATGAATAATAACAGTAAAGTTAATGTAAGTTAAAGTAAGGGAAGCACTGCTGGATCACCACAGTGTCACGTCTTCTCAGCCCTATATTTTCTAGTGTACGATTCTCCCTTAGTGACTGTGCACACCTCTGAGCTCCAGCTCAGGGCAACAAAAAGAAAGAAGGAAATAACTTCTGGTAATGTTCACAATAGCAGGACAGCCATAAAATGTGCTGTTAATGTCTGAAATATAAGTGACACTTTTTTACAGTAGGGCATGTTTTTAATTATACTGACAACTTTCAGATTCAACCCTAGATCATTTTTGTTAACAATCAAATGCTATGCCATCTTTATTGAATTTTACTTGTTGCTATTATTGATTGACTCTTTTAATTAAATGGCCTTTAAACTATTTATCTTCATGTGTGATTTAAATTGTTTATATTTGTTGTTATTTATCTTGTCAAAATAATATTTTTTTCCAAAGACCTATCCTTGTACTGACATAATTACCTCTTAAAAACAGGGGTCACATTATTTTCCTTATGAGTAGATCATGTTAAGTGTTTTCTCAAATAACTAGAAATGTACTTGAAAAACATCCCTTATTAAATCTAACAATATCTGGTAATATCCAATTCCTATTAAATTAGCCAGATTTCCACTGAAAATAGAGTATTTCCATTTCAGTTTATCAGCAATCGCTCTGGTCCCTCTTAAGAAAAGCCTCTAAAGATCCCATTTACTGCACCTTTCCACATGTTGACAGTTCCCACAGGTCTTAATGATGTATTTGTGACATATTTTGTCAAACTGCCTTTAATTATCTCCGCCAGGCTGCAGGCCAGGAGGAGGTTATGTTTTTGCCAGCGTTTGTCTGTTTGTTTGTCTGTTTGTCTGTCTGTTGGTTAGCAAGGTAACTCAAAAAGTTTTGGACGGATTTCGATGAAACTTTCAGGCGTTGTTGGAAATGGTACAAGGAAGAACTGATTAAATTTTGGGGATGATCCGGATCACCGTCTGGATACAGGAATTTTTTAAAGGATTCTTTGAATGAATCTTTATTTCGGATAGATTAAAAGTACAGGTTAAAAGAAACTGAATAATATAACAAAGGGGGAAAGAAAATCCAACAAGGTCAAATTAGACAATAACTCCTCTGATTATACAGTTCAACATAAGTTATCTGAAATGGGTGATGGCTGAAGCCGCAGCTTATATTTCCCACCCATATTCCATCCAAGAATTCAAAAGAAAAACAAAACAAGAGCGATTACAATTCAGAACAAAGCTAAGACAAAATGTGACAAAAAACTAAGCTACAACACAACGCAGGCTGGATATGACAATCCTTCTGTGATTTTACATGTCATCTTGTATATATGTTTGGAGTATTTCTTCCTTTAGTTTTTGTTTAAATTGTCCAAGCGTTGTACATGATTTTAATTCAGGTCCAAAATCGTTCCATAATCTGACTCCTTGCACTGAAACACAGTGTTGCTTGGTGGTTGTTCTCACTGAAGGTTTTTGAAATATACATGTTCCTCTGAAATGATATCGTTTCTCCCTTATTTGGAACAACTTTTGGATATTTGCGGGCAGTGATAGATTCTTCACTTTAAACATTATTACTGCAGTTTTAAAGTCAACCAGATCTTTCAACTTGAGAGCTTTTAATTTAAGAAAAAGTGGGTTTGTTGGGTCCCTGTAATCTGCTTTGTTTATTATTCTAATAGCTCTCTTCTGAAGCATAAAGACTGGATATATGTTTGTTTTATATGTATTTCCCCATACTTCAGTACAATATGTCATGTATGGGAGTATTAATGAATGATACAAGGTATATAGTGTGGGTTGATTCAGCAAATATTTCACTCTGTGTAGTATTGCAATTGATTTGGATATTTTACCTAAAATATAATTAATATGTGACTTCCAACACAGTTTATTATCAATTAT
This sequence comes from Pholidichthys leucotaenia, assembly GCA_020510985.1. Lineage (NCBI taxonomy): Eukaryota > Metazoa > Chordata > Actinopteri > Cichliformes > Pholidichthyidae > Pholidichthys > Pholidichthys leucotaenia. Next base: position 263,916,569 of record CM035843.1, read on the forward strand.
TATTCCAAGAAATTTAGTTTCGAATACCCTTTTAATCTCTACACAATTTACACTGAGTTTAGATACTGAGTTGTTGTGATGGTTGTTAAAGACTATAAATTTTGTCTTACTTAAATTGAGCGTTAATTTGTTTGAATCAAACCACAGTTTAAGCTTTCCTAATTCCTTTCCGAGTGTATCCAAAAGTTGTTCCAAATTGCTTCCACTGCATAATAGATTAGTGTCATCGGCAAACAATATTAAGTCCATTTTTTCTGAAACTTTACATATATCATTTATATACATATTGAATAACAATGGCCCCAAAACTGAACCCTGTGGGACTCCACAAGTAGCCTTCAGTAACTGTGAGTTTTTGTTACCAACACATACATACTGATACCTATTCTTTAAGTAACTACTTAACCAGGACAGTGCTACCCCTCTAATACCACAATTTTGTAGTTTCTTTAATAATAAATTATGATCCACTGTATCAAATGCTTTTTTAAGATCCAGGAATACCCCAACTGAATACTCTTTATTTTCAATGGCAGTTGATATTTTTCTATAAATTCCATTAGAGCAAATGCAGTTGTCCTCTTGTGTCTGAACCCATATTGCTGCTCACACGATAAATTATTCTTCAGTATGAAGTTGTCAATTCTCTCATAGAATATTTTTTCAAGTATCTTGGAAAATTGCGGTAATAGTGAAATTGGTCTATAGTTTGAGAATTCCCCTCTGTCACCCGTCTTGTATATCGGAATTACTTTAGCTATTTTCATTACATTGGGAAATATACCCGTTTGGAGAGACAGGTTACAAATATACGTCAGTGGTTTCACTAAGCATTCAATAATAGTTTTGACTAAGAGCATGTCAATACCATCACAGTCCGTAGATGTTTTACTTTTAAACGATTTAACAATTTCAATGACCTCTCTCTCGTCTGTGTTCTTTATGAAAATGGAGTCTTTTATAGCAGTGTTATTGCTTATTGTATCACCTGTAGGCGCCGTGATGGGTATTTCTCGAGCCAAATTAGGACCAATGTTAACAAAAAAAGTTATTAAATTCATCTGCAGGTGAAGCTGCATTCACACTCTGAGTCGTTTTATTATTTTTGGAAAAATCGGTTGGGTAGCTTGTATTTCTGCTTTTATTTCCAAGAATATTGTTAAGTATTGTCCATGTATTTTTAATATTGTCTCTGTTTTTCTCCAGTTCTTTACTGTAATAGTCTCTCTTACTACATCTTATTATATATGTTAACTTATTTTTGTATGTTTTATACCGCTGCTCTGCTTCTTTTGTCCTTTTCTTTAGGAAAGCTTTATATAATATTTTTTTCTTTTTACACGCCTTTTGTAATCTTTTGGTTAACCATGGCTTATCGGCAAATTTATGTTTAAGCTTTTTCTTTACTAATGGACAATTTTTTTCATAAAGAGTTGTTACAATGTTTATAAATGTGTCATAGGCTTCATTTACATTTGATACATAGACTTCTGTCCAGTCTTGCTTCAGCAAGTCCTCTTTAAAAGAACTGATTGCATTTTGTGATTTGTATCTGAACGATTTTAAAAAAAATTTCTGTATTGGCCCCCGTGTGGCCATGGATAAGTATACGGCCATTTTCAACATGTGTGCAGGCGCAATGGAGGGCGCTGGTCGTCATGTCTGACGAACACAAACTCCACGTTCTTCAAAGTTTTAGGCACAAAAGCACGCGGAAAACAGTGGTGGGCAGGGCCCGGCAGCGTGCCTGTGTTTGCGCTATGCTGCAAAAGCTGAGACGGGCAGCTGTCCGGCGCCGGATTATTTGGCAGAAATTCCCCAGGCAGCCATAGGGGCTGTGCAAAAACAAGCTCTCTGCCGGGGAAGCTTCCAAATCCTCTTTTGCCGTGGAGCGCAACCCCAATATAAAACCCACGGCAACCTGTCTAACTAACTAACTAACTAACCTGCACTTATATAGCGCTTTTTCTAGTCACAAAGACCACTCAAAGCGCTTTCATTAATACTAACCCTCTATTCTAAGGGCCTATAGGAAACAAATATCTAGGGACAATTTAGAACAGCCAATTAACCTAACATGCATGTTTTTGGCATGTGGGAGGAAACCGGAGAAATCCCGGAGTAAACCCACGCAACACGGGGAGAACATGCAAACTCCACACAGATCACTGTTGGTCGGGGGCTGGGATCGAACCCACGATCCCACGATCCCCACAATCCCCCGGCCAAGGGTAAACTGTGCTGCCGCAGTGCTAACCACTGCGCCACCGTGCAGCCCTAAGTTTGCATCCGTCCGTGAAGCCCTGAGTGCAGCTTTCAGTGATCTATGAAAACGCTCGCAAAACCCATTGGCCTGTGGGTTGTACGCAGTTGTGCGATGAATTGCAACGCCCGCAGCCTGGGAGTTTGCAGATGGAGGACATGGACACAACACCAACACTTCAGTTTATTACCTCCGCCAAGGAGGTAATGCTTTTACTACTGAACCACTAATCCTATCATTGTGAATCCAATTGCTAGTCATATGTTTTCATGGTCAAGGAATCTGAAAACGTACACACAAACACTGTATGGGGGGGGGAACTGTGGCGCTTGGCGGAGGTCTGCGCTCTCCGAGTGCTTTTCTAGTTATTTATTGCAGCATCACTGTGAATCATCTTTTGCAGCCTTCCTCAGAATGGTTTATTTCAGTGCATGCCTCTTTAAATGCTCATGAGCCCCAGTTCACCGCATCCCTCACTCTTTCATCACTATTGCTAATGTTAGCAGGCTAGCTCCTAGCTCAGGTAGCAAACTGGAACCAACTAACATAAATGTGTCTAAAAGAATGAATGACATAAAGGAAAGAGTACAGAGTAAAGAGTACAATAAGAGCAGAAGCAATCACAAATTAGTGAATGGAAACTGGTCCCGATAAAAGTAAAATTATTTACAGCAAAATAAGCAAAAGGAATGATACATATGGTCAAGTTTTGACAGATGAACAAGGATTCTAGTGGGTGTGGGTAGAATATGTAGAAAACAGTGATCAATACTGACTGCAGACAGTTAAGCTAATGATAGGCAGACTGAGTCCAACCACCTAGCTAAGCTAATGCTAACAGTTAATCGACCATCATGGCAAAAATATAACAAAATAAGCCAAAATGACGTAAGATATATTATTGACTGATTAGTGAACCAGATGGGAACAAGGACATACAGTATATTAGGGTGACTGGAATTCAAAGAAAATAATAATATATACTGCCATTGGTAAGCTAACTGCCTAGTTGCACTGTTAGCTCTGAAGCTAACATCTGTGGCTCAAACTTTGGTGGGGACTGAATCATCACAGCCAATAGAGAGCCTAAGTCACGCCCCCTCTACTTCCGCATATGGGACCAAACTTTGGGAAAAATCTCCATTGGAATGAATGCCAGGAGAGAAATTATCTTTCGATCCCAATCAAATTTTGCTTCGAGTTACACATATGATGTTTGTCAATTTGAAATATAATTTTCCACACAATTAAAGTTGTAGGTTGACATATAATAAAAGAGTAATATTTAGTTTTTTTGAAACCACTTAGTGGACTACATCTCCTTGTCTCAGACTATACATGTCACCAAACACAATCATGACGGTTGCCCTCTCAAAACTCACCTCCTGTTTTCTGACCAATGAAAGGACCACCCAAAGAGGAGAAAAACAACACAAATGCATTGTATTGTATTTTGAGAGCTGCAGCTAATCCAGAGGACTGTTCGTTACTTCAGCCTGGGTGCTCTTGGAAAATGATGGTGTAACTTACATGAGTCTGCGTTTGTAGTCTTTCAATTTACGGATTTCCACAGTCTTGTACTTTAACAGTTAGATGACAACCTACACTGTTATTTATGTGGAAAATTTTCTTTTAAATTGACAAACATCCTATGTCTAGCTCGTGGCAAAATTCGAACAGGATTGAAAGATAATTTCCCTCTTGCCATTCACTCCAATGGAGATTTTTTTTTAAAGCAAGGTAGTCGAGGGGGCCTGACTTAGGCTCTCTATAGCACCAAGATGAGTTGTAATTGAAGACTGGCTCATTTGTCAGGTGACGTAGGGAAAAAGAACACAGAAGCATTTCTGCCCATTCTGTAGAATTGTCAAAATATAAATAAATATAATGAAAAGTTGAAAATATTCAGTTTTAGTTGCACTAGTTTAAAAAATAATATGTCCTGCATTGATGGACAAGGCTGTTCTACTAGCAGGCTTTGATACCTGCACAGCACTTCCCAAAAATCACCATGCGGCGCACAGTGACAGCCCAGCATGCTGTCCCAGATGTATGGATGGACTGTGACTCACAGGACAGCTGCTCCCTTCAGGCTGCTGCACCACCCCATCTCACTGCACATGGTGCCCCGGGCCTGTAGCCATGGCAACCATCCCTTAATTGGGCCGCAGAAGTCCCCAATGTGCTTGTGAGTTGACCCCTTATTCACACCACGTGGAGCTAAACAGACTATAGCAAGGATCCCGTCACTAGAAATCGGTGCCATTAAAACCTCATCAAGAGCCTATCCAACGGCGGTAATTCTGCTCGTGGTTCACACGCCAGCCTGCACACGGACGTCACTGATTAACTCAAACAAACATGGCTGTCCTTAATGGGTGATTAGGATTTAACAGCGGGGCCGCAGTGCATTTATAACACTCAAGCAGGAATAATCTGGGATCATTTATCTGACATGAAGCTGTGTAGTTAAGCGAAGGCATAAAACACAGTAAACATGGAGATTGTGCTGAGCAAGCTGCAGTTCTGATGGTTTCTGGCTGGTGACGTGCTGACGGAGCATCCTGGGAGTGGCTGGGGTGCCGTTTAAGAGCCAAAAGGTGCCAGAACACTGGTTCCTCTTAAATTTACAAGCTACCACAAAAGTTGACTAGTTTTGTATGATGCAAAGCAACAAAATATTTTGAACCATTACAACACAAACAAACGTTTGCTCATACTGGAATGGTTTTTGTGCTATTTGACCCAAACCTCTTGGTGACTCCACTGTACATGAGCAATCTTATAGCAAATTTCAATTTTAAAAAAATTGATGGTATAAAGTATTCAGGCTCCATGGCTTTAAATACTGTATTGGGTTCATAAGATAAGATAAGATAAGATAAGCCTTTATTAGTCCCACAACGGGGAAATTCCAGGATTGCAACAGCACAGGGATAGCAACACTCAGAGCAACAATCAGAAGGCAAGAAAAAAACAAGCAAGCAAGAGCAGCTAATATACATATGTACGTATTACTATAAAATATATATATATACACACACACACAGACACACAGTGCAGAGCATTGTAGCTGGATGGAATAAATATATGAATATATGAACACACAGTGCAGAGCATTGTAGCTAGATGGAATAAATATGTAAATATATAAACACTTCATATTCAGAAATTAATTCCTACCTGAGTTGTGTTTGAATTCATTTCATTTATCAGATTTGAATCAATTATTATTTTACAACTGCAGATGATGGTGAAGTGTTACGAACACCCCGCCCTTGTATCAGTTTCTGCACACTGTGATAAAAACGGTTTCCTTTGCCCAAGATTTTCTTTTAATACAGAATTATAAATGGGGCTTTTTTTTTCTTTTTTTTATCTCACAGGGAACTCTCTCTGAAGCCTCTAAGTTCTCCACCTGCTGGTATCTACTGTAAGTGTGTTTAGTTAGGGTATTAAGTGCAAATATTCTTTGAACACTGATAATGATAACTAGATACAGTATGTTACGTGTTGAATCGGATAGCAAACAGAGCTTAAATGCCCCAGAGGATTTTTTTTTTATTTTCAGACAGACAAAGTAGTCTGGTGGTCCTGAAATAACAAAAAGCAGGTGTGATGTTTAAGAGGAAGCCTGGTAATGACCCCTAAAATACAACCAAACCCAACAGCATACTCCAGTTTGGGTGTGAAACCAAACCTTCATACAGCAGCCTGTTATGTCGGAATTACCTTAGTAATGACAAAGCCAGGTGCACAGTTGAACTTCACTTTATTAAAGGTTGATCACACACAATACAGCCACCAGGCAGGGGCATCGCCAGAGAGGCCAAATAAAGATGCCTGCTGGTATTTATAGGGCGGTGCAGTGGCGAAAGAGCAAGTAGCAACCACTACACCGCACTTCATAATAAAACACAATACCACATGCCCCCCCCCCGTAGAAAGTCCAAAACCACACATACAATTGAGACCCTCCCTAATTTAGAACCTGAATCACGCACTAAAACTAGAACTGAAATCACTAAAAGGCCCTATCACATTCACACAACAAACCTAAAACTAGGGACGACAGGTGGACTACCGTCCTACCCCACACGGCAAGGTGGATTATTCTGCCACCTGTAGTTAACTAAAAGTCCATTAACAACTTAAAACATTGCCATGTTTCCTTAAAATATACACTACCGTTCAAAAGTTTGGGGTCACTTAGAAATTTCCTTATTTTTGAAAGAAAAGTGCTTTTTTTTTTCAGTGAAGATAACTTTAATCAGAAATACACTCTAATATCTAATATACATTGCTAATGTGGTAAATGACTATTCTAGCTGCAAATGTCTGGTTTTTGGTGCAATATCTACATAGGTGTATAGAGGCCCTTTTCCAGCAACTATCACTCCAGTGTTCTAATGGTACAATGTGTTGTTTGCTCATTGCGTCAGAAGGCTAATGGATGATTAGAAAACCCTTGTGCAATCATGTTAGCACAGCTGAAAACAGTTTAGCTGGTTAGAAAAGTTTTAAAACTGACCTTTCTTTGAGCAGGTTGAATATCTGGAAAAAATTATTATTTCAAATACAACTCATTATTTCTAACCTTGTCAATATATGTCAATGATATATATATATATATACAGTATATATATATATATATATATATATATATATATATATATATATATATATATATATATACACACTACCATTCAAAAGTTTGGGGTCACCCAGACAATTATTTTGTGTTTTCCATGAAAAGTCACACTTATTTACCACCATGAGTTGTAAAATGAATAGAAAATATAGTCAAGACATTGACAAGGTTAGAAATAATGATTTGAATTTGAAATAATAATTTTTTCCTTCAAACTTTGCTTTCGTCAAAGAATCCTCCATTTGCAGCAATTACAGCATTGCAGACCTAACATGATTGCACAAGGGTTTTCTAATCATCCATTAGCCTTCTGATGCAATGAGCAAACACATTCTACCATTAGAACACTGGAGTGATAGTTGCTGGAAATGGGCCTCAATACACCTATGTAGATATTGCACCAAAAACCAGACATTTGAAGCTAGAATAGTCATTTACCACATTAGCAATGTATAGAGTGTATTTCTGATTAGTTTAAAGTTATCTTCATTGAAAAAAAGTGCTTTTCTTTCAAAAATAAGGAAATTTCTAAGTGACCCCAAACTTTTGAACGGTAGTGTATATATATATATATATATATATATATATATATATATATATATATATATATATATACAGTGGGGCAAAAAAGTATTTAGTCAGCCACCAATTGTGCAACTTCTCCCACTCCAATTTTCATCATAGGTATACCTCAACTATGAGAGACAAAATGAGAAAAAAAAATCCAGAAAATCACATTGAAGGATTTTTAAAGAATTTATTTGCAAATTATGGTTGAAAATAAGTATTTGGTCACCTACAAACAAGCAACATTTCTGGCTCTCACAGACCTGTAACTTCTTCTTTAAGAGGCTCCTCTGTCCTCCACTCACTACCTGTATTAATGGCACCTTTTTGAACTCGTTATCAGTATAAAAGACACCTGTCCACAACCTCAAACAGTCAGACTCCAAACTCCACTATGGCCAAGACCAAAGAGCTGTCAGAGGACACCAGAAACAAAATTGTAGACCTGCACCAGGCTGGGAAGACTGAATCTGCAATAAGTAAGCAGCTTGGTGTGAAGAAACCAACTGTGGGAGCAATTATTAGAAAATAGAAGACATACAAGACCACTGATAATCTCCCTCGATCTGGGGCTCCATGCAAGATCTCACACCGTGGGGTCAAAACGATCATGAGAACGGTGAGCAAAAATCCCAGAACCACACGGGGGGACCTAGTGAATGACCTGCAGAGAGCTGGGACCAAAGTAACAAAGGCTACCATCAGTAACACACTACGCCACCAGGGACTCAAATCCTGCAGTGCCAGACGTGTCCCCCTGCTTAAGCCAGTACATGTCCAGGCCCATCTGAAGTTTGCTAGAGAGCATTTGGATGATCCAGAAGAGGATTGGGAGGATGTCATATGGTCAGATGAAACCAAAATAGAACTTTTTGGTAAAAACTCAACTTGTCGTGTTTGGAGGAGAAAGAACACCATATCTACTGTGAAGCATGGGGGTGGAAATATCATGCTTTGGGGCTGTTTTTCTGCAAAGGGACCAGGACGACTGATCCGTGTAAAGGAAAGAATGAATGGGGCCATGTATCGTGAGATTTTGAGTGAAAACCTCCTTCCATCAGCAAGGGCATTGAAGATGAAACGTGGCTGGGTCTTTCAGCATGACAATGATCCCAAACACACTGCCCGGGCAATGAAGGAGTGGCTTCGTAAGAAGCATTTCAAGGTCCCGAAGTGACCTAGCCAGTCTCCAGATCTCAACCCCATAGAAAATCTTTGGAGGGAGTTGAAAGTCTGTGTTGCCCAGTGACAGCCCCAAAACATCACTGATCTTTTTTTTTTTTTTTTCTCCTCCGGCGCCACACGAGTCGGCTGCCTTTTGCAACAGCGGCTCAATTCTGAGGTTTTTTTCTTTCTTTCTTTACACACTTTATACATCACGGACACACAGATCGCCCCAAAATGCCTCCCGAGCCGGCGGATGGAGCCACTGTTTACAGCAGGAGACGGTACAGCAGGGAACAGCTGCTTGCACTTAATCGCCACTCGGTGCTGACGGAAAAACTCGACGTACTGAGAGAAATAAGGCGAAAACGACGTGGTTGTCGGGCTGGTGTTAGACGGTGGACAAGGAGTATAAGGTACAGACCCACCTTCCCATCCGTTATTATGGGGAATGTACGCTCTATATTAGGAAAGGTAGATGAGCTAGCGGCTATCTACCGTTACGATAGCACATACCGGGAGTGCTCTCTCCTTTTGTTTTCTGAGACGTGGCTAACTGAACTAGCAGCAGATGCTAACATTGAGCTGGAGGGTTTCCACATGATACGGGCAGACCGAACACCAGACAGTGGCAAAGCAAGGGGCGGTGGAGTGATAATGTATGTTAACAACAACTGGTGCAGACCGGGACATATCACTGTTAAACAACGTCACTGCAGCAAAGACATTGAGTTGCTAGCTGTTAGCATGCGGCCTACATATCTCCCGAGAGAACACTCACACGTGATCTGCATTGTTGTTTATTAGTAGTAGTAGTCATTGTTGCAAATCCGATGGCGAACGCTGGGACAGCGCGTGACGTCATCCATTCAGTAACTGGCAGGCTGCAGACAGAACACCCAGATGCTCTTCTCCTCATCTCAGGCGATTTCAACCATGTTTCACTATCTCCCATTCTACCCACGTTTACCCAGTATGTCACATGCCACACTAGAGACAATAAAACACTGGACTTATTCTACGCAAACACTAAGGAGGTGTACACCTCATCACAACTCCCCCCACTGGGGAGATCGGATCACAACTTGGTTCATCTCCGGCCGGTGTACAAACCCCTAGTGCACAGACAACCTCCGGCCATGCGCACAGTGATGTTATGGTCTGAGGAGGCGATGGACACTCTAAAGGACTGTTTTGAAGCCACCGCCTGGAAGCAGCTCTGCGATCCACATGGTGAGGACATCGATGGCCTCACTCACACCTTCACGGGCTACCTCAGCTTCTGTGTGGACAAATCCGTTCCCACCAAGACCATACGGTGTTGCTCAAACAACAAGCCCTGGATCAACCCTGAGATAAAAACACTTCTGAGAGAGAAGAAGAGGATCTTCAGGTCGGGGAACAGGGAGATGCTGAAGTCCGTACAGAGAGAGCTGAGGAGAAAGATCAGAGAAGGCAAGGACAGCTTCAGGAGGAAGATGGAGGACAAGCTGCAACAGAGCGACATCAGCGGGGTCTGGAGAAACCTCAAAACCATCTCTGGGCTCCAGAATACCTCCCCCCAGGCTACGGGGGGCAGGGAGTGGGCGAACAATCTGAATCTGTTTTTCAATAGGTTTGACCAACCGCCCTCCCCCCTGACTGCACAACAACCACTGCTGCCTCTAAAGACATCAAGTCCTGCTGCCCACTCCCCACTCAACCAACACCCCCCCAACTCCCAACACACGGCCCCCCATCCTGACCCTGACCAGGACCCAGGTGAGGACGGAGCTGAGGAAGATCAAGGCGAGGGAGGCGTCGGGACCGGACGGCATCAGCGCAAAGCTCCTCAAGTCCTGTGCAGACCAGCTGTGTGGGATTGTGACGTACATCTTCAACCTGAGCCTGAAGCTGGGGAGGGTACCACAGCTGTGGAAAACATCTTGTGTGGTACCTGTACCAAAAACTTCCCACCCCAAAGACCTGAACAGCTACAGACCGGTGGCCTTGACGTCCCACTTGATGAAGACCCTGGAGAGACTGCTCCTTGCTCACCTCCGCCCCCTGGTGGAACCAGCGATGGATCCACTCCAGTTCGCCTACCAGCATGGCATTGGGGTGGAGGATGCGGTGATCTTCCTCCTTCACCGTTCTCTGTCCCACCTGGAGAAGCCCGGGAATGTGGTGAGGATCATGTTCTTTGACTTCTCCAGTGCTTTCAACACCATCCAACCGATGATCCTGAAGGACAAGCTGTTGTGCGCAGGGGAGGACCAGCACCTGTCATCATGGATCCTGGACTACCTCACGAACCGGCCTCAGTTTGTGAGAACCCGGGACTGTGTGTCCGACACGATCATCGGTAGCACGGGGGCCCCCCAGGGAATGGTGTTGGCTCCCTTCCTGTTCACTCTTTATACTGCGGACTTCTCACACAACACAACACACTGCCATCTACAGAAGTTCTCTGATGACTCTGCGATCGTTGGCCTCAACTCCAATGGAGATGAAGCTGAGTACAGAGGGCTTATCCAGGACTTCGTGGACTGGTGCCATCGGAACTGCCTCCAGATCAACGCGAGGAAAACTAAGGAGCTGGTGGTGGACTGCCGCAGGCAAGGACAACCCCTCACAGCACCAGTAAATATACAGGGAACAGACATTGAGATGGTGACATCCTACAAGTACCTGGGTGTTCATCTGAACAATAAACTAGACTGGTCACACAGTACTGACACACTCTACAAGAAGGGACAGCGCAGGCTGTTCCTACTGAGGAGTCTCAGGTCTTTTGGTGTACAAGGGGCGCTGCTGAAGACATTCTATGACACGGTGGTGGCATCAGCCATCACTTTTGGAGTGGTCTGCTGGGGCAGTGGCATTACTGCAGCCGATAGGAAGAGACTGAACAAACTGATCAAGAAAGCTAGCTCCGTCCTGGGGCAGCACCTTGATCCGGTGGAGGAGATAGGAGAGAGACGGACGGTGGCTAAACTGTCATCTCTGCTGGAGTCCGAGTTCCACCCTATGCAGGACATACTGAATGCACTGAGGAGCTCATTTAGCAGCAGACTACATCATCCCAGGTGCACAACCGAGAGGTTTCGCAGGTCCTTCCTACCAACGGCTGTCAGACTGTACAACCTAAGCAGGGCTGCTCGCAGAGATAGCAAAAAGACGTAACAACCTAATAGTTTTTTGAATGCAAAAGATGCAATACACTTACACAATGGTCCCCTCCGGCATACAACTAGGAAAATACCGGTCGCTATGGAGGGTGAGAATATGTATGGGCACATAATCATACCATGTAGGATAACTAAGTAGACTGTTGTGCTGTTTCATCCCATCTAGCAACAATGCTCTGCACTGTGTGTGTTTATATATTTACATATTTATTCCATCTAGCTACAGTGCTCCGCACTGGGTGTGTTTATGTTTATGTTTATATTTATATATCTATATATTCATTCCATCTAGCTACAATGCTCCGCACTGTGTGTTTATATATCTACATATTATTCCATCTAGCTACATTGCTCCGCACTGTGTGTGTTTATATATTTACATATTTATTCCACCTAGCTGCAATGCTCCGTACTGTGGGTGTTTATATATGTACATATTTATTCCATCTAACTACAATGCTCCGCACTGTGTGTGTTTATATATCTACATATTTATTCCATCTAACGACAATGCTCCGCACTGTGTGTTTATATACTCATATATTTATCCCATCCAGCTACAATGCTCTGCACTGTGTGTCTGTGTGTATATATATATATATATATTTATAGTAATATGTACATATGTATATTAGCTGCTCTTGCTTGCTTGCTTTTTTTTCTTGCCTTCTGATTGTTGCTCTGAGTGTTGCTATCCCTGTGATGTTGCAATCCTGGAATTTCCCCGTTGTGGGACTAATAAAGGCTTATCTTATCTTATCTAGAGGAGATCTGCATGGAGGAATGGGCCAAAATACCAGCAACAGTGTGTGAAAACCTTGTGAAGACTTACAGAAAACGTTTGACCTCTGTTATATACCCTTTGTTGGCAATGACAAAGTATTGAGATGAATTTTTGTTATTGACCAAATACTTATTTTCCACCATAATTTGCAAATAAATTCTTTAAAAATCAGACAATGTGATTTTCTGGATTTTTTTCCCCTCATTTTGTCTCTCATAGTTGTGGTATACCTATGATGAAAATTGGAGACCTCTCTCATCTTTTAAGTGGGAGAACTTGCACAATTAGTGGCTGACTAAATACTTTTTTCCCCAACTGTGTGTGTGTGTGTGTGTGTGTGTGTGTGTGTGTGTATATATAAAAATAAATACACCCAGAACAATAACATTTTAGCAATTTTGTTAATTTTTGTCCAAGTCATACAAAGCAAAATTAGCAACTAAAACCACGCAGAGAGAATCATGACAAACCACAAATATGTACTACACATATTTGGTTTAAGATAAGATAAGATAAGATAAGCTAAGATAAGATAAGCCTTTATTAGTCCCACAATGGGGAAATTCCAGGATTGCAACAGCACAGGGATAGCAACACTCAGAGCAACAATCAGAAGGCAAGAGAAAAAACAAGAGCAGCAAGTATACATATGTACATATATACTGTATATATATATATATATATATATATATATATATATATATATATATATATATATATATATATATACAGTATACATACATATATATATATATATACATATATACATATATATATATACATATATACATATATATATACATATATATATATACATATATACATAGAGAGAGAGAGAGAGAGAGAGAGAGAGAGAGAGAGAGAGAGAGAGAGAGAGAGAGAGAGAGAGAGAGAGTGCGGAGCATTGTAGCTAGATGGGATAGATATATAAATATATAAACACAGCGCGGAGCATTGTAGCTGGATGGAATAAATATACGAGTATATAAACGCACAGTGCGGAGTATTGTAGCTAGATGGAATGAATATGTGAATATATAAACACACAGTGCGGAGCATTGTAGCTGGATGGAATAAATATGTAGATATATAAACACACACAGTGCGGAGAATTGTAGCTAGATGGAATAAATATGTAAATATATAAACACACACAGTGCGGAGCATTGTAGCTAGATGGAATAAATATATGAATATATAAACACAGTGCGGAGCATTGTAGCTAGATGGAATAAATATGTAGATATATAAACACACACAGTGTGGAGCATTGTTGCTAGATGGAGTAAATATATAAATATATATATAAACACACAGTGCGGAGCATTGTAGCTAGATGGAATAAATATGTAAATATATAAACACACGCAGTGCGGAGCATTGTAGCTAGATAGAATGAAACAGCACAACCGTCTACTTAGTTATCCTACATGGTATGATTATGTACCCATACATATTCTCATCCTCCATAGCGACCGGTATTTTCCTAGTTGTATACCGGAGGGGACCATTGTGTAAGTCTATTGCGTCTTTTGCATTCAAAACTATTAGGTTGTCAAGTCTTTTTGCTATCTCTGCGAGCAGCCCTGCTTAGGTTGTACAGTCTGACAGCCGTAGGTAGGAAGGACCTGCAAAACCTCTTGGTTGTGCACCTAGGATGATGTAGTCTGCTGCTAAATGAGCTCCTCAGTGCATCCAGTATGTCCTGCATAGGGTGGAACTCGGACTCCAGCAGAGATGACAGTTTAGCCACCATCCTTCTCTCTCCTATCTCCTCCACTGGGTCAAGGTGCTGCCCCAGGACAGAGCTAGCTTTCTTGATCAGTTTGTTCAGTCTCTTCCTATCGGCTGCTGTGATGCCACTGCCCCAACAGACCACTCCAAAAGTGATGGCTGATGCCACCACCGTGTCATAGAATGTCTTCAGCAGCACCCCTTGTACACCAAAAGACCTGAGTCTCCTCAGTAGGAACAGCCTGCGCTGTCCCTTCTTGTAGAGTGCGTCAGTATTGTGTGACCAGTCTAGTTTATTGTTCAGATGAACACCCAGGTACTTATAGGATGTCACCATCTCGATGTCTGTTCCCTGTATATTTACTGGTGCTGTGAGGGGTTGTCCTTGCCTGCGGCAGTCCACCACCAGCTCCTTAGTTTTCCTCGCGTTGATCTGGAGGCAGTTCCGATGGCACCAGTCCACGAAGTCCCGGATAAGCCCTCTGTACTCAGCTTCATCTCTGTTGGAGATGAGGCCGACGATCGCAGAGTCATCAGAGAACTTCTGTAGATGGCAGTGTGTTGTGTTGTGTGAGAAGTCCGCAGTATAAAGGGTGAACAGGAAGGAAGCCAAAACCGTTCCCTGGGGGGCCCCCGTGCTACCGATGATCGTGTCGGACACACAGTCCCGGGTTCTCACAAACTGAGGCCGGTTTGTGAGGTAGTCCAGGATCCATGATGACAGGTGCTGGTCCACCCCTGCGCACAGCAGCTTGTCCTTCAGGATCATCGGTTGGATGGTGTTGAAAGCACTGGAGAAGTCAAAGAACATGAGCCTCACCGCATTCCCGGGCTTCTCCAGGTGGGACAGAGAACGGTGAAGGAGGAAGACCACCGCATCCTCCACCCCAATGCCATGCTCTTAGGCGAACTGGAGTGGATCCATCGCTGGTCCCACCAGGGGGCAGAGGTGAGCAAGGAGCAGTCTCTCCAGGGTCTTCATCATGTGGGATGTCAAGGCCACTGGTCTGTAGCTGTTCAGATCTTTGGGGTGGGAAGTCTTTGGTACAGGTACCACACAAGATGTTTTCCACAGCTGTGGTACCCTCCCCAGCTTCAGGCTCAGTTTGAAGATGTACTCCACAATCCCACACAGCTGGTCTGCACAGGACTTGAGGAGCTTTGCGCTGATGCCGTCCGGTCCCAACGCCTTCCTCGCCTTGATCTTCCTCAGCTCCGTCCTCACCTGGGTCTTAGTGAGGGTCAGGTTGGGGGGCTGTGTGTTGGGAGTGGGGGGGTGTTGGTGGAGTGGGGAGTGGGCAGCAGGACTTGATGTCTTTAGAGGCAGCAGTGGTTGTTGTGCAGTCGGGGGGAGGGCGGTTGGTCAAACCTATTGAAAAACAGATTCAGATTGTTCGCCCACTCCCTGCCCCCCGTAGCCTGGGGGGAGGTATTCTGGAGCCCAGAGATGGTTTTAAGGTTTCTCCAGACCCCGCTGATGTCACTCTGTTGCAGCTTGTCCTCCATCTTCTTCCTGAAGCTGTCCTTGCCTTCTCTGATCTTTCTCCTCAGCTCCCTCTGTACGGACTTCAGCATCTCCCTGTTCCCCGACCTGAAGATCCTCTTCTTCTCTCTCAGAAGTGTTTTTATCTCAGGGTTGATCCAGGGTTTGCTGTTTGAGCAACACCGTATGGTCTTGGTGGGAACGGTGTTGTCCACACAGAAGCTGATGTAGTCCGTGATGGTGTGAGTGAGGCCATCGATGTCCTCACCATGTGGATCGCAGAGCTGCTCCCAGGCGGTGGTTTCAAAACAGCCCTTTAGAGCGTCCATTGCCTCCTCAGACCTTAACTTTACTGTGCGCATGGCCGGAGGTTGTCTGTGCACTAGGGGTTTATACACCGGCCGGAGATGAACCAAGTTGTGATTCGATCTCCCGAGTGGGGGGGAGTTGTCATGAGGTGTACGCCTCCTTAGTGTTTGCGTAGAATAAGTCCAGTGTTTTATTGTCTCTAGTGTGGCATGTGACATACTGGGTAAACGTGGGTAGAATGAGAGACAGTGAAACATAGTTAAAATCGCCTGAGATGAGGAGAAGAGCATCTGGGTGTTCTGTCTGCAGCCTGCCAGTTACTGAATGGATGATGTCACGCGCTGTCCCAGCGTTCACCGTCAGATTTGCATAAACAACAATGCAGATCACGTGTGAGTATTCCCTCGGGAGATATGTAGGCCGCATGCTAACAGCTAGCAACTCAATGTCTTTGCTGCAGTGTTGTTGTTTAACAGTGATATGTCCCACTTCCGGTTATGGCGGCCGCCTAGAAGGATACGTATCACTCTGCTCTGCTCCTGGAAATAAAAATTCGGCAAATAACTCTTTCATTTGGAACAGAACTTTTCCCAGCGTTTGGGTGAGGATATGCCGGTGAAGACTAAGGCTGGGAAATCAGGAGGGGGGAAAAATTGAATCGCCGAAGCAGTCCAAATTAACGGACTTTAAAGTTTGTGGCGCAGTAGAAAAAGCTGCGAATATGGCGGATGAAACTAGCGGTGGTGCGGTAACTGCTGCTGACGATGGCGGCACAGGTGCAGTGCTGGCTGCCATTAGCTCAATGAGAGCAGACTTTTCCGCTAAACTTGATGGGATTATGGCAGCGTTGGATGCAATGAGAAAGGAGTTGGGTGACTGCGTGGAGCGAGTGACGCAGGCGGAGCTTCGTGTTTCAAGTGCGGAGGATGAAATCAGCGGACTTCAAATAAAGGTGCACACTTTGGAAAAAAAAATAAAGATCTGGAAAATAGCGTTCTGGACTTGGAATCTCAGTCCAGACGGAACAACCTGAGGCTGGTGGGTTTACCGGAGGGAGCCTAAGGTCGTGATTCATGCTCCTTTTTGGAGGGGTGGATCCCGGAGGCGCTGAACAACGCGGAGCTAAAATCATCAGTTGTCTTGGAAAGCTCCCACCGAATTGGCCCACCGAGAGGTAACAAGGCAGCACCGAGGACGCTAATTATGAAGTTTCTCAGCTACAGAGACAGGATGACGATCTCCAACGCGGTGCGGGCCAAAGGAGAAATTAAATACCAAGATCAGCAGGTGCGGTTCTACCCAGATTTGGCCTCAGGAATCCAACAATTAAGGAAGCAGTTTGACCCCATCCGCAAAGAACTGCGCAACCTTGAGATTCGTCATGGAGTGATTCACCCTGCAAGACTTCTGGTCACATATGAGGGCAGAACACGCATCTTCAAGACCCCCGAGGAGGCGCAGGAGCTCATCAAGAAGATCCAGGAAGAGACTGGTGGGAGCTAAGCATGAACAGAATATAGGGTAGAATATTTGAGCATTTAACTGATTAGAAGCATATAACAAGATTACAAAATATAGAATGTATTACATATTAAAAAAAAAAAAAAAAGTACAAAATTGCTAAAAAATTTTGGAGTTAAATTGGAAAATTACAGAAGAGAGTTAATGTTACGTTATTAAAAGCAGTAGAGTTAGGGTGATTGGGAGGATGAAGAAGGAGTGGCTTTGGCTGTTCCTCGTGGGTGTGGAACGGTCGATGGCTATATCGGGAGACGGAATTTTTCTTTTGTTTTTGGGGGGTTCGCCACAAATGTGGGAAGGGGGAATTTGTTTGTGTGTAGTTTGTAGGGTGAATGTTCAACCACTCATTTTTTTGCTTTTCTGTTTGAGCATGTTTACACTGCAAGGTAATCCCAAACTCCCTATTGATTATAAATCAAAGTGTTAATCTTAATTTAACTTCATGGAATTGCAGAGGTCTACAAAATTTAAAAAAACTTAAACAAGTTATGAATAAAATAAAAGACATGGGTTCAAAAATTGTGTTTTTACAAGAAACTCATCTAATAGAGGAAGATGTAAAAAGAATTAGGAGTAGATGGCAAGGAAATGTTTTCACCTCATCATTTTCATCCCGAGCCAGGGGAGTTATGACTCTCATACATAAATCAGTCCCATTTCAAGTGAAAAATGTAATTGGAGACAAATTTGGAAGATATGTAATCATTCAAGGATCTTTGCTATTAGAAAACATAAATTTGGTGAACTTATATTGTCCCAATATAGATGATCAAAAGTTCTTTGCTAATTTATTTCTTATCTTATCATCACTTACAGGGCAACATATAATAGCAGGGGATTTTAATTGTACATTGAATCCCGGTATAGATAGATCAACAGGACTGGACTGTACGCACAATGGATGTAGGATGACCATTAATCATTTTATGAAAGAATTGAAATTGATAGATATATGGAGAGAAATGAAACCACAAGTTAAAGCATACTCTTGTTATTCCAATACCTACAAGACATTCTCACGTATAGATTATTTTTTGATCTCCACAGAATTAAGGTCCAAGATTCAAAACTGTTTTTATGATAACATCGTGATCTCTGGGCTGCACGGTGGCGCAGTGGTTTAGCACTGTGGCAGCACAGTTTTACCCTCGGCCGGGGGATCGCGGGGATCATGAGATCGTGGGTTCGATCCCAGCCCCCGACCAACAGTGAGCTGTGTGGAGTTTGCATGTTCTCCCCGTGTTGCGCGGGTTTACTCCGGGATTTCTCCGGTTTCCTCCCGCATACCAAAAACATGTAGGTTTAGGGCGCTCGCGCACGCAGCGACCAGCAGCCGGTGGCTTGTCACCAGACTGCAAACCAAGTCTACCTACGGGTACAAATAAGTAACAAAAAAAAAAAAAAAAAAAAAAAAAAAAAATCTCTGATCATGCACCCTGCTGTCTAATGTATGTAGATAAGAAATTGACAAAGGAACCAGGTAGATGGCAATTTCAGCATAAATGGCTTCAGGATGAGGAATTTGTTAAGTATATAGAAAAACAGATAGATGAGTTCTTTGATATCAATACTACACAAACATCAGCATGTGTAAAGTGGGAGGCTTTCAAAGCTTTTATTAGGGGACATATTATTAGTTATACAGGTTCAAAATCTAAGAAGACTCGAGAGGAGAGAGTCCAATTGGAACATAAAATAAAAATTCTTCAAGAAAGAGTATATGCAGGAAGAGATCCAAGGTTGGAGAACGAATTACTGATTTTGAGAGCTGAATATGACAAAAAATCAGCGAATAGAGCTGCCTCGAGTCTTCTAAGATTGAAACAATCTTTTTATGAACAAGGTGAAAAATCAGGAAAGTTATTAGCATGGCAGATTAAACAATTAGAATCTAAAACACCAATTACCAGTATTATAAGTAACGGACAGGTAGTTATAGATCCTTCAGAAATTAATAGAGCCTTTAGAGATTACTATGAAAAATTATATGATACCAAAAATGAATCTGACTTAACAAAACTAAATGGGTTTTTGAATGAACTATTTATACCGTGTATTCCAAATGAAAATAGGGAGATACTGGAGTCTAAAATTAGTCAAGAAGAAGTTGGACTAGCCATTGATAATATGAAATCAGGAAAAAGTGCAGGACCAGATGGTCTTCCAGTTGACCTTTATAAAAAATTTAAGAATAAATTAACAAAACCTTTTTTGGAAATGGTTTTAGAAGCATTTCAAAATAGTAATTTACCATCATATATGAATAATGCCTTAATTATACTGTTGCCAAAACCAGGTAAGCCCTCTAATAAATGTGAAAATATGAGACCAATAAGCCTATTAAATGCCGACCTTAAGATAATCTGTAAAATTTTAGCAAGACGAATACAAGAAATTTTACCAAATATTATTAATCGAGATCAGAATGGCTTTATAAAGGGAAGACAAGGCTTCCATAATGTAAGAAGACTATTTAATATTATTTATTCTAATAAAGAAGCACCGGATACAGCTCTCTTATCACTGGATGCCGAAAAAGCCTTTGATAGAGTTGAATGGCCCTTTCTTTTTGAAGTCTTACAAAGGTTTGGACTTGGAAATAATTTCATAAAATGGGTTCAGATAATATATAATAATGCTACTGCAGAAATTCTAACAAATAACAATATTTCAAAATCAATAAAAATCAATAGAGGATGTCGACAAGGCTGTCCACTTTCACCTTTACTGTTTACTATGGCAATTGAACCTTTAGCGATGGCGATACGTCTACAGTCACAAATATATGGAATTAAAGTTGGACCAACAGAACATAAAATCTCCCTGTATGCCGATGACATAATTTTGTTTATGTCGAATCTTAAAAAATCAATTCCAACCTTGTTGAATTTAATAAAGAATTTTGGGGAAATATCAGGATATAAAATAAATAAAACTAAATCTTCAATATTAATGCTAAATGAGACCCAGAGAAATTACCCAGCCCCTGAGGTAAATCAATTCAATGTTGTAAATCAGTTTAAATATTTAGGAATCCAAATTGTGCCTAAGCTAGAATCAATCGCCAGTGTCAATTATGAAGCCTTAATGACAGATATTGATGAGTTACTTCAGAGATGGATGTCACTACCAATGTCGATGATCGGGAGAATTAATATACTTAAAAGTAATATCTTACCTAAAATACTTTATTTATTTCAATACATTCCCTTACCACCACCTTTAGATTTATTCTCAAGAATTTAAAAAAAGTTAGTGGAATTTATATGGAACAACAGGAGGGCTAGATTACGTCTGTCTTTATTATATTTACCATTTGATCGTGGAGGTCTGAAATGTCCAAATTTTATGTTGTATTATTGGTCGGCACAACTGAGGTCTATGACATATTATTTTTCATCAAATGATCTCCCTCACTGGACTGAAATGGAATCATACAATTTACCTTTACCTCTTCCCATATTCATATACTCAGATTCGGCAAAAAAAATTACAAAAACAAGTTAAAAATCCATTTGTAAAGCATATGATCAAAATATGGTGTGAAGCTAAAAAATATTTAAAAGAACCACAGTTATTGTCACAATTTAGTCCAATATGGGGTAATCAATATTTTAAACCAGGGAGAGCGGACGCTGTATTTAAAGTATGGAGTTTAAAAGGGATACAAAAGATTCAGGATTTATATTTGCCATGTGCAGAAAACATAATGTCTTTTGAAGAGTTGAGGATCAAATTTAATCTCAATAGAACACATTTTTTTAAATATCTTCAACTTAGAAACTTTATTCGATCAAATCAAAATAAAGCTCTCACTCGACCTATTTATTCATCCTTGGAAAAAATGTTGATGAAAGATAGTAAAAGAAAGGGTATTATTTCAGAGTTTTATAACTCATTGACACTATTTTCAAGTGAAAATTCACTGAAAAGATTAAACTACTGGAAAGAAGATCTGCAAACTGAAATTTCAGAGGAACAATGGGAATTGGCTTGTACAGAAGCTCAAACCAAATCAATAAATGTACGCCTTAAATTGATACATTTCAAATGGTTAATGCGGATGTATGTTACACCGGAGGAGTTAAATAGATATAACAAAAATATACCAGATACATGCACAAAGTGCATGGAAAGTAAAGGAACTCTATTTCATTGTGTATGGGAATGTAGATTAATAAGAATGTTTTGGGAAGAGGTGAGGGTAACAATTGAAAAAATAATTTCAAAACAAATCATATTGAATCCTAAACTGTTTTTGTTGGGTCTGTACCCAGAAAAGCATAATTTTAATAAAAGTGAAAGAACATTCATAGACCTCAGTTTGCTTAATGCCAAAAAATGTATTGCACTATTATGGAAAAAGACTCATAGACCAGATGTGACTCAGTGGTTAAGACAGATGTTAACAAACCTTCCATTAGAAAGAATAACATATATACTGAAATCAAAGGAAATTGTGTTTGAGAATATATGGAGACCTTTTATTGATTATGTAAAAAATTTAAACATAACTCTTGAAGAAGAAGGTGAATGATGTGTGTGGACCTTGTAAATTCCAAACTGGTGAACATAATATGTATACTTATGTGTTGGATTGTCTAGACTAAACAGAGGAGCATTGTTGAAGATCTGATTTTGTTGGTGGTTGTTGGTGTTTTTTAGTGCATTTTTTTTTTGTAGTATTTTAGTGTTAGTGTTTGATTGTTTGTATCATGTTTGTTTAAAAAAAAAAGGTTCAATAAAGATATTGTGGAAAAAAAAAAAAAAAAAAACAGTGATATGTCCCGGTCTGCACCATTTGTTGTTAACATACATTATCACTCCACCGCCCCTTGCTTTGCCACTGTCTGATATTCGGTCTGCCCGTATCGCGTGGAAACCCTTCAGTTCAATGTTAGCATCTGCTGCTAATTCAGTTAGCCAAGTCTCTGTGAATCGAAACAGGCTACACTCTCGGTATATGCTATCGTAGCGGGAGATAGCCGCTAGCTCATCTACCTTTCCCAGTAACGATCGTACATTTTCCATAACAACGGATGGGAGGGTGGGTCTGTACCTTATATTTCTTGCCTTCCGCCTTACTCCAGCACGGCACCCACGGCGTTTTCACCTCAGTTCTCCCGGTATGTCGAGTTTTTCCATTAGCACCGGGTGGCGGTTGAGTGCTAGCAGCTCTTCCCTGCTGTACCGTCTCCTGCTATAAACAGTGGCTCCGTCCACCGGCTCGGGAGACATTTGGGGCGATCTGTGTGTCCGTGATATATATGGAATGAAAGGTGTGCCAGATCAGAGAGTTGTCACCGGATCAGAAGAGAGAGGAAGGAAAAAAAGACTCAGAATTGAGCTGCTGTTGCAAAAGGCAGCCGACTCGTGTGGCGCCGGAAAAAGTAAGTTTGTCTTCTCATACAGTATTAGCATACAATAAGGACCTGCAAATGCTCCCTAATACAGCCCATTTGGCATATTTTTTTTTTGTGTTCCTCATCTTAATATTTGTAACCACACCAGACGATGACATTTTCTCAAACTTATAGTACAAAACAATTCCAAAATGAGCTGCTTCTTCTTATCTTCTTGTTTGTTTTTAAACTCGCACTACTGTCCTTCTGGCAGAAAAGGGGGTAGAACTGGCTTGTGGGGGCCCAGGGCAGCACTTCAGTAGACCCGCCCCTGGAAGCGGCATGCCACCAGGATTGCAGCTGGCCTCATAGACAAGAGTGCGTCTTCTCCTCGCCGTTGGCCGCTTCTCTCATCCGGACCCACTATCTGAAGCCTCCTCCCAAGCACGCCGCAGTTCGTTAGCGTGCCTCCACGAGCCGTCCGACAGCTGGAAGTAGGCTGCACCCCACTTAGCCATGATGCGCAGCCGCTCCTGGTATTCCTCTGGCTGTCATTTGGCCCACATCTGCCATGGACGTCCCTCCCCTCAAGCCCAGACCAGGTCCGTAACTCTCAGGAGCTCTGCTCGGCCTGCAGTGTTGCTGATCGACACGTGTTCCCTCCGTGCCTGTTGGTCTGGCCCCGACTCCTTGTAAAGCTGCTGCAGTGGTCACCGTTGTAGCTCCAGATACTCCAGCCCACTGTGGCCGAGCTCCGGAGGAAGCTGAGGCTAGCTCATCAGCGTCACCCGCCAACACAGGCGCCTCACTGCCACGCTTGGTACCTTCTTCCATGGTACCCCGAGCACCGGCACTGAGATCTTCCTGTGTCAAAACTGAGTGAGGCTGGTCCTGCTTGACCGCCGTGGTGCCCGGTAAATCTTCGTCCCGCAAAGCCTCCTCCTTCATCACCGTAACCTGATGGTTCCACTGGCCACAACCAGTCCACTCTTCCCCAGCATCATCTTTAATGGCGAACCCCAGTCAGTTAAAACAGGTCACACACAGCCCATGATGTTATTGCCTCGGGCCGTCACGTGGAATGTGAAGTCAGCCATCACCATCGACTTGTACAGAGCCATTAACTCCAGTGTTCCAACCATGAGCAGCCTTCCACCTCCATAATCATAGAGCGGCGCTGGGTTACCTCTTATTTTGTAGTGGGGAAAAAATTTCCTCACCATGGCCCAATTCAATAATGATCCCTCTGCCCCCGTGTCGACCAGCAGCGGCACCTCCTCACCATCCAGTGTCACCTTGCAGAACGTGAACCCGTTGGTACCGGGGACGCCGCACGGACAGTTGTCGGGGCGGGTGAAGTTGTTTTTCTCCATGGGCTCTCCGGCTTGAACATACAACACACCCTGGCATAATGGTTCAAGCGTCCACACTTGCTATAGCGCTTCCCTCTAGCCAGGCATTCCCTAGCCTTGTAATGGTGCTTCGAGGACCCACAACCCATACACCAGGGTTTTCTTGGGGCAGACCTTCGGCTGATAATGTTGGTTTCCACGTTGTCGGTCGTGCCATCCTCGCTGTCTGGGTCCGCTACTAATGCTGCGGTGTTAGGCCCCAGCTGCCATTGTGATTGGCACCACATTAGCTCTGAAGCTAGCTTGTCTGCAGTCTCCACTTGGAGACCTAGCTCGACAGTCTAGGATAACGTCAGGTCACCCGACGCTGAGAGTAGCCTAGTTTGTAAAGCATGGTTGTGTGCGCCACCAGCTGGTCACATACCCTCCTCCAAAACCATTCCCTCCTCCAATAGCCCGAAAACAACACTTGCTAGCCAGCTGCTGCAGGTCGGAGACAAACTGGTGGACAGGCTTATCCACTCGCTGGTGACGCTGTCAGAGCCAAATCCTCCGGACAGTGACATTATCCGGGGTGTGGAAATGGCACGCTAGCTCATGACTACATCCTCATACGAGTCAGTAGCCCCGAGTGTATGCAGGACATGCTGGCCCTCAATCCCGAAATTATGCACCAGAAGCGCACGTGCCCTCAGTCTATCTAGCTTACCCAGGTCGAGCACCACGATGTAGCCCTGAAAGGCGGCAAACCATCTTAGCCAGGCACAGGTGGCTCACCCAGGAGCTCCAGGAAGGGCCGAAGCAATAAAATACACGCCTCAATGTTTATTCTCATCACCAAAATGTTATGTCAGAATTACCTTAGTAATGACAAGGCCAGGTGCAAAGTTGACCTTCACTTTATTAAAGGGTGATCACACACAATACAGCCACCAGGCAGGGGCATATGCAAAGAGGCCGAATAAAGATGCCTGCTGGTATTTATAGGGCAGTGCAGTGGTAGAAGAGGAAGTGGCCGCCACTACACCGCACTTCATAATAAAACACAATACCACACAGCCCCGCTGGGAAAACCTAACTGGGATTGAATGATGCGGCAGAAGACTCAGCACAAGTTTTAAATGGCTCATTGACTGAAAAATTATGTGTTTGTAGGTTTTAACCGTCTGAAATGTGTCTGTTGGTCACATGATTATTGAAAAAATATCAAACCACTCACTTCTCCTAAAAAAACAAAACAAAAAAAAAAACAATTTTTATGTTGTTTTTCTCTCCAAGAAACAGTTTTGAGTCTTCCAGGGATTGTCCTGTACGTCAAGAATTGGTAAACCCAGCCCAGTGCCATTCCTGACACTCGCCAACTGCTCTACGACTGGCCAGCCTAGCTGTCTATCACATAGATAGACGAGGAGCTAAAGGTATTAGCCCCCGAGCTAACAGTGGTTAGCCTATGGAGTTCACACCAAGCGTGGTTTAAATTGTTGTTTTCTTCAGATTAACATCACCCTAATAGACATCTCTGTTTCCCTAATCCACAGTTGATAACATATCTCATGTCATTCTGACTTATTTTATTATATTTTTGCCTTCATGCTATATTGAACCGTTAGCATTAGCATGCTAGGTGGTTGGAGACATGCCGTCTGGGGTTATATTAACTGTCGGTCGATTTTGATTGTTTTTTTTCTATAAATTCTATTCACCCCCACTGGAATCCTTGTTCATCTAACAACACTTGACCATATACAGTGGTGTGAAAAGTGTTTTCCCCCTTCCTGATTTCTCAATTTTTTGTATGTTTGCCACAAATAAATGTTTCAGATCATCAAACAAATTTAAATATTAGACAATGATAACACAAGTAAACACAAAATGCAGTTTTTAAATGAAGGTGTTTATCATTAAGGGAAAAAAATCCAAACCTACATAGCCCTGTGTGAAAAAGTGATTGCCCCCCTAAATCTAATAACTGGTTGGGCCACCCTTAGCAGCAACAACTGCAATCTAGCCTTTGCGATAACTGACAATGAGTCTTTTACAGTGCTGTGGAGGAATTTTGGCCCACTCATCTTTGCAGAATTGTTGTAATTCAACCACATTGGAGGGTTTTCAAGCATGAACCACCTTTTTAACTCTTTAACTGTCCAATTTCATGGACGGGTCGCACGCCCCCAGTGGCACAGCACAGCAACTGTGCCTGTCAACTCACTGACGTTCCCCGGCTATACTCAGAATTTGTACTGATCTGACAGTTCAGAAGGTGGCAGACACGTGTCGGAGGAATCATGCCTGACACGGAATACAGCAAAGAAGAGGAAATCCTCATTTTTCTTCTTCCTTTTTCCACTTGAGCTCACAACACCAATGTGGCCACCACCACGATGGTCATGGCAGCAGCGATCCTGACAGAAACTGCATCATACAGGAAAATAGCTGCATAATATAAACAAAATTCACGTGGGATAATCATAAGAGTTTATAGATGTGGTAGAGAGTGTAAATGACCGACCAAACGTAAAACAACGGCCACGATGGGCAAAAATTGAACTCACAACACCAAGATGGCCGCACCCATCATAGTCATGCATCCTGACAGAAACTGCATCATACAGGGAAATAGCCACGTAATACAAACAAGATTCACATGGGATAATCATAAGAGTTTATAGATGTGGTAGAGAGTGTAAATGACTGACCAAACACAAAACGACCACAATGGGTGAAAACGGACCGATCACTGTGAGCGAAGTGAGCGCCCCCCCCCCCCACAGGTAAGTGAGGAATTTATGTTTTTTTTTACATTTTATTGATTGAAGATAAAAACATACCCCTGTAGACAAAACAGTGTCAAAAAAACAAACCATTCTTTGTGTAAATGTGTCCAAAGTCCACTTTTGACTGAGTTATGTAATTTATATAGTTGCTGCGACATTATGCAAATTAGATGTGCAAATTTATTCCCATCTGAAACTTTGGATCATATTCTACATCACAGGTGTCAAACTCATTCCATGGAGGGCCAAGGCCCTGCAGGTTTGACCTCCACCCAGTGTCTTCAACAGGTGATTTCACTGAATTTCTTCCCACTGATTGCTGATCAGTGAAAACACCTTCTGAAGACGTTGGGTGGAAGTAAAACATGCAGGGTCTTGGCCCTCCATGGAATGAGTTTGACACCCCTGTTCTACATCTTTCTAATTGACAGTAAGCCATTATCTCTTGCAACTTTCAAGTTATAGCCTTGGAAATCTGAACTATTTTATTGACAAAATTTTTTTTACCACTCTTGACCACTAGGGGCCTTGACCACCCTTTAACTGTCACAGTCACCATATGGCGACTGGGACAGCTAAAGAGTTAAGGTCATGCCACAGCATCTCAATCAGATTCAGGTCAGGACTTTGACTAGGCCACTCCAAAGTTTACATTTTGTTTTTCTTAAGCCATTCAAAGGTGGACTTGCTGGTGTGTTTTGGATCACTGTCCTGCTGCAGAACCCAAGTGCACTTCAGCTTCAGGTCACGAACAGATGGCCGGACATTCTCCTTCAGGATTTTTTGGTATACAGAAGAATTCATGGTTCCATTTACCACAGCAAGTCTTCCAGGTCCTGAAGTAGCAAAACAACCCCAGACCATCACACTACCACCACCATATTTTACTGTTGGTATGATGTTCCTTTTCTGAAATGCTGTGTTACTTTTACACTGGATGTAATGGGACACACTGTTATGTCTGTAATTAATGAGACGTGAGTCATCTTGTGCCAAACATCTAACTGAATTTGAATGAGCGAACACAGAATATATACACAAGCCACAGCCTGCCTGACGTCATCCTGCAAGGCGGCCATGGCAAGCCCCAAGGGCCAAATACACATACAACAGCCCCCCCCCCCCCTTTAGAAAAGTCCACAACCACACACACAATTGAAAACCTCCCTAATTCAGGACCCAAATCACGCACTAAAATAACAGAAAACAATGTACTATAATGGCCTAACACATTCACACAACATAACTAAAATAGAGTTGGTGGGTGGACTGCCACACAACCCACACGGCACAGTGTATTATTCTGCCACTGGTAAGCAAAAGTAGAAAAAGTCCATTAATAAACTAAAATATTGCCGTGTTTCCTAAACTAAACAATACATAAAATAATCCCATATCACCACATGAACATATGAACATTTTTCAAGTTACACCACTGTCCTCAGGCAGAAAAGGGTAGAACCAGCTTGGAGGCCCCGGGCAGCCCCACAGTAGGCGCGGCCCTGGAAGCAGCTTGCCCTCAGGGCCGTAGCTGACCTCACAGACGAGAGCTCCTCTTCTCTCCACCATCAACCACCTCTCTTGTCCGGGCCCGCCATCCAAAGCCTCTTCCCGGACACACGCACCTCATTGGTGTGCCCTCTTGAGCCATCCACCAGCTGGAAATAAGCTGCACCCCGCTTAGCCATGATGTAAAGCCGCTTCTGGTGTTCCTTTGGCTGTCGTCCGGCCCACATCAGCCGTGGACATTCTTCCCCTCGAGCCTGAACTAAGACCATAACTCAGAGGGGTCTTGCTCGGATTACAATGTTGCTGCTTGGCACGCGGTTTCTCTGTGCCCGTCGGTCTGGCCGCTTTTAAAACCACTGCAGTGGTCACAGTCACAGATCCTCCGGCCCCCTGTGGCCAAGCTCCAGGGAAAACAAACTCGCTCGTCAGCATCACTCGTCAGCACAGGCAGCCCACAGTTACGCCCAGTACCCTCGTCCAAGGCGTCTTGAGCTCTGGCACCGAGATCCTCCTGCGTCGACCCCGAGCGAGGCTGGTCCTGCTCGACGTACGTGGTGCCCGGTAAATCTTCAGCCACCACACTGTGGTTATCGGCTGGCTTGTCATTCTCGGTGGACGTGGGCTCCCTCACCTGTGGCTCCAACTCCACTGTGAAATCTAGCTTGTAGCTTGTATTTGGCTCCCACCTAGCTCCGTGGCTAATTTCGCCGCTGCCACCGACTGGGCTGTTAGCTTCCCCAAGCTAGCTAGCTTAGCTTCTTTTGGCAGCAACAGCCTTTCCACCCACAGCTTTGTGCTCCTTGTGTGTTCGACAAAGTATTCAGACATCTGCCCGACAGCACCATATAAGACTCCGTCTCCCCCCAACGTGTTGAAAAATTTCCAACCTTCTACACCAAGATGGTGAACCAGAAGTGCTTGCCTCCGCATTCCGTTGAGTTTACTAAGGCCCAACGCCGCAATGTACCCCTCAAACGCGGCCAACCAGTTTGGCCACAGAAACGCTGGTTCTTCCCAGATACTGTAGAAATGGTGATAGAGGTGCCCCGTATGCCTCCATAGTTTATCATCATCGCCAAAATGTTTATGTCTGTAATTAATGAGACATGAGTCGTCTTGTGCCGAACATCCAACTGAACTTTACTGAGTGAACACAGAATATAAACACTGGCTGAAGCCCGCCTGACATCATCCTGCACAGCGGCTACAGCAAGCCCCAAGGGCCAAACACACATACAACACACACACACCTTCAAAAGTTCAACTTATGCCTCATCAATCCACAGCGTATTTTCCCAAAAGTCTCGAGGATCATCAAGATGTTTTCTGGCAAAACTAAGATGAGCCTTTATGTTCTTTTTGCTTAGCAGTGGTTTTCATCTTGGAACTCTGCCATGCAGGCTATTTTTACCCAGTCTCTTTCTTATGGTGGAGTCATGAACACTGACCTTAACTAAGGAAAGTGCAGTTCTTTGGATGTTGTTGTGGGGTCTTTTGTGACCTCTTGGATGAGTCGTTAATGAGTCGTACCAGCGTGCTTCAAGACCACTTCAATAGTACCAGCGCCGAAACATTCAACACCATCGTGCCTAAATGACTATCGCCTGTGGCACTGACGCCCATAGTCATGAAGTGCTTTGAGCGACTGGTCTTGGCACAGCTCAAAAAAGGCCTGCCCCCTACACTGGACCCCTCATCAGTTTGCCTACCGGAGCAACAGGAGTACAGAGGATGCGGTTTCTACAGCGCTGCACTATGTACTCTCACACCTGGATGACAAGAACACCTACGCAAGAATGAGTTTATTGACTTCAGCTCAGCATTCAACACAGTTATCCCCTCCAAGTTGCTCACCAAACTTGGGGACCTGGGAATCAGTACCTCCACCTGCAACTGGATCATGGAAGTTCAGACCAACAGACCTCAGCATGTTAGGTCAGGCCCCAACCGTTCTTCCGTCATCACACTCAACACTGGTGTACCACAGGCTGTGTGCTCAGCCCCATTCCTCTACTCCCTCTACACCATGACTGCAGGCCTATGTATGGATCCAATTCCATCATAAAGTTCGCAGATGACACCACGGTGATTGGACTCATCAGGGACAACGACGAGTCAGTTTACAGGGCAGAGGTTGAGCACTTGGCTACTTGGTGCGCTGACAATAACCTGCTCCTTAACACCAGCAAAACCAAGGAGCTCCTAGTGGACTACAGGAAGGAGAAGGAGAGACACATGACCCCATCCATATCAATGCATAGCTGTTGAACGTGTCCCCAGCTTCAAATTCCTGGGGACCCCACATCTCGGAGGACCTGTCCTGGTCAGTTAACACCACCAGCCTGATCAAGAAGGCCCATCAGCGCCTCTTCTTCTTGAGGACACTGAAGAAGAACCCTTCTATCAACTGACATCCCTGGGCAACTTCTACCGCTGCGTGATAGAGAGCACCCTGACCAACTGTATCACAGTCTGGTATGGGAGCTGCTCTGTAGCTGACCGCAAGGCGCTGCAGCGGGTGGTGAAAACCGCCCAACGCATCACAGGGACTCACTTCCAGCTATAGAGGACGTCTACAGGAAAAGATGTCTGCGCCGGGCACGCAGCATTCTTAGGGACTCCAACCATCCTGCTCATGGACTGTTCCAGCTTCTCCCCTCCAGAAGACGTTTCAAAAGCCTTCGGACTAGAACCAGCAGGTTTAGGAACAGTTCTTTCCAACAGCTGTCACGTTATTGAACTTAGTTCCCCGCTGACTCTCTTACAATCATCTTTTACCATCCTCACCTGTACATAACTGCATAACTACATAACTACATCTAACTTATTGCACATTATTTGCACATAACAGTACTTTTAACTTTCTGCACTGCTGCATATATTTGCATATATTTGCTTAAATTGCACATACTGTTAATTACCGTATATACTGCACTGCTGTCCTTTGCACTTCCGATTGGATGCTAAACTGTGTTTCGTTACCTTGTATTCATACATGTGTAATGACAATAAAGTTGAATCTATCTACTGCGCTTTTGGGGTAATTTTGGTTGGCAGGCCACTCCTGGAAGGTTCACCATTATTCCATGTTTTCGCCATTTGTGGATAATGGCTCTCACTGTGGTTCGCCTGGAGTCCCAAATCTTAGAAATGGCTTTATAACCTTTTCCAGACTGATAGATCTTAATTACTTTGTTTCTCATTTTGTTCCTGAATTTCTTTGGATCGCAGCATGATCTCTAGCTTTTGAGGATTTTTTGGTCTATTTCACTTTGTCAGGCAGGTCCTGTTTAAGTGATTTCTTGATTGAGAACAGGTGTGGCAGTAATCAGGCCTGGGTGTGGCTAGAGAACTTGAACTCTGCTTTCCAAAGATATGATAAACCACAGTTAATTTATGTTTTAACGGAAAGGGGGGGGGGTCACTTTTTCACACAGGGCCATGTAGGTTTGGATTTTTTTTTTACCCTTAATAATAAACGCCATCATTTAAAAACTGCATTTTGTGTTTACTTGTGTTATCTTTGCCTAATATTTAAATTAGTTTGATCATCTGAAACATTTAAGTGTGACAAACATACAAAAAAATGAGAACTCAGGAAGGGGGAGCAAACACTTTTTCACACCACTGTATATCATTTCTAGATGTTATTTTAGCTTAGATAAAAGTTTTATTTCCTCAAACTATGATCTGAGGCAGCTAGTAGACGTTAGCAGTTTAGCCACTCATGTATATTTCTGCGCTTATTGTACTCAGGGAACGGACATATCCTATCAACCACTAAAACCCCACGCCCCTGTCAATCAATGATGCATTATTTCAAGCTCAGGCATAAAAGGTCAGGTTGGCTCCCCAGGTCGAATCTGAGATTTTTGGTGTCTGGAGCGGAGAATTTCTTACAATATTTACAATGATAATACATTTGTCAGTGACTGGGGGAAGTCTTTTTAACAGTTTTACAGAAATTCTCTGCTCACATTATCGCAAGGACTGGTGAATGCTGGTGAGTATTGTGATTTGGGGGGTCCATCGAGGTTTGTGGGGATGGCAGTTCGTCGGCCGTAAAAACTGCCAGTGAATGCCAGCATTCGCCTCTCCTCGCCGCTCTGTGAGATACTACCCTTAAAGAGCCTTGAGCACGGCCCTTATCCCCAACTGCTCCAGTGGAGCTGCTCAGTGGTCACAGGTCAGTCTGACGTTGTACTGGGCTGCTTCCAAGTGTGAATGTGGACAGGGTGTCCTTGAAAAAGAAAGGTTTCCTCTCAATGGACCTCCCCTGTATAAATAAAGGTTACATAAAAAACATTCATCGCAGGCCGTTTTCAGAAAGGCTGAAAAAATTTTAAAAAAAACAAATTTGCTGTGATAATTAAAGAAAATTTGAACAAAATATGTCAAACATTTCATTCAGACATGTGTGAACTATTAAAATTTGGAAAAAGTACAATGACCCCTTTTACGTGAGCCTCCATTACAATTGTTGTTTCCATCATAATTTGAAAACGAAGCACATGTAAAAGAAACAAGTGGAGAAGTGGTTGAAAAATGGGGTCCTATTGGTCTGTCTCTGTCTCAGGGCCTTATTTGAAAGACCAGCTTCCTGACTAGAAACAACAGTGTTTTGTAATAATATTGATTACTTTAGTGCCCTAATTGAGACCCTGAGTGCATGTCTGAATGGCAGATTGGAAAGGGGGATGGGAGAACTTGACAAAACCCTTCAGCTAAAAGGCTCAGGTTATTCTTGGCTGTGAGCCCTGCCCTTCCCCTCCTCCTCTTCCTCCTCCTGATCCACACCAAAACATGAGCTAAAGCGGGGTCAACGGGACACTCCTGGCTATGTAACGCCAACGTTTCAAATAAATCCACCCTGTCAGTTTTCAGAGCACCGCCTCGCCACTTTCTACAACGAGTGACTGGTCATTAAACTCCTCCAATTCAGTGACTGGTTTCCTGTCACACTACAGATTTCTCTGTGCTGAAGTGGTTTGTGTCTTTTGTTGGATTCCTAAATAAAAATCAGTCATGCAACACATAAAAGCAAAACATGATTAGGATTGTTAAGCGGTGCATTTAATAACTTCAAATTGCTATGAAGCTTTTATTCTAAGACCAGCTTAGAACTCACTAACTAGTGGTTTTCTGAATGCATTTTAAAAAGCATGCTCACATTCAGTATGATTGGTCAATACTTTTTTGATATTAAGAGGCAAAAAATGGAAATCAGTAAGTTTCTGGTGCTACAATATTGGGGGAGGGGTGTTCTATGTAGACTTATTCTTTGGTCTGAAAAGTTAAACCAATGCAGAAGTACCTCAAAGCTGCATTCTATATAACAGCCAAGAGGCTGTAAAAGATGCAAGGAGTGTACAGAAGTTTGATGGGAAAACTACACACATATACAATGGCATTTGACTGACACATTTTTGGTTTCAATGGTTTTACATCATCTTATATTACTAATCTATCTACATTGTTATACTTTCATCTTTTCTTTAACCATGAGAACAAAGAGCTAATTTGCTGGTGTTTTCACCCTGTTAACTTCACAGGGTGGTGTAGTGGCTTGATGGAGAAAGTTTTCCTTGTACCATGTGATAAACAATGTGCGAGGGTGGACTTTAACCCAAACAAATGATTTTTTTGTTAAACCTCATCACGAGGAGTATTTGTTGGTACCCCAAATCTATCCAAAACAAAAAGTCCAAGGCTGACGTCAAATGTAAGCCTGAAATAGCGAATAGCACTCAGGTATTCTGGTTGGAAGTTGTCTTAATACACCACAGTGACACCCATCTGTAACTCCTGATGTTTCTGCAGTAACAGTGCAGGTGTCTTTAGGTAAAGCACTGCCACATCTGTGAAGGTGATCATATAAGCATGCTTCAAACACTTATACTTGGGGTCTTCACCCACTGGTCTTAACTCTGTTTCAGTCTATATTCTATGTTGAGGCCTCAGAAAATGCTAGTAGCATGAATTTCCCCGTTGTGTGACTAATAATTGATTACCTTATCATACAGTAAAGGGGACTTGTCCGGGATTTTTTAGGGACCATTTGGAGACTAGGGTTTATTTGTAGGGTTGGTGTGAGGCTTAGTTTAAGTTTTGATTGTTTTTCAGTCTCTAACTTACAGTATATTGAGGCCTCAGGGTTGTAACACCTCCTTTAGACTTTCAGGTTGCTAAAGTTCCTCATCCAGTAAAATCAGAATTTTACGGTGTGGTGGCACTACTAGTACGGGGTTTCTCCACCCAGAACCGGAGGTTGGGGTGGGAAGAGGGATAAAAGAACTGAATGAGGAAGAAGGAAGATGCACTGTGGCACCGGGGGGTCTTAGAGGTAACAGAAGGGAGTAGTCGACTCCCGGGGTAACAGGAGTCACACCGGAGTTTGCCAGAGCATGGGAGATGGTGATAAGCAAGGCTTCATGTCCGTATGTTAATGTGCCAGACATGCTTTGTGTACTGTGTGTAATGTCTTTTATCCCCGGGTCTCAAAGGCAGGAATAAAGCGGTATAAAGGTGAGCACCCAGAGACCCCGAGAGAGATTCTGTTTTCTGTGTTGGAGGTGAAATAAAGTTTGTGTGTCGTCCAGCTCGCTGTCCCGCCTGCTTTATCTTCCACAACAGAATGTTTTTCAAATTTCTAGCGACTCCCCTCTTGGTTAACTTCCTCAGAGCAAACATGTGTAATGACAATAAAGTTGGATCTCATCTCATCTCTCAAATGAATGAATAAACATGACAAGATTGCAATGAGCAAAAAAAAAAAAAAAAAAAAAAAAAAAAATACAGTCAGTATAATTTGTCCCAATCTCTAAAGATGACCTCATGAACTTGGAAGAAACCTTTGCAGTAATCCAGGCAGTGTCACACTCACCTCATTATCCAACTAATTCAAGAATTACCCATAATCTGTAGTAACCCAATCCCAAACCATTAAAAGTGCAGAGTGAGTTTCCAGTACCATCCTTTCCAACATGTGTTCAAAGCACTGACTATTGTTCCGTAAACCCAGCTTTTATTTCCATCTGATAGCTTAAATGCATCCTTCATACTTAAACTGGTCTGTTGTAGAAAGGAGAGAAGGGTGATCATATTTCAATAAACCTCAAAACCTCTTCAGCAACAGAGATTTGTACTAATGGCTTCATGCAGTGGTAATAACTCATTTACGCTTTAATTACAAAGCAACAGAGCCCTGAGCCTGAGCTGTTATAGCATGTAGAGATTTATCAGCATGTACTGGATGTGTAAAATCAAATAAAGGGCTAAAATGAGCCATATCAGGACAAATATACAGACTTTCCACCAGAAGAGGCTTTACCCTCACCACTCCCCTTCTGACTGCCTGCTGTGCCAAATACTTGCGTGCAGCCAAACAGCTGAGTGGCAACCATTCACCAGCCCTTGTTTTTATAGCAACATTCATCCACCGTCCCAGACAGGAGACACTCCAGCCCACCACTCATTCAGTGGTTCAATACCAGACTACCAAATGATTGCTTCATGAGATCTTCAAGTGCTGTCTACATTTCTAACCACAGAGGGCTGGACCTTTGAGGTGCCAAACTGGTCAATAAATATGTCCATGATGAGAAGTTTATAATTGCAAGTTAGTTTTTGAGCACAAAGGCTGTTGTTGATATTAGTCATTAGAATGTTGTTGGATTAGCTGAAAACAATTGAACATGTGAAATTATAATATTTGTTCTTTTTAGCATTTTATAGGGAAAAATACAGTTGGCTACAAAATGATCTTTGTGACTGATGGGATATGTGTGAAATGTTTGGTCCATAGTATTGCAATGGGTCAGAATTTATCTTAGTTACTTACTGATGTTGCACAAAAAGGTAGCTGACATTTTTAAACTGTTTGATACTGACAGCTCACCTGTTTGAGCTGGAGGTAATCAACCGTTTATGCTGCAGGTGCAAAGCTACAAAACTCCAAAGTATTTAAAACCAAGCTGATTCCAGCCTGATGAAAACGCCCTGATGTTACCATGGGGGCTTTTGATTCAGGTTGATCTTAACCTGGAGCAGAACCTGAAGCAGACCAGCCTGAAGATCAGTGCCTGACTTTGGTTAGTATCCAGGCAATTGTCTGGAAGGAATGATTTTTACAAATTGTGGACAGACAGACAGACAGCACTGCAACATCATGGCATTAGCCCCAGTCTGTCAGGATTGGTAACAGGATTTCAGCCAGCATTATACACACACGGGCACTCCACAGGGATATGTCCTCAGCCTCATCCTCTACACTCTGTTCACCTATGACTGAGTTTGCCACCCACAAGAACAACATCTAATCCTAAAGTTTGCAGATGATGACACAGTGATAGGACACATCACTGCAGGGGATGAAGTAGCCTACGGGAGGGAGGTGGCCAGTCTGGTGTCATGGTGTGACGGTAACAACCTCACCCTCAACACAGACAAGATGAAGGAGATGATAGTGACATGGGGAGAGAGACAGCACCTCATCACAACTCTTTCTAGTAAAATAACAAAAAATCCCACTGTGTGCTGTGTTTCCTTGTGTGCCCCTGTCAGCAGGAGTGCACCCAGGATTATAAAACGTACTGAAAATAGCATTAACGAGGCACTTCTTATGCAGATCAAAAGCACATTGACATGAATTGCACTAAAATAGCTAATGCACTGAGATTGTGCCAGTGCCACACCTCTTTTAAATAAGTCTCTACAGTATTTAGATAGCATGATTGCAAAGTGTGAAAACCAGGCCTATGCACTGTCCAGTAAACAAATAAATCCACCATTGCATAATGGAAATGGTGGCACACAAAATGTGTCTTAGACCGTCATAATAGGGCCCTTTATGATAGTGATTATCGGTGGTCACTGAGGCTCAGTGAAACTAAAAGACACAAAGTAAAAACTGCCTCTGATCATCTACCATCCAGAAATGTAAGGACTTCCCTTCATGTGTAGCATAGCTGCCATTATTGTTACTGGAAAACCTTACATGCAGCTGAGAGATGTCCAGTCAGGAAACATTCAACATGAGACAGAGGAGGAGGGGGAAAGGAAGAGGAGAAGGGTGAATAAAGAGAGGGTGAATTTAATTGACTGAACTACATATTCATTCTCTCCTGAGGACACAAGACTCTCCAAAAACAGCACTCCTGATGTTTTTTTTTCTAACAGAGTGATATATAGTCTGCGGTGTGGAGCCTCAAATGACCAGTGGGTGAACTTCTGCCTGTCTGCTTCCTCCATCACCTCCTCCTCCTCCCCTCCTTCCTCCTCCTCAGTCACAGCCCCACCCCTGCCAATTCTCCCTCGTATGCATACTCATGTGTTGGCTGTGTGATGCCACAGACCAGAGCATGGGTTAAACTGTCTCCTCAGAAAATAACCACAAGCATACACACCGAAAAACTGACCTTTTAAAAAGAAGTAAGAATCAGTCGTAAAAATCCCAAAATGGCTCATTAATTTACAGTGTCGCTACAGTGAGCTATTTCTGCAGCAGAGATTACAAATCTTCAACATCCCCCTACAGTTATTTACTCTGATTTTGGAATTCAAGGCTGTAATTGCAGAGGGGAAACCAGAAGTAATTAAAAGCTCACAAAAATAGACTTATTCTTGATGGTTATTCTTTATGGGTTGCTTCAACTTGGGAGGTGCAGCCGGCTAGCAATCATATAAGAAGCATAAAAATTAAAAGTCAAATTAAAGTACATAGCAGTTAAAATAGTCATTTAAAGGGGGCTGCTGGGTTTTTTTTCCCCAGCAGTTGGTGATCTAAGCTGTAACAAGTCATGTGATTTGAATTTGAATGCCAAAACTGATCAAAAAAAATTTAAACCTAACTTAATTGACTTAAATATAATTTTTTAAGTACTAAACATATACTATCTACCTTATTCCTAGGCCCACAGATGCCTTGTGTGAATTATGGTAGCAACTTCCGGTACTAGTTTAGAACGTATGGTTGTCACTGAAATGGGACACTTTTCCTTGTTAAAAAACAATGACTTCAGCATCATAACTTGGGCGGTGCGGTGGAGCAGTGGTTCGCACTGTGGCAGCACAGCAACTCACCCTTGGCCGGGGGATCCCAGGTTCGATCCCAGCCCCTGACCAACAGTGATCTGTGTGGAGTTTGCATGTTCTCCCCGTATCTGCATGGGTTTACTCCGGGATTTCTCCGGTTTCCTCCCACAAGCCAAAAACATGCAGGTTAGGTTAATTGGAGACTCTAAAGTGGCCCTAGGTGTAAATGTGTGTGTGAATGGTTAAGGGATAGCGCCGTACCGTGGCTGCTTCATCCATCCAGGTGGATGCCCTCAATTTCCCCTCTGGATATCAATAAATTATACAAAATCAAAAAAAAAATCCTAAATGCGGGAACACGGCCTCTTGCACCTCAAAACAGCAATATAATCATACCACTTCCCACGACTATCGAGGGATGGAAAGATGACCTTAAAAAGTGGCCTGGCAAGCAGTAGCTCCATTAGTTAGCGCCACTGCTAAGATTTCAAAACCGATGTAACGTTATTTCCATATTCTGTATTGAAAGACCTTCAAAATGATATTTAATTTGTAGGTAGTGTGCAAAAATTGACCCAGAAAAAGAGGATTTGTTTATATTTTAGCTAGGTTGAAAACTCGCGTTTGATCGGTCGGGAGTTATGTCCTCCACAAAACACAGGTATTTTTAGAAAGTATGATTTCTAGGCTTTCCAATGGTACCAGGCACTCATGGGGCTTTTCCCGGGACTTACCGCTAGCAAACAAATAAAGAGTCATGATTTATGATTTCTCTGCCTGTAGTTCATAATGACGCGGTGCACATTCCGACTCATTTTGCCAGCACGGGTCACATATATCAATGTCTCCACCGCAATAAAGTCGGCTGCATTTTGTTAAAATATGTTGGATATAATCAAATTTACCTTAGAGCAGACGTACGCCACAACACCATGCTTGGATGTCGTCTGTCACCGTGTGGCGAGAAGCCTCCATTTATCCAGTCTGGCACAACCACGAACACCAGCAAGTACCAGAACTATGCAAAAACATTCAAAAAATCCAAAAACTAGAAGAGCTGAAATTAGCTGCCGCTTGAGAGGAAAAAACGTATGTGGACTATACATTAAAATGAATTTGAAAAACTTTTAAAAACGCTATTTTAAATGTCCCTGCTACTCCACTCTTACTGACTCATTTAACACTAGGTCAGCGGAAACCGGAAGCTCCGCCCATAATTGTTCCTACAGCGGCACCCCCAGGAATAAGGTGGATACAAATAATGTTCATTTAATTTTTAATGTAAATGCACAACTGATGTAATGAGCTGTTGCAGGTTTTCAGAGAAGACTGCTGAGACGATGTACGTAAAACATGTTTGATTAAGGGCCCCTTTACAGGGATCACTGAGAGACCAGGACAGATCGCTGAGGGGTCATTAAGAGTTTGTTTGGCAGCAGAGGCTTCTAGTGCTCTTCTACCTCATTTACATGGGGATGGAGATTGTTGAGAGATCACTGATAGATGAACAAAATGGCCAGATCTCTCAACAGTCTTTCAATGATCTCTCAGCGATCACCAAGCTCTCTCAGTGATCTCTCAGTGATCTTCCAGAGATTGTTTTGACCCTTTAACAGAAAACCCTTACTAATTTACAAGAAAAGTTGCAAGTTAAATTTGGGTGAACCTGCAGGACAGATCACTACCAGTGCTGTGCAGACCCCCTGCCTGGCTGCCCAAGCTTTTTCTGTTGTTGTCGTTGTCACTGAAAGGCAAATTTATAAGTTAAAAACGTGAAATTTATGAGAAAAATGTTACATAGAAAAAAGCTCAAAATTTAAGGGGAAAAAATAAAATCAACACTTATGTAAAAGGTGATTTTTGAGTAAAAAGTTGAGAAATCACAAAAAAAACAGGCAAGAAAAATTTCATATTTAAGAGTAAAGAAACTCTCCTCTAAACTTATTTTGACAGGCCGCTAAAAAAAGAAAAAAAATATCTGACTACAGAGCAAGAACTGTCTTAAAGCAAGTGAAATTTTCTTACAGAAAACTGAATGACAAAAAACAAGCATATACAGTCATGTGAAAAAATTTGGACACCCCTTTAAATATTAGGTTCTTTATTAAAAAATGTTCACTTATCTATGTCTAACCTTGTTTTTGTTTTTAATTTGCATTTTTTAACATTTATTTTAGCCATTTTAAGTGGGAATGAATGTGGGAGCATCCTAAAAAAGATGGGGGGTATCCTAATTTATTCCTCACTATTTGTTTAGAATTACATTTTACAGAAAATTTGAAGAAAGTCTTTAATTTTTAATTGTTTAGTTGTATTACATGAATCTCACAGTATTTTTAACATTGATATTAAATATCCATATGTTCAAATAGGTAAAAAAAAAAAAAAAAACACAGGCTTATAAAGGGTGTCCTAATTTTTTCACATGACTGTATAGCCTTGATTTAAGATGTGTTATCTTACTTGGATTCCTTTTTTTTTTTAAGGCATGCCATTTTTTTTTTTAACAAAAATTTGCTTAAAATGGCTCTTTCCATAGATATTGCTGACCCTTGCCCTCAAATTCTAGCAGAACCACAGTTACTAGCCTGGAGCTTTGAGATAAAGTGTCTTTGTGTCTCTCTGTTAGACTGTCCTACTGGACCTGGAATGACGTGTTCATAATTTCAGATCCTCCCTTGGCCCTGTCCACCCATCAGCAGTTAACAGGCAGGAAAGCAGCCAGGCAAAGATGCAGGCGGGAGGATAACATTCACGCTTAATCTGACCAGATGAATCTTCTTACTGTGCACGACAACAGAGATACGCTCCACAGCAGAAACATTCAAATCAAACTCAACTACAGCAGGAAAGTGTGCCTGAATTTATCTCCTGCTAAGGCTGTCCTAATTCACCCGAGAAGACGAAACGACAGTTTCAGGAGTCCTCATTAAAAAAAGTAGAGAGAAATTTACATACAGACAGAAAACTACACTGTAAAACCTGATGAGCTGGTTCAACTCAAAGTGTTTGAGGAAACTGAATGCCTAGAATCATTAGTTTATTAAAGCTACAGTCACAAAGATTCTTACGAATGATGGGTTCGTAAGACTCTCCCAGTTCCTACAAATTCTGTAGTTCTCAGACATTCGTGGGGGGGGGGGGGGCATAGTTTCTTACAGCTGCCATTCAATTCACAAGAGCAACTTGAGGCGTCATCATCTTTTCTGTCATACAATGGCCCTAGAGTTCTTACATTCTTTTTAAGGGTGCCTTGGAATCTTCCTATGGCATACTTACTGCCATCTTACAAAAACATTTTTTGCAACACACAGCACTCTCAAGGGTTGGTAGGAAGATAAGATAAGATAAGCCTTTATTAGTCCCACAATGGGGAAATTCCAGGATTGCAACAGCACAGGGATAGCAACACTCAGAGCAACAATCAAGAAGACAAGAAAACAAGAGCAGCAAATGTACATATGTACATTTAAATATATAAACACACAGTGTGGAGCATTGTAGCTAGATGGAATAAATATATAAATATATATACACACAGTGCGGAGCACTGTAGCTAGATGGAATAAACAGCATAACTGTCTACTTAGTTATCCTACATAGTATGAATATGTACCCATACATACTGTCACCCTCCGTAGCGACCGATATTGTCCTAGTTGTATACTGGAGGGGACCATTGTGTAAGTCTATTGTGTCTTTTGCATTCAATACTATTAGGTCGTCACGTTTTTTTTGCTATCTCTGCGAGCAGCCCTACTTAGGTTATACAGTCTGACAGCCGTAGGTAGGAAGGACCTGCGAAACCTCTCGGTTGCGCACCTAGGATGATGTAGTCTGCTGCTAAATGAGCTCCTCAGTGCGTTCAGTATGTCCTGCATAGGGTGGGACTCGGACTCCAGCAGAGATGACAGTTTAGCCACCATCCTTCTCTCTCCTATCTCCTCCACTGGGTCAAGGCACTGCCCCAGGACAGAGCTAGCTTTCTTGATCAGTTTGTTCAGTCTCTTCCTATCGGCTGCTGTAATGCCACTGCCCCAGCAGACCACTCCAAAAGTGATGGCTGATGCCACCACCGTGTTGTAGAATGTCTT
Source organism: Pholidichthys leucotaenia (assembly GCA_020510985.1). Lineage (NCBI taxonomy): Eukaryota > Metazoa > Chordata > Actinopteri > Cichliformes > Pholidichthyidae > Pholidichthys > Pholidichthys leucotaenia. The sequence continues at coordinate 263,959,318 of CM035843.1, forward strand.
CAGCAGCGCCCCTTGTACACCAAAAGACCTGAGTCTCCTCAGTAGGAACAGCCTGCGCTGTCCCTTCTTGTAGAGTGCATCGGTATTGTGTGACCAGTCTAGTTTATTGTTCAGATGAACACCCAGGTACTTGTAGGGTGTCACCATCTCAATGTCTGTTCCCTGTATGTTTACTGGTGCTATGAGGGGTTGTCCTTGCCTGCGGCAGTCCACCACCAGCTCCTTAGTTTCCCTCACGTTGATCTGGAGGCAGTTCCGATGGCACCAGTCCACGAAGTCCTGGATAAGTCCTCTGTACTCAGCTTCATCTCCATTGGAGATGAGGCCGACGATCACAGAGTCGTAAGAGAACTTCTGTAGATGGCAGTGTGTTGTGTGAGAAGTCCGCAGTATAAAGGGTGAACAGGAAGGAAGCCAAAACCGTTCCCTGGGGGGCCCCCGTGCTACCGATGATCGTGTCGGACACACAGTCCCGGGTTCTCACAAACTGTGGCCGGTTAGTGAGGTAGTCCAGGATCCATGATGACAGGTGCTTGTCCATCCCTGCGCACAGCAGCTTGTCCTTCAGGATCATCAGTTGGATGGTGTTGAAAGCACTGGAGAAGTCAAAGAACATGAGCCTCACCGCATTCCCGGGCTTCTCCAGGTGGGACAGAGAACGGTGAAGGAGGAAGATCACTGCATCCTCCACCCCAATGCCATGCTGGTAGGCGAACTGGAGTGGATCCATCACTGGTCCCACCAGGGGGCGGAGGTGAGCAAGGAGCAGTCTCTCCAGGGTCTTCATCATGTGGGACGTCAGGGCCACAGGTCTGTAGCTGTCAGGTCTTTGGGGGTGGGGCAGTCTTTGGTACAGGTACCACACAAGATGTTTTCCACAACTGTGGTACCCTCCCCAGTTTCAGGGTCAGGTTGAAGATGAGCTCCACAATCCCACACAGCTGGTCTGCACAGGACTTGAATAGCTTTGCGCTGATGCCGTCCGGTCCTGACGCCTTGCTTGCCTTGATCTTCCTCAGCTCCGTCCTCACCTGGGTCTTAGTGAGGGTCATGTTGGGGGGCTGTGTGTTGGGAGTGGGGGGGTGTTTGGTGGAGTGGGGTGTGGGCAGCAGGACTCGATGTCTTTAGAGGCCGCAGTGATTGTTGTGCAGTCGGGGGGGGGGGGGCGGTTGGTCAAACCTATTAAAAAACAGGTTCAGATTGTTCGCCCACTCCCTGCCCCCCGTGGCCTGGGGGGAGGTGTTCTGGAGCCCAGAGATGGTTTTAAGGTTTCTCCAGACCCCACCAATGTCGCTCTTGTTGCAGCTTGTCCTCCATCTTCTTCCTGAAGCTGTCCTTGCCTTCTCTATCTTCCTCCTCAGGTCCCTCTGTACGGACTTCAGCATCTCCCTATTCCCCGACCTGAAGATCCTTTTCTTTGCTCTCAGAAGTGTTTTTATCTCAGGGTTGATCCAGGGGTTTGTTGTTCGAGGCACACCGTATGGTTCTTGGTGGGGTACGGTGTTTGTCCACACAGAAGCTGATGTAGTCCTGATGGTGTGAGTGAGGCCATCGATGTCCTCACCATGTGGATCGCAGAGCTGCTCCCAGGCATGTGGTTTCAAAACAGTCCTTTAGAGCGTCATTGCCTCCTCAGACCACAACTTCACTGTGCGCATGACCCGGAGGTTGTCTGTGCACTAGGGGTTTGTACACCGCAGGAGATAAACCAAGTTGTGATCTGATCTCCTAAGTGGGGGGAGTGGTGATGAGGTGTACGCCTCCTTAGTGTTTTGCGTAGGAATAAGTCCAGTGTTTTATGTCTCTAGTGTGGCATGTGACATACTGGGTGAACGTGGGGTAGAAAGGATGGAGACAGTGAAATATGGTTGAAATCGCCTGAGATGAGGAGAAGAGCTTCTGGGTGTGCTGTCTGCAGCCTGCCAGTGACTGAGCGGATGACGTCACGAGCTGTCCCAGCGTTTCGCCGTCAGATTTGCATAAATAACAATGCAGATCACGTGTGAGTATTCCCTTGGAGATATGTAGGCAGGCAGCGTGGTGGTGGAGTGGTTAGCACTGTGGCAGCCACAGCAACTCACTCCTTGGCCGGAGGGGATCCTGGATCGATCCCAGCCCCTGACCAACAGTGATACTGTGTAGAGTTTGCATGTTCCTCCCAGGTGTCCTGCGTGGTGGGGTTTACTCTGGTTTCTCCGGTTTCCTCTCACATGCCAAAAACATGCACGTTAGGTTAACTGCATCAAAAACTGGGGATTCTAAATTGTCCTTAGGTATGACTGTGAGAGTGAATGGCTGTCTGTCTCTCTGTGTTGGCCCTGCGATAGACCTGGCGATTTGTCCAGGGTGTACCCTGCCGTCTCGCCCAAAGATGCTGGGATAGGCTCCAGCCCCCCTTGACCCGAAAAGGATTAAGCGGAAGAAGATGAATGAAATGAATGAATGATATGTAGGCCGCATGCTAACAGCTAGCAACTCCATGTCTTTGTTGCAGCGTTGTTGTTTAACCGTGATATGTCCCGGTCTGCACCAGTTATTACTGACATAACATCATCACTCCTCCGCCCCTTGCCTTCCCACTGTCTGGTGTTCGGTCTGCCCGTATTGCGTGGAAACCCTCCAGTTCAATGTTAGCATCTGTTGCTAGTTCTGTTAGCCACGTCTCCGTGAATAGCATCAGGCTACACTCTCTGTATATGCTCTCGTAGCGGGAGATAGCCGCTAGCTCATCTTTTTTTTCTGAGTAGCGATCATACATTCCCTATAATAACGGATGGGAGGGCGGGTCTGTACCTTATATTCCTCGCCCGCCATCTTATTCCAGCACGACATCCACGCCGTTTCCGCCTTATTTCTCCCGGTATGTCGAGTTTTTGAGTTAGCACCGTGGGCCGGTTAAGTGCTAACAGCTGGTCCCTATTGTACTGCCTCCTACAAGAAACAGTGGATCCGTCCGCTGGCTCAGCAGACATTTGGGCGATCTACGTGTTTGGATGGATCAAGGTGTCACCGAAACAGAAAGATTAGCAAGAGAGCCAGATAGTAAATAGAAATAGGAAGAAATTGATCCGCTGTTGCAAAAAGGCAGCCTACTCATGTGGCGCCAGAAGTATAGGAGGTATTATGGCTTTCGGCACATTTTGTCAGCACAAATGTCACACGAATGACCTAACTAAGGACAAGCTGCTGCGCGCAGGGGTGGACCAGCACCTGTCATCATAGATCCTGGACTACCTCACGAACCGGCCTCAGTTTGTGAGAACCCGGGACTGTGTGTCTGACACGATCATCGGTAGCACGGGGGCCCCCCAGGGAACAGTGCTGGCTCCCTTCCTGTTCACTCTTTATACTGCGGACTTCTCACACAGCACAACACACTGCCATCTACAGAAGTTCTCTGATGACTCTGCGATTGTTGGCCTCATCTCCAATGGAGATGAAGCTGAGTACAGAGGGCTTATCCAGGACTTCGTGGACTGGTGCCATCGGAACTGCCTCCAGATCAACGCGAGGAAAACTAAGAACTAAGAAGCTGGTGGTGGACTGCCGCAGGCATGGGCGACCCCTCACAGCACCAGTAAATATTACAGGGAACAGATATCGAGATGGTGACATCCTATAAGTACCTGGTGTTCATCTGACAATAAACTAGACTGGTCACACAATACTGACGCACTCTACAAGAAGGACAGCGCAGGCTGTTCCTGCTGAGGAGACTCAGGTCTTTTGGTGTACAAGGGGCACTGCTGAAGACATTCTATGACACGGTGGTGGCATCAGCCATCGCTTTTGGAGTGGTCTGCTGGGCAGTGGCATTACAGCAGCCGATAGGAAGAGACTGACAAACTGATCAAGAAAGCTAGCTCTGTCCTGGGGCAGCGCCTTGATCCGGTGGAGGAGATAGGAGAGAGAAGGATGGTGGCTAAACTGTCACTCTGCTGGAGTCCGAGTTCCACCCTATGCAGGACATACTGAATGCACTGAGGAGCTCATTTAGCAGCAGACTACATCATCCCAGGTGCACAACCGAGAGGTTTCGCAGGTCCTTCCTACCAACGGCTGTCAGACTGTACAACCTAAGCAGGGCTGCTCGCAGAGATAGCAAAAAGACGTAACAAACTAATAGTTTTTTGAATGCAAAAGATGCAATAGACTTACACAATGGTCCCCTCCGGCATACAACTAGGAAAATACTGGTCGCTATGGAGGGTGAGAATATGTATGGGCACATAATCATACCATATAGGATAACTGTTTCATCCCATCTAGCAACAATGCTCTGCACTGTGTGTGTTTATATATTTACATATTTATTCCATCTAGCTACAATGCTCCGCACTGGGTGTGTTTATATTTATATATCTATATATTTATTCCATCTAGCTACAATGCTCCGCACTGTGTGTTTATATATCTACATATTATTCCATCTAGCTACATTGCTCCGCACTGTGTGTGTTTATACGTATATTTACATATTTATTCCACCTAGCTGCAATGCTCCATACTGTGGGTGTTTATATATCTACATATTTATTCCATCTAGCTACAGTGCTCCGCACTGTGTGTTTATATATTCATATATTTATTCCATCCAGCTACAATGCTCTGCACTGTGTGTCTGTGTGTGTGTATATATATATTTTATAGTAATATGTACATATGTATATTAGCTGCTCTTGCTTGCTTGCTTTTTTTTCTTGCTTTCTGATTGTTGCTCTGAGTGTTGCTATCCCTGTGCTGTTGCAGTCCTGGAATTTCCCCGTTGTGGGACTAATAAAGGCTTTTCTATCTATCTACTTCCATCTTATGAGTGCCTCACTACTGCCTTATACACGCTGTATGAATCAGCATTTCCTACGACTGCTGTAAGGTGTTCTCAAGAACAACTTAAGGTGCTCTTGAGGCATACTTACGGCCAACATCTTGCGCACTGTAGTTCTTACGTTGTTCCTAAGGCATTCGTACAGCCGCCCTATGGTGAGGGATTTTGGTGGGGCATTCGTAGAAATCTTGGACAAGACCATCGACCTAGCAACAAACTTACGAACGATCTACGAATGCTGGATACTCCTACAGATGCCTTAAGAAGGCTGTACAAAATGGTCCAAAAATCATTCATACAGTGTTCGCAGCTGTTCGTAAGGGTATTTGTGACCATAGCTTTACTCAAACCTTTCAAGTACATGTAATTTTTTTCAGCTGAGTAAACAGAATTTTAATGCATCTTCTTCACACTAAACTACCATTCAAGTTTTACTTACTCCATTATTTCCATTAAGGTTTATCACTAGATTCCAGTTATGACAACTTACATAACACAACGCAATTAACATAGCCATTTCCTCCACAGGGCAGTGTACACTAACATTATAGGCCCCAGTGACAGAGCCCCCTGCCCCCCCAAGCTACAAATGTAGCCTCAGTTTTAGAGTGTCAATTGCCACTGGAGTGTAAGGGGAGGGAACTGCTGTGGCAGTTTGTTTCATTGTCATTGCAGTTTCACTCATGGTGCCAAAAACAAAACTTATCAAACTCAAATATCCCAGCAACAGAAGTTAAACATACGTACAACAATAACACACAGTAAACTGACAGTCTAAGGGGATAATACTTATTTTCCAACATTTAACATTTCCCATCAGCCCTTGCAGCTGCATTGTTTGTAAGAGATTTAAAAGTACCTATCTTCATTTGATATGGTAATAATTTTTTGAAATTATAAATCATAATATTCAAATTTACTGAGGCAATAGCATTATTTTCTGTAGGTTTAAATTGCTTAAGTCAACTTGAGATCTTTAAAGTGGTGAGAAAAATCACAAAATTATTAAAGTGTGTGCAGGCTGTGCTCAGAATCATGAATATCTGATTCTGAGACATTTGAAGTTTGTGAACTGACTAGAGTAGACAGAAATTGAAATCAAGTTTAGTGTTTCCTACTATATTAATTTCCCAGGAATAATTAGGAGTAGTTACTGAAAAAAAAATTAAGCATAATAAAGTATCTACTAAAGTAGTTACTTGACCAGTGGGTAACAACTTTTATTCTCACCAACTTGTTTTTCTCTTAAGTTTTGTGACTTTTTTCCAAATACATTTGCTACTTATTTTTCATACATTAGAATATTTTGCGATAAATTAGTGACTTTTTTCCTTTGTGTTTTTCCCCTCATATAATTTGTGATATCGGGCTTCATCAAAGAGCTACACATACTAACCAATTTCATGAATATGAAATACGATCAACTTAAATTAACTTGTGGCATTCGCCGATCTGTTAGCATCTTGAAATTTTGTGAAGATACTAACAAAATTTACGAGTGGTTGAGATCTCATGTCAGAATTAAGCTGTGTGTCCACAGAGTGTTTTCTCAGTGAAAATGCTCCAGACCTATTTTTCTGGGAACGTCACATGCACTCTTAAAGAAAAAAAAAAAGTCCAGTATCCTAGCAACCACTTGACCCGTCACTCACAGCTTGCCACTGGCTTTTCACACATTTTACACTGAAACTCTCTATTAACTACACTAAATTGCATTAAACTGGTAAGAAAACATACATCTCTCCAAGCTTTTTCTTTCAAATATTGATCATGATGTCATTTTAGCCTAATTGTGGTTGGCTGGTTAGAGCGGAGCTCAGTGAAACAGTGGTTAATGCTGTTGCCTCACAGCAAGAAGGTCGTGGATTCAAACCCAAGAGCTGGCCAGCAGTGATGTTTCTGTGTGGAGTTTGCATGTGTCTGCGTGGATTTTCCCCAGGTACTACAGTTTCCTCCCACAGCCCAAAAGCATGCACATTTGGTTAACTGGCACCAACTGGGGATTCTAAATTGCCCTTGGTTATGAATGTGAGAGTGAATGGTCATCGATCTCTGTTTCATCAAATGCTCAGTGATCCCTCACTGATCTTTCAGAAATCTCTACCTTCAGGGTGGAAAAATTTGACGTTCAGTGAAAGATCGCCGAGAGATCAATCTTGGGAGACCAATGAGATTATTGAGAGGTCAAGAAGCGCTCAGTGATCTCATCAATCTCCCAATGAACTCCAAATGCCAATTTTTTTTTTCAGCCTGAAGGTAGAGATGGCTGACAGACCAGTGACAGATCGCTGAACGTTCGATGAAAGACCAATAGAGTTTATTGAAAGATTGCTGAGAGCTCATTGGGAGATCACTGGGAGATCAATGAGGTAATTTAGTGCTTGTTGAGAGATCGTCAAAAGACTGTTTGGAGTAAGTCAAAAATATGAGGACCGTGGGGATCAATGACATACCTTGAGAGCTTATTGAAAAATCATTGAGAGATCTGGCCATTTTGTCACCTCTCAACGATCTCTACTCCTGTGTAAAGTGTGTATAATAAAGCATGTTCTTGCATGAGGCCCATTCTGTCATACATTTGTGACTTCCAACAGTACTTTTTTACTTATATTGTCTTAAACTTTTTATGATTGATGTTTTCATGTAAATTTTGTATTTTTTTCTTGTGAATTTATGATGTCATGCAAACTACAGCGGAGAAAATAAGTATTGAACATGTCAACACTTTTCTAATTAAACATATTTCTGATGGAGCCATTGACCTGAGTTTTTCACCAGATATCAGTAATGCCATTTCAATTCTCCTGTATGTTCTGTACATATATTAATATTGACAAATAAAATCTTTGAATCTTTGAACCTAACAACCCAAGTAATCTATAAATACAAAGAAATCAAGGCAACTGTGTTCACAAAACAAGTTATATTTAAAAAAGTGCAATGACAGGGAATAAGTATTGAACACATGAAGAAAAAGAGGTGCAAGAAGGCATAGAAAGCCAAGAAACCTGCTGAAATCCATCAGAATTTAGGAAGCCATCCACCATCAGTGCAAATTAATTTCAGCTGGTTAAGTCCTGACTGGTAGCTTTTTAAAAGGTTTGCGAATGTCAGATTGTCACACCACAAAGAACTCATGATGGGTAGAAGCAAAGAGTTCTCTCTAGACCTCCGCAACCTTATTGTTGCAAAACTTAATGATGGCATCGATTACAGGTGCATTCCTAAACTGCTGAATGTTCAGGTGAGCACTGTTGGAGCCATCATTCAGAAGTGGAAAGAAAATCATTTTCCCATAAACCGGCAACAACCAGGAGCTCCTCACAAGATTTCTGACGGAAGAGTCAAGAGAATTATTAGAAGAGTTATCCAAGAGCCAAAGACCACTCATGGAGAGCTCCAGAAAGACCTGGAGTTAGCAGGTACTGCTGTTTCAAAGAAAACAATAAGTAATGCACTCAACCGACATGGGCTCTATGCCTGCTCACCTCACAGACTCCATTGCTGAAGAAAAAGCATGTTGAAGCTTGTTTAAAGTTTGCTGCACAACATTTAGGCAAGTAAGTAAAATACTGCAAGAATATAGTCTGGTCAGATGAGACCAAAATTGAACTTTTTGGATGTCACAACACAGCATGTTTGGAGGAGAAATAGCACTGCACATCCCATCATGGTGTGGGGGTGTTTTTCAGCACATGGTACAGGCAGACTTCATATAACTGAAGGAAAGATGAATGGACAAATGGACAAAGACATCTCCATCTCCACTGAGGATGAGGCCAGCTCGCAAGCACTCTTGGTTAGGCTGCAGCTGGACAACATTGAGATGTTGTGGAGAGGAGGCCATGTGGAGAGGAGTGTTGGGTGGATTAGGAAGGTCATGGAGGTTGATCCTGGTGGCAGCAGAGGTCAAGTAGGAGGAAGACTAAAGAAGACATGGCGAGAGGGTGTCCGTATGAACTGGGGCAAGCTACAACTGGCCCAGGTTGAACCAGTGGGCAGGAACCACTGAAGTGGGACTCTGCGAAGTGCAGTCAAGCAGGACCCACCCCAACTGAGGGACTAATTGTGTCCTGTCAAAAATAAATAAGGAGGAGGAGGACGAGGAGGAGGAGGAGGACGACGACATCCTTGATAAAAACCTGTTGCCATCTGCAAAGATGCTAAAGATGAAACGAGGGTGGACATTTCAGCAAGACAATGATCCCAAACACACAGCCAAGGAAACTCTCAACTGGTTCCAGAGAAGGAAAATAAAGCTGCTAGAATGGCCCAGTCAGTCACCTGGCCTGAATCCAATTTAAAATCTATGTAAGGAACTGAAAATCAGAGTTCATAAAAGACAACATGACAGGATTTCACAGTTTGTGTGGAAGAATGGGCTAAAATCCCTCCTGAGCAATGCCTGTGCCTAGTTTCTCCATACAGGAGGTGTCTGGAAGCTGTTATTACCAACAAAGGCTTTTCTACTAAATATTGAATGAATTTCACCAGGGGTGTTCAATACTTATTCCCTGTGTCATTCCACTTTATTAAATATAACTTGTTTTGTGAACACAGCTGCCTTGATTTCTTTTGTAAGTATGCATTACTATAGTCGTTTTCCTCCACTGTATGTGACATAAAACATTCAGCAGTAATAAAATAGATATTTTCTGAGCCAGAATTTAAAAAAAAACATTTCCAATCAGTTAAAGTACAGGTCGTTCTTCAAAATGTACTCATATAACAGTAAAACGTATACTGCAATAAAACTAATCACTGAAGTACAATTACTAAAAACAGTTACTTGAGTACTTGCACTTAACTGATGCAATTTACTGTCCACCTCTGCTATGATTTACAGACTTCAGGCTGCTAGTATGGACATTTCAAAGCCAGCTTTAGATGACAGCCTCTCCAAAGCCACCAACAGTTCATGAGGAGAATTTAATGAACTCTCAACTCATTCACACTTACAACAGACACACCGGCTGCCAAACACCGACTCCTGACCCATGGGTGACCTCTCAACGGCTGTCCTCTCAACGCTATCCAGGCTGACGCAGGGCACAGATACACAAAGACAAGAACTGGCTCTTCTGCCAAAAGAAAAGAAAAAAAAAAAAAACCAGTTCACCCCACCGTTGATCTCACAGCCAGAGAAAGGCCAACAGCAGCAGCTGAAGAGGATTTTCCCGCTCTTTTTGAAAATCAGTTTTTTTTTCAAGCAGTCTTCCTGAGCACCTCCACTGTCCTGCAGACCCAATATTTCCAGAGAGATCCCCACACTGTAACTGAAGCTAAAGCAAATAACCATCCATGCATGCGGTAAAGACATTGAGGAGAATAATTACCGTGATGATAAAAGACTTTCTTGTTCAGATTCAGAGTATGCAAATGTTCTCTCATGGAAGATTTTTTTAAGAAGAAAAAAATAACACCATTTCGACTCGTAACTCATCTGGTTTGGAGGTGGCAAAATGTCTGGATTATCGAATTTTAGCTTCTCCTCAGACAGATTAATTTAAGAGAACACAACCCATATGCAGCCATATGCAGCCAGGTTCATTAGTTGAATGTTCAAGGTGTCTAATGTTTCAAAGCTTTAAACACAGGTCAGCTTTGGAACAGGTGACTTCTGCACAATATTTCCTTTTATTACATATGGATAGACTACAACCCTAAAGACAGCAGAAACACCGTCTTAAAGCAAAACCACTTCATAGGAAACATCTCTGCACACATACACCAGGGAAAATAAGTATTGGACACATCAACATTTTTCTCATTAAACATACAGTATTTCTGATGGAGCCACTGACCTGAGATTTTCACCAGATATCAGTAACAACCCAAGTAATCCATACATACAAAGAAATTAAGGCAACTGTGTTCACAAAACAAGTTATGTTTAATAAAGTGGAATGACACAGGGAATAAGTATTGAACACATGAAGAAAAAGAGGTGCAAGAAGGCATAGAAATCCAAGAAACCAGTTGAAATCTATCAGAATTTAGGAAGCCATCCCATCCCCCATCAGGGCAAATTAATTTCACCTGGTTAAGTCCTGACTGATAGCCTTTAAAAAGGTCTGTGAATATCAGATCAGGTCAATGGCTCCATCAGAAATATGTTTAATGAGAAAAATGTTGACATGTTCAATACTTATTTCCCCCACTGTAACTGTAACATCAAACTCCTGATCTGTTTAGATCTCCCTATAGCTGGGGATTTCTTGTTGGTGCATCCAACCTTTGTTGAGCCATGGAACCTTTTCCCACACCACACCCAAAAATGTTATAAAATGACACAATGTAGCCTATATCTCTGTGTCAGATGCAAGGTGGCTTTGCATCTCTGTGAGGAGCGTTTTTCGTCAAAGGGAGGAAGAGGAGGAGGGATTGCGTTCATGCTGCCACCCGCTGACATGGAGGAGCCCAAGTTGTTTGCAGTTTTTTTGGGGCCAATCAAGAAGTGTAATTAGACAACTGGACAACAGGACCCTGAACGTTCTCTCACCAAACCCTGGCTGGAAAAACCAATTAAAGGTATGCACCAATTAAAGGTATGCACCAATTAAAGGTATTAATTTCAGTGATCAAGTGTCACTAGAAACCAGAAAGTGAACCTTACATAAAACATTAGTAAATCAATAAAGAAAATGGTGAATACTTGAATTGTGTGCAAAAATTGGCTTAAAAATACAGATTAATATTTTCTGCTATATTATTTCCAAACATTTTATAAAATAGCAGGAAATTCTTAAAAGAAATATTATATAAAGGTCAGCAACCGCCATTGCAGAAAGAGACTTTTTTAAACCAATTTTAGGGGGAAAAAAAATCTGCATTTAGTTGCAAAACATGCAACATAAATATGCAATATTTCTCTTACAGTATTTGCAACTTTTTCCTTCATACATCTGAGACTTTTTGTCAAAAATGCAACTTTCTTTCTGAAACTGACAAAGTTGATACTTTCCCTCAAATTTTTTTCCTTGAATTTACAGCTTCTTTGACATTAATTTGTGACCATTTCCTAATAAATTTGCAATTTTTTGCCTTTTATCTTTGCTGTTGATAAAACTGATTGATTCATAGTCTACATTTTCCTTCTTTTTTCATGTTATTTTTTCCCCATTGTGCACAAACATAATTGTGGAAAAAATGGCTTCCTATTTTGTTCTCTTTTACATATGGTGTATGATTTACTTGTCAAAGCAGTGATCCATTCTTCCCAACACCTAAAGAGCAGTTAAATTATCAAATGAACTTTAGATTTTCACAAGTTGTAACAACAGACTGTTAAAGCAATAGTTTTTGTTTCATTAATCCTTGGATGTGTATAAGACGCACACTGACTGATCCTCAGTCTATATTAATCAAAGAAACTACAGCCCATTAAATCTGATTACAAGCCTAAGACGAGGCGCCAACATCCGATGGCAGCCTGTACAAATATCTATAAACACAGCCAGCAATATTCAATATTTACAGCAGACCTACAAACACACATTGTTAACCTTCTTCCAACTTCCCTGTTCTTGGAAGAAAATGGGGAAAAATGACAATAACTTGGACCTCTTCCAGCGAGGTCTGTGTGGCCTTGAGTGTTTGTGGGTCAGTGGTGGAGCCGTTCTGAATCAACCATAAATAATAAACTCTCACCATGAGATCAACCGAAGAAGACGCAGCGGTCTCCTCTCACTCTCAGTGCTTTGATGGATAAAAGATCAGTGTAAATGCAAACACGCACATCAGTTCAGCTCCAGCGCAGACTAGCTGTGATGCAACAGCATGTAACTGTTCAGCCACATCTCACAGCTCAATTACATTTTTAAAAAAGAAAACCACAGCTGCCTTTTGGTCCAGTTGAGCAATTGTCAGACGATGCTGAATAACAATAAACCAGTTCTGTATATGAATATTTTCAAGTTTCAACCAATAACATTTTGGTGATAATCCGAGAATGCATAGATCCGCCAAGGCTCTTATCTTCTCACAGTGTGTTCGCAAGAATACCCCAAAACTACTGGATAGACTTTATTGCAATTTTCACCAGAACTGCCTCATGGCCTACACACAAATCCATTACATTTTGGAGGTGATCCATGATGAACAGAAGGAGCCTTGGCAGAGTTATGCTCTCTCTCAGTACTTTTCTAGTTCTGCAATGTGTTCAACACTTATTCCCTGTGTCATTCCACTTTATTAAATATGATGTGTTTTGTGAACACATTTGCCTTGATTTCTTTGTATGTATGGATTATTTGGGTTGCTACTGATATCTGGTGAAAATCTTAGGTGAATGGCTCCATCAGAAATACAGTGGTGTGAAAAAGTGTTTGCCCCTTCCTGATTTCTCATTTTTTTGTATGTTTGTCACACTTAACTGTTTCAGATGATCAAACAAATTTAAATATTAGACAAAAATAAATCAAGTACACAGAAAAACCTACATGGCCCTGTGTGAAAAGTGATCCCCCCCCCCCCCCCGTTAAAACATAAATTAATTGTGGTTTATCACATCTTTGGAAAGCTGAGTTCAATTTCTCTAGCCACACCCAGGCCTGATTACTGCCACACCTGTTCTCAGTCAAGAAATCACTTAAATAGGACCTGCCTGACAAAGTAAAGTAGACCAAAAGATCCTCAAAAGCTGGACATCGAGACTTCCGGTCTGGACGCCATGGCGACTGCAGCTTAACACTGAAGTTCTCAGACCCAATCCAGGATAACACCTTGAAAATCAAACTTAACGGATTTTTGGAGGAGTGAAAATCAAAAGACAAAATCATCATGTCTAAAGGAAAACAGAAGAAACTGAAATTCTCCAGGCCAGGACACGTATCGGCCGGAGAATCCGAACTGGAAGATCTCCGTTCAGAAGACGAGGAACTGGTGATAGCTAACAAAAGGGTTAGCCTGAAATCACTATTTGAGGAGCTACGACGATTTCGCCGAGATGTTACGGCCGAATTTCGGGAATTCAGAGAAGAATTGAAAAGGACAAACAGCAGAGTGGACCAGGCCGAGAACCGAATCTTGAAAACAGAGGATCGAATAAAGTGCTCGAAGATTCTGTGCTAGACCTACGCAAAAGACAAGCAGCTATAGAGGCTAAGCTAACCGACCAAGAAGGAAACAAAGAAGAGACAACATAAGAATTCATGGTCTGATAGAAGGAACCGAAAATGGTTTTAACTCAATGGCAGAATGCGTGGAATCCTTACTAAGAGAGAAATTGGATATTCCACAAACCACCGACTTGAAGATAGAAAAGGCACATCGTTCATTAGCCGCTAGGCCGGCGGCGGAAGCGCCCCCACGTTCGGTGTTGGTAAGATTTTCCAATTTCAAAATAAAACAAGAGGTTGTAAGACTGGCCTGGCAGAAAAAAAGGATTTATGCACCAGGAGAGAAAAGTCTACGTGGAACACGATTACGCCCCGGAGGTCTTAAAAAGCGCAGGGAATACAATGACGCGAAAAAGGTGTTAAGAGAGAAGAAATTGCGCTTTCAGACACCATTTCCTGCGAAGTTAAGGGTCTTCTACGGCGATGAAACGTGTCTCTATAATTCGGCGGAAGAAGCAACAGCTGACATGGCGAAAAGAGGCCTCCCGGGTAACGGTATTTAAACCCCCAGCAGACCCGAGTGAGAAGATCAAAACGCAAACATGGACAACACAAAGACCTTCAAAATCCACCGACCAGCAGCGGGAAACCCAGCACCAGAGCGTCGCGGATATAATATCCGTTTTCAGGTTGGAATAGCGACCTTTTTTTTTTTTTTTTTTTTTTTCCCTCTTGAATCAATCCGCACATCCAACCCCCTCATACAAGGTAACAAACATTAAAGGAGATGCATATTCAGCATGTGGTAAAACATTTCATGGAACAATCATATTATTTGAAACAAATAAGTCTTTGTAATAAAAAAAAAAAACTTGTTAAAATAGAAATGTGACAATAATCCACATGTTCTCCTCATACTAACAAATACTGTTTTTGCGTGAATGTTTGATGTGATGGGGGTGGGAGGGTGCACACAATTTCACAGGGTTTAGGCATAAAAGGAAAAAAAAAAAAAAATCATTACAAGTTTGGATTGGGTTCTGAAACTCACGTTAAAAGCATGGGACTACTTTCAGTGGTAAGAGAGGGCCCTCAACCGTAACAGAGTTTGAGGAATTTCCCTCAGAGCCTTCACTCCATCAAGGCTCTTACAGGGTCTTTAAAAAGACCTCAGCTCAGGAAGTTCTTATGACAGCTTTTTGTTTTAAAGTTTTTTACACTATGTTCTTAATGTTTTTCTTGTTTTTAATGTTCTTTCAGTTTCTGAGTAGCACAAAAGAGGGCCACCACACAGTTATACTAAACAAAACAACACAATGGAGAAACAGGGTGTTACCAAAATAATTTCATATAATGTAAAAGGAATCCTGAATCCAGTTAAAAGATCCAAGATTCTAGGCAAAATGAAAAAAGACAAAGCAGGAATAATACTTTTACAAGAAACCCACCTAACAGACGTGGAACACAATAAACTCAGTAGACAAGGGTTTAAAATGATCTCTTCATCTTCATATAAATCAGGGAGGAGGAGGGGAGTAGCGACATTGATATCAACCAAAATTACATTTGAAAAAAAATCAGAACACAAAGATAAAGAAGGGAGATACAGTTTGGTAACTGGGCGGCTACAGGGAGAAGATATCACCCTGCTGAATGTGTATGCTCCCCCAGGGGCTAACTGGAAATTTTATAAAAATGTATTCGACCTAATGATAACTAAAGCTCAAGGTTTAGTGATATGTGGTGGGGACTTCAATCTTAGACTGAATCCATACTGGGATGCTTCTGGTAATTCCCCACATCAAAATAACACCCAAAACAGGAAGACTCGGATGCTACTAAAAGAATTGGGAATCTGTGATGTGTGGAGGGAACTCAACCCCAGTGTAAAAGACTATACATTTTACTCAACTCCACATTCATCTTACTCAAGGATTGACTATTTTTTTATGTTTAATAGAGACATTGGAAGAGTAAAAACATGTAAAATAGGACTGATGGATCTCTCCGACCACAGTCCGATCTACATGGACTTAAATATCCAAAAATACACAAATAATACATTTTCTTGGAGGTTAAATTCAAATGTCCTGAAAGGACCACTGAAAGATGAATTGGAATCAGATATTCTCAGATATTTGGAAGATAACGATAATGGAGAAGTATCCCCTTTAATACTGTGGGATGCATGTAAAGCTGTAATAAGAGGAAAGATTATTGCAAAACTGGCAACCCAAAAGAAACTAAGACAAGAAAAAACTATCCACATTAGAGTCAGAACTTAGGAACCTAGAAAAGAACACAAAGGCAACACTCATTCTACTGACTCGCTCAAGATTAAGGAAATTAAAAACCAAATAAATGAGATCTACACAATAGAAATCCAGAAGAAACTTACATTTCTGAAACAAAAATACTATGAAGCAGGCAGTAAATCGGCAAAATTGCTAGCCTATAAATTGAGGAAACATCAAACAGAAAGAGCAATCTACAAAATCAGAGACCCAGTATCAAAGGAAATAAAATTCAGAATTCAGGATATTCTTAAAAACTTCGAGAATTACTATAAGAACTTATACTCCCACAAAAAACATAAAAACGCATCCGAGGCATTCCTAAACACATTAAACCTTCCCCAACTTACGGAGTCACAAAATAAAACACTACTGTCAGAAATACATCCTAAAGAATTGGAAAAAGCAATTATGAAACTTAAAGCTAACAAATCCCCAGGAGCTGATGGCTATACAGCAGAGTGGTACAAAACCTTTAAACAGCAACTATCTCCTCTCCTCCTGAAAACATTTAATTATGTCCTCCACACAGGGGAAATCCCCCCCTCCTGGAGAGAAGGGGTCATTGCAGTTATACCTAAACCTGAAAAGGATAAACTAGAGTGCTCCAACTACAGACCAATCAGTGTACTAAATCAGGACTATAAGCTTTTTACCATTATCCTTGCCAAAAGGTTAGAAAATATACTGACAGACCTAATTCATTTAGACCAAACAGGTTTTATAAGACAAAGACAGACACAAGACAACATTCGACGCACTTTACACATAATTCATCATATAAAAAAATATAACTTAAATGCAGTCATATTGGGATTAGATGCTGAAAAAGCATTCGATTCGGTTGACTGGTCTTTCCTCTATAAAATCTTATCCAGTTTCAATTTTCATAACAACTTCATTAGAACTATACAGGCATTATATAAAAAACCAACAGCTAAAATAAGGATTAATGGTAATTTATCATCATCTTTTGAACTGGAAAGAGGATGTCGTCAGGGCTGCCCCCTGTCTCCACTGCTCTTTGCAATCTTCATAGAACCTCTGAGCCAATGGATAAGACAAAACCAAAAAATTCAAGGTATTACACTTGGTCAGAAGGAACATAAAATAGCACTCTTTGCTGATGACATTTTAATATACCTAGGGCAGCCGGACACTTCTTTACCAGAACTAACCTCAGTTTTTTTCAGAGTATGGAGATTTATCGGGGTACAAATTAAATATGCATAAAACCCAAGTTTTAACATTCAACTATGACCCAAATCATTATTCACTAAGCAAACTCAAAACTAACTGGGAGTCGGAATCTATGAAATATCTGGGGGTCAATATCCCGAAACAACTCAACAAAATTATATCACTAAACTATGATCCACTGGTGACAAAAATAAAATCTGACCTAGCAAGATGGAATATGATACCATTCTTGGGTATTGCACAAAGAATTGAAGCAGTCAAAATGAATATACTTCCACGTCTTCTATACCTTTTCCAAACAATACCGGTAGAACCTCCCAAAAAAACATGGCAGGAGCTGGACAGAAGGATCTCAAGATTCATATGGCAGGGCAAGAGACCTAGAATCAGATATAGAACCCTACAGCTAAACAAAGACAAAGGTGGGCTCGCGCTGCCAAATATCAGGGACTACTTTAAAGCCGCACAAATTAAAACTTTAGTAGAGATATGTAACCCAGTCTACACTGCACAATGGAAGGAGATCGAATGCCAAATAACAAGTGACATCCCCCTACAGGCGATAATAGGGAACAATGTCTTACCTAAGCTTTTGAATAACACTAACCCGTGGATAGAGACCCCGCTAAAAATTTGGTTTAAGATAGTCAGAGAGAATCAAACTAAAGAGCCCTATCGACTTCTGCAATGGATCGCCTATGATCAGGACTTTACTCCTAATAAAACAGACACCAGATTTAAAAAGTGGAAGGAGAAAGGGCTGATAAAATATTACGATTTTTTTTAAAGGGCAAATCTTAAGAAGTTTTGAAGATTTGAAAAAACAAGGCCTAATAAATCAAGACCTTTACAGGTTCTTCCAGCTTAGACACCACATAAACAATATACTTAAAAAGGAGGTTTTGGAAAGGGCCCAGTCAGGTGTTCTGAAGGTCTTCTTAATGGCATATAAAGGGATCCCAGGGATCAGATACATTTCTAAAATATACCAAGGTCTTCAAGACTTAAAAGGAGACAACACATCTTATATAAAAGAGAGATGGGAAAAAGAGGGGAATTTCACTTTACAACTGGAAATATGGGAAAAGCTAAATAAACAGCAATGGAAAAGTACCTCATCCCTGCAGTGGAGAGAATTTGGATGGAAAAACTTGGCAAGATTTTTCAGAACACCTGCACAAAACAAATTTACCCATAAGGGATTGAACTGTTGGCGCTTGTGTGGTGAAAAGACTGCAAATCATTTTCATGTGTTTTGGTCATGCCCAGTTATCCACCAATATTGGACCAAGGTACAGACAATATTGGGGAAAATATTCAAAATTACAGTTCCCTTTTCTTTTGTAACTTTGTATTTGGGTTTACTACCGGACTCACTGGAAAGACAAGGAGAAAAATACTTATTCAATGTTTTAATATTGGCAAGCAAAAAAGCTCTAACTAAAAAATGGATGTTGAAGGACTGTCCTACACCTGAAGATTGGACTAACGTGATCCAAGACATTTACTCGATGGAAAAGTTGACATTCGCACTGAGACAGGACATGGATGTGTTCATGAACTTTTGGCAACCCTGGACCGCATATGTGTCTTCCATTAGATCTAATCTTTGACAAATACCATTTCAATAATGGTTCCGCTCTTTGTTCCAACGCTACTCAGATGCTCTTTTATCTTTATTTACTTACTTTTTCTTTTTGTTTGTTTTTTACTAGTTTGTTTGTTGTTTTTTTTTTGTTATTTGTTTCTTGTTTTTTTCTCTCTTTAATTTCACTTTTTCTTTCACTTTAAAAAAAAAAAAAAAAGGGGTGTTGTAAGAATTAATCTTCCAATGTTGTCAGATATCAGAAAATAAGGGAACATGTGATGAAAATGTAAACACTGCATTGCTGTAACGACCTGTATACCCTTTACAAAAACTTAAATAAAAAAAAAAAAAAAAGCTGGACATCATGCTGCGATCCAAAGAAATTCAGGAAGAAATGAGAAACAAAGTAATTGAGATCTATCAGTCTGAAAAAAGTTAGAAAGCCATTTCTAAAGCTTTGGGACTCCAGAGAACCACAGTGAGAGCCATTATCCATAAATAGGGAAAACATGGAACAGTGGTGGACCTTCCCAGGAGTGGAGTGGCCGGCCGACCAAAATTACCTGAAGAGAACAGCAACAACTCATCCAAAGGTCACAAAAGACCCCACAACAACAGCCAAAGAATTGCAGGCCTCACTTGCCTTAGTTAAGGTCAGTGTTCATGACTCCATAAGAAAGAGACTGGGCAAAAATGGCCTGCATGGCAAAGTCCATCCATCCATCCATCCATCTTCTACCGTTTTTCCGGAGGTCCGGGTCGCGGAGGCAGCAGTTCAAGCAGAGAAGCCCAGACTTCCCTCTCCCCAGCCACCTGCTCCAGCTCTTCAGAGGGGATACCAAGGCGTTCCCAGACCAGCTGGGAGACATAGTCTCTCCACCGAGTCCTGGGTCTGCCCCGGGGTCTCCTCCCAGTGGGACGTGCCTGAAACACCTCAAGTGGGAGGCGTCCAGGAGGCATCCTAATCAGATGCCCATACCACCTCAACTGACTCCTTTCAATGTGGAGGAGCAGCAGTTCTACTCTGAGCCTCTCCCGGATGACTGAGCTCCTCACCCTATCTCTGAGGGTGAGTCCAGCAATCCTACGGAGAAAGCTCATTTCAGCCGCTTGTATCCGCGATCTCGTTCTTTCGGTCATTACCCAAAGCTCGTGACCATAGGTGAGAGTAGGAACGTAGATTGACTGGTAAATCGACAGCTTTGCCTTAGAACTAAGCTCCCTCTTCACCACAACAGACCGGTACAACGTCCGCATCACTGCAGATGCTGCTCCAGTCCGTCTGTCGATCTCTCGCTCCATTTTCCCCTCACTCGTGAACAAGACCCCAAGATACTTAAACTCCTCCACTTGGGGCAGGAGCCTGTCCCCAACCCGGAGAGGACAATCCACCTTTTTCCGGCTGAGGACCATGGACTCGGACTTGGAGGTGCTGATTCTCATCCCAGCCGCTTCACACTCAGCGGCAAACCGTCCCAGCAAGAGCTGTAGGTCATTGCTGGATGAAGCCAACAGGACAACATCATCTGCAAACAAGAGAGATGAGATCCTGTGGTCACCAAGCATGACACCCTCCATTCCCTGGCTGCACCTAGAAATCCTGTCCATAAAAATTATGAACAGGATCGGTGACAAAGGGCAGCCCTGGCGGAGTCCAACTCTCACTGGGAATGACTCCGACCGAGTGTTGGCAATACGAACCAAACTCTCACAACGGTCATACAGAGACCGAATAGCTCGTAATAACAAGCCCGATACCCCATACTCCCGAAGCACCCCCCACAAAAATCCACGAGGGACGCGGTCAAATGCCTTCTCCAAGTCCACAAAACACATGTAAACTGGTTGGGCAAACTCCCACGAACCCTCAAGAATTCTCGAGAGGGTAAAGAGCTGGTCCGATGTCCCACAGCCAGGACGAAAACCACATTGCTCCTCCTGAATCCGAGGTTCGACCAACGGCCGGACTCTCCTCTCCAGTACCTTGGCATAGACCTTCCCAGGGAGGCTGAGGAGTGTGATCCCTCTAAAGTTGGAGCACACCCTCCGGTCCCCTTTTTTGAAGAGAGGAACCACCACCCCGGTTTGCCATGCCAAAGGCACTGCCCCCAACCTCCACGCAATGTTGCAGAGGCGTGTCAACCATGACAACCCAACAACATCCAGGGCCTTGAGGTACTCAGGGCGAATCTCGTCCACCCCTGGGGCCCGGCCACCAAGGAGATTTTTAACCACCTTGGCGACCTCAGCCCCTGTGATAGGCGAGTCATCCCCCTCGTCCCCAAACCCTGCTTCCTCTGTGGAAGGCATATCAGTGGGATTGAGGAGATCCTCGAAGTATTCCTTCCACCGCCCGACGTCCCATTCCATCTGGCGTAAAAGTAACACAGAATTTAAGAAAAGAATCAGAATCAGAATAAACTTTATTGCCAAGCATGTAAAAAACACACGAGGAATTTGACTTGACATTGGTGCGCGTGCAAGCGCGACACAACGACACGGCAGCCATAATAGGCGCCTCATCAAACAAAAGGAACATCATACCAACAGTAAAATATGGTGGTGATAGTGTGATGGTGTAGGGCTGCTTTGCTGCTTCAGGACCTGGAAGACTTACTGTGGTAAATGGAATCATGAATTCTGCTGTCTACCAAAAAATCCGGAAGGAGAATGTCTGACTATCTGCTCATGACCTCAAGCTGAAGCGCACTTGGGTTCTGGAGCAGGACAACGATCCAAAACACACCAGCAAGTCCACCTCTGAATGGCTTAAGAAAAACAAAATGAAAACTTTGGAGTGGCCTAGTCAAAGTCCTGACCTGAATCTGATTGAGATGCTGTGGCATGACCTTAAAAAGGCGGTTCATGCTCGAAAACCCTTCAATGCAGCTGAATTACAACAATTGTGGATTGTCATATCCAGTCTGCGTTGTGTTGTAGCTTAGTTTTTTGTCACATTTTGTCTTAGCTTTGTTCTGAATTGTAATCGCTTTTGTTTTGTTATTCTTTTGAATTCTTGGATGGAATATGGGTGGGCAATATAAGCTGCGGCTTCAGCCATCACCCATTTCGGATAACTTATGTTGAACTGTATAATCAGAGGAGTTATTGTCTAATTTGACCTTGTTGGATTTTCTTTCCCCCTTTGTTATATTATTCAGTTTCTTTTAATCTGTACTTTTAATCTATTCGAAATAAAGATTCATTCATTCAATTCTGCAAAGATGAGTGGGCCAAAATTCCTCCACAGTGCTGTAAAAGACTCATTGCCAGTTATTGCAAATGCTTGATTGCAGTTGTTGATGCTAATCGTGGCCCAACCAGTTATTAGGTTTAGGAAGCAATCACTTTTTCCACACAGGGTCCATGTAGGTTTGGATTTTTTTTTTCCTTAAAACTGCATTTTGTGTTTACTTGTGTTATCTTTGTCTAACATTTAAATTTGTTTGATGATTTGAAATATTTAAGTGTGACAAACATACAAAAAAAAATGAGAAATCAGCAAGGGGGCAAACACTTTCTCACACCACTGTATGTTTCATGAGAAAAATGTTGACATGTTCAACAAATTGTCCTTAGGTATGACTGTGAGAGTGAATGATTGTGTGTCTCTCTGTGTTGGCCCTGCGATGGACTGGCGATCTGTCCAGGGTGTACCCTGCCTCTTGCCCAAAGATGCTGGGATACGCTCCAGCCCCCCCACGACCCGAAAAGGATTAAGCGGAAGAAGATGGATGGAGGGATGGATGTTCAATACTTATTTTCCCCGCTGTATTTATTGCATGATCCATACAGCAATTCAGTGAAATCATACATAGAATTTTTTTAAAAATTGAAGATGCAACATAGAATTGCATCGAGATGCATTGCAAATCATTGTGCATTCAAATTGTTAATTGGTGAATCATTGGGGTGGAGAGAAAAAAAAAATCAGTGCATTGTAGTATCACAATACTTTGTGGTGGTAATACTGTATCAATTCAGACATGCGAGTATTGTGATAGTTTATGAAGAATTATCAATAAATGTTTCAAACACAGACTTTTATATTTAGTTACAATTCTAGTAATAAAAACAATTGACTTTTCAGTAGTGTTGTTGGCGTTATCACGTTAATCACCCGTTAAAGCGTTGCCCTCGTTAACGGCGACAAATTTTGTGATAGTGGTTAACGCCAGTTAACAGCAGAAAGCGCAAACAGTACTTTTTGGTCTAGCCGCTCTCCATACCAAGGCCGCTGTGGCCACTGACACTGTGTGCACCATGCAGACAAGCTGGATTACAGCCATGGATATAACCAAAGTGCTGTCATGTTTAAGTTTACAAAGTTATGTGTCGGAGCTCTCACCTGGATAATTGTTATAGCCTCCTCCAAAACACTGCCTGGATATTGTGTTGTTCTTCTGTGGAAGATAGCTAGCTCATAGCTAGTAGCTACATGCTAGGTTATAGCTGATCTCCATCTGCTGAGATGGACAGAAATTCACCTGTTTTCATCCCCACAGGTCCAACTGTTGGTGAGTACCAGTCTAAAAAAATTCTCAAGCTGTGTTCGGAGTGTCCATTCACTCCCTCACCATTTTTGTAGCACGTTGAGGTGTCGTCACGAGCGCGATAGTAGCTCCATTTGTTAGCGCCGCAGCTAAGATGCTAACACTGTAAACAAATGACCCGTGCTGACAAAATGAGTCACTTTGAAGACATTTTCAAAACTGATGTAACGTTATTTCCATATTCTGTATTGAAAGACCTTCAAAATGATATTTAATTTGTAGGAAGTGTGCCAAAACAGCCCGGAAAAAGATGATTTGTTTATATTTTGGCTAGGTTAAAAACTTGCTTTCAATCGGTCGGGAGTTATGTCTTCTGCAAAAACATATGTATTTTTAGAAAGTATGATTTCTAAGCTTTCCAATGATACCAGGCACTCATGGGGGTTTTCCCAGGACTTGCTGCTAGCAAACAAAGAAAGAGTCATGATTTATGATTTATGCACTTCTCCTGCCTGTAGCTCGTAATTCAATTCCACTTTATTTATATAGCACCATTTCACAACAACAGTCATCTCATAGCACTTTCAACTGTAGGGGAAACCCCCTAATAATAATAATAATAATGACGCGGCATGCACCAGAAATAATATTTCTGGAGAATATACTGGATAGTTTTTGTCATTTTGAGTATGTTGAGAGCTTTAATAAACCTGCAGGTGAAGAAAGCAAGTATATTTGTCCACTCCCATGTTTATAACAGTATGAGAAACTTGAAAAATTACCAACTTCAGGTACATTGTATCTGAATGGAAAAAACACGTGATTAACACGTTATTAATCATGATTAACTCAACGTTCCAAAAGATTAATCATGATTAGAAATTTTAATCGGCCAACACCACTACTTTTCAGTCCACTAGATGGTCTAAATGCTCCCTTTCTTGTTAGGTCAGCACAGCAATGGAGCGACTTGGGAGATCTAGCTGGGAGTTGAAGAAAACAATGATCGGGATGGGAAATCGCAATATATGATATCGCAATACTCAGCATATCATAAGATCATGATAGTACCACATTGTAGCCCAAGTTATCGTGTTAGTATTGTGTGGCATCTGGTGATTCCCACCCTAGTGAATCATAACAGAATCAAATCTTCCAAATTGACCGAACCATAATGACAATGTTTTATCGGGCTTTTATTGAATCTGTTTTTATCCTTTTCTTTAGTGTCATGGTTTGGTCAGATAAAACTGAAACAGAGGAAATCCTTGGATCAGGCAGTGGTTAGCACTGCGGCAGCACAGTTTACCCTTGGCCGGGGGATTGTGGGGATCGTGGGATCGTGGGTTCGATCCCAGCCCCCGACCAACAGTGATCTGTGTGGAGTTTGCATGTTCTCCCCGTGTTGCGTGGGTTTACTCCGGGATTTCTCCGGTTTCCTCCCACATGCCAAAAACATGCAGGTTAGGTTAATTGGAGACTCTAAAGTGGCCCTAGGTAAAGACATGCATGTTAGGTTAATTGGCTGTTCTAAATTGTCCCTAGATATCTGTTTCCTATAGGCCCTTAGAATAGAGGATTAGTATTAATGAAAGCGCTTTGAGTGGTCTTTGTGACTAGAAAAGCGCTATATAAGTGCAGGTTAGTTAGTTAGTTAGTTAGTAGTTAGATGGTCCAGTCGTTTGCTTGGTGAGTCACAGCTGAGCCTGACATCCCTGTACACCAGACAAGTACAGAGGATGGCTACCTCCATTTTAAATGATGACTCCCACCCTTTGCACTGCCACTTTCAGCTTCTTCCCTCAAGACGGAGGTTTGCTGTCCCAAAAAGTAAAACCCAGCGCTACAAAAACAGCTTTGTTCCTGCTGCTGTCAAAGAGTTGAACAAGTTGTAACAATATATTGCACATAGGCAGAAGAACAACAGGCAGAAGAATCACAATAATTAATGACACTGTTCATTAAAGCTTAATTAACCTTTGGGAAACAGTAGCAAAAACAAAAAAAGTGGAGTATGGGTAATGGATAGTAGGAGTCAGATAAACTACAGCTTGTACCTTTGAGTTCTGTAGGATTTAAATAGTTAATTTCATATACAGTATAATAAAAAGCCCATTTTTAGTTTTTAAAAAGGTCTCAGATGGAGATCAAATGGTTTATCAACACCATGGGCTAAAAAGTCTCTCCAGTGAATGATTTGGTCATCAGTGGTTGTGTTTAAATGCTCCTTTCAATAGTGGATGGGATTAGACTTTTTATCAAACCAGATGGGTGTAGTGGCCATGCATAACACAATGCCAGTTTCATTCACCCCCCATCATCCAGTACAGGGAGAGTGGGGGTCGTGCAATTAGGCCAGCACAGCCCAAAGGGGGGAGAGCATCTATGGTTGTCATATTAGAGAAATGTGACATTGATTAACCCTTTCAGCAAAAATAAAACAGCCTGTTTTAGTTGCACCAGCCCGCCGTCACATGCTCATCTCTGCACTAGTTTGCTGCACATGGGAAACAGGCTGAAAAATAGACAGGCGTGTTTATTAATTCATAGGATGTTTGCGACATCACAGCGGTATTGCAGGAGTTATAGTGGAGGAGCTGTCTGCTGATCTGCAGACTGACAGGCCCGCGAAAGTTCAGGAAATGCAAGTCCTCGGCTGGCGGCACAGGTTTATATTAACTCAGGGTGGTCTGAGATGACTGCAACACACAAAAATGTCGATGGAGATATTTGGGACAAGGGAGATGAAAGAAGGAACACACATACACGCGCACACACACACAGCACAGGACCCAGAAGAGGCCTGTGCTGTGAGAACCGGCCTGGACAATGTTCCATTGAAGGGAGGAAGACAATAAAGCCTACAGTTATGGAGCTTCTCTCAGGCTTTTCTAGGCAGTGCACCAGACTACTTGGAGAGGGGGGAAAAAAGTGGAGCAAAATAGCTCACAGTAAGCCAATCCTACAGTGAAGCACCCTGACATTTTGGTGAAATAGCTGAATTCCCCCCAAGTGAAAATCCCTACGCAGGCATGATGTGTCCGCCAGAGCTGGGAGTCTTCCAGGCATTTTTGTGGGTTAAACATGCAGCTTGGCTTGCAGTAGAAAGAAATACCAGACGTGTGAAGCATCCAGCCCCTTCCTGTCTACTAGCTTGAGAGACGGCGCTCAGAGAAACAACGGCGCGATGGAGAGGCGGCTTCCACACGAGTTACGCTCACGTCCTTTTAGAAAGTCTGATGAGGATGTCACAATGTCAGGTCAGTTGGCTGTCAGAAACAACCGGAGTGGTGTCATTTCCTTTCGAGTTTCCACCAGGTGTTTCCTTTAGTTGGCTATCCTCCTTAACTGATCGATGACCCCCCAACCCCTTTAACATCAAACCATGGCGTGATCCCGGGGTTGGCCAGCTTGGACTTTGACACTGTGAGCATGGAAGCACAACAGGAGGAAAAATCCAGCGATGGTACTGAGGAAACATAAACTGCACTTTTCATGTTGCTCAATCAGAGACCTTCACATGTGTTACAGTCACCGTTTTTTTTCCTGAATCCACAAGCTGTGTGAAAGTAACCCAATGGTGACAACATGTGCAAAAGACAATGGCAGGGGTGCAGTGAAGTGCACCATGGGACAGCCGTCGGAGCTCGCTTCACGATGCTGCAACAAGGCAGTGACACCCCCCCCCCCCCTTCGAGAATCGTGGCCTCAGTGGTTCTGCCAGACATGGAGCGAAGAAAGAAAAGAGTAGAGCTGCATATTTTTGTGAGGAAAAAATGAAGTTTGGTCACGGCTCGTCGGCCTCGTCACCAAACCAAACTCTCCAAGGAGAGCCGAAACAAATATCAACAATAGTGAGAAAATGTTGAAAAATGAGTTAAGTTAAATGGGAAATGCAGACGGAGCTGTTGGAGACGAGGTCAGTGAAATAATACAGAACATCTGGTAGTGTAGTGACTCAAAATTAGGTGGGAAACAAAGACTAAACAGGCAGAAGTTGTTACGATTACTCATGTACATTTACTCAATTAACTTTTCCACAAAATAGTACTTTGTAATTTTGCTGTAGCATACTTTTTATTTTTACTTGAGCACATTTATGAAGAAAAAACTGTTTTTATTCAACTACATTTGGTCCAACTTTTGATTTCACTGATTTGAAAACTGGTTAGAATTTTTTTTTTTTTTTTTTAAATTTCACTGAAATCATTGTTAATTCATTGTTCCTCGATTCTAGCTCAGTTGCAATGGAACCAGAAAAGAAGTTGCGAATGTATGAGTCAGACTCAAATTAATGTGAAAGCATAACAATTTTATCACAAAAAGAATGTTAACATTAGAATAACTCAAATTCATGAGGAAAACCTTATAAATTTAAAAGGGTTTTGTGGCCCAAAAAAGGTTGGAAAATACTGTTCTACAAAATGAATTAAGCTGCAGTTCCCTTCACGACCAGAGACATCACTAAAATCAGAGTTTTCTATTGTTTCATACAGTAGCGTTTTTCAACCACTGTAGAAAGCAAGTATTCTTGTCTGAAAACAGGTAGGCCAATTAGGCTTTACAGGCCCAAATGTAGGCTGTGTTTGAAAGTGGAATACAAAGAGGTGTAGCCTATATGCAGGCAATCACACACATTAGACTTTGACAAATATAAAAGGAATTGAACAGTAAGATTTATTTGATTGTGTGAATATTAAATACAGAATTACTGAAAATGAATGGGACATTCAATATTTGCGACTGTTTAAGAACCCTTGTTTATTTGTTTGTCAGACTTGTTTGTGTGATCTTTTATGAGTTATATTCATAAGTGTTGTATCTTGCACTTTGGGGAATGGAAGTTGTTCAGTCATCATTATAATTGTTTTAGTTTATATGTGTAGTTTATAGTGTATCATCAATAAACTAATGCAGTACTTTAACAGGACACATTTACAAATATTTGAGACCCATTCTAGTGCATCCTTTTGTATTTTAGCAATATTATAAGTACAAAACACCAAACATTATTATACTCAGCAGAATGACCCATTTGGCTGCAACTGTTGCATCAGTGTTGCCCATTTGTCAGTAAATAAAAAATTATTTCGTTATTTGGGTGGTTTTTGTCACGGTCATTGTTTAGTCAAACTGTGCATATGTGTCCGCATATGACATGCAACTGATCTGGCCATTCTGCTCCACAATCATGGTGGTATATTATTAACTTTTAATTTTTAGATAGCCGTGCACCAGGAGGAGCGCCATGTTGAACCCATGATGCCGCAAAGGACAGAGGTGGCACATGGGTGAAGCAGCAGCCAAGACTCCATCCCAGTAATCGAACAGGCTGGGCTTGGCTCCCTGGGAAGGACTGCGATAAGCTGGTCCAGCTGCCCCCCCCCCCCACCGCACGCACCTGTGCACCTCGTGTTCTCCACATATCGATGGCCGAAATGCAAAACCTCCTATCTGAAAAATGTACTTTTTTGAGAAAACTCAAAAAAAAAAATTTTTTTTGTTTTCTTGCAGAATGCTACGCTATTTTTTTTTTTCTTCTTTAGAATAATTTTAGGTTAATTGGAGACTCTAAAGTGGCCCTAGGTGTGAATGTGTGTGTTAATGGTGAAGGGATTGGCGCCGCAAAGTGGCTGCCTCATTCATCCAGGTGGATGCCCTGAATTTCCCTCTGGGGATTAATAAAGTATACAAAATACAAAAAAAAAAGTCCCTTTCAAATAAATGTAAAACTAAAAACTGAACATTGGAACAATATGGACTTGACATTAGCAGCTTCAGCATGCATTAATTTTTAAATTATCACAAAATACAGATCAATAAAATTTTGAACAGTTGTCAGAAAATGTCTGTACGTGTTGAGTAACAAGCAGTCGTGACATGATGGCAGGATGAGCATGTTAATTTCAGGGTAAAACAAACAGCTGCAGCTGTCTGTTCCGGTAAACTAGTACCAGAAGTTGTACACCTAATTCATATAAGGAATCATGGGGGTTACCCCAAAATTAAAACACCCAAGCACGGTGTTGTGGTTCTTTGTGGCTCTGACCAGATTCTACGTCTGCTGTAAAGTAAATTTGATTATGTCCAACATCTTTTAACAAAATGCAGCCGACTTTATTGCTGTGGAGACATTGATATATCTCAGAGCTTTAATTTGTTTGCAGCATTAGCATCTTAGCAGCGGAGCTAACTAACGGAGCTACTGTCTGCCAGGCCACTTTTTAAGGTCATCTTCTCATCCCTCAATAGTCGTGTGAAGTAGTATGATTATATTACTGTTTTTGAGGTGCAAAAGGCTGTGTTCCTGCATTTTTGATGCCAAAGTCGTTTTTTTAAAAAGGAAACATGCCTCGTTTCCGTGACAACTCCACATTCTAAATTAGTACCGGAAGTTGTGCACATAATTCATGCAAGGCATCGTGGAGGTTAGGAATAAGGTGGATAGCAATAACAATAACTTGTTCACGCTACATAAGAAACATTTGCTTTATAATTCTGAACAAGTCAACAGTTTTTAACCAGCAGAACTGATACCTTTTTGGTTTAAAGACACACGGCTCTAGAAGCACCTCAAAAACAAATGTGTATTGCCCAAAATAGTATATTGTGGCTTTTTATCTACAAAAAAAAAAACAACTTTCATTGCCTTAGAATTGCTTGGAAAGAGCTTTTACATCTTCCACCTACTTAAGTATGCACCAATCTGTGAATATTCTAATTAGCTCCACCCATACTCCCATCCACTAGTAGTGGATGTTACAACTAAGGCCAGCCCTCCCCTCTCCTCTGACCTGAGAACACCAAAGACTGCTTTGCTAAACAATGGTTAGTCAAAATATTGGAGTGATTCAGCTGTACATGTACACACTGCTGACCCCCACCAAAGCAAGCTGGCTCTCGGTGGTCCCACCTGGGGGCTGACGTGTGCCCACCGGGCAGCTTGCTGGAGGCCAGCGGTCCGGTACGCCCGCTGCTGTGGAACCACGACCTCAGTGCGGCGTACATGGCCTCACCCCAGCCGTTGCGCCACACATGCCCCCGGTTACTCAACTCGCCTCCCTCCTCTAGAGGGAGTGGGGGATTTAATGTCTCTTCCTCTGTTCTCCCTGGCGGGGACAGAATGGAACGCCCAGGGGGTTTTGCATCCCCCTTGAAAACCCCTTCACCGAGCAGAGTCAAATGAATGCAAAACGGACGGGTGGCAGTCTTGGTGCCTTCATCCCCCTAAGAGCAGACATCTCTCTGGTTTGGCCTTCCGACCATCTGCACCTCCGGGACCCCGCACGTGCAGGCGCAGCAGTCAGTGAACTCCGGTCTCTAAGCTGACGGTGCCCCGCGTGCACTACAGGGTTCTGGAATATGGTAGCCCCAGCAGTGGAAAACTACAGGCAGCCGCGGTCGGTTTTGCACCATCCCCGGGAAGGGATGCTGACTTCAGACCATGAACGTCGTGGCTCCTCCTCCTTCCCCTGGGGGAGTGAACTCAGGTCTGTAGTCATGCCCAGTGCTTAGCCTGATCGGTTATAACATTAACCAATCAACCTAAGCAGGAATGCCCTTTTTTGGGGGGAAGGGGGGACTTAACTGGACATTCACAGCAGAAAAACACAGACTTGGGACTGATTTTGCTCTCGATATATCTTGTAAGTCACAAAAAACATGTTACAGACATATTAACAACAGAAAAAAATTGATTTTTGGCAGAGTGTCACTTTAACATTTTCAATAAATTCATTCAGTTCTACACAAAAGCATTTATGAGTTTCACTTATGAGAGATTAAAGTAAACTGTAATTAATTAATAATAATAACCTTATGTGCAGCAGTTGGCAGTCATGTGAGTTTTAGTGATGCTGACGTTCTATAAGGGAGTATAAAGGATTTATGTGGCGGCTCAGTCCTGGGTGTCAAAACAGACGAGTCAGCAACTTCCTCACACACATCATCTCCCAGGGGTTTTACCCTTTTACTCCAAACCTGCTGTTAATATTGGAGCAAACTGACGCACTTCCTGACCCGTCCCCAGACCCGGTTCTGGCCCAGGCGCGAGCAGAAGTCTGCCCCCACACACATGGGAAGGCAGGGAGGATGGAAAAGGGGAAGAAGAAGGGGAAGAGTTTGAGGCAGGGAGTGAGAGGGATGGAACAAATCAAAAACAGATGCCTGTACACATGTGACTCAGCATTTCGGATCTGTGCAGAGTCCAAAGAATTCTTCTTTGCAGCCTCCTTTTCACGCTTTCAGAGTATAGCTTTGTATTTGTGTTGGACATGCATGTCATTTCTTTTAATTCCCCTGACGGTGACAAAGAGCCACAGCTGCACAGATAAAGTTCCCATTTCTATCAATAACTTCAGACTGTGTAGCACAGGCTAATGTTGATACATCTGGAATCTACCCAGAGACTTTTCCATTGAAAGAAAAGACTTTCCAAGCAGCCCGGTCATCAGGGGAGACATTTCAGAGACGTGACAGTCAGCAGTGAAATCTGTTTAGTCTTAACTCTCTCTATCTGAGCTATCAATCCCAGATTTTAATCTTCATAAAGCCTGTTTTTATAGGAGAGTGGAGCTAAAATAAGGCCAAGTACAGGTTATCGTGTCTACGTTCTGAGAGTCTGCTGACAAATGACGCACGGCCATGAGCACAGAGCCGAGCCGAGAGCCAAGGACACTTAGTCACATGGTGCTGCTGGAGGGCAACAAAACAATAAATCACACACACAGCTGAGACTGGCCATGAGATCAGAGCTTTGCGTGACATCAGATTGTCCAATTAGTGATATATTTTGAACAGGCAGCATGTCGAACTGCACCTCAGGATAGGACCTGATTTTAAACAAATAAACTCTTGCAGTGTTTCTAGGCCATGCACCCATGTTTGGGCTCAGCAGTCCAAACAGACAGATGAAACAATATACACAACATGCATGTCCAATTCATTCATTCAAATACACTGCTATGAATTTTCCAAATCTTGCAATGATTGATTTGTTGCACTGGTGTTTTTTCCTCCTTGGTCATATCTGTTAAACCCTTGTTTTTGGACCAGGGGTCCTACGACCCCAGGGTCCAATAATTTTTGCGTTGTCCCAGTCCATGATGTGATTATTTCTTTTGCAGTGATCTGATATTGCTGATTTTAATGTTTCTTGTTCTGCCTTTTCTTTTTGTGATCTTGTGAGTCGTCCTTCTGTCTCCTTCTCACATTCCTTCTGGTGTTCTTTTTTCCTCGTGGTGAATGATCATTGGAGAAACCGGAAGATCATTCAAATTATTGGATCGGAGAGCAACAGACACAAACGCTGGATCAAGAAGGCCATAGAAATCAGGAAGCGGGGAAAAGATACCATGAACCAGGATGAGAGGGTATTTATGCTTTCCCACACCTGGGACCACATTCTCCAGAGACCATCTGACAGCGGAAAGCGGGGCCGGCTCGGTGGATCTGACAGGTCTGCTGGGCTGGCTCCGCCTACGAAAGTCAGCTGATAAAATGACACCTGGCAGCAATCAGCTGACTCTTCTAATGAAGGCTGCAGTGCATAGTCGAAACATGTAAAAAAAGGTACAAACATCTCCTTTCTATTTTTGTCTTTAATAAGAACAAAAGGTAAAAAATCAATAACATAAAAATTTAAGTCATACCCAAAATCAACAAAGAAAATCAAATAGAACAAGTAGACAAAAACAAACAAACAAAAACCTTTAAGTTATTACAAATTTATCTCCCAGCATTTACAGTGAGATACTGGGTGATTTTCTCATCTTTGTACAATTTTTTGAATTGCTTCAGAGTTGAACATATTTTAATATTTTCAGAGCAACAGTTCCACAGTTGAACTCCAGTGACAGACATGCAAAGATACTTTGTATTTGTTCTAACCTTTGGCTTATTAAAAACAGTTACCTCTTAGCTCATATTTGCTTTCCCTTTTTTAATGTCTCTGAATATTAACAAGTAATTGGTTATCATTTGCTTTGTACATGATTTGAATGAATGGGGCAGCGCGGTGGCGGAGTGGTTAGCACTGCGGCAGCACAGCAACTCACTCTTGGCCGGGGGATCCTGAGTTCGATCCCAGCCCCCGACCAACAGTGATCTGTGTGGAGTTTGCATGTTCTCCCCGTGTCTGCATGGGTTTACTCTGGGATTTCTCCGGTTTCCTCCCACATGCCAAAAACATGCAAGTTAGGTTAATTGGCATCAAAACTGGGGATTCTAAATTGTCCTTAGGCATGACTGTGAGAGTGAATGGTTGTCTGTCTCTTCTGTGTTGGCCCTGTGATGGACTGGCGATCGGTCCAGGGTGTACCCTGCCTCCCTCCCAAAGATGCTGGGATAGGCTCCAGCGCCCCCACGACCCGAAAAGGATTAAGCGGAAGAAGATGAATGAATGATTTGAATGACATTGTAATCTACTAGAGCTCTAAATTCAAGAGTATGTAATTGAATGAATATTGGATTTGTTGATTCACGGTAAGGTTTCTTTGATACAAAGCATACGGCTTTTTTCTTCTAGTAAAATGATTAAGTTTGTGTTTGTTTTATATGTGTTTCCCCAGATCTCCACACAGTATGTCATATAAAGAACTATCAGTGATTTATATAAAATGCAAAGAGATTTCTGACACAGGAGACCCTTAACTTTATATAGTACGGCAATGGATTTAGACATTTTAGTTCTGACATAATTTATGTGTGATTTCCAGTTTAGTTTGTTGTCAACAATGACCCCTAGGAACTTGGTTTCGAAAACTGTGTCAATTTCAACATTGTTTATTTTAATTTTTCTGTGATTATATAATTTGCGGTTTCCAAATATTATACATTTTGTTTTTCCAAGGTGAATAGATAATTTATTGGCAGTGAACCATTGATTGATTTGTTTAAGTTCATTTTCTACTGAATCCAGAAGCTGTTTAAGATTTCCTCCACAAAAAGTTGTGTCATCTGCAAATAAAATACACTTGAACAATTTAGACACAGAACATAAATCATTAATATACAAAATAAACAGCAATGGACCAAGCACAGAACCCTGTGGTACCCCACACGTCACCTTCAGCAACTCAGAGTCTGTATTATTCACATGAACATATTGATATCTGTCTTCTAAATAGCTGTGTAACCAGTCAAAAACAATTCCTCTGATGCCATACTTATGTAATTTCCTGAGGAGTAATTTATGGTCAACTGTATCAAATGCCTTTTGTAAGACCAGAAATATTCCAACTGTATTCTCTTCTATCTGTTGCATCCATAATCTGTTCAACAAAGTCCATGAGTTCCAGTGAGGTGGTCCGGTTCTTCCTGAATCCATACTGATGTTTGCAGAGTATATTGTGCTTATCAATGAAATCATTTAGTTTCTTAAATATTTTTTCCAGTATTTTGGAGAGCTGAGGTAACAAGGAGATGGGTCTGCAGTTTGACAATAAGTGTTTGTCACCAGTCTTATACAGAGGAACAACTCTTGCCATTTTCATTTTCTTTGGAAAATTACTAGCAGTAAGTGACATGTTGCATATGAAAGTGAAGTGTTTAACAATACAATCAATAATACATTTAACCATGCACATACTGAAATCATTACAATCAGTTGGGCTGCACGGTGGCACAGTGGTTAGCACTGCGGCAGCACAGTTTACCCTTGGCCGGGGGATTGTGGGGATCGTGGGATCGTGGGTTCGATCCCAGCCCCCGACCAACAGTGATCTGTGTGGAGTTTGCATGTTCTCCCCATGTTGCATGGGTTTACTCCGGGATTTCTCCGGTTTCCTCCCACATGCCAAAAACATGCATGTTAGGTTAATTGGCTGTTCTAAATTGTCCCTAGATATCTGTTTCCTATAGGCCCTTAGAATAGAGGGTTAGTATTAATGAAAGCGCTTTGAGTGGTCTTTGTGACTAGAAAAGCGCTATATAAGCGCAGGGTAGTTAGTTAGTTGATTTTTTTTGTCTTTGAATTTGTTAACAATGTCAAGAACTTCTTTTTCATCCGTTTCTTTCATAAACATTGAGTAAGCGTTTATGTTGACGATATTGTCAGCGCCACTTGTATTTGCTGATGATACAGTGGAGTTGGCGATCTTTTTTTGCTATATTAACAAAATATTAATTAAACATGTTGGAGATCAAGCTATTTTCATTGATTATTCCATTTTCTGAATTTAAATAAGAGATGTGGTTGGAGTTTAGTTTTCCTCTCTTTGTTATATTATTTAACACCTTCTGTGGCAACCCCCACAACAGACTGGGACAGACAGCTCGCTCTCCTGGTTTTTTCCGCTGCATGCTGTGAAGTAATCTGCCATTCATGCATGGTTTCACTGCTGTGATGTTAATGTCCCACTCATGCATTGTGTTTATGCATTCTGTACTGTCTGTGCCTCTCATATGCAAATGCCCAGATCGACTGCTGTGAATGTATTTGATGTATTGTCTGAGCTGAGTATATAAGCTGTCTGATTTTCATGTTCATTCTCTCATTCTCTTCAACTACTGCTGCTGACACACACTGTGTCCCTTTGCTGGAGAGCCTCCGGGCTTGCCCATTGGGCGAGCCTCGTGACGGTGGTATGATTTAATAAATTTACTTAAAACCAACACCAACGCCACTTTATTTCATGCCGCCGCACCTTCCATATATTACATGTATTGGTTTTGTTATTTTCCAATAATTTATTTATTTATTATTATTTTTTTATTACTTATTTTGTACCCGTAGGTAGATTTGTTTTGCAGTCTGGTGACAAGCCACCAGCTGCCGGTCGCTGCGTGCGCAAGCGCCCTGTATCCCTAGCCTGCATGTTTTTTGGTATGTGGGAGGAAACCGGAGAAATCCCGGAGTAAACCCACGCAACACGTGGAGAACATGCAAACTCCACACAGATCACTGTTGGTCGGGGGCAGGGATCGATCCCCCGGCCGAGGGTAAACTGTGCTGCCACAGTGCTAACCACTGCGCCACCGTGCATATTACTGTAATATGTTTTTTTACTCGATCTTAAAATACTGAGTTTATTTTTATAAGTCTTGTATTTCTTTTCTGCTTCCACAGTTCTTAATTTCAAAAACGTTTTATATAACAAGTTTTTCTTTTTACAAGCATTTTGCAGGCCCTTGGTGAGCCAAGGCTTATCTCTGTATTTAACTTTAGTTTCATTTACCACTAGAGGGCAATGTTTATTATATAGTTGTGATAAAATAGATACAGTAGGTGGCAGTAAAGCCATACTCTGGGAACTGACGCATGGCGTTCACCACTCAGGACGGCCATTAACATCATCAGTGGACTCTGAAAAGAGACACTGGGGCAGCCAACACTGCCGAGCTTGCCGCCTGTATGTTAGTCGGTGAAAACTGAAGCACTAGGTGTGCAGCTCGGCTGAGGCTGCTCTGATTGATAGGTGGCAGCATGAATACAATAATAATGACTACTGTCTTCTTCTTCTTTATGTTCATTTTAGGTAGGTTAATGACCTTGATAAGACATGCTAGAGGTCGAGGTAACTAGATGAACAACAGCGATGGATATATATTGAAGAGGACAGATTCAGCCTCTGAACTGGGCCCTGTACTAATGAAGCAGCCACAATGGTACACCTAAGGCTTCATTAGCAGAGTGACACCCAGATGTTGTTGTTGTGCACTGTCTTTTGCATCAAGAGGTGCTTGTTGCCAAGATTTTACTAGCAAACCTAGCTCCTGTGTTGGATGATGTTGTGTGGACTGTAAACTTTGTAAAGAGACCTCTGAAAAACCATGTATATATAAATATATATATATATAAAATATATCATAAAACCTTATTGATCCATTCTAAGGACGGTTGCCACACAGAAAAGTGCTGGTCCACATGCATGAGCTTTTTTCATTTTGTAACATTTTTGGCTGATGGGGT
This sequence comes from Pholidichthys leucotaenia, assembly GCA_020510985.1. Lineage (NCBI taxonomy): Eukaryota > Metazoa > Chordata > Actinopteri > Cichliformes > Pholidichthyidae > Pholidichthys > Pholidichthys leucotaenia. Next base: position 263,996,686 of record CM035843.1, read on the forward strand.
TCCCCAAGACTTTTTCAATGTAAAAAGGGTTCCTTGGCTCAAAAAAGGTTGAAAAACACTGTGTTAAATGGCCCACTGTACTAAAGGTTATTTTCATGGTGGTTTAACCTCATCAAATATGTCCATGGGTCATAAGTATCCTGTTAAAACATTAAAATGTTTGAACTGCCTTTATTTAGATACAGTACACAATGGGCCTCATGCAAGAACATGTCAGTATTAGTATGTGTAAACCATGCATGGTTTGTTAGTAAGCGGCATTAATACTAATGAGCCTCTCCTGATTCAACAAACACTTGTCTGTCCTCAAAACAGCATGTGTAAAAATGGTGTCAGTGAGGGGGTGTGCATGTGAAATGAAGATTTGCATAATTGACACCCTATAACTACCATATAAGGTCACGTTTTCCAGATGGGAGTGGATGTCTTGTATCACTGTCTTACACCTATACTCATGGTGCAGACACACCACAATGGTGAATAACAAGTTTATTTTAAAACATTTAACATGTCCCATCAGCTGCAAGAGCTGGTGGGAAAGGGGAAGACTGTTTTCTTTTTGGGTGCCAAACTAATACACTAGGGGGCTCCAAAATGCAATCATGCACAGCCCCACCCCCCCCCCCCAAAAAAAAAAAAAAAAAAACAGGAAACAGCCCTGATGACATTTCAACAATGTGGGCTATTCTGCATCAGATATGATTTGAACGTTGATGGAAGGACACTGCTTTTAATTATTCTGAACTATATTTTAATTATAGAAAGCTTGGAATCAGTGCGCCAAGGTCTCCGCCTTTGACCGCCACCTAATCCACATAGCACCGGACCCCCATGATCCCTCCTGCAGGTGGTGAGCCCACTGGAGGGCGGACCCATGTAACTCCTTCGGGCTGAGCCCGGCCGGGTCCCATGGGTGGAAACCCGGCCACCAGACGCTAGCCTTCGAGCCCCTCCCCCAGGCCTGGCTCCAGGGTGGGGACCCGGTAACCCCATACTGGGCGGGGTACACTGAATCCTTGATATACAATTTATCATGAGAGTCTGTTGGATCGTTCTTAGTCTGGCCCTTCACCCAGGACCAGTTTGTCTTGGGAGACCCTATCAGAGGCAAATTGCCCCGGACAACATAGCTCCTGGGATCACTGGGGCACGCAAACCCCCCCACCACGATAAGGTGACGATCAATGTGGCTTTCGTCCTGGCCGTGGCACATCGGACCAGCTCTTTACCCTCTCGAGAATTCTTGAGGGTTCGTGGGAGTTTGCCCAACAAGTTTACATGTGTTTTGTGGACTTGGAGAAGGCATTTGACCGCGTCCCTCGTGGATTTTTGTGGGGGGTGCTTCGGGAGTATGGGGTATCGGGCTTGTTGTTACGAGCTATTCGGTCTCTGTACGACCGTTGTGAGAGTTTGGTTCGTATTGCCAACACTCAGTCGGAGTCATTCCCAGTGAGAGTTGGACTCCGCCAGGGCTGCCCTTTGTCACCGATCCTGTTCATAATTTTTATGGACAGGATTTCTAGGTGCAGCCAGGGAATGGAGGGTGTCATGCTTGGTGACCACAGGATCTCATCTCTGTTGTTTGCAGATGATGTTGTCCTGTTGGCTTCATCCAGCAACGACTTACAGCTCTTGCTGGGACGGTTTGCCGCTGAGTGTGAAGCGGCTGGGATGAGAATCAGCACCTCCAAGTCCGAGTCCATGGTCCTCAGCCGGAAAAAGGTGGATTGTCCTCTCTGGGTTGGGGACAGGCTCCTGCCCCAAGTGGAGAAGTTTAAGTATCTTGGGGTCTTGTTCACGAGTGAGGAGAAAATGGAGCGAGAGATCGACAGACGGATTGGAGCAGCATCTGCAGTGATGTGGACGTTGTACTGGTCTGTTGTGGTGAAGAGGGAGCTGAGTTCTAAGGCAAAGCTGTCGATTTACCAGTCAATCTACGTTCCTACTCTCACCTATGGTCACGAGCTTTGGGTAATGACCGAAAGAACAAGATCGCGGATACAAGCAGCTGAAATGAGCTTTCTCCGTAGGATTTCTGGACTCACCCTCAGAGATAGGGTGAGGAGCTCAGTCATCCGGGAGAGGCTCAGAGTAGAACCACTGCTCCTCCACATTGAAAGGAGTCAGTTGAGGTGGTATGGGCATCTGATTGGGATGCCTCCTGGACGCCTCCCACTTGAGGTGTTTCAGGCACGTCCCACTGGGAGGAGACCCCGGGGCAGACCCAGGACTCGATGGAGAGACTATGTCTCCCAGCTGGTCTGGGAACGCCTTGGTATCCCCTCTGAAGAGCTGGAGCAGGTGGCTGGGGAGAGGGAAGTCTGGGCTTCTGTGCTTGAACTGCTGCCTCTGCAACCCGGACCTCTGGAAAAGTGGTAGAAGATGGATGGATGGATGGATGGATTTTAATTATAACTTGAATCAAAGTATAGAATATTGTTGACTAATTATTAGTTTATAATGTTTACACTCTTTTACTTGATTCAGACAAATAAAATATAGAACCTGTTATAAAGGGGTTCAGAACAGTGAGCGGTGTGATGACGTAGCCTGCTGGTACCATCATCACGCCGACCTATATAAGGGAAGAGTTGGCCATGTTGTGGGTCTTTTCTGCTAGCTCTCTCGCAACTGGCATAGTTAGGAGCTGCGTGCTCATTCACTTGTATTAATAACAGTTGTATGATAAATTTCAGTTCCAGCAGAGCTCACTCATTCGTGGTCATTCCCAGGTTTGTGGACATAACATTTGGCGACAAGAAGTAAACCATGGAGGCGTGCCTGAGGCCACTAAGACCATTTTTGGAGCACCCCGGTGAGCTGTCTGTTCCCTGGCCACGTTGGCTTGACGCTTTTGAAATGTATGTGGCAGCGTTGGATTTGCGCAAATTGGACAAAGGACAGAAATGGGCACTACTGGTCCACAACCTGGGTACAGAAGGTCAGAGAATTTTTCATACACTTGGAGCTGTGGACTCATTTAGTGACATTGTGGAACTGCTAGTTAGCTACTTTGCTACTCCGGACAATGTGTTGGCATGGCATATCAGATTCCACCAATGGTGACAGAGAATTGGTAAGTCCACCCAGCAATTCGTCGCAGACCTAAGACATCTGGCTAGCATGTGCAGATTTGGACTTTTAGAAGACAAAATGGTGCGGGACCAACTGGCCCACGAACAACCCATGGCTGTGGCCGAAGATGCTAACGGCACCAAACGACATGATGCTAGCTAACACCATCGAGCTAGCATTCCAACTTGAGTCAGCAGAAAGGTTAGCATTGGAGCTAGGTGTGCGCCAACAGCAACGACAGCAGGGACAGATACCGCTAACCAACGCAGTGGGCATGGAGGAACATGGGGACACAACAGAGGAGTTCAAGGCAAACGCCGTGGACCGGAGGACCGCTTCAGGAGGCCCCGCATGTGGTAACTGTAGTTCCCCGACATACCATGAGAGAGCACGGTTTTGCCCAGCAAGAGGACAATGTTGTAAAAAGTGTGGAAGATTTAATCATTTCACCAAGGTTTTCCGGTCACCGTTGCCGTGGAGCCCACCAGGCAAGCAAAGCCACCCACCCATGACAACCATCCACGCGGTATGTCCTGAGAGCATGTTGTACACATACAGCATGGTAGAGTTAGACGATGTTGCTGTGCTGTTCCTGCTTGACATTGCTGCAGTGAGGTCGATGTTAAATTGGACCACGGTGAAGACATTTTTCCCCAACCACCCGATTACAAAAAACCCAGCAGAGCTGTATGGTTTTGGTGGCCACTGAGTTGGCAATGTAGGGAGCATCATGCTAACGGTCTGCTACGCGTCGAAAGTGGTTTATGATTTCGAGTTTCAAGTGGCTACACATGGTGAAAAATGGAGATAGGCGCCACCCCTATACACCACATGGTGTCCCACGTGCTGTGGAAGGGAATTAACTTAACACATCGTGAAAACATAATGGGATGCGACCTCTTCTACCGACTGGGTTTCACCATCCGCGACAGCAATGAGCACAACTTATTGGGCTACGGCAACTGGGATACAACTTGTATTGATGACGATGACGTGGTGTGGGACGAGATTACAAAGGACGACACCAACGAGAAGCCAGCCGTCCCAAGTGCACAGGAGGAGAGCTGCCTGGAAGGGGGGGCAGCGGCTGGACTCACCTCAGATCCTCGCCCAGCAGGAGTCGACAGGAGCCGCTGCGGAGTTGCAGGAGAGGGAGCCCACACACACAGAGAACCCTGAGACACAACAGCCCAGTACGGATGTCATCTGCAATGATGGGGACACAGCACAACTGCATACATCAGGCAAGGGAGAAGAGGATCCGGACTGCTTCAGTATCCTCGCTCAGCATCAGTCTATGGGAGCCATGGCTGAGCCGACGGGTGAAGGGTCTGTAATGGTAAGCAACACAGGAGAGACACCAGACGTCTTCAGGGCCCACGACCAGCTTTGGCTTCCAGGGACTGCTGCGAGGGCATTGGGTGAAGAGTCTGTGACTAAGATGACAATGACGGAGGTAAACGTAGTATCACCACGATCTCAAGGACATGTGAGACTGAGCAAAGCACCCCATCAAGTGATGGACTGAGTGCGAGTACGCACGGATGAGCGACCGGGTCTGCCGCCAGTAAAGTCACCTTCTACGAGACCGCGGACGCGCTTGAGGATCGTAGCGCAGCTGGGACCAGCGTGCTTCAGAGTGACGGATGGTTCGGTACGGCAAGCAAATACTCTCCGGCGCATTCGAGTGGCTGCTCCAGACTACAAGGCTTCGCAGGAGTCAGTTGGTGCAGTGCGGGACCCGGATCGCAGCATTATGAAGATTGGTTCCGGTCCGGGGGACACAGCATCTCCAGGGGCACGTCCACTGCGGGTCCGCTACAAAGCCCCTCCAGCAGAACCGCCCTCCCCATGGAAGACTGTGAAAATGAAAGTTAAAAGTGCGGCTGGCAAATGAGTGGCAGAATAATCCACTCAGCCGCATTGGGTTGCACGGCGGTCCACCCGCTGACCCTAGTTCAGGAGGTTGTTGTTTATGCCAAATTGGGGAGGATCACAATTTGTAATAGTATTCTGTGTTTTTCCAAGGGAGGGGGGTGTTATAAAGGGGTTTATAACAGTGAGTGGCGTGATAACATAGCGGGCTGGTACCGCCATCACGCCGACCTATATAAGGGAAGAGCCAGCCATGTTGTGGGTCTTTTCTGCTAGCTCTCTCGCTACTGGCACAGTTGGGAGCCGAGTACTCATTCACTTGTATTTATTAATAACAGTTCTGTAATAAAGTTCAGTTCCAGCACTGCTCACTCTTTCGTGATCATTCCCAGGTTTGTGGACATAACAGAACCATTAAACTATTTACACAAAAGTCTAATAACTGGTCTGGACCACTCATAAATTTCATTAGTAAATGTACTAAATTTGTAGACACAAACAGATTGGTGAATCCCAAAAGTTCACGTAAATTGATCATACGTCACATTTAGGAACAGATCTGTTAGTCCTAATGGTTCTTTCCTGAGGCCCGATGAGCATCACAAACCAGTGATCCCTTCCTTCAGTTCCTCTCCTGCCTCCGTCCTATTGACTGAGCTATCAATCAAATCAGAACAAATGTTGCTTTAAACTGAGATAAATGTGTTTTTGTAAATGTGATTAATTGAGGATCTTTATTAATGATTGTTTTGTAATGGGAAGCATATAAAGCTACTCCAGCTGAGTCCAAGAATGAGAATGTAAAGCTGGAAATGAACATTGCTCTTTAAGAGTCCAAGTGAACCAATTCTGGACAAAATGAGCATCAAATTAGGTGATCAGTGCCGACAACTTTGTCTCATTTCATTGGCCTTTCGTGCAACACAGCCTCAGACTGAACTTGGAATTCTCCAGAAAGTTTTATCCCGCCGCTCCACTTCCTTTTATCTCGTATCTCTGTACTTGCAGAGCGTACATCTGTGAAGTCTGGAGAAAGCTGCTTCACTGAAGTTGAAACCCTCTCTCTGAACCAAACCCTGGCATGCAATCACAAAACTTTTAAAATGTTGTCTCGTATCCACTGAGAAAAAAAATCCTCCCACAGCTGCTTCCTTGACTGCTTGTATCACTTTACCTGTGTCAATTTTAACTGTTAATCCCAGCAGTTAAAAAAAGCAGATTAATATTGCATCTCCTATTCATTTCTATCTTTTTGTTTTAAATATTCACTGAGCCTCTTTGACACATGAAACCCATTAGAGAGTTCAATACTGGTCTACTTATCATAAAGTATTAACACTTTAAACATACAGTGGATATAAAAAATCGACACCCCCCCGTTCAAATACTAGGTTTTTGTGATGTAAAAAAACGAGACCATGATAGATCATCTCTAAACTTTTTCCACCAATAATTAGATCTATAATCTGTACAACCCAACTGAAAAACAAACTGAAATCTTTTAAGGGGAAAAACAAAAAATAAAAAACTTACAATAACCTGTTTGCATAAATATGCACAGCCTGTTATAAGTGGGGATGTGGCTGTGTTCAGAATTAACCAATCACATTCAGACTCATGTTAAATGGGAGTCAGCACACACCTGCCACCATTTAAAGTGCCTCTGATTAATCCCAAATAAAGTTCAGCTGTAGTAGTAGGCTTTTCTTGACATTTTTGTAGTCACATCTTGCAGCACAAGCTGTGGTCCACAGAGAGTTTCCAAAGCATCAGAGGGATCTCATTGTTCAAAGGTATCAGTCAGGAGAAGGGTACAAAAGAATTGCCAAGGCATTAAATATATCATGGAGCACAGTGAAGACAGTCATCATCAAGTGGAGAAAATATGGCAAAACAGTGACATTACCAAGAACTAGACGTCCCTCCAAAATTGATGAAAAGACGAGAAGAAAACTGGTCAGGGAGGCTGCCAAGAGGCCAACAGTAACATTGAAACAGCTGCAGGAATTTCTGGCAAGTACTGGCTGTTTAGTACATGTGACAACAATCTCCCGTCTAGGGTGACAAGACGGAAGCCTTATCTTACAAAGAAAAACAGCCAAGCCCAGCTACATTTTTCAGAAACACATTTGAAATCTCCCAAATTTTTTGGCCATAATTCCAAAAGGTATATTTGGCACAAACACAACACTGCCCATCACCAAAAGAACATATACCTACGGTGAAGCATGGTGGTGGCAGCATCATGCTTTGGGGCTGTTTTTCCTTCAGCTGGAACTGGGGCCTTAGTCAAGGTGGAAGGAATTGTGAATAGTTCCAAATACCAGTCAGTGTTGGCACAAAACCGTCAGGCTTCTGCTAGAAAACTGAACATGAAGAGGAACTTCATCTTTCAGCATGACGATGACCCAAAGCACACATCCAAATCAACAAAAGAATGGCTTCCCCAGAAGAAGATTAAGGTTTTGGAATGGCCCAGCCACAGTCCAGACCTGAATCCGATCGAACATCGTGGGGGGATCTGAAGAAGGCTGTACACAGGAGATGCCCTTGCAATCTGACAGATTTAGAATGTTTTTGCAAAGAAAAGTGGGCAAATATTGCCACATCAGGATGTGCCACACTGACAGACTCCTACCCAAAAAGACTGAAGGCTATAATGAAAGCCAAAGGTGCTGCAACAAAGTATTAGTTTAAGGGTGTGGATATTTATGCAAACAAGTTATTTAAGTTTTTATTTTTTTATTTTTCCCCTTAAAAGATTTGTTTGTTTTTCAATTGAGTTGTACAGGCTGTAGAGGTCACATTAATGGTGGAAAAGTTTTGAAATGATTGATCTTCCTGTCATTTTTTTACATCACAAAAACCTGGCATTTGAACAGGGGTGTGTAGACTTTTTATAACAACTGTACATATTGAAGAAATAATTATTACAATCAGATCCCAAAGGGTTTTTTAATAGTAGGTAATAAATCATCAAAAATTTAAATGCTCAGTTATGCTCTATGGGTGAAAAAAAAAATCGATGCATCGTAGTATCCTTATACTTTGTGGTGGTAATACTGGACTGATTCAGAGACATTAGTACTGTGATACTTTATTAAGAACTATTAATAAATGTTTCAAATACAAACTTACCTAGTTAGGTACCAGAATAATAAAAAACAGTTGACTCTTCAGTCCAGGAGTTGAACAAGACGAAGATCAGAATGGGGAAATCACAAGTGCTGGGCGATACACAAATATAATTTGTTATATCGATACATTCTACGATGTGCAATACATAAAATGCCTTTATCGCAGATATCGAGCATAAATTGTCATGGCAATGTAAGCTATCAGCATTTATTTATCAGTGTGAAGTCCTCTCACATAGCTGGACTGCAGCTCAGTGACTCCCACCTCAGTCATGTTCAGCATCAGGGTCATTGCCAGGTCTGTTTTTTTCCTGCATTTTTTTTCTTTGGAAATTGCTTCTTTTGAGCCTGTTTTTGTGGAGTAGTGATGCTTGCTTTTTTTATGCACAATCTGGCAACACTGGCAGAGCACGGAGAGAGGGAAAAGAAGGTAAGTGAAAAAGCACCGACTCTGTTGTCTACAGTGTTGGGCAAGTTACTAAAGAAATAGTAACTAGTTACAGTTAATAGTTACTTCTTTACAAAAGTAACAGTTACTTTTGAGTTACTGCATGATTAAAGTAACTAGTTATTTGGAAAAGTAACTTTCATGTTATTTTTAAATGTATACTTAAATCATCTTGCACACACAGATCAAGAGCCCCTTGTTCTCATCGGAAAAAAGAAGAAAAAAAAAACTGATGAGAAAAAAGTCTCATCTTACAGAGAAAAAATGTCTCAGATTTACATTAACTATTGTAATGAGTAGAAAGTCAGAAATTTACGAGAAATAAAGCTGTAAATTCACAGAGAAAATTTTGGACCCCCTGGTGGGCCGTTTTTGTTCCACGAGCCATATGTTTGACACCCCTGGACCAGCCCATTAAATACACATATTTAGAGGATTTACTTCCATGAAATAGTTGCATATCACAGCAGCATGTAAATGAATGAGATAAAATAAAACAGAAAGCACAGAAAAATGAAAGTTCACCACTTACAAGAAGCTGTTCTTTGCTGCAACAAACCAGTCACTTTTTCTCTGTGCGTAAGGAAACTTACACACAATTACTTGCACAGCTTATACATTTACACAACTATGAGCTTCTTGCTCAAAAAAAATACTCATGTTTAACCACAGAGGTAGGAGCTCTTAGGGGGCTACTCACCGTTCAGACAACAGGTGATCAGGGCTCCATATGAGAAGTCGCCACGGCATTTCTTCCCACCGTGGGACAGGAAAGCAACCTGCGGGGGAGGAGACTGACGGCTGCGCCAGCTATGGTAGGGTCAGTTTATTTGCGCTAAAATATCTATCCATATTAATAAAATGAGTAACGCGAGTAACGCATCTGATCAAATTTCCGTAACTGTAATGCATTACTGAATTTTTAAACAGAAATTTCGTTACAGAACACATTACTGCAAAAGCAGTGGTGTTACAGTAACGCGTTACTTTGTAACGCATTACTCCCAACACTGGTTGTCTGGCAGTGGTAGGCAATATGGCCTAAAAAATGGTATCACAATATTTCTGTTAATTTTCACGATAACGATATTTTTCACAATATTGCAGCATACAGTTTATTTCTTGTACATTTATGCAAAAAGGATTGTTTCATCGGCCAGCATTATTTACCTTCAACATATTCAGGAAAAACAAAACAAAAACTTATTTCTCCAGTTTCTAAACAGCAGCTCAGACTTAGATTAAATATTTTTTAGTTCTGTATCAAATATTACAAGAAAATGATACACATCTTAACTGCACACAGATGTCGGGTTTATGCTGAATCACTTTACCTGCATTGGCGGACCTGTCCTGGGGCTTTTTTTTCTTCTCTCTTGGGGTGGTTGAATAAAATCAACAAGAAGCAGCCAAAACGGAACTAAAATACAACAACAGCCACTTCGAGCGGCACATTGCCCGACATTAATACTGCTCCAGCGGTGCTGTAGACGTGTGGGAAAAAATGCAAGCAGATTATCCACACTGCTGCACCATTTTTTTAAGCACAACAGCAGTCTGAAACAGAAAGTGAAACTTAAATATTTCCACTCAACTGGATATAGACCATTTGACTTCAGAGCTGCAGCTTCCTGTGCCATGGTTTTTTGTTTATTTGTTTTGTTTTTGTTTTTTCCCCTTGTCCTGTCAGCTAGCTAGGTGAGCAGAACAGAAATCTACTACCCTCATTGTGCCAAAACAGATTTACTTTGCCAGAAGGAGCTTTATACAGTACCTATATATGTACTGTATATTGTTGTAAACTCCTCTTGTAATAGCTTTTAATACTTTATTTAAATTATTTTACCCATGAAGGACCCGGCAGGATGGGGAATAGAGAAAGGAGGTGTGGGGAGGGGGAAAGAAAAGGGAGAGGAACAGACAAAAATAAACAAACCAACCAACAACTAAAATCAAACAGAAGACAGACTGCTTCTTCCACCAAAGAGGTCTCAGCACGAGTCTGTTGTCCACACCTGTTAAAGGAAAGACATTTGTGTGTGCGCATCCCTGTGTGTGTGTATGACAGTGTGCACAAAATAAGTGTGTGCATGGGAGTGAAGAGAGCGATCGGTCGAAGTACACCCCCCCCCCCCCCCCGGATGCCCTGAGCAAGCAGGACAACATCGCCAACCCCCACAGAGCACAAATGTCAAAGGCCAACAAGTCCCAGGAAAGCCAAGCATCCGCCCCAGGAGGGATGGCCGAGGGAGGCTGGGCTACCAGGCGGCCGGCATGGCCCCCGCTCCCAGACCCGCTAACCCCCCGCCCCCCAGCAGGGCCAACGCCAGCTCCCGAGCCCCAGGCGCCAGGAGGTCAACGCCCCCACCCCCCAAGCCAGAGAATGTCCCGTGCCCCTGGCGCAAGCTCCCTCACCCCAGCACCACCGTCGAACACCCCAGGGACCCCCACGCCCAAAGAAGCCCCCCCCCCCCCGCCCAGGGGAGCCCACGAGGCACTACCCCCTCAATCCAGCACCTCCCGATCAGCAGACACACCCATTCCCATGCATTCACACCCTCATGCTTTCATACACACCCACACACATTCGCTTACTCTCGCTCACCCTCTCCCCCACACAATCCCACACTTGCACTCCTGGGCCCACCCACTCTCTCTCACTCCTGTACCCGCTCAATCTTGCTCCCACTCCCATTCGCCCTCAGAATCACCCACACTCCCTCACATTCACCCATACACGCAATCTCACTCGCACTTCGACCTACTCACATCCATTCATGTTCTCCCCCACACACTCATTCACCCTTATTACTTAGGATGACTGCGATGCAGATGCAGCAAGCATGAACGCGCACCAATGCTCAGCAGCAGCCGGGGAGACCGCTGGCACAGGCCAGCAGCCACACCTCCACCAACCAACCCCAGGGCGGCCGCGGCCAGAGAAGCAGACCACCACCCCACACGCCCACCTGAGCGACTGATCAGCGGACCACCACAGGCACTCCGGGACACCACCCGACATGCAAAGCTCCACACAAAACTGCCCCACCATCACCATCTCCACTCATCATTCCCTCACTCTCGCTTACTCTCTTGTTCAATCACTCTCTCACTCTCTTGTTCGCATCTATTCATTCAGCAGCACCCAGGGATTTTGACAACATGAAGGGTCCCAGCACTCCCTCCCCCCCCCCGGGCCCCAGGCCCCCGGCAGAAGGAGGGCAACAGAGAGTGTTATTGATTTGTGCGGGAGGGGGGGGGGCATAATGGGTGTGTGTCAGTTGTCTAATGTGATTGTGTACATGTGTGTGAACTACCATAGTGCAGTTAAAACTGGGGGGATGGTGGTTGGAGCACCATTAGCCACTGCGACAGGCAGCGAGGCTACCATCCCCCCCAAGCCCTCAGTGTCTAAAAGGCAATTAAAATTGAGGTGAGGGCACCCCCACTGTGCAGCAGACAGGGGTATCCCAATTCACCGACACAGTGCGACACACCCCCACCCCAAAACCCTAAGTGTATCCAAGAAGATGTATGTTCCACCCAGAATCGGGGGGGGGGACTGGGAGGGAGGCGGTCCAAAAGGAGCCCCCCCCCCAAGAAGTCAGTTTGCAAACTGGTTCAGGAGGCCACCCACTGCCCCCAAATCCTAGTCCACGGCAAGTGCCGCCAGGTCGAGCAGCCCAGGACCCACCAGCGTCGTGCCCCAGCGCTCCCAGCACCACAAGCACGATGGAGCAGCCACACCCACACCCACTCCCACACATCTTGCACACAACAGCATACACAACAACAATAATCACAATAATGAACAATGGGCCGGACCCATACGGTGCCCCACATGCCAAGCAACACCCCCGAGTGCCCGCGGCAAGCCCACCAACCACCCACCCGAGACACACACCGACTGCAGCAGGCCACCCCACAGCCAAAGCCACTCTGAAGCAAACAGATGGCAACATGGCCGCCAACCCGCACCAGTGGCCCCCTGACCACTCCCAGGCACCCACAGCACCAAGGACATTAGAGGCAATGCGTCAAAGCGCTCCGCTCCATGACACAATGGCAGGGTGGACGAGAAAAGCAGGCCCCAAACCGCCAACACCCAAGCCACCAGATGGCCCGCCCCACCCCCGCCACTCAACGAGGTCCCCCCCCCCCCCCCCACACACACAACCTTCACCCCCGCACATCCACTCACAGGTACCCGCACCCGCACCCGCACACACACACACCCTCATGTGCACACATACACACTCACCATCACACATGTCCACCAACACCCACATACAGCGCCGCATGCTCACACACAACACACACCCACATCCGCACCCACACACGAACCCCACTCAGACCCACATTCACGCACATCTGCTCTCATACATGCATGCACACGCTCACACATGTACACACACAAACACATACACACGCACACCTACACCCGAGCCCAGGGCCAGACCCAGCCCCACCCGGAACGCAAGACCAGCTGGCCCGGGGCCACGGCCCACCCCCCCAGCCTACCTCACAGCCCCCCCCATCCCCCCCAACCCCCCCAGGCCAGACACACAGCCACCCCGGAACAGGCTCCCCAGACACCGGCCCCAGAGGGTCACAAAAACCCCTTGTGGTCAGGACGCAGCCAGCCGCGCCAAGGAGAGTGAACCACCACCTGCCACCCTTCAAGTTATAGAATTAATAAGTGGGGACCAGAGAGAACTGAATTCAGCCAATTGGTTATGTGAGGAGGCAGACATTCTCTCCAGGCTAATATAATCTGATAGTAGATTATTATAGTGAGTCGTACATAAATTATTTCTTGATTTCCAGTTCATGAGGATAGTTTTCTTTGCAATGCATAAGGCAGTGAGAACCACGTGTGACATCCTTGCCTCTATATTTATTTCACTTAAATCACCTAATAGGCAAAGTGTGGGAGAGGATGGAATACAATACCCAAGGCATGTAGATAAGTCTTCACATGTCTTCTGCCAGAACTTTTGGACCAGTGCACAGGACCACATAGCATGTATATAACACTCCGGGACGTTACTGGTGCAGTGGGAGCAGACATTTGTGTGACTCAGGCCCATTTTGAACATTTGTCCTGTGTAATGAGTTCTATGTAGAACTTTGTACTGTATGAGTTGTACATTAGAGTTTTTAGTCATCTTAAAAGTGTTTAAACATATTTGTGTCCAAATGCTTTCATCTTTATTGATTGATAGGTCTGTCTCCCATTTTGATTTTGGAAGCGATACTGACTCATCCAGCTTTGATAATAGTCCGTGTATTTCATCAATTTAGGGGAACGAAAATTTAGAAACTCTGTCACCTTAACTGGTACCTCTAAATCTGTCTGATTAAGACTGAGTCTTGCTTTTATTATGGATTTACGCTGTTGGTATTCAAAATACTTTTTATCACTGATGTCGTACTGTGACACTAGTTCCTGAAATTGGATAAAATTTCCACCTCCAATAAGATGTTTTTTATTCCTTTCTCAAACCATAGTGGAAAATTGAACATCCTCTCTTGTTGCAGGATATCAGGATTATTCCAAATGGGCATGAGTTTGCAAGGGACAAGTGAAGACCCCGTTATTTTTAAAAAATTCCACTAATGCTTTTAAAACAGTATGGTGTTTGATACAGAAGCATTTAGAAACAAACTGCAGTCTATTGGCTAAGAAGTAATTAAAAAATTTGATAAATCTAAATCTCTGCACTTTTTTGCTTTTTCAAGAGTTTTTAAACTGATCCATGATGGTTTATCCTTCCATAAAAATTTACTTATATTTGAGTCTAGAGACTTAAACCAGGCCATAGATGGTTGGATAGGAATCATTAAAAATAAATAGTTGATTTTAGCAAGGACCATCATTTTAACGGTTGTGACTTTTCCCATTAGTGATATAGGTAGTGTACTCCAATGCGCAAGGTCATCTTGTATTGTTTTTAGAAGGGGAATGTGATTTATTCCCAGTATCTCTGAGAGCCTGGGGGAAATATCTATTCCTAAATATTTAATATTACCTGATTGTACTGGAATAGTGGGTCTGTTTGAAAAATTACAATTTATAGGTAAGACTGTTGATTTACCCCAGTTAATAGAGTAGTCTGAAAATGATGAAAATTTATCAATGAGCGCCACTGTCTGAAGAAGAGATCTTTTTTTTTTTTTGTTACTTATTTGTATCCGTAGGTAGATTTGGTTTGCAGTCTGGTGACAAGCCACCGGCTGCGTGCGCGAGCGCCCTAAACCTACATGTTTTTGGTATGCGGGAGGAAACCGGAGAAATCCCGGAGTAAACCCACGCAACACGGGGAGAACATGCAAACTCCACACAGCTCACTGTTGGTCGGGGGCTGGGATCGAACCCACGATCTCATGATCCCCGCGGTCCCCCGGCCAAGGGTAAACTGTGCTGCCACAGTGCTAAACCACTGCGCCACCGTGCAGCCCGATCTTTGTGAGTTTTCAAGGAAAATCAATACATCATCAGCATAAAGACTTATCTTGTGTTCTTTTTCTCCAGTTTGGATACCTGTGATATCAACATTTTGTCGTATGGCTGCTGCTAATGGTTTGATAGAGCTGGTAAAAAGTGAGGGAAAGAGTGGACAACCCTGCCTGGTGCCTCTCTGGAGATTAAAGCTTCGAGAAGTTTGATCATTTGTTCGGACAGATGCAGCTGGACAGCTATATAGCATTTTAATCTATTTTATAAAAGATGAACCAAACCCGCCATGTTTGTTTTGCCGTTTCTATGCTGACATGTAGCTTCTGTCAGCAGCGTAACAGTGTCACGTCATCACGCAGCAGACCCCAAATATCACATTATTCATTTTTACACCGGTATGAAAATTTATACTGGTATTATCATGAACGATGCAATATGGCACACCCCTAGTTCAGAATTCAGGAGGAAGACATTAAACAAAAAGAACATTTTCTGCAAAATACATCACAAAGCTGTTGTCTTTAAAGGTAGCAGTACCACTAATTTGTTTTACCACTTGAGATGCCATCCACGACAATATGAAGAATGTATTAAAATCCGCTTCTCAAAATCCCAGGGAGCCCCCACAAAAAATAACATTAAAGGAACCAAGGATATAATGACTGGCTTCTTCCTTTGAAAAATTGATCCCATATGACAAAAGTGCAAATGGAAAAGATCACCACTGCAGTCACAAATTATAATGCCAAAGACATGGCTCCTATTGTTAAAAACATGACCAAACAGAAAAAGTGCACTTTAATTTATATGGCTTTGAAATATCTTTCTCTACAATTCTTGCTTAATGGACGTTTTATTGTTTTTAGTCCTTTTTTAAATTTTGTTTTGGTTTTATTGTTGTCTTTAACAATCAGGTGAATAGGAAGGCCTACCATTATTTATTCTCATTTGTTGCAAATTTATGAGTGGGCCTGCCTTACTGTTTTAATAAAGTTTGCAAAATTTTACTTGATTTACCCCCCCCCCCCTTGCATGCAGTTTAAAAAATGTAATACAAGAGTCTGTTTGTACTATATTGGTGTCATTTTATGCAAAGGTTTTAAATGAACATTTATTCAGTGGCTCAGAGCAGATCACAAAATATCGTGATAGATATCATGTATCACGATAAAACCCTAAATGCATCGCGATACTTGTTAAGAACCATATTGTCCACCCCTAATCACAACATATGATATCGCAATAAGCATATCGCAGGATTGTGATAGTATTGCATCATGTGGCCTCTGGTCATTCCCACTCCTATTACGCTCACAAATGCTTACAAGCATTCAAGCTGAGATCCTGAATCTTTCAGCTGCTCTAAAGCTCACAAGTTAATGACATTGTATTGCTTTCATTCATCAGGAAAACAACATTTCAAAGGAGCAAACAATGTCTTGTGTTGGCTGTGAAGCTTTAGGAAATTGTTTCCTTTTCAACAGATTTGTATCAGAGTAGAATTAAAAACGAATGATGTTTAGGGAGTGTGAAACTATTCTGTTAATTTGGCATTTAAGAAAGTCTGATTACAGCAGAGAGATAAAGGAGGGGGGGCTTAGTATCCTGTCGATTCATGTAGGCCTGTGCTGACAGATCTACTTAACGATGATTTACAACTGGAACATTAACCGGATTGTTTATATTAACTCAGATTTAGAGTCTACTTCACCAGGCATGGAGTCAGTTTGAAACCTGAGGCTTAACTCGCTCTCTGTGCACCACCCCTCTTTACACAGGGGTGCAGACTGTTGAGAGATTATTGAGTGATAAAAAAATGGTCAGATCTCTTAACAATCTTTCAATGATCTACACGATCACCCAGGTTTTGACTCGGTCCAAAACAACCTCTCAACAGTCACCAAAGAGAGTCGATCTCTCAGTGGTCTTTCAATGAACTCTGTCTTTCATTTAACGCTCAGCAATCCCTCACTGGTGTCTCAGCCATTTCTACCTTGGCGCTCACTGAAAGATCGCTGAGAGATCATTGGGAGACTGATGAGATCGTTGAGAGTTCCTTGAGAAAGCGCTTTTCTATGGTGATCGTTGAGAGATTGTTTTGGACTAAGTAAAAACTTTGATGAGACTGTGGAGATCAGTGGAAGATCAATGAGAGATCATTGAGAGATCTTGGTGGTCACTGAGAGATCACTAAAAGATCATTGCAAGATCTGGCTATTGTTTTCATCTTTCAACAATCTCTTAACGATCTCCATCACTATGTAAAGGGGGTAGATGAGCACTCTCAGATATACAGTGGAACCTCTCAAATATACAGTGGATATAAAAAGTCTACACACTGCTGTTCAAATACCAGGTTTTTGTGATGTAAATAAATGAGACCAAGATAAATCATTTCAAAACTTTTTCCACCATTAATGTGACCTATAACCTGTACAACCCAATTGAAAAACAAACTGAAATCTTTTAGGGGAAAAATAATAATAAAAAAAAAAAAAAACTTACAATAACCTGGTTGCAAAAATATGCACACCCTGTTATAACTGGGGAACTAGAGTCCAGACCTGAATCCAATCGAACATCTGTGGGGTGATGTGAAGAGGGCTGTGCAAAGGAGATGCCCTCGCAATCTGATACATTTGGAGTGTTTTTGCAAAGAGGAATGGGTAAATATTACCACATCAAGATGTGCCACACTGATAGACTCCTACCCAAAAAGACTGAGTGCTGTAATAAAAGCCAAAGGTGCTGCAACGAAGTATTAGTTTAAGGGTGTACATTTCCACCAGTCTACCCCATTCTGCCCCAGGGCAGCTGTGGCTGTTATATTCAACGATCCCCAGTGATCTCTTCTGGTCTCTCGATGAGCTCTTAAGGATCTTTCAAATATCTCTATAGATCTCTATAGAAAGATGACGAAACATCTCCCAAACATTCACACAGCTCTAGGAGATTGTTGAGGGTTTGAGCCAATTTTTGATCTCTCAATGGTCACCCAACGATCTCTGTGCTGTGTAAAGGGTCCCTTAGAATGAACTAGAGGTGAAACTAATGGAACTAATCTAAAAGAGGACAATTCTGCAACCTGTTGCACAGATTTTCAGCGTTCCTTTCACATTTCCATTTTCTTCCTTTACAACCCTTTGTAAACATGCCCTCCGGCCGGTCTCTTTGAAAGTCGGTTCCCTCCTCCTTCATATCAACAGAAAAGTTGATTTCTCTCACAAACAGTATAAAACATCTAATATCTGCAGCTAGAAAGAATTGAGATCAGATGTTCGGCCTCTGTTTTCATAATGCAATCTGCTCCAAAAAAACCAAAGCCAAGTTGTGAGCCATTCTGTTCTCCTGCTCTTTGAAGCCCAACCAAAAACCTGCTTGGTGTGAGTGATACAGTGCTTACTGGGCCAACTCTTGTTTTCTAACTCTCCTGCCTTGCATTAGCTGTTGCCTTCACCGTGGGTTGTGAAATGAATACTAATGCCAATTTACCAAAACTCATCTGTCCATTGGGGCTCAGGATGTTGCCAAAGAACTGATTTTAAGTTCGCAGCGCAGCACAATTAACCTGTGGCAACACCAGACAGCCGATCTGACAGAGGGGAGCTGAGCAGGGCTGCAGTTGTGTTATTTAGCTGTTAGGTAATCTGGCACTTGATGAACTGCTCAAGCTTCTTGCTGGTTGTGTGAGCAGGACCGGGCTTTTGTCATCTCCGTGGACGTCCGAGAGACGTACATTATCAGCAGTGTTTGTATGCAGCACCCTGCTTTGTGTGGCTTTTTGTGTGTGCACGTCTTGTTTTTCATTAAAATGTAATGACAAGAGGGTTGCCTTCTTTAATACAAATGGAACAAAAAAGGGTGGCAGCATCTTTGCATCCAAAAGCATTTTATGAGGGGATTCATCTAAATTTATGCAAATAGGCCTGCAGCGCGGTGCAGAAATTATTAAGGAAACCTGTTATGGGTGTTTTTCTGCCTCATCTGTTTTAAAGTAGCTGTGCATGATTCACCATTCAAAATAATCTGTTGGGCCCCTTTTACACAGAGGGAGATTGGTGAATGATCAAAGAACAAAAGTTAACCCGACAGCTCAACGATCTCCGAAAGGCTCAAAAAAGTTATATTTGAGAGGTTTCTTGTGCTCTTCTACCCCTTTTATGCAGGGCTTGGTTTTTGGTTTGGTTTTTATTTGTCAGGGACCAGGTACAAAAAACATGGATCTCATTAGAGAAGAGATGCATTGTACCAGATTTAGCCACTGGCTAATTTCCATCTGCAGTCGCAGGGCCGGTAAGAACATTAAATAAAATATATAAATACATGTCCAACAATTCAATATAATTAACGGGTACAATCGCGATATTAAATATGCACATAACACCATTGTACCATTACCATTGTACAGTCTATTGGGTATTATCAGAGGCGAATCATACTCGTTCACTGAATTTTTACTTACTCAGGGTCATATTATAGTCATCCAGTGAATTTTCATTCTTCTTGTTTCCTCTAGTTTTAACTGCTTTAACTGTCCTAATTGCTTTTAATGTGTATTTATTAGTATTAATATTAAGGTGTGTTTATTACCTTTAATAGTATTGATGTGTATTTATTACCTTGGCATTCGTTTGGAGAGCAGAGTAAGAATTTCATTGCTCAGGAAATGTATTTCTTAACCGTGCACATGATAATAAAGCCTTTGAATCTTGAATGTGTCATGAATTGGCTCCTTCAGGGCAGAAAGGGAGACCCAGGCGTGAACTGCAGTTTGTGGTATTTATTAAAGAAAACACAGAGTCCATAAAGTGCACAAAAATAAACTTACTACTGAAGAGAACGGTGAGATGAAAAACACAGAAATGCACATCTGAACAGGGAAGGGGTTCCGACAGGGTTTAGTGGATGCAACGATGAGGCACTGACAGGGAGTAGACGGAAAAGGCAGTCTTAAATAAGGCAGGCAATCAATCATAACAAGTGCCCTCAGGTGTGGATCACATGAGTGGACAGGTTGACCTAATTACTGAGAAAGGAACACTGAGTACACATACAAGATGAAAACAAGGAGGGAGTGTATGGAGGAAGAGGAGGTAGGGAACTCATGTCACAGAAACAAAATATAAACACTAGGAACGACATGGAAAAAGATGTCTAAAGAAAATGACATAATAATAATAATAATAATAATGATAATAATAATAATCAGGACATGAATACATAACAGACCAACTGACAACTAGGAACACATCCTAAACCAACACACAACACTGGAAAAATGCAAGAAATACTCAGAAATAAATTAAGAGCCTGCGCATGGTGAAACACCACGCTCAGCCTCGTGACTGAATACTAGTCCCGACACTCACTTAATGTACACACATACAAAAAAACCTCAGCACATACACATAATCAATTCCATTACCATAAAAAGCATATGTTGTGACCCAATATTCATTCCTTAATGATGACAATACTGGTTCATTAAAATCCAATTTTTAGCCTCGTGAGAGAAAGTATGAAAGTCTACACAAGTTTTAGATCATCAGAGCAACTATTCCATTCCTTAGTTGCTTTAAAAGAAAAGGCAGACTGACCAAAAACAGATCTTCTTTTAGGGATTCCTCACTGCCCTCTGACAGTGGATCTTAAATGTTTTTATCTGCTCTGAGCATAACTGTACAAGCGTTTTTAATGGTGGAGGATCCTTACCCTTAACTATTTTAAAAACAAGCTGAACATATGGACACACAATATGATTATCAGAACTCAACATTCTGTATTTACTGAGTATTTCACAGTGATGATGATAGATTTTTTTTTAATCTAAATCTTTTAAAGCTTGCTCATAAAGTGATCTAATTAGTTTTAAAGTTGTCTGGCTTGCTTGAGACCAACAGGAGATGCAATAGTTAATATAAGAGTATCACTGCATTCAAATATACTGTTGATGTTTCCTGTGTGAGAGACTTTCTGATATGTCTAAAATTAGCAATGCTATATTTCAGTGTGTTGCTCATTTTCTTTATGTGTTTTTTTTTTAAATATCAGCACTGGGTCCAAGATCACACCTAAGTATTTAACTTCCTGTACATTATTATTATTATTTATTTATTTTTTTTACCACCGACATAAATATTAGGGAAGGTGTTTTGGTTAATTTCCTAGGGAAATACTGTACATTGTAACATGCTTTGCAATGTTCAATCTAAGACAAGAAGATTTAAGCCAGTCCCAGTTTGAAACTTTGTCCATTACAAGTGACAATTTGGAAGCCACTTGATCAGCTTGCTTGCCATGTAGGGAAAAAATCTGCATCATCTGCATACATTAAAATTTCTGCATCATCACACACTGACGGAAGATCATTAACATACAAGCAGAATAAAAGTGGCCCCAATAGTGATCCTTGCGATACTCCCATATTATGGGCTTTTGACACAGATTTCATGTTATTAATCTGAACACACTGAGTACGATTTGATAAATACAATTTTATCCACTGTAATACATTGGATGATAAATTATATTTCATGAGCTTTGCAAAAAGAGGTGGAGATCATTGAGAGATCATTGAAAGATGAAAAAATGGCCTAATCTCTCAATGATCTTTCAATTTATTTATTTTAATAATTTAAAGGGGACAATACCCATTAATGAACTTCTATCAAGTTGTAGAAGTAAATCGGTCAGATTGTAGCAAATTTGCTAATTTCCATCCATAGTCCCTTGGCAGAACAAAGTCAATACCATAACTTACACAAACATAAAACAAACAATAGGCACATCCGGCTGAAATAAACCGAAATAAACAAATTTTAAAATGATCACAGATTTGATGTTCCTTCAACCATTGTTTGAGGTGTACTTTGAATGTAAACAGTGAGGAAGATTCCCTTAATGAGACTGGTAAACCATTCCAGCATTTGCTTACTCTGAAGGAACAGTTTGTCCAAACGTGAAACGTCTGGATGGAACCTCACAGTTTTCTCTGGTGGAGTGTCATGATCCTGAGCACGGATGGGAGCCATGCTCAGCCTTTGGTTTAGTTTAAGTCCTTTTCCGTTTGTTTGCTTCTTTGTTTATGTTGCAGGCAATATGGTGTACAGTGATCCCTCACTTATCGCGGTTAATGGGTTCCAGAACCGACCGCGAAAAGTGAAAAACCGCGAAGTAGCGTCACCCCTAATGACGTCACCCATAAATAATACGTACATTCATTCTCTCACTCTCTCTCTCGTGTGATACGTGTGTGTGTGTGTAAGTGTACATACATACGTAGATGTAAATAAAGTGTACATAAATATGTTTTTAGAACTCTTTTATTCTTATAACAAGATACGTAACTCAAGATGAAGATGATTTACTGCACAGGTTAATGAGAGCTTTACTGCTCCTCAGGTGACGCCTCATCGTCAGGTGCTAGAAGCGCAGGATCATCGAGGGCAGCTTCCGATAGAGCTGAAGAAGCTGCAGGAGGCGGCGTAGTGGCTCGACGGGAAGACTATTTCGCACAAAATGGCACAAGAGAACAGCAAAAAGTTCCACGCGGCTTGACTAAGCAACACGAGCGATAAAGAGCAATGAATGCGGTCTTCCTTCGATGCATTGGCGCTCGGCAGGGACAGAAGCTGGGTGAAACGTCTCGGCCAATCAGCTTGCGGGGTGAAACGTCTCGGCCAATCAGCTTGCGAGATTCCCGAGCCGAGCCAACACGAGAACAGCGAACAGAGAGGTGGGGCTCTCAGTGTTGATACCTGATGGTCTAATGTAGTCTCCCTGCCTTCTGCTAGCGCCCGCCCATTATTTCTCAATTTTGAATTTTTGATGAATATTTTTGAAAAATCCGCGATGCACTGAGGGCGCGAAAGGTGAAGCGCGAAGTAGCGAGGGATCACTGTACTGTGTTTGGTTAATTTATGGAGTGTTTGTATTCTTAGTTTTGTCCTTATTGTTCTGTCTATTTATTGTGTGTCATTTTGGGGTTGTGTTAACCTTATTCTTGTTTTCGGTCTGTGCCTTTGTTTTGACTGTGCTGTGCAGCTTCTGGCTGTCAAACTCTGTTTCGCGGGCTGCACAGCTGTCACTTGTTGTGCTCATTTCTTCATTCATGTACCCACACCCGTCATTCATCAATCACTGGTCCATTTACCTATTTAAGGATTCGGCAACGTTTACCCTGTTGCCGTGTCCTAATGTGAGCCTCCTCAGAGGAATCAGTCATACCCTGAGTGAGCTTGGTTTTCTGCCAAGGTGATCGGGTGTGCTCCGTCCAGGTAATATTTGTCTCTTTTCCCTCTTCCGCAGCCGTGAGCCCCGTTTCCTTTCGGGTGTGACTCCAGCTGGTTTAATCTCTTTTTTCCCCAGCGTTTCGGCATGCCTCAGCCTGTATTCCTACCAGTAGCTGTTCTCTCCTCCTGTAGATGTGAGCCCTGTTCACCTCCTCCACCTTCATTATTTCATTATATGTAAGTGTAGTGTTGTATGTATGTTCATATTTCTGTTAATAAATGTGCAAACTCACAGCGTGCATTTGGTATCTTTCTATAGCCCTTAAAAAGGGTGATTTATGACACAGAGGCCCTGGTGCCAACACCATTCTCAGTCCTCTGTCTGATAAACTCCTTTAAAGGTGGTGGAGCAAGCCCATTTAAAACCTTGTATATACAGTCAAGTGAAAAAATTAGGACACCCTATGAAAGCCTGTGTTTGTTTGTTTTTTTACATATCTGGACAAATGGATATTTAATATCAATTTTAACAATACTGGGCGATTCAAGTAATATAACTAAACAAAACTGAAGAAAAGACTGTAAAATTTTCTGTAAAATGTAATCCTAAAAATGTGCAATTTCTGGTGAGGAATAAATTAGGACACTCCCACACTGATTCCCACTTAAAATGGCTAAAATCACACACACAGGTGTATCACATCAGGTGCACATGATTAGAACATCGTTACTCAGCATTTTGAAGGAGGTTTGTCCTATTTAAACCTCAGACATTTAGTTTGGTGTGCTCCTGACTGTTGAAGTGAGAGTGAACACCATGGTGAGATCGAAAGAGCTGTCTGAGGCCTTCAGAAAGAAGATTGTAGCAGCTTATGAGTCTGGTAAGAGATTTAAAAAGATCTCAAAAGAATTTGAAATCAGCCATTCCACTGTGCGGAAAATAGTCTACAAGTGGAGGACATTCAAAATAGCTGCCAACATGCCCACGTCTCGCTGCCCAAGCAAGTTTACCCCGAGAGCAGACCGCAAGATGCTAAAAGAAGTCTCCAAAAACCCTAAAATGTCATCACAGGACCTACAGCAGGCTCTTGCTACTGTTGATGTGAAAGTACATGCCTCTACAATCAGAAAGAGACTGCACAAGTTTAACTTGCATAGGATGTGTGCAAGGAGAAAACCTTTGCTCTCTAAGAGAAACATGAAGGCCAGACTGAAGTTTGCCAGAGAATGTAGACAAAGACCAGGACTTCTGGAATAATGTTCCTTGGACAGATGGGTCTAAAACTGAATTATTTGGACACCAGAACAAAGGACACATTTGGCATAGACCAAATACAGCATTCCAGGAAAAGAACCTCATACCAGCTGTGAAGCATGGAGGTGGAAGTGTCATGGTTTGGGGATGCTTTGCTGCATCAGGACCTGGCCAGCTCACCAACATAGAATCCACCATGAATCCTACCATGTATCAGAGGGTGCTTGAAGACCACGTGAGACCATCTGTAAAAAAATTAAAGCTGAAGTGGAACTGGACCCTGCAACATGACAATGACCCAAAACATACCAGTAAATCCACAAAGGACTGGCTAAAAACTAAGAAATGGAGAGCCCTGGAATGGCCGAGTCAAAGCCCAGATCTTTATCCCATTGAGATGCTGTGGGATGACTTGAAACGAGCTGTACATGCAAGAAACCCCTCAAACATCCCACAGCTCAAAGAATTCTGCGTTGAGGAGTGGGGCAAACTTTCCTCAGACCGATGTCAGACTGGTAGGTGGCAACAAGAAGCGTCTCACTGAAGTTATTTCAGCCAAACGGGGTAACACTAGCTATTAGGCGGTAGGGTGTCCTAACTTTTTCCTCAGTTAGGAAACACATTTTTGTTGATATCTTTTGTTTAATGAGTAAAACAAGGTTAATTTTTGTTATTTACCTGCAATTAAATCACCTTCTTTTCCAGAGATAAATAAAAACAAGATTAGACATCAATATGGTTCAGGTTCAGGTTACTTTATTTGTACCCGTAGGTAGATTTGTTTTGCAGTCTGGTGACATCCATATATACAAGCCACAAATTACATTCAGCATAGACACAAACACAGGCACATATGAAGCTGACTATAAACATGATAAAAATACTCAAGGCTCCACCAATCAGGGTATAAAAAGACAAAGATATGGGAGAAAAACCAGAGGTAAGAGAGAAGGGTCATATTAAAAGTTAAAAACTAGTCAAAGAGGTTAAAAACTCAAAGGTCTAAAACCCAGTAAAATATTTAGAACCCAAGTGACATCCTACAAAAATAAGTAAATATAAAATGGAGTTAATAAATAGGTACCTAAATTATGTGCAATATATTTTTACAGCTTGTTCAACTCTTTGACAGCAGCAGGGACAAAGCTGTTTTTGTAGCACTGGGTTCTACTTTTTGGGACAGCAAACCTCCATCTTGAGGGAAGAAGCTGAAAGTGGCAGTGCAAAGGGTGGGAGTCATCATTTAAAATGGAGGTAGCCATCCTCTGTACTTGTCTGGTGTACAGGGATGTCAGGCTGAGCTGTGGCTCATCAAGCAAACGACTGGACCATCTAACTACCTGATCCAAGGATTTCCTCTATTTCAGTTTTATCTGACCAAACCATGACACTAAAGAAAAGGATAAAACAGATTCAATAAAAGCCCGATAAAACATTGTCATTATGGTTCGGTCAACTTGGAAGCGTGCAAGTTTTCTCAGCAATGCAAATGTTGCTGACCCTTTTTGCACACCCTTTCACAGTTCTCTTCAAACTTTAAATTACTATCAATAATCGTCCCAAGATATTTGTAGGATTGTACACATTCGGTGGTCTGGCCTTTTAGTACGTTGACTTTGTGCCTGAGATTTTTCCTCCAAAAGTCAATAATCATGTCTTTAGTTTTTGTCGTATTCAGCTGCAGGTAGGAATCCTCACACCAGTGAACAAAATCATCAACTACTGGGCCGTGGCCACTCTCACCATCCTGGAGGAGACTGACAATAACTGAGTCATCAGCATACTTTATAATGTGTCTGTTGTCATGTCTGCTCCGACACATGTTTGTGTACAGGATGAAGAGTAGTGGTGACAACACACACCCCTGAGGAGAGCCAGTAGAAGAGCACTTTAGGTCTGACAATGTACCATTGACCCTAATTCTCTGCGTCCTGTTGGTTAAGAAATCCAGAATCCAACCCACCAGATTATTGCTCAAATCAAATTGCTGCAGGAGCCTTTCAACTAAGATATGAGGTTGGATTGTATTAAAGGCGGAGGAAAAGTCCACAAATAAAAGCCTGGCGTGTGTCCCATTAAAATCCAGATGTTTAAAAAGCATGTTAAACAGAGTGACAGTGGCATCCTCCACTCCTCTGTGAGGCCTATAGGCAAACTGCAGAGGATCCAATGCATGTTCAGTCTGCTTTAGGACCTCACATCTGACCAATTTTTCAAAAATTTTCATTAAAATTGAAGTCAGAGCAACTGGTCTAAAGTTGTTTACCATTTTAGGACAGCTGGATTTTGGAACGGGAACAACCACGGTTTCTTTCCAGATCTTAGGCACATGTTGTGTCTGTAAGGACTTGTTGAAAATGTAATGAAATATAGGACTCAGTTTATGTGCACAGGACTTTACCAAGCGCCCACATATATTATCAGGGCCCTGACTTTTGTTCACTTTTACAGCGCAGAACTCCCTTTTAACATCCTGCACCTCAATATTAAAGTGCTGATTGTCTTTGAGTTTCTGTTTCAAATCTTGGGTTTCTGTGCTAAAATCAAAGGAGTCAAAACGACCATAAAAACAATTAAGAGCATTAGCCAGCTCTGTGTCTGAATTAAAACCATCTAAAAACACACGATTACTGCGCTCTGTGCTCTGAAGGCCTGCAATAGTTTTCATACTGGCCCAGGCTGAACCAAGTTTCTTTGCTGCCATCTTGCTTTCCAATTCTGATTTATAATTCTGTTTTGCTCTTAAAATTTCGGCCTTCAGCTCCTTTGTGGCAACCTGTAGCTCAGAAACAGACCCCTGTTTAAAGGCAAGTGCTTTCCTCTGTAAGCAGGATTTAACTGATTTTGTAACCCATGGTTTGTTGTTGGGATATATTTTGTGAACATTTATAATTAGTTTATAATTTGTAAATTATTTGTAATAAACATTTATAATATGTGAACATTTTTTAATAAAGAACTGAATATTGAATGGGGTATCCTATTTTTTTCACATGACTGTAATACAAGCATACTTAAAATTCAGAAAATTATCAAAACTCAGAAGACTATGTTTTTCTAAAATGTCACAGTGGTGAAATGATAATGGCTTTTCATCGTATACTTTCACTGCTTTTTTGAATAGTGACTTTTAGCTTACAAACTATTCCACTTGCGACGGACCATGTAGTGATGCAATACTCAATATGAGACAGAATCATAGCATGTAAATACATTTTGACTGCACAACTGCTCAAGAATGGCCGTATTTGTTTAAAATTCTGCAATTAAATTTGACAGTGTTTGCCACTTTCTTTGCATGATCTCTCAGTGAGCGCCAAGGTCTCTCAATGATCTTCCAGTGATCTCCATGGTCACCACAGTTGAGAGATCATTTTGACAGTCCAAAACAGTCTCTCAACAATCATCAAAGGAAAGCAATCTCTCAGAAAACTCTCAATGAACTCTCAAGGAGCTCTCAATGATCTTATCAATCTCCCAATGATATCCTAGCGATCTTTCTATGAACTCTATTGGCCTTTCATTGAATGCTCAGCAATCCCTCACTGATGTTCCAGCCATCTCTACCTTTGGGGTGGAAAAATTTGGTATTCACTGAAAGATCACTGAGAAATCAATTACATTGTTGAGCGGTCAAGGATCGCTCATCAATCTCACTGATCTCCCAATGATCTCTTGGCAATCATAGAGTTCACTGAAAGACTGCTGAGAGATCATTGGGAGATCAATGAGATTGTTGAACAATCCTTGAAAGATTGTTGAGAGATCATTTCCTTTTTGTGATCATTGCGAGGTTGTTTTGGAACAAGTCAAAACTTTGAGGACCACGGAGATTACTAAAGATTTGTGAGAGATTACGGAGAGATCATCTGGCCATTTTGTCATCACTCAGCAATCTCTCAATGATCTCCACCCCTGTGCAAAGGGGGTATTAGTAACTGTGCCTTGGTGCAGCTCGTCAGGCTTTAAGGCAAATTGAATATAAATATATAAGTACTAGAACATGATGGATGGGGCTGTGTGTGACCACACTAAGAAAAACTGTGTCATTGACATCATAACGATCCACGAGTAGAAAAAAAACCTGTCAGAAGAATTTGGGGCAGTCAAAAGCCTGAGTTTTTATCTTAAAGGGATTAACTCTCCATCTGCTGACTTCATTATTTAAAACTTTGTTCATCCAGGAAAAGGTCAATCGGGTCGACTGATCTATTTACCTGCTGTTCCACCTTCCAACATCGCAGGTCATCGTCATAACACCCACTCACATCAGGACAGGAGTGGGTCTCCTCAGCCGATCCAGTCATGTGACGTTGAAGGGATTTGCGCTCAGGTTTTGGCTGACCAGGATGAAGAACAAACTCTTCACCTCCTGGTTAGCCCCTGTACGAGCCGGCCAAAACTTTCCACAGTTTTATTATACATCTTGTTTATCTGCTGCCCTGTTCTTCTTTTGTTCTACTCTTTGTACCGTAGCCATTCCACCTTTCTGTTTTCATTCACGAAAAAAAAGTCTCTCCATAATCACACCACATGTCATCAGATCTGTGTGCGCTCACGATGAGCTGATATCAGTGGGGCGCTAAACCTCCACGTGTGTCACCTTGCCGCTGAGGAATCCGGCAGGCAAATGTAGGCCAATCCCCGATTAAAATGGAGCCGTACACTCCTAATCCCCGTCACTTTCATTACCTGTGGCGCACGGATGCCCTCAACAAGATGCTGAAAAAGCCCACAGGACAGCGCCGCCAAGCCCTTAAACCAAGCACATGGATGGAGATTAAAATAGCAGCATAACCGCATCAAATCTCACAGTCAGGGCTCTAACACAAGATAACAACAGAAAGACAACATCCATCAGCTGTAACAGTTTGTCCCCCCACCCATAACTGGCCGGAAACGCGGTCCACGAGAGAAGCACTGTTGGCTGAAGGGTCGCTGACACAGATTCAAGATGGAAAAAGGTCAGTCTGAAATAGAGCAGGAGCAACAAGAGCTCGCAGGAGAAATCCCTTCCAGCAGCTGGAGACGCAGAGACACAAGGGACGTCCGCCTCAGCTCCCAAAACACAAAGATGGGTTTGTCACATCTGTGCGCGGAGACCGAGTCGATGGCTGGGATTCAGGTCGACAATGAGCATTAAGATGATCTTAGTGTTATTAAGAATTTATTAAACACAGTAGTGGAGCTGATGAACAGAAACAGACCCCCCACCCCCACCACCCCCCCAAAAAACAGATACCGAAGGGCTGTGCTACAATAAAAAAAAAAAAAAAACCCAAACATAATATAGAAAGAGCATGTGGTGCAAATATTAATGGCAAATAAATGTGAAAATGTTCTACACACCAGTCGACAGTTTTTTTTAAATTAAATCACTGGTCTGTTGGAGATCCACATTGGTTTAACTAAAAATTAGCTAAAAAATTATAGAGTTAATTTAAGAGTGCTAATTAGAAGTTCAAAGCTTCAAAATGCTGTCCCCTTAGTGGTGGTGGAGGAGTTTGAGTGCCAGAATGATCCCAGGAGCTATGTTGTCAGGGGCAACATGCCCCTGGTAGGGTCTCCCAATGCAAACCGGTCCTGGATGATGGGCCAAACTATGAGCGGTGCAGTGGATCTCCATGAAAAATGTCACATCAGGAAGGACTCAGTGTAGCCAAAGGTGGCACATGGGTCCACCCTCCAGTGTGCTCACCACCTGCAGGAGGGATCATGGTGCCATGTGAACCGGGCGGAATTCTGGACTACTCTGCCTGGACTGATGCCCCTGCAATGCAGCTCCCCGGATAAGTGCTAGAAGATGGATGGAAGCTTCACAATGCTAACTTAAATGATTAAAAAAAAAATATATATCTTGAAGATTTTAGCAGAAAAATGGATATGGATTGATTTTGAAGAAAGTTAGCTTAAAAATGCTAAGTATAAGCCATAACTTAATTATACTGATGAGAAAAAAGCAATATGTAATTTTACAAAAAGGCACATTCTTTTCCATTAATTAACGAAATGATTAAATGTTCATTATACAACAGTTAGTTTTGACCGAGCAATTTGATTGGACAACAGGGATTCCAGGAGTTACTATATTCCATGATAATTGCACTCCAATGTTTCACTGGATATGTATCACTTCGCTTCAGAGATGTTCTAGTAACCATTTATTACTAACAGTAATTTACTGTCAAGTCTGCAGACTTGCAAACTGCAATAGTGTTGGATACCTTAATTTCCACAGTGAGGCACTGTTTGAAAAGATTTCTTACCTGACCCAGAAGTCCCACCCTTTTGAAGAAAACTTTATTCAGTTTACAAAGTCTGCTCTTGTATAAACATCATGAAGCTATTTCACATCTGTTTAAAAAATAGGCAGCGCTAGAGTTGGATTTATTGTCTCGATTAACAAACCACAGTACCTTTGTGGTGATGGACTCTTTATTTCATCTGAAAATGCGAAGAAAAGCAAGCGAAGTGTGTTGAGCCCAAACCATTACCATGCTAACTAGCCACCGGCATTGGTCACGTTTTGATCTCAGCCCTTCTGTGGTACCGACTCAACAGGTGACCAGTATGTATTAATAAACACATTCATTTTGCACTTGACAATATTTAATTTATTTACATGTGTGTGAAATGACAATAAACATCTTCATGCTGATTGAGATGTTTAGCAACAGTTACTGGCTACATTTAGAAGGGACTTCTTTTTCTCAGCTCTGCAAAATAACTGGTTAAACAAACAAATCATAATATTTTGTCCAGTATTGCTGTCATTTAATAAATTGTGCTTGTCAGAACTGCTGTATAAAAGCAATATTACAAATTAGCACCCGATGCTAATTTCTGGTACTACCGGTACAGAAATTAGCATCGGGTGCTAATTTGTAATTTGTAATTATACACTGCCTGTTGCACAATGCTCATTTGCACACTGTACACAGGTTCATGCCATCTCAGGTTCACATAATCTCTGATATCAATATACCACTATCACTTTAGTCATCCAGTGAATTTTCAATTTCATTCTTCTTGTCTGACTGCTTTAACTGTCCAAACTGCCTAGTGTGTGTTATTAGTACTCATTAGTTTTAGTATTTAGTATCAAGGTGTGCTTAAGGAGTCCTAACTGCCTAACTGTGTGTTGGTGTGTGTGTTATTAGCATCCATTAGTATTAGGATCGAGTTATTGTGTTAGTGTGTCAGGACCTTATTAGAATTGTTGTTTCTGTACCTATTACGTTGGCATTCGTTCGGAGAGCAAAGTAAGAATTTCATTGCTCGGGAAATGTAGCATTTCTTAACTGTGCACATATAATAAAGCCTTTGAATCTTGAATCTTACACTTGAGGTTGTTACAGTATTGTGAATATAGTAACTACAGGTGTGATACTCTAATGCCCTCCACTACACATTGGGCATTGGACGTATCACACCCACAGTTACTATATTCATTGATACAATACTCCCTCTTGTGTAATATTGCTTAATTTTTATTAAACCTAATTAAAAATAACACCAAATGTTCAATGGCCGAGTAAGTCCTTTTGGCATGATGAATCCACCCCGTAACCGACAGCCACAGTTAAACTGGTGTGCACATATGGCTTGTGCGCTTGACCTTGACTTTGAGCATGACCTGGATGAAGACCCACCTGAGGGTCATTGTGTGATCAATTTGGTGACCATCCGGGCAATTTCTTACTAGAAGCTGTGGACGGATGGACGGACGGACAGACGGACAGCAGACATGGTGCTATGGCATTAGCTTACTTTGCCTTCTCCAGGATAAACATGAGAGCAATATCAGTAATATGTTCCTTTCATTACTCCCTACATTTTAAACTAGACTGTTTCAGTTAATATTTCAGGAATGTGACATATCCCCCCCCCCCATCATCCCTCATCTGATTTTGTGCTCCAGCTCCATCTATCCAGTCACTTTCTCACAAGCACAGCGGACGCACGAGCAGTGAGCACCACAGGTCACTGGCCTTGGATTCCCCCGTCTGTCCCCGCTCAGTGACTCAGTGAGAAGCTCTTCATCATGACGTCGTCCTTGCCTCGGCTCTCCGCCCCCGGCTGTTGACACGAGAGGGGAGGATGGATTGGTGCGGGGGGGGGGCTCTGTGCCCTGGGCCATTCAGGCGCAGAGAAAAGAGTCTGTCTTTCAGAGGAAGTAAGGAGCTCACTGGACAATAGTCATATTCTGCTGAGGGGCTGGAAAATCAAGGAAGCGGACCAGGTTGGAGGTTGGAAATCCCGCCAAATGACAAAGATTTTCAGGCTCAGGATCTCCTTGTGCTTGTTCTGAACCATTACCCTTTTCTCCATCAACAAATCCAAAAGATTTTGTTACAGGTGCACCATCTTAACAAGTGAAAATGCCTCTCAGCGATACGGACTTCAACCTGAGTGAGCTCCTTTTCTAACAGCGTCTCTGTGTGACACCAAATTAGCACATTAGTGGGGAGAGCACAGCTCAAACACAGCCTGCTGCCAATGTTGTGCCAGAGCAAACACAGAGAAGATTGTGATGAGTGTAACCACTGCAGAGCAAGGCAGCTGTGCAGCACAGCGTCACTGGCTGCGGCACAACATCTGTTCAAGTTGGAGTAGCCAACAACTAATCAGTGTTTGCTTTAGAGATCTTTGGACTGTGGACTCATCGCACTGCTGGGAAGCACTCTGCCCCTGTTTCATTAGAGATCCTGTGCTTTATAAGCACGTTTTCTTTGATTCAAGAAATCTTGACTTCAAAAGAGTATAAACTTTTGACCCATATAAATGGAGCAGGCTTGTTGTGTGCAGAACATAGCATGGAGCCACACTTAAACTGATGCAAGCTACTTTGAGAGCCAAAACTGTGGTGGCAAGACTCCACTCTTACACAGCAGAGTTCTACAAATGTCTGTACGACTCAAGTTTAAAAGCCTTTTGAGCAAATCCTGCAACATTTTCAAGCTAATTTCAGTTTGTGCACATCAAAGGTCCCGTTCACTTCAAAAAGCCAACTTCACAAAGAAATAAAGAAAACTTTTACACAAACAAGCGGACTGCATTTTCTGGGCTAGCGCGGTGGCGGAGTGGTTAAGCACTGCGGCAGCATAGCAACTCACCCTTGGCCGGGGGATCCTGGGTTCGATCCCAGGCCCCAACCAACAGTGATCTGTGTGGAGTTTGCATGTTCTCCCCGTGTCTGCGTGGGTTTACTCCAGGATTTCTCCGGTTTCCTCCCACATGCCCAAAACATACAAGTTAGGTTAATTGGTATCAAACTGGGATTCTAAATTGTCCTTAGGTATGAACGTGAGAGTGAATGGTTGTCTGTCTCTCTGTGTTGGCCCTGTGATGGACTGGCGATCTGTCCAGGGTGTACCCTGCCTCTCGCCCAAAAGATGCTGGGATAGGCTCCAGCTCCCCCCCCCCCCCCCCGCGACCCAAAAAGGATTAAGTGGAAGAAGATGGATGGATGTGAAGTCACAAAACAAGCCCCACCTGCAGTTCTCTGAAAAAGCAAATCAAACAAACTTGGACTGCTTCGTTACTTGTGATTGGCCCATTCAAAACCCTTCACCCAATCAGGTTAAGAGCTCAGGGATGGGGTCTGAGCAGGCTGAAAACTGGCTTTACATACAGCTTTTCTAATAAGCTGTAAAACAACACAGAAATTTTTTTGTGTTGAAAAGTTCATCTACTGTATATGTCCTTGAGGTAGGACTGGGCGATTAACCGAAATAAAGCCAGAACCGACATTCGGGATGCAGTGTCTTGCTCAAGTCATTTGTGTGTTTGTTTGTTTTTTGTCTCGAGCTAACGCTTTTGTTAGCTCGCGATTAGATTATTGTAATTCTTTATTATCAAGCTGTCCTAAAACATCTTTAAAAAGTCTTCAGCTGATCCAAAATGCTGCAGCAAGAGTTTTAACAGGTACTAGAAAGAGAGATCATATCTCTCCGGTTCTGGCCTCCCTTCACTGGCTTCCCATAGAGTTTAGAATTAAGTTTAAAATCCTTCTTCTTACTTACAAAGCTCTAAACAATCAGGCTCCTTTTTATTTAAAAGATCTGATACTACCATATTATCCTAACAGAGCACTACGCTCCCAGAATGCAGGATTACCTGTAATACCTAGAATCTCCAAAAGTACAATGGGAGGCAGACCCTTCAGTTATCAAGCTCCTCTCCTGTGGAACCAGCTTCCAATCTGGATTCGGGAGTCAGACTCGATCTCTGTTTTTAAGAATGGGGTTAAAACCTACCTTTTTGATATAGCCTACAATTAGGGAGGGATCATGTGTTTCTGAACCCTCCCTTAGTTATGCTGCTAATAGGTTTAGTCAGCCGGGGGACCTCCAATAATGCACTGGGCCTCACTCCTTTCTTCACTCTCAATGAAAATTTTTTTTGCTAGTCATTAACATCTGTTTGTTCTCTCCCATAGATTGAGTCCTCATCATGCTGTTTGCTCTCTACATGTCTGTTCTTTTCATCTTCTCTGTCCCCTCACCCCCCATCCAGTCGCAGCAGATGACTGCCCCTCCCTGAGCCTGGTTCTGCTGGAGGTTTCTTCCTGTTAAAAGGGAGTTTTTCCTCTCCACCATCACCAAGTGCTTGCTCACAGGGGATTGCCTGATTGCTGGGGTCTTTCTGCAACTGTGGAGGTCCCCCCTACAGTTGAAAGTGTTATGAGATGACTGTTGTTGTGAAATGGCGCTATATAAATAAAGTTGAATTGAATTGAATTGTTTGTTTGTTTTTCCCCTCTCCTTGTTGTGTGTGTGTGTATGTGACAGCTTTTATTCCCGCAGAGTTTCAGGCACAGACATGTAACTCTGGAACCAACGCAGTCCACGCTGTTCAGATGCAGCAGAACACGAGCAGCACAATCAGCGAAAAGAAACGTGGTCTCCATCTACACAGTATGTGATGATTGACTCGTTATTTCATCTGAAGATGTCAAGAAAAAACGAGTGACATGAGTGGATACCAACACTAAAAGGAGTAGAAGCTAAGTCGCTGTTAGCTTCTGACAGCTATCCATGTCATCTCAACTGTTTTACAGCGGGAATGGACAAGCTAAGGCTGTATTTAAGAACCCGAAAAGAGACTGTGGTGGTAAGGGCCCCTTCACACAGTGCGCAGGTCTTTGAGAAATTGGGACAATTTTTGATCTTTGGGATCATTTTGGAGATCCTTGTGTGTTTTGGACTGAGTCAAAACTTTGAGGAGACCATGGCAACGGTGGAGATAAGTAAAGGTCACTGATAGATCAAAAATGGGCCAGATCTCCCAACGATCTCTCAATGATCTCCACCCCTGTGTAAAGGGGTATTACACAATCATGGGTGTGTAAAGGTCTCTCCCAATGCAGCTAACAAGCTAATTAGCCAGAGTGCATGTGACGTGACCACACTGGAGAATGTTTAGTTTGTGTGTGAAATGACAATAATACTGCACTTTATTATATTGTGCTCATTTACCACAGCAGCGCTGTGATATACCACACTCTTGTGTAATATTGCTTAATTACGAGCCTTGTCAATAAGAAGAAGGGAGAGGAAAAAATTACAGAAAAAACTCTGAAAACTGGCATGAAAGGGTCAATTAACTGTGATGCTGATTTAATGTTAAACTGCCCAGACCAACTTTGAGGACACCTCAAGCAAGCTGTTTTAGCTCCTTTCTTCTGTAGGCAACAGTCATCTTCAGCAATTCGGATCATTTCAAGTTTTGCAAATGTTGCAGAACACTGAAGGCAAAGATGAACCACACTATCTACTCTCGTGTTCCACTGGGTGATCTGTGAATAAAGGTCGAAGCCTGAGTTAACAAACAGAGAGGACATTCATATGCCAAAGATAACAGTGCAGATCTGGTTTCCGGTAAAGTTTTCATGCATATAGAAAGCAGCAGTCTTCCAATCCTAACAATAAAAAAGCCCTGATTTCTTTTCTCTCACTTCCCTCCAGTCGTTCACCTCCGGGATTGTTGCATAACACTACATACTGTAGCACTGCTTTTAGCTCCACAAAGGAACCATTTGAAGACTCTCTGAAAACACTGTTACAGGCTTCAGTGGCTACAAGAACATGCTTTTATTTTGTCTCTTTCAGCATCTCTTCTAGCCATTTAAACAGCAGATAAAAGACTGCACACACTGTAAACTGGAGCAGTCCTCGCTTATGGGAACATCTCTTCATGCAAGTTAAAAATCTACGTGTATACTACACTGCAGGGAGAAGGAGGAGGTGGTACATTTTCATTCCACACAGGCAGATAAGAGATAACTTTATCTGCAAATTCCTGACTCGAAAAGCCACAATGAGGCGTCTCAGAGCCCCAAATGATGAGGAAGGTGACTCTTTAGCATGCAGCGCGTCTCACCGTGGCCTCACTGTACCACTTTGCATATGAAAAAAGGACAAGTTTGAGATGGGCCTTCATCCGACTCCAGATGGCAGACATTAAGGTGCTGCTGGCAAACCTGGAAGTCTTTGATTTGAAGGCAGAGATTTTTATCTGCTGGATAAGACAAGTTCACTCAAGTGCATTTTGGGGACCTCTGAATGTCTCCATTCAGCACATTTAGACTAGAACTGTTGTCAATACTGTACCTACCCGGAAGCTTACAGAATAACACCTTACACAACAGATAAGCTGATAAAGACCGCATTAGATCCAACAAAAATCTGAACAGACAAGGGCTCATTGTCATTTTTTGATATGAGGTATTTTGCTAAATAATTGCAGACTTCCACAATTTTTGGCTTGAAGTCTGATGTAACCCCAAAATACTTTAATTTTTTAAGCCAAATACTGTAGTGATGAAAGCACCAAGGTGCTGATGCCTCAGTTCCAGAGCCTTGGCGGAGGTATGCATTCTCGAATCATCACCAAAATGTTATGGGTTCCTCTCTAGCCTAAGGACCACCTCTGGTAAAAAT
The DNA here is from genome assembly GCA_020510985.1 of Pholidichthys leucotaenia. NCBI lineage: Eukaryota > Metazoa > Chordata > Actinopteri > Cichliformes > Pholidichthyidae > Pholidichthys > Pholidichthys leucotaenia. Next base: position 264,034,111 of record CM035843.1, read on the forward strand.
TTCATCCAAATCCATCTGGTAGTTTTGGAGTACACGCATGCGCAGTGAAAATAATCTGCAGTTCACATGCCTGTACTGTCGGCGGCAGCCAAGACCCACCAAGCTGATTTGAACTGCTGCAATCCAAGCACAGAAGAAGAGCACGGTGGCAGACGTTTTATATGGCGGAAGTAATGGAGGTACGTGAATATAAGACAATCAAGGCAAACAGGAGCTTTTGCTGTTTATTGGCAGAGGAAGAAAACACACGGGCAAAAAGACGGACATTTGTTCACCTAGTATTAGCGGATTGCTGAGTACTTTCCTCTGGCGGGAGTTTCCGGGCGCATGCGCAGTACCGTTCCATTGACGGTAAAGGTGAGCTATTTTTGTGTTTATTTCAAAAACAAAACGTTATTTTGAAATTCTGGCTAATTAAAACTCAAGGAAATATGGTGATACGATGATACAAGCCTTTAGTTCCACTTAATTTTGACCGGGTGAGCTGAAACAGAGAGGCGGACAAACAGACAGATGGACAGATACACACTCAGCCACAAACAGATGCACTGATTACCGTATGCCTCTCAGTTTCACCGAAGCATAATTATCATATAGAACTGAACCAGATTAATTATAGATGCCAAAAAATACTGTTTCACAAATACAGCATTAAGTGTCAGAGCACCACTTTAGCACACAATATTTACATGTGAAAGATTTTCACCCAAAGGCGCTTTTTTTAAACACAAAGTAAACTAATGTTTTTGCATTTCAAGGATTTTTATGGTGTATCTTTACTTTTTTCCAACGGGAACAGGCTCCCTGGCACGTCTTTCATCTCAGGACCAGTAACGGGACTCTGGGCATCTCGTGACTCTGTTGGAGGGGAGGACCAGCTTCAGATGTGGCTGTAGAAAATTCCAGCCTTATTTATGTAACCTCCGCAGCACCCCGGTCAGGGGCCTTGGCACAGTTTATGTGGAAACCTTCAGTTTCCTCTGATCCAGGATTGACTGACAGTGTTAAAACTGGACCCAAAATCATCAGAAATGTGTCAGCAACTAAGTGCTTTCATAACTAATGTCTTCCAGTTTGGCAGCAAAAGAATGTCTGCTGATTTTGTTTAATGTGACAGTGTGGTGTTTCAGATCATCGCTCAGCAGAGGTGGGCAGTAACCAGCAGCCTGTATATACTCAGGTAACTTATCCTCAAAATTCATTGAGTAGTTTTTTAGGGCTGTGCATCAATTAAAAGAGTTAACTAATTAATTACACATTTTTCTATAAGCTTGAGAGAAAGTCAATTAAAAAGAAGTATACTTTAGCAACCTTTAATTGCATTGTATTCATTGAATATACCTGTGACTCTCATATTCAACGGAAATACTGTTAGAGCAGGGGTCCCCAGTTAGTTTTCAAACTACCATTTTTCAGTTTGTTGGGTTTTTTTTTTTTTAATTTTCTCTTTTATTTTGAAAAAGTTAATGTTTCTACTTAAGGTAACTTTCTTAATTTTCTCAGCATGCGAAAACAGAGTAAATCTCCACTGGTTTCCAGAGAACATGCGTAATCCTGACTTTATCTTTTTTAGACTGTATCAGAGTGACTGGTCTGAGTTCCTCTGCTTATTCTGTCAGAAACTCTGCCTTTTTTCATACTATTGAATGAGTAGCAATGAGCACCACCTCAGGTGTGTAGACTTGAAGCAGGGTGTGGGCGCAGGATGAGGTAGCACGCTTAAAGTGCTCTGAGTGCTCGAGAGGATCAGTTTAGCATGGTGTAAACTTTGCCAATTTAAAGGGTGCCTGTAGTGAATTTTAATCGAAAGCTATTTCAAAGGATCAAATATGATACTAGTGGTTCCGTCCAGTAATTTTGGTCATGATTCCTTCTCAGATATGCGCAAGTTTCAAGTCACTGCTCTCTCAGTCAGTCATGGTCAGAGACATCTTGCCTTCTCCATGGCCAGTTTCAGCACGGTAGTGATGCACAGTTGTTACTTTGTGCAATTGAGTGGGCTGCAGTATAGCAGTCAACAAAGTTTTAACATCAGAATTTTATGTAATTTTTTACAACCATGTACAAACAAATCTGCCCGGATATACAGTAATTTAATGAAATAAAATTCTAGTATATCAAGATTTATTCAACATGTTCTGAAGTTACTTGACTGGGAACTTGCCTGTTCGTCAGGTCCCCTTCAGCTGCCGGTCCCTGGAGGTAACTGCGGATCATGCCATCAATGAAGGCCATTTCCAAGGACGGTTTGTGCAGATTTTTCAACTCGGATCTCGACCCACTGAGCATCTGCTGAACACATTTACTCGTCCACGGTAAACACGTTATTCTTCCACGGTAAAGCCGGAAGCAACGACTGTACTTCACTTCCAGCCGGCAATGGCTACTCCTCATTGGTTTTGACTGAACGGTTTTAATGGGATAAAATTATTCAGTATACTGATTCTAGGGGGTTATTTTTAATGAATAAACACATTTTTTTGTTTATAAGTAATACCTAAAGGAGGATTACTGTTGTTATAATGACCAGTACAGGTTTTCTTTAACCCTTGAAAAACAAGACCTACTCTTCTTTTAAGCTTAGCTAGCTGCTGAGACAAACCAATCACAACTGCTGACCCCACAGTGTAAAATGATAAAGTTAACATGTTAAATATTCCAGCCCTGCACAGTTTTTATTCTAACTTTAGATCATTAGTGAGGAAAGACTTGTATTTTTACTCAAGCACATCTGATTATACTATTTATTTTGCTCTATTTTTGTCTATAAGAACTTATTGTTTTATTCTGGCAAATTTATAAGAAAAAATACAGTTTTATCACTTGAGTAGTCACACATTTATCATATAAGCTTTATATGAAAAATAGCCATTTTTTTTAAATAAAAGACACAAATGAGGAAACAAGGTCCAACTTTATAGGGAAAACCAGAAATTTACAAGAAAAAAAAATGGTGACAATTCTTACTCATACTTGAGTTATTAATTTCACAAGATGACATTACTTTTAACAATTTCTGGCTGCCGACCTCTGTGAATTTGTTAATGGAAACAACCTTTAATGTAAACGTGCAAGAGTTCATTCATAGAAGTCAATGTTATACAGTGTTAAATCCACTGATAATCACTGATTATCTCCCCCAGAGAAAAACTGTGGTGTCTTATCTGTGAGCGTCCATCAGCTCCCAGTCAGCCCATGTGACAACTCATGCGGCTGCATTACTCATCCTGATCATCGCGTCTACTGTAAGGAATGAGGCTGTAAAAAAGAGGCTGCGCACAAATCTGAGGGATGCTCCAAAAAACTGTGACTGTAATCCAGCATTGAACGAACACAACAATCAAACCAAATGAGCGCAGTCGCAGAAATCATGTCAATTATCCCATCTGTAAAGAAGTGAGACGCTCGACAATTCAAGGAGACCATTAAGGTTAGCAGTGAGTTTTAGTGTCCTTACCTAAACCGGGGTGAATCTTTAATGCAGTCCTCAAAATCCACCGTCATCTTGGGCTGGAGAGGAGTTCCCACGCTTTTAAAAGATGGATTTCATGTCCAGGCTGGACTAAAGCAGAGATGTTAAGTATCCGACAGGCGAGTCTGCCGCTCCTCCTTCAGCGATCCACCGGTGTCTGGAGTCCTGCGGTTCTCAGAGCAGACATATGAGCCACAGACTGGATGAAACACCCGGAAGCTCCAGACCCACTGCTGCCCTCTAATGCTGCTCCTCCGTATGGAAACTCATGCAGTCCTGATGATTTGGGAGGGAGGCAGAGGCAGGAAGCAGGGCCGTTTGTAGGTTTTACGGGGGCCCCGTGCAGAGTTGTGTTTGGGGGATCCTACTTTTTGAAATTTACAAGAAAAAGGGTGCAAATTTACATTGATAAAGTATCAATTTTACAAGAAAAAAAGGAACAAATTTGAGGAAAAAAGTTACAAATTTAGGAGAAAAGTTTCAAATTTACAGGAATCACAAATTTACAAGAAAAAATGTCAAAGTCAAAAGAAAAAAAGTTGCAGTTTTATTATTAAGAAATAGTGAATTTATTAGAAAAAATAGCAACTTTATGAGAAAAAAGTTGAAAATTCAAAACAAAAAACCTGAAAATTGATAATAATAATACATCAGATTTACAGTATATAGCACTTTTCAAGGACACACAAAGCTGCTTTCCAATGGATGCATTATTCATTCACACCACAGACAGACACTGATAGTGGTGAGCTACTGCCAGAGTGGTGGCCTAGTGCTAGAGCATCAGCTGGGAGGTCATAAGTTCTTCCTACCTTCTAGCTTGGTGCTCAGCATAATAGAATGGGGGAAGGAAAAGTTGTTTGTAGCGGTGCATGGCAGCAGCCCCTCTGATTCTAGATGTATTTAACATTGTGGATAGGAGAAACACAATTTTGTTCTACTGTACATGATTGGGTGTATGGACTAAATGACAATAAAGTTGGCTTCTTCTCTGTAGCCACAGGTGGCCTGGGGCAGACTGATTGGGAAAAAAAGTTGAGGGTAATTTTAAACTGGGATGGTGGTCCCCCTCTTTAAGAAAGAGGACCGAAGGGTGTGTTCCAACTTTAGAGGGATCACACTCCCCAGCCTCCCTGGGAAGGTCTAAAGCCAAAGTACTGGAGAGGAGAGTCTGGCTGTTGGTAGAATGTCAGATTCAGGAGGACCAATGTGGTTTTCGTCCTGGTTGTCTCACATTGGACCAAGTCTTTACCCTCTCAAGGATCCTCGAGGGTTTGTGGGAGTTTGTCCAGCCAGTCTACATGTGTTTTGTAGACTTAGAGAAAACCTTCAACCGTATTCCTCATGGTCTCTCGTGGAGAGTGCTTCGGAAGTATGGGCTCGTTGCTACAAGCTATCCAGTCTCTATATGACCACTGTGAGAGTTTGGTTCGTATTTCCAACAATCAGTCAAACTTGTTCACAGTGAGAGTTGGACTCCACCAGGGCTGCCCTTTGTCACTGATCCTGTTCATAATTTTTATGGATGGGATTTCTAGGTGCAGCAAAGGAATGGAGGGCGTCATGTTCAGTGCCCACAGGATCTCATTTTTGTTGTTTTTAGATGATGTTGTCCTCTTGGCTTCATCGAGCAATAACCTGCAGGTCTTACTGGGATGGTTTGCTAATGAATGTGAAGCAGTTGGGATGAAAGTCAGCAGCTCTCAGTTCGAGTCCATGGTCCTCAGCCTGAAAATGGTACATTGTCCCCTCTGGGTTGGGGACGAGCTCCTGCCGCAAGTGGAGGAGTTCAAGTATCTGGGTCTTATTCATCGACAGATGGATAGAAGCAGCATCTGCAGAGATGCAGACGTTGTACCGGTTGGTCGTGGGAGCTGCACTCCAAAGCAAAGCTATTGATTTACCAATGTACTGTTCCTCATCTATGGTCATGATCTTTGGATAATGACCAAAAGGATGAGATCACGGACATAAGCAGCTGAAATGAGCTTTGTCCATAGAGTGGCTGGACTCACCCTTAGAGACAGGGTGAGGAGCTCAGTTATCCAGGAGAGGCGCTGCTCCTCCACACTGAAAAGGGCCAGTTGAGCTGGTTTGGGCATCTGATCAGGATGCCCCCTGGACACCTCATACATGAGGTGTCCCACGTTCCACTGGGAGAACACCCCAGGACAGACCCAGGACATGTTGGAGACTGTGTCTCCCAGCTGACCTAGCAACACCTTGATGTCCTCCCTGAAAAGCTGGAGCAAGTGGCTGGGAAGAGGAAAGTCTGGGCTTCTCTGCTTAGACTGCTGCTCCATGACCTGGCACCTGGATAAGCAGTAGATGATGGATGGATGGATGGATGGATGGATGGATCTCAAAAATGTTGAATGTAGCTTGGAACTCCCCTAGTGGTTGAAGGGAACCAGAGCATTTGCGTAGTCTGCTTTATAGCCAGAAATGGCCCTGCTTACAAAGGTATGTATGTACATGTACTCAAGTAACTTTTGCACAAAACTACTGTAATAAGTACTGTTAGAATCCTGCTTACTCTTACTTGAGTACAGTTATGAAAAAAAATTGTATTTTTATGCAAGTAGGGCACATTTGGTTATATTCATCAAGTTACTTTTGATTTGACTGATTTAACTAAGTCAGAGTGATCAAATTTGCTTTTTTTAAAAATCCTCACTCAGGAAATATCACATTTATTTCTAAGCACTTTTTCTTTATATGATTTGAATTTCATCATACAAATAATCTCTTTTAATACAAATGATTGTGATAATTACCAATGATCAGACCAAAAATATTAAAATCTCAAAATCTGTTAAAACTTTGAGTTTTAAACTAAATCTAATTCTTACTGGTCCTGTGGATATTCATCAGAGAAGTGTTATGAAAGTCTCTCTAGGGTCAGCCAGTGAATCAGTGAACACCCACACTGACTTGAGTTATTCATCCCTCTTCATTCTACTCACCTTTTACTTTATAGCAGGTTCTCTATGTCAAATCTTCATGATTCACTGCTATGTAAATTTCTGACTCACTGAAACTAATTACTTGATTTTAAAAGGCCTTTAACTTATGCATGGACTGCTATTTCTTCCTGCTTTCCTATGCATCCGTCAAATGACTCGCCATCCATTTCCCCCAGCAAAGCTATTATTAATTCACAGGAAATGGGAAAGCTTGAAGAAAGCAAGCCTGCTTAAGATTTCTCTGCAGGTTTTCACTGAGCTCCATTGTTCCTTTCTATCCCAGCATTAAAAAAGGCTGTGGCCCAGGCCATGAATGGAGATGATCTCATCGACTCATTGCTGAGATGTCTTGGCTAAAAGCCACCACCTTTCAGTGCATAATCAAATCTCAGGGGAACAGCAGCCTTCAGCTGTTGCAGTTTTTGCAACAATATGTATTCTTAGCTTTTAAAAGTCCCAGTCACTGCACTTTTTCCACATGTTGTTAGTTCTCACAGGTCTTATGAATCTTTATTTTTCCTTTATTTCGGATAGATTAAAAGTACAGGTTAAAAGAAACTGAATAATATAACAAAGGGGGAAAGAAAATCCAACAAGGTCAAATTAGACAATAACTCCTCTGATTATACAGTTCAACATAAGTTATCCAAAATGGGTGATGGCTGAAGCCACAGCTTATATTTCCCACCCATATTCCATCCAAGAATTCAAAAGAAAAACAAAACAAGAGCGATTACAATTCAGAACAAAGCTAAGACAAAATGTGACAAAAAACTAAGCTACAACACAACGCAGGCTGGATATGACAATCCTTATGTGATTTTACATGTCATCTTGTATATATGTTTGGAGTATTTCTTCCTTTAGTTTTTGTTTAAATTGTCCAAGCGTTGTACATGATTTTAATTCAGGTCCAAAATCGTTCCAAAATCTGACTCCTTGCACTGAAGCACAGTATTGCTTGGTGGTAGTTCTCACTGAAGGTTTTTGAAATATACATGTTCCTCTGAAATGATATTGTTTCTCCCTTATTTGGAACAACTTTTCGATATATGCGGGCAGTGATAGATTCTTCACTTTAAACATTATTACTGCAGTTTTTAAAGTCAACCAGACCTTTCAACTTGAGAGCTTTTAATTTAAGAAAAAGTGGGTTTGTTGGTTCCCTGTGAGCAGCTTTGTTTATTATTCTAATAGCTCTCTTCTGAAGCATAAAGACTGGATATATGTTTGTTTTATATGCATTTCCCCATACTTCAGTACAATATGTCATGTATGGGAGTATTAATGAATGATACAAGGTATATAGTGTGGGTTGATTCAGCAAATATTTCACTCTGTGTAGTATTGCAATTGATTTGGATATTTTACCTTTAATATAATTAATATGTGACTTCCAACACAGTTTATTATCAATTATTACTCCAAGAAATTTAGTTTCGGATACCCTTTCAATCTCTACACCATTTACACTGAGTTTAGATACTAAGTTGTTGTGATGGTTGTTAAAGACTATAAATTTTGTCTTACTTAAATTGAGCGTTAATTTGTTTGAATCAAACCACAGTTTAAGCTTTCCTAATTCCTTTCCAAGTGTATCCAAAAGTTGTTCCATATTGCTTCCACTGCATAATAGATTAGTGTCATCGGCAAACAATATTAAGTCCATTTTTTCTGAAACTTTACATATATCATTTATATGCATATTGAATAACAATGGCTCCAAAACTGAACCCTGTGGGACTCCACAAGTAACCTTCAGTAACTGTGAGTTTTTGTTACCAACACATACATACTGATATCTATTCTTTAAGTAACTACATAACCAGGACAGTGCTACCCCTCTAATACCACAATATTGTAGTTTCTTTAATAATAAATTATGATCTACTGTATCAAATGCTTTTTTAAGATCCAGGAATACCCCAACTGAATACTCTTTATTTTCAATGGCAGTTGATATTTTTTCTATAAGTTCCATTAGAGCAAATGCAGTTGTCCTCTTGTGTCTGAACCCATATTGCTGCTCACACAATAAATTATTCTTCAATATGAAGCTGTCAGTTCTCTCATAGAATATTTTTTCAAGTATCTTGGAAAATTGCGGCAATAGTGAAATTGGTCTATAGTTTGAGAATTCCCCTCTGTCACCTGTCTTGTATATCGGAATTACTTTAGCTATTTTCATTGCATTGGGAAATATACCTGTTTGGAGAGACAGGTTACAGATATATGTCAGTGGTTTCACTAAGCATTCAATAATAGTTTTGACTAAGAGCATGTCAATACCATCACAGTCCGTAGATGTTTTACTTTTAAACGATTTAACAATTTCAATGACCTCTCTCTCGTCTGTGTTCTTTATGAAAATGGAGTCTTTTATAGCAGTGTTTTTGCTTATTGTATCACCTGTAGGCGCCGTAATGGGTATTTCTTGAGCCAAATTAGGACCAATGTTAACAAAAAAGTTATTAAATTCATCTGCAGGTGAAGCTGCATTCACACTCTGAGTCGTTTTATTATTTTTTGAAACATCGGTTGGGTAGCTTGTATTTCTGCTTTTATTTCCAAGAATACTGTTAAGTATTGTCCATGTATTTTTAATATTGTCTCTGTTTTTCTCCAGTTCTTTACTGTAATAGTCTCTCTTACTACATCTTATTATATATGTTAACTTATTTTTGTATGTTTTATACCGCTGCTCTGCTTCTTTTGTCCTTTTCTATAGGAAAGCTTTATATAATAAATTTTTCTTTTTACGTGCCTTTTGTAATCCTTTGGTTAACCATGGCTTATCGGCAAATTTATGTTTAAGCTTTTCTTTACTAATGGACAATTTTTTTCATAAAGAGTGGTTACAATGTTTATAAATGTGTCATAGGCTTCATTTACATCTGATACATAGACTTCTGTCCAGTCTTGCTTCAGCAAGTCCTCTTTAAAAGAACTGATTGCATTTTGTGATTTGTATCTGAACGATTTTTAAAAAAAAATTTCTGTATTGGTATTATGTTTTTGATATGCCTTTAATTATGCCTTGGTGAAACAAGAGGCATAAGGTAATCAATTAATGCATCTGTGTGTGTGTGTGTGTGTGTGTGTGTGTGTGTGTGTGTGTGTGTGTGTGTGTGTGTGTGTGTGTGTGTGTGTCTATCCCTCTGTCCTCCTGTCTGTTTCAGCTCACCCGGTCAAAATTAAGTGCAACTAAAGGCTTGTATTGTAGAGGATGTGCTCGAATGATGAGGCTGAGTTTAGTTCTTAAGTTCAGCTTTATTGACAGAGCACATCGTCTAGCATTCTCAAAGCAGGAAGAAGAGAAAGAATCATATCACATCACCCTTTTATATGTTTCCAGCATCAGAACTCAAGTCACATGGTGTTTTCAGTAAACATACAGTCACAAAGCGTCCCTTTGAACCTTCACCATTGTCTCTCATTCCTTGATGAACCGGAAACCCCTCCAGGGCATCTTCTGTGGGACAAAAAGACCAATCTCACACCTCCTCGTTATCTTCTGCAGATTCGAGTCCTTTGTCCTTCCAGACATGAAACCCCCAATACGCATGCAGTCATATCTCTGTGGAAATGTGAGCCCACAATGTGTGTCACCCACACTACCCCCCCCCCCCAAACGTCTAGTAAGGGCAAAACCTGCATGGCATAAAAAAAAAAGAAAAACACAAAACACTCCATATATCGCTAATCAATCCACCAACTGCCTGGGTTTTAACCTTCTGCCGAATCTGCTGCGACCTGGCTTTGCTACCCCTGCAACATCTCTCTGCATCTGTGGATTAAAGCTGTTAGCACCTTTCTGTGAAGATTCTGGAGAATGTCCTTTCAGCGGCCTGCCACGGCGGGGGGGGGGGCTCGCGAGCTGCACTTCCTCATCAGCCAAAACAAAAGCGGGTTTGAGCCTGTTTATGCAAATCAACTCCCTTCTGCCTCCTAAATCTAGCAGAAAATGCTTCTGCCCGGTCTCCAGCACTCTGAACGGTCCATCATAAAACGGCCGCAAACCTGGACGCTGAGCATCATGTCTAACAAAAACAAACTCTGCATTTTTTAAAGCCTTTGGCACAAAAACGTGTGGGAAACTGTGATGGACCGGGCCAGGGAGCGTGTTTGCTCCCGAGTCGCTCTGCCACGGCTGAGCAGGGGGGCCATTTGGTGCGGGATTATCGGGGAGAAATTCCCCCGGCAAACGGAGAGGTTGTGCAAAAACTAATTCAGCCGGGGAAGCATGCAAATCTTCCTTAGGTGCAGAACGCAACCCCAATAAAACCCATGGAAGTTTGTCCACCCAATTTGTATCCGTCAGCGACGCTCTGAGGGCTGCTTTCAATGACCTGTGAAAGCGTTCGCATAAACCATTAGCCTGGGGGTTATACGCGGTGGTGCGATGAATCTTCACCCCCAAGCTGCGGGCCATCGATGACCATAGTTCGGAAATAAATTGGGGACCCCTGTCGGACGTTATGTCCGACGGTACACCGAAACGCGCAACCCACGCTGCTAAAAATGCTCGCGCAACTTCTTCCGCTGTGGTTGATGTCAGAGGAATCGCCTCTGGCCAACGCGTGGTGCGATCCACCATCGTCAAAAGATGTGTGTGCCCGTGTGATGGTGGGAGCGGGCCCACCAAGTCAACATGCACGTGATCAAAACGCTTAGCGGGGATGTGAAAAGGTTCCAACGGAGCCTTAGTGTGTCTGTGTATTTTGGCTCGCTGACACGCTACGCAGGCTGCCGCCCATTCCTTGACCTGTTTGCGCAACCCGGGCCAAACAAATTTCTCCCCCACCAACTTAATCGATGCGCGCACCCCCGGGTGCGCGAGAGAATGGACCAAGTCAAAAACACGGCGACGCCACGCGGCTGGCACCACGGGGCGGGGCCGTCCCGTGGAGACATCGCAGATTAGTGGGGGCATACCAATTTGTTGCTCCCTGTGCTCCAGCCTTAACCCTGTTGGTCCAGACTGGAGCGCGCGCACGTCCGCGTCGTTAACCTGCTCCGCAGCCATGGCTGCATAATCTAACCCTACACAGACCGGGGCTGCGCGCGCTCCCGCGTCGCTGCCCGGGCCCGCGGCCATGGCTACAGAGTCTGCCCCCATGGGGCTTGGTGTTGCTACCGCGCGCGAGAGACAGTCTGCCACAACATTATGTTTACTCGCGACATGCTGAATATCAGTAGTGAACTCCGATATTGCGGCTAGTTGCCTTTGTTGTCGGCCTGACCAGGGGTCTGAAATTTTGGCCATCGCAAACGTTAGCGGTTTATGATCCACAAACGCGGTGAAACGTCGCCCCTCCGGCCAGAACTGAAAATGGCGGATGGCCAAGTGTAGGGCCAAAAGCTCCCTGTCAAACACACTGTATTTACGCTCGCTATCGCGCAAAGTCCTGCTGAAAAACGCGAGAGGTTACCAGGTACCTGCCACAAACTGTTCAACTACCGCCCCCACCGCTACATCGGAAGCGTCAGTGGTGAGCGCCATGCGGGCCGTTGGAACTGGGTGCGCTAACAAAACTGCGTTTGCCAGGGCTGATTTGACCTGGGCAAAAGCGCGCTCCCGCTCCGGAGACCATTCAACTTTATTTGCGGGCTTTTGTTTTTTTAACGCGGTGTACAATGGCTGCATGAGCCGTGCTGCGCTTGGGAGGAACCGGTTGTAAAAATTAACCATCCCTAGAAACTCCTGAAGCGCCTTGACCGTTTGAGGTTGCGGAAAATCTGTTATTGCACGCACCTTATCTGGCAGAGGAACCGCTCCTTCTGCCGAAACGCGATGCCCCAAAAAATCAATCTGCGCCACCCCAAACTGGCACTTCGCTGGGTTAACTATTAACCCGTGCTCTGCCAGCCTCCGAAAAACTGCTGTGAGGTGTTTTTCGTGCTCGCCCTCGGACGCGCTGGCTACTAAAATATCGTCCAAATAAACGAACACGAAAGGGAGGTCGCGTAAAACTGCATCCATCATGCGTTGGAAAGTCTGCGCGGCCCCCTTGAGGCCAAAAGGCATGCGCAAAAACTCAAAAAGGCCAAAAGGAGTTATGACCGCTGTTTTGGGTACATCCTGCGCGTGCACTGGAACCTGGTGGTAACCGCGCACCAAGTCTATTTTAGAAAAAATGCGCGCCCCTGCCAAATGAACAGAAAAATCCTGACTGTGCGGAATCGGGTAGCGGTCATGAGCTGAAACGTTGTTCAACCTGCAGAAATTGCCGCAAGGTCGCCACGAGCCGTCAGCCTTTGGGACCATGTGTAACGGCGAGGCCCAGGGGCTTTTGGAGCGTCTAACAATGGCCAGTTTTTCCAGATTAGTGAACTCCTCGCACGCGATGGCCAGTTTAGCTGGGTCCAAACGCCGAGCTTTTGCAAAGACGGGAGGCCCGGTGGTGGTGATAAAATGCTCCACCCCATGTTTAGCCACCGTCACCGAAAACGTGGGGACTGTGAGTGCTGGGAACTGAGCGAGCAATGTGTGAAACTTACCACCCGCAGCTGAGACGCTGGCATGTGCAGTCGGCGGGGCCACCCGAGCTGTGCAGGGAATAGAATGAAAGGACAGTGCATTAATCAGACGTCTATTAGCAAGGTCAACCAATAAACCATGTGAGCACAAAAAATCAGCCCCTAACATGTTGAAACTGACTGCTGCTACAATAAATGTCCACTCAAATGAACGGCCCTGTAAGGACAGAAGCATGGTCCTCTCACCGAACGTTTTAATCGCGGAGCCGTTCGCTGCTGACACTGACACCCAGGGAGCTTTAGACGGCATCAGCCGTTCCGCGTAGGTGGGTGTGACGAAACTCAGCTGGGAGCCTGTGTCCACGAGGAACTGTTTCCCCGAGTGTGCATCCGTCAGGTAAAGCAGCTTGTTCTCGTCGCCGAGGGTCGCAGCTGCTACCGGCCCTCGGTCTTGGCGTTTCCCTGGCGCTTGAAGTTGCACTGCGGGACGCACCTGCGCGCTCTCTCTGCAAAACGGCGGTGGTAGAAACACCGGCCGTCCACCGCTCCGCGTCGCCTGGCCCCCATCACCGCCATCGTTGGTGCGTCTGGCGCCGCGGCCGCTGGACCTGCGCTGTCTCCGAACGCCATTCCTGGGCTAGCTGCCGCGGCCGAAACCATGTTCCGCTTGTGGGCGTCGACAAGCCGCTGCGCCTCTTTGTTCAGCCCATGGTAGTCTCGCCTGGCCAATCGGGGCGACTCTGCCAGGGCCACTCTCACTGCTGGCGGCAGGGTCCGAAGGAAAAGGTGGGTGAAAATGAATTCGCCATCCCCAGAGTCTTTCAGCCTCAGCATCTTCACCATCAGGTCCGCAGGTCTATCGTTCTCTGACTCCGTCAACGTCAGGAGCCCCTCTGCTCGCTGTTGGACCGAAGGGGTGAAATGGCTGATCAGCGCGTCCTTCAATGCGCTGTACTTGTCGCTGTCTGGTGGATGATTAACCAGATCCTCCACTCTCTGGACCGTGTTGCTGTCCAGCTTCGCTACCACATGGTAGAATCTTGTGTCGTCGTTGGAGATTCTCCGGAGGTTGAACTGCGCCTCGACTGCGCTAAACCATGAGCGCGGGCTGTGCTGCCAGAAATCGGGCAGCCGGATCGTGGAGGCGGCCATCAGGCTGGCTTCCGCCGAGCCCCGCTCGGGAGAATTCTGTCGGCTCATTCTTTGTCGTAGGTCACCAGTGTAGAGGATGTGCTCGAATGATGAGGCTGAGTTTAGTTCTTAAGTTCAGCTTTATTGACAGAACACACCGTCTAGCATTCTCAAAGCAGGAAGAAGAGAAAGAATCATATCACATCACCCTTTTATATGTTTCCAGCATCAGAACTCAAGTCACATGGTGTTTTCAGTAAACATACAGTCACAAAGCGTCCCTTTGAACCTTCACCATTGTCTCTCATTCCTTGATGAACCGGAAACCCCTCCAGGGCATCTTCTGTGGGACAAAAAGACCAATCTCACACCTCCTCGTTATCTTCTGCAGATTCGAGTCCTTTGTCCTTCCAGACGTGAAACCCCCAATACGCATGCAGTCATATCTCTGTGGAAATGTGAGCCCACAATGTGTGTCACCCACAGTATCATTGTATCGCTATATTTTCTCAACTTTTAATTTGCCAGAATTCTGAGTTAAGGCTTTGTTTTCAAAATAAACACAAATGTAACTCATCTTTAACGTCAATGAAGCTGGAGGAAAAGGTATTGTAATAACTATGCCGGGCCACTAGAGGCGACAGTGAGACTTTTTTACAGCACATGGATGACTTCCTGTCATAGTCGATCTCTAGCTGAACTGTTATAAAATAGCGGTTACTGAAAAAAAAAAAAAACATATTCAGCAGCTCCACCATTTTTTTATCACATGAATTGTTTTCACACTGATTTTGCTGTTTAGTTTTGCAGAGGAAAGATGAGGTAAAACTCATTAAAAATGTGCTAAAAAATTCGAAGTCCCATCATTCGTCGCCCGTAAATGGTAGCAGTGAACTGCTCATGCACCCGGAAACTCCTGCCACAGGGAAGTACTCAGCAATCCACCAATACTGGGTGAACAAATGTCTGTCTTTTTGCCCGTCTGTTTTCTTCCTCTGCCAATAAACAGCAAAAGCTCCTGTTCGTCTTGATTGTCATTGTAGTCATGTGCCTCCATCACTTCTGCCATTTAAAATGTCTGCCACTGTGCTCTTCTTTGTGTTTGGATTGCAGCTGTTCAAATCAGTTTGGTGGCTCTTGGCTGCTCCCGACAGTACGGGCATGTGAACTGCAGATTACTTTCACTGCGCATGTGTGTACTCCAAAACTACTGGATGGATTTGGATGAAAATTTTACCAGAGGTGGTCCTTGGGCTAGAGAGGAGCCCATAACATTTTGGTGATGATCTGAGATTGCATATCTCTGGCAAGGCTCTGACACAGCTGCAGTAGTGTTAAAGTACTGATGACACGTTTTTGACATTTTTTAGCATGTTGTGTAAACCCAGAAGTCATTGTCTATGATCAATATAATATTTACAACAGTGCCTGCATAAACTAGTTATCATCAAAAAACCGCAGCCGCTGACTGGACGGTGATGCCGCCCACCGAATTAATGGCAGCACCCCAATGACATAATCGACAGAACGGACTCCGGTGTTGTTAACTAGAATGACAGCAGCTTTGTAGCTCACAGTTTCTCTGGTTTCATGTTTTAATTTTACGGCTATGCCTTCGCATTGTGTCGCAGGCTTAGATAAACAGCAGACCATGAAAGATCACATCACATGCTTCAGCTCCAACTGTCATAAGCCTTAATGGATTTACGTGCAGCTCTGACCTACTTTCTGTGATCCCATGCTGGCATCGCACTGGTCCGGCCACGTCCCCTCTATCAGTATCACCAGCTGATTCCCCTTCCGCTGATCGTTTCCCGGTCCTCGCCCAGGTGCTTCTCATCACACCATCACCAGCAGTGCGTTACTGGCAAACGGCCGCGAAGTACCACACTGCTGGTCAATAGTATTGTCATCTTTGCTGTTAGTCTGCCAGTATTTTCAGCACTCTCATGACGTTAGTCACTCCATGTTTGCGGTGGTTCTCATGTGTCCTTGAAGCGATGTCGGCTCTGGGGCGCACCTGTGGCTAATACGTCTCCTCTCATTCGCTCTCTGGTGGATGCCGGCCCCCGAATGCCATCAGTAAGTGTGTTTGTGTTTTTTGTTCGTCTTCACCTTTTTGGGAATTGTCTGTCGTTCTATATTAAATGTGCTGTGGAGAACCCTGCATGTAAATCCTCGTTATTTCATGGAGAGGAATCTTCGTGCCCTGCGTAAGAGCGCATGGAGAGGGAGGATTTACGCGTAAATAATGAGGATTTACACGAGGATTTACGCGCAGGATTCAACACAGCACATGTATTGAACATAAAGACTGACCCCAAAAGGTGAAGACTTACAAAAATACACAGAAACACAAAGAGTAGTGGGGCCAACATCGCCCAGCGAACATGGAGAGGAGACATATTAACCATAGTTGCGCCCCAGAGGCGACATCGCTACCAGGGGCGCAACAGAACCATGGCTGTGTGGAGTGGCTAACACATCGTGATAGTGTTGGCAATATTGGCTGGCTGACAACACGGCAGATGATGCACACAAAACATGAACAGCTGACTGTCAAAGGGAGAGGGCATGTTCGGACCGGCGAATCTTGGACAGTGCCCACCTGAAAGTGGGTCAAAACGCACATAAAACACATGTACAAAACAAAAACAACAAGAACTCAAAATATATAATAAACAATTCAATTCAATTCAATTCAACTTTATTTATATAGCGCCATTTCACAACAACAGTCATCTCATAGCACTATCAACTGTAGGGGGGACCCCCACAGTTGCAGAAAGACCCCAGCAATCAGGCGATCCCCTGTGAGCAAGCACTTGGCGACGGTGGAGAGGAAAAACTCCCTTTTAACAGGAAGAAACCTCCAGCAGAACCAGGCTCAGGGAGGGGCAGTCATCTGCTGCGACTGGCTGGGGGGTGAGGGGATAGAGAAGAAGAAAAGAACAGACATGTAGAGAGCAAACAGCACGATGGGGACTCAATCTATGGGAGAGAACAAACAAATGTTAATGACCAGCAAAAAAAAAATATTTCATAGAGAGTGAGGAAAGGAGTGAGGCCCAGTGCATTACTGGAGGTCCCCCGGCTGACTAAACCTATTAGCAGCATAACTAAGGGAGGGTTCAGAAACACATGATCCCTCCCTAATTGTAGGCTAGATCAAAAAGGTAGGTTTTAACTGTTGCCTTACAGCTAGAAGGTTCCTGGTTCGAATCCCCAGGTTGGCAGGGGTTGGAACCTTTCTGTGTGGAGTTTGCATGTTCTCCCTGTGCTGCGTGGGTTTACTCCGGGGGCTCCGGTTTCCTCCCACAATCCAAAGACATGCATGTTAGGTTAATTGGCTGTTCTAAATTGTCCCTAGATATCTGTGTCCTATAGGCCCTTAGAATAGAGGGTTAGTATTAGTGAAAGCGCTTTGAGTGGTCTTTGTGACTAGAAAAGCGCTATATAAGTGCAGGTTAGTTAGTTAGTTAGTTAGTTAACCCTATTCTTAAAAACAGAGATCGAGTCTGACTCCCGAATCCAGATTGGCAACTGATTCCACAGGAGAGGAGCTTGATAACTGAAGGCTCTGCCTCCCATTGTACTTTTGGAGATTCTAGGTATTACAAGTAATCCTGCATTTTGGGAGCGTAGTGCTCTGTTAGGATAATACGGTAGTATCAGATCTTTTAAATAAAAAGGAGCCTGATTGTTTAGAGCTTTGTAAGTGAGAAGAAGGATTTTAAACTTAATTCTAAACTCTATGGGAAGCCAATGAAGGGAGGCCAGAACCGGAGAGATATGATCTCTCTTTCTAGTACCTGTTAAAACTCTTGCTGCAGCATTTTGGATCAGCTGAAGACTTTTTAAAGATGTTTTAGGACAGCCTGATAATAAAGAATTACAATAATCTAATCTCGAGCTAACAAAAGCGTGGATCAGCTTCTCAGCATCACTCTGAGACAAGATGCTCCTAATCTTGGCAATATTACACAAATGATAGAAGGCAGTCTTAGAAACAAATTTAATATGTGAATTGAAGGACAAATCCTGATCAAAAATAACTCCAAGGTTCCTCACAGAGCTATTAAGAGAAAGAGTAACTGCGTCCAAACTGAAAGTTTGATTTGGAAAGGAATTTCTAAGGTTTTTTGGACCAACAAGAATGACTTCAGTCTTATCTGAATTTAATAGCAGGAAATTACAAGTCATCCAAGCTTTGATTTCCTTAAGACAGGCTTCTAACTTGGCTAATTGATTAGTATCATCTGGTTTCATTGACAGGTATAATTGTGTGTCATCTGCATAACAATGAAAATGTATACAGTGCTTTCTAATAATGTTGCCTAACGGAAGCATATATAAACTAAAAAGAGTAGGGCCTAGCACAGATCCCTGTGGAACTCCATGACTAAGCTTTGAGCTGAAAGAAAACTCACCATTTACATGAACAAACTGGAACCTATCAGATAAATAAGATCTAAACCACTGCAACGAAGTTCCATTAAGTCCAACATAGTGTTCTAATCTATCAAGTAGAATATTATGATCAATAGTATCAAAAGCTGCACTAAGATCTAAAAGGACAAGTACAGAAACTAGTCCATTATCAGATGCAATGAGGAGGTCGTTAGTGACCTTCGCTAAGGCTGTTTCAGTACTATGATGGATTCTAAACCCAGATTGAAACTCTTCAAGTAAACCATTTCCCTGCAGGTGGTCAAATAATTGCGTAGCAACAACTCTTTCTAAGATTTTTGAAATGAAAGGGAGATTAGAGATTGGTCTATAGTTAGCTAAAGCTCCTGGATCTAGCGTTGGCTTTTTGAGTAAGGGTTTAATTACAGCCGTTTTAAAAGCCTGCAGTACATGGCCTAAAGTTAATGAAGAATTGATTATATGAAGAATAAAGCTACCAATAAGTGGGAAGACTTCTTTAAATAACCTGGTAGGAATAGGATCTAAAAGACAAGTTGAAGGTTTGGATGAGGAAACCTGATGCCTGAGCCACAGAAAATACACTGCTATGATTTTATTGAAAAATCGGGTTTAAATAAATTATATTTATGAACAAATAATTTGTTGCAATATCTGTAACAAAACAATAACACTCGGTGTTCCCCCGCCGTGTTTTTGTCACTGCTGCTGCGGCAGGCATGTAACACATCATTAATGTGACCTATAACCTGTACTACCCAATTGAGAAACAAACTGAAATTTTTTAAAGGGAAAAAATAAAAAACTTACAATAACCTGTTTGCATAAATATACACACACCCTTAAACTAATACATTGGTGCAGCACCTTTGGCTTTTATTACAGCACTCAGCCTTTTTGGGTAGGGCAATATTTGCCCACTCTTCTTTGCAAAAACGCTCCAAATCTGTCAGATTGCGATGGCATCTCCTGTGCACAGTCGTCTTCAGATCACCCCACAGGTGTTCGGTCGGATTCAGGTCTGGACTCTGGCTGGGCCATTCCAAAACCTTAATCTTCTTCTGGGGAAGCCATTCTTTTGTTAATTTGGATGTGTGCTTTGAGTCATTGTCATGCTGAAAGATGAAGTTCCTCTTCATGTACAGCTTTCTAGCAGAAGCCTCAAGGTTTTGTGCCAACACTGACTGGTATTTTGAACTGTTCACAATTCCTTCTACCTTGACTAAGGCCCCAGTTCCAGCTGAAGAAAAACAGCCCCAAAGCATGATGCTGCTACCACCATGCTTCAGTGTAGGTATGGTGTTCTTCTGGTGATGAGCAATATTGTGTTTGTGCCAAATATACCTTTTGGAATTATGGCCAAAAAGTTTCATCAGACTATAACCAAGGTTTCATCGGACCATAACACATTTTCCCACTTGCGTTTGGGAGATTTCAAATGTGTTTTTGCAAAATGTAGCTGGTCTTGGATGTTTTTCTTTGTAAGATAAGGCTTCCGTCTTGCTACCCTAGACGGGAGACTGTTGCCACATGTACTAAACAGCCAGTACTTGCCAGAAATTCCTGCAGCTCTTTCAATGTTGCCTTCGGCCTCTTGGCAGCCTCCCTGACCAGTTTTCTTCTCATCTTTTCATCAATTTTGGAGGGACGTCCAGTTCTTGGTAATGTCGCTGTTGTGCCATATTTTCTCCACTTGATGATGACTGTCTTCACTGTGTTCCATGGTATATTTAAAGGTCTGATAACACGATTTTGACTTCATCTAATTTTGCAACACATAATTTCAATATGACAAAATAGGTTGGTCTGTGCAGTTCTAAGTCAAACAGGCTTTTTTTCACGCGAATATCCAACATTTTCATGAGCACCACATCACAAATTGCATCAGTGGCTGGAAAACCCCCCGGCCATGTTGTGACGTCAGCAACAGAACACAGCGCTTGGCAGCCCATTGTACACGCAGGATGGAAGCAGTAGAAAACATCAACGATGGTTCCAGCACAAGTATTCTGGAATTGGTTTGTGTTGTTCAAGCTTCAGACGATTATAGTTCAGAAGAATGGGATGATAATGAAGAATCTGGGGGCATCAGACCGTATAGGTTTGAACCGTGCCAAGCGGGCATCGTGCCTAGCGAGTCAGACTCAGAGAGTGACGGTGGAGGGGCACACATGCCCGCCGCAGCAGCAGCAGCAGCAGCAACAAACACACAGCAGAGGAACACTGAGTGGTATGCTTTTGTTACAGATATTGCAACAAATTATTTGTTCATAAATATAATTTATTTATACCCGATTTTTCAATAAAATCATAGCAGTGCATTCTCTGTGGCTGAGGCATCGGGTTTATTATGCATTATCTTTTGAGTTCTTGTTGTTTTTATGTTTTGTACATGTGGTTTATGTGCCGTTTTGACCCACTTTCAGGTGGGCACTGTCCAAGATTTGCCGGTCCAACCACGCCCCTTCTCTCTATGACAGTCAGCTGTTCATGTTTTGTGTGCGTCATCTGCAGTGTTGTCAGCCAGCCAATATTGCCAACACTATCATGACGTGTTAGACGTGTTAGCATCACTATCATGACGTGTTAGCCACTCTACACAGCCATGGTTCTGTTGCGCCCCTTGAAGCGATGTCGGCCCTGGGGCCCAACCGTGGTTAACACGTCTCCCCTCCATGCGTTCGCTGGGCGATCTCGGCCCCAAACACCAACTGTAAGTGTTTCTGTTTATTTTTGTAATTCTTCACCTTTTTGAGAACTGTTGTCATCAGTCTTATGTTCAATACATGTGCTGTGGTGAATCCTGCGCGTAAATCCATTCATCCTTCCCCTCCTCTTGCACTCCTTGTCATGACCCTCCATGCACTCTTACGCAGCGCACAGAGAGGGAGGATGAAATAACAAGGATTTACGTGCAGGGTTCACCACAGCACATTTAATACAGAAAGACAGACAATTCCCAAAAAGGTGAAGATGTACAAAAAACACAAACACACTTACTGATGGCGTTCGGGGGCCGGCATCCCCCAGCGAACGAATAAGAGGAGACGTGTTACCCACAGGTGTGCCCCAGAGCCGACATCGCTTCAAGAGTGCGGCAGTGCGTGACTGACAAACGGCCGTTAAGTATACACACTGCTGGTGATGGTGTGATGAGAAGCACCTGGGGGAGGACCGGGAAGGATGATCAGCGGGAGTGGGAATCAGCTGGTGATAATGAGAGAGGGGACATGGCTGGACCGGCGAGCTGTCAGCATGCGCTCACAGAAAGTAGGTCAAAGCGGCCGTCTAACAGCTGCCAGCTAGACAGTGCCTAAGGAGAGGAAAGCACACTGAAATACATACTATACATACATAAACATCAGCAACTAAACCCACAGAGAGGTCTGGACCGAGCCAGGGGAAACCAAGCCAGCTCAGCTCCTGACACTCCTCCTGCGTAAAAGCGCATGAGGAGCGCACAAGGAGGCTTATGACAGTTGGAGCTGAAGCATGTGATGTGGTCTTTCACGGCCTGCTGTTTATTTAAGCCTGCGACACAACACGAAGGCATAGCCATAAAATTAAAACAAGAAGCCAGAGAAACTGTGAGCTACAAAGCTGCTGGCATTCCAGTCAACAACATCAGCGTCCGTTCTGTCATTTATGTCAAAGCCGACTCCTCCTTCACTCAGTGGGCAGCACCACAGTCCAGTCAGTGGCTGCGGTTTTTTGATGATAACTAGTTTATGCAGGCACAGTTGTAAATATTATATTGATCATCGACAATGACTTTTGGGTTTACACAACATGCTAAAAAATGTCAAAATCGTGTCATCAGACCTTTAATGCCTTGGAAATTCTTTTGTACTCATCTCCTGACTGATACCTTTGGAAAATGAGATCCCTCTGATGCTTTGGAAGCGCTCTGTGGACCATGGCTTGTGCTGTAAGATGTAACTACAAAAATGTCAGGAACAGGGTGTCTGCAGGTTTTAACAAGTGCAATTTTAGACTTTTTTAGACCTTTTTTTAGACCATCATGGATTAAATTTATGACCTTCACGAAGTATTAAAAAAAGAAAGAACAAACCCAGATTGTGGTCAATTGACGTTTATTGTCAATGAAACGAACATATATACACCCATTATTTTCATTATTTTACATGCTTCTAAGCTGTTCACTTTTGGTGGCAATTTCGTCCTCCAGAACCTTAAGCTGGGAGAGTTTGTCTTTAGCAGCCCTCCTCAGAGCATTTGATTTTGAGAGGAGCTGTGCCATTTTGCTCCCAGCCTTGCCCTCTGCTTGCTCTGCCAACTCATCTGCATCTTTGCCCAGGCTCTCAATGACTGTATGCAGACTGTCCCTCTTGACTTTCAGGTCTTGTAACTGCTCCTCGGCGTGTGCCCTTTTCTTCCCTTGTGTCTCTGCCTCCTTCCTCTTCCTCTCTTCGTCCAAATGCACACGGTACCGTGACCTGGCAGCCATGACAGATTTCATTAAGTCAGGTGTAAGTGGAACCCTGGTAACGCCCCCATGTATTGCAACGTAGTCGCAAACAAGCCTGTGTGCAAACCTTTGAGATACAATCTTTCTTGACGAACTCTGCTACTCCAAATCGGATGATATAGGCGGTCTTGTCTCTCCCGCATTGGAATGTTTTGGCTACTGTCGAGTCGGGAAACATTGCTTGAAACAGTTCCCCGATGTCGTCATTAGCTCTGTATGACTGGTGTTTAGCCACGGTGTTAAGCGCCCACAGAACTTCTGCCTTCATCGTTTCAGTCGAGCCCATTAGATCGCGAATATCATTTGTATTATTTCTTGACGTGCTGCTTGCAACCGAACAGAACTGAGCAATTCCATGAGAGTTGCCTGCTGCATTTGCTGATTCCTGGTGTTTGCTAGCTTTGATGTGTGACTCCAGTGCCCTGACGCCCAGGGTCCCGAGTTTAAGTGTTCTTTTGCACAACGTGCAGTACGCCTCAGTGTCGTCGTTGGGAACGCGTTTGAGCCAGTCTGCAAAGTCATCTCTTGAGAGCCAACTGTCATTAAATTTACATTTGCCCATCTTTTTAGTTTTGTCCTGCTAGCTTTCTCTCCTGCCATTAGCACGTTACTTCACAACTATTCCCGCCTTGCTCGCGCACACAGCTCATTCAGACCAGAGCCAAAATGCTTGCTCCAGCATCCTGTGACGACAGTACATTTCCGTTTCACATCTGTAGTTTTATTGTGCGTTCCACTAACAGCAACATTTCATGTAGAACAGGGGTCGGGAACCTTTTTGGCTGAGAGAGCCATGAACACCACATATTTTTAAATGTAATTCCGTGAGAGCCATACAATATGTTTAAAACTAAAAATACATGTAAATGTGTGCATTTTATGTAATTTCAACACTTTTAAAGTACAATAAGTCTCTGAATTCTTTTTAATAACATTGTTATGCTGTTGCTAATCAATGATGAGTATTTCTTACCATTAATGCGACTTCTGGTGCTCAATATTGGCTGAGCCCGGAGTACCCGGATGTGCAGCAGCTTTTGGGATATTCAAATTCAAACGTTTATTTCAAACTCAGGGTTCATATTAAATGCAGAACTGAAACGAGTAGAAAATAAATAAATAAATGCTTAAATTCAGCGGGCCGTCTTATGTGATCTGAGCTCGTAATGGCCGATGATTCTAAAACTATGCGATCTGGATCAATATTGGCTGAGCCTGGAGTACCCGGATGTGCAGTGGCTTCCGGGATATTCAAATTTAAATTCAAACGTTTATTTCAAACTCAGGGTTCATATTAAATGCAGAACTGAAACGAGTAGAAAATAAATAAATAAATGCTTAAATTCAGCGGGCCGTCTCGTGTGATCTGAGCTCGTAATGGCCGATGATTCTAAAACTATGCGATCTGGATCAATATTGGCTGAGCCTGGAGTACCCGGATGTGCAGCGGTTTCCGGGATATTCAAATTTAAATTCAAACGTTTATTTCAAACTCAGGGTTCATATTAAATGCAGAACTGAAACGAGTAGAAAATAAATAAATAAATGCTTAAATTCAGCGGGCCGTCTCGTGTGATCTGAGCTCGTAATGGCCGCAACACGGAAGATGATTCTAAAACTATATACAGAGCAGCAGACACTCAGCGCTCTTGTAAAAACAAAATCTTTAAAGTTTAAAGATTTGTCTGCGAGCCAGATGCAGCCATCAAAAGAGCCACATCTGGCTCGCGAGCCATAGGTTCCCGACCAGTTATGGTCCGTGTAGTTCTACATTGTAGAACTACATGGACCATAACTGCCACCATAACAGAAAAAAAACTGAATGGCGTGGAAAAGACATAAGAACAATACTTTAAAAAAAACATTAATCCTTTATCGATATTTTGCATTGAAACGTAGGTCTTAAATTACTCAAACTCAATTTTAGACTCACAGTGCAAAATATTCCTGTATTTTAGACTTTTTTAGGCCTAAAATTGAAAATGTGTAATTTTAGACTTTTCTAGACTTTTTTAGACATCGCGGGCACCCTGCAGGAAAAGCCTACTAGAACAGCTGAACTTTATTTGGGGTTAATCAGAGGGACTTTAAATGGTGGCAGGTGTGTGCTGACTCCCATTAGCATGAGTTTGAATGTGATTGGTTAATTCTGAACACAGCCACATCCCCCGCTATAAAAGGGTGTGCATATTTATGCAAATAGGTTATTGTAATTGTATGTTTTATTTTTCCTCTTAAAAGATTTCAATTTGTTTTTCCAATTGGGTTGTACAGGTTATAGGTCACATCAATAGTGGAAAAAGTTTTGAAATGATTTATCTTGGTCGGATTTTTTTACATCACAAAAACCTGGCATTTGAACAGGGGTGTGTAGATTTTTTATATCCACTGTAGCTATGGCTAACAAACTTCGACTACGTGCTATACTAATGCATAGCCTCGGCAAGGAGGAACAGCGCATGCTCAGAACATTGGACCCGGCGGACACCTACAGCGGATGTGTCGCCTTATTAGCCAGACATTTCAAGACGCCCGAGAGTGTGTTGGCATGAAAGATTAGGTTTTGCCAGTGCCGACAGGGAGTGGGAGAGACGGCTCAGCAATTCGTCGCCAACCTCAGCTGTCTGGCGAGTACATGCAGGTTTGCACAGCTAGAAGATGAGATGGTGCGGGACCAGCTAGCGGAGCATGCCACCAATCTGCGGCTGCAGGAGAAGTTGTTAATGGAGCTGGACAACTTGCCGCTGGTGAAAGCGGTGGAGTTAGCGATCCAGTTGGAGGCTGCCGACCAGCTAACATCACAGCTAGGAGCTTCGAAACAATAAACCCCGCTAGCTCATGCAGTTAACCCGGCAGAAGAGCCCATTGACACTGTGACCTTTTTGGGGGACACCAAGGTGAACACCATGGGACAACAGAACATCACGGGACGCCAAACGTGTGGTAAATGTGGTTCCCCTCCGCACCGAACGTGCATGCGCTCCTGCCCGGCCAGGGTACAGAGATGCCAGTGCTGCAGTAAGCTTAACCATTTTGCCAAAGCTCAATATGGTCAACGACAAGCTTGCCACCCAGCTCAATTGGACTGCCTTTGCCAACAACCATTTATTCAGTGGACTCTAACAATTCGGCGTACAAGTGGTGCACAGTGAGGCTCAATGATATCAGCCTGCCATTACTACTGGACACTGTTGTTATGAGGTTGCTGATGAACTGGGTCACAGTGAAGAAGTTCTTCCCTTGGCATCCAATCAAGCCGGACGTGGTGGAGCTCTACGGATACAGGCACACCAAAATCAAACTTGTAGGAACCATCACGCTGACGGTTCACTACAGGTCCAAAGTCCTCCCAGTGTTCACCTTCCAGGTAGCAATGCATGGTGACAACATTCTGGGGTCCCAGGACTCCGGTGAACGACGCCAACCTGGAGCTTGTCCTGCCACTAGCGAGAATGTCACACCACCAGAATTGCAACCAGCATCAGGGATGAGAGAGCAGAACCCGGGCTTGACTCAGATCCTCACCCGGCATAAGCCTCATGGAGCCGCTGTCCAGCTGCAGGAGATAGAGTCTGTGGCCAAGCAGGACCCCGGTGAATGATGCCAACCCGGAGCTCGTCCTGCCATCGGTGAGAATATCATGCTGCCACAACCGCAACCAGCATCAGCACCGCATGAAGCCCACCAAATCAGTGCTCACGGTGCTCGATTGGGTTTGGGTCTGCTGATCCAAACGCCCAGATGGCCTGCAGATGCTCCTGTCACTGTCACGCAGTTGGGGCAAGCCACCTTCCAGATGGCTGATGGTTCAAGATGGCACACCAGCCATCTGCAGAAGGTAAGAGCAGCAGCTGCCCCGGATCAAGACGCGACACTGGAACCGACCCAGCCAGTGTGGGACCCAGACTGAGACTTTGCTGACGAGAGAGCGATTCCAGCAAGATGGCACCCAGGTCCACCACGGCCAGCACCTCCAGGGCCACGCCCACCACAGGCTCGCCAGATGCCCCTGAGGTTAGACTGTTAAATGCGTTGGGTGCAGGGGTGCCCCTGAAGACCTTCTATGATTCGGTGGTGGCATCAGCCATCACTTTTGGAGTGCTCTGCTGGGGCAGCGGCATCACAGCAGCCGATAGGAAGAGACTGAACAAACTGATCAAGAAAGCTAGCTCTGTCCTGGGGCAGCGCTTTGACCCAGTGGAGGAGATAGGAGAGAGAAGGATGGTGGCTAAGCTGTCATCTCTGCTGGAGTCCGAGTCCTACCCTATGCAGGACATACTGAACGCACTGAGGAGCTCATTTAGCAGTAGGCTACATCGCCCTAGGTGCGCGACCGAGAGGTTTTGCAGGTCCTTCCTACCTACGGCTGTCAGACTTTATAACCTAAGCAGGGCTGCTCGCAGAGATAGTAAAAAAAAAAACATTATGACCTAATAGTTTTGAATGCAAAAGACGCAACAAACTTACACAAAATGGTCCCCCTCCAGTATACAACAGGGAAAATATCAATCGCTACGGAGGGTGACAATATGTATGGGTACATATTTATACTTTGTGGGGTAACTAAATAGACGGTTATGCTGTTTATTCCATCTAGCTACAATGTTCCGCACTGTGTATATATATTTATATATTTATGTGTACATATGTATATTCACTGCTCTTATTTTCTTATCTTCTAAATTATTGCTCTGAGTGTTGCTATCCCTGTGCTGTTGCAATCCTGGAATTTCCCCATTGTGGGACTAATAAAGGCTGATCTTAAATGACTCTGTTTTTTGAAAATGTTTAAACAGAGCATGGTTGATACAAGTGGTAGAATAATCCACTCAGCCATGCAGAGTCTTACCGGCAGTCTATCCAGTTGCCCAGGTTCATATAATGGTTTTGGTCTTGGTGTATAGAACCTTAGGTCATTTATGGTTATGGGCCTAGTTGCTAATACTACCATATTGTGCCTTAACATCAAGCAAACATGTGTACTGTAACATTGGCGATCTAGTGTGTTTTAACATCATGCAGCATTGTGTTTACCATTATGCAATATACCACAGTCAAGGTACCCAGCTAAGGTTAACCATCACCAGTAGAGTTCTGCTTTTTCCCGGGGGGGGTGGGGGTGGAATGTGGCATATTGGAATACCATCATGCACGTCGTGGACGTGGGGACGCACGTACGATGTGACATCATCATGCCGTGACTATACTAAAGCCTTATTCATGCTGCATTTCCCCTCTGGTCCGCTTTGGTCCATGTGCGCACTGGACTCATCCAAAGGGTTGTACATGCTCACATGCTACATGCCAAGGCGTTGTGCATGCTTACTTTTTTTGTCTACCAGGCCAAGCAGTTGAGGCATGCACACAACTGTTATTTGTAGTTTCACCCCAGCCCTATGGGTAGCACACATGTGCTAACATGCCAGTTTGTTCACCAGCTATAAACACGAGAGCGACACACATTTTTTTTTTGTAGCAACAACAATGGCGTTGTTTCAAAGAAAAGGAGGAATTACCGTTTTCCAGTGCTCTTCTCCACTCAAGCTGCTGCTGCTGCAAAAGGATTCATGTATGTTTATTCTCGTCTTCCATGTCCTCGTTGTCTTCCTTGTCTACTTTGTCTTGGTATGCTGTGCTGGTAGCGCCACCTGGTGAATGGGATGTTCAGTCTTGCGCTTGCGCTGTCAACGCATTAAGGTCATGGGCAGGCCGCACGGTCATAAAATCTGGGCTGCACGTGATCGTCTGCAGTAGAGCCCTGTGGACACTAGCGGACTGGAGACGATGACGTAGATTCCGTCACACAAGGTTTCCGGTTGCACGTACGCGAACAGTGGAGGTGCAGCATGAATCAGTTGTGACAGCACAGGGTCTCATTCTGACTCCGTCCGAAGTTCCTGGAGGGATACTGACCAGCAAGGAGGAGAGCGTTTCGGCCGAGGACTGACAGATTTCAGAGCTGTGTCACATTTACTTGAGTTCTTGAATGAAACAAAGGGATTTGCAAATCAACTAGCAGCATCTCCGGACGACGACGACAATGACGCTAGCTAAGATGCTAGCTAGGACGACGCTAGCTACCAGAAAAATCTTCAGACTAACATTCATCTCACGGCATTTTCACTAAGACTTACTCACCAGCGGATGAGCCTTGGATGACTCGAGCTGCTCCTGTGCGCCGTTGGGAGAGCTTCGGATTCATCGCCGGATTCATCGCTTTGAGTTCATCGCTAGCTAGGACGATGCTAGCTGGGACGACGCTAGCTGCCGAGGGAGCCTTGGTTTCACTGGCGGATTCAGCTGTCAGGTGGTGATCAAACTCTCACTAAATTTTATGACTGAAGAAATATCTAAGATAGCAAAACAACAAACTTTGCTTATTGGCCTTATGGACCAAATGCGTGAATTAAAGGCTGAAGTTATGGAAAAAGACAAGAAAATTAATTTCTTAGAAAGACGTGTGGATGAATTAGAACAGTATACAAGAATGGATGATGTCAATGTGAGTGGTCTTAACACCAGACACCGCTCCTATGCACGTGTGACAGCAGTTGATAATCAGGATGGGGAGGATGAGACATTGGCAGAATCACACACTCTTGAGCAGCAGGTATGAAATTTTTTCAACTCTAAAAACATTGTTGTGGACAATAAGACTATTTCAGCTTGCCACACGTTACCTAAAAAAGACAGTAAAGGAAAACCAGCGATCATCATCCGATTTGTCAACAGGAAAGCAAAAACTGATCTTCTGCGACAAGCAAGAAAACTGAGAAGAACGGCTGTCTATGTAAACGAACATTTAACAAAAAAGAACTCTGAAATAGCTAGACAAGCCAGAGCTCTCAGAAAACAGAGAAAAATACAGTCGACATGGACAAAGAACTGTAAGATGTGGATAAAACTGCTTGGAACTCCAGAAGAAGCTAAAGTAATAATGATTAGAGAAATGGAGGAATTGGACAAATTTAAACCTTAGCTCTGATGCATGAATAACAGTGCAGTATGATTATGAGTGGAGATTTTTGTGTTCTTTTTTCCTTTGTGTGTTTTTTTTTCTTCTCTTTTTTTTTCCTTTTGGTGTACATTGTTGACATAACTTATGATTAGTACTTTAACCAATCATCCTTCCTCATTTAATAATGAAAGTGTATTAGGGCAAATTGAAGCTGAAACCTTTGTTAATACTGAACAGCAACCACAAGATATTTTAGGAGATACTGACCCAGACAATAACTATTTTAATCATATTAACAATAAGTGTGCTTATTATGATGAACAACAATTAAATGGAATTATGAATTCGGATCCGACACTGACAATAATACATATTAATAGCAGGAGTCTTTATGCAAACTTTGATAGTATTAAGGAGTTTTTAAATCAATTTAACATCCCATTTAGGATTATTGCAATAAGTGAAACATGGATTAATGAAGAAAAAGATGTAAATTTTGAACTATATGGATATGAGATGTACATGTCACGAATGGCTCTTGTGAGCCATTAATAAGAGCCAAGGGCCAACCAGTGAGTTTGCGTAGTTTATTAATAAAGGGAGCAACAAAGGAAAAGAGTCTCGTGGGGCAAAACACAAATAATATAAGCGGTACACTTACGGATAACGATGAGGGAGGAGAGGAGGGCTGGAACCGGACGTAGGGACTCCAGCCTAATCCACAACGAGAGATATGTGTGGATAGCGTGTGGTCGCAGCCCTGAGCAAACAGGGCCGCTTCCTTATATAGTGGTTGACAGCGCCTCAGCTGATGAGAGGTAATTGGCCTCCAGCCATCCCGTGGAACTTGACAGCCGGAAGCCTGCTGAGACACTGTCATAACAAAAGCCAGGCTGAGAAGATGTATGGCCTGAGCGCAGACGACATCGGCGCTCAGACCATGTCAGTACCTCCCCCTCGAGGCCGGGTGTAGAACGGCCAGTAACACCCAAGCCCCCGCCCCCCTCCCCCCTGCCTAGGGTGGGCGGATGGGGCGCAGGCCAGGAGGGAGTGAGTCAGAAAAAGAGAAGAAAAAAAACCATGACAATGACAGGAAACAAACAAAGCAATTACAGAGTACGGAAGAAAAAAACCCCCCACAATACTCCATAAAATGCAGGCAATATATAGACCAGACCCTAAAAAAAAAGAATGCAACAACTGGAGGAGGCCTAGAAAGAAAACAAGGGCATACTAACAGTGATAAGGTGCATGAAACACAAAAACACGCTACCAGCGATGAGATTACACGAAATCATAATAACATACCCGTACATCCACCAAATTACAAAGGAACAGAGGGAAAAAACACAGGGATGACAGGCACAATTACACAGTTCGGGGGGCCTCCCCGCACCCAGCATCCAAACCGCCAACAGGGGTAAAGGGAAAAGTTCAGGCAGCCTACCCAAATCCCACGCCAGGAAAAACAGTGCTTCAGGTGGCCGGACCAGGCCGCCGAATAGAGAGTCCAGTGGGTCGGGTGGCCGGCCCAGAGAGCCAAATGGGTGCGGCAGTCCTTCTGGCGGCCGACCCGCATCACTCAGCCACCAGGACCGCAGGGAAGAGAAAGGCAACGGCTTCCCTCTAGAGGGAAATAGCGAGGGCGAGCCGGGCCAAATGTAAGGGGTCCAAGTGGCACCTGGTGGAGAAGTCTTGGGGGGAAAATGAGGGTGAAGCTGAAGAGGACGGTGATGGAGATGGGGAAGAAGATGAGCCGGTCCAGTGTCCGGTGGCAGGGGATCTGCAGCTCCCTCACCAAACTTGGATCCTGCTGGTGCTGCACCCTTGTCGGATCCCGATTGGGTCACGGTTGCACCCGCGTCAGACCCCGACTGGGTTGGCGCCACACCAGAACCGTCCTCCAACCCCGAACCCGGAACCTCTGGCACAGCGGGCGAAATCAGCTCCTCGCTGGCGACCCTGGGAGAAGGCTCGGGAGAGAGAGAAGAACCGGGATCAGGATCACCGGCAGCGCCAGAACCCGGCGAGACAAGCTCTGACGCAGCGGGCGGCTGCACCCGGCTTGTCTCCCCAAGAGACAGGCAAAAATGCTCTAGAATGGAAAGGAGAAAGACAATACAGAGCACTTGCCTGATCTCAGGTTCTGATGCCGTCCAGGACTCCGATGATCCGGGCTCAGACGGCAGGAGGTCGTCATCAGGCTCCCACTCAGCTACATCGGGCTCCGCAGCTGGCATGATGGTGTCCGCAGCCTAAGGATCCTCCGGCACTGATGTCCATGCCGACAGCCCAGACGGCGTGGTGGCAGGGGACCCTCGACCCGCTGGACCAGACTGCTCGTCCGTGGAGACCCGGGGACGCTTCCTTGTCGGTGCAGGTTCCACGCTGCAGTCCACTCTCCTCCTCCGCCCATGACGTGGCTGCGGGACCGGAACCAGGCTCTCCAGAACCGCAGGCCCCCTCCTCATCCGGCGACGTTGGCCTGGCATCGAGGACAGCAAAGCGGAGGGAGACACAGAGGATGCGGGATTAACAATTAAAGCCACAGCAGGTGGTGGGAGCTCGGGGGGCTGCGAACCCCGAACTCCAACCCCAAGAGTCTGACAAGGCAAATCACAATAATGAGAATGTGAATGAACTTTGACTTGCCTGTCTTCTGGAGGCAGGATGGTGCCTGCTGCAGCGGACGTTGCTCCTCCCTTTCCCCGCCGGATGGTGACAGAGGGCCCCCTGGGAGGACGAGGGGGAGCCGCTCGCGGAGGTTCCGGGATGGAGCTCGCCGAAACAGGACCCCAGGCACACACAGCAGCCGGGAAAGGCGTCGAGGAGGAGGGGGCGACAGCCGAAACGAACCGGGCACGGAGCGCTGACAGGACAGCAGGAGAAGATGGCCCGGGGGGAGAAGCTGTGGGGATTCCCCTCTGACGAGGCACAGGAGTGACAGCTGTGTGGGGGATTGAGCCCTTGCGGCGACCCGGAACTGGATCCGGACGGGATACAGCCTGAGGTTGATGGTGGTGGTGACGACGGTTTCTGGCAGAGGGCAAGGCGAAGGTGAGGTCCGGGAATCGCCGCTCCTGTGCGGAGACAAAGGCGAGAAGGTCGGCGAACTCAGGAAAGTCACTTAACCCGGGATTCCTCTTCACCAGTCTGACTGCCGCCATCACATGCTTAATGATTTCAGAAGGATGCACAGTGGAGCAAGCAGCAGCCACTCGGTCCCAGATGTTAATTGCTGTCAGCTGCAGCTCCTCTGGGGGAATCCCAACTGACGTCATGCTCGATGGGGAAAGACCTCTGGATGGTGCGAACTCCCGGGCCGGAATGGAGGCAGGAGCGGGATCCCGAAGCGAGGGGCAACGATTCCTCCTCTTTGGCTTCCTGCTGGGATTTCCCTCCAGCCCACAGAGTATCTTGCGCTGTGTGGCGATGTCATCTCTCCACACGCTGACTTCAGGGTGGTTAGCGAAGCGGGGGAGATGATTAAGAATATCCTCAGCTTGGTCCAGGTACCGGTGCACGTCGCTGCTGAAGTCAAGGAGGGAGGCGGTGATGAGGATTTCATCGACACACTTGAGGGCATCTGCCAGATCGTCACTCTGACTCTGAGTGCGGGCCCTCCATGACGGCATATCTCCAGCACGGTACCCAGACAGGTAGGAACAACAGTCCAATTAATGCAAAACTCACGGTGGCTGGCAACTCACTGGCTGCGACCTACTGTCACGAATGGCTCTTGCGAGCCATTAATAAGAGCCAAGGGCCAACCAGTGAGTTTGCGTAGTTTATTAATAAAGGGAGCGACAAAGGAAAAGAGCCTCGTGGGGCAAAACACAAATAATACAAGAGGTACACTTACGGATAACGATGAGGGAGGAGAGGAGGGCTGGAGCTGGATGTAGGGACTCCAGCCTAATCCACAACGAGAGATACGTGTGGATAGCGTGTGGTCGCAGCCCTGAGCAAAAAGGGCCGCTCCCTTATACAGTGCTTGACAGTGCCTCAGCTGATGAGAGGTAATTGGCCTCCAGCCGTCCCGTGGAGCTTGACAGCTGGAAGCCCGCTGAGACCCTGTCATAACAAAAGCCGGGCTGAGAAGATGTACGGCCTGAGCGCAGACGACATCGGACAATGTCAGTACACACAAAATAGGAAATGTAAAAGTGGTGGTGGGGTAGCACTGTATGTTGATAGAAAATTAAAAAGTAAAAAAAGTGGACAGCATGACATCAACAGTGAATGAAAGTATGGAATGTTTAACAATTGAGATTATGATGGAAAATAGAAAAAACATAATAGTAAGTTGTATATATAGAGCACTGGGATCTGATATGGAAAAATTTAGAAATGGGATGGAAAAGATGTATACAAAAATAAGACAAAAAGATATCTTTATTTGTGGTGACTTTAATATAGATTTAATGAAAACAAAACAACATAAACCAACTGAAGATTTCTTAGATACAATGTATAGCTTAACCTTATTTCCAAAGATTACAAAACCTACGAGAATAACGACACACTGTGCTACCTTGATAGACAACATTTTTACCAATGTTATTGAATATAATATGGTGAGTGGTATACTAATAAATGACATTAGCGACCACCTGCCTGTATTTTTTTCTTTAGACGTTAATTATGGGGTTAATGAGAGTAAGAATAATAATAAACAATGTAAAAAGATTATTTATAAAAGAATACGAACAGAAGATAGAATCCATGCTTTAAAAGAAGACTTAATGTTACAGAATTGGGATGTTGTGTATAGAGAAAAAGAAGTGGACTTAGCATATGATAAATTTATTGATATATTTAAATCGTTATATGATAAAAACTGTCCAATTAAAGAAATTAATAAAAAACATAAATACAAAAATTGCCCATGGTTAACCAGGGGGCTACAAAATGCTTGTAAAAAGAAAAATTATCTCTATAAAAATTTCATTAAATTAAGGACCAAAGAATCTGAAAAAAGATATAAAACATATAAAAATAAATTAACTGAAATAATAGAAACTCGTAAAAAATTATATTATAGGAAAATGTTAAACGAAAATAAAAATAATATAAAAGGAGTCTGGGATATATTAAATAAATTAAGGAAAAATTGAACTAAGAAAATGATATATCCAGAGTATTTTACTGATAATTGTGGTGATAATTATGATAAGAACATGGTAGTAAATAAAATGAATAATTTTTTTGTAAATGTTGGACTAGAGTTGGCAGCAAAAATTCCAAACCAAGGAAGAGACACCATGAGTGAAACATTGATTGGAAATAACTCTTGGTCAATCTTTCTCTCAGCGGTGGATGAACTAGAGGTAAAATCTGTTGTTGAAAAGAGTAAAAATAAATTATCTACTGATTGTGATGGTGTTGATATGGCACTAGTAAAAAGAACTGTTGATGGCATATTAAAACCATTTACATATATTTGTAATCTATCATTTCAAACTGGCTCATTCCCTCAGAAAATGAAAATAGCAAAAGTAATGCCATTATTCAAGCAAGGAAATAAACACCACTACACAAACTACAGACCAGTATCGCTCCTCCCACAATTTTCAAAGATTCTGGAAAAACTTTTCAACAACAGATTAGAGGACCTTTTAAATAAACATGATGTGCTTAATCAGAATCAATATGGATTTAGAGCAAAGAGTACAACATCGTTGGCGATAATGGAAGCAACAGAGGAAATAATAAATGCATTAGATCAACGAAACTATGCAATTGGTGTATTTATAGATTTTAGAAAAGCATTTGATACAATAAATCATTCAATACTTCTTGATAAACTGCAAATGTATGGTATTAGGGTAATGGCTCTGAATTGGGTTACAAGTTATTTATCTGAGAGACAACAGTTTGTGAAAATGGGAGAATATCTGTCTGGGTGTATGGGAATTGCCTGTGGGATCCCCCAGGGGTTAGTATTGGGCCCCAAATTATTTAACATATATATAAATGATATATTCCAAGTTTCTAAATTATTAAAAATAGTATTATTTGCTGATGATAATAATATATTTTATTCTGGAAATAATTATAATCAACTAATCCATACTCAAAATAATGAATTAAATAAGCTTAAAAAAATGGATGGATTGTAATAAATTATCACTAAATATAGATAAAACTAAGGTAATGGTATTTGGTAATTGTAAAAATAAAGAAGATATACATATTCATATAGATAATGTAATTATTGAAAATGTTAAGGAGATTGTTTTTGGGTGTAATACTAGATGATAAAATTAGTTGGAAACCACATGTCAGATACATACAAAATAAAGATGCAAAAAATATTGCAATTATAAATAAAATTAAGCAAGTCCTAGATTACAAATCACTTCATATCTTGTATTGCTCATTAGTCGTAGGTCCTTCCTACCAATGGCTGTCAGACTGTACAACCTAAGCAGGGCTGCTCGCAGAGATAGCAAAAAGACGTAACAAACTAATAGTTTTTTGAATGCAAAAGATGCAATAGACTTACACAATGGTCCCCTCCGGCATACAACTAGGAAAATACCGGTCGCTATGGAGGGTGAGAATATGTATGGGCACATAATCATACCATGTAGGATAACTAAGTAGACGGTTATGCTGTTTCATTCCATCTAGCAACAATGCTCTGCACTGTGTGTGTTTATATATTTACATATTTATTCCATCTAGCTACAATGCTCAGCACTGGGTGTGTTTATATATTTATATATCTACATATTATTCCATCTAGCTACATTGCTCCGCACTGTGTGTGTTTATATACTTGCATATTTATTCCACCTAGCTGCAATGCTCCGTACTGTGGGTGTTTATATATTTACATATTTATTCCATCTAGCTACAATGCTCTGCACTGTGTGTTCATATATTCATATATTTATTCCATCCAGCTACAATGCTCTGCACTGTGTGTCTGTGTGTGTGTGTATATATATATATATTTTATAGTAATACGTACATATGTATATTAGCTGCTCTTGCTTGCTTGTTTTTTTTTTTTTGTTTTTTTTTCTTGCCTTCTGATTGTTGCTCTGAGTGTTGCTATCCCTGTGCTGTTGCAATCCTGGAATTTCCCCGTTGTGGGACTAATAAAGGCTTATCTTATCTTATCTTATCTTAGTACTTCCATACTTGACCTATTGTATAGAGGTCTGGGGTAACAATTATAAAAGTACATTTAATTCATTGCTAATATTACAAAAAAGGGTAGTCCGTGTTATACACAAAGTCGGGTATCTTGAACATACTAATTTATTGTTTATACATTCAAAGTTATTGAAATTACGGGATCTGGTTGATTATTATACAGCACAATTAATGTTTCAAGTCAGTAAAAACCTTTTGCCACACAATATACAAAATCTTTTCAGTGAGAGAGAAGGGAAATATAATTTACGGGGTAACACAAAATTTAAAATGCACTTAGTAAAATCTACTAGGAAGGGTTTTTGTGTGTCTGTGTGTGGGGTAAAATTGTGGAATGGGTTGGGGGAGAAACACAGGCAATGTCAAAACATCCATATATTTAAATCAATATATAAAGAAATTATTTTTGAGCAATATAAAAATAAAGGGCAGTAATATTACAATGTGTCTTCAATGAAGAAAGGTTGTTATTGTGTGTTATTGTGTTATGGTGATTGTGATGGTGAGGATGTTGTCTGTGTTTGTGTTGAACATACCAGAAGTATTTATTTATTATTGTTACAATTATTGTTGGATATTGGTACTGTTGTCAATGTGGACTGTCGTTATTGTGTCATTTCTGTTGCATAATTTGACTATGGCGTGTATTATGGTGAATGTGGTTGTGGGCTGAATGATGACTAAGAGTGATGTTGTAATTTGTTGGGTATGGAAGAGGGGTGGGACGAAACAAGCACTGGCTTCTTCCCACTCCTTTTGAACATTTTATTTTTTGGCGTGATTTTTGTTTTAAATTCTTTTTTTTCTTTTTGTCGGAATGTTGAAATAAATAAAATCAATCAGTCAATCAATCCAGCTTAAGGGGCTAATGACGGGAGACACAGTCTTTGGTGCTCCGCCTTCAGCCTGTAACTGCCTGTACCACACTCTCTTGCTGTTAGCTTGTTACACGTGCTCTTAGCTAGTTCAATAAAGCTAACCCTCAACACAGAGAATGTGTTCACTGGTCTCTTCATCCAGACATAACAGGGCCCATATGGGCTTGCTGGCTGGATAATTAGCTGTTATTTGGTGTGTGAACAGATTACTAATATTGTGGAGTGTGTGAAATCAGAAGCAGATACATTTCAAATGATTTATTGCACACTCACATCTCACGAGCACAGAACAGAATGAACTTTTTATCAGAGACTCTCCTCTTAAGTTTCATGGCATTACATCACACACAACAGGACATTTGCATCACACTGCATTCAACCCCTTACATCCTTGACTCCTTCCTGCTATCTCACCAGGAGCCTCCTGCTCTTTGATCTCCCATGCTTATCCACTGTCTCCTGTCTGAGATGCTAGAAATCTGGCTCTCCCAAGGTGCTACAAATACCCCCCCCCCCCAGCATCTTAGATAGGACCATAGAATAACAGTCTACATGCTGTGATAGAACAACAGAACATCAGTCCACATGCTGTTTGGGCTTCCGTCTCCTCCCGTATCTGCTGTAACTGGGTTTTACCGCCTCCGCAGCGCTGTTGTGCCGGTGGGAGGCTGCTGGGAGGTGGGCCACTTCGGTCTGTCCATGTGGCTGCTCTGGCGAATCGTTTCCCTGGGGAGCTCTCCGTGGGGGTCTTCCACGCTGAGGGGCCCTAGCCAACAGCACTTGCTCGTCCGCCACAACGAAAGCGGGTTTGAGTCTGTCTATGCCAATTTTTTCCCTCCTACCCCCCAAGTCTAGCAAAAAATGCTTATCCCCTGTTTCCAACACTCTGAACGGTCCATCATAGGGTGGGCGCCATGGAGGGCGGTGGGCATCGTGTCTGACAAACACGAACTCCGCGCTCTTCAAGGTTTTAGGCACAAAAACACACGGAAAACTGTGGTGGGCAGGGCCCGGCAGCGTGCCTGTGTTTGCGCTACGCTGCAAAAGCTGAGATGAGGAGCTGCCCGGACGCAGGATTATCTGGTAGAAATTCCCCGGGCAGCCGTAGTGGCTGCGTAAAAACGAGCTCTGCCGGGGAAGCTTCTAGATCCTCTTTCGGCGCGGAGCGCAACCCCAATAAAACCCACGGCAGCCTGTCTACCCAATTTGCATCCGTCAATGAAGCCCTGAGTGCTGCTTTCAGTGATCTATGAAAACGCTCGCATAACCCATTGGCCTGTGGGTTGTATGCAGTTGTGCGGTGAATTGTAACACCCAGGCTGTGGGCCATCGCAGACCAGAGTTCGGAAACAAATTGAGGGCCTCTGTCGGACGTAATGTCCGACGGGACTCCAAAACACTCCACCCATGCTGTTAAAAAAGCGCGCGCTACGTCTGCGGACGTGGTTGCCGCCAGCGGAACCGCTTCTGGCCAGCGCGTGGTGCGGTCCACCATTGTCAGGAGGTGCGTGCACCCCTGTGATGGTGGGAGGGGGCCCACGAGGTCCACGTGAACGTGGTCGAACCTCTTAGCCGGAATACGAAACGGCTCCAAGGGAGCCTTCGTGTGTCTGTGTACCTTGGCTCGTTGGCACGCCACGCAGGCTGCAGCCCACTCTTTCACTTGTTTGCGTAGGCTCGGCCACACAAACTTCCTCCCACCATTTTGACCGACGCGCGCACTCCTGGGTGCGCCAGAGTGTGAACTGACTAAACACGAGGCGGCGCCACGCAGCAGGGACCACGGGACGCGAGCGACCCGTGGAGACATCGCAGATTGGGGGGGGCATGCCATCTTGCAGCACCCTGCTCTCCAGCCTTAACCCTGTTGGTCCAGACTGGAGCGCGCGCACGTCTGCATCGCTAATCTGCTCCGCGGCCATGGCTGCGTAATCTATCCCCACGCAGACCGGGGCCACCATGGCGCGCGAGAGGCAGTCCGCCACTACATTCAGTTTATCCGACACATGCTGAATATCGGTAGTAAACTCTGAGATCGCGGCCAGCTGTCTCTGCTGCCAGCCCGACCACGGTTCTGAAACCTTGGTCATCGCGAATGTTAGCGGCTTGTGGTCCATGAACGCGGTGAAGCTGCGCCCTTCCAGCCAGAACTGGAAGTGGCGAATGGCCAGGTGGAGAGCCAGCAACTCTCTGTCGAACGCACTGTATTTACGTTCGCTGTCGTGCAAAGTTCTGCTGAAAAAGGCAAGCGGCTGCCAAGCCCCGGCGATGCGCTGCTCCACAACAGCCCCTATGGCCACGTCTGAAGCGTCGGTGGTGAGCGCTATGCGGGCCATCGGGTCTGGATGTGCTAGCAGTGCGGCATTTGCCAGGGCTGCTTTAACTTCCGAGAACGCCTGCTCTCACTCCGGGGTCCATTCGACCCTATCCACGGGTTTCTGTTTTTTGAGCGCGGCGTACAATGGTTGCATGAGCTGCGCCGCGCAGGGAAGGAAATGGTTATAAAAGTTCACCATTCCCAAAAATTCTTGCAGCGCCCTGACCGTTTGAGGCTGGGGAAAATCCGCCACGGCGCGCACTTTGTCGGGCAGCGAGATCGCTCCTTCTGGAGAGACGCGGTGCCCCAAAAAATCAATCTCCATTACGCCGAACTGGCATTTCGCCGGGTTGATTATTAACCCGTGCTCCTCCAACCTCCGGAAAACCGTCGTGAGGTAGGTTTCGTGTTCGTCTTCGGACGCGCTGGCTACCAGGATATCATCCAGGTAGACGAACATGAATGGGAGATCGCGCAGCACTGCATCCATCATGCACTGGAACGTCTGTGCCGCTCCTTTTAACCCAAATGGCATGCGCAGGAACTCGAATAGACCGAACGGAGTTATTACCGCTGTTTTGGGTACGTCCTCAGCGCGCACTGGGACTTGGTGGTAACCGCGGACCAGGTCTATTTTGGAAAAAATGCGTGACCCGGCGAGGTGAACGGAAAAATCCTGTATGTGGGGAATCGGGTAGCAGTCGTGCGCCGTGGCGTTGTTCAACCTGCGGAAATCACCACACGGTCGCCACGATCCCTCAGCCTTAGGGACCATGTGTAGCGGGGATGCCCATGGGCTGTTCGAGCGCCTGATGATGCCCAACCTTTCCAGGTTGGCGAACTCCTCGCGCGCTATGGCCAGTTTAGCTGCGTCCAAGCGCCGAGGTCTTGCAAAAACGGGCGGCCCGGTGGTGGTGATAAAGTGCTCCACCCCGTGTTTAGCGATGGCCGCGGAAAACGTCGGGACCGTGAGTGCTGGGAACTGAGTGAGCAGTGTGTGGAACTTATCGCCTGTAGCTGTGACGTTGGCTTGTGCTGTTGGCTGGGTCACTCGAGCTATACAGGGGAGAGAGTCAAAGGACAGTGCATTAACCAAGCGCCTGTTAGCAACATCAACCAATAAACCATGTGCACACAGAAAATCAGCCCCCAGTATATGGTAATTCAGTGCTGCTATGACAAAAGTCCACTCA
This sequence comes from Pholidichthys leucotaenia, assembly GCA_020510985.1. Taxonomy (NCBI): domain Eukaryota; kingdom Metazoa; phylum Chordata; class Actinopteri; order Cichliformes; family Pholidichthyidae; genus Pholidichthys; species Pholidichthys leucotaenia. The sequence goes on from CM035843.1 coordinate 264,075,590, forward strand.
TATGTACGGCCGTGTAGAGATAAGAGCAGAGTCCTCTCACCAAAGGTCTTAATATCCGAGCCGTTTGCTGCCAACATCCCAGGGCCGCTAGATCCTGCCAGCCGGTCAGTGTAGGTCGGCCGGATGAAGCTCTTCTGGGCTCCAGTGTCCACGAGGAAACGCCTCCCCGAGCGTGCGTCCATTAGATAGAGCAGCTTGTTCTCTTCACCGAGGGTCACTGCTGCTACCGACCCCCGGCCTTGGCGTTTTCCCGAGCGCTGGAATTGGCACGGTGGCACACATCTGCGTGCGTTCTCTCCGAAGTGGCGGTGGTAGGAACAGAGCGTGTCTCTCTGGCGCTCCTTGATCCCCGCTGCTGCTACCGTCGGTGGCTCCTCGCCTCCTCTGGTCGTCTCGCTGGGCTCCTTTGACTGTGATCGCCCTGGTGGTGATGATGATCCAGTCTGCCTCCTGGGCTAGCGCACGGTAGTCTCGCGTGGCCAGCCACAGCGAATTGGCCAGAACCGCTCTTGCTACTGTTGGAAGGTTCCAGAGGAAGAGGTGGGCAAACAGAAAGTGCCCGTCGTCCGTGCCCATTAACACCAGCATCTTCTCCATCAGGTCTACGGCTGAACCATCTCCTAGCTCGGTCCACGTCAGGAGCCTCTCCGCTCTCTCACAGTCCGAGAACGTGTAGCGCTGGATGAGCGCAGCCTTGAGCGCCTCGTATCTGTTGCTGGCTGGTGGCTGATCGAGCAGGCTCGCTACCTGTTGAGCTGTGCGGGCGTCGAGCGCTGCGACCACATGGTAGAATCTGATATCATCTGCCGTTACTCCCCGGAGGGCGAACTGGGCCTCGGTGAGGTGGAACCAAGAGCGCGGGTTGTGCTGCCAGAAATCCGGTAGCTTGACTGCAACCGCACACGCGTGGCTGGAGGTTCCAGTCCGGGCTGTCTGTGGGATGGCTGCCGCCTCGCTGTAGCTTCCTGACTGGGCCGGCTCCGGGGATCTTGCCTCGTGTTCCATAATACGTCTTGGGTCACCAGTGTGGGGTGTGTGAAATCAGAAGCAGATACATTTCAAATGATTTACTGCACACTCACATCTCACGAGCACAGAACAGAATGAACTTTTTATCAGAGACTCCTCTTAAGTTTCATGGCATTACATCACACACAACAGGACATTTGCATCACACTGCATTCAACCCCCTACATCCTTGACTCCTTCCTGCTATCTCACCAGGAGCCTCCTGCTCTTTGATCTCCCATGCTTATCCACTGTTTCCTGTCTGAGATGCTAGAAATCTGGCTCTCCCAAGGTGCTCCAATATCATACTAACTTACCACGAGAAGAAAAAAATGATAACAGTGAGGCTTCAAACAGCAGGACAAAGAAACAGTGGTTTAATGTTTTATGATTATGTTGGAAACTGACTTTTTATTAGTACAAATATCAGATGCTTGTTTTTATTAGAGAAATATCCCTTGCATTAGCAAAAAGTGAATGTATGGTTGTTCACAGGTTTTATATACTTCCTTCAGTCCTTTGTACAGACTGTATTAACCTTGTCTTGTACTGGAGCTTTAAAGGGAGATTCTTGTTACCAACATACTCTCTCTGCTTTGTGGAATGAAGCAAAGATTTTTGGGGCTCATACACATCTCCTCCAGCTGATTTTACTAAGCTCAGATCAAAGCGCACACTGCTTAAAAACCTGATGAGTTCGCAGTTTGTGGAGTTGATCTTAAAGTGCACACTGCTGGAAAAAACTTCAGCGCAAACTTGGTATAACACACATAATCTATGCTGCTTTGGGTTTTATTACCATTGCCGAAGGTTGTTAAGATATAGGTAGGATTTTTATGTCTGTCTGTTTTTCTCATCTTTAAAATAAGAACGGCTGCAGATAGGGTTGTCAGCTTTCTCGCAGCCAAATAAGGGACAGAGGGTTTTAACTATTGCTTGGTGCCACAATGTTGTGGACATTAGTATTGTCATAATACTGGGATTTTTTTTTAACTTTGATAATACCTTCAAAATACTGTTATTCAATGGCATGTTTAATACTACAAGGGAAAAATACCACAGTGTACACCTAGAAATTTCAGATTTTAGAGAATGCAGAATTTCAGTTTAAAAATGTGTAACAGCTATGTTTTTAATAATGAATTGCATTTATATACCACTTTTCATGACACCCAAAGACACTTTAAAATGAGTCCATTTGCGGCGGCATGAAATAAAGCGGCGTTGTTGGAGGTTTTAAGTAGAGTTTTATTATCATACCGCCGTCACGAGCTCCGCTCCCGGCGCCGTGCATGTGCGCCGAGAGCGAGCCCACGGCTCTCAGAGAAGGAGAGGGGAGGCGGACACGTGTGTGTCCTACAGCAGAGGTTGAGAGAGAGAGAAGGTGTTACAGAACCTGTGCAGTATTTATACCCAACTCAAACAATACATCAAAGCAGTGTCACCGCGGTTGGTCTGATCAAAGGGACTGCAGAACAGGCATGAGATATTTGCATTTGTGAGACATACATCACAATAGGCAGATTTGCTCGACTCTGCTCTAGCTGCAGAACAAAGAGGTTAACAGGCACATCTACATATTGGTCTGAGTCTCTAGGTCACAGTAAGGACAGGACGCATGAACACAATGCATGAGAGGCAACATAAACATCACAAGGCATGAATGGCACATTACGTCTCAGTAGTGTAGCGGAAAAAACCAGGAGTAGCGAGTTGTCTGTCGTTAGTCTGTTTGTGGAGGGTTTCCCAAACCGCCACAGCTCCCCCCCAGAGGGCTCGGCAGGTGGTCGAGACCTCGATAGTGCAGCTTGGGCAGCGAGCAGGGAAAAGCTCTGTGCAGGAGGGGGTGGAGGGGGGTGGGGGTAGTAAAAGCCGGCCGGAGACAATGAAAACGTATGGGCCGCGCAAATATTGCTTATGGGTCCGCAATGTCGAAGGGCTGGTCCCGTTGAATGTGCAGAGGTCCACAAGAAGAAAAATTAGTCACTGGCTCCTCCCGCGATTAAGTCCTGCAAGGATTAATAGCGGCCGTGAAGAAAAGACGAGGCTGCTTGGCGGCTGTGATGAGAGCAGAGGGACTGGCATGTTGACTTTAGGTGCGGGCACAGCCTTAAAGTCCTCGGGGATCGCAAAACTGCTGAATTCCCCATGTGTGCCGTGGCTGAGACTATTAACAAATCCTTCGAGCATGCTGCATGCGTGCCTCAGGTGAGCGAGCAGCCCTGAAGGGCAGCGGCGAAGGAGGAAGGCAGTCTGTGGAGCCGTATGTGTCCCGTGCGTGGTGCGCCGTGCCCGTGACTCCCCGGTGCGTGTGCCGGGGTCCCGTGCGTGGGTGGGCTGCTGGAGAGGAGAACCAGGGTCAGGGAGCTTGCTGGAGATCATCCCTGTTGTCTGTTAGAGCGGTGAAGGAAAGTAGACGCTCTGTCACTCGCTCGGTCATGGTGCGTTCAGGTCCACGTGTGCTCCGTCGGCCATGGGGATCGCCGTCATGGAGAGGGGACGAGGTGCATGCGCTCACGGTGTGGAGGAGCTGTGAGCGCGGCCGGTCCAGCGTGGATGTGCCGATCTAGGCGTGCAGATCTCACCATGAAACGTTGCTCAGCTTTCCCGGTCGTGGGTGTTCTCCATGGAGTTTCGCCTGGACACTCCGCGTTGAGGTCTCCCTGAAGCAGAAGGGAGGGCAGATCAGTCAGGCTGCCGCGTTCGCTTGTCGTCGGAGAATCACCGCCGGGTGTTGCGTTCGCTGGCAGCGTGTTCGTTTCAGCGTCGGGTCACCAGTGCGGCGGCATGAAATAATGCGGCGAAGTTGGAGGTTTTAAGTAGAGTTTTATTATCATACCGCCGTCACGAGCTCCGCTCCCGGCGCCGTGCATGAGCGCCGAGAGCGAGCCCACGGCTCTCAGAGAAGGAGAGGGGAGGCGGACACGTGTGTGTCCTACAGCAGAGGTTGAGAGAGAGAGAAGGTGTTACAGAACCTGTGCAGTATTTATACCCAACTCAAACAATACATCAAAGCAGTGTCACCGCGGTTGGTCTGATCAAAGGGACTGCAGAACAGGCATGAGATATTTGCATTTGTGAGACATACATCACAATAGGCAGATTTGCTAGACTCTGCTCTAGCTGCAGAACAAAGAGGTTAACAGGCACATCTACATATTGATCTGAGTCTCTAGGTCACAGTAAGGACAGGACGCATGAACACAATGCATGAGAGGCAACATAAACATCACAAGGCATGAATGGCACATTACGTCTCAGTAGTGTAGCGGAAAAAACCAGGAGTAGCGAGTTGTCTGTCCTTAGTCTGTTTGTGGGGGGTTTCCCAAACCGCCACACCATTATTCATTCACTTGGCAAAGTCTACGCACGAGTTGTTCTCGTTCGTCTACAGAAGCTTGCCGAACGTGTCTACCCCGAGTCTCAGTGTGGCTTCCGCGCTGAGCGATCGACGGTAGACATGATATTCTCCATCCGCCAACTCCAGGAGAAATGCAGAGAACAGAACATGCCTCTGTACATCGCCTTCATCGACCTCACCAAAGCGTTCGATCTGGTCAGCAGAGAGGGCCTTTTCAAGATCCTGCCAAAGATAGGATGCCCACCAAAGTTGCAAAGCCTCATCGAATCGTTTCACACCAACATGCAGGGGATAGTGCAGCATGATGGCAACGTCTCAGAGCCATTCAACATACGCAGCGGAGTGAAACAGGGCTGTGTACTTGCGCCAACCCTCTTTGGGATTTTCTTTGCTATGCTCCTGAGGCATGCCTTCAGCACAGCAACAGAGGGAATCTACCTGCACACAAGATCTGACGGCAGGCTTTTCAACCTCGCCCGCCTGAAAGCCAGAACCAAAGTACGCGAGGCTCTAATCAGAGACATGCTGTTCGCAGACGACGCTGCAGTCGCAACCCACACACAGCAGGAGCTTCAGACCCTGATGGACCGCTTCTCCCAGGCATGCAAGGACTTCGGGCTTACCATCAGCCTGAAGAAGACTAACGTCTTGGCGCAAGGCACGGAAGCACCACCAACCATCACCATTGATGACTACAAGCTGGAGGTCGTGAATCAGTTCACGTACCTGGGGTCCACGATCAGCAACAACCTCTCCCTTGATACAGAGATCAACAAGAGGATTGGAAAATCAGCCTTCACACTCGCTCGCCTCACCACACGAGTGTGGGAGAATCCCAAACTCTCTGTCAAGATGAAAATGGCAGTGTACAACGCCTGCGTCATCAGCACACTGCTCTATGGGAGTGAGACGTGGACAACATATGCCCGGCAGGAAAAGAGACTGAACTCCTTCCACTTGCGCTGCATTTGCCACATCCTGGACATATCCTGGCAGGACAAAGTGCCCAACACAGAAGTTCTGTCCCGCGCCGGCCTTCCCTCCATGTTCACTCTACTCAGGCAGCGCAGGCTCCGCTGGCTAGCCCACGTTCACCGTATGGAGGATGGCAGAATCCCCAAAGACGTCCTCTATGGAGAACTGGCAACTGGCAGGAGAGACGTTGGCCGCCCACAGCTGCGCTTTAGAGACGTCTGCAAGAGAGACATGAGGGCCCTGGATATCAACACGGAGCGCTGGGAGGACCTTGCAACGGACCGCTCCAAATGGAGAGGCACCCTGACCAGACAGCTCAAGGCGGGTGAAGAGAGACTGACTGCTGCAGCAGATGAAAAAAGGACCCGCAGGAAGAACCGCCACAGACCCAGCAGCACGGAGACCACCCACAAGTGTGACCTGTGTGACAGGGACTGTCATTCGCGCATCGGCCTGTTCAGCCACAGGCGGTGCTGTTCCAGCAGAGTAGACGTTTAGGATTCTCTTCCATGGTCATCATAGACCGACGGAGGCCGACGACGATATACCACCGACAATGATAGTGGTAAGCTACCTCTGTAGCCACAGCTGCCCTGGGGCAGATTTAGGGAAGCATGGCTGTCAATCCATGCCAATGGGCACTTCGACCACCACCAAACATTTAATCACATTCATACATCTGTGTCATGAACCATGAATACACTGGAGGCAAAGTGGGTAGTGTCTTGCCCAAGGACACAACAGCAAGGTGGGGGAGTGGGATTCGAACCACAAACCCTCCAGTTATTGGGCATCCTGCTCTACCTCCTGAGTCACTACGGCTTCGTTTTTGTTTCTCTTTGAGAAATAATGCAACTTTGAGCTAGAAAACACAACTACACTGCAAAAAGTCAAATATAAGTAAAATGAAATAAATTAAGGCTGTTTGCTTGTTTTTTTGTCTGACAAGATATTTATTCTTGCTGTGCAGTTTATGTGTAAGAAAATTTTACATGCTTTCCAATAGTTTTAACTTGTTTTATGCAATTTAATAAGTCACATTTTCTTGCTGTGTTGGCAGATAATTTTACTTAAACAAAAAAAATTCTGGCAATAGATGATTCTAGTTAAAATTTGAAAAAATTATCTGCCAACAAAGTAAGATTAAATTACTTAAAACAAGTAAAAACTTTCAGAAAGCAAGTAAAATCTTACAGAAAACTGCACAACAAAAAAAAATTCTTGTCTTGTCAAAATTATCTTGTGAGAGAAAAACAAGCAGAAAGCATTGATTTAGGATGTTTTATCTTACTGAGATTTGGTGCGAAGGTGCTGTGATTGGTTAATTTTGAACACAGCCACATCCCGTGTTATAAAAGGGTGTGCATATTTATGCAGATAGGTTATTGTGAGTTTTTTATGTTTTATTTTTCCCCTTAAAAAATATCAATTTGTTTTTCAATTGGGTTGTACAGGTTATAGGTCACATTAAGGGTGGAAAAAGTTTTGAAATAATTTATCTTGGTCGCATTTTTTTACATCACAAAAACCTGGCATTTGAACAGGGGTGTGTAGACTTTTTATATCCACTGCAGCTAAGGCTAACAAACTTCGGCTACGTGCTATACTAATACATAGCCTCGGCAAGGAGGAACAGCGCATGTTCAGAATACTGGACTCAGCGGACATCTACAGCAAATGTGTCGCCTTATTTGCCGGGCATTTTGAGACGCCCGAGAGTGTGTTGGCATGAAGGATTAGATTTCGCCAATGCCCACAGGGAGCGGGAGAGACGGCTCAGCAATTCGTCGCCAACCTCAGCTGTCTGGCGAGTACATGCAGGTTTGCACAGCTAGAAGATGAGATGGTACGGGACCAGCTAGCAGAGCACACCACCAACCTGCACCTGCAGGAGAAGCTGTTAATGGAGCCGGACAACCTGCCGCTGGTGAAGGCGGTGCAGTTAGCATTCCAGTTGGAGGCTGCTGACCAGCTAACATCACAGCTAGGAGCTTCGAAACAATAAACCCTGCTAGCTCATGCAGTTACCCCGGCAGAAGAGCCCATTGACACCCTGACCATTTTGGGGGACACCAAAGTGAACACCACGGAACAACAGGACATCATGGAACAACAAACGTGTGGTAATTGTGGTTCCTCTGTACACTGAATGTGTGTGCGCTCCTTCCCGGCCAGGGGGCCGGGCATAAAGTATTGATTTAGGATGTTTTATCTTTCTGAGATTTCCTTTTTTATAGTGTGACAGATACTGCCTTTGGCATAAAATTACATCAGTGAAATATTTCTGATTCAAACAATGCACAGCAGCAGCAATGAAAAACCTGCACAAGGTGGCTAGAAAGCACTGCAAATAGCATGTCTTACCTTTTTAGAAGTCTTTCTTCTGGCCTTCTTTAAAGAAAAATCCTTCATTATGTCCTTTAAGTCCAGCTCATGAATATTGTCATACTCTATGGATGCATGCTTGATCCAGTCTTCTTTTTTTTTACCAAGTTCTATCATGCTTTGGCTGCACACTGCTCTTTCTCCCTCACTAATTAATCTCATTCTTTTCAGCTGTACTCACCATCTGCAAGTAACCAGCAGACTCTTTAAATAGCTCCAGTGTCCTTCACTCCTCAGCAGATCGTTGATGACTTCAGCCTTGCCTTGAGACGTGTATGCAGCCAACTCCTCTCCTCCAACGCACCTAAGGAAAAGAAAGGTTTTTGGAAAAAGAAAGTCTTTTTGTCCCCCTCTCCTCTCTCCGGGATCTGGAGAAATGCATGGTAGGGACGCTCGCATAGGAGGTGGAGCAGAAGGTTTGGGCAGCACTCAAGACCCAGCCCGATCTGGGAAGGGGTAGGTCCGGAGGGTTGTGTGTTCGTACCTCCTACACTCAAGAGAGAGGTCATTGACTGGCTGCACACGTCCCGGCTTACCTGTCATCCAGGGGTGGCCAGAACCCTGGCTCACCTCAAACGCACCTTTTGGTGGCCCTCCATGAGCAAAGATGTCCAGGAATACATTAAGGCATGTCCCCAGTGCTTCCGCCAGCCCTTTGTGCCCCCCCATCCAAGCCACCTCCTCCCCCCGCTATGGTTGATGGTGGCATAGTCTACAAATTCAACTGAATGATGGCATCTCGCCGCCAGGGCCATGAAGTCCAGTTTCTGATCGACTGAGAGGGTTATGGACCAGAGAAACGATCTTGGATTCCGGGGTCCTTTGTCACGGATGCCTGCCTCATCCATGACTTCTACAGGAGACACCCCAACAAGCCTCAAGCACCAGGGTTCGCCCCTTGAGGGGAGGGTACTGTCATGGTTTGGCTGCACACTGCTCTTTCTCCTGAGGTATGACTGTGAGAGTGAATGGTTGTCGGTCTCTCTATGTTGGCCCTGCATTGGACTGGTGATCTGTCCAGGGTGTACCCTGCCTCTCGCCCAAAGATGCTGGGATAGGCTTCAGCCCCCCCACGACCCGAAAAGGATTAAGCAGAAGAAGATGGATGGATGAATGCTCTTTCTCCCTCACTAATTAATGTCATTCTTTTCAGCTGTACTCACCATCTGCAAGTAATCAGCAGACTCTTTAAATAGCTCCAGCATCCTCCACACCTCAGGAGATTGTTGATGCCTTCAGCCTTGCCTTCAGACACATGTGCAGCCAGCTCCTCTACTCCAACGCACCTAAGGAAGAGGAAGGTTTTTAGTCAGTCTTTCTGTCCCCTTCTCCTTTCTCCAGGATCTCCTCAGATAGATTTGGACCCAACCCTGGCAGATTGGACCCTTGTTCTGTGGTGGCTTTCCCTGGACTCTCTCAACCCGTTCACCGTAAGTGCACTTACCAATGCTCCCTAACCAGCCTACCTTTCCCCCCAAACTCTTCCGTCTCCCCCTTCTACACTCACCTGTTCTGCTGCGACGCTGAGGGTTCCAGCCTTCCTTTCACCACCCCACACCCTTACAGCACCAGTAAGTAAATAAACAATTGTCTGCATTGTGAATTAAGCCCTCGTTGCCATTATATTTCCCATTGGTTTTCTCTCTCCTTTCACAGGGTTGCCAGATCTCTTGCCTCAGCTCAATCCCTAGCACTACTACCAATAAAATGATTGTTAACCAGCCATCTCTTCTCTCTGTAGTCTGCTTTTGGGTGTATCACTATTTGAATCATAACAAGTTCGGAGTCCACTGTCCCACACACAACTGTCTGATGTAAGCACTCATGGCCTTTGTTCTCCCTTTGCTCATCTCCTCCAGGTAAGTGCTTTAACAGTCCACCTGTCTCCTCCGTGCAGTAATTAGCAGCCTCCTTCACTCGATGCTCCAGCTTAGAAAAATCCTTTATGGTTCGGGATTTTTTTTTTAAGCAATTCATTTACCCTAAGCCTTTTTCTCTCAATTTTATGAGCGCCACTTTCAAACTTTTTTCCAGACATTTTGACCAAGCTAATTACCTCTTACCTCTCACTGGCGTTTGCATAGTCACACGTCAAAACAATTTCTCTGATAGACTATTGTTACGTGGTACCCACGTGGAGCACTTGTAAATTAGATCAATCAGTAGCCACACTTGAATATCAAGCGATGGACATAGAATTTGACCAATTATAAACAATGTGATCTTTATCATTGGCCCATGACTAGCCCTGATCTTTGTAGGCCTCTGGGCTTCAGCCCAGCCTAGCCTGTTTATTAAGGCGGCCTTGAATATAAGGGACAACGTACATCCCGCTTGGGACAAACATATTTAGCCCAATAAATGGGACATCCAGGCTAAAATGGGACATCCAGGCTAAAATGGGACGCCTAAAACGTTATGATTGGCAACCCTAGATGGAGATATCAAAGCCAAATTTTTGAGGTAAAGGGTTAGCTGGTTCAGGCTAGCATGAGTTGGACCTCAACCGAGTGCCTTCTAGTTTCTTATTTTCTCCTTCTTTCTGAGTAATTTTTTTTATTTTAATTTTCATTCACTGTGCACATTAATAAAATAATTAACTGTTGGTAAATATAAAAAGCAAATGTACTATAATTAGCTAAAATGGCTATCAGCTGTCCATGGAATGATGTTTAAAGGTCACATACAGTACACCTAAAAGAAATAACAGTACAAAATGAAAGCACCAAGGTGCTGTTCCTTGGTGCCTGTGGTATGGTAGCATGGGTAGCTGTAAAATAGTGGCACTTCAACCTCTAGTGACCTGGGATAAGTATTACAATACCTTTTTTTCACTGTGGCATTGACAGAAATTGTGATTTAAATTTGTGTTTATTTCAAAACAAAGTGTTATTTCAAAATTCTGGCAAATTAAAAGTCAAGAAAGTATGGTCATACAATGATACAAGCCTTTAGTTGCACTTAATTTTGACTGGGCAAGCTGAAAAGCTGTTAACAGACAGATACAACCACACACACACAGACTCATTAACTGATTACCGTACGTCTCTCTGTTTCACCGAGGCATAATTAAAGCAAATTAAAAGGGACACACACAGAGTACAAATATAATCAGAGAAAAAATTTGGGCAGATTGGCAACAGAGGCATAATTACATAGGTAGTAGACAATACAAGTATTGTGGTTCATGTTTATAGCTGCAATCAAAATCATTCGCCCCCATTGCATTTTCAGTTTATTGGCAAAATTTAAAAAAAATTCAGGCGTTTGCAATAGAAAAAAATTACACTCCATGCCCAACTACACCACTAATGACAGAAAAAGCACAAGAAAATTAGCTCATAACTTAAGTTTTAGGATTCTGTTCTGTGGAGTGATGAAACAAAACTGGTATTTTTCAGTCCCATGGATCAGCGGTATGTCTGGAGGAGAAAGAATGAAGCATGAAAAGAACATCGGGCTGCTTCACTTCTTCTGGCACTGGAAACCTGCAGCGTGTGGAGTGCAAGATGGATTTAATCATGTATCAGGAAATCTTGGGAGAAAATGTTGTGACATCTGAGGAAGATGAAGCTTGTGCATCACTGGACCTTCCAACAGGACAATGATCCCAAACATACCTCAAAGTCCACCAAGGCTTGGTTTCAGAAGAAGTCTTGGAGGAGCTACTAGAGTGGCCATCACAGTCGCCTGACTTGAACCCCACTGAAAATTTCTGGAGGGAATTTTAAAAGGTGGTTGCAGCACACAAACCCAAAAAATATTAGTGAACTGCAGATCTTTGCCCATGAGGAATAAGGTAAGGTTAATAATTAGAACTAAATTAGAATCACCGGTTAACCTAAAAAGCATAGTTCAGTCCAGGGGTGTGCACAGACATTTTGTGGAGGTGTTGCTTTAATCTGTAACAAGGCAAAATTACAAGAAACAGAATGTGAATTTATAAGAAAAGCACAAATTCATGAGAAAAGTTGCAAACATTGACAAGAGGCAAAATTGGAAGAAAGAAAGCTGTTTTGTGTTTTTTTTAACTGAATTGTCATTATTTTTCTCCCTGGAGGGGAAGCTCAGACAAGAATGGCAAATGGGCTGTTGTCCAGGAAAAAATAGCCCATACGTGTGCATGTCCTGAGCTTGGTCTGTGAGAGGAAACTAATGACGACACACGGAAACCATACAAACGCCTCCTCAAAAGGCCACAAAACATTTGAATCTGGATTTAAATTTTCTTGTTACAAGGTGACAGTGCAAATTAATTCAATTTAAAAAAAAGTCATCTCAAGGTGTTAGATACATAAGACACAAATCACAAGTAATTAAGAGAGAACCCCAACAATCAAGTAATGACTGATGAGTTGACAGCGGGAAGGAAAAACAACTTTAAAGGAAGAAGCCCCTGGCAGATCTAGGATCAGGGTGGGGCTGTCATTGTTATGTTCTGGACATGGCTTTTAACCATGTGCACGCTTTTGGTTATTATTGGTCTTTTGTTATCTGTTTCATGGCTTTTTCTTAGTTCTTACTTTTGGTTATGTTGCATATTCCTAATGTCATCCTTGTCTGCCCTTAGTCCTAGTGTCATTGTGTTTCCCCTGGTCTTCTGTGCAAGTCTCGTGTGTATCCCCTGTACTTGTTTACCTATGTTTCCCAGTCCCTCACATCTTCCATATCCATAACCACTTCTCATGTGTTGCTGTTTTCCCTTGATTGTCAACCCAGCTGTCCCGTGTTCCCTGATTGTCTGTTACCGTATATACAGTTAGGCCCAAAAATATTTGGATAGTGACACAAGTTTTGTTATTTTAGCTGTTTACGAAAACATATTCAGGATGCAATTATACGATCAATATGGGCTTAAAGTGCAGACTCTCAGCTGTAATTTGAGAGTATTCACATCCAAATTGGAGCAAGGGTTTAGGAATTACAGCTCTTCAATGTGTAGCCACCTCTTTTTCAAGGGACCAAAAGTAAGCGGACAATTGACTCAGAAGGCTGGAAAAAAAACAACAAAAAAAAACAAGGCTGCATGGGCTCTTCCCTCGTTAACCTGTCATCAATTAAGCAGTTAAAAGGTCTGGAGTTGATTCCAGGTGTGGTGTTTGCATTTGGAAGCTGTTGCTGTGAACACACAACATGCAGTCAAAGGAGCTCTCAGTGGAGGTGAAACAGACCATCCTGAGGCTGAAAAAAAAGAAGAAATCCATCAGAGAGATAGCAGAAATGTTAGGAGTGGCCAAATCAACAGTTTGGTACATTCTGAGAAAAAAAAAGTGCACTGGTGAGCTTGGGAACTCAAAAAGGCCCAGACGTCCACAGAAGACAACAGTGGTGGATGATCGCAGAATCCTTTCCATGGTGAAGAACAACCCCTTCACAACATCCACTCAAGTGAAGAACACTCTCCAGAAGTCTACCATAAAGAGAACACTTCATGAGAGTAAATACAAAGGATTCACCACAAGGTGTAAACCATTAATCAGCCTCAAAAATATAAAGGCCAGAATTGACTTTGCCAAAAAAACACCTGAAGAAACCAGCCCAGTTCTGGAACAGCATTCTTTGGACAGATGAGACTAAGATCAACCTGTACCAGAATGATGGGAAGAAGAAAATTTGGAGAAGAATTGGAACAGCTCATGATCCAAAGCACACCACATCTTCTGTAAAACATGGCGGAGGAAGTGTGATGGCATGGGCATGCATGGCTTCCAATGGCACTGGGTCACTTGTGTTTATTGATGATGTGACAAAAGACAGAAGCAGCCAGATGAATTCTGAAGTGTATAGGGATATACTTTCTGCTCAGATTCAGCCAAATGCAGCAAAGTTGATTGGACGGCGCTTCACAGTACAGATGGACAATGATCCAAAGCATACTGCAAAAGCAACCCAGGAGATTTTTAAAGCAAAGAAGCGGAATATTCTGCAATGGCCGAGTCAATCACAAGATCTCAACCCAATCGAGCATGCATGACATAATGCACGGCCCAGGAGACACACACGCAGGCTCAGGATAGATTTAACAGCTTTATTAGCAACAAGGAAGTGTATGGCTGCGTGTCTGTGGAATAAGAATGTATTGGTGGTGGCGTCTGCGTCAGGCACGGGGGGCAGGAGGCCGTACAGCCGGACAACCCTGTGGGAGAGAGCAGAGGGAGAAGGGTAACGGGCACCACACCAATACAGGGAATAATGATGATAGCTGGCTTACTTGGTTATGACAGGTGGCTGGCGTCGACAAGGGCGAGGCCCGGGAGACAGTGACCTGCAGTACCTGTGGCAGCAGCGTAGAGCCAACGGCGAAATGAGGAAGTCCGCCGCCGGGAATGTCCACCTGTGCACAGGGGAAGGCTAGAGGAGAGAGGTAAGGGGAGCTTACCCAAGTTATCTTCACTAGTCGGTTTGAGATCCGTAGTAGCAAAGGGGCCGAAGTTGAGAGACGGCTTCAGGCCGAAGCCCAGGGCAGAGTGGATTAAATACCTCGCCGCTGACGAGGAGCAGGTGTGCGCGCAGCTGGCGCCGCTGATGAGCGGCGAGTCATAACAGTACTCCCCCCTCTAGCAGCGCCTCCTGGCGATGGTTTTTCCGGGTGCACTCGATGAAACTCAGAAATGAGTGACCGGTCCAACACCAGCGAGGAAGGCACCCACTGTCTCCACTCGGGTCCATAGCCCTCCCAATCCACCAGGTACTGCAATCCGCGACCCCAGCGTCGGGCGTCCAAGATGTCAGCGACGGTCCAGGCCGGATGGCCACCAATCATCCGGGGAGCAGGGTGCGCCGCAGGTGGAGGGCAGAGGGGGTCAGAGACCACCGGTTTAATTTTGGAGACGTGGAAGGTGGGATGGATGCGGAGGGAGGAGGGAATAGCCACACGCACAGCCACTGGGTTGATGATTCTGGTTATGGGATAAGGGCCGATGAACCGTTGGGCCAGCTTTCTCCTCTCACCCTTTAGGTTAACGTCCTGTGTGGATACCCAAACTTGCTGTCCCACCTGGTAGGCAGGTGCAGGTCTCCTATGTCGGTCCGCCGTAGACTTATTGCGCTCCGCCGTGCGTAAAAGCGCATTACGCGCCGTGGACCAAAGGGAGCGACACCGCCTCAGATGTGCCTGGACAGAGGGGACAGACAACTCGCCCTCCTGCGTGGGGAATAGAGGTGGATCATAGCCCAAGGATGCTTTAAAGGGTGACATCCCGATGGCAGTAGAGCGAGAGGTGTTGTGGGCGTACTCCACCCAGGCGAGGTGAGAACTCCAGGACGTGGGTTTGGATGAAGTGACGCAGCGGAGCGTAGCCTCCAGCTCCTGGTTAGTCCGCTCACACTGCCCATTAGACTGGGGGTGATGGCCGGAGGAGAGGCTTACCTTGGCTCCCAGGGCGTTGCAAAATGACCTCCAGACGTCCGAAGAGAACTGGGGGCCGCGGTCGGAGACCACGTCGACCGGGATTCCATGCAGTCTGACCACGTGCTGGATGAGGAGGTCCGCCGTCTCCAAGGCTGAGGGAAGTCCACGTAGGGGCACAAAGTGAGCGGCCTTGGAAAAACGGTCAACAATGGTCAGAACTGTGTCAAAGTTGTTGGAGACAGGGAGCCCGGTGACGAAGTCTAGGGCGATGTGCGACCAGGGCCTGCCAGGGACGGGCAGGGGCTGGAGCAGACCCGCAGGGGGAGCGTTACCTGACTTATTGGTAGCACAGACGGGGCAGGCCCGGGCGTAACGGGCGGCATCCTTCCGCAGGCCTGGCCACCAAAAGGATCGCTGGAGAAGGTCAATCATCCGCGAAGCTCCAGGATGGCAGGTGAGCTTGGAGGTATGGAGCCAGTGTATAACGTCCCCCCGGACGGCAGATGGCACGAAGAGCCTCCCCTCCGGTCCGCCGCCAGGGTCCGGTTCCGACTCCTGCGCCCTCCAGATCTTGTCTTCTATGTCCCATGAAACAGCCCCCACGACGCACGACCTGGGCAAGATGGTGTGAGTAACGTCTTCTGCGGCCTCCGGGGCAAATTGCCTGGAGAGGGCGTCGGGCAGGCCGTTCTTGGAGCCAGGCCTATATGTGATGCTGAACTTAAACCTTGCAAAGAACAGGGACCAACGCGCCTGGTGGACGTTCAGACGCTTGGCAGATCTCAGGTATTCCAGGTTCTTGTGGTCAGTGAGGACCACAAAAGGCAAGGCTGCTCCCTCCAGCCAGTGACGCCATTCTTGAAGGGCCAGCTTGATGGCAAGAAGCTCTCTGTCCCCCACGTCGTAGCTTCGTTCCGCCGGGGACAGGTGCCGAGAGAAGAAGGCGCAGGGTCGCTTGACTCCATTGGCTGGGGACCGCTGGGACAACACCGCCCCCACCCCTGTGTCTGAAGCGTCCACCTCCACAATGCACTGCAGCACGGGGTCGACCTGGCTGAGGACCCGGGAGGAGGAGAACTCCGTCTTCAGCGCCTGGAAGGCCATAGCGGCCTCTTCAGTCCACCGGAACGGGGTCTTAGGAGAGGTGAGGCGGGTCAGGGGCCCGACGATGGCTCCAAAGTTCGGGACAAAGCGGCGGTACAAATTGGCGAACCCGATGAATTGCTGAACCTGTTTCTGAGAGGTAGGTGTGGGCCAATCCACCACCGCTTTGATCTTCGCTGGGTCCGGAAGCACCTGGTCATGGGAGATGACGAACCCCAGGAAGGAAGTCGTTTTGGCGTAGAATTCACATTTTTCCGCCTTGACGTACAGACGGTTCTCCAGCAGTCTCTGCAGGACCCGCCTCACGTGGACCCGGTGTTCATCCCTGGACCTGGAGAAGATGAGAATGTCGTCCAGGTAGACGAATACAAACAGGCCGATGAAGTCCCAGAGGACGTCACTGATGAGGCACTGAAAGACGGCTGGAGCATTGGTCAACCCAAACGGCATCACGAGGTATTCAAAATGACCGTTTGGGGTACGGAAGGCGGTTTTCCACTCATCTCCCTCCCGGATCCGGACGAGGTGGTAAGCGCTGCGGAGATCCAGCTTAGTAAACCAGGTCGCCCCCTGGAGGGAGTGGAAGGCAGTATCCATAAGGGGCAGGGTATACCGGTCCTTCTCCGTGATATCGTTGAGAGCTCGATAGTCGATACAAGGACGAAGAGATCCGTCCTTCTTTCTCACGAAGAAGAACCCTGCACCTACTGGAGAGGAGGATGGTCGGATGATCCCAGCACTGAGCGACTCCTTCAGATAGCTGTTCATTGCCTCCTTCTCCGGCGCTGACAGGCTATAGAGGCGTCCTGAAGGTAAGGGCGCCCCCTGGCGGATGTTAATGGCGCAGTCATAGGGCCGGTGAGGAGGCAGAGACATCGCCTTGGACTTACTGAAAACAGCACCCAGGTCGTGGAACTCTGAGGGCACAAGGGTGAGATCCGGGGGCGCGGTGTCCTGAGCTGTGGGAGGCGAGGACGGGGCGCAGGCCGCGGATTGGAGGCAGGTGCCCATGCAGAAAGTGCTCCACGCTGACACCTTCCCAGTCTTCCAGTCCAAGGCGGGATTGTGGAGGCGGAGCCAGGGATATCCGAGGATGACAGGAGTTACTGAGGTGGGCAGGACGTAGAAGGAGATATCCTCCCGATGGTTTCCAGAGATGATCACCGGGACTGGGGATGTTTGGTGAGTTACTTTTCCCAGGGAAACGCGGGAGACATTAACCAGGGCGAGAGGAGTGTCGAGGGGGTGACAATGGATGCCCAGTCGGGTTGCCAGGCTTTGTGAAATAAAGTTACCCTCCGCGCCTGAATCCACCAGTGCATGTGTGAGGTGCCCAGTGAGGTTGTGACAGAAGCAGATGGGCAGCGTCAAATGTGTGAGGGGATTTAACCGATTAGCATCCGCGAGGCCCCCTACAGTGACTCGCGGACCACCTCATTTGGCTTCTCCGGACAATGCTCCACCGTGTGCTGGCTACCTCCGCAATACATGCAGAGGCCCAGGTCACGACAGCGCTGTTTTTCCGCCAGGGGGAGCTTTGTCCGGCCCGTCACCATTGGTTCCGACTCCTCGGAGACCTCCGGCGGCGGCAACGCCAGGTGGCAAGCTTGGGGCAGACGTGCAGAGGCGTCCCGCGAGCGAGAAGACTGCTTCCGCTCGGAGGCGCACTCACGCAACCTGTTATCCAAACTGATGGTGAGAGAAATCAGCTCCGCCAGCGTCTCCGGGGTATCCCGTCCAGCCAGCTCATCCCTCAGACCAGAATTTAGGCTGCGGAGGAAGATGCCGC
Source organism: Pholidichthys leucotaenia (assembly GCA_020510985.1). Lineage (NCBI taxonomy): Eukaryota > Metazoa > Chordata > Actinopteri > Cichliformes > Pholidichthyidae > Pholidichthys > Pholidichthys leucotaenia. Next base: position 264,093,563 of record CM035843.1, read on the forward strand.
AGAGCGCACACTCTTCCCAGCCAACTTCCTCCGCGGTAACCCGGAAGTCGATCGCGTAGTCGGCCGCCAATCGGCTCCCCTGTTGGAGTCCGAGAAGGCGGTCGACCTGGACACTGTCCAAACGCGAATGATCGAACACTTCCAGATACTGTCGCACGAACTGGCCATAGGTGAGGGTGGCGTAGCTGGGCTTCACCATAATGGCGTAAGTCCAGGTAAGCGCACGACCCTCAAGGAGATTACCTATATAGCCAATTCTGCTATGGTCTGAGGGAAAATCTCCGGGAACGCGTAGAAACACGGACTCACACTGCATAATAAAACCCCGAGCTCCACCCAGCTTACCGCTAAAGCGAGCAGGAGTGGGGATTGGTGTGAGCCGTGTTGGCGCACCCGGAGCGGGCTGGACGGCCACCGGAGCCGCAGGAGCCGCGCCACCCGGACAAGCCGAGGGGAACGGCTGCTGGGGGTCCAAGCAGTCTAATCGGTTAGTAATGATAACTAATTGATTTAATATCACCTGTTGCTGATGGGCTATTAAATCCACCCGAGCCTCGAGGGTGGAAAGACGGCGTGCGAGCCCGCTGTCTGCCGAGCCGCTCTGCTGAAACCGTACTGACATAATGCACGGCCCAGGAGACACACACGCAGGCTCAGGATAGATTTAACAGCTTTATTAGCAACAAGGAAGTGTATGGCTGTGTGTCTGTGGAATAAGAATGTATTGGTGGTGGCGTCTGCGTCAGGCACGGGGGCAGGAGGCCGTACAGCCGGACAACCCTGTGGGAGAGAGCAGAGGGAGAAGGGTAACGGGCACCACACCAATACAGGGAATAATGATGATAGCTGGCTTACTTGGTTATGACAGGTGGCTGGCGTCAACAAGGGCGAGGCCCGGGAGACAGCGACCTGCAGTACCTGTGGCAGCAGCGTAGAGCCAACGGCGAGATGAGGAAGTCCGCCGCCGGGAATGTCCACCTGTGCACAGGGGAAGGCTAGAGGAGAGAGGTAAGGGGAGCTTACCCAAGTTATCTTCACTAGTCGGTTTGAGATCCGTAGTAGCAAAGGGGCCGAAGTTGAGAGACGGCTTCAGGCCGAAGCCCAGGGCAGAGTGGATTAAATACCTCGCCGCTGACGAGGAGCAGGTGTGTGCGCGGCTGGCGCCGCTGATGAGCGGCGAGTCATAACAATGCATTTCACTAGCTCAAGACAAAACTTAAGGCAGAAAGACCCACAAACAAGCAACAACTGAAGACAGCTGCAGTAAAGGCCTGGCAAAGCATCACAGAGGAGGAAACCCAGCGTTTGGTGATGTCCATGGGTTCCAGACTTCAGGCAGTCATTGCCTGCAAAGGATTCTCAACAAAATATTGAAAAGTAACATTTTACTTAGGGTTATGTTTATTTGTCCAATTACTTTTGAGCCCCTGAAATGAGGAGCGTTTGTATAAAAATAGCTACAGTTCCTACATGTTTAATCATATGTTTTTGTTCAGCCCCTTGAATTAAACCTTAAAGTCTGCACTTCACTTCCATTGTAGTTGTTCCATTTCAAATCCAATGTGGTGGCATGCAGAGCCCAAATCATGAAGATTGTGTCACTGTCCAAATACTTCTGGGGCCTAACTGTATGTCTGTCTCTGTCTTTACTCGTTGTGGCGTCACTGTCGTGTTTCCCTGCCAGTACCTTTGTGTCCAGTATTTTCTCTGTGAGTTTGTTTGCCTAGTTATCTCTTGTGTAATCTCCAGCCCCCGTGCTGTGCTTTTGTTTCTCTTTGTTTTTGTTTAATAAACCGTCATTGCCTGACAGTCCAACCTGCTACTGAGTTTATCACTCCTGCCTACCGTTGGTAGCTTATGACAGAATGACGCCACCAAACAAGGACTCAGCAAGCCTGGACTTTTGGAGCATGGGACTCGATGTGGATGAGGTGTGGGCAGCTCAAACAACTGAGGACTTTGTCTCGGACGCCCGTACCTCCCACACACTGGAGGAAGCCCTGAGGAACCTGTGGTGTGCCAAGATGGTGCCAGGTACACCCTGGGTGTAGTGGGGGTGACAGCCCACCTTGCTGGTTCCGCCGTCACCTGGGGTATAAAGGGCTAGGGCGGAAGAGGCTCTGTCTCTTTCACCGTTGACCCCTTGGCCTGTACGGAGCACCTGTTGTTTGGTTCTGGCTATAATAATGTTACGTTCACAGCACCTCCTTCCTGATTCTTTGTGAGTCCAAGTTATGGACATAAGATTTGGCGACGAGGAGAAAAGGGGTATGGAATGAGCTGTCAACGCTTTTCGGCCATTTTTGGAGGTCCCGGGTGAGCAGCCTGTACCCTGGGCTAGGTGGTATGTGGTTTTCCAGAATTATCTGGTGGCCCTTAACCTCAGTAAGCTTGAGAAACTGCGTGCAAGGGCTATATTAGTCCATAATCTTGACATGGAGGGCCAAAGAATCCTCGGTACATTAGGAGGAGCTGATAATTATGAAGACGTGGTGGACCTGGTGGCACACTGCTTTTGCGCCCCGGAAAGTGTCATAGTCCGGTGAATCCAGTTTCGGCAGCACCGCCAGCGGGCAGGAGAGTCGGTGCAGCGCTATGTTGTAGATCTACGTCAGCTGGCGGGGGAGTGCCAATTTGGGGCCTTAGAGGAGGAGATGATCCATGACCAACTGGCGGAGCAGACACTCTGTTCTTCAGTGAGATCAAGGCTCCTGACATTCGCAGGTGAACTGACATTAGCCACGGCTATTGAGATGGCGCAGCAGTTTGAGGCAGCAGAAAATTTATCAAAAGGCCTCCGTGAGGGAAGCATGTCGAGGCGCGAAGAACCATGTTTGAAGGCGCTGGCTGTGGACTCGGACAGCAAGGATGGCATGGATGAAGAGGAATATGCCGCCCCTGTAAGAATTAGGTCCACCCCAGAAAACGCCAAGATGATTATGGCTGCGCCATCCACCAGGCACCGGTACAAAGCAAGAGTGTCTGGCGAAGGGTGAGCACTGTGGCAAGTGCGGTCTGTTGCACCATTTTGCCAGGGCCTGCAAGAAGTTTGAGTGAGGGGACCGATGACAGTAGATGGACTTCCCCGCAGCGACTCCTACGGTTATTCATACCATCTCCCCGTGCATAGGTGGGCGGATTTACTGCATTTATTTGCTGGACGGCATAGAAGTGCCCGTTGTCAGTAGACACGGGATCAGCAATTTCTGTGTTGAACTGGCCCACTGTGAGGAGTCTGTTCCCGCATCACCGTGTGAGCGACCTGTCGACGCCCTATTTGGCACCCTCCCAGGGCGGGAGCCCAGTCACATCATGGTGGTCATCATCAGCCCAGTAGAGCTCTGCGCATTGGTGAAGAAGTCCGACCCAGGGTAGAAGCTCGGGTGAGGGGCATGCACGTGAAAAGAAAACAACGAGATGACCAGAGGCAGCTGCGAGTGGTGGCTACCCGGGAGGACGGCTACTTGGGGCTGTCTGATGAGCGGTGGAGACACCCTAACGAGCTGCGGTGCGTGGAAAAGAGGAAACGCCGACGTGGTTCGTTCCCAGAGAAGAGGAGGCGAAGGAACTCTGGGAGGGATCTGCCAGACAATAATCTTAGGGGTGGATCTCCAAGAGGGACTGTCAGGTGACTTTAAAGGAGGGGCTATTGGCATGGTGTTTTGTTGTCGTTATATGCCATTTTACCCTAGAGTCACATAGTTAATATGTACCAGTTGTATTTTGCATGGCATGAAAAAAAAAACAAAAAAACTCAACACTGTTTGTATTATATTGTTTGTTGTGAATTGCCCGGGTTTTGGGGTGGGTGTGTTGGGGTGGGGGCTAGCAATGGATGGAGAGTGTACATACTGACTGTTTATATTTCTAGTTCTGTTTATATAGATATGTGTGTTATGGGATTAATTTAGTTTTGTAGGAACACAGCTATTTTGTTTATGGACTTTAGTGAAACACAGACGACAGAATAACCCTGTGTAAGCCGTGCAGGGGGGGTCAGTAGTCTACCTGCCCCCTCTAGGTAGTTGTGTGATTGGATAGGCCTGTACATAGTGTATTTTAGCGTGCGAGTCGGGTTAAATTTGGGATGGCCTGATTGGTATGCTTGGCATTTTTCTACGGGGGGGGGGGGTGTACAAACATGGCGCCGGGTACACCTTGGGTGTAGTAGGGGTGACTGCCCACCTTTCCGGTTCCGCCGTCACCCAGGGCATAAAGGGCTAGGGCGGAAGAGGCTCTGTCTCTTTTGCCGTTGACCCCTTGGCCTGTACGGAGCACCTGTTGTTTGGTTCTGGTTATAATAAAGCTACGTTCACTGCACCTCCTGCCTGATTCTTTGTGAGCCCAAGTTATGGACATAACAGAACCTGGACATGGCGGCTGCAATAATAAAATCATGTCCCAGTCTGCGGAGTGTAGCGTTAACCCCTTTCTGGTTCCAATTTATAAAATCATTCTGTGCTGAAGAAAACTGTTTCAACTCAAAAGTCTGGTAATGAACTGCTTCTATCATCCCAGTACCAGAGCTGTAACACTATCCATCGGCCATAAAGTGGAAGTTAATCCCTTCTCCAGGATTTAGTCATCCTCCCTTTTCTGCTCTTTGGCAAAGGAATGTTTACAAATGGACAGATTTATGGTTGATGTAATCAAGACATGGGAGTCAAGATTCTCCAGTAAACAACCAGACAGTTTCACAGTGCTATCTGGTGGATGAATCAGGAATATTTAATTTTTCTCTGCAGTGGAATCTATGCAATATGGACCAATAAACTAATTCATATTTTTTTTCCTCAAGACAATATCTGTTCCCGAAGACATGGTTGAACTCTTGGGACGAACATTCATTCATCTTCTTCCGCTTAATCCTTTTCGGGTCGCGGGGCGGGGGGGGGGGGGCGGCTGGAGCCTGTAATGTATTTTAGTGTGTTTTTAAGGAGAGCAAGTGGAATAAACAGACAGGACAGCAAGGTCTTCAGTAACGTCAACAACAACCGTTTTTACTCTCCTTCATAATCTGCATACAACACTTAACAGCGCCCCTAGTGGCAGACCACATTACTACATTACATCTCCCTTCTTTAGAAGTAGAATATCATACTACAGTGATCCCTTGCTACTTCGCGCTTCACCTTTCGCGCCCTCAGTGCATCGCGGATTTTTCAAAAATATTCATCAAAAATTCAAAATTGAGAAATAATGGGCGGGCGCTAGCAGAAGGCAGGGAGACTACATTAGACCATCACGTGTCAACACGGAGAGCAGCACAACTCTCTGTTCGCTGTTGTCGTGTTGGCTGGGCTCGGAAATCTCGCAAGCTGATTGGCCGAGACGTTTCACCCCGCAAGCTGATTGGCCGAGACGTCTCACCCACCTCCTCTTCCTGCCGAGCACCCATGAAGGGAAGAAAGACCGCATTCATTGCTTTTTATCGCTCGTGTTACTTAGTCTCGCCGCGTGGAACTTTTTGCTGTTCTCTTGTGCCATTTTGTGCGAAATAGTCTTCCCGTCGAGGCACTAAGTCGCCTCCTGCAGCTTCAGCTCTATCGGAAGCTGCCCTCGATGATCCTGCGCCTCCAGCACCTCACGATGAGGCGTCACCTGAGGAGCAGTAAAGCTCTCATTAACCTGTGCAGTAAATCATTTTCATCTTGAGTTACGTATCTTGTTATAAGAATAAAAGAGTTCTAAAAACATATTTATGTACACTTTGTTTACATCTACGTATGTATGTACACGTACACACACACACACGTATCATATGAGAGTGAGAGAATGAACGTACGTATTGTTTATGGATGACGTCATTGGGGTGACGCTACTTCGCGGTTTTTTCACTTTTCGCGGTCGGTTCTGGAACCCATTAACCGCGATAAGTGAGGGATCACTGTATATTGTTACAGAAAAACAATAAATCCTAATATGACTCAAAAGTTAAAAAGTATGGTTTTAACCTGAACAACTGCTTTTCTTTTCATTACAGGGCTAACATCCCTTAAGATACACTTAAACATTTCTTTATGTTGTTTCACATTGTATAACGTTGTGGGGGTTTAATCAGTCTGCCAAAGCGTGAAGTTTTCCTTGGCTCTTCAGTAACTGCTTTGGAATTCTCAGTTTCCTTTACAGGAGAATGAACAGATGCTTGCTCCGATGAGATGGTCTCTGTTGGCTCACAAGCAGGGGTCGGGAAATCCTCCTGATCAGTGTTTGTGGTTTTAGGAACACTTTCTTCTCTGCACTTCAGTAGATGGTGCCCGTTTCTCCTGAATTTACATCCCCCAGGGGTCTGAATCACAAATGATCTTGGTGTGTTGTGGCTCTTTACCACAATAGCTGGTTGCCATGTATTCTCAGCTCTGAATCTAACTGTCTCTCCATCTTGTAGAGCAGGTAAGGCTCTGGCTCCACGGTCAAAGTAATGTTTCTGTCTCATCTGTCTCTCCTTCAGTTGTTTTTGCTTATTCTTGTTCAGCTGTGGCATTAACAGCTGACCTGATGTTGGCAATTTTGTTTTCAGTCTCCGATTCATCAACAATTGTGCTGGAGACAATTTGACTCCATCCAAGGGCGAATTTCTGTATTCAAGAAGAGCAATATAAGGATCTCCTTGGCTCTCTTGTGCCTTCTTCAGTAGGTTTTTTATTGTTTGAATTGCACGTTCACTTTGCCCATTTGATTGTGGGTATCCCGGGCTCGATGTGGTGTGTTTAAACTCCCACGTTTCTGCAAACTGTCTGAACTCTGCACTTGAAAACTGAGGTCCATTGTCTGACATGAGCTTGTCTGGAATTCCATGTCTGGCAAACATAGATTTAAGAGCTACAATGACATGTTTGCTTGTTGTTTGTGGCAATTTGGCAATTTCCTGGTTATTTTGAGTAATATCTACCACAGTAGATAATCACCTTGGTCAAAATGGAAAAGATTATCACCAACTTTGGCCCCAATGCTCTGCTGGGAGTGTCATGACTCTGAAGTGGTTCTTTGACATTGTTCCTCTTGTGTGTGTTACAGATAGAACACCTTAGCACTGTTTCATTCTATTTGTTTAGACATACTCGGGCCAAAACGAAACACTCTCTTGCTCTTTCTTTGCATTTAACAACGCCAAGATGTGCTTCAATGGATTTCCTGAAGCATTTCCTTTCTCAGACTTTGAGGCACCACAAGGTCTGGGAGTTCTTGAATTTTAGTCCTTCTGAGCATGTGAGTTCCTCTCTGAATGTCCAATACTTCCTTATCTCAGCTGGAACTTGACTGACTTGTGCTGGCCATCCTGACTGAACTGCTTTCATTAACATTTGCAGTTCCTCATCTGCTGCTGTTGCTTTCTGGAATAACTTCAGCTTTTCCTCTGAGACAGGTAGGTGTGCTGTAAGGAGATTAACTTCAAGTTCCTCCTCCAATAGTTTTTCTGTCTGCTCTTTAAGAAAAGCTCTGCTCAGAGTGTCTGCAATGTACAAGTCTTTGCCTGGTTTATATGTAACCTGCAGGTTGAAAGGCTGCAGACTCAGCATACGTTGTAGTCTGGGTGGTGCTTTATGCAACCCTTTTTTGAACACAGCTTCCAGTGGTTTATGGTCTGACTCAACCTGTACTGGTCTTCCATACAGATACTGCTTGAATTTCTCACAGCCATACACAATAGCCAAAAGTTCCTTTTCAATTTGTGCATATCTTTTTTTTTTGTACTTATTTTGTACCCGTAGGTAGATTTGTTTTGCAGTCTGGTGACAAGCCACCAGCTGCCGGTCGCTGCGTGTGCAAGCGCCCTGTATCCCTAACCTACATGTTTTTGGCATGCGGGAGGAAACCGGAGAAATCCCGGAGTAAACCCACGCAACACGGGGAGAACATGCAAACTCCACACAGATCACTGTTGGCCGGGGGCAGGGATCGAACCCACGATCTCATGATCCCCGCGATCCCCCGGCCGAGGGCAAAACTGTGCTGCCGCAGTGCTAACCACTGCGCCACCGTGCAGCCATATCTTTTCTGTGTGTCTGTTAGCGATCTTGAACCATAAGCCACTGGCTGACCCTCTTGCAATATCACAGCTCCCAATCCTTCAGAGCTTGCATCCACAGACAATGTAACTGGTTTATTTATGTCATAAAATCTCAGCACAGGGGTTTCACTGACAAGTGACTTCAGCTGTTCAAAGCTCTTTTGTTGCTGTGACTCCCAGTGCCATGCAACTTCTCCTTCCAGAAGTTTTCTGAGTGGTGCACTTACCTCTGACAGGTTTGGTATGAACTTTGCAAGGTACTGCACCATACCGAGAAATCTTCTGAGTGCAGCCACATCTTCTGGTTGAGGCATGTTAACTATTGCTCTGACTTTTTCTTGGTCTGGCTTCAGGCCTTTTGCACTCAAAATGTGTCCAATATATCGTATTTCAGTCATGCCAATCTTACATTTGTCCTTGTTCAGTTTCAGATTAATGCTTTTCACTCTTTCCAGTAGTTGTCTCAGCCTTTTGTCATGTTGTTCTTTATTTACACCCCACACCAGGATGTCATCCATAACATTCTCAACTCCTTCCAGGTCCTCCAGTCTCTGGGCGATGTACTTTTGGAAGACTTCTGGGGCTGATGACACACCAAAGGGAAGCCTCTTAAATCGGTATCTACCAAATGGTGTGTTAAAGGTACATAACTTGGAGCTTTCTTCATCAAGCTGTATTTGTCAGACGCCATGGTTTGCGTCTAGCACTGAAAACACCTTTGCATTCGTCATCTCTGCAATGACTTCTTCCACTGTTCGTAGGGGATAGTGCTCTCTTTTTATAGCTTTGTTAAGATCTTGAGGATCTATGCATATTCTTATTCTTTTATTTGCTTTCTTGACAATGACCATGCTGTTGACCCAATCAGTGGGCTCTGTTTGCTTCTCAATCACACCCAGAGTCTCCATTCTTTCTAGTTCTTTTTTTATATCGTCCTTCAGTGCTAAAGGCACCTTTCTGGGTGGGTGAATCACTGGAGTTACAGCTGGGTCGACCTGAATGTGATGTAGTCCCGGTACACGCCCCAGTCCTGTAAACACATCTTTGTATTCTGTCAGAATGTCAGTTTCCTCTTCTCTATCCACTTTGTGGACTCTGGTTATCAGTCCCAGTTGTTCACATGAATCCCCTCCAAGGATCGCTGGCAAGTCAGCTTTTATAACTTGAAATTCGAGCTCCTGTTCTTGAGTTTTGTGTTCACATTTCAGCTTTGCCATGCCCACTGGTTCCATCTTGTGGCGAGAATATGATACTAACTTTGTTCTGGATTCAAACAGTAGCATATCTCCTTTGGTCACTTTCTTTAAGATTTTGAGAGGTAGCACATTGCAACATGCACCCGTATCCAATCTGAAGACGACCTGTTCACCATTCATTGTCAGAACTTCTGTCCATCTTGATTTTTCAGCTTCTTTGACATTCATCGTATCAACATGAGCTGGCTTTTTATTTTCTCTTCTCTTTGGCTCAGTGGTTCCAATAAACATTTCTTTTTCCTCTTGTTCTATCTCATTCACATTTTTCTCCTGTCTGTGTGAACTTTCTCTGCTTTCTTTGTGCATCCTTGTGTGGCACATGCGAGCAAAATGGTTTTTTCGTGAGCAGACTTTACATGTTTGCCCATACGCAGGACACTTGCGAGGCTCATGTTTATACCCACATTTATTGCATTCTCTTTTTGCGTGGACGTCACTTTCTTTAGACCTCTTAGTTAGCTTTATTTTGCTTAGCTTGTTTACTGAAACTTCTGTTTCTTCTTGTAAAGATTTCATTTGGCTTTGTGTGGCTTCATTAGCTCTGCATATATCCACAGCTTTACTCAGGGATAAGTCTGGTTCTCTAAGCAATCTTGCTCTCACCTGGTCATTGGTGACTCCACACACAATACGATCTCTTATGAGTTAATCAGTTAACAGTCCAAACTCACAGTCTTTGGCTTTGTTTTTCAGGTCTGTCACATATGCATCGATAGGTTCACTCTTGCCTTGTACTCTTGTGAAAAATATGTGCCTCAGGTAGGTTATGTTTTTTCTCGGCTCACAATATTGCCAAAATCTTTCTTTCAGGATGTCAAAATCATCCACATCATCATCATCAAAGTCCATGGTATTAAATACCTTAATAGCTTCGTCACTGGCCACATGAAGAAACGTAGCACATTTTATTTTCTCTGATTTTTCAGCTATGCCGCTAGCAATCAGGTACAGCTCAAACTTCTGGATCCACGAACGCCAGTTTTCTGCGAGGTTTCCTTCCAGCGACAGACTGTTCGGCGGCTTTAGTTGGTCCATCTTCGTATGAGTGACACTTCTGACACCATGTAATGTATTTTAGTGTGTTTTTAAGGAGAGCAAGTGGAATAAACAGACAGGACAGGAAGGTCTTCAGTAACGTCAACAACAACCGTTTTTACTCTCCTTCTTAATCTGCATACAACACTTAACAGCACCCCTAGTGGCAGACCACATTACTACATTACAGAGCCTATCCCAGTATCTTTGGGCGAGAGGCAGGGTACACCCTGGACATATTGCCAGTCCATCGCAGGGCCAACACAGAGAGACAGACAACCATTAACTCTCACAGTCATACCCAAGGACAATTTAGAATCCCCAGTTTGATGCCAATTAACCTAACTTGTATGTTTTTGGCATGTGGGAGGAAACCGGAGAAATCCCAGAGTAAACCCACGCAGACACGGAGAGAACGTGCAAACTCCACACAGATCACTGTTGGTCAGGGGCTGGGATCGAACCCAGGATCCCCCGGCCAAGGGTGAATTGCTGTGCTGCCGCAGTGCTAACCACTCCACCACCGCGCCGCCTCTTGGGACAGACAATGGGTTTCAAATGCTTTTATTGATATGATTTGATATGTTCTGCTTTATTTTCAGGAAGAAATTAATTCTTGCATGCTTACTATTACAAATTAATTACAGTTACAGTGTGGAGACATTATATGTTCCCTTATTATTGAGTAGAATATCTTAGTCACTAAAAGTTGAAGGAATTTATGCTTTATTCAGCACACATACTTTAAGGAGGATTTCACTCTTCATATCAAATGTCTATCTCTGCTCTGGGGGAGACCCCCACCTCAGAAACTTTAAAGGACCAATAGCACTCCAAGCTTTACTGCATTTCCCTTTTTAGGTTGAGTTTATGACTTTTGTTGGACGAAGCTCAAATGTAATTCGTTCAGCTCAGTTCCATGAAATTCAGTGAGATTCTGCCACACCAAAAGAAAAAAAAAAACTTTCCTTTGTTCACTTTTGGGGCATTGGTCAGGCTGTAAGGAGCCTCTTCTGCTCTTCCATTTTTTTCTTTCTTCCAAGTAAGGCCTAGAGTCTTCTAGGCTCTGTGAAAAATCCTGTTTCTTTTCTTTAAAATTCATTTTCCCGTATTTTATTTTTTTTTCTTTAAATCGCTGTGTGTAACAATATAGTGGTGCCAGATCTTCAATTTTCCAATTTTCAGATTTTTATTTCAATAAACTTACAAGTACATAATTCCCAGGAAAACATCTGACACGACTCTTCATCAAGAATGAACAATTCACCATCAACCAAGAATACCAAAGAATGAAATGAATCCCCCCCTTATCATTAACCGCACCTGTTAAATACTATTCGAGATAATTAGGGCTGATTACCCTGGTGAAAAAAAAAAATATATTGAAGTGTATTATTACTATATTCTTTTTTTCAAAAATACAAGTTAAATATATTAGAATATACTTGTACTTTCTAGGAATCGCTTTCAAGTATAACGTAAATATATTTATGTAACTGTACTTAAAACATACTTTGTAATAAGTATTTTTTTAATACACTATACTGAAATATATTTTTCCAAAAATATATTTCAAATAAAATATATATGTCTAATTGGAAATATACTTCTACTCAATTATTTCATTATACATTTAAAGTATATTTTATGCATACTTTGAGTATATATTTTTATATAATACAATAAATATATTAAAGTAATATTTAGCTAAAATTGTATTTTGTTGCATACTTTCAATACATTTAATACATTACACTATTCTTTGACTTATTTCAAAGTACATAAGTGAGTATTTACAGTTTTAATTACATGTATGAACATAAATGAAAATGTATTAATCAGTACATATTTTTGGTACACTTAAAACACTAAGCATTTTTCAAAAATATACAAATAATTACAATGTATAATTGAAACAGATTAATATTTTATTTTTAAGATACTTCAATCTCGTTCAATATTGTTTGGAAGGGGGACAACAAAGAACTTGTTAAGACAACTTAACATTACACATTTATGCTTTAGTGACAGGGGGTCCACAGCAAATACATTATTGGTCTTTGACACTTCAGTAATAAACGTAGAATGTATCTTTAACTGTGCATCTTCATCGTTCTCTCTACAGCCAATGAAAACAGCTGGTCTTGAGGAATTTTCGCCACAGCCAATGAGAACCCTTGGGCTTGAGCACATGCATACGTGGGTTGCGCGCACAGTACGTAGCCGCCGCCATTTTACTTTTTATTCGAAAAACAACAATTTGCTCAAATGACAATGGCTTACAAATTTGCGTTGTTCTACTTTCACAATGAGGTTGTGAAGGTCGAAAGTACATCTTTGATAGTTGGTAGTAATGGAAACTTTATTCAAATAAAATCACGACCAGATTTGGATGATGAAAATTGGTTAGAACTGAAATGTCCTTCAAGGAAGGAGCCTAGCAAAACGGAGGCAGTTAAAGTTTTACTTTTAAGATAAGATAAGATAAGATAAGCCTTTATTAGTCCCACAATGGGGAAATTCCAGGATTGCAACAGCACAGGGATAGCAACACTCAGAGCAACAATCAGAAGGCAAGAAAAAAAACAAGCAAGCAAGAGCAGCTAATAAACATATGTACGTATTACTATATAATATATATATATACACACACACACAGGACACACAGTGCAGAGCATTGTAGCTGGATGGAATAAATATATGAATATATGAACACACAGTGCAGAGCATTGTAGCTAGATGGAATAAATATGTAAATATATAAACACCCACAGTACGGAGCATTGCAGCTAGGTGGAATAAATATGCAAGTATATAAACACACACAGTGCGGAGCAATGTAGTAGATGGAATAATATGTAGATATATAAATATATAAACACACCCAGTGCTGAGCATTGTAGCTAGATGGAATAAATATGCAAATATATAAACACACACAGTGCAGAGCATTGTTGCTAGATGGAATGAAACAGCATAACCGTCTACTTAGTTATCCTACATGGTATGATTATGTGCCCATACATATTCTCACCCCTCCATAGCGACCGGTATGTTCCTAGTTGTATGCGGAGGGGACCATTGTGTAAGTCTATTGCATCTTTTGCATTCAAAAAACTATTAGTTTGTTACGTCTTTTTGCTATCTCTGCGAGCAGCCCTGCTTAGGTTGTACAGTCTGACAGCCGTTGGTAGGAAGGACCTACGAAACCTCTCGGTTGTGCACCTGGGGATGATGTAGTCTGCTGCTAAATGAGCTCCTCAGTGCATTCAGTATGTCCTGCATAGGGTGGAACTCGGACTCCAGCAGAGATGACAGTTTAGCCACCGTCCTTCTCTCTCCTATCTCCTCCATCGGATCAAGGCGCTGCCCCAGGACAGAGCTAGCTTTCTGTATCAGTTTGTTCAGTCTCTTCCTATCGGCTGCAGTAATGCCACTGCCCCAGCAGACCACTCCAAAAGTGATGGCTGATGCCAACACCGTGTCATAGAATGACTTCAGCAGCGCCCCTTGTACACCAAAAGACCTGAGTCTCCTCAGCAGGAACAGCCTGCGCTGTCCCTTCTTGTAGAGTGCGTCAGTATTGTGTGACCAGTCTAGTTTATGTTCAGATGAATACCCAGGTACTTGTAGGATGTCACCCATCTCGATGTCTGTTCCCTGTATATTTACTGGTACTGTGAGGGGCTGCCCATGCCTGCGGAAGTCCACCACCAGCTCCTTAGTTTTCCTCGCGTTGATCTGGAGGCAGTTCCGATGGCACCAGTCCACGAAGTCCTGGATAAGCCCTCTGTACTCAGCTTCATCTCCATTGGAGATGAGGCCAACGATCGCAGAGTCATCAGAGAACTTCTGTAGATGGCAGTGTGTTGTGTTGTGTGAGAAGTCCGCAGTATAAAGAGTGAACAGGAAGGAGCCAGCACCGTTCCCTGGGGGGCCCCCGTGCTACTGATGATCATTGTCGGACACACAGTCCCGGGTTCTCACAAACTGAGGCCGGTTCGTGAGGTAGTCCAGGATCCATGATGACAGGTGCTGGTCCACCCCTGCGCGCAGCAGCTTGTCCTTCAGGATCATCGGTTGGATGGTGTTGAAAGCACTGGAGAAGTCAAAGAACATGATCCTCACCATATTCCCGGGCTTCTCCAGGTGGGACAGAGAACGGTGAAGGAGGAAGATCACCGCATCCTCCACCCCAATGCCATGCTGGTAGGCGAACTGGAGTGGATCCATCGCTGGTTCCACCAGGGGGCGGAGGTGAGCAAGGAGCAGTCTCTCCAGGGTCTTCATCAAGTGGGACATCAAGGCCACCGGTCTGTAGCTGTTCAGGTCTTTGGGGTGGGAAGTTTTTGGTACAGGTACCACACAAGATGTTTTCCACAGCTGTGGTACCCTCCCCAGTTTCAGGCTCATGTTGAAGATATACGTCACAATCCCACACAGCTGGTCTGCACAGGACTTGAGGAGCTTTGCGCTGATGCCGTCCAGTCCCGGCGCCTTCCTCGCCTTGATCTTCCTCAGCTCCGTCCTCACCTGGGTCCTGGTCAGGGTCAGGATGGGGGGCTGTGTGTTGGGAGTGGGGGGGGTGTTGGTGGAGTGGGGAGTGGGCAGCAGGACTTGATTTCTTTAGAGGCAGCAGTGGTTGTTGTGCAGTCAGGGGGGAGGGCGGTTGGTCAAATCTATTGAAAAACAGATTCAGGTTGTTCGCCCACTCCCTGCCCCCTGTGGCCTGGGGGGAGGTATTCTGGAGCCCCGAGATGGTTTTGAGGTTTCTCCAGACCCCGCTGATGTCGCTCTGTTGCAGCTTGTCCTCCATCTTCTTCCTGAAGCTGTCCTTGCCTTCTCTGATCTTTCTCCTCAGCTCCCTCTGTACGGACTCAGCATCTCCCTGTTCCCTGACCTGAAGATCCTCTTCTTCTCTCTCAGAAGTGTTTTTATCTCAGGGTTGATCCAGGGTTTGTTGTTTGAGTGACGCCGTATGGTCTTGGTGGGAACGGATTTGTCCACACAGAAGCTGAGGTAGCCCGTGAAGGTGTGAATGAGGCCATCGATGTCCTCACCATGTGGATCGCAGAGCTGCTTCCAGGCTGGTGGCTTCAAAACAGCCCTTTAGGGTGTCCATTGTCTCCTCAGACCATAACTCACAGTGTGCATGGCCGGAGGTTGTCTGTGCACTAGGGGTTTGTACACCGGCCGGAGATGAACCAAGTTGTGATCCGATCTCCCGAGTGGGGGGAGTTGTGATGAGGTGTACGCCTCCTTAGTGTTTGCGTAGAATTAATCCAGTGTTTTATTGTCTCTAGTGTGGCATGTGACATACTGGGTGAACGTGGGTAGAATGGGAGACAGTGAAACATGGTTGAAATCGCCTGAGATGAGGAGAAGAGCATCTGGGTGTTCTGTCTGCAGCCTGCTGGTTACTGAATGGATGACGTCACGTGCTGTCCCAGCGTTCGCGTCGGATTTGCATAAACAACAATGCAGATCAACGTGTGAGTGTTCTCTCGGGAGATATGTAGGCCTCATGCTAACAGCTAGCAACTCAATGTCTTTGCTGCAGTGTCGTTGTTTAAACAGTGATATGTCCCGGTCTGCACCAGTTGTTGTTAAACATACATTATCACTCCACCGCCCCTAGCCTTGCCACTGTCTGGTGTTCGGTCACCCTCGTATCATGTGAAAACCCTCCAGCTCAATGTTAGCATCTGCTGCTAGTTCAGTTAGCCACGTCTCAGTAAACAAAAGGAGAGAGCACTCCCGGTATGTGCTATCATAACGGGGAGATAGCCGCTAGCTCATCTAACTTTCCCAGTATCGACCGTACATTTCCCATGACAACAGATGGAAGGGAGGGTCTGTACCTTATATTTTTTGTCCTCCGCCTTACTCCAGCCCGGCAGCCGCGGCGTTTTCGCCTCAGTTCTCTCGGTATGTCGAGTTTTTCCAATGGGACCGGGTGGCGGTTGAATGCTAGCAGCTGTTCTCTGCTGTATCGTATCCTGCTATAGACAGTGGCTCCGTCCACCGGCTCAGGAGACATTTAGGACGATCTGTGTGTCCGTGATATAAGTGGGGTGAAAAAAAAAAAAAGACGGATCAAAAGAGAGAGGAAGGGAAAAAGACTCGGAATCGAGCCGCTGTTGCAAAAGGCAGCCGACTCGTGTGGCGCCGAGAGAAGGTTTTGGAGGTAAGTTCCCTGCAAAATATTATTTTGTATATTAGAGAGACATAAGATGTGTAATTAATGTATGTGTATAATTAATGTTTGCAGATTCTTTCAAAGACTTTATTCACAAAAAGAATCAGTTTATACTGGGACAAGACATTTGGGCCACACCAGTCATTGCACACAAAGGACAGGGAAGTGCTAGCCAGGTAAGTCTCTAATGTAGAATACTGTTTTGCCATTCTTTACAAAAACTGTTCTCTAGGGATTTGTAAAATGTATTAAACGTAATAGTAATGGAGCAGTAATGTGACGTTTTTGAACAAATCAAATATTTGTAACTGTAACTCCCAATGCAGCCTAAACTCACTGAGGAGGCACTGTACTGACTACACACATAGTAATAGCATACTAATGTTACATATGTAGCTCATGTATTTTTACCTACATATATTTAAGCACAATGGGATGCTTGGGATTACATGTGTGGTTTGACCTCACGTCTTGGATGGGACAGTATGTCTGGACCGCCTGTGGATAACAGCTGGAAGACGGAGGTACGGCGATAAGGAGCTGAAAGGACTTGCCGACCTCCTGGGGCCAGGCGGAGGACTGAAGGACTTGGGGGGAGAGTTATGTCAATAAGGGGTTTTGACGGTGATATGTGATTCTCCCTTTGATCTTGTATGTATAAATGAGGAGGTTTTGACTCAGCTCTCTCTCTTCTGTTCTTGAGAGATAGCTGGGGATGTGATTGCAAGATTAAAACCTGAATTAAGAAATAATTCAGCCTCATCTTTTCACGCTCCCTACATTGGTGACCAGAGACGTGAGAATGCATAGAAGGGATTCTCCTGATGCAGACTCGTCGGAGTCGGCCCAAGCGAGCGCCGTCTCCGTCAAACTGCCGGAATTCTGGCAGGACAACCCGGATTTGTGGTTCCTCCAGGCGGAGGCACAGTTCACGCTCGCGGGAATAACGGTGGATGACACTAAATTCTACCACGTCATCGCAAGGCTCGACAACCGCACAGCTCAATGCGTGCGGAGCTTGGTACAACAGCCACCCGCTGACAACAAATGCGGCGAGTTGAAGGCTGCCCTCACCGAGTGTTTCACGCCCTCAGCCGAAGAGAGGGCTAGGAGACTCCAGGCTATGTACAACCAAGGAGGGCGCAGGCCAGCCGCCCTGATGGAAGACATGCTGCAGCTGAGGGAATCAGACAACGATGATTTCCTGTTTAAGCACATCTTCCTAAGTAACCTCCCGATGCACATGAGAGGGACCCTGTCCAGCATGCGTTGTGCGACCCAGCGGGACTTCCGTGCGCTGGCCCGAGAGGCGCAGCTGCTCCTCGACTCCTGCGGCGAGCAGATGGCCACAGCGGCAGCGGCAGACCTAGGTGCGGCGACCCGAGACAACGAGGAGCCAGAGACAGCGGAGCCAATCCCACCAACAATGGCAGCGGCGCGGCCCCGACGCAGCAGAGGAGATGGCCTCTATTTTTATCATCGGCGTTTCGCGGAGAAGGCACACAGGTGTGTGCCGCCGTGCAGCTTCAAGAGCTCGGGAAAACGCCAGGACCGGGAATCGTTAGCAGCTTCGGCTCTCAGCGAAAGAAATAAGCTGCTCTACATCACAGATACGAGCTCCGGGCGGCAGTTCCTCGTAGACACCGGAGCCCAAGTGAGTTTCATCACCCCGACCTATGCTGACCGGTTGGCTGGCCCCCGTGGTGACGGGGCAACAGCGGCGAACGGCTCGAGCATCAACACCTACGGAGAAAGGACTTTGTTTCTGTCCTTGCACGGCCGCACTTATGAATGGACTTTTATCATAGCGGCGGTGAGTTTCAACATGTTAGGTGCCGATTTTCTGTGCTCACATGGTTTGTTAGTTGATCTTGCCAACAGGCGCTTGGTTAATGCACAATCTTTTTATTCTATTCCTTGTGCAGCTCGAGTGTCCTCGCCACCGGTGCAGACGAACGTCGCCACAGCAGGCGGTAAGTTTAACACACTCCTCACCCAGTTTCCAGCGCTCATGGTTCCCACATTTTCGGCAACAGTTGCGAAACACAGGGTGGAGCATTTTATCCCTACAGCAGGCCCCCCCCGTCTTCGCGAAAGCTCGGCGCTTGGATGCTGCTAAGCTCTCCAAAGTGCGCAAGGAGTTCGCCAGCCTGGAAAGGCTGGGCATTATTCGCCGTTCGAAGAGCCCATGGGCCTCGCCGCTGCATATGGTCCCTAAAGCTGACGGCTCATGGAGACCTTGCGGCGATTACCACAGACTAAACAAGCCACAGCGCATGACCGCTACCCAATCTCCACACATTCAGCGATTTTTGGTGCATCTAGCGGGAGCGCGCATTTTTCTAAAATAGACCTGGTTCGCGGCTACCATCAAGTTCACGTCCAGCTGAGGACCATTCTAAAACAGCGGTAATAACCCCTTTTGGACTTTTTGCGCATGCCATTTGGTCCTTAAAGGCGCTGCACAAACATTACAACGTTGATGGATGCCGTGTTACGCGATCTCCCTTTTGTGTTCGTCTACCTCGACAACATTTTTAGTCGCCAGTACTTCTGAGGAGGAGCACGGGGAAAACACCTCACTGCGGTTTTTCAGAGGTTGGGAGAACACGGGTTAATAATTAATCCAGCCAAGTGACAGTTTGGCGTGCACAGATCGATTGTTTGGGGCACCGCGTTTCCCCCAGAAGGGGCAGGTGTGCATGCAGTGGCAGAATTTCCCCGACCACACAACGGTCAAATCATTGCAGGAGTTTTTAGGAATGGTAAATTTTTATAACCGTTTCCCTACCCCACGCAGCGCAACTCATGCAACCATTATACGCCCGCGCTCAAAAAACAAAAACCCCTCCAGTACGATCGAGTGGTCCCCGGAGCGGGAGCGCGCATTCGCGGAGGTAAAAAAAGCCCTGGCTGACGCCGCACTTCTAGCTCATCCAGATCCATCGGCCCGCCATAGCGCTCACCACTGACGCATCAGATTTGGCCATAGGGGCGGTCGTGGAACAGCACGTTGCCGGGGGTTTGGCAGCCGCTGGCATTTTCAGCAGATCCTTGAACAAAGCGAGCGGGAAAATACAGCACGCTTGACAGGGAGCCGTTAGCGCTCCATTTGCCGTTCGCCATTTCCGTTCTGGCTGGACGGTCGGCGTTTCACCGCGTTTGTCGAACATAGCCGCTCACTTTTGCGATGTCCAAAATTTCAGAGCCTTGGTCGGGCAACAACAGAGGCAGCTGGCCGCAATCTTACCACTGATATTCAGCACGTAGCGGGTAAACTCAACGTGGTGGCAGATTGCCTCTCTCGCGCGGTCACAGCACCGGTGCGCGCGGAGGCAGATTATACTACCGCAGCGCCAGGGCAAAATAGCAGCGCGGAAGCGCACGCGGCCCCAGTTCACGTGGGGATAGATTACGCAGCCATGGCAGCGGAACAGGGTAGTGATGCGGACGTGCGCGCTCCAGTCTGGACCAACAGGGTTAAGGCTGGAGAGCAGGTGTTTGCAAACCGGTATGCCCCCCTAATCTGCGATGTATCGATTGGGCGACCGCGCCCCGGCAGTCCCGGCCGCGTGGCGCAGCCGCGTTTTTGACTCGGTTCACTCCCTGGCGCACCCAGGGGGTGCGCGCTTCTGTGAAAATGGTAGCGGAGAGTTTGTTTGGCCAAGCCTGCGCAAGCCGTGAAAGAGTGGGCATGAACCTGCATGGCTTGCCAGCTGGCCAAAATTCACAAAGCACACAAAAGCTCCTTTAGAACCGTTCACATTCCGGCCAAGAGATTCGATCATGTGCATGTCGACCTCGTGGGCCCCCTACCGTCGTTGCAGGGTTCACAACACCTTTTGACAGTGGTGGACCGAACCACACGTTGGCCGGAAGTGGTTCCACTGGCATCGACCACGGCTGCAGAGGTGGCTCGCGTTTTTTTGACGGCCTGGTAGCGCGTTTCAGGGGTTCCGTCGGATATCACGTCCGACAGGGGGCCGCAATTTGTCTCTGAGCTTTGGTCAGCGATGGCCAGCAGCTTAGGAGTGAAAATTCACCGCACTACCCGCTTATCACCCCCAGGCTAATGGTTTTATGCGAGCGTTTTCATAGGTCTTTGAAGGCAGCCCTCAGAGCGTTGCTTACGGATGCAGATTGGTAAACAACTACCATGGGTTTTATTGGGGTTGCGTTCTGCGCCCAAGGAGGATTTAAATGCCTCCCCAGCGGAGTTAGTTTTTGCACAACCTCTCAGGCTGCCCGGTGAGTTCCTACCAGAGCATCCGGAGCCGGGGCGCCTCCCGGCTCTGGGGCCACTGATTGGCTCGGGAGCGGACATGCTCCGGGCCCCGTTCATCACACTTTTCACGCGTTTTTGTTACCAAAGCTTTAAAAAATGCTGAGTTCGTTTTTGTCAGGCACGAGGCTCTAAGACCGACCTCCGACCGCCATATGATGGTCCATATAGAGTGCTGGAAGCAGGTGATAAGCATTTTGTGCTAGATTTGGGAGACAGAAAAGAGACAGTTAGTATTGACAGACTAAAGCCTGCTTTTGTGATGAACGACGAGTCTGTACGGGTGGCAAGGGCACCTCAACGTGGCAGACCCCCCAGGGAACATGTCCCGGAGCCCCCGCAGGGATCAAATAACCACTCTCTTCCTCAGTCAGCAGATTCTTTGCAGGACGGCGCCGCAGGGACGGCGAGGCCTGCTTACAGCAGATTCGGAAGACGGTTGAAGCCCAGACGGCGTACGGACTGATTTTTAATGTGATCATGTTGTATAGACTATGCTATTGAGGTTATCACTGATTTTTGATATGATCATGTTGTATAGACTATGCTATCGAGGTTAGCATGTTTTGGGAACTTTGATATATTTTTTTTTTTGTTACTTATTTGTACCCGTAGGTAGACTTGGTTTGCAGTCTGGTGACAAGCCACCGGCTGCTGGTCGCTGCGTGCACGAGCGCCCTAAACCTACATGTTTTTGGTGAGCGGGAGGAAACCGAAGAAATCCCGGAGTAAACCCGCGCAACACGGGGAGAACATGCAAACTCCACACAGCTCACTGTTGGTCGGGGGCTGGGATCAAACCCACGATCTCATGATCCCTGCGATCCCCCGGCCGAGTAAAACTGTGTTGCCACAGTGCTAAACCACTGCGCCACCGTGCAGCCATTATTGTATTGGATGCAATAGTGGATGCAATACCAATGCGGCGGCATGAAATAATAAGGAGCCAACTAAGAGTTTTTGAGGGAGTTTATTAATCATACCGCCATCACGAGAACTCACTCCAGTGCCGTGCATGCGCGCCGAGCGAGCCCGGAGGCTCTCCTCAGCAGATACAGGCAATGCGTGTAGTCAGAAGTGGTGGTCCGGAGAGCAATGCAGTTTTTATACCCACTACAGACAATACATGAAAGGCATGTTATCATCAAAGAAACTGCAGGAAGGCATGGGACATTTGCATTTGAGTACAGAGCAGGAAGTCATACATAACAATAGGGAAGATTACTGGCCGGGAATTCGCCTCTGCTCCGGAGCTGTAGGACAAAGAGGTTACAAGGCACATCTACATATTGTCATCAGTCCATAGCTCCATATATTGTCCATTCTTCGACGTTTGGGGGGGGGGGGGGGGGGTTATGTAGCTCATGTATTTTTACCTACATATGTTTAAGCACAATGGGATGCTTGGGATTACATGTGTGGTTTGACCTCACGTCTTGGATGGGACAATATGTCTGGACCGCCTGTGGTTAACAGCTGGAAGACGGAGGTACAGCGATAAGGAGCTGAAAGGACTTGCCAACCTCCTGGGGGCCAGGTGGAGGACTGAAGGACTTGGGGGGAGAGTTATTGTCAATAAGGGGTTTTGACGGTGATATGTGATTCTCCCTTTGATCTTGTATGTATAAATGAGGAGGTTTTGACTCAGCTCTCTCTCTTCTGTTCTTGAGAGATAGCTGGGAATGTGATTGCAAGATTAAAACCTGAATTCAGCCTCGTCTTTTCACGCTCCCCACACATACATAATATACTAGGTTCACATGTATGGCAGTGATAGATGTTATAAATTTAAAGGGAATTCCGGTCATTTTTTTTTCAGGCATCTCATCTGCATCTTTACAAGGAAAGCTACTTAAAGCCAAAACCCCAAGAAAAAACATGCTGGTAACACGTAGTTTGGGTCAGGCGCAGATTTTCCTCATAGTGGCTCAAATCGGGAAACCTTATAACGTTCTTTTACCCTCTTAACTAGTCTTAAAAAATGTTTTCAATTGTATCGCCCGGGTGTCTGGGCCCTACTAAGTCAGCACAGTTCACGATGACAGCAGTAGCTAGTACATAAAAGTTTAACTTTATAAGCCAGAAAACATACCTCTGTACTCGTCTGGTTTCTAGTCGAGTCCACACAAATCAATCGTCGAAATCATCCAGTCCCATAATCCAAAGTGTGCTTTTTGTCCACCCAAAAACAACTCGCACAGCGCAGAAAACTATGCCTCAGCTGACTTGTGTCAGCGAGTGTGTTGGTTTGGGAAAATCATCGTGACTGACTCCTCACAATGTGTCATTTTGTATCCTGTGGTATCCACACACAGTGAACAGCAGAGGGAGCACCCGTTTGCATGAACATAATGCTTGTCAGACTACTCTCACAAGCTCTTTTTTTATTTTGATAATATCTTAATTTCACAGTTTTATTTTTATCAGTGGCTTAATTTTGAGGATTGCTACATCATATTATGTATTCTGGGAAATACATGGTGGAAGTTTAACAGCTGAGAGATAAATGAATATGATGGTAATGGTCTCAACATCCTTACTTTAGAACAATTAAATAAACGCCTGCAGTGAAGTGTCACTGATGTAGCAACCTAAAAAAACAAGCCACTGATAAAAATTAAACTGTGAAATAAGATATTATAAAAAATAAAAATATAAAGAGCTTGTGAGACAGTGTGACAGATTCAAATGAAAAATGATTCCGAACTGGAATCCGGAAGAGACAGAGGTCTGTTCGCTGGCTTATAAAGTTCAAACTTTTATGCAACTCTGTACTTGCTACTGCTGTCATCGTGAACTGTGTGAAATTTGTAGGGCCCGGCCACCACGGCCATTCAATTAAACATTTTTTTTAGACTAGTTAAGAGGGTAAAATAACGTTATGTTTCCCCGTTTGAGCCACTATAAGGAAAATCTGCGCCTGACCCCAAACTACTTGTTACTGGCATGTTTTTTCTCGGGGGGTTTTCTCGTAGCTTTCCTTGCAAAGATACCAGATGGAAAAAATTGACTGGAATTCCCCTTTAAATGCTGACCACTGTTGGTACTTTATTTTTCTAGGCAAAGAAAAAGTCAAGAAAAACCTGTCCAACAAGACGCAAAGGGACAAAGTACTTGCAACCCTAAAAGACAGACTCTCACAAAAGTGTTTGCTGGAGGCATCTGAAGAGCTTTTCAGCAGCTCAGATGATTGTCAGACCCCCTATTCGCAAGGTTGGCTTGGTGTTTTTGACTGTAAAGAATCCCAGTCATCATTTTGTATATATTTATATGAGATTTTTATTTTCTTAAAGAAAAGACGCATACAGCAGATTTCACCTGATCATAGTGGTGATGAAACTGACATCGGCAGTCCTCGCCCTTTGCACATTGTAAGTTTTGTAAAACCATGTTTGACTTGGTATTTACATTAAATTCTATCATGACTAATGTGTCAATTTCTAGGCTGAAGACATTGAAGATGCCAATTCAGAGGTAAGTACTTATAATTTGGTGGACTTAATTAGAATTATTTAAAAATGCTTTCTCTGTTTGTAGTCTTTGATTGAGGTTCAACATGCTGTGCCAACTATGGCTGAAATAATTGACTGTCTTCGTGGTATGTATAAAGGCTCTTATGGAAATATATTTGTATTCTTATTTGTAAATGTGGCTTATGTAATCCTGCTGTTACCTTCTTTATTCTGCTTTTGAAGAACTCCCAGAGACATTGAAATTGATGAAGGATTGCATTGCAAAAGTTAATGCTTCAATGACACATGTCTCAGACAATTCAATGTCAATTTCTATGTCATCGGCAATGTCTTCATCAGAGAGTGAAGGGGAGATGGTAAGTTTCATTTCATATCAAATTGTATACAATATGTTTGCTTCAAATTGATGTGTTTGAATCAAAAATGTGTAACACACAATGTCACTTTTATTATCTTTATCTGTACAGCACTTCTTACCTGGGAAGTTGGTGGCTGTTTCCAAAAGGTCTTTCCTACGTTTAAACCGCACAAGGATGACTGTTTTCGCACAAGAACTGGCCGTTCTGATTTTTTCAAAGGACACTCTGGCAAATTCCACACTAACCAGGAGAAATGGAAGAGGAGATATGACCAAAGGCCAGCTTGATGTAGCCAAGGTGCTGGCCATTACAGGTAATTTCAACTGTGTAACCAGACATACCTTTAAACTATAGAGCATGTAGAGTGAATAAAACTAATTCTTTCCTTGTCTTAGGTGATTTGTCTTTTGAAACGATCTCCTTATACATTTTAGTACATAGCAGTACAAAAACGTGGTTTATAGATATACTTAAAATCTGTATTAAGTAAGTTTTCTTTTGCAGACGCGGTGATTGAGGAGTTTCCCGGAACCACAGTGTCTGAGGTGTGAGCTGCACTACGCAGGAAGTGCAACAATGAACATTTTTCACATAAGAGGCCATAAATGTTTCGTGTAGGGTCTGATTGTTTCTTTTTCTACCCATTGTTAAGGGCTGTTTGCCAAAAAGTGTAAAAAAAAAAAAAAGTTTTGTTATTTGTACATTTGTTTTCATGCTACCAGGTACCAAGCAACACCACATAAGTTTTGACAAAAAGTGGTGATGAATGTGTTCAGTTTATCTCTTGTCTAGCAGTTCTTAATGTGCTTCTAAGCTCCGAGAGGGCTGCTCTTTTCAGATGCTGCTCACTCTGAGGATATGCTTGATGTTATTGTCTACAAGTTTGGAAAATTAGGTGTGTGGGAGAGAAATATTGAATTTTTGCCTATGGATTTGAGGCTGAAATCAGCAAAGGGAAGAACTTTGAAAAAAAAAAAATGAAATTAATTTCTTTACATCAAAATGTCGGTCCAAGGGGTCAGTAATATGCATTCTATTAAATTTATTTCAACTTGCAGACAATGACGTTAAGGGGACACTTCAGACCAGAGTCATGTGAAGTGACAGCACTAACTCATTTGAGATTATTCTACTTTTTGCATAATTCACTTCTCGAGGTTCGAAACCTTTAGTTACAATTTTTGCACTACATTGTAATTGAATGTATTTTTGGTTTGTTTTGAAATACAAATAAAATATATTTGTTAAGTGTATACTTGGAAGTATTTTCATTATACGAAAAGTGTATTTACAGTAGAAACATTGTATATTTAAAGAGTATTTTAAATGACATTTCTATGTATTGGTCATTTTAAATAGGTTTTAAATAAACTATAAATCAATTATAAGACTATTGCTAATACACAATAAATGCACTTAAAATATGAAAGTAGTGTAATC
This sequence comes from Pholidichthys leucotaenia, assembly GCA_020510985.1. Lineage (NCBI taxonomy): Eukaryota > Metazoa > Chordata > Actinopteri > Cichliformes > Pholidichthyidae > Pholidichthys > Pholidichthys leucotaenia. The sequence goes on from CM035843.1 coordinate 264,119,618, forward strand.
ATAGTGTATTAGTGAATGAGTAAATCGTCACAGATCATAATATATTAAAAAATGCATTAAGTGTACTTAAAATTGTTCCACTTTAGTACATAAAAATACATTAAGCATACTTAAAGTTGAACTTTATTTCAATTTAAATTTAACTAAAATGTATTGAATACAAAAAAAGTTGTTCCAAAATAGCACACTTAAAATTTACTTTACCAAAATATATTAAAATACACTAAAATATACCTAAATTAAATATATTTAGTATATTTTTTTTCACCAGGGTAGCCCCTACCATAACCCCAGGTAAGACAATAAACATTTTTCCATTCTTTACACATACCCACTAAATCTAAAAATATATAAATAATTCCCCCAACTATATACAGAGTAAATAAATAACATAGAATAAATAATTCAATAAATAATTCGAACCCCTATTTACAAATGCTAAATCACCCCTCTAACTTACCATAAATGCTTCCTTCCTGCTGGTGTCCTTTAAAAAGGCGTTCAACCCCCAAAGAGTCTTTTGCCCGGACACCCACAGGAAGCACGCTGGCAAAGGTATGTGCATTATACAATCACCAATTGTTTACCCAAATGATTAACCACACAATTATCTCACAAAAGGCACTCCAAATTAGACAAAGACAGATCCTAAAAAAAATGTGTGCATTTCTACAAATGATCATAATAACATTTACAATATTACAAACAATATAGACACACATACAACAAATCACAACAGTGGTGACACTCCATTGTCACATTTCCTCCCCCCTTTTCCCAAGAGTACAGTACTCTACGAGTCATGTACTCTTGAGAGACTATCTGCTACAAGGTTGGTTTTCCCTGCCACATACCGAACAGTAAAATTATATGGCTGAAGGGACACATACCACCCTGTGAGACGACTGTTCAAGTCCTTCATCCTGTCCAACCACTGTAGGGCCCGATGATCTGTCTCCAACAAAAAATGACGCCCTAGTAAATAGTACTTGAGAGACCCTATTGCCCATTTCATGGCAAGACATTTCTTTTCTACCATAGAGTATCTTGTCTCCCGGTCCAACAACTTACAGCTCAAGAACAGTACTGGGTGTTTCTCTCCCCTCTCCTCCTGGAGAAGTACTGCTCCAATGCCAACTCCTGAAGCATCTGTCTGTAAAATGAACGGGCGAGCAAAGTCTGGACTGTAGAGAACCTTCTCCCCAGAAATAGCCCTCTTCAGATCCTCAAAAGCTCTATCACATTCCTCTGTCCATTTTACCCTATTAGATGCTGAAGCCTTAGTGAGGTCAGTCAAAACTGCGGCTCTTTCAGCAAAGTGGGGGATGAACTTGCTGTACCATCCTACCATTCCCATAAATGATCGTACCTTCTTCTTAGTGGTGGATACAGGATAGGTCCGGATGGCATCCACTTTACCTACTCGTGGTCTAATAACCCCCTGACCAACCACATGTCCCAGGTACTCCACCTGCTGCTGTCCGAACGCACATTTGCGTGGATTGATTGTCAGTCCTGCCCTCTTAATTAACTGAAGGACCTGCCTAAGGTGTATCAAATGTTCTTCCCAGGTCTGACTATAAATGACCACGTCATCCAAATAGGCAGCCGCAAAATTTGATACCCTCCTTAACACTTGGTCCATAAGCCGCTGAAAAGTTGCAGGTGCCCCCTGAAGGCCAAATGGCATGACCCTAAACTGGAAACTGCCATGAGGTGTTTTAAAGGCTGTAAGTTCCTTTGTTTCCGGTGCCAATGCCACCTGCCAATACCCCTTGCATAGGTCCAGAGTAGAAATAAACCTAGCCCTGCCCACTTTCTCTAATAGTTCATCAATCCGGGGCATGGGGTATGACTCAAACTTAGATACTGAATTAAGGTATCTGAAGTCAATACAGAATCTTAATGAGCCATCCTTTTTGGGGACCAGCACAATCGGGCTACACCACTCACTGACTGACTCCTCGATCACTCCCAGCTGCAACATCAAGTCAATTTCTTGCTTCATTTTTGAGACCAATCGCTCTGGGATCCTATACGATTTCCTACGTGGAACAGCTTCCTCTTTCAAATAAACCTTATGACGCACCAGCGTGGTGAAACCAGGTCTCTCCTGAAACAATTCTGGATCTAATAGTGCCTCTAACTCTCTCTGCTGATCCACCTGCAAATGAGACACTTGAAACAAGTAAGGCTCTGACACATTTGTGGAAAAGGACTGTTCTTTCTCCTCATCCACTTCCGTCACACAAATTAAGAGCTGATGTGTCTCCTGAAGAACAGGTTGCTGCTGATGATGACCAGGCTGCTGAAACTCTTTCAATAAGTTAATGTGGAAGGTCTGATGTTTTACCTTCCTGTCAGGCATATATAGTTCATATGTCACTGAACTTAGTTTCTTAGAAATTTCATATGGCCCCTGCCATTGAGCCAACAGCTTGCTGTCACACGAGGGCAGCAACAACAAAACCTGTTGTCCTGGGTGAAAAACCCTTTTTCTGGCCTTCTTGTCATACCAAGTTTTTTGTTTGGCCTGCGCCGTCCTCATGTGCTCCTGAGCCAAAGCAGTCATTCGATCCAGTTTCTCTCTCATCTTAATGACATAAGAGACCACATTGTCCTGATCACTCGGTGGACTCTCCCAGTGCTCCTTTAATAAGTCCAGTGGGCCCCTCACCTGACGACCATACAGCAGTTCAAAAGGTGAGAACCCTGTTGAAGCCTGGGGCACCTCCCGATAAGCAAACAATAAATATGGTACCCATTGGTCCCAATCCAAGCCCGTTTCAGAAACAAATTTCTGCAGCATGTTTTTGAGAGTCTGATTAAATCGCTCCACTAGTCCATCAGTCTGAGGGTGATATGGGGTGATCTTAATACCCTTAATACCCATCAGTTTATATACCTGCTGCAACAGTTTGGACAAGAAATTTGTTCCACAGTCTGTCAGAATTTCTCTGGGTATGCCTACCCTTGAAAACAACTGGATAAGGCAGTTGGCAACCTGCCTAGCCTTAATAGATTTCAGGGGAAAGGCTTCTGGGTACCGAGTAGCATAGTCACAAATTACCAGAATGTATTTATTACCAGAGGAGCTTCTCTCTAGGGGGCCAACTACATCCATCCCTATTCTATCAAAAGGTGTTCCAATGATTGGTAATGGTTGCAGTTGGGCACGGGCTACTCCCCTAGGTGATGTAATCTGACATATTGGGCACGTTGTGCAGAACTCCTTTATCTGGGTATACATTCCCAGCCACACAAACCTTCTAGCAATTCTCTGCAAAGTTTTTTGAAATGCTAGATGACCTGCCCAAGGGATAACATGTCCCAGTTCCATAATTTTTGGTATGAGGTCCTGTGGCAAAGCTATGGCCATAACTCCACCTTGTTGCTGGTACAGAATACCCTTTTTAATGACATACAAGGCCTCAGCCAAACAATCCGTTCTACCCTGTTTCACACCCTCAATCTCCGAGACTTTATCAAACCATGGTCTAAGTGCTGGGTCAGCTTTCTGCAATGCAGCTATGTCAGGAGGGATGTCAAACTCTACTGACTGATTTAGCTGTGGTGTTTCTTCACCCAAGTTCTTTGCTGACGCTAACACCTTATCTCTTCTCCTCTAAGCCTTGGATTTAGGTTGTTTAATAGGGTCTGCCTCTATCTCAGAATCATAAAATGGTAGCTCCTGAAAAACATTGGCAGCCCTCTGTGCCCTCTGCGCCCTGGTTGTCACCATATTACAATTTTTCACCACAGGTGTCTTTACTCTCTGCTCAACAGCACCACCTGCCTGTCTCTCCTCCGTTTGTTCCTCTCTAACCTGTTGTATGATGTCCAACAAAGTTGGAACATCATTGCCAAGAATAACTGAGTAAGGCAAATCAGGCACAAGAGCTACAGGAAGGAGATAAGTTTGCCCCCCCACTGTTAAATAAACCTCAGCGGTCGGGTACAGTTTCTTATCCCCATGAACACAACTGATATTTACTTCAGATTCATTCCACAAATCCCTAGGGACCAAACTGGGCAGCACAACTGTTTGAAAACAACCAGAGTCTAACAGGGCCTCTTCACACTGACCATTAAGCAACACCTTCGTTTTATACACTCCACTGTGCACTGGGGCTGAAAAAGTGGGTCTAGGAACTGAACATAGTAATGACGGTTTCTCATTCTTTGTGGCAGGACATGAATACTGGGTGTGACCGATTTTATTACACTGATAACAGTGTATATCTTTATTTGCAACAACACGTGGCCTTTTGCTATTATCATATCCGCTATTTGTGATCTGACTGGGCCTGGAATACAGCCTATTTCAAGCTGGACCACCCCTTTCACCCTCATTAAACTCACTCCGTGTGGTGAAAGATCTGTCACGGCCAAGAGTAGGTCTCCTGCTCCCAGACCTGGCCGACAGAAAAACCTCCGCCAGACGAGTAGCGTCCTCTGCAGTCTTCGGGTCCCGCTCTTGTATCCAGATTCCCAGTTCCGAGTTCACCATCCGCAGAAACTGATCCAAAATCAATTGTTCCATAATGTCTTTTATAGTTAAGGTCTCTGGTTTAATCCATTTACATAACAGGTCTTTCAAACGTACATAAAGTTCACGAGGGGTTTCGTCCTGATGAATGTCCAGGGACCGAAACCTCCTCCTATAAGTGTCAGATGTAATCTCGTATTTACTTAAAATTGCTTCCTTGACTTTCCCATAATTGTTCGTGTCAGCAATATCCATCAGTACATATGCGCTCCGCGCTTTACCTGTAAGCAGAGGAGCTAGCTGGATAGCCCACTCTTCTTCACGCCAGCGGCAGACTGTAGCGATCCTCTCGAACGTCACCAGGTAGTGCTCGATGTCATCTTCGGGAGAGAGAGGATTCAGCCTGGGCTCGTGGTGCGTTCGTGGCCTCCTTAGCTGCACCTGCAGCGGCAAATCATCCTCCTGCGGGCCGACCCGACTGACCATCACCCCGGGGACCTCCCCCGAAGCGCCGTCGTCACCACTACGTTCAGCCCGGCTCCCATACTCCTCTCTCAGCTCCGCAATCTGCGACTCCATTCAATGAATTTGACCATCCACAGTCCGCCACCTTTGGTCCTGAAGAGCGGCTTCTTCCTCCATCTGACGATCCCTGAGAGTCAGCGAACACACCAAAGATTTCACCAGGCACGTTAACTCCTCGAGCTCGCCCAGTCCGCTGACTCCCGGGTCCTCAGCTGCCATACCTGCATCCAGGTCAGACTGCTCCCCTTGCCTCACTTTCCTTCTGGCCATGAGTCCTTCTGTCCCGTGGTCTTTCACCACTTCCACCAAAGGCTACGACGTCCTGGGAATGGACCACCGCTGCCACCAAATGTAACAATAACGGTGGCAAGGAGGAGGCTTTTCAATTTTTCTGATTTATATTTCAATAAACTTACAAGTACATAATTCCCAGGAAAACATCTGACATGACTCTTCATCAAGAATGAACAATTCACCATCAACCAAGAATACCGAAGAATGAAATGAATCCCCCATTATCATTAACCGCACCTGTTAAATACTATTTGAGATAATTAGGGCTGATTAGCCCCTACCATAACCCCAGGTAAGACAATAAACATTTTTCCATTCTTTACACATACCCACTAAATCTAAAAATACATAAATAATTCCCCCAACTATATACAGAGTAAATAAATAACATAGAATAAATAACCATATAAATAATTCGATAAATAATTCGAACCCCTATTTACAAATGCTAAACCACCCCTCTAACTTACCATAAATGCTTCCTTCCTGCTGGTGTCCTTTAAAAGGGCGTTCAACCCCCAAAGAGTCTTTGCCCGGACACCCACAGGAAGCACGCGGCAAAGGTATGTGCATTATACAATCACCAATTGTTTACCCAAAGATTAACCACACAATTATCTCACAAAAAGGCACTCCAAATTAGACAAAGACAGATCCTAAAATAATGTGTGCATTTCTACAAATGATCATAATAACATTTACAGTATTACAAACAATATAGACACACATACAACAAATCACAACAGTGGTGACACTCCATCGTCACACTGTGCAAGAAGATTTTGTTTGATTTTTTCCTAAGCTTAAACCAACTCATTTAAACCACCAACATCGGAAGAGACCGGTTTTGTGCTGTTTTTGTTCCAATTTGACTTTCTGATCGGACTTTGCACAATAAACCAAGTCCTTCTTCAGTGCATAAGAGAGGACCTTGCCCAGCTTGCTTGAGAGACAGCCTGAATGTGAGTCTCAGGAGCACAGCCTTGTGGGAGAATCTGTCCATCAGTCTCTCCATCAACAGAATCCACGGACATCCAGCTGAATCAAGGTTGGCATGTGGGGGCCCTGCTATCTCAGGGACGTGATCTGACTCTGTGGCTGACTGTCTGTTGTTTAATTTAAACTTTAATTCTTCAGAATATTCCTGTTATAAGTTTCTTTAAACTTAATTTCATGCAAACCCCATCAGAATTTCAAATGCATTTTGTCATTTCATTAATTTATGTGTCTTTTCAGAGTAACACAAATTTTCCATCCATCCATCCATCTTCTACTGCTTTCCTCCCGAGGTCCGGTTCAACGGAGGCAGCAGTTCAAGCAGAGAAGCCCAGACTTCCCTCTCCCCAGCCACCTGCTCCAGCTCTTCAGAGGGGATACCAAGGCATTCCCAGACCAGCTGGGAGACATATAGTCTCTCCACCGAGTCCTGGGTCTGGCCCGGGTCTCCTCCCAGTGGGACGTGCCTGAAACACCTCAAGTGGTGAGTGTTTTTTTTTCCATTTTTTGGATTTTTCCATGGCACAATTTTTCCATGCAATTTCCATGCACAAATTTTCCATTTTTATAAATAGTTAAGCATCACTTTCTTCATAAAATTGCATCCACTTTTCTTAACCAATGCTATTTTATGGTTTCCAATTTCCAGGTATACTGACAAATTAAACTACACTTTATTTGGTTCCACAAATGCTTGATTCATAAGTGACTCAGTAATAGTCTATAATGCCCGTAATACATGTTGAATTCTCTGTTTTTAAAGTTATCCAAATATGTTAACACTATTCTGACATTTCTTATTAAACCATTGAAAGACATATGGGAGTTATTGCTTGATTTCATGTCCATCTTCTGATTATCAGGAGTCAGAACTCACAAGGGTTTTTTGAGACTGAATTCATAATTGGTACAAATGATGAATTGTAATAAAACTGCCCATTATCTGGACTAGTGCCTAACGAGGATCTGAGTGTAATGAAAATAAATCTTCATTCCTACTCACATTCATATTTACATTAATACTTGTACCAACATAATATAGCCTAATAAACCCATAAATACCACTACAGGAGCTACCCCGAGCTGGTCGGGCTGTTAATTCAGTTCCAACCTCCAGCACATGCACCACGAGATAGTGAGAATTTATCTGGATCACTGAGGCTTGTGCCGACAAAGAAGTGTCCTTGGACTCTGGCACCTCCCTTTCCTCACCACTCTCTGGTCTCCGCTCCAGCTCCAATGACAGCCTCATCTGCTCCACAGCTACTCCATGGATGGGAAAGGAGCTCTCTGTTTACGCTGGAACCTGCACTGAGAGTGAAATATCCCCTGGCTCCGTCATCCACACCTCCTCGCTCCGCTCCAGCCCCAGCTCCTCTCCACTCATCTCTCCTGGCGCCGTCAATGCCAGCCTCACCGTCAATGCCCAAGCCTGAGCTGATGAAGAAGCATCCCGTGGCTTCGGCACCTCCCTCCTCACACCGAGCTCCAACATCTTCACCTCCTCACTGCTCTTCCACCTCTGCTCCAGCCCCACAGAGTGTTCCAGCCATGGAGGACTCTCCCACATTGGTTTCCATGGCAGCTGCAACACTGGTCGTCATGCCTGTAATTCCGCCTGCCGTCATGCCTGCAGTTTTGCCTGTCATCACGCCTGCAGTGCCGGCTCCCACATCTGTTAGACTGGTGTCCTTGCCTGCTGCTGCATGTCAGAGCGCCTGGTCTGCTGCCCCTCCAGCATCCCCAGAGGTGGAGGTCACCTCTCCAGCAACAGAGTCACCGGGGTCCTCGCTGGCAGTGGAACGGGAGTTAAGGCAATTACTTTATTTGGTATTTTTAACTTCTATCCATCCATCCATTTTCTACCTCTTTTCCAGAAGTCCAGGTCACGGAGGCAGCAGCCCAAGCGAAAAGCCCAGACTTCCCTCCTCCCTGGCCACCTGCATCCAGCTCTTCAGAGAGGATACCAAGGCATTCCCAGCTACTAGGAGATGTAGTCTCTTCCGTAGTCTCTCCAGCGTGTCCCTTGGTCTGCCCAGGGTCTCCTACCAGTGGGACGAGGCCGAAAAAACTTCAAGTGGGAGGCAACCAGGAGGCATCTCCTGATCAGATGCCCAAACCACCTCAACTGGCTCCTTTCAATGTGGAGGGCAGCGGTTCTACTCTGAGCCTCTCCTGGATGACTAAGCTCCTCACCCTAAGTATCTCTAAGGGTGAGTCCAGCAATCCTACTGGGAAAGCTCATTTCAGCCGCTTGTATCCATGCTCTCACTCTTTCAGTCATTACCCAAAGCTCCTGACCACAGGCGAAGATAGGAATGTAGATTGACTGGTAAATCGACAGCTTTGCTTTAGAGCTCAGCTCCTCTTCACCACAACAATCCACAATGTCTGCATCACTGCAGAGGCTGCTCATATCCATCTGTCAATCTCTCACTCCATTCTCCCTTCACTCGTGAATGAGACCCCAAGACACTTAAACCCCTCCACTTGGGGCAGGAGCTTGTCCCCAACTCAGAGAGGACAATCCACCTTTTTCCGTCTGAGAACCATGGGCTCAGACTTGGAGGTGCTGATTCTCACCCCAACCGCTTCACACTCAGTAGCAAACCATTCCAGCAAGACCTGTAGGCCATTGCTTGATGAAGCCACCAGGACAACATCATCTGCAAACAGCAGAGATGAGTTCCTGTGGTCACCAAGCATGACACCCTCCGATCCTTGACAGAAATCCTGTCCATAAAAATTATGAACATGATTGGTAACAAAAGGCAGCCCTGGCAGAGTCCATCTCTGACTGGAAATGAGTTTCACTGGGTGCTGACAATACAAACCAAACTCTTGCAGCAGTCATACAGGGACTGGATAGCTCGTAACAACAAGCTCGATGCCCCATACTCCCGCAGCATCCCCCATAAGAAACCACGAGGGATGCATTTGAATGCTTTGTCCAAGTCCACAAAACAAATGTGGTCTGGTTGGGCAAACTCCCATGATCCCTTGAGGATTCTTGAGACTGTAAAGAGTTGGTGCGATGTGCCATGGCTAGGACAAAAACCACATTGCTCCTCCTGAATCCAAGGTTTGATGAGTGGTTGGACTCTCCTCTGTACTAACATCTGTACAAAAAAAGTCTTACCTTACTGCTGGTGGGGGAATTCCGTTGCAGCTCCCATCTGCTTCTGACATCCCTCCACCAGGCTCCACTGCTGGTTCCTGTACTAACCCGTCCGTCACCATCTCTTCCTCCACATCCAAGTTCCTGAGTCAGGGATAGTGGTTACATGCTTCAGCTCCAGCTGTCTCCAAGGGTGCACGCCACAGCTCCAGCTGTCTCCGAGTGCATGCCACAGCTTCGTCCATTGCGCTGAGCTGCACTCAGACCACCGTCTGTTCCAGAGGCTGGTGTGCCCCCAGCTGTCCCAGAGGGCCGGTGTGCCTCCTCCTGTTGTTCCAGGGGGCCGTGTGCCTCTGCCTGACGTTTCCAGGGGCCGGTGCACTTCCGCCTGTCTTTCCAGGGGCCGGTGCACCTCCGCCTGTTGTTCCTGGGCCTGATGCACCTCCACCTGCTGTTTCGAGGCCGGTGGGGCCCCCGCAATTGTTCCTAGGGCTGGGTGACCTCCACCATGTGTTCTACAGACTCCTGACCTCGATGCTCCTACAGCACCATGTTCATAGTCGTCTGGCGGCCCTTGGACTTTGGTAGGCCACTTGATGCATCGTGGTTATCCGTCGGGTAATCCATGGACGTTGGTAGACCACCCGATGCGTCATGTTCTTCCATCAGGTGGTCTTGGGACTTTGGCCGACCACCCAATGAACGTTTCTCCTTTGTGTTTTGTTCTTGTTTTTGCCTGCTGTGCCTATGTCCCCCTCCTCCAACCCAGTTGGGGTGTTCCTTGTTTTGTTTGGAAGGTGTCTGGTATCCGCCTTTTGAGGGGGGTTCTCTTATGTTCTGGACATTGCTTTTAACCATGTCCATGCTTTTAGTTATTTTTGGTCATTTGTTATCTGTTTTATGGCTTTTTTTACTTCTTAGTTTTGGTTATGTTGCATATTCCTAATGTTATCCTTGTCTGACCTTAGTCCGAGTGTCATTGTGTTTCCACTGGTCTTCTGTGCAAGTCTCATGTGTATCCCCTGTATTTGTTTACCTATGGTTCCCAGTCCCTTGTGTCTTCTGCATCTGTAGCCACTTCTCATGTGTTGCCATTTTCCCTTGATTGTCAGCCCAGCTGTCCCATGTTCCTGGATTGTCCTATTAACCGTATATTTGTCTGTCCTGTCTTTACTTGTTGTGGCATCATTGTCGTATTTCCTTGCTGGTACCTTCATATCCAGTATTTTCTCTGTGAGTTTGTTTGGCTAGTTATCTCCTGTGTTATCTCCAGCCCCCTGTGCTGTGCTTTTGTTTCTCTTTGTTTTTGTTTAATAAACCATCATTGCCTGACAGTCCAGCCTGCTATTGAATCCATCACTCCTGCCTACCAGAGGTAGCTTATGACAGTCATCTGCCACAGCTGGCTGGGGCAGTGAGGAGAGAGAAGAATGCACCAGGTTTACTCATGATGCCATTTGAAATGTCTAGATTCAGGTTAGAATTCATACTAGATGATCAAAGTGTATTCTGAAATCCTGTATTCCATTATGATTTTAAAATTAGTCAGAAATTACAAATAAATCTGTTGAATGCCTATTCACACTCCATATCTCACTGACTTTTTTTGGCAAACATTACACCCTACTTCTATACAGAGAGCAGGATTCAGACTCTTTTGTGCAGGGAGGATGGGATACGTCCATTCTCATTTCTACTTCAGTCGCCGCCGCTCTCATAGCAGGCACAAGCATCACTGCAGCATGGAATCACCGGGAGAGATGTGTGGGTCTCTGGGATGGTGACCTACTTTTGCTCTCGTCTTTGGTCTGCTGGAGTCATACATGCTGAGCACACAGCTTGTAATACTACCAATGAGGCATGTACTGACGACGTGTGGATGCTCTGTATTATGCATGCTTCCTCTCAGCACAGAGCTACTCTTAAAGATATTGTAAATTAATTTTAATCTTGTGCTAGAAATACTGCCCACAGAAATATGTCTGCATGAGCAAGTGGGCCACGTAACACCGCATTTAAAGGCTTCTCTGTTTGAGAACTTAGAATAAATTACCTAATTTTTTAAACTTGAATATTGGTAAATGTTCTCTCAGATTTATACTAGGGATGTAAAGTATATTAACAATAGTCACAATACGTTAAAATACAATAACTGACATTGCCTTAGTAATAGGCTACATAGTACATTGCAGTTATTTTGAGCTGCCTATTTCAAAATCATTAAGAGAAATTCATTACTTATATAGGCTATTTATCAAGACAAACCGTATGACATGATCAATAATATTAATTTGTAGTAGTGCAAATCTCTGCAATCTTACCTGATAGAAAAATAATGGTGGTACCCCTCAGCCAGCTGGCATTAAGGAGCACTGGCTGGTTGAATTTTTGTGCAAGTCACACAAAAATCAAAAGTTTCCCCAGATGTGCAACTATGGGAACAATAAGAAAAGCCTACATCAATTCATTCACAAACTAGAAAAGTGCTCCGAGAGCTCATACCACTGCCAAGGCTCCTTCCGTCCCTCATGGATCACCTCCAAAATGTAACGGGTTTGTATGTAGGCCACGAGCCAGTTCTGGTGAAAATTGCACCAAAGACTAGGCAGTAGTTTTGGAGAACTCTTGTTAACACACTGTGAGAAGATAAGAGCCTTGGCAGAGGTATGCGTTCTCAGATTATCACCAAAATATAATGGGTTCCTCTCTAGCCCAAGGACCACCTCTGGTGAAAATTTCATCTCCGTACAGTAGTTTTTGCATAAATCCTGCTAACAAACAGACAAAAAAACAGACAAGCCACCCCGATTACATTACCTCTTTGGCAGAGGTAATATCACATTTACAAGGTGTTTTGAGAATTGACCTCACTGAAATTTGAACTCATCCCAGATTTTTCAAAGCTAGAACTGTGGTATCAATGTGAAACATTTACATCATTTCCTTTGTGAATTATCATATTTATGTTTCAAAATGAAACTCAAAAATCTCTGACCTTTCACCTTTTGACCCCAGACACATAGTTTGTAGGTCCTTGACCTCTGACCCTGACCTCACGGGTCAGAGGTCACCAAAATTTGAATTCATCCAAATTTTTTCTTATATCTATATTATCAAAAAGCCAACAACATTGTTTTCTTCTCTAGCTATTGTATCACATTCACAAGGGTTGGTGTTGACGCTGGCAACGTGTCAATACCAATGCCACCGCCCATCCGCCTGGCGGGGTGATGACAATACCTTTTCAGCCTTTTAGAGACTGAGTTGTAATAAAAACCATGAAATGGCTTTCAGCAGTGTTCTAATTAGCTTTTCTCAGTGATTGGAAATACAAAAATATTAATTTATATTTTTCTAAATACAATGAACAAGATACCGTGTTACTGAGCAGAATTTTTCCAGAGGGACAGAAGAAGGCGAGCCAGACGGAGAGAGCAGTTCACCATAAACCCATTTGGTTTTCTTTTCAAACTCAATGGGGACAAAAGATATGGTCAGCTTCAAGTGTTAAGAGAACAGGTGGAAGAATTTCTCTTCCGTACTCATAGGTCACTATGAGTACGGAAGAGAAAGACGGGGTGCAGAATTGGAGATCAGAGAGATTTTGATGACAGTGAGCAAACCAGTGATCCTCTTAGTTTACCAAAAATCCTCATGGAAGGAGGTCAGTGGCTTCCTAAAAAGAGCAAAGGGTGGTGTTATGTCTGGAAATAGGACAGCAGAGGCAGGTGTTGTGACAAACCCAAACTTTATTACAGGAACACAATAATGGTACATATGTAACAATATAGCAGCAAGCTAAGACTGACACAGGCTATGGTTGTTATGAAGATAGACGGCCAAAGAGGACAACTCCTGCCAACAGTCCCCTTAAGTAGGCACAGCATGATGACGTCACCCGTGCATCCAACGTCACATCCATGGCGTCTGCTGTTGTTGACATGTAAATTTTTTTTAATTTATTTTTTTTTTTAGGCGCCGGAAGGAGAGGCGGCTGTACCAGCAGCAACTCTCTCATGTCTTTGTGTTTTTATCTGCTTATTCTTGTATATAGTGTGTCTCTTTTTCACCAGGGGCCTTGGTAGAGAAGGACTCGGATTAACGACTAGACCAAATTTTTTCTATTAGCCCGGTCTTTCTCTTATTTTTTTCTCTTCCTCGGGCAATGGAGAACAACAGAGGCAGGGGCGGACGCACTGTTACAAACGCGACCAGCTGACTCCATTGAGGAGCCCGGCTCCGGAGTGCTGTGCCGGCAAGTGAAGCACCTCATCCCGCATGAGCTCAGAGGAAACGCCGTGGAAGAAGGGCTGGAGCTAAGGCGAGGGTGAGGAGAAGGAAGCATAAACTGGCTGTACCGATGTTCATCACCGAGAACGTGCGATCGCTGTGAAACAAAGCAGATGAGCTCACATCGCTGGTCAGGACGGCAAAAGGAATATCGTGAGTGTAGTAGTCGTGTGTTTATACAGAGACGTGGTGACACTCACAGATCCCGGATGTTAACATATCGATATCTGGCTTTAAGACTATCGGGGGGGATAGGGATGTTATCAGTAGCGGGAAGAAGAGGGGAGGAGGATTGGCACTTCTTGTGAATGAAAGGTGGTGTAATTCTGGACACATTTATGTGAAGGAAAAGCACTGCAGCCCGGACATTGAACTGCTGGCTGTGAGTGTAAGACCCTATTATATGCTGCAAGAAATGACGTGTGCCTTGGTAATTATCATCTACATCCCTCCGTCAGTGGACGCAGCGGTGGCCTGTGACGTCATCAGCTCCACTACTGCCACATTCCTGGAGAAGCACCCAGACGCATTTATGGCCATCACGGTTGATTTTAATCATGTCTCACTGGGAAAAACATTACCAAACTTTCATCAGTTTGTTGACTGTCCCAACAGAGAAAATAAAACACTGGATTTACTGTATGCCAATATGTCTGCATATAGTGCCACAACTCTACCTCCCATTGGCAAATTGGATCACTGCATGGTCATGTTAACACCCAAGTATGTTCCCCTTGTGCAAAGGCAGCCTGCTTATACATGGACTGTGAGGAGGTGGACACAGGAGGCTGCTGATGCACTACAGGACTGCTTCGAGATGATGAACTGGAGCATACTCTGTTAACCACATGGGGTGGACATAGACAATGTGGCCGACTGCATCACAGAATACATCAGATTCTGTGAAGACACAACCATGCCAGCTCAGACTGTACACTGTTTCCCCAACAACAAGCCATGGATCACCAGTGACCTGAAAGCACTTCTGAACAAGAAGAAGAGAGCTTTTGGCCCCTTGAACTCTGTGAATTCCGCGGGCGGTCACGTCTCTGCATCTTAGTGCGTCTCACTGTGCACTGAAAAAAAAAGCTGTATTTCCGGTCTTCCAGTACAGACACAGCCTTGTTACAACCTGAGAAAAAAGCTGTGTAATACAGCGGTACCTCTACTTACGAAATTAATTCGTTCCGGAAGAATTCTCGTAACGTGAAAATTCCGTAAGTAGAGGCGCGTTTTACATGTAAATGCCGTAATCCGTTCCAAGCCCCCCAAAATTCGGGCATAAATTTTTTATAAATCATAAAAACGCATCAAAACATGTAACAAATACATGTTACAATTAGATTACTGCACAATAAACATAAAATGAGAGTTTAAAATGAGAGAAAGAATAATAAAAGAGAAAGAATAATAAAAATTATGTTCATTTACCTTTTAACTGCGATCGGCGGCGGCGGTGTCACCTTTTGCCTCCTTTGGTTCATGTTCTGTCTCATCAGTGGTTTTTGCCTGACGTTTTGTGAAGAAACGATCCAAGGACGTTTGTTTTTGTCGGCTTGTAACGATCCTTCGAAAATGTGCAAGGCAAACATCATCATAGTGAGCGATAGCCCGACTAGTGAACACTTTTTCCGGGTGATTCGTGGCCAATGGGATACCAGGAAGATGCTCGGCGATAGCCAACGGCAGAGCAGCTACAGGTATGTTTACGTTCGGTAAACTACGGGAGCTGCGAGGAGCGCATACTTTTTTTGCCTTTCGTATCCTGAAATTTCGTTCGTAACAAGAGGCAATATTTTCCCGTTGAGGCGTGTCGTAACCTGAAAATTCCGTATGTAGAGACGTTCGTAAGTAGAGGTACCACTTTATATTCATTTTTTGTGGTATTTTTTACAAAATTTTGACCTGAGCTTGAAAACACTTGGTTCTACATTTCTGTTGTGTTTTCCAGCCAGTATCTGACAGCTGTATGTTATTTGCAAGCATTTGTATCTAAAAAAACCACCCAGGTGAACTTTCTTGTTACTCAGTGGCAGGAGCACTTAGAGAGATTATGACTGTTTTGCCAAAAAATTCAGAGTGTTTTCTTTTAAATGAGACTAACCCCATGAAGATGCTGCAAAGGGTTGAAGAACAGCTTTTGATTTACTTTGGGCATGTTATTTTTAGGTGTTTTTAGGGAAGTTGAACAGAGTTCAACAGGTTAAGTCCGGAGACAAGGAGAAACTGAGGAGAGTGCAGCACGAGCTGAGAGAGATGCTGAGGAGGTGCAAAGACAATTACAGGAGGAAGTTGGAGGATAAACTCAGGCAAAACAACACTAAGGATATGTGTGGATGGGAATGAAACAAATAACTGGGTGCAAGGGGAGAGACAGACAGACATCTGGGAGCCTTGAGAGAGCTTATGAGCTGAATCTGTTTTTTAATAGATTCAACTCACCGTCTGTCACCCCCACAACACAGCCATGCCCCCACGCTCCCCTCTCCCTCACCCTCCTGTCACCCCCACAACACAGCCAGACCCTCACACACCCATTCCCCCCACCCTCCTGTGCAGCACCTCTCTCCATCTCCCCCACCCCCTCCCCCTCCTCAGGGGACAGCAAGCTCCCCCCCTCACATCACTGTGACTACAGACCAGGTTAAGAAACAGCTGGAGAGACTCCGTCAGCGGAAGGCTGCAGACCCTGATGGCATCTCCACCAGGATCCTGAGGACCTGTGCCAACCAGCTAGCTTTGGTACTGAAACACCTGTACAACCTGAGCCTGAGTGTGGAGAGAGTACCAGTGCTGTGGAAGACGTCCTGCCTGGTTCCTGTCCCCAAGAAGTCATCTCCATCGGACCTGAATGACTATCGACCAGTTGCCCTCACATCCCATGTGATGAAGGTCCTGGAGAGACTGGTCTTAGCCCACCTGAGGCTGCAGGTGAAGATGTGGCTGGACCCTCTGCAATTTGCATATCAGCCCCATTTAGGAGTTGAAGACACTGTCATCTACCCGCTGCAACTAGCCCATCTGCACCTGGATGGTGGAAGAGACACTGTGAGAATCACATTCTTTGATTTTTTGATTTCTCCAGTGCCTTTAACACCATCCAGCCACTGCCGCTGAGTGAGAAGCTGCAGGTGATGGGGGTCGACAGCTCTGTCATCTCCTGGATTACTGACTGCCCAACAGGCAGGCCACAGTTTGCCCGACTGAGCAGTGTCTTGTCTGCCGTGGTGGTTAGTGATACAGGAGCTCCACAGGAGACTGTGCTCTCTCCTTTTCTGTTCACCTTATACACCACTGACTTTCAGCACAACACTGAGTCATGCCACCAGCAGAAATTCTCTGATGACTCAGCTATTGTTGGGTGTATAAGAGAGGGGAGAGGAAGGCAAGTACAGGGCACTGGTAGACAGTTTTGTGGAGTGGACAGAGCAGAATCACCTGAGGCTGAATGTCATCAAGACCAGGGAGATGGTGATTGACTTCAGGAAGAAAAAGACACCTTCTCAGCCATTGCGGATTGGGGGGAAAATGTGAAGGTAGTTGAGGACTACAAATACCTGGGTGTCAGGATCAGCAACAGGCTGGACTGGAGATCCAACACCGATGCTGCACACAAGAAGGGGATGAGCAGACTCTACGTCCTGAGGTAGCTGAGATCCGTCAACGTGTGCAGCAGGATGCTGGAGCTTTTCTACCAGACCATTGTCGCCAGCGCCATTTTCTTTGCTGCTGTCTGTTGGGGTAGCAGTATCAGAGCCAGCGACACCAACAGACTTGACAAGATTACCAAGAGGGCTGGCTCTGTAATTAGTTTCAGGCCAGAGACCTTTGAAACTGTGGTGGAGAGGAGGATGCTAAATAAACTGCGATCCATCATGGACAATCCTGATCACCTCCTCCATCACACACTGGACAGACAGCGGAGCACATTCTCCAGCAGACTGCTACAGCTTCGCTGTCGAACGGTTGAGTACAGGAAATTTTTCTTGCTACATGCCATTTCATTGTACAATAACTCACTCTGATGTTGAATTCTGGTCATAACTATGCTGCCATACTGCACCTTACAGTCTAATTGGCACCTCACATCTCACTCTGCTCCTGATAGTCCTGCATTGCACAGCGGGTATGATTAATGTATCTACATGGGTCACCATCTATTCATCTGTGATGTAGATTGGCTTTTTTTTAGTAGTTTTACTTTCCATGGGTAATTCCTTTGTCTGTTATGCTGTGTGTTTCTGTCATTTGGTTGTCTACTGTCAAACTGTTGTTACACTGCAGTTTCCCAGTTTGGGATCAATAAAGTACATCTATCTATCTAATATCTAACATCTACTCCCCACCCCCCACCCCCCACCCCCGGAAAAGTCTAAACATTTACAACAGCTCTTTTTTTACAACAAGAAGAGAAAAGACACAACAGTTGAAACCTGAGCCACCGGGTGGACTGTCGGTAGACCCTGCACGGTTGAGTGGGTTATTCTGTCTTGTCTCAATCAGGCAGCTGCTCTTACCCTTTGCAGATGGCTGGTGCACTATCTCGAACCATCGGCCATCTGGACGGTGGCTGGTCTCCTCCGTGTCCACCCCCTCCAGCAACATTTCCTGTATCAATGGAGTTGCAGCGAACTCCTCCAGCTGTGACTGTATCAGCCTGTCTTCTGCATGTCCAAACTCACACGTGCTAGCCAAACAATGAAGGGCGGCTACATACTGTATGAATGACTCGTCCCGACGCCGTCGGTGCTGGTAAAACACCATCACACTCTGTGGGGCAGTGAAATGTCCGGTCAGCAGTGCAATACAGTCCTCATATGTGCTCCCCTGACCCAAATTGTCAAATATCTGCAGCCCCTCAACACCCAAGTCGCCAATTAGCCTCGCTCGTCTCCACAGCCCTCCGTGTTGCTCCGGGTCCAGTGCCTCCACATAGCTGCAGAACAACTCAAACCAACAAGGCCATGGAATGGGCAGCTCGCCTGGGGTCGTGAGGAACAGCGGTGGTAGTGCCAGACATGCTTCTATTTTCAGGAAAATGATTAGTTTTCCCCCAGAAGATTAAGTTTTCTCCTCGTCGCCAATTGTTATGTCTGGAAATAGGACAGCGGAGGCAGGCATTGTACCAAACCCAAACTTTTTTACAGGAACACAATAATGTTACACATGTTGCATCAAAATAGCAGCAAGCTAACACTAACTGACACATGCTATAGTGGCTATGAAGGTGGAGCGCCAAAAAAGACAACTCCTGCCAACAGTCCCCTTAAGTAGGCCCAGCCAGGGTCGTAAATACCGGGGGGATGCATGGGTCATGTCTTCCCCTTCCATGAAGCAGTACCCCCCCAAAATCACATTGTAAACACAAACATGTTTTATTTGAACAGCACAGTAATGTTTGTTGAAGGCACAATACAAGTGGTACGACTTAAAAACACACTGACATTTATAACTATTGAAAGATTAGACCCCCCCATCCTCACAGTGGTTTAGTCCAATCTGTTTCTCCCCTGCAGGCGGGGCTGCCGCGCTCTTTACACACACTGACAGAGAGGCAGAGAGCGGTAAGGAAGTGCACTGAAAGTTTAATGAGTGAACGGTTAATAAGTTATTATCAGTCCATGTTTTCAACAGTTACATAAAGAACATGAAAAGCGATATTTCATCTCATTTGTCCAGTCTTCTGGTGTTATGCCGAGAATTGCTTGCTTGCCGAGAATTGCACTCCTATTGTTGCAAGCAGGTGTTTGGTGTAAGTCAAGTCAATACAACTATATACTGTACTTTTGAAAAAATGATTAGCCTTTTTACCGACAATGCATAAATGCAAAATCTCGACTTTGAAGATTGTAAAACATGGAGTTGGATCACTATGATTTCTAACCCTCTTTGAAACACTAAAACATCTGGTGAATAAACATAATTTAAAGATAATTTACCAGAGGTAATAACAATTTTTACTTCTAAAAATTTGTAATGGGTACTTCTAAAAATGCACAAATGGTTACAAACCTGGCTGTAGTGTTATATTTTATAGTTTTGGCAGATAGGATGCAATTCCGGCATGTTTTACATAAACTCAACTAATGCATTTTTGTCTATATTTGTTCATTTCTTCAGTCATGAGTCTTTTTGCCTCCACAAAAAGAAACATAAGTAATAATGGATGGATAGTAATCATGATTACTGTAAATTAATCCACTGTATCACTATGATTAATCAGATTAAAAAATGTTATTGTTTGACAGCCCTAGTTTTAAGACATATTGAGATTTTTTGTTGTTGCTTGTTAATAAATACATATTTTTGAAGAACAGTTTGATGTAGTTTAGTTTTTCATTAAGGTATTTCTTATAGTTTTAGAAATTATTTTGAGCTTTAAATTCTTGTAAAGCTGCTGTGGGGGGGATCAGACCATGGTGAGCAAAGACATTTTGTTAGATCATATATGGTGTAATTGACACCGACCACTGAGAACAACTTTTGGTATTGCTGGTTGATCGTGTAAAAACCTGTAGACAGGTAGGATACGGACTAATAAGGAACAATGACACAATTATCTAATATGACTGTATAAGACATTTGAGAAAGTATCAGACGACACAGCAAAAATTGCATTTTTTTATGTCCCCCTCAAAAATTAAGCTCTCAAATTTTCCTGTTTATTGTCCCCCCAAACAGTGAAATGGGATTTTCGCCCCTGGGCACGGCGTGATGATGTCACCCGTGCATCCAACGTCCCGTCCATGGCCACGTCCGTGGCATCAGCTGTTGTTGATTTGTCAATATCTAACAGGTGGCTCTGCACCTGACCCAATGAGATCCCATACAAGGTGTACAACTGTGTGTGGCTGAGAAGGAGACCCACAAAACTGGTGAAGGTGGCAAGGGTGCAATTTAACAGTGGTTACTTTAGAAGAAGAAGAACTCTATTTATATACCACTTTTCACAGATAAAGATCACAAAGTGCTTTGACAATAAAAACCATTATCACCAGTTGGCAATTGTTGGCAAAAGACATTATCATTGAAAGCACAGTTTTAGTTGTCTTGTGCTGCAATGAAGCTCATGGTTAAATGAGTAGAGAAGCCAAAAACAAGTAGGGATGGCTGTCAGTCCCAAAAACCTTCTCTTCATCTGTTCAGCTCTGGAAGCAAGCTGCAGCTTCCAATTACATCACTGGTTGAGGACTACAAGGAAGCAAAAGCTCTTTTAAGATGACAGCAATGAACTCATCATATTACAGACTTTGTGATCTTGAGTTCTATTGACAATTTTGTTGTTGTTTGGTTACTGATACCGAGCTTACTATAGTGCTAACTTTCTTTGATGATAAGATTAGCCAAAAGACCAAATCAGCATATTATTCCAATATACAATCAATGACCTTTTGTAAGCAATATTAGTTTTTTCCCCTTAATGTACACATTCACATAAATACTGTATGTTCCCAAGGAAACAATTTATGCTAAAGTGTACATTTGTTCTCAACTAATTCGGCATAGCTGCCATATCTCACAGCCACTGTGTATATACAGCTCTAGAAAATAAGAGACCACTGCAAAATCTTTCCTGAATTGCCATCTCTACATGTATGCCGGCCATTTAATTTGAGTATCTGTTGAATTCCAACACATGGATGTTACATATGTAAATAGTTAGTATTAGTAAGATGGCAGGTGGGTTGGCCGGGGAATGGTCAGGGGTGGCGGACTGCCATTTCCGGTAGTGACGCCACCCAGGGTATAAAGGGCTAAGGCGGAAGGGGCTTGTCCTCTTTCGCCATTGATGCCCTGGCCTGCTGGAGAGTGCCGAAAGTCCGCAGGTCTTGTATATAGTTCTGTTTAAAAAGCTCCGTTAACAGTAATCTTGCTCTGCTCATTATTGACCCAATTATGGACACAACATTTGGCAACAAGGTAAAAGCGGTTATGGAAATGTCAATTGCCAATTTTCAGCCATTTTTGGAAGCACCAGGCAAGCCGCCCGTGCCTTGGCCTAGGTGGTTCGCTGCATTTACCAACTATATGGTGGCTTTGAACCTCGGCGAACTCGAGAAGCTTCGCGCGAGGGCAGTTTTGATCCATAATTTGGGCATGGAGGGGCAGAGGATTCTGGGAATTTGAGGCAGCTGAGACAATAGCGAGAGGCCTCAGTGAGAGAGCCACTCCGACCCAGGATGAGCCTCATTTAAAGGCGCTGAATTTGGACCCTGAGGATGAGGAAAGTGGGCATGACAAATATGCCTCTGTGGTCAATATTAGGTCCGCCCCAGGAACACCTAGATGTTATGGCTGTGGGACCCCCAAACACCACTATAAGTCCAGGAAATATCCAGCGAAGGGCAAGCATTGTGGGAGGTGTGGCTTACTGAACCACTTTGCCAGGACTTGTAAGAGTTTTGAGCGGAAGGATCGACAGTGTGAGGTGGGTCCCTTGCCGAAGACTCCAACGATAGTCCACACTGTTTCCCCGGAGACGAGTGTGCGTATTAGTTGTGCTGTTTCGCTGGATGGTGTTGAGGTCCTGCTCTTGGTTGACACTGGAGCGGTAATCTCCGTGTTGAACCTAGCGACTGTGAGGACTCTGTTCCCCCCCCCACCTTATCATTAAATGGGATGCACCCTACTATGGCTATGGCATGAACAGGTTGGCCGTCTTGGGCTTTTTGGAAATGGAGGCAAGATATAGATCTGTGACGTTGACGAATGTTCATGTGATTGTCACCGCTTCTGGACCAACATTATGGGATGTAATATGTTTTATGGACTGGGCTTTTCCATCGCCAACAACCCCGGAGAGAAGTGGTCGGGCTGTGGGTTGTGGAACCGACCTGCTCCAGGTTTGGAGGACGAGGAGGTGTGGGATCCTGATTGGCCCGGCGTTACTGGAGGAGATCACGTCTGTCACCATGCGACAGACCCAATGCCAAAGTCCATGCTACTCCTGGTGTGGGAGCTGGACGGCACGGCAGGACCATCGGGGTGACCCGTAAGATCAAGGTGTTCGCACTGAGGACTAATGGGGTGAGACCAGAAAGCGCAGTATTAAAGCGCTCCAAGTGACGACCCTCCAAGAGGACTTCGAACTGGACCCACAAGACGACCAGTTTCGAAAAGGAGGCTCGCTTACACCATAGTGGCCTGAGGAAGCATGACAGAGCTCCCCTGAAGACTGGTGATAGGGTTCGCCCAAGGGTTGAAGCTCAGCTGAGAGGGACACACGGAATGCGTGAACGACGCAAGGACCAGGGGCGGCTCCAGGTGGTGGCTGCCTGGGCTGACAGGTTTCTGGGCCTGTCAGACGAGATGTGGAGGCACCCCAATAAACTGTGCTGCGTAGCGGAGAAGAGCAGACAGTGCAGTTCAACTCCAGAGGCCAGGAAGAGAAGGCACTCTGGATGGGAACCACAGGTTGGCAATCCAGGGGGTGGGCGCTCCATGGCATGTGTTAAATGACTGGGGTGTGTTTGGTTTGGGTGTTTGAGTTGTACCCTATGTCATTATGTACATAGTTTATAACCTTATTGGAGTGTGCCCTGATTGTTTGAAGTAACAGTAAATGTAAATGAGACATATTATTAGTTGTTGATTATATTATTGGGTTCCAAGGTTGTCATAGCCAGGAGCGGTACTGGGGTTAAGCTCCCAGTGCTCATAAAATGCTCCTTACGGCGTGCGTCTCGAAAATCCTCTGACAACTAAGTCCAACTCTTAGCCTGCCCGTGTGGATTAGTCTCTAAGCCCGGCGGAACTGCTTTTACTAATAGGAGAAGGGGCGAGGGCAGATCTCTGGCGCCTTAAAACCATATGCTTCGGGTAGATGGTGGCTCGTCAACCTGGGAAGGTAGCCCATCTAGGGGAAGGTAAACCCTGATTTCAAACCTCCGCTGCCTTGCGGCACACCCGGTCATGGGAAAGGCTTTGGGAGTCAACCCTGAGGAAAAATCCGGAGTCAGAGCCCCTAAGGCAGTTCTCTGTTGTGCTCAACATCATTCTGGCAGCTCCTGCGACGGCGCTGGTGCCAAACTATAGCAGCCCTGCTGTTCCTTTGGATTCATCAGTGACGTGGAGAGGGGGGACATGCTGCATGGGTAACATCTCGTCCTCCATATCTTCCTGCCCAGGCTTGAATCCTACCAACGCCCAACGCTGGAAGGTAGAACACCGGTGCGCATCGGCCTGTTCAGCCACAGGTGGTGCTGTTCCAGCAGAGTAGACGTTTAGGATTCTCTTCCATGGTCATCATAGACCGACGGAGGCCGCCGGAATATTATGGAAATTGTGTAATTGGTCTCTCTCTCTATCTATCTATCTATCTATCTATCTATATCTATCTATCTATCTATCTATCTATCTATCTATCTATCTATCTATCTATATATATATATATATATATATATATATATATATATATATATATAAGAAGAGAAAAGGTATATTTGAAGAAAATCACTAGTTGATTAATTTACGTGAATATTGAAAATGAAAAACAAGAAAGAAAAACAGAGTTGTTTGAGTTAACTGAGTGTTTGAATTGATGATATGAAGAAATGGTAAATTTTATTGTCCATGTAGAAACTGCCCTACACGGTTATTGTTGCGAGGTGCCAAGTGTCGGGGTGGGGGGCTGCCAATAGGGGGTTAAGGTTATCTTATATTTGCATTGTTTAATGTGTGTTGTGTATGTGTTATAATGATGTAGGGGATTAATTTCGTTTGAAAAATGGCTTATTTTATTTTGGACTGTTAGGGATAAGGCGGCAGAATAATCTGCTTAGCCATGTAGGGGGCGCTGGTAGTCGACCCAACCTCCCAGCCTTGGCTGTGTGAATTGAGTAGGTTGTCTATTCCTTTTTGTACATTGTTTTATGATTAGGGTATGAGTCGGGTGATAAATTTGGGTGGGCCAACCTGTGTGCTTGCAGTTTTTTGAAGGGGGGGGGTGTTACATATGTAAATAGTATGAGTAAAATGGCGGCTGGGTTGGCTGGGGAATGCTCAGAGGTGGCGGACTGCTGTTTCCGGTAGTGACGCCACCCAGGGTATAAAGGGCTAAGGTGGAAGGGGCTCGTCCTCTTTCACTGTTGACGCCCTGGCCTGCTGGAGAGTGCCGAAAGTCTGCACGGTGTGGTCTATATTAATCATATATCCCATAACCTACATATGTTTAAGCATGTGAGAGTGTTTAGTGATTACATATGTAAAGCGACTTCACACCTCAGAACAGGACAAAGGGTCTCAACCGCCAGTGAAGATCAAAGAGCATCCGAGGCACTGCGGTGGAGACCGGATGGGTTGCCCTGACCCCCCAGGGCCAGGTGGAGGAGTACGGAGACAAAAGAGGGGATTAAGATAGTGAGGGATGTCAGCTTTTGATATGCATGTCTTTTGTTATGTGCGAGTATAAGTTCGTAGAGCCAAAGGTGTTCGCTCTCTTACTTCTTCTGCTGCTGCACCTAGATGAGACTTGTTAGAGGAGCTGATAATAAACTTTGGTTTATGAATCACATCGCCTCGTTATTTCAAGCTCCTCTACACACGGTCTTCTATATACAGTGGGGGGAAAAAGTATTTAGTCAGCCACCAATTGTGCAAGTTCTCCCACTTAAAAGGAACTCTGATTATATTGGCATGTTAGCTCTATTTGCTTTATTTTTATGTTACTAACAAAACTATAATATAATTTTTTTGAAAATAATTCCCAGTTTTATATATTTTTAAAAAACTTTATTATGATGTAAATCGCCATTATTGTTTACGTCGCAATGCATTCTGGGTAGTGACGTAGAAGGGTTGCAGCCGTTTTTAGCGCTGTGGAGCGAGCCCTTTTTTTTTTATTACTTATTTTGTACTAACCACAGTGCGCAGTGGTTAGCACTGTGGCAGCACAGTTTACCCTCGGCCGGGGGATCGCGGAGATCGTGGGTTTGATCCCTGCCCCCGGCCAACAGTGATCTGTGTGGAGTTTGCATGTTCTCCCCGTGTTTGCATGGGTTTACTCCGGGATTTCTCCAGTTTCCTCCCACATGTCAAAAACATGCAGGTTAGGGAGTTAAGGGGCGCTTGCACACGCAGCGACTGGCAGTTGGTGGCTTGTCACCAGACTGCAAAACAAATCTACCTATAGGTACAAAATAAGTAATAAAAAAAAGGGGGGGCTCGCTCCACAGCGCTGGAGTGAGCTTCGTGCTGGAGGATGAAATAAACACCCTTTTAAACTTCAGTTCGCGTGTCCTGCCTGCAATTATTCCGTGCCTCCACACTGGGTTCCCTTATTTCATCCGCCACACTGGTGCGCAAAGAGCGATATTGTGCTTTATTACAGCGTGATTAATATATATATCAGCTTTATCAGGTGCGTGGACATGAGTGAGTGATGGCGTTTGCGCAGCCGAGGCGCACCCCCCCCCCCTCCCCGGTGTGTGTGGTGAATGGTGTGTGATTTGGTGCGGATAAGTAGAAAGAGCGAGGCGACCGGAGCAGGTAGAATTTGTTGCTGACAACAGTGCGGTATATAAATAAAGCCCCAACGCTTCAGCAAAACGGCCTGTGCTTCTGTGTACCACAAGAGTGAGATTTACTCAGGAATTGACCGCGGAGGAAGATGCATCTCCCCTGCGTCCCAAAACCACAGTTAGGAGATGAAAGGCAGGAACGGTCAACACAAGCGTGCGATCACAGAGATGTCTCATGCGCGTGCTTTGAGCAATATTGTGCTATTATCACAGTGTGGCGGCATGGAATAATAGGCAGCGAACTGAGAGTTTTTGAGGGAGTTTATTAATCATACCGCCATCACAACACCCACTCCAGCGCCGTGCAGGCGCGCCGGAGCGGGCCCGGAGGCTCTTGTCAGGAGACATGGAAGGCGTGTGTCAGAAGCAGTGGTAAGAGAGAGAGAAAGAGTTACAGAGCGATGCAGTTTAAATACCCCACTACAGACAATACATGAAAGGCACATTTGCATCACAGAACAGAACAGGAAGCATGAACACCTGCATTTGAGTCACACATATCAACAGGATACTGGCGCCTGAACTAGACAAAGAGAGGCTGTCTATTGATCTCAATACACACATCTCATTGTTCTGCTAATTGCCCCAGCTGAGCGCTCTGCTTGTCCGTAGGCTGTGGGAGTCGCCCACAGTACTCCCCCCCAGAGGGCTCAGCGGGAAGCTGAGGCCTCGATAGTCCGGCTTTAGGAGCGAGCTGCGGGGAAAGCTCGCTGCAGGCAGCGGTGGAGATAGGGGGGTGGGGGTAGCAAGTGCAAAGTTGTCTGGGCCGCGCAAAAATTGCATGTGGATCCACGGTGTTGAGGAGCTGTCCCGTTGAACGTGCGGTGGTCCACAGCGGCTGTGAGAAGAAAAATTAGTCTCTGACTCCTCTCGCGGCTATGAAGAAAAAAAGGAGCTGCAGCAGTGTGGGACTTGGCGTGTTGACTTTAGGTGCGCGCGCAGCCCTAAAGCCCTCGGGAACAGGTGACGGCTGAATTCCCCTTGTGCGCTGTGGCTGAGACCCGTACAAAATCCTGCGAGCGAACTGCGTGCATGCTTCAGGTGTGTGAGCAGCCCTGAAGGTTCTGTGTGCAGCGGCGAAGGACGATGGCGGTCTGTGGAGCCGTTAATGTCCCATGCGTGGTGCGCTGTCCTCGTAACCCCCCCGGTGTGCACGCGGGGGTTCGGTGCGTGGGTGGTCCGCTGTTGAGAGGCGAGTCAGGGTCAGGGAGCTTGATGGAGATCAGCGTCGTCGGCGCCAATGGTCATCCCTGTTGAAGCTGCTGGTGTCATTCGCTGTGTCGGGTCATGGTGTGTTGGAGCGGTGAGAGGGAGTAGACGATCTCTGTCCCCCGGGCTCGTGCAGATGCATAGGAGCGGTGAGAGGGAGTAGACGATCTTTGTCCCTCGGGCTCGTGCAGATGCGTTGGAGCGGTGAGAGGGAGGAGACGATCTTTGTCCCTCAGGCTCGTGCAGATGCGTTGGAGCGGTGAGAGGGAGTAGACGATCTTTGTCCCCCGGGCTCGCGTAGATGCGTAGGAGCGGTGAGAGGGAGGAGACGATCTTTGCCCCCCGGGCTCGTGCAGCTGCGTTGGAGCGGTGAGAGGGAGTAGGCGTTTTGTGTCCCTCGGCCGGTTCCAGCGTGGATGTCCAGGTCGGAAGGTTGCGTTGCACAAAGCGTGTGCTTTCTCGGGGTCACCAGTGTGGCGGCATGGAATAAAAGGCAGCGAACTGAGAGTTTTTGAGGGAGTTTATTAATCATACCGCCATCACAACACCCACTCCAGCGCCGTGCATGCGCGCCGGAGCGGGTCCGGAGGCTCTCGTCAGGATACACGGAATGCGTGTGTCAGAAGCAGTGGTAAGAGAGAGAGAAAGAGTTACAGAGCAGTTTAAATACCCCACTACAGACAATACATGAAAGGCACATTTGCATCACAGAACAGAACAGGAAGCATGAACACCTGCATTTGAGTCACACATATCAACAGGATACTGGCGCCTGAACTAGACAAAGAGAGGCTGTCTATTGATCTCAATACACACATCTCATTGTTCTGCTAATTGCCCCAGCTGAGCGCTCTGCTTGTCCGTAGGCTGTGGGGGTCGCCCACAACAGCGTGATTAATACATATGTCAGCTTTATCAGGCATGCGTTACAGTGATCACAGACAGAGTGAGGGAAATGTGGCTGCCAATCCGCGCCAACAGCCTCTCCGGCCACGACCGAGCATTTAAACATTTTTACACATTCATACCCAGTGTTATGGGCACTGGAGGCAATGCGGGTGAAGTGTCTTGCCCAGGGACACAACGGCAGGATATCTGGGGAGAGCGTGATGCGAACCGCCAACCATGGGGTTATTAGACTACCTGCTGAGCCACTGCCGCCCCACTTTTTCCTCAACTTTCCCTCTTTAGGAAAGCTATGGAGGCTCACCCCGCTCTCTTTATTTCCCTTTGATTGGAAATTACATCCAAAAGCCGCGCAATGTGGCATTTTCACTGACAAATGGCAGTAGTTTGTAGCTTCGCTTCTTGGCTTGTATAAGACAGAAAAAACAGCTGCAACCATTCTACGTCACTACCCAGAATGCATTGCGACGTAAACAAAAATCGTAATAAAGTTTCTTAAAAATATATAAAACTGGGAATTATTTTCAAAAAAATTAAATTATAGTTATGTTACTAACATCAAAATAAAGCATATAGAGCTAACATGCCAATATAATCAGAGTGTGGAGCCCATAGTTATAACCTATGTAACTCACATGTGGCTGGCTGAATTCAGCCAAGGGAGACTTTGAGCTATCCATGTGTATTGACTTCACACCTCAAGAGGAAGACGTGTCTGCACCCCCTGGGGACTCAGGAGAGGGGAGAAGATTACCCGGCCTGACCTTTGGGGGTCGGAAAGGAGAACAGAAGGACTCTGGGTGTTCTATTACAGATGAAAGGATGTAGCTGAGTATTGTGACTTTTGTGTGTGATGTA
The DNA here is from genome assembly GCA_020510985.1 of Pholidichthys leucotaenia. Classification (NCBI taxonomy): domain Eukaryota; kingdom Metazoa; phylum Chordata; class Actinopteri; order Cichliformes; family Pholidichthyidae; genus Pholidichthys; species Pholidichthys leucotaenia. The sequence goes on from CM035843.1 coordinate 264,148,821, forward strand.
TTATTAGAGATGAATGTATAAATGTATGTATGTGACTGCGTCCTGTCTCTTTTCACTCCGATCGAGAGAGGACGTAGGATGAGTGAGAATTAAAGCAGTTACTGGAAAAATCATCCAGTCTCCTCAATTCTTGACTCCTACAAGAGTTCCTTTTAAAAGATGAGAGAGGTCTTCAATTTTCATCATAGGTATACCTCAACTATGAGAGACAAAATGAGAAAAAAAAAATCCAGAAAATCACATTGAAGGATTTTTAATGAATTAATTGGTAAATTCCTCAGTAAAATAAGTATTTGGTCAATAACAAAAGTTCATCTCAATACTTTGTTATATACCCTTTGTTGGCAATGACAGAGGTCAAACGTTTTCTGTAAGTCTTCACAAGGTTTTCACACACTGTTGCTGGTATTTTGGCCCATTCCTCCATGCAGATCTCCTCTAGAGCAGTGATGTTTTGGGGCTGTCGCTGGGCAACACGGACTTTCAACTCCCTCCAAAGATTTTCTATGGGGTTGAGATCTGGAGACTGCCTAGGCCACTCCAGGACCTTGAAATGCTTCTTACAAAGCCACTCCTTCATTGCCCGGGCAGTGTGTTTGGGATCACTGTCATGCTGAAAGATCCAGCCACGTTTCATCTTCAATGCCCTTGCTGATGGAAGGAGGTTTTCACTCAAAATCTCACGATACATGGCCCCATTCATTATTTCCTTTACACGAATCAGTCATCCTGGTCCCTTTGCAGAAAAACAGACCCAAAGTATAATGTGTTCACCCCCATGCTTCACAGTAGGTATGGTGTTCTTTCTCCTCCAAACACGACAAGTTGAGTTTTTACCAAAAAGTTCTATTTTGGTTTCATCTGACCATATGACATTCTCCCAATCCTCTTCTGGATCATCCAAATGCTCTCTAGCAAACTTCAGACGGGCCTGGACATGTACTGGCTTAAGCAGGGGGACACGTCTGGCACTGCAGGATTTGAGTCCCTGGCGGCGTAGTGTGTTTCTGATGTAGCCTTTGTTACTTTGGTCCCAGCTTTCTGCAGGTCATTCACTAGGTCCCCCCATGTGGTTCTGGGATTTTTGCTCACCGTTCTCATGATTGTTTTGACCTCACGGGGTGAGATCTTGCATGGAGCCCCAGATCGAGGGAGATCATCAGTGGTCTTGTATGTCTTCCATTTTCTAATAATTGCTCCCACAGTTGATTTCTTCACACCAAGCTGCTTACCTATTGCAGATTCAGTCTTCCCAGCCTGGTGCAGGTCTACAATTTTGTTTCTGGTGTCTTTTGACAGCTCTTTGGTCTTGGCCATAATGGAGTTTGGAGTCTGACTGTTTGAGGTTGTGGACAGGTGTCATTTATACTGATAATGAGTACAAACAGGTGCCATTAATACAGGTAACGAGTGGAGGAGAGAGGAGCCTCTTAAAGAAGAAGTTACAGGTCTGTGAGAGCCAGAAATCTTGCTTGTTTGTAGGTGACCAAATACTTATTTTACCAAGGAATTTACCAATTAATTCATTAAAAATCCTTCAATGTGATTTTCTGGATTTTTTTTTTCTCATTTTGTCTCTCATAGTTGAGGTATACCTATGATGAAAATTGGAGACCTCTCTCATCTTTTAAGTGGGAGAACTTGTACAATTGGTGGCTGACTAAATATTTTTTGCCCCACTGTAGTTCTGTTGATAAAGCTCCATTAACAGTACTCTCGCTCTGCTCGTTATTGACCCAATTATGGACACAACAATGGACACCTCAGTTAAGGAGGTACCGATTAGGTGATCGTCTAAGCATGGCAAGATGCATCAAAGCTGTGAATAATATATCAAATACAGAGTGAGCAGCACTCATGGTCAATCCACTAAGGCTTCCTCAAGAGGTGATTGTGTGATACCCCTCTGTAAAACCTCTTCTGGTCAAAATGTCTTCATTTCATGGTAGTACTTTATGGAACACCATATCACTTCCTGTCAGGAAAAGCTCCAGCTTTGCCGCCTTTAAGAGTGAAGTGAAGGAGTAGCTCATATCTTCTCAAACCTGTGTATATATCCAACACCAGTGACTCATGTGGAGTAATTATTTGTTAACAATTTGTTGAAAACAGACCAGATTTGTAACCATCATATGACCTAGACATGTTTGAGTATATGTATGCTTGTATGCTAATTTACATGACTTCAATAACCCTGTGCACATGGGTTTAACCATGTATGCAAACCTGGTCCAATATCATTAGCACACACACGTCTGTATGTCCACCCACTGGATCATCACCTTACCGTGGTGGGGGGTTTGCGTGCCCTAGTGATCCCAGGAGCTATGTTGTCTGGGGCAATTTGCCTCTGGTAGGGTCACCCAAGACAAACTGGTCCTGGGTGAAGGGCCAGACTAAGAAAGATCCAACAGACTCTCATGATGAATGCTAGAACAAGGATTCAGTGTACCCCACCCGGTATGGGGTTACCGGGGCCCCACTCTGGAGCCAGGCCTGGGGGTTGGGGGGGGGGGATCAATGGTTAGCGTCTGGTGGCCGGGTTTCCACCCATGGGACCAAGCCTGGCTCAGCCCAAAGGAGTTACATGGGTCCACCCTCCAGTGGGCTCACCACCTGCAGGAGGGACCATGGGAGTCCGGTGTTATGTGGATCAGGTGGCAGTCAAAAGCGGAGACCTTGGCGGTCTGATCCCAAGCTTCCTATACTGGCTATTGAGACGTGGAATATCACCTCTCTGGTGGGGAAGGAGCCTGAGCTGGTGCATGAGGTTGAGCGATACCGGCTAGATATTCTTGTATCCCCCCCCACCTTGCTGCCTATATTGGAGTTTTCCCTCGGTGGACGAAAGGGTTGTTTCCCTGCACCTTCGGGCTGGGAAACGGGTCCTGACCATCATTTGTGCCTATGCACCAAGTGATGGTTCAGAGTACCCACCCTTTTTGGAGTGTCTGATTGGGGTGCTGGAGAGTGCTCCTCTTGGAGACTCCATTGTCCTACTGGGGGACTTCAATGTGCATGTGGGCAACGACAGTGAAACCTGGAGGGGGGTGATTGGGAGGAACGGCCTGCCCGATCTGAACCCGAGTGGTGTTCAGTTATTGGACTTCTGTGCTAACCACAGTTTGTCCATAACGAACACCATGTTCAAGCATAAGGGTGTCCATACTGTATGTGCACCTAGCACCTGGACACCCTAGGTTGGAGGTCGATGATCGATTTTGTTATCGTGTCATCAGACCTGTGACCGTATGTCTTGGATACTCGGGTTAAGAGAGGTGCAGAGCTGTCAACTCATCACCACCTGGTGGTGAGTTGGATCCGATGGCAGGGGAGGATGCCATTCACACCTGGTAGACCGAAACGTATAGTGAGGGTGTGCTAGGAACGTCTGGCTGAGGCCCCTGTCCGGGAGGTCTTCAACTCCCACCTCCGGAAGAACTTCAACCACATTGCAAGGGAGTTTGAAGACATGGAGTCTGAATGGGCCATGTTCTCCACCGCCATTGTTGAAGCGGCTGCCCAGAGCTGTAGCCACAAGGTCGTCAGGGTATCTCGTAGTGGCAACCCCCGAACCAAGTGGTGGACACTAGTGGTGAAGGGGGCCATTAAGCTGAAGAAGGAGTCCTGTCAAGCTTGGTTGGCTTGTGGGACTCCCGAAGCAGCTGACGTGTACCGGCAGACCAAGCGGAGTGCAGCTCAGGTGGTTGCTGAAGCAGAAACTCAGGTATGGGAGGAGTTCAGTGAGGCCATGGAACAAGACTTTCGGTCGGCCTCGAAGAGATTCTGGCAAACTGCCCGGCAGCTCAGGAGGGGGAAGCAGCTCCCTGTCCACTGTGTGTATGGGGCGGATGGGGCACTGCTGACTTCGACTGGGGATATTGTCGGGTGGTGGAAGGAATACTTCAAGGAGCTCCTCAATCCCACCGATACGTCTTCCACAGAGGAAGCAGGGCTTGTGGACGAGGGGGACGATTTGCCTATCACAGGGGCTGAGGTTGCCAAGGTGGTTAAAAATCTCTTTGGTGGCCAGGCCCTGGGGGTGGACGAGATTCGCCCTGAGTACCTCAAGGCCCTGGAAGTTGTAGGGCTGTCATGGTTGACACGCCTCTGCAAAACTGCATGAAGGTTGGGGGCAGTGCCATTGGCATGGCAATCCGGGGTGGTGGTTCCTCTCTTCTAAAAAGGGGACCGGAGGGTGTGCTCCAACTTTAGAGGGATCACACTCCTCAGCCTCCCTCGGAAGGTCTATGCCAAGGTACTGGAGAGGAGACTCCGGCCGCTGGTCGAACCTTGGATTCAGGAGGAGCAATGTGGTTTTTGTCCTGGCCGTGGCATATCAGACCAGTTCTTTAGTTTGCCCAACCAGTTTACGTGTGTTTTGTGGACTTGTAGAAGGCATTCGACTGCGTCCCTCGTGATTTTTTGTGGGGGCTGCTTAGGGAGTATTTGGTTATTGGGCTTGTTGATACGAGCTATTCGGTTTCTGTACAACCATTGTGAGAGTTTGGTTTGTACTGCCAACACTCGGACTCATTCCCACTGACAGTTGGACTCCACCAGGGCAGCCCTTTGTCACTGATCCTGTTCATAATTTTTATGGACAGGATTTCTAGGCACAGCCAGAGGGTGTCACGCTTGGTGATCACAGGATCTCATCTCTGTTGTTTGCAGATGATGTTGTCCTGCTGGCTTCATCCAGCAATGACCTACAGGTGTTACTGGGACGGTTTGCCACTGAGTGTGAAGCAGCTGGGATGAAAATCAGTACCTCCAAGTCCGAGTCCACGGTCCTCATCCAGAAGAAGGTGGATTGTCCTCTCCGGGTTGGGGACAAGCTCCTGCCCCAAGTGGAGGAGTTTTTTTTTTGTAACTTTGATTTTTATTCATTTTTCATCATACATATTACATTCAGATCACAGTCTATATTTTAAAAAAGGAGCTAGAGAAAGAAAGAAAAAAAAAGAGAAAAAAAGGGGGGGAAACAAATGTTGGAGCATCAAGTTTTAAGTTTCCATCTCTTAATTCTTCTGGTTTTTCCAGTGTCTTTGGTTATTCTTTCAATTTCTGTCTCGTTGTTGCACTTTGTAGTGTGTCCATTTCCACCATTTTTTTTTTCATATATTCCTTCTTGCATTCTTTGTCGATATGTTAGTTTTTCCATCAAACGTATATCCTCAACAATGTCAGTCCATTGCTCTTGGTCAGGAAGAACTTCTGATCGCCATTTTCTTGTGATTGTTTTTTTACATGCAATCAGCAAGATTTTAACTAGATATCCGTCCTCAGCCTGTATTACATTGTCTCTTTTAAGATCACATAAATACATCAAGTTACAGTTCATTGGTATATTATATCCTAATATCCTCTGTATTGTCACATGTATAGATTTCCAGAATGGTGAGATTTTGCAGCATTTCCAAAACATATGTGAGTGGTCTGCATTTTGAGCCCCACAGCCCCTCCAGCATAAAGATTGGGTATTTGTATATTTTCTTTGAATCTGTGGTGTAATGAAATAACGAATCAGGTTTTTCCATCCAAATTCCCTCCATGTCCTTGAACTTGTTGATGTGTGTTGTGTTTTCCATATTTCTTGCCAGCTTTCTTCTGTTATGTTTAAATTTAGCTCTTTCTCCCATTTCTCCTTTATATAGTTATTTGAATGTTTGTTTGCCATAAGTTTCTGATATAGCTTTGAAATAATTCTTATTTTATTTCCTGTATATGAGCTTAAAATGAATTGTATAATCTCGCTCACATCTGTGTGGAGGTTATGTCTAATCTTCCTCATATAATAATCTCTCATCTGCAGATATCTGAAGAATTCCGATTTTTCTAGTTTAAATTTTCTTCTGATGTTTACAAAACTCCCGAAATCTTTTTTTCCCATATTGCCCCATGCTGTGATTCCCTTGTTCACCAGATTTTTGTATCCCCTATCTTGCTTTGCCGGTTCAAACTGACTGTCAAATGCTACCCATTTCAATAGTTTTATGTCCTCCTTTATGTTATACTTTTGTACTATTTTATACCACAGTTCCAAAGTAAATTTAGTGATTGGGTCTATTTGTTTGATTTGCTTATATGCATCCTTATCTCCTATTATGCTTTGTACTGGGAGTCCCTCAATTTCCTTTTCTATTTCTTTCCATTTTGCCTCATATCCTCCGTCGCACCAACATATGATATATCTTATTTGTGCTGAGTAGTAATATTCCTTTAGACTCGGTAGGCCCATGCCTCCTTTCTCTTTTGGTAACTGGAGTGTTTTATATTTCACTCTCGGCTTTTTACCTCCCCAAACAAATCTCGATATCATCCTGTCCCACTTTGAGAACTGGGCATCAGGAATCTCTGTTGGTAGAGCCTGGAAGAGGTAAAGCAGTCTAGGTTGTATGCTGATTTTGACTGTCTTAATTTTTGAATTCAGATCCATATTTAAGATTGACCATCTATCAATATCCTTTTTTATTTCTTGATCCAACCTATCATAGTTTGCTTTATAGATTTTGCTTAGATCTTTAGGTATGTTCACTCCAAGGTATTTTATTTCTTTTTGTTTCCAGTTTAGTTTGATCTTATCAGTTATCTGGTTTAAAGGGTTATAGTGGAATGCCAGTATTTGTGTTTTTGTTATGTTTATCTTGTATCCTGATAATTTTCCAAAATTTTCTATCAAGTTCATCATTTCCATTATTGATTCATCTGGTTGTTCAAGGTAAATTATAATATCGTCTGCAAATAGCCCAATCTTGTGTTCCGCTCCCTTTATTGTTACACCTTTTAATTTCTTATTTTGTCTCATCGCTTGAGCCAGTGGCTCTATGAACAGAGCAAACAAGGTGGGCGATAGGCAGCATCCCTGCCTAGTTGATCTTTGTATATTTACTTTGTCTGTTAAGCTACCGTTTATCTTGATTCTTGCCACAGGTTTTTGATACAGTGTCTTTATGCACTGTACTGATTTTTCGTTAAATCCAAAGCGTTCCAGCACATTATATAGGAACTTCCAATTAACCCTATCATATGCTTTTTCTGCATCTAAACTCATTATTACTGCGCTTTTCTTTTCTTTATGTATTTGATTAATTATGTGTACAGTTCTCCTGATATTGTCATGTGTTTGGCATCCCTCTGTGAAACCAGTTTGATCATCCTCTATCAATTCCGTCAAGAATGTCTTTATTCGTTTACATATAATTGTTGTATATATTTTATAATCCACTTTTAATAAAGAGATTGATCTATAGTTTCCGCATTGTTCCCTATCTTTCCCTGGCTTTAAAATAACTGAAATGATTGCTTCGTTCCATGATGGAGGTATTTTGTTGTTGTTTAATGTCCAATTAAATGACTTTAGGAGCTGTGGCGTGAGTTCTTCTATAAACAGTTTATAAAACTCAGATGGGTATCCATCACTACCTGGTGATTTACCGTTTTTAAGTGACTTAATCACATCTTTAATCTCTTGTGTTGTTATTTCTGCTGTTAGCTTTTCATTTTGTTGGTTTCCTATTGATGGCAAGTCCAATGTGCATAGAAATTTTTTAATATCCTTAACATTTGTCTCTTCAGGTTGCGAGTATAGTTCTTGATAGAAATTATGGAATATTTCTTCGATGTTTTCTGGGTTAACTGTGGTTTTATTTGTGATGGGGTCCTTAATCTTATATACATTATTCACTGTTTGTTGTTTTCTTAACCGTTTTGCCAGCAGTTTTGTGGCCTTTGGCCCCGTTTCATAATATTTTTGTTTTAAATATCCATTTTTCCTTTCAATTTCATCTATTTGTATTTCTTTTATCTTTATTTTTTCTTCCTTAATTTCTTGATATATTTTTGGGTCATTTGTGTTTTGATGTTTACGTTCTAATTCCCTCAGTCTCTCACATCTTTGTTCATATGTTTCCAGTTTAGACTTATTTGCTTTTCCTGATTCAGCAATTAATTTACCTCTTAACACGGCTTTTAGTGCATCCCATAGTATTGTTGGGTCCACTTCTTCATTATCATTTTCTTCGATATACTCGTTTATGTTTACTTTTATTCTTTTTCATTTTCTCATCATTTAACAGTCCTACATTAAGTTTCCATGTTGTTTGTCGTTTTCTGTTGTTTAAATATATTTCCATGTATATAGGATTATGGTCTGATATTTCTGCCCCTCCAATCTGACAATTTCTCACCCTGTGTCTGTCACCTTCATTCATAAGGAAGTAATCTATTCTAGAGTGTACTTTATGGACTGCTGAATAATGTGTATAGTCTTTTTCAAGTGGGTGCAGGTCCCTCCATATGTCTACCATACCCATTTCTGCCAGTGAGGTTCTTATGAACTTTGTTACATGTTTTTTTGTCTTCTTATCACTTGTTGTGTCAACTTCATGATCCATGACAGCATTTAAGTCTCCTCCACAAATTAGGACTCCTTCACTGTATGTTGCTATGAGATCAAACAGATGTTGAAAAAAACCCTTGTGTGGGGAGCAAGAAACGAAGAAGCTGAGTGATTTTATAATTCAGATTTAATGTCGGCTTCGCCTCCCCAACATGTCTCACCCAAGGCAGAAAGCAGAAAGAGACTGATCACAGTCAGACCCCCATACTTATACACCATACAACAATAGCCAACATCACACATCCTTGTCATATCCTTCTCATCATCCTATGTCTCCTTCCAATGTCCTCCGGTTCTTTCGTCTGACCCTAGGGGGTCAGGAAGTCTTTTTAGGTCTTCACCGCTGCGCCTCCATCTCCTCGTTGTTCTCCGCAGGCAGTCCAGACCTATTGTCCTCTTCTGAGACGTGAGGTCATTCCACACATGCAATCACAAAACATCTCCCTGTGTCTATACATATGCAGATATGGATATATGCACTACACCTTGTCACTTTCTGGTGGGGCATAAATGTTCACTAATGTGATCTGCAAACCATCTATTCTTCCCTTTATTATTACATATCTGCCTTCTTTATCCTGGATTTCTTGTTCACATTCAAATTGTATTTTATTTGAAATTAGTATCATAATTTCAAATAAAATACAATTTAAAAATACAATTTTAAAAATTAGTATCATACCCCCCTCATGGATCGTCACCTTATCGTGGTGGGGGGGGTTTGCGTGCCCCAGTGATCCCAGGAGCTATGTTGTCCGGGGCAATTTGCCTCTGATAGGGTCTCCCAAGACAAACTGGTCCTGGGTGAAGGGCCAGACGAAGAACGATCCAACAGACTCTCATGATAAATTGTATATCAAGGATTCAGTGTACCCCGCCCGGTATGGGGTTACCGGGGCCCCACCCTGGAGCCAGGCCTGGGGGAGGGGCTCGAAGGCTAGCGTCTGGTGGCCGGGTTTCCACCCATGGGACCCGGCCGGGCTCAGCCCGAAGGAGTTACATGGGTCCGCCCTCCAGTAGGTTCACCACCTGCAGGAGGGATCATGGAAGTCCGGTGCTATGTGGATTAGGTGGCAGTCAAAGGCGGAGACCTTGGCGGACTGATCCCAAGCTTTCTAAACTGGCTTTTGGTACGTGGAATGTCACCTCTCTGGTGGGGAAGGAGCCTGAGCTGGTGTACGAGATTGAGCGATACCGGCTAGATATAGTTGGCCTCACCTCAACACACAGCTCCGGTTCCGGAACCAGTCTCCTGGAGAGGGGCTGGAGCTTGGCCTTTTCTGGAGTTGCCCCGGGCGAGAGGCGACGAGCAGGGGTAGGTATTCTTGTATCGCCCCACCTTGCTGCCTCTATATTGGAGTTTTCCCCGGTGGACGAAAGGGTTGCTTCCCTGCGCCTTCGGGTTGGGAAACGGGTCCTGACCATCATTTGTGCCTATGCACCAAATGATGTTTCAGAGTACCCACCCTTTTTGGAGTCTGTGACTGGGGTGCTGGAGGGTGCTCCTCCTGGAGACTCCATTGTCCTACTGGGGGACTTCAATGCGCACGTGGGCAACGACAGTGAAACCTGGAGGGGGGTGATTGGGAGGAACGGCCTGCCCGATCTGAACCCGAGTGGTGTTCAGTTATTGGACTTCTGTGCTAACCACAGTCTGTCTATAACGAACACCATGTTCAAGCATAAGGGTGTCCATATGTGCACCTGGCACCAGGACACCCTAGGCCGCAGGTCGATGATCGATTTTGTTATCGTATCATCAGACCTGCGACCGTATGTCTTGGACACCCGAGTAAAGAGAGGTGCAGAGCTGTCAACTGATCACCACCTGGTGGTGAGTTGGATCCGATGGCAGGGGAGGAAGCCATTCAGACCTGGTAGACCCAAACGTATAGTGAGGGTGTGCTGGGAGCGTCTGGCTGAGGCCCCTGTCCGGGAGGTCTTCAACTCCCACCTCCGGAAGAACTTCAACCACATTCCGAGGGAGTCTGGAGACATGGAGTCTGAATGGGCCATGTTCTCCACCTCTGTTGTTGAAGCGGCAGCCCAGAGCTGCGGCCGCAAGGTGGTCGGTGCATCTCGTGGTGGCAACCCCCGAACCAAGTGGTGGACACCAGTGGTGAGGGGGGCCATTAAGCTGAAGAAGGAGTCCTATCAAGCTTGGTTGGCTTGTGGGACTCCCGAAGCAGCTGAGGTGTACCGGCAGGCCAAGCGGAGTGCAGCTCGGGTGGTTGCTGAAGCAAAAACCCGGGTATGGGAGGAGTTCGGTGAGGCCATGGAACAAGACTTTCGGTCGGCTTCAAAGAGATTCTGGCAAACTGTTCGGCGGCTCAGGAGGGGAAAGCAGCTCCCCGTCCACACTGTGTATGGTGCGGATGGGACACTGTTGACTTCAACTGGGGATATCGTCGGGCGGTGGAAGGAATACTTCGAGGATCTCCTCAATCCCACTGATACGCCTTCCACAGAGGAAGCAGGGTTTGGGGACGAGGGGGATGACTCGCCTATCACAGGGGCTGAGGTCGCCAAGGTGGTTAAAAATCTCCTTGGTGGCCGGGCCCCGGGGGTGGACGAGATTCGCCCCGAGTACCTCAAGGCCCTGGATGTTGTTGGGTTGTCATGGTTGACACGCCTCTGCAACATTGCGTGGAGGTCGGGGGCAGTGCCTTTGGCATGGCAAACCGGGGTGGTGGTTCCTCTCTTCAAAAAAGGGGACCGGAGGGTGTGCTCCAACTTTAGAGGGATCACACTCCTCAGCCTCCCTGGGAAGGTCTATGCCAAGGTATTGGAGAGGAGAGTCCGGCCGTTGGTCGAACCTCGGATTCAGGAGGAGCAATGTGGTTTTCGTCCTGGCCGTGGCACATCGGACCAGCTCTTTACCCTCTCGAGAATTCTTGAGGGTTCGTGGGAGTTTGCCCAACCAGTTTACATGTGTTTTGTGGACTTGGAGAAGGCATTTGACCGCGTCCCTCGTGGATTTTTGTGGGGGGTGCTTCGGGAGTATGGGGTATCGGGCTTGTTGTTACGAGCTATTCGGTCTCTGTACGACCGTTGTGAGAGTTTAGTTCGCATTGCCAACACTCGGTCGGAGTCATTCCCAGTGAGAGTTGGACTCCGCCAGGGCTGCCCTTTGTCACCGGTCCTGTTCATAATTTTTATGGACAGGATTTCTAGGCGCAGCCAGGGAATGGAGGGTGTCATGCTTGGTGACCACAGGATCTCATCTCTGTTGTTTGCAGATGATGTTGTCCTGTTGGCTTCATCCAGCAATGACCTACAGCTCTTGCTGGGACGGTTTGCCGCTGAGTGTGAAGCGGCTGGGATGAGAATCAGCACCTCCAAGTCCGAGTCCATGGTCCTCAGCCGGAAAAAGGTGGATTGTCCTCTCCGGGTTGGGGACAGGCTCCTGCCCCAAGTGGAGGAGTTTAAGTATCTTGGGGTCTTGTTCACGAGTGAGGGGAAAATGGAGCGAGAGATCGACAGACGGATTGGAGCAGCATCTGCAGTGATGCGGACGTTGTACCGGTCTGTTGTGGTGAAGAGGGAGCTTAGTTCTAAGGCAAAGCTGTCGATTTACCAGTCAATCTACGTTCCTACTCTCACCTATGGTCACGAGCTTTGGGTAATGACCGAAAGAACGAGATCGCGGATACAAGCGGCTGAAATGAGCTTTCTCCGTAGGATTGCTGGACTCACCCTCAGAGATAGGGTGAGGAGCTCAGTCATCCGGGAGAGGCTCAGAGTAGAACCGCTGCTCCTCCACATTGAAAGGAGTCAGTTGAGGTGGTATGGGCATCTGATTAGGATGCCTCCTGGACGCCTCCCACTTGAGGTGTTTCAGGCACGTCCCACTGGGAGGAGACCCCGGGGCAGACCCAGGACTCGGTGGAGAGACTATGTCTCCCAGCTAGTCTGGGAACGCCTTGGTATCCCCTCTGAAGAGCTGGAGCAGGTGGCTGGGGAGAGGGAAGTCTGGGCTTCTCTGCTTGAACTGCTGCCTCCGCGACCCGGACCTCCGGAAAAGCGGTAGAAGATGGATGGATGGATGGATGGATTAGTATCATAACCCCCCTTTTAGTTCCTCCCTTAAATGAACTGTAGTAGGAGTTCTTATAGCCAAATCTCTTTAGTTTCTCATGTTCTGTCTTGCTCAAATGTGTCTCTTGCATAAATATAATTTCGGCTTTTTCCTTCTTGAATTTTCTTATTATTCTTTCCCTTTTAACAGGTGAGTTCAGACCATTCACGTTTAATGTCATTATCTTAAGATTTTTACCCATATTCATGTTTTTCCATTTTTTTAACTTGTGCTCCTAACCCCTTTAACAACAAAACTAACACATATTTGTACAAAAACACATTAATGAACTTCGACCTCCGTACTTTGGGCCTTTCTTCTGCCCACTGGTCCCTGCTGGTGGGTGGAGGGAATGTCTTCACAGAGTGAAGGGCCCTCCCTTGACCTATATTTACTATCCAAGTAATAGTCATTAGTCTAGAATTGTCCAACAAAAATCACTTAAACCTCTCCTAGCCGTTTGTTTCTCTTTTACCCTGTCTTCTTGGCCTTCATTTCTTCTGTGTCCTTCTTAATCTTTGTTATAATCTAGGCTTTCCATTGAAAAAGCCTTGCAGTTTTTCCTGGGCCCGGTGCGCCACGTCTGTCTCCCGCCTTCTGCCGCTCACTCGCCTCCACTCCGGCTGTCGTGATGCGTTCAGTGCCGCCGTTGCTTCAGCCGCTTCCTCCGGCACGCTCACCACAAAGCCTCGCTCCGTCATGTCCCGCGCTGCCTCTCTGGCTGTGTTGTACGTTTTCACGCCGTCCTCCCAATGAATTCTCATCTTCGTTAGCGGCGTTTGGAATCTAATTTTTTTCTCTTTCAGTATCTTTTTAATGTTGGCATATTTCTTTCGCTGCTGCACAATTTCTGTCGGGTAGTCATGGTCAAAGAATATCTGTTTGTCGCCGATTCGTATCTTTTTTTTTCCATGCTTGTGTCAGGATTCTTTCCTTTACATCATATTTCAGAAAGTTTACCACAACTGACCTGGGTGTAGAGTTTGGATTCGGGTTCTGTGCCGAGGCTCTGTGCGCTCGCTGGATCTGCAGGTCTGCTTCATTGGGCAACTCAAGTTCTTTTTTTAAGAAATGATCCATGAATTTCAACATCGAGTTGCCTTCAATGCCCTCCGGGATCCCGAAGAAGCGTATATTGCTCCGCCTGGACCTGCTCTCCAGGTCGGTTATTTTTTCCTGCATCCTCTGTGTTTGTGCCGTCAGGGTCTGCAGCCGCTCGCTTGCCTCGGTCTTCCAGTCTTCCAACTCCGATATTCGAGCCTGTGCATCTGTCATACACGCCCGTTGAGTGCGCAGCTCCTCGATGTTTTCTGCCAGCTTGCGCTCCATTTCTCTTTGGAGACCCATAATTTCCTCCGTCTCTTTTTTCAGCTCTTCCTTAAGAGCCGTTAAATCCTGTTAGAGTTGTCGCTTAAAGTCTTTTAATTCTTTTTTTAAGTCTTTACCTAAATTGGCGATGCCAATGTTCATAGCATCGAGTTTGGCGTCCTCCATTTTCTCTGCTGTAGTTGCCTCGTTTCCCTGGGCCTCGTGTACAGCGATTTCTCCTGCGTTGTTGAAGAGGGATTCTTCAGTTTTACCCTGCTTTTGTCCGTGTGCCCGGCTTCTTCGTGTTTTCATCCCTTGGTTTATTGGTCCATTTATGTCGAGTTGGCCATTTACCAATGATTTTTAATCCGACTAGGGAGAGCTCTCTGTTTAAGCGTTATGTCTCTCCGCCATCTTCCCGGAAGTCCCCAAGTGGAGGAGTTTAAGTATCTTGGGGTCTTATTCACGAGTGAGGGGAGAATGGAGCAAGAGACTGACAGACAGATATGAGCAGCATCTGCAATGATGTGGACGTTGTACCGGTCTGTTGTAGTGAAGCGGGAGCTAAGCTCTAAGGCAAAGCTGTCGATTTACCAGTCAATCTACGTTCCTACCCTCACCTATGGTCATGAGCTCTAGGTAATGACCTAAAGAACAAGCTTGTGGATACAAGCGGCTGAAATGAGCGTTCTTTGTAGAATTGCTGGACTCACCCTCAGAGACAGGGTGAGGAGCTCAGTCATCCGGGAGAGGCTCAGAGTAGAACCGCTGCTCCTCCACATTGAAAGGAGCTAGATGAGGTGGTATGGGCATCTGATCAGGATGCCTCCTGAACCCCTCCCACTTGAGGTGTTTCAGGCACGTCCCTCTGGGAGGAGATCCCGGGGAAGACCCAGGATTTGCTGGAGAGACTATGTCTCCCAGCTGGTCTGGGAACGCCTTGGTATCCTCTCTGAATTGCTGGAGCAGGTGGCTGGGGAAAGGGAAGTCTGGGCTTCTCTGCTTGAACTGCTGCTTCAGCGACCCGGACCTCCAGAAAAGCGGTAGAAGATGGATGGATGGACGTCTGTATGTGCTGAAATGTGCAATAGAGCCATGTGCAGGCCACAAAGCACTTTAAATTCATGCATCATATAATTCTACAAACACACTTTACTAAACTACACTATGCACCTTAGCATCCATCCATCCATCCATCTTCTTCCGCTTAATCCTTTTTGGGTCGCGGGGGGCTGGAGCCTATCCCAGCATCTTTGGGCGACAGGCAGGGTACACCCTGGACAGATCGCCAGTCCATTGCAGGGCCAACACAGAGAGACAGACAACCATTCACTCTCACAGTCATACCTAAGGACAATTTAGAATCCCCAGTTTTTGATGCCAATTAACCTAACTTGCATGTTTTTGGCATGTGGGAGGAAACCGGAGAAATCCCGGAGTAAACCCATGCAGACACGGGGAGAACATGCAAACTCCACACAGATCACTGTTGGTTGGGGGCTGGGATCAAACCCTGGGTCCCCCGGCCAAGGGTGAGTTGCTGTGCTGCCGCAGTGCTAACCACTCCACCACCGCACTGCCCCTGCACCTTAGCACTTTACGGTTAAACATCCCGAGTAACACCTTGGTTATTGTGGTACTTTTTGCTGGTCTGAGATCAACAATATTCATCTTAACTTTATTCATTTGTTCCTCTCTTCCTATAAGTGCGCAGTCTTACTGCGATTGTTATTATTGTTGTATTGTGTTATTTGCTTTATTATTGTTGTGTTGTTTATTGTTGTAGTATTGTGTCATCTTTCTTCAGTGGCTGGCATTGGCTGTCCAGGGGACACAAGATGGAAATTAGCTTCAGCTATAATCTTGTATGCTGCATATTTACATCTTATGTTCATTAATATGCACTGTCCCTTTTATAAATTAACATAAATAATCAGAATTATTCCACAACTACAGATTTCTGAGTTCTTCCTACGTTAAAACTTACATATTGTAGTGTTTAAGAATGAACATGAATTTGTTTTCTTTGCATTATTTGATGTAAAAGCACATCTAAAAGCAACATCTTTTTTGCTGTTTTTATCAGTTGTCATTTTCTGTAAATAAATGCTCTCAATGATATTTTGACTTGGAATCTGGGTGAGTTGTTTTCAGCAGGTTAGAGAATAAAACAAAATTATTCATTTTACTTACACATATATGTATAAATAGTAAAACCAGATAAAGTGATAATTTTTCAGTGGTCTGTTTGATCTTATTATTTATTTTTTTTTTGCAGAGCTGTATATGTATGAAATACATGCCTCTGTAATAATTACAGAGGCATATCCCTTCTCAGTATCATCGGCAAGACATTTGCCCGGGTGATTTTGAAGAGACTGCAAGCACTTGCTGAACATGTCTACCCGGAGTCTCAGTGTGGCTTCAGGGCAGAGCAGTCCACCATCGGCATGATTTTCTCACTCAGGCAGCTGCAAGAGAAGAGTCGAGAGCAGAGACAGCCCCTCTACGTGGCCTTCATTGACCTGACGAAGGCGTTCAATTTGGTGAGCAGAAAGGGTTTATTCACTCTCTTGGAGAAGACAGGATCCCCTCCCAAGCTGCTGAGCCTCATCACTTCCTTCCAGCATGCAGGGGACAGTGTACTTAGACGGTTCAGCTTTTGACCCTTTCCCCATCTGCAGCGGCGTGAAACAAGGGTATGTCCTCACTCCAACACTTTTTGGGATCTTCTTCTCCCTTGTTCTCTCATACGTGTTCAGGGACTCGGATGATGGAATGTACCTACACACCAGGTCGGATGGAAAGCTCTTTAACCTTGCACATCCAAAAGCCAAGACCAAGGTGCGCCAAGTCCTAATCAGGGAGATACTCTTTGCTGATGATGCTGGTCTGACATCTCACACACAGGCTGGTCTCCAGAGGTTGTTCAGCTGCCTAGCGCATGCCTGCAAAGAGTTTGGCCTCACCATAAGCCTCAAGAAGAGAGAGACATTGGCGAGTACACCTTGAAGGCGGTGGAGCAGTTCACTTACCTGGGGTCTATGGTCTCCAGCAACTCGTCCCTCGAGCCTGAAGTCAGCAGACGGATTGGGAAAGCTGCAGCTGCCATGTCCAAGCTGTCCAAAAGAGTGCGGGAAAACAGCAAGCTTACCGCAGCCACCAAGGTCGCAGTCTATAGAGCCTGTGTCTTGAGCACTTTGCTCTATGGGAGTGAGACCTGGACCACCTACGCACAACAAGGGCACCACCTCAACAGATTCCACCTGCGGTGCTTGCATCAGATCCTGGGCATCTCCTGGAAGGACCATGTGCCAAACAAGTATGTCTTGGACCGAGACAACATGCCAAGCATGCTCGCGCTCCTCTCACAGCAACGTTTGTGTTGGATTGGCCACGTCCACCATATGCAAGATAGCTGTATTCCCAAAGACATCTTGTATGGAGAGCTGGCTACAGGAACCCAGCGTTCAGGTTGCCCACTACCGAGATACAGGGACACTTGCAAAAGGGACCTGAAGTCTGCCAATATTAGCGTGGGCACATGGAAGGAGATGACAGAAAACCGGGATGCTTGGCAACACACTGTAAGCACAAGCATCACCACAGCTGAGCAGAAGAGAGTCCGTCTGTGGTCAGACAGGAGAGAGGAGAAAAGCAGCAGCAGCAGCTCCCCAGTTGCCACCGTCAGCGTTCCTGTGCAGCAACTGTGCCAAGGACTGCCATTCCAGGATTGGCCTGCTCAGTCACAGCCGACGCTGCTCTACAACCGAGACCTCAACCAGGCGCATCCATTGTCTATCTAGACAGCGGGAGCCAATAAATGATATGCATTTCAACAAAAAACTGAAATGTTACATGTAGGTCATTCATAACTGCTTCTAGACCTTGTGTTTGACTTGTACAGTGGGGAAATAAGTATTGAAAACGTCAACATTTTTTCTCATGAAACATATTTCTCATGGAGCCATTGACCTGAGATTTTCATCAGATATCAGTAGCAACCCAAGTAATCCATACATACATACAAAAAAAGAAAACTTTGTTCACAAAACAAGTTATATTTAATAAAGTGGAATGATACAGGTAGTAAGTATTGAACACATGAAGAAAAAGAGATAGAAAGCCAAGAAACCAGCTGAAATCCATCAGAATTTAGAAAGCCATCCCATCTCCCATCAGTGCAAATTAATTTCAGCTGGTTAAGTCCTGACTGATAGCCTTTAAAAGGTTTGTGAATATCAGATCACACCACAAAGAACTCATGTTTGGTAGAGGCAAAGAGCTCTCTCTAGACCTTTGCAACCTTATTGCTGGAAAACATAATGATGGCAGTGGTTACAGATGCATTTCTAAACTGCTGAATGTTCCAGTGAGCACTGTTGGAGCCGTCATTTGGAAGTGGAAAGAACATCATTTTACCATAAACTGGCCATGACCAGGAGCTCCTCACAAGATTTCTGACAGAGAAGTCAAAACAATTATCAGAAGAGTTATCCAAGAGTCAAAGACCACTCATGGAGCTCTCCAGAAAGACCTGGAGTTAGCAGGTACTGCTGTTTCAAAGAAAACAATTAGTAATGCACTCAACCGACATGGGCTCTATGCCCGTTCACCTTGCAAGACTCCATTGCTGAAGAAAAAGCATGTTGAAAAAATTTGCTGCACAACATTTGGGCAAGCCATTATAATACTGGGAGAATATAGTCTGTTCAGATGAGACCAAAATTGAACTTTTTGGATGCCACAACACACAGCATGTTTGGAGGACAAATGGCACTGCACATCAGCCCAACAACACCATACCAACAGTGAAGTTTGAAGGTGAGAGCATCATGGTGTGGGAGTGTTTTTCAGCGCATAGTACACAGGGATGAGAATGGGGTTTGGGAAAAAAAGAGGAAACTAAGCCGGGGGTCTTGGGGGACGCAGCTAACGAAATCTGGTGTTTTAGAATGCTCAAATGTGGTCTTATATTTAAAGTTAGAAGTAAGTACAAATGCATTTATAGTTTACCTTTTTAATCTGCTGCTGCATCACATGTGTAAATTTATGATATCTGAATGGTATGTTGATGTAATAATACTAAATTATATTTTACTACTATTTGTTTAGAATGGTAAACGGCGTTCACTTATATAGCGCCTTTTCTCATCTCTGGATGACCAAAGCACTTTACAGATCCTGCTATCCACCCATTCACGCACACATTCACACACTGATGGTGGCAGAGCTGCCATACACACACAGGCGCTAGCCTGGCCACCAGGAGCAACTGGGGGTTCAGTGTCTTGCTCAAGGACACTTCGACATGCAGACTTCAGACAGAGTGGGAATCGAAACCATGATCCTCCAATCAGTAGTCGGTCACACTACACCTGCGCCACAGCTGCCCCCTAAACTGCCGCCCCTAGAACTGACACAGAATTACATTTACATAGTTCTAGAACAGACAAAATAATTTAAACAAGTAAAATAAATTATAAATATTAACAAAATTCCATCACCAAGTCCATCACTCATTTATTAAAATATACTGACATTCTGCAAACATTTTGATTTATTAATGTGTGCATTTGTTAGTGTTACTAGGAATGGTTCCAAGGTTGTCATAGCCAGGAGCGGCACTGGGGTTAAGCTCCCAGTGCTCATAAAATGCTCCTTATGGCGTGCGTCTCGAAAAGCCTCTGACAACTAAGTCCAACTCCTAGCCTGCCCATGTGGTTTAGTCTCAAAGCCCGGCGGAACTGCTTTTACTAATAGGAGAAGGGGCGAGGGCGGATCTCTGGCGCCTTAAAACCAGATGCTTCGGGTAGATGGTGGCTCGTCAATCTGGGAAGGTAGCCCATCTAGGGGAAGGTAAACCCTGATTTCAAACCTCCGCTGCCTTGCGGCACACCCGGTCACGGAAAAGGCTTCGGGAGTCAACCCTAAGGAAAAATCCGGAGTTGGAGTCCCTAAGGCAGTTCTCTGTTGTGCTCAACATCGTTCTGGCAGCTCCTGCGACGGCGATGGTGCCAAACTGTAGCAGCCCTACTGTTCCTTTGGATTCATCAGTGACGTGGAGAGGGGGGACATGCTGCATGGGCAACATCTTGTCCTCCATATCTTCCTGCCCAGGCTTGAATCCTACCAACGCCCAACGCTGGAAGGTAGAACACCGGATCACTGGAGAGGACACTCCAGCTTCGCCTTTGGCGTAGACAAAACACGGGGAATAACAGTTACCGGTTATAAGCTACCGCTCAATTGGCGTAGAGCGTGGCGCCAGGGGTTGTTCCCGACGGTGGGAGGGATCATCGGATCTCACTGGACAGCTACCACCCGCCTCAAGCTGGGCAGCCCCCAGCCAATAAGGTGTTGTCCCGCCACAGCTTGCTTTCTTCATCGGGTGCATGGGGATGAGGAGAAGTCCGAACGGCAGGCGGAGAACCTTCGCACCAGGCAAGACAAAAAAACAAAAGAGACCAACTCTAAAACTGGGAACATGGAACGTCCGCACTATGATGACAGGACTCGCTGCTAACCTCAAGGACATCAACGACACCAGGAAGACTGCCATCATCAATAATGAGCTGAAGAGACTGGAAGTGGATATCGCCACTCTCCAGGAAACACGGTTGACTGACGCAGGCACACTGAGAGAGAAGGACTACACGTTCTACTGGCAGGGAAAGGGCAGTGACGAACACAGGGAACACGGAGTGGGCTTCGCAGTGAAGAACACCTTGCTGAAGATGGTGGAACCGGGCAGCAATGGCTCTGCACGACTCCTCACCCTCTGCCTGAACACCACTCAAGGCCCAGTCACCCTCGTCAGTATGTATGCCCCAACACTGACAGCCACACCAGAGGCAAAAGATGAGTTCTACGAGAATCTCGCAACAACTGTCAGGATCATCCCCAACTCTGAACAACTCATTCTCCTTGGAGACTTCAATGCCAGAGTGGGTGCTGACCATGACTCCTGGCCCTCCTGTCTTGGACCATTTGGCGTGGGCAGAATGAACGACAATGGACAGCGGCTGCTCGAGTTCTGCACATATCACGATCTGTGCATCACAAACTCGTTCTTCAAGACCAAGCCCCAGCACAAGGTTTCCTGGCGACATCCGCGCTCAAAGCACTGGCACCAGCTGGACTTGATCCTGACCAGGCACACCTCACTGAAGAACGTGCTAATCACCCGTTCGTTCCAGAGTGCAGATTGCAACACAGACCATTCATTGGTGTGTTGCAAGGTCAAGCTGCAGCTGAAGAAATTCCATCATGCTAGACAGCCTGGAAAGGCAAGGATTGACACCAGCAAGATGGCCCAACCAGAACTTGTTGAGCAGTTTGCCTCCACCTTTGAGAAGGAACTTGGTGTACCACAAGAAGCAGAATCTGCAAAGCAGAAGTGGGAAGAGCTGCGAAACACCATCCACCGCACAGCCTTGGCTACCTTTGGGAGGAAGACCTTGAAGTCACAGGACTGGTTTGATGCCAAGTTGACTGAGATGACCCCCGTCATTGAAGCCAAGCGCTCAGCACTTGCTGAGTACAAGAAGTACCCAAACGAGAAGAATCTCCAGATTCTCAGGGCTGCGAGAAGCAAAGTTCAGCAGACTGCTCGGCGCTGTGCCAACGAGTACTGGACTCAGCTCAGCCAAGACATTCAAACCGCTGCCATAACAGGGAACATCCGTGGTATGTACAATGGCATCAAGAAAGCACTTGGTCCGGCTCAGAGCAAGATGGCCCCCTCAAATCCTCCACTGGGGAGATGATCACAGAAAAGAACAAGCAGATGGAGAGATGGGTGGAATACTACTCCGACCTCTACTCCAGACAGAACACCGTGACACCGTCAGCCCTTGATGACATCGACTGCCTGCCATCCATGGATGAACTTGACGCCGAGCCAACCATCGACGAACTCAGCAAGGCCATTGATAGCTTGGCCACTGGCAAGGCACCCAGCAACGACGGCATACCCCCCGACCTGATCAAGCACTGCAAGACTGCCCTACTGCTGTCATTGCATGACGTCCTCTGCCAGTGCTGGAAGGAAGGTGCCGTACTACAGGACATGAGGGACACCAAGATCATCACCCTCAACAAAAACAAAGGGGAGAGAAGCGACTGCAACAACTACAGGGGCATCTCCCTCCTCAGCGTTGCTGGCAAAGTCTACGCACGAGTTGTTCTCGTTCGTCTACAGAAGCTTGCCGAACGTGTCTACCCCGAGTCTCAGTGTGGCTTCCGCGCTGAGCGATCGACGGTAGACATGATATTCTTCATCCGCCAACTCCTGGAGAAATGCAGAGAACAGAACATGCCCCTGTACGTCGCCTTCATCGACCTCACCAAAGCGTTCGATCTGGTCAGCAGAGAGGGCCTTTTCAAGATCCTGCCAAAGATAGGATGCCCACCAAAGTTGCAAAGCCTCATCGAATCGTTTCACACCAACATGCAGGGGATAGTGCAGCACGACGGCAACATCTCAGAGCCATTCAACATACGCAGCGGAGTGAAACAGGGCTGTGTACTTGCACCAACCCTCTTTGGGATTTTCTTTGCTTTGCTCCTGAGACATGCCTTCAGCACAGCAACAGAGGGAATCTATCTGCACACAAGATCTGACGGCAGGCTTTTCAACCTCGCCCGCCTGAAAGCCAGAACCAAAGTACACGAGGCTCTAATCACAGACATGCTGTTCGCAGATGACGCTGCAGTCGCAACCCACACACAGCAGGAGCTTCAGACCCTGATGGACCACTTCTCCCAGGCATGCAAGGACTTCGGGCTTACCATCAGCCTGAGGAAGACTAACGTCTTGGCGCAAGGCACGGAAGCACCACCATCACCATTGACGACTACGAGCTGGAGGTCGTGAATCAGTTCACGTACCTGGGGTCCACGATCAGCAACAACCTCTCCCTTGATACAGAGATCGACAAGAGGATTGGAAAATCAGCTTTCACACTCGCTCGCCTCACCACACGAGTGTGGGAGAATCCCAAACTCTCTGTCAAGGCAAAGATGTCAGTGTACAACGCCTGCGTCATCAGCACTCTGCTTTATGGGAGTGAGACGTGGACAACATACACCCGGCAGGAAAAGAGACTGAACTCCTTCCACTTGCGCTGCATTCGCCACATCCTGGACATATCCTGGCAAGACAAAGTGCCCAACACAGAAGTTCTGTCCCGCGCCGGCCTTCCCTCCATGTTCACTCTACTCAGGCAGCGCAGGCTCCGCTGGCTAGGCCACGTTCACTGTATGGAGGATGGCAGAATCCCCAAAGACGTCCTCTACGGAGAACTGGCGACTGGCAGGAGAGACATTGGCCGCCCACAGCTGCACTTTAGAGACGTCTGCAAGAGAGACATGAAGGCCCTGGAGATCAACACAGAGCGCTGGGAGGACCTTGCAATGGACCGCTCCAAATGGAGAGGCACCCTGACCAGACAGCTCAAGGCGGGTGAAGAGAGACTGACTGCTGTGGCAGATGAAAAAAGGACCCACAGGAAGAACCGCCACAGACCCAGCAGCACGGAGACCACCCACAAGTGCGACCTGTGTGACAGGGACTGCCATTCGCGCATCGGCCTGTTCAGCCACAGGCAGTGCTGTTCCAGCAGAGTAGACGTTTAGGATTCTCTTCCATGGTCATCATAGACCGACGGAGGCCGACGACTAGGAATATAAAAAAGATGCATATTAGTATATTTTAATATTTGAAAGATAATCTAAAAAAGTAAGTAAAACCTAAAAGATGTTTAGTGTTTCAAATGATCAATTAGTGTTTCAAAACAGGCATGACGTCACAACTTACACATGCTATTTCATAAATTCATTACGCGAAAATTCTCAAGTACATTACTTATAACGAGAAAAAAATCTTACCTCGGAATGTGTCTTCCGATCACTAATTGCTGTAATCGGGGCCGATTGTGATGAACTTTGATTGACTGGCATCTGAATTTGACCATGTCCATCGATCGTTTTGAACGCAGCACGAGCGAGTAATTTGATCTCCTTGTAGCCACAATTTTGAGATGTTTCTGTTTTGAACAGTGCTCAACTAAGGCAACACAACCACGAGATCCATAACTCAAGAAATCGTTACAATAAACACAATGGGCTTTCCCTGGTACTTCGCATTTCGCTATGAAGTCGGCCATTTTTTCAACCACGACTTCGGTATTTTTACCGATCTTTACAGTCATTGACACAGTTTTTTTGAGCCATTCTCAATGAAACTTGTTCCTTATCCCTTTGTCGATTTCTAAAATTCTTGCTTTGTTGTCTTTCGTGAGTTTTAGGTTCACCATTTTCACGAAATCAGGAAAACTTGGTTGATTGAACTGTCCGCCATTTGCATTTCGCTCCGCGTGTTGGATATGACAAAGGAATAACAAAATTGTCGATTGGTTGTTTCAATAAGTATCAGCCAATCAGTGGCCTTGTTACATTACATTACTGATCTCGCTGGGTAGCGCGTTCTGCGTGGTGGATTTGAGCAGCTGATCGAAAATACGACTCGCCGTTCATAACAGACCTCACCCCACCCCCCTAAAATTTTCTCCTCGAATTTAGACGATTCACGAGAATGACCCTAGACATGATCAAATCCGAGGAATTCCGCGGATCCGCGGAGGATTCTCATCCCTGAGTACAGGCAGACTTCATATAATTGAAGGAAAGATGAATGGACAAATGTACAGAGACATCCTTAATAAGAACCTGTTGCCATCTGCCAAGATGCTGAAGATGAAACAACGGTGGACATTTAAACAAAACAATGATCCCAAACACACAGCCAAGGAAACTCTCACCTGGCTCCAGAAAAGGAAAATAAGCTGCTAGAATGGCCCAGTCAGTCACCTGACCTGAATCCAATTGAAAATCTCTGGGACAAACTGAAGATCAGAGTTCAAAGAAGACACCCACGGAACCTTCAAGATTTGAAGACAGTTTGTGTGGAAGAATGTGATAAAATCACTCCTGAGCAATGCCTGCACCTAGTTTCTCCATACAGGAGGCATCTGGAAGTTATTACCAACGAAGCCTTTTCTACGAAATATTAAATGAATTTCACCAAGTGTGTTCAATACTTATTCCCTGTGTCACTCCACTTTATTAAATACAACTTGTTTTGTGAACACAGTTTTCTTGATTTCTTTGTATGTATGGATTACTTGGGTTGTTACTGATATCTGGTGAAAATCTCAGGTCAATGGCGCTATCAGACTATGTTTAATGAGAAAAATGTTGACGTGTTCAGTACTCCCCCCCCCCCGTATTTATTTGATGTATTTTTTGTTGTATAAATTTATTAAATTGGTTTATTTTTTAAGTAAAATTGTAAAAAGGAAAACATGGGTTCTAAAGTGCCCAAGCAGCAAGTGCCTTGAAGATTAAAGCAGACGGACAGTGACATTTTTTTATTGAACCAATCAACAGATTGTATGAAAATATTCTATTCTGTCTATTCCCGCGATTTAATATGTGCCACCAGCTTCCATAAATGACCTTATTTGCTCATAGCTCAGCCTTCACTTAGTGAGGCTGCAGTACCGCCATCTCTCGATAGGTGCGGGCATTGGTGACGTCACAACAGCAATACATAGTAAATGGCAGAACGAGAGCAAAGTGATTCGGACAGCGATTATTTTCTCGAGTTTGACGACCTCAATATAAATGATGACATTGAAAATGAGGAATCGGATGATGAAGAAGTTTTGGGTGGTGCTGAGGGGGTATTCAGCCTTATTTGTGGGAAAGAAGTGAGGGTTATCTTGCCTGCCTGTGCAGTGAGCCTCATCAGAGAAACATTCCCATCTGATCACTACAAGGGATTTTGCCTACCAAGATTAGATTTGTGAACAATGATATGTAAATAAAGTTTTGTAAAATCATATATTGAGTTTATTAATGTTCATGTCAATGTTATAATTCTCATAGTTCAGCATTCATCAAAGTCGCATGTCATATACATTTGAATAATTTGAACACACTAAATTCTTCTCAATTTGAAAAGAAATATTACATACTATACCACCTTTGTATGAACATTTGAAAACACAGCAGAAATATACAAAGAAATACAAAAATCAATGGAGTATCACTACAGATTAAGAAAATAACTAGTTTCCAGATATAGCAATTATTATATTCCAATAAATAACATTTCACAGTTATAATGGGCACCATTTTATGGTAGAAAATTGGGGTTCCATTTTTAAAAGCACATTTCTCTTACAATCTTAGGCTTATATTTATTTTTCTTAGCAAATATGTTGCTTCCCTAAAAATTGAAAGCTGAACTGTCATTGGTAATTACCTCCGCCAGGCCGAAAAGGCCAGGAGGAGGTGTTTGTGAGGCGCAGTAAGACGACAAGTGAATTTTGGACTTTAAACTGCATGTCATTGTGAAATGTTAAGGAACCCATATTGTGCCCTTTCCGGGGATTAACGTATAAAAAATGCAACACTGTTTACGCATGCATACTGCATATTTACATATTTATTCCATCTAGCTACAATGCTCTGCACTGTGTGTTCATATATTCATATATTTATTCCATCCAGCTACAATGCTCTGCACTGTGTGTCTGTGTGTGTGTGTATATATATATATTTTATAGTAATACGTACATATGTTTATTAGCTGCTCTTGCTTGCTTGTTTTTTTTCTTGCCTTCTGATTGTTGCTCTGAGTGTTGCTATCCCTGTGCTGTTGCAATCCTGGAATTTCCCCGTTGTGGGACTAATAAAGGCTTATCTTATCTTATCTTATCTTATGTTTTTGCCGGGGTTTGTTTGTCTGTTTGTCAACTCCGCGTTCTTCAACGTTTTAGGCACAAAAGCACGCGCAAAACACTGGTGGCCTGGGCCCGCCAGCGTGCCTCTGTTTGCGCGACGCTGCAAAACCTGACACGGGCACCTGTCCGCCGCCGCATTATTTCCCAGAAATAATTTGATTTTGAAAATCATCCATTGCTTGGAATTCATTTAAAATGTTTAGTAAACATTTGCAGTGAATATTAAAAATACAAAACTTACCCTGTTTACTTCTCGTTTTCTGACAGCTGATCGCATCGGTAGATCACCCTTGCTTTTCACGCCACTGTCACTGACACTTGTCTCAATCAGACTGGGGAATCGCGGGATATATAGTTGGAATAGCCGTTTTCTTTATCACCAATCTTTTTGCAAATTGCATCTTATTCTCGAAATCGCTGTCAACGAAATGTCTACTGCACATGCAGGGTGCTGACGAGGCGCAGGTGTGCGCGCAGCTGAGGCAGATGCCTGAGAGCGGCGAGCCGTGACACCTGCAAAATATATGTGGACAAGAAAGACTGACAAACCTGGGTACTATTTCACTGCAGTCTGCTTTAATACAGAAGCTGAAGCAATAGGGAACGCTGTATGACTCTGTAATTGAGAACTTTGCTTCTAAAAAACACAGGAGGATGGACTTCCAATATAAGTAACCGGTGAGTTAAACTGTCTTTCTTCAGCATGTTTTTTTCCCCCTAACCGTTCTTATGATCATGAAAATATTTGGTAATTCCGAGAAATATCCGTAATCGCCGATTTTAAAACGTAAACATCAAGTGTTGTATGAAGCAAAACACAGCAGGACCATCGCACCCGTAGACAACACAACGCCAAACCATATTAATTCGATTCCTGGAATCCTAATCTTCATAAATAATCTATTTGTAATCCACAAGTATTCCGAGAAATATCCGTAATCGCCGATTTTAAGACGTAAACAAGTGTTGCATGAAGCAAAACACCGCACTGGCCGCCGACCGTGTGCGTGTGTTTGCCGGTGGTGACGTCACACAGTCAGTGGCCATCTTAGCCGCTGATCGCTTGGCTGGGTCAGACAGCTCTCCACAACAGCGTACTTCAAGAGCGCATTGTCACCTTATGCGACATACGTTGACACCAAAACATGTGCGGTTCGACTTAGCTCGTCTCAGACAACAATTTGAGATAAGAATTAGCGATATTGAATTTTCGTCTGTCCGTCTGCTTTAACAGTGTTTCTCATAACACTGTATGAGGGACACATGACCTTTCTGAGATGGAGACGAGCTTTGCCAGAAGCTGTTTGAAGTCACTTTAAGATCACTGCTGACTTATTTAACAGCTCTGCCAATGCACATTAGTTGACAATGGCATGAATGTTTCTTTTTCCATAGTTGACCAGTACTGCTGTAGAAACTGAGAAAATTGAACTTCAGCAATATATTTACACAGTCCTAATGAATATTTTGATTTGATTTTCTATACTTTATTGATCCCCAGAGGCAAAACTGAGGGCATCCACCTGGATGGATGAAGCAGCCATGGTACGGCGCTATCCCTTAACCATTCACACCTAGGGCCACTTTAGAGTCTCCAATTCATAGAGGATGAACTGAACATTTGATCTGCATTGAAATCATTTAAGATCACAAACAACAAATAATGTTATGGTCCGATGAAACCAAGGTTGAACATTTTGGCCATAATTTCAAAAGGTATACAGTGGGGCAAAAAAGTATTTAGTCAGCCACCATTGTGCAAGTTCTCCCACTTAAAAGATGAGAGAGGTCTCCAATTTTCATCATAGGTATACATACCTCAACTATGAGAGACAAAATGAGAAAAAAAAATCCAGAAAATCACATTGAAGGATTTTTAATGAATTAATTGGTAAATTCCTCAGTAAAATAAGTATTTGGTCACCTACAAACAAGCAAGATTTCTGGCTCTCACACACCTGTAACTTCTTCTTTAAGAGGCTCCTCTGTCCTCCACTCGTTACCTGTATTAATGGCACCTGTTTGAACTTGTTATCAGTATAAAAGACACCTGTCCACAACCTCAAACAGTCAGACTCCAAACTCCACTATGGCCAAGACCAAAGAGCTGTCAAAGGACACCAGAAACAAAATTGTAGACCTGCACCAGGCTGGGAAGACTGAATCTGCAATAGGTAAGCAGCTTGGTGTGAAGAAATCAACTGTGGGAGCAATTATTAGAAAATGGAAGACATACAAGACCACTGATAATCTCCCTCGATCTGAGGCTCCACGCAAGATCTCACCCCGTGAGGTCAAAATTATCATGAGAACGGTGAGCAAAAATCCCAGAACCACATGGGGGGACCTAGTGAATGACCTGCAGAGAGCTGGGACCAAAGTAACAAAGGCTACTTCAGAAACACACTACGCCGCCAGGGACTCAAATCCTGCAGTGCCAGACGTGTCCCCCTGCTTAAGCCAGTACATGTCCAGGCCCGTCTGAAGTTTGCTAGAGAGCATTTGGATGATCCAGAAGAGGATTGGGAGAATGTCATATGGTCAGATGAAACCAAAATGGAACTTTTTGGTAAAAACTCAACTTGCCGTGTTTGGAGGAGAAAGAACACCATACCTACTGTGAAGCATGGGAATGGAAACATCATACTTTGGGGCTGTTTTTCCGCAAAGGGACCAGGACGACTGATCCGTGTAAAGGAAAGAATGAATGGGGCCATGTATCGTGAGATTTTGAGTGAAAACCTCCTTCCACCAGCAAGGGCATTGAAGATGAAACGTGGCTGGGTCTTTCAGCATGACAATGATCCCAAACACACCGCCCGGGCAATGAAGGAGTGGCTTCGTAAGAAGCATTTCAAGGTCCTGGAGTGGCCTAGCCAGTCTCCAGATCTCAACCCCATAGAAAATCTTTGGAGGGAGTTGAAAGTCTGTGTTGCCCAGCAACAGCCCCAAAACATCACTGCTCTGGAGGAGATCTGCATGAATGAATGAATGAATTTATTTCAGATAGTACAGTACAGGTTAAAAGAAACTGTATAATATAACAACAAGGTCAAATTAGACAAAGACTCCTCCTACTATACAATTCCACGTGAGTTATCCGAAATGGGTGATGGCTGAAGCCGCAGCTTATATTGCCCACCCATATTCCATCCAAGAATTCAAAAGAGAAAAAAGAGAAAACAAGACAAGAGCGATTACAATTTAAAACAAAGCTAAGACAAAATGTGACTGAGAGAAAAAAAAGAAAACTAAGCTAGGCTAAGTTAAGCGGTTACTATTCAAAACAAATCTAAGACAAAATGTCACAGAGAAAAAAAAAAAAAAAAAAAACTAAGCTACAACACAACACAGGCTGGATATGTCAATCCTTATGTGAGTTTACATGTCGTCTTGTAAATATGTTTGGAGTATTTCTTCCTTTAGTTTTTGTTTAAATTGTCCAAGCGTTGTACATGATTTTAATTCAGGTCCAAAATCGTTCCATAATCTGACTCCTTGCACTGGAATACAGTGTTGCTTGGTGGTTGTTCTCACTGTAGGCTTTTGAAATATACATGTTCCTCTGAAGTGATATCGTTTCTCCCTTGTTTGGAACAACTTTTGGATATTTGCGGGCAGTGATAGATTCCTCACTTTGAACATTATCATTGCGGTTTTAAAGTCAACCAGATCTTTCAACTTGAGAGTTTTTTGTTTAAGAAAAAGTGGGTTTGTTGGTTCCCTGTAAGCTGCTTTGTTTATTATTCTAATAGCTCTCTTTTGAAGCATAAAGAGTGGATATATGTTTGTTTTATATGTATTTCCCCATACTTCATTACAATATGTCATGTATGGGAGTATTAGTGAATGATACAAGGTGTATAGTGTGGGTTGATTCAGCAAATATTTCACTCTGTGTAATATTGCAATTGTTTTGGATACTTTACCTTTAATATAATTAATATGTGACTTCCAACACAGTTTGTTATCAATTATTACTCCAAGGAATTTAGTTTCAGATACCCTTTCAATCTCTACACCATTTACACTGAGTTTGGGTACTGGGTTGTTGTGATGATTGTTAAAGACTATAAATTTTGTCTTACTTAAATTGAGCGTTAATTTGTTTGAATCAAACCACAATTTAAGCTTTCCTAATTCCTTTCCGAGTGTATCCAGAAGTTGTTCCAAATTGTTTCCACTGCATAGCAGATTAGTGTCACCGGCAAACAATATTAAGTCCATTTTTTCTGAAACTTTACATATATCGTTTATATACATATTGAATAATAATAGTCCCAAAACTGAACCCTGTGGGACTCCACAGGTGACCTTCAGCAACTCTGACTTTTTGTTGCTAACACATACATACTGATATCTATTCTTTAAGTAACTACTTAACCAGGACAGTGCTACCCCTCTAATACCACAATTTTGTAGTTTCTTTAATAATAAATTATGATCTACTGTATCAAATGCTTTTTTAAGATCTAGGAATACTCCAACTGAATACTCTTTATTTTCGATGGCTGTTGATATTTTTTCTGTAAATTCCATTAGGGCATATGCAGTTGTCCTCTTGTGTCTGAACCCATATTGCTGCTCACACAATAAATCATTCTTCAGTATGAAGTTGTCAGTTCTCTCATAGAATATTTTTTCAAGTATCTTGGAAAATTGCGGTAATAGTGAAATTGGTCTATAGTTTGAGAGTTCCCCTCTGTCGCCCGTCTTGTATATCGGAATTACTTTAGCTA
Organism: Pholidichthys leucotaenia; assembly: GCA_020510985.1. Taxonomy (NCBI): domain Eukaryota; kingdom Metazoa; phylum Chordata; class Actinopteri; order Cichliformes; family Pholidichthyidae; genus Pholidichthys; species Pholidichthys leucotaenia. The sequence continues at coordinate 264,180,159 of CM035843.1, forward strand.
TTTTCATTGCATTGGGAAATATACCTGATTGGAGAGACAGGTTACAGATATACGTCAGTGGTTTTACTATGCACTCGATAACAGTTTTGACTAGTAGCATGTCAATACCATCACAGTCAGTAGATGTTTTACTTTTGAACGATTTAACAATTTCAATGACCTCTCTTTCGTCTGTGTTCTTTATGAAGATGGAGTCTTTTACAGCAGTGTTATTGCATATTGTATCACCTGTAGGCACCGTAGTGGGTATTTCTCGGGCCAGTTTAGGTCCAATGTTAACAAAAAAATTATTAAATTCATCTGCAGGTGAAGCTATATTCACACTCTGAGTCGTTTTATTATTTTTTGGAATATTAGTTGGGTAGCTTGTATTTCTGCTTTTATTTCCAAGGATACTGTTGAGTATTGTCCATGTATTTTTAATATTGTCTTTGTTTTTCACCAGTTCTTTATTGTAATAGTCTCTTTTACTACATCTTATTATATATGTTAACTTATTTTTGTGTGTTTTATACTGCTGCTCTGCTTCTTTTGTCCTTTTCTTTAGGAAAGCTTTATATAATAGATTTTTCTTTTTACACGCCTTTTGTAGTCCTTTGGTTAACCATGGCTTATCAGCAAATTTGTGTTTAAGCTTTTTTTTTTTACTAATGGGCAGTTTTTTTCATAAAGAGTGGTTACAATGTTTATAAATGTGTCATAGGCTTCATTTACATCTGATACATAGACTTCTGTCCAGTCTTGCTTCAGCAAGTCCTCTTTAAGAGAACTGATTGCATTTGGTGATTTGTCTGAACGATTTTGAAATTTTTTCTGCGTTGGGCCCCGTGTGGCCATGGATAAGTGCAAAGGTTGGCAAGTGATCACTTATATCATTTATCAATAATCCAGTTTCTATTTTCTTATCGAAAACATTGACAAACAGGTTGTCAATAAGTGTAGCAGAGTGAACTGTGATTCTACTGGGATGTGTTATTGTGGGATATAGACTCATGCTGTACATAGAGTTCATGAACTCTGTAATTACATTTTGTTGATGTGGATTCAGTAAATCAATATTGAAATCTCCACAAATTGCTACCATTTTCTTACTAGTAATATTATTGTACAGCTCGACTAATTTATCTCTGAATGTCTCGATGCAAGTTCCCGGCGTTCTATATATGCAGCTTATGATTAGATTTTTTGTTTTGTCTAGGTCAATCTCAACAGTAACACATTCCAGAATCTCTGGTAGTGCTAAGGACATTTCATTTACAAGCTTACACCTGTACAGGTCATCAGTATACAGTGCAACACCACCACCCTTTTTTTGAGATCTGTTAATATAAAACATCTGATATCTCTCTATTGCCATCAGGGGAGCCTGTTCTTCATTAAGCCAGGTTTCAGAGACTGCAATAGCTGTGAATTTTCTGTCTAGCTGTTTTAAATAGTCCTGAATCTGTGGAAAGTTTTTGTTAAGACTTCTGCTATTGAAGTGTATTATTGACAGTTTACCATCTAATTGCACTTGACTTTTGAATTGCTTTTCAGTGTAATATTCACATTGGTTATGAATATTATTGAAAAAGTGGTTATCAGGATCAATATCATTCTCCATCTCTTGTGGTTTATGTTCAGCATAATGGTATATTTTCAGAGATTGAGTTTCCTCACTCTGTGTCAAATGACTTCCTCCAACTGGGGATAATTGATGTCTACTCGAGTCGGTCATAAGTTTTTGTTTATTTTGCTTATTTTTTTTAAAGTACTTTGGCATGGTGTATCAAAAGAACTATTCTTATCATGTGTGGGAATATGGATTATCATTGACTCATAATTTTCTTAATCAGTGTTCATCTGTATTTATCTAAGTCAGTAGCATCTCTGATCATTATACTCTTTGCTTGCTCAGGTGATCCATCCATCCATCCATCCATCCATCCATCGTCTACCGCTTTTCCGGAGGTCCGGGTCGCGGAGGCAGCAGTTCAAGCAGAGAAGCCCAGACTTCCCTCTCCCCAGCCACCTGCTCCAGCTCTTCAGAGGGGATACCAAGGCGTTCCCAGACTAGCTGGGAGACATAGTCTCTCCACCGAGTCCTGGGTCTGCCCCGGGGTCTCCTCCCAGTGGGACGTGCCTGAAACACCTCAAGTGGGAGGCGTCCAGGAGGCATCCTAATCAGATGCCCATACCACCTCAACTGACTCCTTTCAATGTGGAGGAGCAGCGGTTCTACTCTGAGCCTCTCCCGGATGACTGAGCTCCTCACCCTATCTCTGAGGGTGAGTCCAGCAATCCTACGGAGAAAGCTCATTTCAGCCGCTTGTATCCGCGATCTCGTTCTTTCGGTCATTACCCAAAGCTCGTGACCATAGGTGAGAGTAGGAACGTAGATTGACTGGTAAATCGACAGCTTTGCCTTAGAACTAAGCTCCCTCTTCACCACAACAGACCGGTACAACGTCCGCATCACTGCAGATGCTGCTCCAATCCGTCTGTCGATCTCTCGCTCCATTTTCCCCTCACTCGTGAACAAGACCCCAAGATACTTAAACTCCTCCACTTGGGGCAGGAGCCTATCCCCAACCCGGAGAGGACAATCCACCTTTTTCCGGCTGAGGACCATGGACTCGGACTTGGAGGTGCTGATTCTCATCCCAGCCGCTTCACACTCAGCGGCAAACCGTCCCAGCAAGAGCTGTAGGTCATTGCTGGATGAAGCCAACAGGACAACATCATCTGCAAACAACAGAGATGAGATCCTGTGGTCACCAAGCATGACACCCTCCATTCCCTGGCTGCGCCTAGAAATCCTGTCCATAAAAATTATGAACAGGACCGGTGACAAAGGGCAGCCCTGGCGGAGTCCAACTCTCACTGGGAATGACTCCGACCGAGTGTTGGCAATGCGAACTAAACTCTCACAACGGTCGTACAGAGACCGAATAGCTCGTAACAACAAGCCCGATACCCCATACTCCCGAAGCACCCCCCACAAAAATCCACGAGGGACGCGGTCAAATGCCTTCTCCAAGTCCACAAAACACATGTAAACTGGTTGGGCAAACTCCCACGAACCCTCAAGAATTCTCGAGAGGGTAAAGAGCTGGTCCGATGTGCCACGGCCAGGACGAAAACCACATTGCTCCTCCTGAATCCGAGGTTCGACCAACGGCCGGACTCTCCTCTCCAATACCTTGGCATAGACCTTCCCAGGGAGGCTGAGGAGTGTGATCCCTCTAAAGTTGGAGCACACCCTCCGGTCCCCTTTTTTGAAGAGAGGAACCACCACCCCGGTTTGCCATGCCAAAGGCACTGCCCCCGACCTCCACGCAATGTTGCAGAGGCGTGTCAACCATGACAACCCAACAACATCCAGGGCCTTGAGGTACTCGGGGCGAATCTCGTCCACCCCCGGGGCCCGGCCACCAAGGAGATTTTTAACCACCTTGGCGACCTCAGCCCCTGTGATAGGCGAGTCATCCCCCTCGTCCCCAAACCCTGCTTCCTCTGTGGAAGGCGTATCAGTGGGATTGAGGAGATCCTCGAAGTATTCCTTCCACCGCCCGACGATATCCCCAGTTGAAGTCAACAGTGTCCCATCCGCACCATACACAGTGTGGACGGGGAGCTGCTTTCCCCTCCTGAGCCGCCGAACAGTTTGCCAGAATCTCTTTGAAGCCGACCGAAAGTCTTGTTCCATGGCCTCACCGAACTCCTCCCATACCCGGGTTTTTGCTTCAGCAACCACCCGAGCTGCACTCCGCTTGGCCTGCCGGTACACCTCAGCTGCTTCGGGAGTCCCACAAGCCAACCAAGCTTGATAGGACTCCTTCTTCAGCTTAATGGCCCCCCTCACCACTGGTGTCCACCACTTGGTTCGGGGGTTGCCACCACGAGATGCACCGACCACCTTGCGGCCGCAGCTCTGGGCTGCCGCTTCAACAACAGAGGTGGAGAACATGGCCCATTCAGACTCCATGTCTCCAGACTCCCTCGGAATGTGGTTGAAGTTCTTCCGGAGGTGGGAGTTGAAGACCTCCCGGACAGGGGCCTCAGCCAGACGCTCCCAGCACACCCTCACTATACGTTTGGGTCTACCAGGTCTGAATGGCTTCCTCCCCTGCCATCGGATCCAACTCACCACCAGGTGGTGATCAGTTGACAGCTCTGCACCTCTCTTTACTCGGGTGTCCAAGACATACGGTCGCAGGTCTGATGATACGATAACAAAATCGATCATCGACCTGCGGCCTAGGGTGTCCTGGTGCCAGGTGCACATATGGACACCCTTATGCTTGAACATGGTGTTCGTTATAGACAGACTGTGGTTAGCACAGAAGTCCAATAACTGAACACCACTCGGGTTCAGATCGGGCAGGCCGTTCCTCCCAATCACCCCCCTCCAGGTTTCACTGTCGTTGCCCACGTGCGCATTGAAGTCCCCCAGTAGGACAATGGAGTCTCCAGGAGGAGCACCCTCCAGCACCCCAGTCACAGACTCCAAAAAGGGTGGGTACTCTGAAACATCATTTGGTGCATAGGCACAAATGATGGTCAGGACCCGTTTCCCAACCCGAAGGCGCAGGGAAGCAACCCTTTCGTCCACCGGGGAAAACTCCAATATAGAGGCAGCAAGGTGGGGCGATACAAGAATACCTACCCCTGCTCGTCGCCTCTCGCCCGGGGCAACTCCAGAAAAGGCCAAGCTCCAGCCCCTCTCCAGGAGACTGGTTCCGGAACCGGAGCTGTGTGTTGAGGTGAGGCCAACTATATCTAGCCGGTATCGCTCAATCTCGTACACCAGCTCAGGCTCCTTCCCCACCAGAGAGGTGACATTCCACGTACCAAAAGCCAGTTTAGAAAGCTTGGGATCAGTCCGCCAAGGTCCCCGCCTTTGACTGCCACCTAATCCACATAGCACCGGACTTCCATGATCCCTCCTGCAGGTGGTGAACCTACTGGAGGGCGGACCCATGTAACTCCTTCGGGCTGAGCCCGGCCGGGTCCCATGGGTGGAAACCCGGCCACCAGACGCTAGCCTTCGAGCCCCTCCCCCAGGCCTGGCTCCAGGGTGGGGCCCCGGTAACCCCATACCGGGCGGGGTACACTGAATCCTTGATATACAATTTATCATGAGAGTCTGTTGGATCGTTCTTCGTCTGGCCCTTCACCCAGGACCAGTTTGTCTTGGGAGACCCTATCAGAGGCAAATTGCCCCGGACAACATAGCTCCTGGGATCACTGGGGCACGCAAACCCCCCCACCACGATAAGGTGACGATCCATGAGGGGGGCTCATGATCCATTTAGTTTAATCCAAATTCTACAATTTCTTGTCCAGGTTGCTTGTATCTTATTTTGTTTTTTTTTTTGCATCCGTGCCTGTCGTGCTAATTCAGAGGTTTTTTTTTTGTCAGGTGTTCATTTAGGTAAACTTGAGTTTCCTTTAGCTTTTTGGCCTGCCTCAGTATGTTATTCTTTACCCTTCTGTTCACAAAGCGCATCACAATTGATTTCTTTGTTTTGTTATCTTTCTTCAGTAGAGCATAACAGGCTGAGATTGCATTGGCTTCTACCTTAATGTCTCTATTATTAAGGAACTGAAGCACTTGATTTTCTAAGGACAATGATTCACTCATGGGGGCATCTTCACCATTCAGTCCTGTTGTGGCATGGGCGTATGACTGATATCTGATGTCTAGTCCACTTATAACTAGGTCATCAATACGAGAACCTTGTTCAAGGTCCTCGACGCGTTGCTCCAAAAGACGCCCGTGTTGCTCCAGGTCCATAATTTTTTTGTCTTTTTCTTTTATTATTAAATGTAAGGCTTGTACCTCTTCTATTAGGCCTATTATTTTGGCCTGCTGGCTAGTCAATTTGGCCAATTCTTCTGACACAAAGTTCAGAGATTTTTTAATTTCTTCCATTTCTTCTTTTTTTGGGGGCATTTTACTGACCTGTGGATAGAAATAAACAGAGAATCCGGCTAGGCCTCAACTAGCCCGGCCGCTGCTGGATCCGCCGCAACCGAGCTCCTGCGCAACTCCTCCGCCAAGTAACGCTGCACAGCTCCGCAGATCACCGCCGTCGATCGCCGCCACCTGCCGCCATCTGCCTGGCCGGTTATGCCGCACACCGCCGGCGCAGCTGAACTCCACCGATCACCGCTGCCGATCACCGCCGCTCGCCGCCGTCTGGCTGGGTGGCACCTCCGCTAGGCCCCGTCACCGACCGCCGTCAGTCTGGTAGTTCCTCAGCTGTGCCTCGCAACTGGGCCCCGACTCAGGCCACTGTCCTGCTGGGTCCAGGTGGCCCCCGTCTCTCACCAACGCCGCGCCCGAGCTCCCAACCGCCACCTCGGTTGGTTCCTCCGGTAAGCCCTCACCGGGGACTGAGCCGCTTCGTGTCGGAGTTAGGTGGCGCACTGGGGCCAGCGTTAAGCTAACTAGTGTTAGCTTGGCAATCGCTTCGGGTAGAGCGCAGCAGTTCTACCCGATTAAAGGGGCATTCCAACGGGATTCTGACAGAGGTGGAAATTCAGCCCGTGGGTGTCCATCACGAGCGCCGATCGCTGTTGGTTAGGTACTTTTAATGGGAAAATCAGCGAGTTTGTCTCAGCGCTGAAAAAGTGTGACCATCCCGGTCGCCATCTTGTTTTTTGCATGGAGGAATGAGCCAAAATACCAGCAACAGTGTGTGAAAACCTTGTGAAAACTTACAGAAAACGTTTGACCTCTGTCATTGCCAACAAAGGGTACTTAAAGTATTGAGATGAACTTTTGTTATTGACCAAATATACCGAGGAATTTACCAATTAATTCATTAAAAATCTTTCAATGTGATTTTCTGGATTTTTTTTTTCTTATTTTGTCTCTCATAGTTGAGGTATACCGATGATGAAAATTGGAGACCTCTCTCATCTTTTGCTTTTCAAATCAAAAAATATAACCTGCAATGTTTTAAAGTTAATATACATGATCATGACATCAGTTTAGTTACAGAATTCAAATACCTTGGCGTTGTACTAGATCCTCAACTCAAATTTAATCTTCATATAAAGAAAATTTCAAAAACAGTAAAAAAAAAATCTGAATTGCTTTAAATTAATTAGATATTACATACCTTACGAACCTGCTGTACTGTATATGCATTCTATGGTTTTTTCTCATATATCATACTGTTTGACAGTCTGGGCTCAAGCAGCCCCTTCCACAATAAGACATATAGGTTCATTATATAATCAAACCCTAAAAATCTTGGACAAAAAGCCCATTAGGTGGCATCACTGTAATATTTTAAAAAAATACAACCTATTGAGTTTTGAGAGTTTCATTGACCTCTGTTTACTGAAATTAACTTTCAAATGTTTCCATAAATCAGCACCTGAGCCACTTGCTGGTTTCATCCAAAGACAGGACAGCAGCAGAGCCACCAGGAGTTCTGTCAACAATAACTGTAAAATATTCCACCGCAGAACCACATTTGGACAAACAGCTTTCTCTATAAAGGGCAGTCATATCTGGAACACAATGCCAAATGAAATTAAAATAATAACGGACTTTAAAACATTCACTAAAAAGGTTAAAAACTGGCTGAAAAATAAACAAGAATGCACCCATGTATGAAATGATTGTCTGCAGGGTGAGAGTGAATGAAGGGAAGGAATGAATGTGTTTGTTTATAGTGAGTGACGAAGGGAGGGAGGCCTGAAATAGGCAAATGTGTGTCAGGTTGTTACATTTGTGTATTTATAATATTTATAATTGTGTATTTATAATGTATTTATGTTTTTTGCATTGATGTATGTGGTTATTGTGTATTCCTTTTCTTTCCTTACTTGTTTCTCCTTTCTAAAGCCCATCCAGGGACAAGAGTTGCAAATTAGCTAATAGCTATACACTCTGTGCAACACATCAGATTGATTGTCATTGATTAATTGTCTGTTTATTGCACTGTCCCTGTCAAATAAACAAATCTATTTTAAGTGGGAGAACTTGCACAATTGGTGGCTGACGAAATATTTTTTTGCCCCACTGTATTTGGCACAAACACAACACTGCTTATCACCAAAAGAACACCATACCTAGAGTGAAGCATGGTGGTGGCAGCATCATGCTTTGGGGCTGTTTTTCTTCAGCTGGAACTGGGGGCCTTAGTCAAGGCGGAGGGAATTTTGAACAGTTCCAAATACCAGTCAGTGTTGGCACAAAACCTTCAGGCTTCTGCTAGAAAGCTGAAGATGAAGAGGAACTTCATCCTTCAGCACGACAATGACCAAGCACACATCCAAATCAACAAAAGAATGACTTCACCAGAAGAAGATTAAGGTTTTGGAATGGCCCAGCCAGAGTCCAGACCTGAATCTGATCAAACATCTGTGGGATGATCTGAAGAGGGCTGTGCACAGGAGATGCCCTCACAATCTGATAGATTTTGAGTGTTTTTGCAAAGAAGAATGGGCAAATATTGCCACATCAAGATGTGCCACACTGTTAACACTCCTACCTAAAAACAGTGAGTGCTATAATAAAAGCCAAAGGTGCTGCAACAAAGCATTAGTTTAAGGGTGTGCATATTTATGTAACATTGCAAGCTTTTTTATTTCTCCCCTTAAAAGGTTTCAGTTTGTTTTTCAGTTGGGTTGTACAGGTTATAGGTTACATTAATTGTGGAAAAAGTTTTGAAATGATTTATCGTTTTCTCATTTTTTTACATGACAAAAACCTGGCATTTGAACAGGGGTGTGTAGACTTTTTATATCCACTGTATGAAGTGGCCTTGAATTGAAGGTCAAGTTCAAAGTTCAGGGGTTTTTTTTCTTCAAAAACACTCATAACTCAGAAAGGAAATGACAGATGTTTCACACTGATACCACAGTTCTATCCTTAAAAAGTCTGGGATGAGTTTGATTTTTGTTGACTTTGACCTCAGGTCAAATTCAGAGGTCAACTCTCAACAAAACTTGTAGGACATGATGTTGACCTTACATATCAATCCCATAGTTGCATTTATGAAAAATGTGGGATGATTAAGGGCGACTTCGCGCACAAATTCAACCAGCAGGAGGTACCACTGGTAACTGTCAACATTGTCTATACTGCTGCTTATCTGAGATTACAAGAGTATGAACATGTTTTATCAACTCATCACCACACACATTAACACAAACTGTAGACTACTTGTGTCAGCCTTACATGTACACTGTCTTTATGCTGACTAGTTTCTGTATACTGTCAAATTCATTGCATTGCATAATTTTTTAAAAATTAAACACACAAAGGTTGTGAAGTGTGTGTGTGTTGGAGAGGCATCATCTGTTTAAAACAGTCACTCACCCTCCATTAATCTTAATTTTATGGTCTTCCCTAATTAAGAAGATTAAATGTCAAACTCTACCCGTTACTGTAATTTTTAGCACAGAGAAATGTGCATTTAATTTGTGAAAGAAGTGAATCAGCAAAGGCCGGAGTGAAGACAGGATTTGAACCTTTGTCAGCTACAGGAGAGTGCGAATTTTAGTGCCATGGCCCAGTCTGTTATGTATGGTAAAATACCTTTGAAAGGATGAAGCCAGGTGACTGGATGAACTCAGCTTTATTAAATGTTGAAGCACAACAAACACACAGACACCAGGCAGAGGGCACCGGTCGAAGAGAGTGTGTAATGGCTGCCCTCTGCTATTTACAGGGCGGTGCAGTGGCGGAACAGGAAGTGGCTGCTACTACACCGCACTTCACAATAAAGGTGTTAAACCATAACACCACATTCCCCCCCCCCTTAGAAAGTCCAAAACCACTCATTCAATTAAAACCCACCCCAATTTTGGACCTGAATCGTGCACTAACAAAACGAAAACTGATGTCTCTAAATGGCCTAACACATTCAAACAACAAAACCTAAAATAGGGCGGATGGGTGGACTTCTGTCCTGCCCACACACCTACTGAACTAAAGAAAAGTCAATTTGTCAACCAAAATCACTGCCGTGTTTCTAATCTAATAAAACACACAAAACAATAACATTTTACCACATACATAAACATATGAACATCAGAACTATTAAACAAAGTTTACAGCACTGTCCCTTGGGCAGGAAGAGAAGACCCGGCATGGGGGGGCCCAGGGCAGCCCCTCAGTAGACGCGCCCCTGGAAGCACCAGGCCCCCAAAACAATGGTCGATTTTCCGGACAAAAGCATCTCTCCTCTTCACCACCAACTCCCACTCTTGTCCAGCCCCGGCATCAGAAGCCTCCTCTCGGACACGCTGAAGCTGACTGGCATGCCTTGTCGAGCCATCAGACAGCTGGAAGTATGCTGCGCCCAGTTTAGCTACTATGCGCACACACTCCTGATGTTTCACTGGCTGTCGTCTGGCCCATTTTCACCGTGGACGTTCCTCTCCTCAAACCCAGACCAAGTCTATAACCCTAAGAGGGGCTCAGCTCTGCCTGACATAGTGCTGCTTGGCACATGGTTTTCCAGTACTAGTTGGTCTGGCCCCGTCCTCTTCTGAAGCCGTCGTAGTGGTCACCATCATAGCTGCAGATCCTCCAACCCCCTGTGGCCAGGCTCCGCAGGAATCTGGGGCTAGCACATCGGTGTCACTTGCCAGCGCAGGCGCCTTGCCGTCACACTCAGTACCCCCCTCCACCGTTTCCCGCACACCAGTACTAAGACCCTCCTGCGCCAAACCTGAGTGAGCCTGGTCCTGCTTGACCACCGTGGTGTCAGTTAGTTCCTCATCGCACACAACGTCATCATCGACCACCGGAACCGGAGGGTTTCACTGGCCACAACCCAACCATTCTTCCCCAGCGTCGTCTTTGATGGCGAAACCCAGTTCATAAAACAAGTCACAGCTCATGATGCGGTCGTCTCCAGCCGTCACATGGAACATGAAGTCAGCCATCATCGCAGACTTGTACCGAACCATTAGTTCTAACGTTCCAACTGTGCACAGCCTGCTACCTCCATACCCATAAAGCGGCACTGAGTTACCTCTGTAGTAGGGGAAAAACTTCCTCACTGTGCCCCAATTCAGCAACGACCCCTCCGCCCCCATGTCAAGCTGCAGTGGTATCTCCACGCCATCCAGTTCCACTGCGCAGAAAGTGTACCTGTTGGTACTGGGGGACACTGTATGGATGGTTGTCGGGGCGGGCTGAGTGATTTCTTACGTGGGCTCTCCAGCTCAGATACACGGCACACTCTAGCATAATGGTTCAAGTGTCCACATCTGCTACAATGCTTCCCTCTAGCCGGGCAGTCCTTAGCCTTATTTTGGTGCTTCACGGACCCACAACCCTTGTAAAGGGGTTTTTCCAGGGGCAGACCTTCGGCTGGCAGCATTGCTTTCCGTACTGTCATTATCCAAACTATCCTTGCTATCCAAGTCCGCTACTAATGTCGCGTTGGGAGGCTCCGGTGGCTGTTGTGACTGACACCAATTTAGCTCCGAAGCTAGCTTGTCTGTGTCTGCCAATTGGAGCGCTAGCTCGACAGCCCTGGCTAACATTAAGTCACTTGGCGCCGAGTAGCCTAGCCCGTCTATCAGTGCTGATCGTGTGCTCCGCAAGCTGGTCATGAACCAATTCATCCTCCAGCGGCCCCAAACGACACTCGCTAGCTAACTGCTTCAAGTCGGTGACAAACTGGTGTATAGGCTCACCCACACGTTGATGTCGCTGCCGAAAGCATATCTTCCGGACAATCACGCTATCCGGGGCATGGAAATGGCTTGCCAGCAGCTCAACGACATCCTCAAACAAGTCTGAAGCCCCAAGTGAGCGCAGGACACGCTGTTCCTCAATCCCAAGGTTGTGAACAAGCAGCACATGTGCTCTTAATAACACAATAAAAGTGTTAAACTCCAACACCACACAACCCCCTCCATATGATTTGAACAAATATGAAATGGTGAAAGTGTGATAGTGCCATTTGGTTATATTCTGAGGTGAGGAGAAGAACTTTGGCTCGGTTTTTACACATTAGTTAGGACTTATTGAAAAAGTTTTAAAGTGAGGCTGTAATCTCTAAATACTGTACATCATTGTCAAGCAGCATCGCCACATTTGGGAAAATGCCGCCCTAATAAACAGTCTCGTGCAACAGTCTTAACAAGTTCTGACCTTGGCTCCATTGTTTGCTAATCATACTAGAATAAGCCTAATTGAACCACAGTCTGCACAGCTAAGATCCCCTCCAGTTCTGCAATGTAACGAGTGTAACGAGGACTGGATTCCCATAAAGAGCAGAGAGTAGGAGTACAAGGTCAGGGCTGGAAGATGTGAAATGAACCAAGGATAATACTTTTCAGGAAGCCCAATATACCGAGTCAGCTGTACTGATATCAAGTATTCAGAGCAGTCCAGATCATCACTGTAAGGGTCAACTGCTGATATGTATGTCATCAGGGACCTGTTCAGGAAACAAATCATCAACAGCGTTGTAGGTTGTTCATCCTGCTCTTGCCCGTTTAACCTTGTTACCAAAAAAAAAAAGGTTTTGTACAGTGCATTTGGAAAGTATTCACAGTGCTTCACTTTTTCCACATTTTGTTATGTTACAGCCTTATTCCAGAATGGATTAAATTCATTTTTTTCCTCAAAATTCTACACACAATACCCCATAATGACAACGTGAAAAAAGTCTGTTTGAGATTTTTGCTAATTTATTAAAAATAAAATACTAAGAAATCACATGTACATAAGTACTCACAGCCTTTGCCATGAAGCTCAAAACTGAGTTCAGGTGCATCCTGTTTCCACTGATCATCCTGAAGATGTTTCTACAGCTTAACTGGAGTCCACCTGTGGTAAATTCAGTTGATTGGACATGATTTGGAAAGGCACACACCTGTCTATATAAGGTCCCACAGTTGACAGTGCATGTCAGAGCACAAACCAAGCATGAAGTCAAAGGAATTGTCTGTAGACCTCCGAGACAGGATTGTCTCGAAGCACAAATCTGGGCAACGGAACAGAAAAATTTCTGCGGCTTTGAAGGTCCCCATGAGCACAGTGGCCTCCATCATCCGTAAATGGAGGAAGTTCGGAACAACCAGGAATTTTCCTAGAGCTGGCCAGCTGTCTAAACTGACTGATCAGGGGAGAAGGCCCTTAGTCAGGGACATGACCAAGAACCCGATGGTCACTCTGACAGAGCTCCAGCATTCCTCTGTAGAGAAAGGCCAAACTTCCAGAAGGACAACCATCTCTGCAGCAATCCACCAATTAGGCCTGTATGGTAGAGTGGTCAGACTGAAGCCACTCCTTAGTAAAAGGCACATGGCAGCCCACCTGGAGCTTACCAAAAGGCACCTGAAGGACTCTCAGACCATGAGAAACAAACATCTCTGATCTGATGAGACAAAGATTGAACTCTTTGCTGTGAATGCCAGGCATCATCTTTGGAGGAAACCAGGCACTGCTCACCACCAGGCCAATACCATCCCTACAGTGAAACATGGTGGTGACAGCCTCATGCTGTTCAGGTTCAGGTTCAGGTTACTTTATTTGTACCCGTAGGTAGATTTGTTTTGCAGTTGGTGACATCCATATTTACAAGCCACAATTACATTCAACATAGACACAAACACAGGCACACATCTTACAAAATAGGTAAATATAAAATATGTACAATATAATTTTTATAGCTTGTTCAACTCTTTGACAGCAGCAGGGACAAAGCTGTTTTTGTAGCGCTGGGTTCTACTTTTTGGGACAGCAAACCTCCGTCTGGAGGGAAGAAGCTGAAAGTTGCAGTGCAAAGGGTGGGAGTCATCATTTAAAATCGAGTCGGCCATCCTCTGTACTTGTCTGGTGTACAGGGATGTCAGGCTCAGCTGTGACTCACCAAGCAAACGACTGGACCATCTGACTACCTGATCCAAGGATTTCCTCTGTTTCAGTTTTATCTGACCAAACCATGACATTAAAGAAAAGGATAAAACAGATTCAATAAAAGCCCGATAGAACATAGTCATTATGGTTCGGTCAATTTGGAAGCGTGCAAGTTTCCTCAAACAATGCAAATTTTGCTGACCCTTTTTGCACACCCTTTCACAGTTCACCTCAAAGTTCAATCCACTATCAATAATCGTCCCAAGATATTTGTACGATTGTACACATTCGGTGGTCTGGCCTTTTAGTATGGTGACTTTGTGCCTGGGAGTTTTCCTCCTAAAGTCAATAATCATATCTTTCGTTTTTGTTGTATTCAGCTGCAGGTAGGAATCCTCACACCAGTGAACAAAGTCATCAACTACTGGGCCATGGCCACTCTCACCATCCTGGAGGAGACTGACAATGACTGAGTCATCAGCATACTTTATAATGTGTCTGTTGTCATGTCTGCTCCGACACATGTTTGTGTACAGGATGAAGAGTAGTGGTGACAACACACACCCCTGAGGAGAGCCAGTAGAAGAGCACTTTAGGTCAGACAATGTACCATTGACCCTTACTCTCTGCGTCCTGTTGGTTAAGAAATCCAGAATCCAACCCACCAGATTATTGCTTAAATCAAATTGTTGCAGGAGCCTTTCAACTAAAATATGAGGTTGGATTGTATTAAAGGCAGAAGAAAAGTCCACAAATAAAAGCCTGGCGTGTGGGGATGTTTTTCAGTGGCAGGAATCGGGAGACTAGTCAAGATAGAGGGAAAGATGAATGCAGCAAAGTACAGAGACATCCTGGATGAAAACCTGCTCCAGAGCACGCTTGACCTCAGACTGGGGCGACGGTTCATCTTTCAGCAGGACAACAACCCTAAGCACACAGCCAAGATATCAAGAGTGGTTTCAAGACAACTCTGTGAATGTCCTTGAGTGGCCCAGTCAGAGCCCAGACTTAAATCCAATTGAACCTCTCTGGAGAGATCTGAAAATGGCGGTACACCGATGCTTCCCATCCAACCTGATGGAGCTTGAGAGGTGCTGCAAAGAGGAATGGGCCAAAATGCCCAAAGACAGGTGTGCCAAGCTTGTGGCATCATATTCAAAAAGACTTGAGGCTATAATTGCTGCCAAAGGTGCATCAATAAAGTATTGAGCAAAGGCTAAAAAAAATTAATTTATTCCATTTTGGAATAAGGCTGTGACATAAAATGTGGAAAAAGTGAAACATTGTAAATACTTTCCAGACGCACTGTAGTAGTGGTTTGGCATGTGCACATATCTGCCAGGGGTAGATGAACTGACCGATATCGCCATCATACTAGTCTGGCTTTAACAAAAGGGAATACAGGAGCAACAAGTCTGGATCTGCCTGCTTATCAACATCTGAGGTCTTCTTGTCACAACCCTATTATAAAACCATTTTGTCATTTGAATGAAGTGTGAAGAGTAGATAATGTGTTTAATATTACAGGATTCTTAAAGGAAAAAAGTTTTACTTTTTTGTTTTCTTTCTCCATTCCGAGTTGTATATCAAAGAATTCTCAAGTGGATTAAAAAACTGAAAGTGTCCCATTTTATTTAGTTCATGTCAATCAACTTTTTTTTATCCAACTGCAAATTCTCCTTTTTTGGTTCTTACTTACATTGATCAGTGCAAACCTGTATCATCTGCTTAAGAATGTCTTGTTAAAATAAGGTGCTGGGAACTGAAACCTGAGCCAGAAGGTAATGCTTTCTAGTTATTATCCATGTTCCAACTGTGACAATTTTCTGAAAATGATAAAAAGACTGATAAAAGGGATGCCAGTAACAAGAATAAACTTTTACCTAAAGGTTGGTCTTAGAGAGAATACAAGTAGATCACTGCTCTCTTTGTTGGAAAAACAAGCTAATGCCTCCTGGGTTCTTGTTCTTGGAGGGTTTCCCTTTTGCATTCAAATGGGTCACAGACCCCAGGGTAGACCCAGAAAATGTTTTCAAGATACCGCAGCTCACACGTTACTACAGAGAAGAGCATCAAAAGCTAAGTTTTACACCCCTGGTACTGCTATCCTGCTTAGCGCATCATCATAGCAGTCTGTCGGGGGCGACAATGACTGTTTCATTTAGGTCTGATCAGATTCCTCCACGCAGCTCTGTCCTTTGCCTTCCGTTGCCAGGAACACCTGACCTTGTTAACCCGAGTGATGTCCGAGCCGGTATGAGTTGCTCTCTGACTGACCATTTCATGAAACTGCTTGCAAAGTACTGTATTTGAGTGCCGTTAGCTTTTGCTGGTCTAGCGGCACATTCTTGGCAGATAGAGGTATTATCAGTGGCAAAGACAGGCCAAGACAAACTGACTCCAGTATCTGTTGCAGTGACTGACCAGATGATGGGTTTGTTTATCCTTGCTCTTTGTGTAGTGCATGTCACGATGCACCAACTGGCAAAAGTCCACCACAGACCTTGTGACAGATGTGCTTATCTGCCAGGATGTCCAGTCTCACCCTGTGTGAGACTGTCATCACCCTGCCGAGTGGATGGGCATCAGCAGCGTCAACACCAACCTTGTGAACATGATAACTCGAGAAAGAAATTATGTAGGCAATTCAAATGGATACCATGGATGTGTGTATGAAAAATCTCAGCCGAGTTTGAATTTGGGTGACCTCTGACCTTTAGGTCCCCGATTGTGTTTAGGGGGTACTTACAAGAGTCTGCAGGTCTTCTTGCCCCCCCCCCTCCCCAGAAACATCATGAACTAATAACAAAAACATTGTTCAGGTATGTTTTGCTGAGTATAACTGATAAAATGAGCAAAATCTGGCTAAGATAAGCAGTCTCGGGGTGAGACTGCTTAGGGCAGGCAGTCAAAAATGTATAAATGGAAACTTTCAAAAAGAATGGATTATAAATATGCAAGTAGTTTGTGATCCAGCTAGCTTTGCCATGTAAGAGGTGGCAAATCAACAAATTGTCAGCGATTTCCTTTGTATACTTTTCAGAATCTTAGCCAAATTTTGCTCATTTTATCAGTTATACTCAGCAAAACATACCTGAACAATGTTTTTGTTATTAGTTCATGATGTTTCGGAGGGGGGGGGGGCAAGAAGACCTACAGACTCTTGAAAGTACCCCCTAAACACACTCAAGGACCTAAAGGTCAGAGGTCACCCAAATTCAAACTCGGCTGAGATTTTCCATACACACATCCATGGTATCCATTTGAATTGCCTACATAATTTCTTTCTTGAGTTATCATGTTCACAAGGTTGGTGTTGACGCTGCTGATGCCCATCCACTCGGCAGGGTGATGACAACATTCCTTCAACCTTTAGAGGCTGAGTAAAAAAAATGAAAAAATATTAAAGTAGACAAACATTACATAAAATTTTATATCCACCAATAAAGAAACATGTACATAAATAACATTAAGATGATGTCAACATGTTTGCAAGTAAATGTCTTTAGGAGCTGCTATCCCATAGGTACAACCAGCTATAACAATTCCATGCAGTAATAGTACCAAAGATTGGGGATACAAATTTCTTTTGAGCTCAATTCATTTAACAAATTTTTCTTTGAAATTTTATACCTTTATTTGAAGACCAGTGAAGAGAAACAGGAAATCCAATCCAGTTTTATTTATGAACCAGTGTAGTGGTAGGGGTGGGGATTCTCCACCCAGAGACGGCAACTGGGGAAAGAGGGAACAATGGGCTGAAGGAGGAAGTGTCACCGAGGGGTTTCAGATGGGACAGTAAGGACTATTCGCCCCCCAGGGAGAGGAGGAAACGCCAGAGCCACTGGAGGAGAAAAGGGTGTGAGGAGCGGTACTGGCGTTATAGTATGTTAATGTGCCACACATGTCTTTGTTCCACACAATGTATGATGGCAGAGCGGTGGCGCAGTGGTTAGCATTGCGGCAGCACAGCAACTCACCCTTGGTCACGGGATCCCTGGTTCGATCCCAGCCCCTGACCAACAGTGATCTGTGTGGAGTTTGCATGTTCTCCCCGTGTCTGCATGGGTTTACTCCGGGATTTCTCCGGTTTCCTCCCACAGGCCAAAAACATGCAGGTTAGGTTAACTGGAGACTCTGAAGTGGCCCTAGGTGTGAATGTGTGTGTGAATGGTAAAGGGATAGCGCCATACCGTGGCTGCTTCATCCATCCAGGGGGATGCCCTCAATTTCCCCTCTGGGGATCAATAAAGTATACAAAATCAAAAATCAAAATCAAAAAAATGATGGTCGGGATTCCTGGGTGTCAATGCATGGAATTAAAGGTTATAAAAAGAGGACGCAGAGACCCAGGAGATTTTTGCTGTACTTGATGTTGGAGAAGGAATAAAGTTTTTGTGTTGTCCAGCTCATTGCCTCGCCTGCTTCCTTTCTTCACATTGGTGACCCTAAGACGTGCAATGGAGAGCGAACCGAGCACCGCCCCAGAGACTACCTGGAGAGAAAGCACCAGTGCCGCATGCGCTGTCTCAGTCAAGCTCCCAGACTTCTGGCTTCACAGCCCGACTGCGTCGTTCCTGCACTTAGAAGCCCAGTTCACACTTCGCGGGATAACAATGGATGACACAAAATATTACTATGTGGTCGCTTCGCTGGATGCGCACACCATGCAGCAGGTGGCAAGCCTGCTCCAGGAGCCGCGGGCCCAAGGGAAACATGAGGCGTTCAAGCGGATGCTACTCCAGCGCTATACCCTGTCTGACAGTGAGAGGGCAGAGAGACTCTGAATGTGTTCAGAATTAGGTGACAGATCAGCTGTGGAGCTCATGGGAGAGCATGTTGGCGGTGAAGGAGAAGGACGATGAATCTTTCCTGTTCGCCCACTTGTTCCTCAGGAACCTACCGGATACAGCGAGGGCAATCCTGGCCAACTTGCCGCGGCTGGTTGCCAAGGATTACCGCGCCCTGGCACAGGAAGCAGACCGCATCATTTTGGTGACCAGAACTCTCAGCGTGCAGGCAGTGGCACTGGCATCCAGGAGGGACTCCAGCGAGGTCGAGGAGCCATTGGTGGTAGCCAGGACGGACACCAGGAGACAAAGAAACAGGGTGATCTGTTTCTGTCATCGCCGTTTCGGCTTGAATGCCCAATGCTGCCTGTCGCCATGCCAATTCAAGAAGCCGGGAAGACGGCACATTAGGCATTCGGTAGCAGCTGCAACCGCTGGCGACAGGAACAAGATGCTTTATGTCATGGACACACGTTCGGGGAGACGGTTTTTGGTGGAGTCCGGCTCCCAGAAGAGCCTAATCCTGCCAGTCAACGCAGACAGGTCGGCAGGAGGCAGCGGTCCCAAGCTCACGGCCACCAATGGGTCCACCATCAGGACGTTTGGCGAATGGACACTGATGATATGCTTGCGCGGATGCAATTTTCAGTGGGACTTTGTGGTAGCTGCATGTTCTGCCCCCATTTTAGGCACAGATTTTTTATGTGCTTATGGGTTGTTAGTCGATGTTGCTAATAGGTGATTAGTGGATGCTGTCTCTTTTACCTCACTGCCCTGCACAGCTCAGGGAACTAGGTTAAAAACACTGGCTAATGTTATAGCTCCAGGGGGTAAGTACCAACATTTACTTGCACAGTTCCCAGCACTCACGGTCCCGACTTTTTTGGCTACGGTAACAAAACACGGGGTCAAACATTTCATTAACTACAAAAGGCTTGCCGGTGTTTGCGCGACCTTGATGCCTGGACAGTAGCTAAACTGGCCAGCGCGCACAAGGAGTTTGCCAGCTTAGAGCAGCTGGGCATCGTCAGGCACTCCAACAGCCCGTGGGCATCCCCGCTACACATGGTGCCTAAGGCTGACGGGTTGTGGCGACCGTGCGGCGATTTCCAGCGCTTGAACAATGCCACGGAACACGATCGGTATCCCATCCTGCACATCCAGGATTTTTCTGTGCACCTGGCCGAGGCGCATGTTTTTTCAAAAGTGGATCTGGCCCGCGGTTACCACCGGGTCCCGGTGTGCATGGAAGATGTTCCGAAAACAGCGGTAATAACTCCTTTCGGCCTTTTCGAGTTTTTACGCATGCCGTTCGGATTAAAAGGCGCGGCGCAGACTTTCCAGAGAATGATGGACGCAGTACTTCGTGACTTGTCCTTCGTTTTTTGTCTACTTAGACGACTTTCTGGTAGCTAGCGCATCCGAGGAGGAGCACATCGCCCATCTCAGGATGGCTTTCCAGAGGTTGGAAGCACACGGGCTTATAGTGAACCCGCCGAAGTGCCAGTTCGGTGTGCCAGTGACTGATTTTTTTTTGGGCCACCGCATTTTGCCAGAGGGCACGATTCCGCTACCGGATAAGATGCGCGCTTTGTTGGACTTTCCGCATCCGCAGACCGTGAGGGCCCTACAGGGGTTTTTGGGAATGGTCAATTTTTATAACCGTTTCCTTCCCTAGGCAGCCCAGCTGATGCAGCCATTGTATGCCGCGCTTAAGAAAAAGAAGCTAGCGGAAAACATCGACTGGACTCCCGAGCGAGTCCAGGCTTTCACAGACGCCAAAAGAGCGCTTGCAGATGCCGCATTGCTAGCCCACCCAGATCCGTCGGCACAGATAATGCTCACTACGGATGCATCTGAAGTTGCCATAGGGGCAGTGGTGGAGCAGTACGTCTCCGGTTCATGGCAGCCGCTTGCATTTTTTAGTCGAACTTTGTGTAACAACGAACGCAAATAAAGCACGTTCGACAGAGAATTGTTGGCTCTCCACCTGGCAACGTGCCATTTCTCGTTTTGGCTAGAGGGGCGCGAGTTCACCGCGTTCGCTGACCATAAGCCACTAACATAAGCGATGTCCAAGTTCTTGGAACCGTGGTTAGCCCGCAGGGATGGCAATTTTCCGCCGATCCGCAGATTTCCGCCGATTTATTTTCAAATTGATAATTTCTGTGAATCGTCTAAATCCGTTGTGAAAATTTTAGGGGGGGTAAGGTACCTTATTGTTACTAATTTTAGCGAAAATCAACACAATTACATAAGCACCCGGCGCTTCCCCGGGTCAAGTCTCCCGTGATAACCCGGATGTTTTGTACTCAAGATACTGCTGTAAACGGCCCTGCGATTGGATAGTTGCAAACGATTGGACCAATCAAATGGCTCGTTGTATGCTTTGTCAAAAATTCATGGCGGCGTGTTCGTGTTGGAATTCTGAGCTTTCGGTATCGTTTTCAGCGGAATTATGAGATTTTTATCGAAGTATCAGGAGTCATCAGTGCTAGAAATAGACAAAAGTGTCAAAAATAAGTTCCGATGTAATTGGTTTGAGAGAAAAGTGACGGTAAAGGTGAAAATTGGCTCAAAGTTTGACGAGGTAACAGAAACACTCGGACAATTTCTGAAGAAACCAGACGTGGCCAGAAAAGGTTTTTGTGTGTATTGTAAAGACTTGATTAACTATGGATCGCGTGGATGTGTGGCGCTGTCAGACCACGCATCAAAAGTGAAGAATAAAATAATAATAAACTCTTATAGAACTGTTAAAAATATGTTGGACTAAAGACAGTGAGACACCATTGAAGAAAAAGTAAGTTAACTTTTCATTAAATTTAATGATTTATCTAAGTCCAGTATTTCATTTTTTTATCATTTTTTTTTTTCAGTCTAAATTACTTCTGTTTTACTGAAAACCTCTCAGCTTCGGGGGGCTGTGCCCCCCTGCCCCCCCCCCCCCATAAGTCAATCGACCAAATTAGATTTCAGCTGAAATCAGAATTTCCTGTTGCCATCCCTGGCCTGGCAGCAACGGCATTTGGCTGCGATCTCGGAGTTTACAACCGACATTCAACACATTGCCGGTAAGCTCAACGTCATGGCTGACTACCTGTCGTGCGCATTAGTCTCCCCAGTCTACATGGGAATAGATTTCCCTGCTATGGCTGCGGAGCAAGCCGGGGACAAGGACATTTGCGTGCTCCAGTTGGCACCTACTGGGTTATGGCTGGAGAGCAGGGTGGTGCAAGAAGGGTGCCCTCCCTTGCTCTGCGAGGTCTCCACCAGCTGCCCGCGCCCGGTGGTTCCGAGCTCTTGGCACTGCCACATTTTTGAGTCAATCCACTCCCTTTCGCATCCAGGCGTGCACACTTCAGTGAAACTAGTGGGGGCAAAATTTGTCTGGCCACGCTTGCACAAGAACGTGCAACAGTGGGCTGCAGCTTGCGTCGTGTGCCAGCGGACCAAAGTGCACAAGCACACCAGAGCCCCCTCGAGCCGTTCCAAATCCCGACCAGGAGGTTCGACCACGTCCATGTGGATTTGGTGGGACCCCTCCCCCTGTTGCAAGGTTTCACGCACCTTTTGACAATCGTGGACCGCACCACGCGCTGGCCTGAAGTGGTCCCGCTGTCTTCTACCACGTCCGCGGAAGTGGCTCGTGCTTTTTTGTCAGCTTGGGTTGCACGGTTCGGATCCCCGTTGGACATCACTTCTGACAGAGGTCCACAATTCGTTTTGGAACTGTGGTCCGCGACGGCCCAGAGCCTGGGGGTCAAAATTCATCGCACTACTGCGTACAAGCCTCAGGTTAATGGGTTATGTGAGCGTTTTCATAGGTCGCTTAAGGCAGCACTCAGAGCTTCACTCACGGATACAAATTGGGTCGACCGCCTGCCCTGGGTTCTTTCAGGGTTGCGCTCCGCACCTGAGGAGGATTTGGCAGCCTCACCGGCAGAACTCGTTTTTTCTCAGCCGCTGCAGATCCCAGGGAGTTTTTACCGGAAAACCCAGCGCCCGGGGCCAATCCACCTGCGCAATTTTTGCACAGTACGAAGGCTTTCAACGTGCCAGGTCCGGCCCACCATTGTTTTCCCCACACTTTCGTCCCCAAGAGTTTACAGAATGCCAGTTTTGTTTTTGTCAGGCACGATGCACACCAGACCCCGCTGCGCCCAGCGTACGACGGTCTGTTCAGGGTGTTGGAACCTGGGGCGAAGCATTCTGTGTTAGACTTGGGGGGAACGTAGGGAGACCGTCTGCATCAACAGGCTGAAGCCCGCTTTGTGTTGGCAGATGAGCAGGTGGTGTTGGCCCAAGCTCCCTGGTGCGGACGCCCACCGTCGGAGGCTCCACAAGTTGGTGTTCACTCAGCAGGGACCTGCGCTTGCCAAGCTAATGTGTCCCCTCCCCCCTTTTCCCTCCACAGACTGACGTGCCCTCCTGTACACCTCGCCAGCAGGGTGTTTCGACTGGATCGGCAACCCCTGGCTACAGCCGCTATGGGCGCCGACTCAAGCCCAAAGGACGGGATGGGGGGGGGGGGGGGGGGGGGGGGCGCTGTGTGGTGGTACGGGTGGGGGACTCTCCACCCAGAGACGGTAGCTGGGGAAAGAGGGAACAATGGGCTGAAGGAGGAAGTGTCACCTGGGGGTCTCAGAATCACCAGAGTCGCTGGAGGAGAAAAGGGTGTGAGGAGCGGTACTGGCGTCGTGTTAATGTGCCATGCATGTCTTTGTTCCACACAATGTATTATGGTTGGGATTCCTGGGTCTCAATGCATGGAATTAAAGGTTATAAAAAGAGGATGCACAGAGACCCAGGAGATTTTTGCTGTACTTGATGTTGGAGAAGGAATAAAGTTTGTGTGTCGTCCAGCTCATTGCCTCGTCTGCTTCCTTTCTCCACACCAGAACCGCATTACAGTAATGTCAGTAGCTCTTTCAAAAGTCAAAAGAACAATTTTGACTTGAAGAAAAAAAAAAAAATCAACTGACTGTATACTGTATATGAAGGGCAGCTTGATACTAAAGGTAAAGCTGGAGTTAACATACTAACAACACTGCCACCCTGTGGTCACTTCAGGTAAGAGCACTGTTATACAGCAACAATCAATGTCATTTTCTTGGCTTGGTACAGTCTGAAGATCAAACTGCACGCTTCCTTCTTTTCCTTATCTTCACATCTGAAATACAAACAAATCAAATTAAACACCAATAGGAGGATCAGGACTTAAATAAGTGATAATTTATAACTTACTGACTGAAGTATTTCTCATATCACTCTCTTGTGCAACTTCACCAGGAGTGACTGGAGGCTTTGCAGCCTGTAGCAGGTATTTAGGCACATGCTGGAAAATAAGAAAATCTGTCAATTTTGGCACAAGACTATGTGGAGCAACTTCTATTCTAACAAACAAGCAAAATGTTGTAATATGTACATTCTAATTTTGTGTTCCCAATTTCAAGAACACAAAGTCACTTCAACATTTCTGAATAGAAGAAACACCATGAAAAGACAAAGCCGTGTTTGACATTCTGAGATCTAATGATGCCACGTAATGCAAAAACTTTTTAAAACCCGCATGATGCTTTGATTGCAACTGCATCAGAGGAACAAAAATAATGTCTCGTATTTATGTCTTCAATGGAGGCTTTCTGCTTGCATTCATTTCTTCATTTGTTTGTATGTGTGTTAACAGCATAAATGCCAAAAATATTTGTGAATTTTGATTATATTTTTAGAAGAGGTTGGAAATAAACCAAGGACTGCTCAATTAAATTTTGGGGTGATCTGAATCACTATCGGCCTCCAGGATTTGTTGTGACGATTACATAGAGGAAGGACTCCAGTGCCTTGTTGGACGTTTTGATGGTCATTAGCAGAGGGCGCTGTCTGCTGACAGCTACAGGCTGTTAGGCGAAATTAAACTACGATAGAGAAAATGAGCTGTTTTAGTGGAGGTCTGTGCTCTCTGGATACTTTCTAGTTACCTCCGCCAGGCCGAAAAGGCCAGGAGGAGGTTATGTTTTTGCCGGGGTTTGTCTGTTTGTTTGTCTGTCTGTCTGTCTGTCTGTCTGTCTGTTGGCTAGCAAGATAACTCAAAAAGTCTTGGACGGATTTCCATGAAACTTTCAGGCGTTGTTGGAAATGGTACAAGGAAGAACTGATTAAATTTTGGGGATGATCCGGATCACCGTCTGGATACAGGAATTTTTTAAAGCATTCTTTAACACTGTGACATACGGCTATTTTCAACATGTGCGCAGGCGCAATGGAGGGCGCTGGTCATCGTGTCTGACCAACATAAACTCCGCCTTCTTCAACGTTTTAGGCACAAAAGCACGCAGAAAACACCGTGCCTGTGTTTGCGCGACGCTGCAAAAGCTGAGACGGGCAGCTGTCCGCCGCCGGATTATTTGGCAGAAATTCCCCGGGCAGCCATAGGCGCTGCGCAAAAACCAGCTGCTCGGCAGCGTGCTGTGTGCCTGTGTTTGCGCAACGCTGCAAAAGCTCAGACAGCCAGCTGTCCGCCGCTGGATTATTTGGCAGAAATTCCCCGGTCAGCCATAGTAGCTCCGCAAAAAGAAGCTCTCTGCCGGGGAATTTTCCAAATCATCTTTGGCCGCGGAGCGCAACCCCAGTAAAGATAAAGATTACATGTACCACGAAGGTCGACTGCAAGCAAGATGTTTGTGTCTGTGAACATTCCGTCTTTTGGCGAGTTGATACGTAACGATGTTTACAGTTTGATGACAAGGTTGCTGCCATGTAACAATCATCTTATATCAGCAATTGTCAACTCGTCACTCACACTTCAGCATTTGGAAGTGGTGGCGTTCCATTTTATACTGAGTCCAGTATTGTATGTTATTGTTGTTACAAGACCGCCGACTGTCTGCTGATCTGTATATACTTTTATTTATTTATTTATTTATTTATTTTCTACTCCTTTTAGTTCTGCATTTAATATGAACCCTGAGTTTGAAATAAACGTTTGATTTTTGAATAAAACCCACACCAACCCGTCTACCTAATTGGCATCCGTCAGTGAAGCCCTCAGTGCTGCTTTCAGTGATCTAAAACGCTCACATAACCCATTGGCCTGTGGGTTGTACGCGGTTGTGTCATGACTTCTTTTGTTTTTTCTTTTGAATTCTTGGATGGAACATGGGTGGGCAATATAAGCTGCGGATTCAGCCATCACATATTTCGGATAACTTATGTTGAACTGTATAATCAGAGGAGCTATTGTCTAATTTGACCTTGTTGGATTTTATTACCCCCTTTGTTACATTATTCACTTTCTTTTAACCTGTACTCTTAATCTATTCGAAATAAAGATTAATTCATTCGTTCATTCAATTGCAACACCCCCAGCCTGGGAGTTTGCAGATGCAGGACATGGACACAACACCAACACTTCAGTTTATTACCTCCGCCAAGGAGGTAATGCTTTTACTACTGAACCACTAATCCTATCATTGTGAATCCAATTGCTACTCAGATGTTTTCATGGTCAAGGAATCTGACAACGTACACACAAACACTGTATGGGGGGAACTGTGGCGCTTGGCGGAGGTCTGCGCTCTCCGAGTGCTTTTCTAGTTTTATATATTTTCACACCACTTTGTACCTGAATAATCTTTGAGCATCACAGCTTTCACCAACCTAGGAAGCTACAGTATACCCAGGAATGTCCAGGGCCATGCAGGTACCTAGTACAACCCAGTAAGAATGCTGGAAGAGGGAATCTCTGAAATCATATTTACCTCGGCCAGGCCGCAGGCCAGGAGGTTATGTTTTTGCCAGCGTTTGTCTGTTTGTCTGTCTGTTTGTCTGTCTGTTGGTTAGCAAGATAACTCAAAAAGTTTTGGACGGATTTCGATGAAACTTTCAGGCGTTGTTGGAAATGGTACAAGGAAGAACTGATTAAATTTTGGGGATGATCCGGATCACCGTCTGGATACAGGAATTTTTTTAAAGGATTCTTTAACATTGTGAGATACGGCCATTTTCAACATCAGAATCAGAATGAGATTTATTGCCATTGTTCATGTAGTACACAAACTAGGAATTTGTCTCGGTGCAATGCTGCAACATTAAACATGGAGTAGCACTAAAGATAAAAATAAAAAACTACACATGCAATAAAAGGTAGAATATGAATAAGTAAAATTAATCTATGCAATTTTTAAATATATTAACAAGCAGCAGATATTGTGGAGTTCCACATAGTGCAGTCGGTAGTGCAAAAAGAAAACAGCAATAATTGTCATGAGTCCAGTTGAGCTGCTGTACGTGGTGCACGAGAGTCTAATAAGTCACTTAGTGTTCAGCAGTCTGATGGCAGAGGGGAAGAAGCTGTTCATGTAGCGGGAGGTTTTAGTCTGAATGGACCGAAGTCTTCTGCCTGAGGGGAGGGGGGCAAACAGTGCATGTCCAGGGTGTGAAGGGTCGGCTATGATCCGACCTGCACGCCTTCGGGTCCTGGAGAGGTACAGATCCTGGAGGGATGGGAGCTTGCAGCCGATCACCTTCTCAGCAGCGCACACAACGCGCTGCAGTCTTAGTCTGTCCCTGGCAGTGGCTCCTGCGTACCACACGGTGATGGAGGTGGTGAGGATGGACTCGATGATGGCCGTGTAGAACTGCACCAACATCTTGGTGGGTAGCTTGAGCTTCCTCAGCTGCCCCAGGAAGAACATCCTCTGCTG
Organism: Pholidichthys leucotaenia; assembly: GCA_020510985.1. Taxonomy (NCBI): domain Eukaryota; kingdom Metazoa; phylum Chordata; class Actinopteri; order Cichliformes; family Pholidichthyidae; genus Pholidichthys; species Pholidichthys leucotaenia. Next base: position 264,207,485 of record CM035843.1, read on the forward strand.
GGCCTTTTTGATGAGGGAGCTGATGGTCGGCTCCCACTTGAGGTCCCGGGTGATGGTGGTGCCCAGGAAGCGGAAGGAATCCGCAGTGGTGATGGGAGAGTCTGTGAGGGTAAGGGGGGGCAGAGGGGCTGTGACTTTTCTGAAGTCCACGATCATCTCCACTGTCTTCAAAGCGTTCAGCTGCAGGTTGTTGTGGCTGCACCAGGATGCCAGCTGGGCCACCTCTCTCCTGTAGACGGACTCGTCGCCGTTGGAGATGAGCCCGATGAGGGTGGTGTCGTCCGCAAACTTGATCAGCTTGACAGACTGGTGGCTGGAGGTGCAGGAGTTGGTGTACAGGGAGAAGAGCAGGGGGGAAAGTACACAGCCCTGGGGTGATCCGGTGCTGATGCTAACAGAGTCTGAGACAGTCTTTCCCAGCCACACATGCTGCCTCTGGTCCGTCAGGAAGTCGGTGATCCACCTGCAGAGGGAGTCAGGCACGTTGAGCAGGGACAGCTTGTCCTGGAGCAGAGCGGGGCAGATGGTATTGAATGCAGAGCTGAAGCCCACTAACAGGATCCTGACGTAGGTTCCCGGGGAGTCCAGGTGCTGCAGGATGGAGTGGAGGGCCAGGTTGACTGCGTCGTCCACAGACCTGTTGGCTCTGTAGGCAAACTGCAGCGGGTCCAGGAGGGGAGTGGTGATGGTCTTGAGGTGGGGCAGGACCAGGCGCTCAAAGGACTTCATGACTACAGAGGTGAGCGCTACAGGTCTGTAGTCGTTAAGTCCAGTGATCCGTGGCTTCTTGGGGACAGGGACAATGGTAGAGGTTTTGAGGCAGGCCGGCACGTGGCATGACTTCAGGGAGGTGTTAAAAATGTCTGTGAAGACCGGAGTCAGCTCCTCCGCACAGTGTCTCAGGGTGGAGGGAGACACGCCGTCCGGACCGGGGGCCTTGCGCGGGTTCAGTCTGGAGAACTGTCTGTGCACGTCCTGCTCACTGATGGCAAGGGCGGGGGGGGGGGCCGCCTTTGATGAAGTGGGGACCATGGAGGCAGTGGCGCTGGGGGGAGGGGGGGAGCTGGACACAGCTGACGAGGTGTCAAAACGGGCATAGTGTTGGGACAGTCTTTGACAAAGGGCTTTGTCATCCTGTCCTTTAGAAGCATGAGGCCGATAGTTGGTGATCTGCCTCAGTCCTCTCCACACAGAAGCAGAGTCGTTAGCAGTTAACTGTTGCTGGAGTCTCTCAGAATACACAGATTTAGCTCTCCTCAGCTCTCTGCTAAACCGGTATTTGACCTCCCTGTAGCAGCCCCTGTCTCCACTTTTCAACACTGCTTCCTTCTCCTTCCTGATGTGTCTGAGCTTAACTGTGAACCAGGGCTTGTCGTTGGAGTAACTCACCCTGGTGCGCGATGGAAGAATGCTCTCCTCACAAAAGTGGATATATGAGGTCACAGTGTCCGTGTATTCATCCAGATCATGCGTGGCTCCTTTAAACATGTCCCAGTCAGTTATTTCCAAGCACGTGCTCAGCTCCTCCCCAGCTTCACTGGTCCATTTCCTCGTAGTGCTCACAACAGGTTTTGTGAGCTTCAGTCTCTGTCTGTATGTGGGAATCAGGTGGACCATCACGTGATCAGATTGTCCGAGCGCAGCACGGGGAACAGCGCGATACGCGTCCTTAACTGTAGTGTAACAGTGATCCAGCGTGTCCTCTCCTCTGGTGGGGCATTTAATAAACTGTATCGGGGGAGTTCATGGCTCAGGTTGCTCTGGTTAAAGTAGCCAACCACAATAACCAGAGAGTCCGGGAAAGTCCGCTCCGCTTGCTGAATGTGATCCGCGAGCGCGCGCTGAGCCTCGCGCACGTCCGCATCGGGTGGGACGTAAACAGCGGCCAGGATGAAAGAAGCAAACTCACGCGGGGAATAAAATGGCTTGCAGTTGATGAATAAATATTCCAGAGCAGGAGAACAGTGTTGGGAGATCACAGTTACATCGGAGCACCAGCTGCTGTTGATGTAGAAGCAGACTCCTCCTCCTGTGGTCTTGCCGGAGAGCCCCGCGTCGCGGTCTGCACGAAACAGCTGAAATCCCTCGAGGAGGAGCGCGCTGTCCGGTGTCTTTTCCATGTGTGCAGGCGCAATGGAGGGCGCTGGTCGTCGTGTCTGACGAACACAAACTCGGCGTTCTTCAAAGTTTTAGGCACAAAAGCACGCGGAAAACAGTGGTGGGCAGGGCCTGGCAGCGTGCCTGTGTTTGTGCTACGCTGCAAAAGCTGAGACGGGCAGCTGTCCGGCGCTGGATTATTTGGCAGAAATTCCCCGGGCAGCCATAGTGGCTGCGCAAAAACAAGCTCTCTGCCGGGGAAGCTTCCAAATCCTCTTTTGCCGCGGAGCGCAACCCCAATATAAAACCCACGGCAACCTGTCTACCCAATTTGCATCCATCAGTGAAGCCCTGAGTGCTGCTTTCAGTGATCTATGAAAACACTCGCATAACCCATTGGCCTGTGGGTTGTACGCGGTTGTGCGATGAATTGCAACGCCCGCAGCCTGGGAGTTTGCAGATGGAGGAGATGGACACAACACCAACACTTCAGTTTATTACCTCCGCCAAGGAGGTAATGCTTTTACTACTGAACCACTAATCCTATCATTGTGAATCCAATTGCTAGTCATATGTTTTCATGATCAAGGAATCTGAAAACGTACACACAAACACTGTATGGGGGGGAACTGTGGCGCTTGGCGGAGGTCTGCGCTCTCCGAGTGCTTTTCTAGTACTTTTTCATGTTTCATATTTTCTTGTAATGAAGTTGAACTAAAATGGGGGGGGGTATTTATTTGTCTGTTTTTTTTCCCCCTGTAATTCCATGAGGATTCCCACACCAATTATTTTCTTTGATTTTTTATAACTGCTGTGTAAAACAGTATGAGGCAAATAATACTCCATGGTTGAATTTCAACAAACTGAAATGACAGAAGAAAGCAGAATAATCTCAACAATGAGAAAATCATTAATTGTGGAGCTCTATTTAATAGCTTTGCAAAGGGAGTATACATTTTGAAGAAATTAAAAACATTCCAGTCTGCATGTGATAAATCACATGCAGACAAGGAAGATGGTCCACAAAATAAACAGACTGTCTTTCTATTAAGTGCATGTTTCTCTTCTCATGCTGATGTCACAGAGTTTTCATATATAGTATTACAAACCCACACCAGAGATTTATCAGTGAGCCACCTGAACGTGGTTCTGCAGAAAAACGATTTACAGCTGAACCAACAAGGCCGAGAAGCTTTTGAAGACAAACAGCTGCAGCCCTTTTCTTACCAAAAATAAGAGAATAAAGAGTTTGCATTTGAGAATTACAGTAAAGAGTACATGTTCAGGAAAAATAATCTGCAGCAAAGCAGCAAGTGTGGTTAAAAACAGTGCTGCACACAAGTTTACACAACTGAAACCACAGTGTGGGTCTGCACTTCCTCAGCCTCTCGTCTGAAGAAATTTTGTTCTATTTACTGTATTTAAACAACATACTGTATCTGAGGTTCTCTGCTGACTTGTCACTGCAGCAGTTGAAAAATCTTCACCAGAGTTTGCCAAGAGACATGTGGGAGACTCAAAGATCACCTGGAAGAATTTAACAGGAGCTTTCTGCAGTACTAGCTCTCTCTCTATTTGCCACTCTCCCACAAAGCTTTGATGGATGAAGAACCTGAATGAGAGCTGTTGTGTCACAGTCGGTTTCCTCTCAGCAGCTGAAGCTTTTAATTCCTTCAGAATGGTCATAAATGTCTCTGTGTCCTCCCTCACTAGTCTCCTCCTTGCATGGTCACTCGGTGAGGACGGCTGCTCTAGGCAGATTTACACGTCCTATATTCCTTCATTTCTTAAGGATGGATTTAACTGAGCTCCAGGGGATGTTCAGTGATTTAGAATTTCTCTTTGTATCCATGCCCCGACTTGCAAGGATGGGGTGAAATTCACCACCTTGTGAACACCTATGTGGGCAACTGTCCACCAGTTTAAGAACATCTGTCAAAGTACAATTGCGAGGAATTTAGGGATTTCATCATCTACAGTCCATAATATCATCAAAAGATTCTGGAGAAATCTGGAGAAATTTCTGCATGTAAGCAACAAGGCCAAAAACCAACACTGAATGCCCATCACCTTTGATCCCTCAGGTGGCACTGCATTAAAAACCGACATCATTCAGTAAAGGATATTACCACATGGGCTCAAGAGCACTTCGGAAAAGCAATGTCAGTTAACAGAGTCATACACTACAAGTGCAAGTTAAAACTCTACCATGCAAAGTGAAAGCCATATATCAACAAGACTCAGAAATGCCACTGGTTGTCTGGGCCAGAGCTCATCTGAAATGGACTGATGCAACTGAAAAAGTGTGCTGTGGTCTGGCAAGTCCAAATTTCAACTTTATTTGTTTATATAGAGCCATTTCACAACAACAGTCATCTCACAGCACTTTCAACTGTAGGGGGGACCCCCACAGTTGCAGAAAGACCCCAGCAATCAGGCGATCCCCTGTGAGCAAGCACTTGGCGATGGTGGAGAGGAAAAACTCCCTTTTAACAGGAAGAAACCTCCAGCAGAACCAGGCTCAGGGAGGGGCAGTCATCTGCTGCGACTGGCTGGGGGGTGAGGGGATAGAGAAGATGAAAAGAACAGACATGTAGAGAGCAAACAGCACGATGGGGACTCAATCCACGGTGGCGCAGTGGTTAGCACCGCGGCAGCACAGTTTTACCCTCGGCCGGGGGATCGCGGGGATCATGAGATCGTGGGTTCGATCCCTGCCCCCGGCCAACAGTGATCTGTGTGGAGTTTGCATGTTCTCCCCGTGTTTGCGTGGGTTTACTCCGGGATTTCTCCGGTTTCCTCCCACATGCCAAAAACATGCAGGTTAGGGAGTTAAGGGGCGCTTGCGCACGCAGCAACCGGCAGCTGGTGGCTTGTCACCGGACTGCAGAACAAATCTACCTACGGGTACAAAATAAGTCCAAAAAAAAAAAAAAAAAAATCTACGGGAGAGAACAAACAAATGTTAATGACCAGCAAAAAAAAAAAAATATTTCATTGACAGTGAAGAAAGGAGTGAGGTTCACTGCATTATTGGAGGTCCCCCGGCTGACTAAACCTATTAGCAGCATAACTAAGGGAGGGTTCAGAAACACATGATCCCTCCCTAATTGTAGGCTATATCAAAAAGGAAGGTTTTATCCCTATTCTTAAAAACAGAGATCGAGTCTGACTCCCGAATCCAGATTGGCAGCTGGTTCCACAGGAGAGGAGCTTGATAACTGAAGGCTCTGCCTCCCATTGTACTTTTGGAGATTCTAGGTATTACAAGTAATCCTGCATTTTGGGAACGTAGTGCTCTGTTAGGATAATACGATAGTATCAGATCTTTTAAATAAAAAGGAGCCTGATTGTTTAGAGCTTTGTAAGTAAGGAGAAGGATTTTAAACTTAATTCTAAACTTTATGGGAAGCCAATGAAGGGAGGCCAGAACCGGAGAGATATGATCTCTCTTTCTAGTACCTGTTAAAACTCTTGCTGCAGCATTTTGGATCAGCTGAAGACTTTTTAAAGATGTTTTAGGACAGCCTGATAATAAAGAATTACAATAATCTAATCTCGAGCTAACAAAAGCGTGGATCAGTTTCTCAGCATCACTCTGAGACAAGATGCTCCTAATCTTGGCAATATTACGCAAATGATAGAAGGCAGTCTTAGAAACAAATTTAATATGTGAATTGAAGGACAGATCTTGATCAAAAATAATTCCAAGGTTCCTCACAGAGCTATTAAGAGAAAGAGTAACCGCATCCAAACTGAAAGTTTGACTTGGAAAGGTATTTCTAAGGTTTTTTGGACCAACAAGAATGACTTCAGTCTTATCTGAATTTAATAGCAGGAAATTACAAGTCATCCAAGCTTTGATTTCCTTAAGAGAGGCTTCCAACTTGGCTAACTGATTACTATCATCTGGCTTCATTGACGGGTATAATTGTGTATCATCTGCATAACAATGAAAATGTATAAAGTGCTTTCTAATAATGTTGCCTAATGGAAGCATATATAAACTAAAAAGAGTAGGGCCTAGCACAGATCCCTGTGGAACTCCATGACTAAGCTTTGAGTTGAAAGAAAACTCATTATTGACATGAACAAACTGGAACCTATCAGATAAATAAGATTTAAACCACTGCAACGAAGTTCCATTAAGTCCAACATAGTGTTCTATTCTATCAAGTAGAATATTATGATCGATAGTATCAAAAGCTGCACTAAGGTCTAAAAGGAGAAGTACAGAAACAAGTCCATTATCAGATGCGATGAGGTCGTTAGTGACCTTCGCTAAGGCTGTTTCAGTACTATGATGGATTCTAAACCCAGATTGAAACTCCTCAAGTAAACCATTTCCCTGCAGGTGGTCAAATAATTGCGTAGCAACAACTCTTTCTAAAATTTTTGAAATGAAAGGGAGATTAGAGATTGGTCTATAGTTAGCTAAAGCTCCTGGATCTAGCGTTGGCTTTTTGAGCAAGGGTTTAATTACAGCCGTTTTAAAAGCCTGCGGTACATGGCCTAAAGTTAATGAAGAATTGATTATTTGAAGAATAAAGCTACCAATAAGTGGGAAGACTTCTTTAAATAACCTGGTAGGAATAGGGTCTAAAAGACAAGTTGAAAGTTTGGATGAGGAAACTATTTTGTCTAACTCACAAAGGTCGATTGGAGTAAACTCATCAAGACAGACATCAATTGAAGGAGTTGTAGTAGTTACTGTATTAAAATTAACTGTGGGAAGAATCTGATTGATTTTATCTCTGATGGATGAAATTTTATTATTGAAAAAGTTCATAAAGTCCTGACTAGTAAGCTCTAAGGGAATGCTAGGATTGACAGAGTCCTGACTCTGTCAACCTGGCTACAGTGCTGAAAAGAAACCTGGGATTATTCTTGTTCTCTTCTATTAATGCAGAATAATAACTCATTCTAGCTTTTCTAAGAGATTTTTTATAAATTAAAAGATGATTTCTCCAAGCTAAATAGATTTCATCTAAATTAGTGGAGCGCCATTTTCTTTCTAATTGACGAGTCTTCTGTTTTAAGCTACGAGTTTCTGTGTTGAACCAAGGAGTTAGAAATCTCTGATTAGACTTTTTCTTTTTTAAGGGGGCCACCAAGTCTAGAGTCTGATGCAGAGAAGCTGTAACACTATACACCATGTTATCAATTACAGAAGGAGCAAGCTGTCTATAGCTTATTTCCGTTGTGTTGACACATGGCATAGAGGAAACAATCTGCATAAATTTGGTAACAGCATCATCTGAGAGGCATCTACTGTAATAATATTTTTCTTTAGGAGCCAAATAGTCAGAAATAGTAAAATCAAAGGTTAACAGACAATGGTCTGACAGTACAGGGTTATGAGGAGACACTACAAGATTTTCTATTTCTATGCCATATGTCAGAACAAGGTCCAACGTATGGTGGAGATAATGAGTAGAATTTCCTACTTTCTGAGAAAACCCAATCGAGTCTAATATTGAATTAAATGCCACATTAAGGCAGTCACTATCTACATCTACATGTATATTAAAGTCCCCTACTATAATTATATCTGATTTCAGCACTAAATCAGCTAAGAAATCAGCAAATTCGGATAAAAATTCTGAGTAGTTTGATGGACAACGATAAACTATGGCAAATAAAATTGGGTTTAACCTAAAATTGCTAAAGTGCCCAATACTGAGGACCAGGCCCTCAAAGGAATTATAACATGTTTTTTTGCTTTACATTAACTAGTAATTTGGAATGGTAAATTGTTGCTACTCCTCCTCCACGACCAGAACTTCTGGGATTTTGACAGTTTAAATAACCAGAGGGAGTTGATTCATTTAAATCAACATAATCCTCTTGCCCTAACCAAGTCTCTGTAAGGGATATTAAATCAATCTGATGATCAATTAACAGATCATGGACTAACAGAGACTTGGGAGTTAAGAGACCTAATACGTGGGTGTGTGTGTATATATATATATTTTATAGTAATACGTACATATGTTTATTAGCTGCTCTTGCTTGCTTGTTTTTTTTCTTGCCTTCTGATTGTTGCTCTGAGTGTTGCTATCCCTGTGCTGTTGCAATCCTGGAATTTCCCCGTTGTGGGACTAATAAAGGCTTATCTTATCTTATCTTATCTTATCTTAATATTTAATAAACCACATTTAATTTTTAAATTATGAGGAGGAACAGAGGCCAAATCATTCAATTTAGAGGCTTTATGTTTAATTTGAGTTTTACCAATTTTTTGCTTAATCACTTTGGGATGCTTGTATATTATATTTTTATTTACTTTGGAGGGAGCAGACAGTGATTCTCTGATGGGGAAGTCAGGGGCTAAGTGGAGGGGTGGCGGATGAAGAGGAGCTGCAGAGAGGCATGTAAGACTGTGACTCTGCTTCCTGGTCCCAACTCTGAGTTGTCAAGGTTTTGGAAATTTGGATAAAAAAGATGCCAGATTGTTAGATAAATGAAACGCACCATCCAAAGTGGGATGGACACTGTCTCGTCTCATAAGACCAGGTTTTCCCCAAAATGAGCTCCAGTTGTCAATGTAGCCCACGTCATTTGCAGGACACCACACAGACAGACAGTGGTTCAAGGATGACGAGCGGCTAAACATGTCATCACTGGTCAGATTGTGGAGGGGCCCAGAGAATACTACAGAGGCAGACATTGTTTTGGCAAAGTCACACACCAATTCTACATTAAGTTTCGTGACTTCCGACTGCCGGAGACGGATGTCATTAATGCCAGCGTGAATAACAATTGTGGAGTATTTACAGTTACTTTTAGCCAGCATTTTCAAATTTGACTCGATGTCGCCTGCTCTGGCCCCAGGAATGCATTTGACTATGGCCGCTGGAGTCTCTAGGTTCACGTTTCTGACTACAGAGTCGCCAATGATCAGAGTTTTTTCCTCAGCGGGTGTGTCGCTGAGCGGGGAAAAACGATTAGAAACGTGAACAGGTTGGAGGTGTACCGGGGCTTTGCGACTAGGCTTCCTTCTCACCGCCACCCACCCAGCCTCCTCGCTGCTGAGGAGAGCCAGAGGACCGCTAACGGGGCCTATGCTAGCTAGCTCCGCTGCAGCTAGGGGACGTCCGTCGAGAGTAACTGGCGCAGATGGTGTTTCAATGCAGCGGAGCCGGGATTCCAAATCAGACAACCTCGCCTCGAGCGCTCAAAAAGACAACATTTATTACATTTACCGTTATCACTAAAAGAGGCAGAGGTGTAGCTAAACATCTGACAGAGAGAGCACACCAGAGGAGGAGAGGAAGGAGAGCTAGTAGCCATAGCTAGTGGCTAACCCAAAGCTCAGGAGAGTGAGGAGAGCAAACCACACGGACAGACAGCAAAACAGGGGAAGTGACGATACGTTACCACAAGTGACGTTTCAAATTTCAATTTGTTTTTGGAAATCATGGATGTCGTGTCCTCCAGGCTAAAGAGGAAAAGGACCATCCAGGTTGGTATCAGTGTTAAGTTCAAAAGCCAGTGTCTGTGATGGTGGTGGTGTTAGTACCCATGGCATGGGTAACTTGCACATCTGTGAAGGCACCATTAATGCTGAACGGTACATACAGGTTAAACACATGCCGGTATCCAAGCAACATCTTTTTCAGGGACATCCCTGCTTATTTCAGCAAGACAATGCCAAGCCACATTCTGTACGTGCTACAACAGCATGGCTTCATAGTAAAAGAGTACGGGTACTAGACTGGCCTGCCTGCACTCCAGACATGTCTCCCATTGCAAATATATGGAGCATTATAAAGCACAAAATACATCAATGGAGACACCGAACTGTTGAGCAACTGAAGTTGTACATCAAGCAAAAATGGGCAAGAATTTCATCTATTAAGCTTCAACAATTAGTGTCCTCAGTTCCTAAATGCTTACCGAGTGCCGTTAAAAGGAAAGGTGATGTAACAGTGGTAAACATGCCCCTGTCCCAACTTTTTTGGAACGTTAGGGCATCATATTCAAAAACAGTAAAGTTTATCAGTTTGAACATTAAATATGTCTTTGTAGTGTATTCAGCTGAATACAGGTTGAAAAGGATTTGCAAATCATTGCATTCTGTTTTTATTTACGTTTTACAAAATGTCCCAACTTCATTGGAATTGGGTTTATATTTAGCATTATGCATTTTATTTAATTGACAGACAATTGTAGAATGCTCTTTTCACTTTTTTCCATTTATAAAACCAATAAAAGGTGAAAACATCCAAGGGGGTGAATATTTTTATAGGCACTATAAATAAACGCATGATCCCCTTGTGTAAATTTGAACTGACCCAGGATGTTTGGGAGAGGCGATGAGGGCTCCTGTCAGCAATGCTCCGGATTCTTGGGCTGCGTCGGGGTTCAGTTGAGCTGCTGGGATGATTCGTTGTGGAAGGACGAAGGCGACTGCTAGTGTGGGCAGGTTCATCCATTTCAGATAGGAGGTCCGTTAGCTCTCCATCGCTTATCTCCTCCTCCAACATGGAGGTCTCTGCACAAGGAAATTTTCACAAACTGCAATTCTCAAATTCAAATTATTCTGATAACAATTTTACTTTCTAATTAATATTTTTTCACGATCTACTTGTATTAAAATCAAGAGCTACATTTGGGTAGGCCCTGTCCCATACGTTACTGTAGTTATTACCCATGCAAGCAGTTCGTTTTACAGATGGCAGGTGAAACAACAAGTAAAGATTTTACGATTTCAAAACAGGGGAAAAATGTTAAAAATCCCTAATCCTTCATTTTTTTTTCATGAGTCAACATTTGCAAGGAAAAGTAAACATTCAAACAGTGTTTATTTTTGCTGTTTTTACTATTGTGATGAGGGTGTGGAGATGTTTATGTTGCAGGGGAAACGCTAAGGGTGGTGTCGGACTATAAATCTCTTGGTATAATTCTTGATTCCAATTTTACCTTCAAAAACAAATTAAAACTGTAAAAAACAAAGTTTAATTTGTCAAATTTTCGCCATATTAGAGACTGTTTAACCAGTAATGCTATATTTCAATGCCATGATAATGTCACATCTGTTATACTGCCTAACAAGCTGGGCACAGGCTTCCTGCACAACACTCAAACCTATACAGTCAGCTTACCATCAAGCTGTGAAGATACTCGACAGAAAACCAAACTCTCATCATCACTGTCACTGCCTTGCAAACCATAATTTATTGAGTTGGGACAATTTTGTCAAATTCACAGATGTTCGTCTTGTTCATAAGATTTTACATGGCTCCCCCCCTCCCCAGTGCTTTTATACAACAGAGAAGATCCTTTAGTAGACACAGTAGGTCTGTAGAAAGAGGAGACTGTGTAATACCTATGAGGAGATCTACGTTTAGCCATTCAACTTTTTCAGTAAGAGCAGTTCACACCTGGAACAGTCTGCCAATAGCTGGTTAGAGACTGTGACACCTACCATTCTTTTAAAATCAACTTAAAATCATGGTTAAAACACAATCAAGTATGTGACTATTCTGTGTAATTTTGTCTGAGTGTTCTGAAGTGCGTACTGTTTTTTTGTTTTACTGTTGTCGTGTTTTTTATGTAGGTGTTGTCCTTTTTAAAAAAAAAAAAAAAAAAAAGTGTCCTGTTACATATGCAGCGTTGACTTCCCTTGAATTTATGTGTTTTACCTGCCCAGGGACTGGAGCTGAAAATTAGCCAATTGGCTAAACTGGCACATTTACAGAAATGTTTATTAATGTGCATTGTCCCTGTAAAATTAAACCATTAAAATAAAGATAAAATGAAGTGACACAGATTTGTCTCAGTAAAGACTTAAAGCAGTTTATGGAAGAGAATCACTCCCGTTGGAGCAGACCGTGTTCTCTGTAGCTTAATCAATCATTTACAGTCACAAAAAAATCTGAACTGCATGAATAAAACAGACAGAAATTCAAAGTTACCCATATGATGAGGGGTGACCATGCAATCTGGACATATCCAATCACCTTCAGGTTCTGTGGTCAAAGTGGGTGTCAAGCAGTCCATGTGATACCTGAGAAGGAAAAAATATCAAGCTTAACTAAATTAAGTCAAACAGCAAGAAGGCACAACAAATAAAAATCTTCAGTGGAAAATTATCAAAATCTACAGTGGTGTGAAAAAGTGCTTGCTCGCTTCCTGATTTCTCTTTTTTTTGTATGTTTGTCATACTTAAATGTTTCAGATCAAACAAATTTAAATATTAGACAAAGATAACACAAGTAAACACAAAACGTAGTTTTTAAATGAAGGTGTTTATTATCAAGGGAAAAAAACCCAAACCCACATGGCCCTGTATTAAAAAAAGTGATCTGTCCAGGGTGTACCCTGCCTCTCACCCAAAGATGTTGGGATAGGCTCCAGCCCCCCCGCGACCCAAAAAGGATTAAGCGGAAGAAGATGAATGAATGAATGAATGATTGCCCCCTAACCCTAATAACTGGTTGGGCCACCCTTAGCAGCAACAACTGCAATCAAGTGTTTGTGGTACCTGGCAATGAGTCTTTTACAGCACTGTGGAGGAATTTTGGCCCACTCATCTTTACAGAATTGTTCTAATTCAGCCACACTGGAGGGTTTTTGAGCATGAACTGCCTTTTTAAGGTCATGCCACAGCATCTCAATTGGATTCAGGTCAGGACTTTGACTAGGCCACTCCAAAGTCTTCATTTTGTTTTTCTGAAGCCATTCAGAGATGGATTTGCTGGTGTGTTTTGGATCATTGTCCTGCTGCAGAACCCAAGTGCGCTTCAGCTTGAGGTCACGAACAGATGGCCTGACATTCTCCTTCAGGATTTTTTGATAGACAGCAGAATTCATGGTTCCATTTACCACAGCAAGTCTTCCAGGTCCTGAAGCAGCAAAACAGCCCCAGACCATCACACTACCACCACCATATTTTATTGTTAGTATGATGTTCCTTTTCTGAAATGCTGTGTTAACTTTTATGCCAGATGTAATGGGACACACACCTTCCAAAAAGTTCAACTTTTGTCTCGTCAGTCCACAGAGTATTTTCCCAAACGTCTTGGGGATCATCAAGATGTTTTCTGGCAAAACTGAGACAAGCCTTTGTTCTTTTTGCTCAGCAGTGGTTTTCATCCTGGAACTCTGCCATGCAGGGCAATTGTTGCCCAGTCTCTTTCTTATGGTGGAGTCATGAACACTAACCTTAAATGTCTGATGACACGTTTTTGACATTTTTTAGCATGTTGTGTAAACTCAAAAGTCATTGTCGATGATCAATATAACATTTACAACCATGCCTGCATAAACTAGCTATCATCAAAAAACCGCAGCCGCTGACTGGACTGTGGTGCCGCCCACCGAATTAAGGGCGGCACCCCCATGACGTAAGCGACAGAACGGATGCCGGTGTTGTTGACTGGAATGACAGCAGCTTTGTAGCTCACAGTTTCTCTGGTTTCTTGCTTTAATTTTACGGTTATGCCTTCGTGTTGTGTCGCAGGTTTAGATAAACAGCAGGCTGTGAAAGACCACATCATACACTTCAACTCCAACTGTCATAAGCCTTCTCGTGCACTCCTTGTGCACTTTTTTGCAGGAGAAACGCACAAGGAGGGGAAGGATTAATGGATTTACGTGCAGCTTTGACCTACTTTGTGTGATTGCACGCTGACACCCGCCGGTCTGGCCACATCCCCTCTCTCATTATCACCAGCTGATTCAAACTCCCAGCTGATCATCTTTCCCGGTCCTCGCCCAGGTGCTTCTCATCACACCATCACCAGCAGTGTGTGTACTTAGCGGCCATTTGCCAGTCACACACTGCTGGTCCATAGTATTGTCATCTGTGCTGTTAGTCTGCCAGTATTTTCAGAACTCTCACAACGCGCTAGTCACGCCATGTTCGCCGTGGTTCTCGTGCGTCTTTGAAGCGATGTCGGCTCTGGGGCGCACCTGTGGCTAACACGTCTCCTCTCATTCGTTCTCTGGGCGATGCCGGCCTCCGAACACCATCAGTAAGCGTGTTTGTGCTTTTTGTACGTCTTCACCTTTTTGGGAATTGTCTGTCTTTCTGTATTAAATGTGCTGTGGTGAACCCTGCACATAAATCCTTGTTATTTCATCCTCCCTCTCCGTGCCCTGTGTAAGAGTGCACAGAGGGTCATGATGAATGGATTTATGCGCAGGATTCACCACAGAACATGTACTGAACATAAGAATGATGACAACAGTTCCCAAAAAGGTGAAGACTTACAAAAATAAACAGAAACACTTACAGTTGGCTGTTCAGGGCTGACATCGCCCAGCAAACATGGAGAGGAGACGTGTTAGCCACGGTTGTGCCCCAGGGCCAACATCGCTTCAAGGGGCACAACAGAACCACGGCTGTGTGATAGTGTTGGCAATATTGACTGGCTGACAACACGGCAGATGATGCACACAAACGATGAACAGCTGACTGTCAAAGAGAGAGAGCGTGTGGTCGGACCTGCGAATCTTGGACAGTGCCCACCTGAAAGTGGGTCAAAACACACATAAAACATGTGCAAAACAAAAACAACAAGAACTCAAAAGATAATCCATAATAAACCCGATGCCTGAGCCACAGAGAATACACTGCTATGATTTTATTGAAAAATCAGGTTTAAATAAATTATATTTATGAACAAATAATTTGTTGCAATATCTGTAACAAAAGCATACCACTCAAGTGTTCCCCTGCCGTGTGCTTGTCGCTGCTGCGGCGGCGGGCATGTGTGCCTCTCCACCATCACTCTCTGAGTCTGACTCACTTGGCACGATGCCCGCTTGGCACGGCTCAAACCTATACGGTCTGATGCCCCCATGTTCTTCATTATCATCCAATTCTTCTGAACTATAATCGTCTGAAGATTGAACAACACAAACCAATTCCAGACTACATGTGCTGGAACCAATGGGCAACAATGGGCAGCCAAGCGCTGTGTTCTGTCGATGACGTTACAACATGGCCGGGGGGTTTTCCAGCCACTGATGCAATTGGTGACGTGGCGCTCATGAAAACATTGGATATTCGCGTGAAACAAAGCCTGTTTGTCTTAGAACTGCACAGACCAACCTATTTCGTCATATTGTATTATGTGTTGAAAAATTAGATGAAGTCAAAAACGTGTCATCAGACCTTTAACTGAGGCAAGTGAGGCCTGCAGTTCTTTGGATGCTGTTGTGGGGACTTTTGTGACCTCTTGGATGAGTTGTTGCTGAGCTCTTGGGGTAATTTTGGTCGACTGGCCACTCCTGGGAAGGGTCACCACTGTTCCATGTTTTCATCATTTGTGGATAAAGGCTCTCACTGTGGTTCACTGGAGTCCCAAAGCTTTAGAAATGGCTTTATAACCTTTTCCAGATTGATAGATCTCAATTATTTTCTCATTTGTTCCTGAATTTCTTTGGATTGCAGCATGACGTCTACAGTGCAGCTGGAAAGTATTTGCAGTGCTTTACTTTTTCCACATTTTATGTTACAGCCTTATTCCAAAATGGATTAAATTCATTTTTTCCCCTCAAAATTCTACACGCAGCACCCCATAATGACAACATGAAAAAAGTTTTTTTTTTTTTTAGATTTTTGCAAATTTATTAAAAATAAAACACTAAGAAATCACATGTACATAAGTATTCACAGCCTTTGCCATGAATCCTGTTTCCACTGATCATCCTTGAGATGTTTCTACAGCTTCACTGGATTCCACCTGTGGTAAATTCAGTTGATTGGACATGATCTGAAAAGGCACACACCTGTCTATACAAGGTCCCACAGTTGACAGTGCATGTCAGAGCACAAACCAAGCATGAAGTCAAAGGAATTGTCTGTAGACCTCCAAGACAGGCAGGGAGGTGACCAAGAACCTGATGGTCACTCTGTCAGAGCTCCAGCATTCCTCTGTGAAGAGAGGAGAACCTTTCAGAAGGACAACCACCTCTGCAGCAATCCACCAATTAGGTCTGTATGGTAGAGTGGCCAGATGGAAGTCACTCCTTAGTAGAAGGCACATGGCAGCCCACCTGAAGTTTCATGAGAAACAAAATTTTCTGGTCTGATGAGACAAAGATTGAACTCTCTGGTGTGAATGCCAGGCGTCATGTTTGGAGGAAACCTGGCACCGCTCATCACCAGGCCAATACCACCCCTACAGTGAAGCATTGTGGTGGCAGCATCATGCTGTGGTGATGTTTTTCAGCAGTAGGAACTGGGAGACTAGTTAGGATAGAGGGAAAGATGAATGCAGCAATGTACAGAGACATCCTGGAGGAAAACCTGCTCCAGAGCGCTCTTGACCTCAGACTGGGGCAACGGTTCATCTTTCAGCAAGACAACAACCTTAAGCACACAGCCAAGATATCAAAGGGGTGGCTTCAGGACAGCTCTGAATGTCCTTGAGTGGCCCAGCCAGAACCCAGACTTAAATCCAATTGAACATCTCTGGAGAGATCAGAAAATGGCTGTGCACCGACGCTTCCCATCCAACCTGATGGAGCTTGAGAGGTGCTGCAAAGAGGAATGGACCAAACTGCCCAAAGATATGTGTGCCAAGCTTGTGGCATCACATTCAACAAGACTTGAGGCTGTAATTGCTGTCAAAGGTGCATCAACAAAGTATTGACCAAAGGCTGTGAATACTTATGTACATGTGATTTCTTAGTTTTTTATTTTTAATAAATCTGCACAAATCTCAAAAACTTTTTTCATGTTGTCATTATGGGGTATTGTGTGTAGAATTTTGAGAAAAAAATAATTTAATCCATTGTGGAATAAGGCTGTAACATAAAATGTGGCAAAAGTGAAGCGCTGTGAATGCTTCCTGGATGCACTGTAGCTTTTGAGGATCTTTTGGTTTACTTCACTTTGTCAGGCAGATCCTATTTAAGTGATTTCATGATTGAGAACAGGTGTGGGAGTAATTGGGCCTGGGTGTGACAAGAGAAATTGAACTCAGCTTTCCAAAGATGTGATAAACCAGCTAATTTATTTTTTTTTTGGGGGGGGGGGGGAATCACTTTTTCACACAAGACCATGTAGGCTTGGATTTTTTTTTTTTTACCCTTAATAATAAACACCTTCATTTAAAAACGGCATTTTGTGTTTACTTGTGTTATCTTTGTCTAATATTTAAATTTGTTTGATGATCTAAACATTTAAGTGTGACAAACAATCAGGAACGGGGCAAACACTTTTTCACACCACTGTAAATCACTACTGCATCATTTTGGCTGCTTTGACACCGTGAAAATCAAAGTGCATTAGAGGGTGAATTAAAGCAGCACTCCAACTATTACCTTAGTAACAACAGAAACACATTATGTTAGTCCAACAGGTCATACCCTGAATCACAGAAGGAGCACACCAGCATCCTGTAAGTCCGGTCTCTGCGCCCACATTCCTCACAAAAGACGGCAGTGCTGTTCCCCTCAACTTCATCACCATCATCACTCTTTTTCGGGGTCTTCACCTTGATCTGTAGAGGCACAACAGACCACCTGTAGGGTTCAGAAACATAAACCTGTATTTGGCAATTTTAGTATTTGGGAACTAACCTTCTTCTGAATGTCCCCTCCAGGACACCGTCTCTGGTGGATGTATCCAAAACTGATCCGATCCACTGGACAGGTGTTGGCCGTCTGAGATTCAGCATATTAAATTGCAATTTCAGTGAACATTTAAGGACTTTAGAGTATAATTCACACACCAAAACTTTGTAAGTTATTCCATCAATAAATTCTGACAGAATAATCAACTCCCTATATTTATTATAGGAACAGTGAGACAACCCTACAAACATCTGATTTGCCATAAAAATGAACTTAATTGTGTACCAAAAGTTAATTAGCATTTATATAAGGGAGTAGCCATGGGTATAAAACCGTACCCATAGATTGGTTACTACAGATACAGCTCAAATCTGATTGGTCAGTACGTTTTATTAATGCTGCATCTTAAAGGCAGCAGGGAACAGGTACAAAATCTGAGGCATTTATTTGTTTCAATTTTTAAATTATTATCATTTACTACCTTTATAACCTTACCCTGGCCTCGTCCAAATCCTAAGGCTAACCTCTTAATTTTAATTCTAAATTCCATCTCATGCCAAGAAAAAGAGGTGTGGGCATGGCGGCAAGAGCAGGACATGAGCCAGCAAGCCTCCAATCAGGGGTCGAACCACATTATTCACCGACACCACAGCGGCAGCAGGCTGGAACCCATCTGAAAAAAGTTTTGTTGGATTCTTCTGCAACTACAGATATTTCATATAGGGATACAACTTCTGCACCAAAAGACACTTCCTTCATGTTATTACCTTCGCCAAGAAGGTAATGAGATCATGTTTGTTTGTTTCTGAGCAGAATTACGTAAAAACTGCTGGATGGATTTTAATGAAATTTTCACCAGAGGTGGTCCTTGGGCTATGGATAAACCCAATAGATTTTGGAGGTGATCTGGGTCAGGATGCTGATTCTGGATCACTTTTTCACTGAGCCGTGGCAGAGGTATGATCTCTCTGAGTGCCCTCTAGTTTTAAATATAATACAAAAGATTGGAGCCTTCTTTGACATGACAAGAAACGTGATGCTCTTGTCAGATATTTTATTCTACATATTGACAGTAACAATGTATGCCTATTTTTTATACTTGAGCTCACGGCCACATTTGACATTGGCCAAAAAAAAAATAGCTCAATCTAGTGCATTCTTCACCTGACCATCTACTGTATGCCTTCATTTTTAAGCCAGTAATTAGCTAAAAATATTGATAAGACAAACAGAAATCGACGCTAAACTTCTGGCAAAGCAAGAAGCTAAAATGTAAAAGTAATCTGGCTTCTACTTTCCAAAAGTGACAAATGAGGAGCAAGTTTACCTGGGACCACTGCAGAATACATTCCAGACAAAACACATGCTGACAGTTCTCCAGAGAGGCCACCGTCTGCTTCTCAAAGGCACTCAAGCAAATGAAACATTTATCCGAATCCGACATCACTGAAACACGACGCAACAACAATCCAAAGTCAACAATAGCGATAAACGTTACAGCAAGTTCTCGTTTTGTTTTGTTTTTTGTATTAAATGCTGTGAGGGATGTTAGCCGGTAGCTAAGGCTCCAACGAATCTTTTGTATTTACGAGTGCTGCATCACATTAAAACGAAGTCAGTCACACTTTACAAAAAGCGTTTTAACTAGTTTATATAGTGGTCTGATAACATCGCAAAAAATGCCGTTCAATTAAAGGAAATTATTCAAATCTTCTGCTTCTAATTTTCATCTTCACCGTGTTTGGGGCCATACATGAAAACATCCGCTCACAGCCCTTCATAATAAGAGCGGTAGAACCCAAGAAGGACTAATTACCAACTGAACAAAAACTGAGTTCTCAAGAATCAGTGATTAATGTACGTTTTACTTGAGTTATTTTTCTTATTAACTAATGTAAAATGTGACATGACCTTGCTTTAATTCAAAATCATAACATTTAGCTTTTTTTTTCTTCTAGGGGAAACAAAAAGCCAGGGGGTTGTGGGTTCAAGCCCCGGGGGGGGGGGGGGGTCATACCAAAGACAATAATAAATGGTACTTTCTGCCTACTAGCTAGTGATTTTGAAACTGAGGCCTCATGAAACAATGAACAACTTTGAGACAATTGCTTCATGATCTACACAGTGTTACAAAGCATTTAATAGAGTGCCATCTGCTGACTGTCAGAACTGCATCTGAGTGGAAGACCTGAAACAGCCTCAATACTCTATTTCAGAGGCTGTACTACACTTTTTTATCTATCATTTTCTCAAACAAGCTTGTAAAAATTCTGTCAATCTGTTATCATTCTAATTGACTTTAATTAGATCACCCTCTGTGTAATCTGTCAAATGATAGACAGCTTTCAGAATTTTTAATCATTGCTGGTGCTTAAAATGAAAATAATGCTTAAAGAAATAACATAATACAAACCAACTCTGCTATCCAAAAGGTCCCACAAGTTGTCTTCTGCTGAAGGCCCAGGTTCTTCCCCTGTTGCTGACTGATGGAGTTGATAGCATTTTAATACACTAGTGCAGGGGTGCCAAACTCATTCCATTCCGGGCCAAGACCCTGCAGGTTTTACCTCCACCCAATGTCTTCCACAGGTGATTTAACTGAATTTCTTCCCACTGATTGCTGATTAGCAAAAACACCTGCTGAAGAGACTGGGTGGAAGTAAAATGTGCAGGGTCTTGGCCCAGAATGGATCGAGTTTGACATCCCTGCACTAGTGCATACCCGTAGAAACCCGTGCATGCCTGTAGAGGGGATGCATTGGAACAGAATTCTTGCCAGTTACAGGACAGTTGGTATAGCAACACAGCATTAAGTGGCAATCACATGTGATTGCTTTTGTATGCAGCAAAACATAAAAATCACACAAAATATGCCCTGCCATCTGGGGCTGTTTGCCCCTGCTTGTTACTTCTTCTCCTGCCTGCCACTGTTCTGTGTTATGTTGCTTACCTGTGTCTATATACATATGTCTTGTAGGGAGTCATGTGCTCTATGTGCCGTCATATAGACATCATCTGGTGGGTCTTCTTCTTCTTCATTCAGACCACTGAAGGGTCCTCCTGTCTCAAGACAGCTGTGTTGTTCACAGCCATACCTGTGACGTACTGTTGGAACCTGAGGTGTTTCATGTTCATGGCATCCTTTCTGACGTGCAGCAGTTCTCCTCATTCTATTGCTCTCCATCTGGTGGGTCTTCTTCTTCTTCATTCAGACCACTGGTTGAGGGATAGGTGCGTCATAATTCCAGTTCATGGGCACGATCCTGAAAAAGTGGCTTTCGACCCTGTTCAGGAAGGCCCGTGCATGCCCGTAGAAACCAAGAAACCGGAGCACCCGGAGAAAATCAGCGATTTGCTTGACATTTTACACATTTGTAGTGTAGACTGGCATTTGTCAAGGTTACACATTTGCCATCATGGTAGGCATGGCGAGTCGTCCTATGATGCCTGAGTTCATAGGACACGCTATGATGATGGGGCAGAGATCATAGGCCATCCTATTATGTCCTAGAAATGTGCTTTAAAGTCTGTCATACCCTATGCTGGGGAAGGGTGTCCTCCTGTCTCAGACAGGTGTGATGTACTGCTGGAACCTCTCAGGTGTTTCATCTTTATGGCATCTTTTCTGATGTGCAGCAGTTGTCGTCATTCTATTGCACTCCATCTGGTGGGTCTTCTTTTTCGTTGAGACCACTGGTTGAGGGATAGGTGCATTGTAATTCCAGTTCAGGGACAGGATCATGAAAATAGATCTGAGCAAAAAGGGGCTGTCCGGCATGGACTCACTGTATATGACATCATAAAGACATGAAGGCAGCCTTGATGTATATGACATCATAAAGACACATTTGTCTATGTGCCGTCATGTAGGCATCACAAGTTGTCCTATGATGCCTGAGTTCATGGTCTATATGACATCATAGACACATTTGTCTATGTGTCCTATGATGCCTGAGTTCAAAGACACATGGGTCTATATGACATCATAAAGACACATTTGTCTGTGTCCTAGAGTCATCCTATGATGCTTGAGTTCATGGTCTATATGACATCATAAAGACACATTTGTCTATGTGTCCTATGATGCCTGAGTTCATAGGACGCCCTATGATGTTCTGGCAGAGATCAGGCTTAATGTATATGACATCATAAAGACATATTTGTCTATGTGCCGTGGACTTGATGTATATGACATCGTAAAGACACATTTGTCTATGTGCCGTCATGTAGGCATAACGAGTCGTCCTATGATGCCCGAGTTCATGGTCTATATGACATCATAAAGACACATTTGTCTATGTGTCCTAGAGTTGTCCTATGGGCTATGTGCCGTGGGCTTGATGTATATAACATCATAAAGACACATTTCTCTATGTGCCGTCATGTAGGCATCACAAGTTGTCCTATGATGCCTGAGTTCATGGTCTATATGACATCATAAAAACACATTTGTCTGTGTGCTATGATGCCTGAGTTCATAGGACATCCTATGATGTTCTGGGAGAGATCATAGGCCATCCTATGATGTCCTATGAAGCGTGACAGACAGATTTCTTGCTTTTATAGAGTGAAGTGATGCGGTTAGAGAACCTGTTACGTTGATGGCACTGTCCTCTCCATCCTCATGGTTGCAGGGCATTCAGCAGTCAATTTTGACATGGCTTCTTGTGTACGTTTCATTGCCAGAACCTAATGTTTTAAATCGTGGCTCCAAAAATGAGGTTGCTCCTCCATGTCCCTCCCTTACTACACTTACAGACATGCACTCACTCTGAAAAACCCACCTTACACTCTCAAAAAAAAATGACAACCACACAAACAACTCTCTTATCTATCTTCTAGTGTGTTTGTGTGAGTGGGTACATGCATATGCACCCTCTATGAGCACCCACTATGAGCCCTCGAGTTATGTGATGTGACCGAGATAACGAGGCCTCGCTCACTACAGTCACGTGACTGTGGACATGCTGAAACGGCGCTCGAGACACAGGTCACAACACATCCGTTTCATATTGCTCGAATCAGGGTCGAGTAGGCAATGTCAAGTGTAACATCACTACTACTAACTTGGTGCTCAGCATGAATACACACAGTATTCTCATTGGTCCACTGTCAGCAGCAGCAGCCCCGGTACACAGAAGATGCTCAGCGTACTGAGTACAGGTGAAGGCCCAGATGGTCTGCTCTGTGGTTCTGTTCATTTTATAGCCAGACTGGAGAAATGAACAAACAGCAGCTGCTCTAAGCGATCAGATCCAGCCAGCGGTGAGAATAACCTCTGCTCTCTTCCCCCACATAAACTTCTTCCTCTGTGGTTACATATGATTATTTTTAGAGCAAGAAGCTCCCATTAGTTGTGCAAATTTAAGTTTTTGTATGACGGAGAGAAAAAGTGACTAAACTTCATGTTGCTGTAAAGAGCAAATGGAGCTTCTTCTAAGGTCAGCTTTTGTTTATCTGTGATTATCTATGATTTGTAGCTTTTTCATGGAAGTAAAACCTCTAATTATGTATTTTTAATGTGCTGGTCCAGGGGTGTCAAACATGTGGCCTGCAGGCCAAAAACAGCCTGCCAGAGGGTCCAAATTTTTCTCTGAATTTACAGCTTTCTTTCTAGTAAATTTCTGACTTTTTCTATTGATTAGAATTGATCATGTAAATTTGAGACATTTTTCTCCTTAAGATGACACTTTTTTTCTCAGTGTTCTTTTTCTTCATTTTCTTCTGGTGAAAACAGGTATACCGTGCAGATTTAGATTAAATCCATCGGCAATTACTAATGACATCATGGAGCCCTGAAAGGGTGTCACAATTCATAGGGGTCATTTTCAACCCCTACCCATTGGCCTTTGATTTCAAGAACCAAGCAGTGGGGGTAGGCAAAGGGGAAGAGGTCCAAATGAGAATTGGGACAGACCCCAAGTCTACCTGTACTTCACTCATATTGCACATATCTTTCTCGACTGTTTTACAGTATTTACTGCTGTTAATAATTAAACAGTGTTTCTCTTGCTATTTTGATGGATGTATAAGGGTCATTTACATTTAAAAAGCTGTAAATTTAGTTCAAGTAAAATTTATCATGCAATAGTCAAATTTGATGGGGGGCAGCTGTGGTGCAGGTGTAGTGTAGCTGATTACTGATCAGAGGGTCAGGGGTTCGATTCCCGCTCTGTCTGCAGTCTACATGTCAAAGTGTCCTTGAGCAAGACACTGAACCCCCAGTTGCTCCTGGTAGGTCAGGCCAGCACCTGTGTATGGCAGCTCCGCTGCCATCAGTGTGTGAATGGGTGAATAGCAGGATCTGTAAAGCCCTTTGGTCATCCAGACATGAGAAAATGCACTATATATGTGAACACCACTTGATCATAATCAAAATGCCTTTATTGTCATGGCATGGTCATAATTGACTTTAAAACTCCAACGCGTTTTGGCACAAGCTTTCATCAGGGAGTCAAATAGACCTCAATGAGTCATAAGCTCTTTTACAGTGGTATCTCACCAATTGGAGATCTCCACCTGTAATAGATCCCCTAATCAGTGAGACTCCTCCCATGGAGATCACAGAAAAGGATACATAGATAGGTATAAAAATATACATAAATGCAAATGGGAAAGAACACATCCCAGCTCACTGAGGTCTGTTTGACTCCCTGACAAAAGCTTGTGCCGAAACACATTGGGAGTTTTAAAGCCAATTATGACCATGCCATGACAATAAAGGCATTTTGATTTTGTAAAAGAGTACCTTCAAAAGTTTTTTTTGATATGAGTAGCTAGTAACTTTGGAAAATCACTAGCCACAGTGGCCAGTGAGCAAAAAAGTTAATGTCAAGCCCTGCTTGTAAGGGATATTTAATTTTAGAATTAAATTATGAAAAATACTTCGACATTTTCACAATATTCAAATTTTTGAGATGCCCCTGATCTCAGCCACAGAGAACATTTGTGGGCAGAGCTAAAAAGGCGTATGTGAGCAAGGCGGCCTACAAACCTGACTCAGTTACACCAGTTCTGTCAGGAGGAATGGGCCAAAATTCCAGCAAACTATTGTGAGAAGCTTGTGGAAGGATACCCAAAATGTTTGACCCAAGTCACACCGTTTAAAGGCAATGCTATCAAATACTAAGGAAATGTATGTAAGCTTCTGACTTTGAAAAAAGTTTTAAAAAAATTATCTAAAAATTATTTAGCGAATAGAAATAATTTTGGTAATCCCAACTGACCTAAAACAGGAAAACGTTAGTCTGATTTAATGTCAGACTGTGAGGAAAAAAAAGGTTATGTGTATTTTTATATAGTGCATGTAAACTGGTTTCAACTGTACAGTATACATACAAACATCCATTTTTAATTTCAATTAAAACTTAAGAAAGAAATATAAAGATTGTTCATGGTTTAACTCTACACTATTTCCTTTTCCTGGAGTGGTGGCTCAGTTGGTAGAGCATCCGCCCCACACCCGGGAGGCAGGGGTTCAAATCCCGGCCGGGTCATGCCGAAGACCATATAAAAGTGGAACTTCCTGCCGTCCAGCTTGGTGCTCAGCAATAATGGAATGGAGGAGGGAAATTTGTGGCGGTGCCTTGCATGGCAGCGGCCCTCTGATTCTACACTTGGGGTGTGTGTGATTAACACAGTAGATAGATAAAGCACAATCTCGTTCTACTGTACATGATTGGTTGTACAGTAGAATGACAATAAAGGGTGATTTGTTTTATTTATTTCAGTTTATTGTATTAATTTATCAATTGTTAATTTTATAATAATAATTAATCAATACTTGCTTACTCCAAGTATGGGAGTATTACAAAAGTCCTTGGGGTTTTTCTCCTTCTCCTGCACTAAAATTTTTTTTGTACCATTACAATCATTGTAGAATACTTTTTAATTTTGTCCAAACTAAGAAAGTAGAAGCTGTGTTTATTTTACCTGTAATACACCAAACAGCCTCTGTATCATGCACTGTAAAATACCAATGTAGGTGGGTGGGTGCAGTGCATAAGACAGACCTCGCCAACACACAGAAACAGGAAATAAAAACACTCGGAGCAATGAACAGCATGGTTTATATTTAGTGTAGTCTGAGAAGAGCAGCACAAATGAAGCTGAAGTTTTGTTACACGACTTTCACTTGTAGTGGAGTTCTCAACATTTGGGGCCCATAAGGAAATTGGTGAGTGATTTTTTTCCCCTCCTTTTCAATATTTCAGATATTTAAAATATTCCTAATAAAGGTATTTCAGGAACGTTGGAAACAAGCTCATTTAGCACTCGGAATTCAAATTTGTGGAAAAATGTAACAGTTAATATTCGGTATCTAGAATATTAGTCAAGTCTAAATACTGTACATTGTGTTCATTTAAGGGCATTGTTTCTTCAATGTGATTGTTTGGTGTATTTCCTAAAATATTTACTGTGTACATTTATTAAACATGTCCAGATTTAGTTAACTTAAGCTGAAGAGTAAATTGTATATTTACAGAAGCACACCTACACTCACCGGCCACTTTATTAGGTACACCATGCTAGTAACGGGTTGGACCCCCTTTTGCCTTCAAAACTGCCTCAATTCTTCGTGGCATAGATTCAACAAGGTGCTGGAAGCATTCCTCAGAGAGTTTGGTCCATATTGACATGATGGCATCACACAGTTGGCGCAGATTTGTCGGCTGCACACCCATGATGCGAATCTCCCGTTCCACCACATCCCAAAGATGCTCTATTGGATTGAGATCTGGTGACTGTGGAGGCCATTTGAGTACAGTGAACTCATTGTCATGTTCAAGAAACCAGTCTGAGATGATTCCAGCTTTATGACATGGCGCATTATCCTGCTGAAAGTAGCCATCAGAAGTTGGGTACATTGTGGTCATAAAGGGATGGACATGGTCAGCAACAATACTCAGGTAGGCTGTAGCGTTGCAACGATGCTCAATTGGTACCAAGGGGCCCAAAGAGTGCCAAGAAAATATTCCCCACACCATTACACCACCACCACCAGCCTGAACCATTGATACAAGGCAGGATGGATCCATGCTTTCATGTTGTTGACGCCAAATTCTGACCCTACCATCCGAATGTCGCAGCAGAAATCGAGACTCATCAGACCAGGCAACGTTTTTCCAATCTTCTATTGTCCAATTTCGATGAGCTTGTGCAAATTGTAGCCTCAGTTTCCTGTTCTTAGCTGAAAGGAGTGGCACCCGGCGTGGTCTTCTGCTGCTGTAGCCCATCTGCCTCAAAGTTCGACGTACTGTGCGTTCAGAGATGCTCTTCTGCCTACCTTGGTTGTAACGGGTGGTTATTTGAGTCACTGTTGCCTTTCTATCAGCTCGAACCAGTCTGGCCATTCTCCTCTGACCTCTGGCATCAACAAGGCATTTCCGCCCACAGAACTGCCGCTCACTAGATATTTTTTCTTTTTCGGACCATTCTCTGTAAACCCTAGAGATGGTTGTGCGTGAAAATCCCAGTAGATCAGCAGTTTCTGAAATACTCAGACCAGCCCTTCTGGCACCAACAACCATGCCACGTTCAAAGTCACTCAAATCACCTTTCTTCCCCATACTGATGCTCGGTTTGAACTGCAGGAGATTGTCTTGACCATGTCTACATGCCTAAATGCACTGAGTTGCCGCCATGTGATTGGCTGATTAGAAATTAAGTGTTAACGAGCAGTTGGACAGGTGTACCTAATAAAGTGGCCGGTGAGTGAGGGGAAAAAGCAGATTTTGAGAAGCGTGTACTGTAGTTGATCATGGCCATGTTGAAATGAAAATGGAAATTTCTAAATGGAAATTTTTTTCTTTTCTCTCACTACAGATGCAGACGTCTGCCTGCAGCTTTCTGAATACGCCTACACATTTTCAAGTAAAAACAAAAGTAACTTTGCCATGATGAATGTGACAGAGAGCAACTGCACTGATACACCAGCAAGTTACCAGTATTACCTTTTCCCAGCAGTTTACACTATTGCTTTAGTAATTGGGGTGCCAGGAAATCTGGCCGCCCTGTTCGTGTTCGCCTTCAGGATCACTCCCCGCACAGCCTTCAGCATCTACATCAGCAACCTGGCCTTGGCTGACATCATCATCCTCTGCGTTCTGCCTTTTCGCATCCACTACCACATCAACAGGAACAACTGGGTGTTCGGAGACGCCGCTTGCCTCATCACAGGGATCCTGTACTACGCCAACATCTACATGAGCATCGTCTTCATGACCTGCATCTGCGTGGATCGCTACATGGCCACAGTGCATCCACACAAGTACCTGAGGCTGCGGCACCCCTGGTACTCTGTGATTGTGAGCGGTGTAATTTGGTGCGTTGGTGGAGTGGCTATTCTGGTCTTTATCCTCATGGGTCCTTTAGGAACAAACAAAGGCAGCAGTGGAGCCCAACACTGCTTTGAGAACTTCACCCAGGATGAGTGGAACAAACGCCTGAAGGTGTACACCATACTGAGCCTGATCTTTGGCTCCCTGCTGCCCTCCATGATCATCCTGGTGTGTTACCCGATGGCTGCAAAACGCATCTCCATGATACGGACTAAAACGGCTCAAAAAGCTGTGAGGGTCATTTACACCATCCTGGCTATCACACTGGTCTGCTTCCTGCCCAATCATGTGGTCTACCTGCTGCACTACCTTGATCGCAGAGGCGGCAAGGGCTGCTCCGTCTTCTACGACGCGCGCCGGGTCACCATGGCGCTCATCAATCTTAACACATGTTTAGATCCAATCCTGTACTACGTCACCACCAACCACTTCAAATGGAAGTGCCTGAAGATGTCCTGGCTGTGGGGAACGGTCACCAGGAGCAGGGGAGTTTATACCATTGCAGTGAACTGAGGACAACGATATGCACGGACTGTAAATATGATTGTAAATATGTTCTAGGTTCATTAATATGTGATTGCAGCATTGCCAAATTAAAGGTTTCTATAAAAGTGTTTATTCAAAATGTTTTTACACCCTCAAAATAAAGGTATAAATCAATTTAAGTGGCATTTGTCTATAAATGAGTCCGTCAATGTCATCAAAAAAAAAAATAAAATGGATCGGTAATGTCAGGAGCTGGTTGAAGATCACTGTCCCAACATTAAAAGGATGTTTAAATGTGAACATTCCTTTTTCGGTGCTGAGAAATACACCTAATCATTTTTAAAGTGAATTTTCCAGAAAATGTCCATAATTTTGGGCTAAAGTTACTTTAGCACAGCCCTGATGGAAGTCCCTTTTTCAGTAAAGTCGACAGAAAGCTCCCCAGGTCTTCATCCTGAAATAAAAGCATTGTAGTTAAAATCACAACAATAATAATAATAATAATAATAATAGCATAATAATAATAATGATAATAGTTTTTCTTCAAAAAATACACCCCTTCATTAAGTGAGAAGAATATATCTGGGCTTTCCAACATTTTTACCTTTAAAATTATGCAGTAACACCTTGACACACCTCCGTACGCTTTGCTTTAAATGCAAATATATATTTTTTTGTTTATAAAGAATGGACTTCCACATTAATGCTGTAACTCTATGTGGCAAGTGGCTACATGAATGCCAACATGTACTGTGACATACTGAAGCAGAGCATGATCAGAAACTGGGCCGCAGGGCAGTATTCCAACACGATAACGACCCCAAACACACCTCCAAGACAACCACTGCCTTGCTAAAGAAACTGAGGGTAAAGGTAATGGACTGGACAAGCATGTCTCCAGAACTAAACCCTATTGAGCATCTGTGGGGCATCCTCAAACAGAAGGTGGAGGGGCGCAAGGTTTCTAACTCCATGATGTCGTCATGGAGGAGTGGAAGAGGATTCCAGTGGCAACCTGTGAAGCTCTAGTGAACTCCATGCCCAAGAGAGTTAAGGCAGTGTTGGAAAGTAATGGTGGCCACACAAAATATTGACACTCTGGGCACAATTTGGACATTTTCACTAGGGGTGTACTCACTTTTGTTGCCAGCGGTTTAGACATTAATGGCTGTGTGTTGAGTTATTTTTAGGGGACAGCAAATTTACACGGTTATACAAGCTGTACACTGACTACTTTGCATTGTGTCAAAGTGTCAAATCTTCAGTGTTGTCCCATGAAAAGATATAATAAAATATTTACAAAAATGTGAGGGGTGTACTCACTTTTGTGAGATACTGTATACTAGGGGTTGATGCATATTCTTTCCAACTGGTAGATGTTTTATTTACTTAGTATAAAAACAAACAAACAAAACAAACAAAAACTGTGTACTGAGGAGAACTTCTATACGTCAACCCCCAAACCAAACTGTGTTTTCTAAAGGTCAGAATGTGACTGAATATAGTAGAGAACTGACGGGATGCCGGAGTTTACATTATAAGGCATTCAATGGGCCTAGAAAATTCTATTTTAAATCCAGTAATTTCTGTGACCATTAACCCATTATCCACACCGTTTAACACAACAAGAACACTGTAAAATATAACAAAGTTCTGGTTTTTACCCCCTGTATCTGCGCTCAAATACCCTCATCACTGAAGAGGAGAGAAAAATTGTTTCCATCAGCTTTTTTTGGTTCAAGTGAATCAAGAGCAAAGCACACCTTTAAGGGGAAGTTTCAATTTACTGTTATCGTCTCATGTTTGTGCCCCAGACTTAATGATGATAATAATAATAATAATGTATGAAAACCTAACAACAGGCACTGGGGGAAAAAAAAAACAGCTGACAAGCTCATGATGTGACTCTAAATCTTATTCAAACTGCATTTAGTTGTTGGATATTAAAATGTTATGCATGTTTATGCAAAATACATTTTTCATGAAGCAGATTTGGATTTGAGATTTTTTTAAGCAAAAAAAAAATACTTGAACATTTTTAATACACAAAATTATAAAATAAGTCATGGTTGCCATAGTTGTTTTATTGCCATTTATCAACAACTCTTCTAATTAATTCCAGACAAACTTGTTGGGTTGGATTTTATTTGTATGTGGAACTGTCTCTGATGAACATTCACACTAAAAGTAGTTTTATTAGTTTGAGATGATTTTTAATATAATAGTCAATACAAAACTGGCCTCAGTCATGTTTTTTAGGAGTAACACTGAGATGTAAAAGGGTTGGAGACTGATGTATGTGCAGAAGAATTACTTCAATATAGATTAAATCCTACTGTGGAACCAAATTTCACTGAGTTATAGAAAGTGGAAATTTGAATAATCACATTTATTGAGTAAATATATAAACATGAAAATACAAACCAAAATTGCCCCGAGGTGTAGTTTCTCAGTCCTATAAAACATTTGCATAATTCAGGATTACAAAAATGTGACCCATGCTGGCAAAATGAGTCACTTTGAGGAAATTATCAAAACTGAGGCAATGTTTTTCCATATCCTGTATTGAAAGACCTTCAAAATGATATTTAATTTGTAGGAAGTGTGCAAAAATTGACCCGGAAAAAGACGATTTGTTTATATTTTGGCTAGGTTTAAAACTCACGTTCGATTGGTCAGGAGTTAGGTCTTCCGCAAAAACATATGTATTTTTAGAAAGTACGATTTCTAAGCTTTCCATTGATACCACGCACTCATGTTTTTTTTCCCCGGGACTTGCCGCTAGCAAACAAAGAGAGTCATGATTTATGACTTCTGCCTGCAGCTCGTAATGCTACGGTGCGCATTCTGACTCATTTTGCCAGCACGGGTCACAAATTTGATGTTTACTCATGGACCTGATTTTGTTGATATTCATAGGGGAAAATTATCCATAAATCAGCAACTGAAATGTCACCTGTTTTTGCTGTTGCCTCGGCCAAGGAGTTAATGTTTTTGCCAGAGTTTGTCTTTTAGCAGGATTACACAAAAACCACTGGACGGATTTTGATGAAATCTTCACCAGAGCCAGCCCTTGAGCTACAGATGAACCCATTTAATTTTGGAGGTGATCTATGAGCACATACCTCTGTCAAAGTCTTGTCTCGCAATGTACGGACGGATGGAAGGACAGATAGACAGCAGTGTGGACAGAGGGACGGCTGGAGCCTTGGTGGCTGTCTGAGTGCCCTCTAGTTGAACAATGGTATACCATTATTGTACCTTTATTTTTCATTATGACACCTGCAGTTTTCCCTACAGTGAAACAAATCTTTCCAATTTATAAAATCAGCTTTCTGTTCTTTTTTAAATGTTATTTTTAGCCATGAGATAAATGGTTTTTTTTTTAAGTACAGTAGTGTGAAAAAGTGTTTACCCCTTCCTGATTTCTCTTTTTTCTGTATGTTTGTCACACTTAAATGTTTCAGATCATTAAACAAAATTAAATATTAGACAACGATAACACAAGTAAACACAAACAGTTTTTAAATGAAGGTGTTTATTATTAAGGGTAAAAAAAAAAAAATCCAAACCTACATGGTCCTGTGTGAAAAACTGATTAACCCCCCTGTTAAAACATAAATTAACTATGGTTTATCACATCTTTGGAAAGCTGAGTTCAATTTCTCTATCCACAGCAAGGCCTGATTACTGCCACAGCTGTTCTCAATCAAGAAATCACTTAAATAGGGCCTGCCTGACAAAGTGAAGTAGACCAAAAGATCCTCAAAAGCTGGACATCATGCTGCGATCCAAAGAAATTCAGGAACAAATGAGAAACAAAGTAATTGAGATCTATCAGTCTGGAAAAGGTAAAGCCACTTCTAAAACTTTGGGACTCCAGCGAACCACAGTGAGAGCCATTATCCACAAATGGCGAAAACATGGAACAGTGGTGAACCTTCCCAGGAGTGGCCAGCCGACCAAGAGCGCAGCGACAACTCATCCAAGAGGTCACAAAAGACCCCACAACAACATCCAAAGAACTGCAGGCCTCACTTGCCTCTGTTAAGGTCAGTGTTCATGACTCCACCATAAGAAAGAGACTGGACAAAAATGGCCTGCATGGCAGAGTTCCAAGACAAAAACCACTGCTGAGCAAAAAGAACATAAAGGCTCGTCTCAGTTTTGCCAGAAAACATCTGATCCCCAAGACTTTTGGGAAAATTCTCTGTGGACTGATGAGACAAAAGCTGAACTTTTTGGAAGGTGTGTGTCCCATTACATCTGGCGTCAAAGTAACACAGCATTTCAGAAAAGGAACATCATACCAACAGTAAAATATGGTGGTGGTAGTGTGATGGTCTGGGGCTGTTTTGCTGCTTCAGGACCTGGAAGACTTGCTGTGGTAAATGGAACCATGAATTCTGCTGTCTATCAAAAAATCCTGAAGGAGAATGTCCGGCTTGTGACCTCAAGCTGAAGCGCACTTGGGTTCTGCAGCAGGACAATGATACAAAACACACCAGCAAGTCCACCTCTGAATGGCTTAAGAAAAACAAAATGAAGACTTTGGAGTGGCCTAGTCAAAGTCCTGGCCTGAATCCAATTGAGATGCTGTGGCATGACCTTAAAAAGGCGGTTCACGCTCAAAAACCCTCCAATGTGGCTGAATTACAACAATTCTGCAAAGACGATTTTTTTTTTTTTTTTTTTTTTGCTGGTCATTAACATCTGTTTGTTCTCTCCCATAGATTGAGTCCCCATCGTGCTGTTTGCTCTCTACATATCTGTTCTTTTCCTCTTCTCTATCCCCTCACCCCCCAGCCAGTCACAGCAGATGACTGCCCCTCCCTGAGCCTGGTTCTGCTGGAGGTTTCTTCCTGTTAAAAGGGAGTTTTTCCTCTCCACCGTCTCCAAGCGCTTGCCCACAGGGGATTACCTGATTGCTGGGGTCTTTCTGCAATTGTGGGGGTTTCCCTTCAGTTGAAAGTGCTATGAGATGACTGTTGTTGTGAAATGGTGCTATATAAATAAAGTTGAATTGAATTGAATTGAACTGAATGAATGGGCCAAAATTCCTCCACAGCACTGTAATAGACTCATTGCCAGTTATCGCAAACGCTTGATTGCAGTTGTTGCTGCTAAGGGTGGCCCTACCAGTTATTAGGTTTAGGGGGCAATCACTTTTTCACACAGGGCCATTTAGCTTTGGATTTTTTTTCCCTTAATAATTAACACCTTCATTTAAAAACTTCATTTTGTGTTTACTTGTGTTATCTTTGTCTAATATTTAAATTTGTTTGATCTTAAACATTTAAGTGTGACAAATGTACAAAAAAAAGAGAAATCAGGAAGGCGGCAAACACTTTTTCACACCACTGTAACTTACACATAAAAGTTATATATTCCCCACTTAAACTTCAAAATGTTATTTTTCCAACAGTGTCCTTGATTGTATCTCTAATAATAATCTCCCAAATTGATGTGTTTACTAGTAACCAAAGCCTCAAATTAGGGCTGCACAATTAACGGAATCACAACTTGATGTTTAATCATTGCAATTATATAATCTGACAAAATGCTACAAGGTCAATTTAATTATTATAAAATGAATTTTGTAAACAGTACTGTTCCAACTTATGTTTTTGTATTTCTTTATGCAAATTAGTCATTTTCATTTCATGATATTTCAAGATCAGTTTACTCTGCATTTTCCTTGATAACAAAGCAAGTAGATTCACAAAACCACCCATATAAACAGCATTAAATATCCATAATCAAAATCGCACCACAAATCACAATATCTGGGCCATAATCCCAAGTGCACATTTTTTTAATCACGCAACCCTTCCTCAATTACTCAAAAGCTACAGTATATACATGATTTGATCTCATTTAAAATCAAATCTGTGCAACTTTTTGATGGAAAATAAGATGGATAAGATACGCTGATCAGAACAGGCATCAGAACATCTTTGTTTTTAATCTTCTTGTTCTCTGCACATTGCACTCAACACACGCACCCACAGAAACCTCTCCTTCAATTGCACAACGGCTGAGTACAGCAGGCATTTTTCCCCACCCTCTGCTTTCACTTTATTCTTACTTTCAAGGCTCCTATTGTTGAATTGTCCACCCACGTTTGTTTTCTACAACCCTTTGCTATTGGGTCTGTGGGGAATCTACAAAAGGTTCAGCTGCAATCCCCACTTGGTGCGGTTCGACTCAGTTCAAGACGCCACAGACTGTACGCATGCCATGCACGGCTAAGGATCTAGGTCAGGAAACAGTGGTTTTTATTTTGAACCATTATCAGTGTCAGTGCGTGCATCGTGGTGCAGACTGATATATCCTCCTCTGCACATGTGCTTCTTTTATACTGTACATTAAAAATTTTGTTGAATCAGAAAAAAAACAAAAAAAAAACAGAAGCTCTATCTGGATGAAAATGTGTGAATCCAAAACAAACCATTAAGTCCCAATCTGGGCTACAAATGAAAAGATTTTTTGCACAAGAAATAACTGCAATTATACATTACCTGTTAATTTTTTGGTTTTTGAAAATGTGGTCATTTTGCTCCAAGTGTTTCATACATTTTTAAAAACCCAGCTAGTTAATAGCACCAGTGAAAAGGATGTGCGAAAGGCTTGAAAAGTCACATAAGTGATGGGAAACCGTTTCAAAAAGTTGGAAAACTGAAGAGTTTTTCCATCCCCACCACTACAAACATCAGTGGGGGGGGGGGGCACAAATGCTCTCTCTGTTGGCTTTACACCACTTCATTGTTTTCTTAATAGTTTCTTCATGGGATCTTTATTTTAAACTTTAAAACTCTGCACTTTATCTGCAATGTGAAAATGTGCTGAAATTTTGGTGGAAGCTTTTATCATACTTTTGCACATTTATTATAGTATATCCTACCCAACTTGCACAGACTGCCTGTCTATGTATTGCAAAGTTAAAATTATCCTGCCTTGTAGCAGTCACCATGACAACGTCGTACCTGATAGCTCCAGGAAAGCAGCAGGACCTTGTTGTTTGTGTCTTCAGCAGAGGAGGACACTTTGATAACAATAGACTCCACCATGACAGTTCCATCAGGGAGGTGCTGGATGGTGTAACCTTTTAAAACGCTGATAAAAGAGATCAAATAAAATATGTGCAGCAATAAGGAAGCTAAATTTAGGACTTTTAAAAACTGTTTAAAGCCATTTGCTAAAATTTAAGACCTCAAAAAAAAAGTAAAACAGCAAAAAGCCTGTGATCATATTACAAATAATCTTGTCTATTTATTTAACAGAAGTAAAATTACTGCAAATTTTAGGTAATCCATCCATCCTAAAATAAATTTGCACTTCACCAGCATTGATGCTGCCACAATATAATTAAGGTATTCAAGGAAAATGCCTGAAATCACTTTGTACCTCCATAACCAAAAGTTACAAATTTACAAGGAAAAAGTTTCAAATGACAAGAAAAAAAGTCAGAAATGTATGACAAAACAATCACAAAGTTACAAGAAAAGTCCCAGATTTATGATGAAAACTGTTGCAAATTTACAAAAAAATAAAGACACAAATGTACAAGAAAAAAGTTGCAAATTTACAAGAAATGATTGGCATTTGTTCTATTTAATTCACTTTTCATTGCGTTAAGATGCAAAAACAAATTTTCAAACCTGAATACAAGGATAGCACGCCACAACATGTGTGTGCGTGCGTGCGCACACACACACACACACACAGAGCATCATACTGTATCTGAGGCATTTTTTGATCTTTAAAAAGGAAATTTAAGGAGTAAGTGTGTTTTTCCAAGATCACTGAGGCACTGATTTTTGATAAATAAATGTAAGACTTTATCTGTGGATGCCCAAAACTGATACAAAGACTTACATAATTCTCAGAGATACAGAGTATAAAATATTTCACACATCTTAACAGTGAACAGAAAAGGTTAGAATTCTAACAAAACATGTTAATGCATTGTATAAAGTGTAGGTGATGATTCTACAGGCAAGTCTATGTCCTGGTTATCATTGAAACAGATGGCTAGAAGCTGGGGGAAAAATGCCCACGCCGGCGCCCGGAGATATTAACAAAGAATGCTGCCGAGTACAGAGACATTGGTCCTTTTTACCTTTTCAGGTGTGTGTAGATTCTGTGGAGCGTGTCGGGGTCACTGTGTGGGTCTTGGAGTTGCACGCGGCAGGTGAAGCGTAGCTGATGCTCGTTGAGGCCAAGCTCCTTCAGAGCCTGCTCAGACGACACCAGCTTCAGACTCTGTGCTCACATTAAAAAAAGGCCAAAAAAAAAGGAGAATCATACAATGAATACTAGTAATAACAAAACAACTGCACAGCAAAACAGATAAACTCAATGGCTCGTTAAAGTATCTAAACAAATATAAAACTAATGCACTTAATCAAACCTTCTATGAAATTGTAATACTCAAACACACCATTTGTTATTTAGCCTAAATTCTCTGACATAAATAAGCACAACAAATCAACAGCAAACAGTAATCAGGATTTGTTACACAACAGCTGCAGCAGTTACAAATGTGTTTTAAATAATGCAGAAACCAAAAGTGTTAATAAAAATGACAAACTTACGTTTTCTTTCATGATCAGAGTTCCATGCATGGCACGGGGTTTTTTAGGATCAGGCAGAGGCCCTTTAACAAGATAACAGGTTTATATATTAACTACTGGACAATTATTTACACAAAAAAACAAAAGAGGACAAAACCTTAACAAAAGCAACACAGCTCTTGCTAGAAAGTGTATCTGTGTGTGTTTTTGCATCTCGTAGCATGGAGGGACCCTTCTTTCATTCCCCTAAAAACTGTCTATCAATCAACAACTTAGATGTAAATTAGTCTCTCCAATATGGTCTTGTGCTTAGTTGGAAGATCAATGTGTTAATTTCTTAAAATAATCTTTTATACTCTGTTTTCATAGCACTCCATCTGTGATTATACAAAAATGTGATATTTTAACTGAGCTGTTTCATGGCCACATCATAATAGTAGAGAAATCCAGGTGCAACACGGGCTTGGTAGCTAAGTGTCATTAGAAATAGGGCTGGGAATCACCAACATTTTCCAGAATCGATTCAGTTCCGATTCAGAATGAACTGATTTGATTCAATATCGATTCAGTCAGGGATTTTGCCATTATAATGACTATTTTCCTTGCATATGAAAGAATTTCTTA
Organism: Pholidichthys leucotaenia; assembly: GCA_020510985.1. NCBI lineage: Eukaryota > Metazoa > Chordata > Actinopteri > Cichliformes > Pholidichthyidae > Pholidichthys > Pholidichthys leucotaenia. The sequence continues at coordinate 264,245,142 of CM035843.1, forward strand.
GAGACCCATTGCTGTAAAATGTAAAATAAATATCTGAACATAAGATTTCAGCCACATGAGAGATCTCCTGTAAACCCCTTATAAGTTTCACCTATTATATTAAAAACATCAATCATAGGATTTTGTGAATTGATATCGGACCAGTCAAAGAAAGTCTATTTGAGATCCATTCTTCCATTCTTTTAGCATGGCCCCAAAGACAACTTGCAGTCAGAGGCTAATGATGGATAACAGCCTTCAGGTATTTGATGCAAAAAAAAAATTAGTGCCTACAGAGTTTGATATTTCAATCCAGTACAACTAAATTACATACAACAAAGAAGCTGCAATTCTTGTAATTCCATCCAATCACATTTGATCTGAAGTATTAAAATGATATATGAAATATGCCTAGAAACCTCCTTGCACAAAAAAGGAATAAATAAATTGACAGTGTTAACAGTACAGAAAATGCTAAATTTGCATTTACACATCATAACACTACCAAAGCATAAATGACATTTCAGGCACTTTATAAAGGTGGGACAGATGGCTGACACATGCCATCTACGAGGCAAATGTCAGGGCAGACAGAAATTGAAACCAGGTGGGCAGACGATCTACACTGATGTTACACAACAGAAAATACCTCCAAGAGCCATCTCCCTCTTCAGCAGGTTCAGTGAGATATCCACGGGGACGCTGGGGTTTGTCGTAATAGTCGTCGTCTCCCCGTTAGCAGGCATATAGCAGTCGATGCCTGCCATTTAAAAACAGAAGCATTAACGAGGCTGGAATGTCTGTGACAATTGTGATGTTTATTATATTTTCATCATTACTGATGTGAGGAAGCTGAAAAGCTGCAGCTGCACTCACTGAACTCCTGCTCAATCTTTCCCTTGAGGAACTCCATTTTCACAGCCTCGCCATGCACCAGCAGCATGTTGCGAGGCTCTGCCATGCGAATGAGCTGCATGATACCTTTAGCGTCTGCGTGAGCACTGAAGGACATGTACTCCACCTGCAGCTTCACGTCCAACTGTAAGAATCACAGAAATGTTCTAATGCAGTGACTCTGAGGAGGCTGTTCCTACTTCTGAGCTGAGGTTATTTTAATGTGGAGTTCAAAACTTTGAGCTGTGCATATTTGCTTTATTTTCTGGAACATCAATTTAAGGCAATAATATTCCAAAAGTAAAAAATGTTTGCCACTTTAAGACACTTATGTTCCATTCAAATAAGTCAGATGAGTTACAGACAGCGAGCGCCATGCTAAACTGGCAACTCACTGATTATCTGGTTAGCTTGGCCTAGTTTACCAGAGTAAAACAGGAAGAAAGACCTTGTCAATGATGCAAAAGAGTTTACATGTTAATACTGCAGGTGCTTAATTGCTAAAGTGACTGCCAACAGCACATAAAAAGTTCAACAAAGCTCAACCACATAATACTGCAGTCACACAAACATTTTTCAGACGATGTTGCAAAATCAAAAGGCGCTCATGAGGAGATTCTTTTGAGCTGTAGCGCTGCTAGAAGGATGATGTTTAGATGGAAAAGAATAGGTCATAGTTTTCTTGCTTTATGGAAACTAAGCGCATCACTTCCTCAAGACTGATCTACTTAAAGTAGCATTGATCTGGTCATGTGGCTCACTCACCTCTGAAAATGTTAAACTACTCTGGTATTTACACAACAAATAAAAAGGTTATACAACCCCTGACAAAAAATGATAGACCACTCTGAGAATAATCATTCAACTAGGTTTTAGGGGAAAAAATAATCACAAATGTGACCCTATATTTATTGAACTGCTAAACATCCTGATTGACCTTGAAAAAAGAAGAGAAATTGATATGGTATAATTCAAAAATAAGGAAAGAAATATGGAATGATCAATTGAAGAAGAAAAAAATCATAATCAGTACTTAGTTGTACTTCCTCTGGCTGACAATTTCAATTATTTGAGGCATGGACTTCACTAATAAAAAACAATGTTCTTCTTCAGTCAAGTTTCATTTGTCTTTGCCTTGGGCCAATTTCTTCCATTTCCATCATAAATTTTCATTCTTTTGCGATCCAGACTATTTGCTACTCGCATCACAGAGCTGATATGTCCGTCCCAAAGAAAAGTTTTGATGCTTTTAGCTCTGAAGAGTCATTTTCATCTTGACAAATTATGTCACCAAACCTATTTTTAACTGATGGAATAAGAAAAGTGTCCAAAACTTCAGTGTACACCTGTGCATTTACTGTGCCATCTCGCTTGATTCTTTTACCCGACATGCAGCCCCATATCATCAATGACTGAACATTTGCATGTTTTCTTCAGCCAGTCATCTTTAAATATTTCTTTGAGAAGGCAGGTTTGTCCATTGCAGATCTGCGATTTATCACCGAGCACCACTTTCATCCAACCATCCGTAGTTCACGCCTGCTTCTCTTTAGCCTACTGTAACCTTGCTGTCTTTTGTTTACATGTAAATAATGGTTTACAATGGGTTTTCTATATGTAAATCATATTTCCTTCAGCTGATTAACATTCAAGTAAGCAATAATCCTACTTGAGTTGTAATGTTATGTGGTGCAGTTTCCATTTTGTAGGCCTATTCCTTTGACTTTTCTGTCCTGACAGTTTGATGTCTTCCTTTGTCTACTCGTATGTTCCCCTTTTACAAGCTTTCCATTTTGTTTATACTTGATCTAAACTGGAGAAAACACCAACATGTTTTCCACACGCCATATTGAACTACCTCCGTTGAAGGACTTTTATAATCCTTTCCACTTTATTGACAGCTCTCTTGTTGGGGCTATGTTTCCTGTCAATCAGCCTGGAGCCACAGTTCATTAATGTCTGCAAACACTCTTTAACCGCAGACTAATTTGCCTGTTTACATCTGTGCAGCTATTTGTTTTAGAAATGCAAACTGCAAAACCATTTCATATTTTTTTTCCTCATGATGCAGTGATTCCATGAGCTTTTCCCTTTTACTTGATCTGAAAAATTTATCTCCATTAATTACAGCAATTCTATTTAAGTTTTTAAGATTATGTTTTAAGAAGTCACAATGTTCAACTGTTAAATAAAAACTGTTGTGTCACATCTGTGATTTTTTTCCCTGCAAAATAAAACAGCTGAATGAACATCCTCCAAGAGTGGTGATTCAGTAACTTTTTCCACAGGTTGTAGAAAAGGGAGGAATGGATATTTTATTAACAATGCCCATCCCCAGTAAGGAAAGGCAGTATTCTGAGTAAAATCTTCTTCTTTCAGCTGCTCCCTTTAGGGGTCGCCACAGTGGATCATCTGCCTCCATCTCACCCTATCCCTTGCGTCTTCCTCTGTAACACCAACCCTCTCCATGTCCTCCTTCACTACATCCATGAATCTTCTCTGTGGTCTTCCTCGTCTCCTCCTGCCCGGCAGCTCCATCTTCAACATTATTTGTCCAATATGTCCACTATCCCTCCTCTGCACATGTCCAAACCATCTCAGCCTTGTCTCTGTCTCCAAACCGCTCAACCTGAGCTGTCCCTCTGATATACTCAGTTCTAATCTTGTCCCTCCTAGTCACTCCCAATGAAAATCTAAGCATCTTCATGTCTGTCACCTCCAGCTCCATTTCCTGTCTTTTTGTCAGTGCGGCCATCTCAAACCATACATCATAGCAGGTCTCACTACCATCTTGTAAACCTTCCCTTTCACTCTTACTGCTACGCTTCTGTCACAAATCACCCCGACACTCATCTCCACCCACTCCACCCTGCCTGCACTCCCTTCTTCACTGCTCTTGTGCATTTTCCATTGCTTTGGACAGTTGACCCCAGGTATTTAAACTCATTTACTTTCACTATCTCTTCTCCTTCCATCTTCACCGTTACACCTGCCTCCCTCTCATTCACACTCATGTATTTTGTCTTGCTTCTACTGACTTTCATTCCTCTTCTCTCCAGAGCATCCCTCCACCTCTCCAGGTTCTCTTCCACCTGTTCCCTAATCTCACTACAGATCACAATGTCGTCTGCAAACATCATGGTCCATGGAGACTCCTGCCTGACCTCATCTGTCAGCCTGTCCATCACCACGGCAAACAAGAAGAATTCTGGGTAAAATGACAATGTGAATTTTCAGCTAACATAAATGATCTTAAGTTGAAGAAAATTAAATCTTACTGTTGCTCTTCCTTCCATCTCCAGTTTTCTCTGCCCATTAAGGATTTTATGACCGATTGTCCCTTGTACACAATACCCAGGCATGATAACCTAAAAAACGGGGTTATTTTGAAAGTCTGAAATATAATTAACAAAACAAAAAGACAATGCTCTCCATATTTTTTAGGGAAAATACTCACCATATTCTTTTCATTGCCAGCCCATTTTTTGAATATCTGCAAGGACTGCCCAGCATGCAGCATGCCCGGAGTTGCAAACACCACCTGATGATTGATCATATTATTTCACTTCACTGTTAAATTTTAAGTTACTTTTCTAAAAATGGCCACTTCTGAGAAAAGGAATACTTTACCATAGGTCCTGGATTATCTGCATATGAGCGATCAAATGCCTTGATATGTTTAAATTCAAACATGTTTCTTTGTACAAAGGTTTTTCGAATCTTCTGGTTGGTCCATGTTATGAAAAGCTTGTAGTAATGATTGGCTTTCTCTGTCAACCCAGTGGAGAAGTAGATTGGGGCCTTTAGGTTCATTCTCTCCCTGTTTGTAGAAGAGGTAATTAGAGTGTCTGTCCAATGAGCTACTGACAAACTTAATATACCACCATTATTCTATCAAGCCTAATACACTGAATACAGCTATTTTAGGAAGCTGTCCAGACATATTGAGACCTTTTTTTGTATTGTAATCATGTGTAATTACTCCTCACTGAAGGGACTTTTCATTTAACTGGAAAGTCAGCAATTACAGGACAGAAAAATGGCCTTCCTGTGACATCAGTCAGTCAGAGAACAGACTGTTATTATCTCAATACATCACTGGCTTTACTCATATTTCTAGCAATAAGACATTTGTCCTCACTTTACTAAAAACTATAATGGACACACTGATTAAAACAGGTCTTTTTTTTAAATGAGCTTTACCAAAATGTTTCCAACAAGATGCAGAGTTCCTGTGCTCGCCCTAGGGCAAAAACAGGAATAAGAACCTGCAAAGTTCAGAAGAAAAGAAAAGATTTTAGAAAACATATTTTAATAAAAATTAAAGGAAACTAAAGCTTTCAGTTAAAAACACTACAGTAAAACATCTGGAAATTCCCTTACCTTTCCACCCCTTTCTATGGTTTCATGGACTTTCTTCAAAAAGTCCCTCTCTCTGCATCTCTTTGAATCACGAATGGTGGTGGCATACGTAGACTCCGAGATGAGGATGTCTGGACGGCACTTGTCAATCCATGCAGCGCTACAAACATAACACACATGTATAGAATTGGATTATAGATAAAAAAATAACCTGACCATCAATGATGGGGTAGCTTATTCCGGCCTGATGAAATCACCCCGAGAATGCTCAGATCTCCTAATCTGCGACCCTGACCTTAAGCACAGCCTAAATGCAGACCAACGTGAGGATCACTGTACACAAGTCTGTCAAACACTGGGGCAATTGCCTAGGAGATCTTCTGATCTTTGACCCTGACATTGAGCACAACTTTGATGCAGACCTACCTGATGATCACTGTGCATGAATTTGTTGAGAATTGGGGCAACTGCCTCAAGTCTGTATCCAGGTTGTACATAAGATCAAGGTCAAAGGTCAGGAGATCTGAGCACTTATGGGATTTCAGAAAAATCAATACTCCTCCACCTGTGGATCCTTGTGAGTGAGTTTGGTGGCCATTGGGCCAATTGCCTAGGAGGAGTAGCAATTTTCATGAAATCCCCTAAGTGCCAAGATCTTCTGACCGATGACCTTGAGCACAACCTAGATGCAGACCCACCAGAGGATCATTGTGAGGAAGTCTGGTGAGCATCAAGGCCAATGCCTAGGAGGAGCAGTGATTCCCGTGAAATGTAGATGGACGCTGTGTCACTGGCATTGGCTCCTTTTGGCTTCACCAGAATGAGCTAAAAAACTGAACACACTAGTTGATTTAAAGGTTTTCCCAATTTTACTATTTTACTCAAAGCAATAAAATTAAAGGCATGATTATTTCTTGATAAACGCAGTGGTCCCAGACATGGCAGGTTAGTAGTTATTGGCAGACAAACACCAAAGATGCTCCAATTTCATCACCACTCCCCCCTGTACTATAGACTCATCAGTAGGCCTGTAATGGTAACGGCAACAACGATTAATCATGTGATAAGAAAAAATGACCACGGTAAGTTTTCTGGCCACGATAAGTTGCCGATTACATGTGTGGGTTTTTTTTACATTATCCGCGAACATTTCAGGGGCAGCGCAGCTTTTGTCCACATGCTCCCCATGTGAAGCGAGGTTCAGGCTCTCAGCAGGGACAGCCGGAAAAGGTAAAGCAGACAGCTGAAGAGTTTGCTCACAGTATAAAGTTTGTCCCGACTGAGCCTAAAAGCCTGCTCCGTTTTAAAGGCTTGCTTGCTGTGCTTCGCACAACGAAGCCCTAGTTTTTTCTCCAATTGAAGAAGTCTACTTCAACTAGCTTGGTTACGTTTACGCTACTGTAGGTTCATATGATGCAAGATCAGTGTGGGTGTGACCGTTCTTACCATCAGCCATTTTACAACATATTGGTTGTATGAGAGAGCGCTACCAGGAAAAAACAACTCAAAATAGACGGTAAGGTCCATGAAGTTGAAGTTTTCACTATGTAGTTCTCTACTGTGCTGTCTCTGAGACCGCGCATATTGTAAATAAACGGTGCTTACCGATGACGTAAAGCCACATGCCTCAGTTGTCCATGGCAACGTATAAACAGTGGCCAAAACAATTAAAAAAAAATGTATTTAGGGTATTTTACATATTTTTCCACATTTCTATTCCAGTGTTTAAAGTTGTTCATAAATAAAAGTTCACAGCTCACTGAAAAGTTGTACGTAGACTGTTATCATATCACTGTATCCAGGGCATAAAATTAACTTTGTGATGTCTAGGATAATATTGTTTATCATGATAATTATGAGGAAAATTTATCATCCATTAAAATTTGTTATCTTTACAGGCCTACTCATCAGGTCAGAGAGGCCCAACTCAGAACCAGGAATCAGGGAACCCTGTTTGTATCAGAGCTCTCTCTCTCTCTGGTCAGGTGGCTCTTGGATGAGCTGCTGTGACGTAGACCACACTGTGCCACAGATCCCTGTTCTCTGCCATTCTGGTTGCTTCCCCAATGTTTTTTCCAGTCCATTCTTCTGTCCTTTTTCCAAGTTCTAGGCAGTCTCCCTCTGCCTCTCTTTCGTTCTGTGATTCCCTGGAGGATGTTCTTTTCCAGACTATTGTGTCTAATGGTGTGGCCAAAATACTTCATCTTCCTTCTTCTCATTTGATCCATTAGCAACAGTTCTGTTCTTAGTTGCTCTAGGATCCAGGCATTGGTCTTGTGTAACCTCTATGACACATGCAGCAGACGTCAGTAGGTCCACAATTCAAATGCCTCAATTCTCTTGATGACTTTCCTTGAACACGTCCATGATTCACACCCGTACGTTGCAAGAGCAAAGGCAGTTGCTCTGGCAATGAGCAGCTTGAGACTCTTGCTGACTGCTTTTCTTTTCCATAATTCTTTTTCTTCTTCTTCTTTTAGATTTGATTGGTGGTTGGCAACCAGCTTACAGGTGCATTACCACCACTGACTTGACTATCATCACTGTACATCTTTGTATAAGGAGTTCTTATAAGGAGTTCTGAATAACTCTTTATGTGTGGAAAAAATGATCCGTCCTTGGACTACATGGCTGCTATAAGGCTGTTGTCATATTTTGAATCGTGCTTCTGGCCATGCCTAATCTTTTGTTGACTTCTGGTATGGAGTTTACTTCCGTAGCGATCAAGGATCCTAAATAAATGAAGTTCTTCACCCTTTCGAGCTAGATAGATAGATACATACTTTATTTCAAACAAAAACTCTTCCCCGTTAAGAATAAACTTATCGTCGACTGTCTTGTTCTTGTCCACTACCATGATCTCAGTCTTCTTTGTATCAAAAGGAGCACTTTTTCTTTGCTCAGATGTTGTACATGAGAGTGGATCCATAAGTTCTCCCTTACTCTTGCAGAGCAGTGTTGTCATCTGCATACCTTAACTTGTTAATTATTCTGCCCCTGATCTTAATTCCAGCACTGGTGTTCTCTGTGGTCTCTTTCATGATGCATTCAGAGTAGATATTAAATAGCGCAGGTGACACAATGCAGCCCTGTCATATGCTCTACCATCTCATGCTCTTGAATGGGATAATATGATGGGTGGCCAGGTATTTCACATCTTGTGCCGTTGGGGTGTCAGTGACGGATCTTCATCTGCTGTACTATTTCAACCATAGATGGTACCCTACCAGGTGCTACTTCTCCGGGTCAGAAAGGGCCTGGGAGCAATGGTGACTAAGGGGCAGCTCCACGATCCCCAAAGCTCCTGTCACTCCAAGACGAGGCCTCTCCACTGAATGCAGTTTAACGTCATACCCAGGACACAGTGATATATCAGAGCTAATGTTAACTAATGACTAGACTAAAAGAAAGTTTAGGTTTCACTATGAAGACACTTTTTAGGGAAGTCACTGCGTCCATATGGTAGAGCCATGCATAAGAACCACAACTCATAGACAAATCCATCCATCCATCCATCTTCTACCACTTTTCCGGAGGTCCGGGTCGCGGAGGCAGCAGTTCAAGCAGAGAAGCCCAGACTTCCCTCTCCCCCGCCACCTGCTCCAGCTCTTCAGAGAGGATACCAAGGCGTTCCCAGACCAGCTGGGAGACATAGTCTCTCCACCGAGTCCTGGGTCTGCCCCGGGGTCTCCTCCCAGTGGGACGTGCCTGAAACACCTCAAGTGGGAGGCGCCTCATAGATCGTCAGACAAACTGGACCTGGGTGAAGGGCCAGACTAAGAACGATCCAACAGACTCTCATGACATCTCATGACATTAGAATGGTTTGCATCTTATCTCCAGAATAGAGAACAGTGTGTAAAAGTTCACCAGGATAAATCCTCATTTTTAAACAACCGCATGGGTATCCCACAAGGGTCCATTCTTGGTCCTTTACTTTTCAGCATTTTTATTAATGACTTGCCGTTACACTGCTCAGCTGCAACATGCCAACTTTATGCAGATGATGCAGTTATTTACACAGCTGCCAAGACTCCAGCACAGGCTGCAGATGTACTGTCTACAAGTATGGTTGATGTCCAAGAGTGGCTCCTCAAGAACCATCTATTGCTGAACCTTCAGAAAACAGTCTCAATGTGCTTTTCAATCAAAAAATGTAACCTGCAACATTTTAAAGTTAATATACATGATCATGACATCAGTTTAGCTACAGAATTCAAATACCTTGGCATTGTACTAGATCCTCAACTCAAATTTAATCTTCATATAAAGAAAATTTCAAAAACAGTAAAAAAAAATCTGAACTGCTTTAAATTAATTAGATATTACATACCTTACGAAGCAGCTGCACTGTATATGCATTCTATGGTTTTTTCTCATATATCATACTGTTTGACAGTCTGGGCTCAAGCAGCCCCTTCCACAATAAGACACATAGGTTCATTATATAATCAAACCCTAAAAATCTTGGACAAAAAGCCCATTAGGTGGCATCACTGTAATGTTTTAAAAAAATACAACCTATTGAGTTTTGAGAGCTTCATTGACCTCTGTCTTCTGAAATTAACGTTCAAATGTTTCCATAAATCAGCACCCGAGCCACTTGCTGGTTTCGTCCAAAGACAGGACAGCAGCAGAGCCACCAGGAGTTCTGTTAACAATAACTGTAAAATATTCCACCGCAGAACCACATTTGGACAAACAGCTTTCTCTATAAAGGGCAGTCACATCTGGAACACAATGCCAAATGAAATTAAAATAATAACGGACTTTAAAACATTCACTAAAAATGTTAAAAACTGGCTGAAAAATAAACAAGAATGTACTCATGTATGAATTATTTGTCTGCAAAGTGAGAGTGAATGAAGGGAAGGAATAAATGTGTTTGTTTATAGTGAGTGACGGAGGGAGGAAGGCCTGAAATAGGCAAATGTGAGTTATGTTATATGTGTTAAATGTGAGTCAGGCTGTTATATTTGTGTATTTATAATATTTATAATATTTATGTTAAATGTGAGTCAGGCTGTTATATTTGTGTATTTATAATATTTATAATATTTATAATTGTGTATATATAATTTTTCTGCATTGATGTATGTGGTTATTGTGTATATTTTTTATCTTGATTCTTTTTTCTAAAGCCCATCCAGGGACAAGAGTTGCAAATTAGCTAATAGCTATACACTCTATGTGCAACACATCAGATTGATTGTCTTTGATTAATTGTCTATGTTTATTGCACTGTCCCTGTCAAATAAACTAATCTACTACTACTAATGATAAATTGTATATCAAGGATTCAGTGTACCCTGCCCGGTATGAAGTTACCAGGGCCCCACCCTGGAGCCAGGCCTGGGGGAGGGGCTCGAAGGCTAGCATCTGGTGGCCGGGTTTCCACCCATGGGACCCGGCCGGGCTCAGCCCGAAGGAGTTACATGGGTCCGCCCTCCAGTGGGCTCACCACCTGCAGGAGGGATCATGGGGGTCCGGTGCTATGTGGATTAGGTGGCAGTCAAAGGCGGAGACCTTGGCGGACTGATCCCAAGCTTTCTTTCATAGACAAATCATTTAAATATTTTATTAGCGAGGTTGACTAATTGGAAGTTGTAGCTGATAGGTTAGTATTGAGTATGCTGTTGAAACAAGAGATGACATCTACAGTCATGTGAAAAAATTGGGACACCCCATTCAATATTCAGTTCTTTATTAAGAAATGTTCACATACTGATGTCTAATCTTGTTTTTATTTATCTCTGGAAAAGAAGGTGATTTAATTCCAGGCAAATAACACAAAATTAACCTTGTTTAACTCAGTAAACAAAAGATATCAAGAAAAATGCATATTCTGAGGAAAAAGTTAGGACATCCTACCGCCTAATAGCTAGTGTTACCCCCTTTAGTTGAAATAACTTCAGTGAGACGCTTCTTGTAACCATCTACCAGTCTGACATCGGTCTGAGGAAAGTTTGCTCCACTCCTCAATGCAGAATTACTTCAGCTGTGAGATGTTTGAGGGGTTTCTAGCATGTACAGCCCGTTTCAAGTCACCCCACAGCATCTCAATGGGATTAAGATCTGGGCTTTAACTCGGCTATTCCAGAACTCTCCATTTCTTAGTTTTTAGCCAGTCCTTGGTGGATTTAATGGTTATGTTTTGGGTCATTGTCATGTTGCAGGGTCCAGTTCCACTTCAGCTTTAATTTTTTTTACAGATGGTCTCTTGTGATTCTCAAGCACCCTCTAATACACGGTAGAATTCATGGTGGATTCTATGATGGTGAGCTGGCCAGGTCCTGCTGCAGCAAAACATGCCCAAACCATGACACTTCCACCGCCATGCTTCACAGTTGGTATGAGGTTCTTTTCCTGGAATGCTGTATTTGGTCTATGTCAAACACGTCCTCTGTTCTGGTGTCCAAATAATTCAATTTTAGACTCATCTGTCCAAAGAACATTATTCCAGAAGTCCTGGTCTTTGCCTACATTTTCTCTGGCAAACTTCAGTCTAGCCTTCATGTTGCTCTTAAAGAGTAAAGGTTTCCTCCTTGCACACCTCCTATGCAAGTTAAACTTGTGCAGTCTCTTTCTGATTGTAGAGGCATGTACTTTCACATCAACAGTAGAAAGAGCCTGCTGTAGGTCCCGTGATGACATTTTAGGGTTTTTGGAGACTTAGCATTTTGCAGTCTGCTCTCGGGGTGAACTTGCTTGGATGGCCAGACCTGGGCATGTTGGCAGTTGTTTTGAATGTCCTCCACTTGTAGACTATTTTCCGGACAGTGGAATGGCTGATTTCAAATTCTTTTGAGATCTTTTTAAATCCCTTACCAGACTCATAAGCTACTACAATCTTCTTTCTGAAGGCCTCAGACAGCTTTTTCGATCTCACCATGGTGTTCACTCTCACTTCAACAGTCAGCATACCAAACTAAATGTCTGAGGTTTAAATAGGACAAGCCTTCTTCAAAATGCTGAGTAACTATGTTCTAATCATGTGCACCTGATGTGATACACCCGTGTGTGATTTTAGCCATTTCAAGCGAAAATAAATGTGGGGATGTCCTAATTTATTCCTCACCAGAAATTGCATGTTTTTAGAATTAGTTTATAGAGATATTTAAAGTCTTTTCTTCAGTTTTAATTGTTTAGTTATATTACTTGAATCTCCCAGTATTGTTAAAATTGATATTAAATATCCATATGTCCAGATATGTTAAAAAAAAAAGCACACAGGTTTTCATAGGGTGTCCTAATTTTTTCACATGACTGTATGCTTTGCTATCAACAGTTGTATTGGTGGTGTCATACTGTATTTGCTGCTGTATTTGCTACTCTCCTGCTTTCTGTACAAATGGTAGGTTTGGTGAGATGGGCCATTAACATTTTTAGCAGTTAGCTTAGGAACTGAGCAGAATGTTGGTACTTTGGTCTTTACTGCACTTCACCTGTTTAAGACTTTGCCCAATCAAATAAAGGGTAGATGAATGTTGATGAGCAGGAAAAACAGTGTTTGAAATTGAGGGACAGAGGAGATATTTTAAAAAGCTGGAAATCATTTAACCCTACATCTACAGTATATGTCACTGAGGATGTCAAAAAAATTACATTAATCCCTGGAAATGACAAAAAAGGGACCCTTAATACAAATCACAGCCTTTTCTTACTATGATGGCTGAACCTCACTGACTGAAGATTAAACAAGAAAACAAATTCCAGACTTTAAAGTGATTCCTGAAAACATCCAGTCTTTGCTTTACCTATGAACACAGACTCTGTTGGTTGTTTAAGTGGAAAATCTGCACTATTAGTAATTTATGGTAAAAAAAATAAAATAAATAAAATTACATCATCAATTACTGTAGAGGGAAAAAAAACCCTACAGATAGTGTAAAGTACAGACGTGGACAAAATTGTTGGTACCCCTCTGTTAACGAAAGAAAAACCCACAATGGTCACAGAAATAACTTGAATCTGACAAAAGTGGTAATAAATAAAAAGTCTATGAAAATTAACCAATGAAAATCAGACAATGCTTTTGAATTGTGGTTCAACAGAATTATTTTAAAAAACAAACTCATGAAACAGGCCTGGACAAAAATGATGGTACCCTTAACTTAATATTTTGTTGCACAACCTTTTGAGGCAATCACTGCAATCAAACGATTTCTGTAACTGTCAATGAGACTCTCAGCAGGTATTTTGGCCCACTCCTCATGAGCAAACTGCTCCAGTTGTCTCAGGTTTGAAGGGTGCCTTCTCCAGACGGCATGTTTCAGCTCCTTCCACAGATGTTCAATAGGATTTAGATCAGGGCTCATAGAAGGCCACTTTAGAATAGTCCAATGTTTTGCTCTTAGCCATTCTTGGGTGTTTTTAGCTGTGTGTTTTGGGTCATTATCCTGTTGCAAGACCCATGACCTGCGACTGAGACCAAGCTGTCTGACACTGGGCAGCACATTTCTCTCTAGAATACCTTGATAGTCTTGAGATTTCATTGTACCCTGCACAGATTCAAGACACCCTGTGCCAGATGCAGCAAAGCAGCCCCAGAACATAACAGAACCTCCTCCATGTTTCACAGTAGGGACAGTGTTCTTTTCTTGGTATGCTTCATTTTTGCGTCTGTCAACACAGAGCTGATGTGCCTTGCCAAAAAGTTCCAGTTTTGTCTCGTCTGTCCATAGGACATTCTCCCAGAAGCTTTGTGGCTTGTCAACATGCAATTTGGCAAATTCCAGTCTGGCTTTTTCATGATTTGTTTTCAACAGTGGTGTCCTCCTTGGTCGTCTCCCATGAAGTCCACTTTGGCTCAAACAACGACGGATGGTGCGATCTGACACTGATGTACCTTGACTTTGGAGTTCACCTTGAATGTGTTTAGAGGTTGTTCTGAGCTCTTGTGTTACCATTCGTATTATCCGTCTCTTCCATTTTTCATAAAGTTTCCTCCTGCGGCCACGTCCAGGGAGGTTGGCTACAGTCCCATGGATCTTAAATTTCTGAATAATATGTGCAACTGTAGTCACAGGAACATCAAGCTGCTTGGAGATGGTATTATAGCCTTTACCTTTAACATGCTTGTCTATAATTTTCTTTCTAATCTCCTGAGACAACTCTCTCCTTTGCTTCCTCTGGTCCATGTTTAGTGTGGGACACACCATGTCACCAAACAGCACAGTGACTACTTGTCACCCTTTAAATAGGCCGACCGACTGATTACAAGTTTGTAGACACCTGTGATGTTAATTAGAGGACACATCTTGGTTGAACATGTCCCTATGGTCACATTATTTTTAATCTTTTCTAGGGGTACCATCATTTTTGTCCAGGCCTGTTTCATGAGTTTGTTTTTTAAAGTAATTCTGTTGAACCACAATTCAAAAGCACTGTCTGATTTTCATTGGTTAATTTTCATAGAATTTTTATTTATTACCACTTTTGTCAGATTCAAGTTATTTCTGTGACCATTGTGGGTTTTTCTTTCATTAACAGAGGGGTACCAATAATTTTGTCCACGTCTGTATGTCTTTTACTCTTTCTATTTACTTAACTGTAACGGCTACTTACCCTAAATGTCTGTCTGGTGTCATGTTGTAATCACCCTAAAATCAAAAGACATTATTCAGTTTTTAGTTGTTAAATCCACTGACTGTGATGGAGTCCTGAATTGTTTTCACTCACAGTGTAGACCACGGACTCTGATCCTACTTTGATGTGCACCATAGCAGCTCCCAGCACATGGCCTGCATAGTACGCCTTGATCTCCAGTTCATCGTCCACCTGCAAGCAGCACAACAGAAACAGCTTGATTTGCCATCAAAAGAGAAGAGCAGCTGGCCCAGCAGCAATTACTGCTCGTGTATCTGGGCATATCAAAAACGAAGTCAGGTCTGCACCTGGACAGTTTGGTGGAGGTTCAAAGGAATCACTTTCTTCATGCAGTCCTTGATCATCTGTGAGGTAAAGAAGTTGGTTTCTCCCTTTTTGTCAACGGTGATCTTCCGGAAATCTTCCAATAAAATGGGACAAATGGCCTTGGTGGGGTGGGTCATATAGATGGGTCCGTCATAGCCCACCATCTCACTCATGTAGGGCAGAGCGCCACAGTGGTCTAAGTGGAAATGGCTGAGGACAGAAAACGTGCAAACACAGAAGAACAATTAATAGTTCTGATTATACTGTTGGGACTCATAATGGGTCGATGCTATAACAACCAACCTGATGATCACACAGTCCAAGAAGTCTGTCAGACGCCCATTCTGGGTTATATAAGAAAAGTCTGGGAAACGTCTCTGAAATTATTTAAAAAAAAAAAAAAAAAAAAAAAAAGCTTTATCAAACAGTAAGAAAGCTGAACAATAACAAAAACATATTAGATTTGTGACATACAAGAGCATTTCAGCTCATTCTATTCAAAGAAAACATTTTAGCAGCAAGAAATCAAAGACACAGGAGATACAGGTGGGGAAAAAGTTGATGCATCGTAGTATTGCAATATTTTGTGGTAGTGATACTCATGTATCGCTTGTTTACTGTATTGCTTCCTAGAACCAGTATCGTGAAACTTCAAAAAAATTATTAACTCCTTGCACTCTGGTCAATTTCCCTAAAAACGCCTAAAAATAACGTACCCAAAGTAAATCAAAAGCTGTTCTTCAACCCTTTGCAGCATCTTCATGGGGTTGGTCTCATTTAAAAGAAAACACTTTGAATTTTTTGGCAAAACAGTCATAATCTCTCTAAGTGCTCCTGCCACTGAGTAACAGTCATCTATACATACTGAACTTGAAGAAAATAAATTTCGCCTGGGTGTTTTTTTGGATACAAATGCTTGCAAATAACACACAGCTGTCAGATCCGGGCTAGAAAATGCAACAGAAATGTAGAACCAAGTGTTATCCAGCTGAGGTCAAAATTTTGTAACAATACCACAAAAAGTGAATATATTACACAGCTTTTTTGTCAGGTTGTTCCCAGGCGTTTTTGAACTGTGCCAAATTGTGCCAAATGGCACAGTTTGGAAAAACGTCTGTAACTTTTGAATGATTCAATATAGAAGCTTGATCTTGGGCTCTAATGAAAGGTGACACTCAGGGCTCTGTGTGTGTGTGTGTGTGTGTGTGTGTTGTTTATTCATTCATGAATGAATGAATGAACAAACAAGCCCCCACACACAAAGAAGCATGCCACGTAAAAAATGTGTGGCTTTTTTTTTACAAGAAAAAATAACCTACAGTGCACTAAAAATTATACTAAAATATCTGTAATGTACAGGATAACAACTCCCCCCCCCCCCCCGCTACAGAGGACGGACATCATCCATCGCTACATGACAAACAGCGGGGACGGTGCGCCGCAGTCTACTACGCACAGTTGTACTAAAATATCTGCAATATATCTGCAATCCGCTCCAGAAGAGTAGCCGGGGGGGGGGGGGGGGGGGGGAGTTCCGGTCCGGACGCGGCGCACGGACCGGTCCGTCATATGGTGATGACGCACAGTTGTAATTTACCCATCGGTCAAAAGTCATTTTGATTACAATTTTCAGGGATAAAGATTAATTTAGCTTATAACACTTACCTGTCCAAAACAGCAGTGTCGCTGGCGAACTTCCCTTCTTCATTGTCAGACGAACATGACGCTGGTCCGCTTGTTACGACTCATGGTTCTGGTCACGCGACCCGGTCAAACCATGATTCCATTATTGCGGTTTTGCGCTTCCATGATTGAGGTTTTGGCGAACGATTTTTCAAAACAAATAAGAACAGTAGTAAGAAAAAAAGACTGGCGAACGCATGTGTGTCACCCAGCGGCTTACACAAAACAGATTTTACGCACGGGACGCACGCTTTCGAACTTCTCTGCTTCAATTGGCTCGCTGTATTCGCAGCCGTTGGTAGGCGGGTCCTTCTTGCTAGGTTTTCACTCATTGGTTCTCCAAGGTTTCAGAAACCCAATTCAAGGCTCTTATTAGTTGAATGAGAGGTCAATCAAATCTAAACCAATCAAAGCACTCCTTTGGCTTTCTGTTCGCGGCTGTGTCTGTAGTGGAAGAACGGAAATGCAGCTTTTTTTTTTTTCAGTGCGCCCTAGGACGCAGAGACGTGACCACCTGCGGTATCCCGGAGTGCAAGAGGTTAATAAATGTTATAAATACAAACTTAACTATTTAGGTACCAGAGTAACAAAACCGTTTGAATAAATACAAACTTAACTATTTAGGTACCAGAGTAACAAAACCGTTTGACTTTTCAGTTGCTTAGATGTGCTAGCGGTGGGACCAAAGAATGATTCAGCATAGTACTGCGATACTTGACATTCGCGATGATGCACCAATCTCTAAGTACACGTACCAATCTTTTCTTAATTGTATATACACACGTGGACAAAATTGTTGGTACCCCTCTGTTAATGAAAGAAAAACCTACAATGGTCACAGAAATAACTTGAATCTGACAAAAGTGGTAATAAATAAAAATTCTATGAAAATTAACCAATGAAAATTAGACAATGCTTTTGAATTGTAGTTCAACAGAATTACTTTAAAAAAACAAACTCATGAAACAGGCCTGGACAAAAATGATGGTACCCTAGAAAAGATTAAAAATAATGTGACCATAGGGACATGTTCAACCAAGATGTGTCCTCTAATTAACATCACAGGTGTCTACAAACTTGTAATCAGTCAGTCGGCCTATTTAAAGGGTGACAAGTAGTCACTGTGCTGTTTGGTGACAGGGTGTGTACCACACTAAACATGGACCAGAGGAAGCAAAGGAGAGAGTTGTCTCAGGAGATTAGAAAGAAAATTATAGACAAGCGTGTTAAAGGTAAAGGCTATAAGACCATCTCCAAGCAGCTTGATGTTCCTGTGACTACAGTTGCACATATTATTCAGAAATTTAAGATCCACGGGACTGTAGCCAACCTCCCTGGACGTGGCCGCAGGAGGAAACTTTATGAAAAATGGAAGAGACGGATAATATGAATGGTAACAAAAGAGCCCAGAACAACCTCTAAACACATTCAAGGTGAACTCCAAGGTCAAGGTACATCAGTGTCAGATCGTACCATCCGTCATTGTTTGAGCCAAAGTGGACTTCATGGGAGACGACCAAGGAGGACACCACTGTTGAAAACAAATCATAAAAAAGACAGACTGGAATTTGCCAAACTGCATGCTGACAAACCACAAAGCTTCTGGGAGAATGTCCTATGGACAGACGAGACAAAACTGGAACTTTTTGGCAAGGCACATCAGCTCTATGTTGACAGACGCAAAAATGAAGCATACCAAGAAAAGAACACTGTCCCTACTGTGAAACATGGAGGAGGTTCTGTTATGTTCTGGGGCTGCTTTGCTGCATCTGGCACAGGGTGTCCTGAATCCGTGCAGGGTACAATGAAATCTCAAGACTATCAAGGTATTCTAGAGAGAAATGTGCTGCCCAGTGTCAGACAGCTTGGTCTCAGTCGCAGGTCATGGGTCTTGCAACAGGATAATGACCCAAAACACACAGCTTAAAACACCCAAGAATGGCTAAGAGCGAAACATTGGACTATTCTAAAGTGGCCTTCTATGAGCCCTGATCTAAATCCTATTGAACATCTGTGGAAGGAGCTGAAACATGCCATCTGGAGAAGACACCCTTCAAACTTGAGACAACTGGAGCAGTTTGCTCATGAGGAGTGGGCCAAAATACCTGCTGACAGGTGCAGAAGTCTCATTGACAGTTACAGAAATTGTTTGATTGCACTGATTGCCTCAAAAGGTTGTGCAACAAAATATTAAGGGTACCATCATTTTTGTCCAGGCCTGTTTCATGAGTTTGTTTTTTAAAATAATTCTGCTGAACCACAATTCAAAAGCATTGCCTGATTTTCATTGGTTAATTTTCATAGAATTTTTATTTATTACCACTTTTGTCAGATTCAAGTTATTTCTGTGACCATTGTGAGTTTTTCTTTCATTAACAGGAGTACCAACAATTTTGCCCACGTGTGTATAACATATAGTACTGCAATACTTATGGAATCGTAGTATTGTGATGGTATTGCATCATGACCCAAGAATCACAGTATGTATTATATTGTGAGGTCCCTCGCAATTTCCACCCCCATTAGGAGCGTTATTAAACATTAAAATTCAATAGAGCTCTGTGTTGGGGGTTCAAAACTGTTGGAACACCAACACTTTTTCACAATAATCCCTGCTAATCTTTGTGTCCATTAATCTTGGATAAACTCAATTGTGGCAACATCTTCATTATCTTTTTCTCAACAATCCGGCTTTCTTATTCTTATATTAATTATATAATTCAGAACATATCTGGCATCCTTGCAATACATTTGGTATTCACTCCTCATACATAGTGACTTTTTTTGGGGGGTGGGGGGTACTTAATTTCAGACCATTTATTCCATTCATGCTGTCTATGTAGAAAACACTGGGAATCTAATTTCTGTCATACACACTTAACACTACCAAAAACTTTATCCCCTCTGTAGAGCACACAGTAGGACTATCCTACTATATTTAAAATGTTTTTCTCAAAAAACTGCAATCTTTGCCACCACGTAAATCTTTTTGTCTTATATATTTGAAAATTTGTAAATGCATATTTGGGACTTTTTGGATCAATCTTGTGACTTTACTATCAACTTGCTACTCTTCATGTAAATTAGTAAGAGTTTTCTCCCTAAAGGTAAATTCGGAACTTACTTTTAATAAAATTAAGTAGTTTGGGTGCCAAGTGAATATCTGAATACTAGGAATGAATGTGAATCTTACTGGCTTGCCATTACCAGTCGCCAAGGTGAATATCTGCCGATATATGGGTGATATCCTACTGAATACCAAACCTGTAAACTGAACACCAGTGTCATCAACAAATATCCAGACAATCAAATATTTGGTTAACGCCCCAGAGTTTAGAGGAAACAATATTTGTCAGAATATTTACACTGGCACGCCTCAATGTGATGATTAAAGACAACCAAAATATATATTTTTTTAAATATCTCTGACCTGCCATTTTCAGTTAAAATCATGTATGGGCTTAATTGGTGTCTCCAGGTCTTGTTTTCCTCAAAATTGTTAGACAGGGCAGAATTTAAACAATTTACTATTAAAGCATTTCCTTTCAAAAACGCAGTTTCACTCACATCATCATTGTATCCCATATGCATCCCACAGTCCAGCATGATGTTCTTGCCTCCGATGGAGACCAGGATGCAGCTGCGACCGACATCCTGTCCAGCACCTTGGAGAGGGAACGTACATAAAGATTAGCATAAAGTCAACAAATATCAAAAACTATAATGGCTTTATACAGCTATAACTTCATAAATATTAAAGCTTTATACAGAGTTCTACACAACACCGGAAGTTAAAACACATAGTTAATAAAGTTACATTCATTTTTCACACTTAAAAGTACATTAAAATTGTCCAGCTAACTTTCAAACGTGATGTTGACGGAACTAGCCTAGCAGGCGCTAGCTAGCGTCTGTACTCACCCAGCGGTGTTACTTTGATTTCAGGCATGATTTCTCATTAGAGCGGCGTGCTTTATATGAGTGAGACTGGTTTAAATTGAACCTCGCTACCAACCTATAAACAACCAGAGGATTAAACGGGAATCTTTATTGTCTTTAACTTGTAAACATGCGGCTAATTTTTATGTACAACGTTCTGCAGAATCTCAAGTTGCATGGGGTAAATGTTGTACTTCCGACCGCCACTTTCAAAATAAACTGTAATAAGCGCAACAAAGTTGGAGTCTCCGTAAACTGTGTTCAAGCCATAAAACAGGGTGTAATCTTTACTC
Organism: Pholidichthys leucotaenia; assembly: GCA_020510985.1. NCBI lineage: Eukaryota > Metazoa > Chordata > Actinopteri > Cichliformes > Pholidichthyidae > Pholidichthys > Pholidichthys leucotaenia. The sequence goes on from CM035843.1 coordinate 264,266,207, forward strand.
TCCCTCGACAGTTAAAAGCCACTCAGCCCTTTCATTAGCTAAAGTATCAGAATTAGGAACAAGTAAATTTACTCTTCCCTCCTGTATACTTTTATGATTTTTTTTGTACTTATATGTTGCATTTTCGTCTAAATTTGCAAATTGTTACGTGTAAGACTAGCATTTTCTAGTAAATTTGTAATTTTTTTCTCGCAAATTTGCAACTCTTTCACGTAAACATGTTTTTTTTCTTGCAAATTTGTGGCATTTTATTATAAATGTTAAACCTTTTGACCTAAAAAAAAAAATGCTACTTTTCACACAAATTTACTAGCCTTTCGTTCTCAAATATTTGTGTATGTTTGGTATATTTATACTTAATACTATCCTTAAAAATCTTAAATCAGTGCTTTTAATTTGAAAGATTTGCGAAAACATCCTGTTCATTCTGCGTCTGCGCAGTACGCAGTAGGAATAGATTAAAGCTGGAGTGACTTATCGTGTTACGAGGAAGAGAAATGTACAATTTTTCTTTCAGGTTTATTTTTCTCTGAAAGGTAATATATCATTCTTTCATTCATTTTACCCTCAGTTATGACATCTGTTGTTTCCAGGTTGAGTGTGATCGCTAATCCTGTATTCTCATTCATGAATTTGTTCCCTTTGGTTCGACAGCACTGCCTCGTAGAAAATCATGGCTGATGCTAGCACTTCAGTAGACCAGAAGTTCTCCTTACTGGAGGTGCTGGACACCTATAAACTGTGCCTGTCGGAAAGTAAAGAAGTCTACCTTAAACACTACGTGGCTGGTTGGCGGGGTCTTGTAAAGTAAGTGATTTGGGATGAATTTATTTATGTCACGTATTTATCGTCTCCCTTCATGTTCGTGTAATCAAAGCTTCTTCTGATGTACTGCACGTGGCAGGCTTTGCTAGAAAAAGCTGTGCCTGAACTGGCATTCTAACAAATACAAAATGTTAAGAGAGCATTTTTTTTTCCCAGGACAGTGCAAGTTGATGAACACTGATATCAATCAATGTAAACTTGACAGATTGTAGCCGGTGGCTAATTTCCATCTGTTGTGCGTGGGTTATATTGGCACATATCACTGCCATGGTTGCTAATTTCACCCTCAGATTTAATTTTTTTCTGACAACATGCTGACTGTGAGCAGAAAGCACCTTCCACTGGTGACCGTCACAACTTTTAACAAGGCACTGAATTTATCCCCCCTTTGGAATGTTTTTTTTAAAAAAATATCCTGGAAATTGACATTGATTCATATCTGGTCCTTGTTCTGTTACCATCTTTCCTTTAGTCAAAATCTGTAAATAACTTTTTGAATTATGCTCTTAACACACACACACTCCCTGACAAACACATGAACACGGGTGACCACAGTCTCCTTGGTGGTGGTACAGTGCATCCAGAACGTATTCACAGCGCTTCACTTTTTCCACATTTTATGTTACAGCCTTATTCCAAAATGGATCAAATTCATTTTTCCTCAATTCTACACACAATATGCCATAATAACAGAGTTGTTTTTTTTAAAATTATTTTTGCAAATTTATTAAAAATAAAAAAACTAAGAAATCACATGTACATAAATATTCACAGCCTTTGCCCTGAAGCTCAAAATTGAGCTCAGGTGCATCCTGTTTCCACTGATCATCCTTGAGATGTTTCTACAGCTCAATTGGGAGTCCACCTGTGGTAAATTCAGTTGATTGGACATGATTTAGAAAGGCACACACCTGTCTATTATATAAGGTCCCACAGTTGACGGTGTATGTCAGAGCACAGACCAAGAATGAAGTCAAGAGAATTGTCTGTAGACCTCCGAGACAGGATTGTCTTGAGGCACAAATCTGGGGAAGGGTATAGAAAAGTTTCTGCTGTTTTGAAGGCCCCAAAAGGCACAGTGGCCTCTCTACCTAGAGCTGGCCGGCCGTTTAAACTGAGCGATTGGGGGAGAAGGGTCTTAGTCAGGGAGGTGACCAAGAAGCCAATGGTCACTCTGTCAGAGCTCCAGTATTGCTCTGTGGAGAGAGGAGAACCTTCCAGAAGGACAGTCATCTCTGCAGCAATCCACCAAGCACACCTGTATGGTAGAGTGACCAGATGAAAGCCACTCCTTAGTAAAAGGCACATGGCAGCCCACCTGGAGTTTGTCAAAAGGCACCTGAATGGCTCTGAGACCATGAGAAACAAAATTCTCTGATCTGATGAAACAAAAATTGAACTCTTTGCTTTGAATGACAGGCATCATGTTTGGAGGAAACCAGGCACTGCTCACCACCAGGCCAATGCCACCCCTACAGTGAAACATGGTGGTGACAACATCAAGTGTGGAGATGCTTTTCAGTGGCAGGAACTCGGAGACTAGTCAGGATAGAGGGAAAGATGAATGCAGCAATGTACAGAGACATCCTGGAGGAAAACCTGCTCCAGAGCGTTCTTGACCTCAGGCTGGGGCGACAGTTCATCTTTCAGCAGGACAACAACCCTCAGCACACAGCCAAGATATCAAAGGAGTGGCTTCAGGACAACTCTGTGAATCTCCTTGAGTGGCCCAGCCAGAGCCCAGACTTGAATCCAATTGAAAATCACTGGAGAGATCTGAAAATGGCTGTGCATCGACGCTTCCCCCTCCAACCTGTTGGAGCTTGAGAGGTGCTGCAAAGAGCAATGGGCAAAACTGCTCAAAGATAGGTGTGCCAAGCTTGTGGCATCATATTCAACAAGACTTGAGGCTGTAATTGCTGCCAAAGGTGCATCAACAAAGTATTGAGCAAAGGCTGTGAATACTTATGTACATGTGATTTCTTAGTTTTTTATTTTTAATAAATTTGCAAAAATTTCAACTTTTTTCACGTCATTATGGGGTGTTGTGTGTAGAATTTTGAGGGGAAAAATGAATTTAGTCCCTTTTTAGAAAAAGGCTGTAACATAAAATGTGGAGAAAAAAAAAGTGAAGCACTGTGAATACTTTGCGGATGCACTGTAACTAGAACATGCTCAGAAAGCACATACTGTGCATGCAGTCCTTCCACAAAATCTGTACACACATGGATCCTTACTTCTGATATACGCCTTATTAGAATGAATAAATAACCAGAAGAGCAAAGTAAACTAAATTATATTTTAAGAAGGTATTTAATTTTGAATAAAGCATTGTTAGGAACATTAAACACAAGTGTAAATCGGTTGCTATGAACAAGCTAATAAACTACCACGTGTTTGAGTTTGTAATACAATAATCAAATATTTTGTCTATGTACTCGATTAACAAAGTACATTTTGTGACTATAGTGGGTAGACGGTCAGTAAGGCTGTCCTGCTGGTCTTGTGAGCGAATTGCTGGGATTCCTCACGTGTATTGAACTGTTAGGAGTTGGAATTTAAAGTATGACTTGGCTGATTATCTGACTCTGATCTGTGACGGCAGCCAAAACTTCACCAAGGCATTAACAGCGTTTGTGCAATTTAATTTTTTTTTTTTTTTTTCACCCTAGGTTTTTGAACAGCTTGGGAAGCGTCTTTGGCTTCATCTCAAAGGATGCTGTCAACAAGATCCAAATCCTGGTGAATCATATGAATGGTGAGAATGGCTCTCAGTATGTCACTGTGCAGTCAATGGTCAAATACGAGCTGGAGAATCAACTTGTGGACGTGAACAAGCGAGATGGCCATCCGGAGTCGGGCTGCCGCACTCTGCTGAGGCTCCACCGTGCCCTGAGGTGGCTGGAGCTCTTCTTGGATCATCTCCGCACCAGCGCAGAGGACAGCAAAACGTCTGCCATGTGTGCGGAGGCCTACAATGAGTCACTTGCTCAGCACCACCCGTGGGTGGTCCGAAAGGCTGCGGGCATGGCCTTCATCATGCTTCCTGGGCGCCCTACTTTCTTTGAAGTGATGAATGTTGGGCCCCCAGAGCAAGTCGTAGCCACACTGGAAGAGGCCCTCCCTCTTATATCTGAGGTTTATCAGATCACAGAGGAACTTTATGCCCAACATAACCTGCTTGCTTTGCCATAGAAACAAAATGCTTTTAGCTCTCATGATTAAATGATCAAATATCTGAGACAGCTGTTTCTCCCTTAGTGATTTAAGGGTTGTTGTGTGTGTTGTATATTATAATTTTATTGCATTATAAAAGCACTGCATGTTATCTCAATGTATGTGTGGTACAATTGAAATGTGTAACCATTCGTGTTTAAATTGACTGAATTATCTAGACATTAAAGTTTAAGATCAGATTAAAGCCTAAAGTTTTTAATGGTAACTGGTAAAATCTTCCAGGATTAAGATTAAGGGATAAGGAAATTAATCTTGCTTTTTTGTGGGAATAACCTAATTTTAAAACGATAAGGATGGAACTAATGTGGGTGGAACCAAAGTGCTTTATGGTGGCTCACCAGGGTCCCCCTATACTGTCAGCTTCCTCCTCTTCTCAGAGTAGAACTGGGAAGAGAAAAGCGTGGCTCGTGTCTCTCGCCTGCTGACCCCTTGCATGTTTTTCAGGTTGCTATACGGTGGTAAACCACATAAGAACTAACTGCCAAGGTTAAGTGTGATGTAGCATTAAGGATGTGAGTTTTCTGATAAGATTTAAGGATCATTTTTGACTTTAGAAAGACGTGTGTAAACGAAGCGCTCTCTGGCCTTTGAAGTAACGCCGGAGCTGCACTGCAAGGTTTTAACCGAGTTCACATGGCTTTGGGTTTTAGTCTACAATATTCAAATGCTGATTTATGTATATCTTTTATGAACAAATATTACTGTGTGGGCCCTGAATACTTGTCATGTTGCGTGAGAAGTTGTTTGAATTAATGGAGAAAATAGGGTTCAAGGGAAGAGTTTATTAACACCTAAAGGACCTCTGTTAAACTAAATGTTAAAAGAGGAACTCTTAATTTTATGAGTTTGCCTCATGCAGAACTATTTTGAGTTGATTGTCAGTCCCTGAGAAATGTGTTGTTTCCCATGAATATGGTCAAAAGCAGTAAAATACATTCCATAGGAAGTGCTACTGATTTGGAGCATTAAACAAATGCACTGAGGGTATAGCTGAATGGTTGCACTGCCGTAGTGGAAGAGAATGCACTGTTAAACATTTGAACTTGAATTAACTCCTTTCACAATATGTGATTTATTTGGACATAAAGTGGAGTTTATTTGGTTTGAAGAATGTTGTAACAATGAGAGTGTTGAGCGACACAGCTGTAAAGAAGCTGCTTTTGACATAAAGCGCATGAAATGTGAGATGAAACAGAAGTGATGCAAACACAAATAAGGGAAATTGCTGTAATGTATGTTTTATTGATTTCTAATTAAAGAGCAGAATTGGGACGACAACAGCGTGGTTCATGTGTCTCGCCTGCTGACCCCTTGCATGTGTTTATCAGTGACAGCCATCAAACCCAAATCCATCTGTTTATGGTGGGACTGACAGCTTTGGGGCCCGTAACAGCTACTTTAAATGATTTCATCAATGCTGCATATTATTGTAGACTAGCTGGGTTTCTATTTAAATACTTGAATGACTGTAGCTGGAGTGAGTGGGACACATATTTCTTTACTTGCTGCTACTAAGGGCATTTCCATTTGAAGATGCATTATTCCAAAAGAGGGGTGCAATATTTGGATGATAAATTTATTAGGAAACAAAGGTCAAGGTCTCAAATGTAAGAACTTTTTTTGTCTTTTACCATTTTGCTGTCAAATGAAGCAGGACGTACTGGCTTAAAGGCACCACGTGTAATTTTTAGTAGGGTAGTAGATACTACACAAGGCACATATTTGATTGATAGCAGTGACAACTAGCACCCAAAACTGGGGTTGTGAATTTGGAGGTGAATAACATTTTCTTCTATTTCCAGGTCCTTTGACGGTTGAGGGTCTTTGTCTTTTCACCGATTCAATCATTGCAGAAGCTGCTGCTTCCAGTTTCGGGGTACAGATGGAGGTGTTCACTCACAGCCACTATCCTCTTTCTGTTTTGTCTTTGTAAATACTTAGGTATTTGTATGGAATTTATGAGGGTATCAGTATTGTGAGATATTTTTTTTGTAAAAAATCAAACTGATGTGGGGGGAACAATAAGTGCGTGCTCCCACTGGTGCCGGTGACGTGTTTAATACAAGTTGAAATGGTCCTATGCTCTTCCGTCAGTGGGTGGCATGCACGGTCCGCACTCAAATTGTTCTTTGTTTAGCACGGTTCCATCCTGACGGCTGAAAAAGTTGCATTCAGCTCCGCCCTCAACTGTCTGTGTGTGACAGGAGGGCAGAGTACAGGTTTTACCACAGACAGAGTGAGTCACAGCTCACAAAGCGAGCTGCTGTTTCTCTTTTTATGAAAAGCCCAATCATTTCTATAAAGCAGTATACTGAGGTTAATTTCAGCATGGTACAGTTTGAGGCGGTAAACCCTGGTCAGGCTTGCGTTTTCACTACAAGCTCTGTGGGTGGATGGTGGCAAAATGAAAGTATTCTTATTAAGTTATTACTTTTCATCATGTTGATAACAGACCACAGTTTTATGATTTAGAAAAATGCTTTTCATTTAAATGTTAACATGTTCATGCACCTGTTGTACAGATATCCTATATCAGTGTTTTTTCAACCAGGGTTCCCTGGAACATTCAGGTCTCTGTGGGAAATGTTCTAATTTCACTTCTTAATTGGTCCAAAAAATTGCAAATAATTTGCTGTTGTTTCGCATGGTTTCTCTAAGCAAATTGTTTTATTTTTTTCAGACCAATTAAGAAGTGAAATTAGAACATTTCCCCCAGGGTACCCTGGCTGAAAAACACTGCTGTAGATGTCTTAACATTCTTCTTCTTTCCGATGCTCCCTTTAGGGTCTCAACAGTGGATCATCTGCCTCCATCTCACCCTATCTCTCGCATCTTCCTCTGTAACACCAACCCTCTCCATGTCCTCCTTCACTACATCCATGAATCTTCTCTGTGGTCTTCCTCTTTTCCTCCTACCTGGCAGCTCCGTCTTCAACATCCTTTGTCCAATATATCCACTGTCCCTCCTCTAGATAACGTTTATTATTTGGCTATATTTACCATGTGCTCCTTAGCTGATAATGGCAGTGAAAATGGTTGAATAAACTACAGGCTTGATGGCAGAAAGCTTAAATGTGCCAAACTACCTGAATGTATTTAGACACTAACAATAATGCATCAGATTTATATAGCGCTTTATAAATAGATGCATTATTCATTCACTCCAGACAGACAAGGGTAGTGGCAAGCTACTACTGTAGCCACAGCTGCCCTGGGGCAGGCTGACGGAAATGTGGCTGCCAATCCACGTCCAATGGCCTCTCTCCCACTACCAAACATTTATACACATTCATACCCAGTGTTATGGACACTGGAGGCAAGGTGGGTAAAGTGTCTTGCCTAGGGACACGACAGCAGGCTATCAGGGGAGAGCGGGATTCGAACCGCCAACAATCCAGTTATTGGACGACCCGCTCTACCTCCTGAGCCACTGCCACCCCACTAAAAAGCACAACGTACTGTTATTGTTGATAAATGACTAAAAATCTTTAAATGTTACAGGTTACACTTCCCGGCAGCACAGTGGCGCAGTGGTTAGCACAGTGGCAGCACAGCAAGAAGGTCATGGGATCAATTCCACCCTTGACCATCGTGGGTTCGATCCCACCCCAAGACCATCGGTGACCCTTCTGTGTGGAGTTTGCATGTTCTCCCCGTGTCTGCGTGGGTTTACTCCGGGTACTCCAGTTTCCTCTCACATGCCAAAGACATGCAGGTGAGGTTAACTGGCATCAACTGGGGATTCTAAATTGTCCTTAGGTATGACTGTGAGAGTGAATGGTTGTCTGTCTCTCTGTGTTGGCCCTGCGATGGACTGGCAATCTGTCCAGGGTGTACCCTGCCTCTCGCCCAAAGATGCTGGGATAGGCTCCAGTCCCCCCGTGACCCGAAAAGGATTAAGCGGTAGAAGATGGATGGATGGAGGTTACACTTCCCTTGGCACAGTTTCTTTGCTCTGTTAGATTCTTTGAGTCCTTTAAAAAAAAAATCCAAGACACTGACTCATCTGTATAATGTGAATGTTTTCATTTATTGTCAAAATTAGCCGCAAAATTGTAATGATTTTTTATAATTGATGGCACATTTGTCATATTTATATCCACATATATTCTTTGTTAAATGTAAAGTAAATAAAACCTTGTCAGCAGTGTGCTTTATTACCATGGACTATAAACACTTTTTTAACTTTTCCACTGAATTGGTGAATTATTTAAGGTTTATTTGCTTGATTCAAACATTTTACCCAGAAGACTATTGTCCACTGCTGTCCAGCTGAACTAGCTGTTGTCGTCTTCACTCAACCCTGCTGCTTGAATAAAAAGTTAACCCCATTTGTGGTCCCAAAAACCCCACTGCTCTGTGCTCGCAAATAATCAGTTCTTACAAATATTTTTCTTGTTCTTGACCTTTTTGAAGTTTAATAAGTGGAACAGAAGTGGAGGTCTCCAGCACCTAAAACTGAGCTTCTATAAGAGATCCTTGCCTTAAAAGTATGTAGCCTATAGTGTAGAACATTGTGTATGGGTATACTGTATATGTACATGTATTCTGAGTTAAATCATTCCTGTGCTCTATAGGCAATTTTTTTTGTGTGTGGTTTTAAATATAATCAGTGATTACAGGTAACTAGCCATGAAAAAGCAATACAAAAAAGACCTACAGCACACTAGTTATTCAGACTGACTTTCCCAGATCCAGATCCCCCACATAATGTACAGTAGAAAAGGAGTCCCCTTTATGCTGCATTTACAATAAAAATATCTGTTTTCTTCTTAAGAGCATTCTTCTAAAACCAAACCAAGCAGAAGTTATTTTGAGCAAAGTGGAATTTCTTCCATCCAGCCAGGGTCCATGTCGCAGAGGCAGCAGTCCAAGCAAAGAAGCCCAGACTGCCACCCAGTTCACAAGGCACCATGATCACGCCTGCAGGTGGAGAACCCACTGGAGGGCGGACCCACATGGTTCCCTTGGTTGCACTGGGCCCTTTTTTCGGAGAGATCTATTGGACCACTCTTGGTCTGGCCCTTCACCCAGGGCCAGTTTGTCTTGGGAGACTATCAGGGGAATGTTGCCCCCAACAACATCGCTCCTGAGATCATTAGGGTGCCCAAACCCCTCCAGAACAATAAGGTGGCAATCCACAGTGGAGGTGGAGTTTCTTTTAAAATTGTTTTAACATTAGACTAGATTGCAGATATAATAATAATGGGACAGTTTCTCAGGAGATAGAACAGGTTCTCCAATAGACAAAAGGTTGGCGGTTCAAATCCTGCTCTCCCCAGCCATCCTGCTGTTGTGTCCTTGGGCAAGACACTTGTCTGTGACACTGATGTATGAATGTGAATAGATGTTTGTCGGACATGCCATTGGCACAAATTGGCAGCCATATTTCTGTCAGTCTGCCCCAGGGCAGCTGTGGCTGGAAAGAGCTTACCAGTGTCTGTGGCGTGAATGAATAATGGACTCACTTTTCGGTATCATGAAAGGCACTATATGTATAATAATAATGGATTGCATTTGAGATTGAGATTGAGATTCAACTTTATTGTCATTACACATGTATGAATACAAGGTAACGAAACGTGACTTGGCATTTGGGCACGCTCTGCAGAGCGCATGCAAGGCCGGGGCAGCCGCTAGGCGCCAGTCATTTATTCATTTCATTTATATAGCGCCTTTCAAGATACCCAAAGTGCTTTACAATGAGTCCATTATTCATTCACTCCACAGACAGACAATGGTAGTGGTAAGCTATTGCTGTAGCCACAGCTGCCCTGGGACAAAATGACGGAAACGTGGCTGCCAATCCATGCCAACGGCCTTTTCGACCATTACCGAACATTTATACACATTTATACCCAGCGTCATGGACACTAGAGGCAAGGTCGGTCAAATGTCATACCCAGGGACACAACAGCAGGAAGACTGGGGACAGTGGGATTCAAACCACCAACCCTCTGGTTATTGGACAACCTGCTCTACCTTCTGACCACCCAAAGCATTTCCCTGCTCCGTTCCATTTTTTCTGAGCACCAAGCTGGACGGCAGGATGTTCCATTTTTATATGGTCTTTGGCATGACCTGGCCGGGACTTGAACCTTGACCTCCCAGTTGTGGGGCGGATGCTCTACCTCTAAGCTACCACTCTGGCCTAATGGTTAGGGATGTGGACTGGAGGATCGCCGGTTCAATCCTGGACTGGCAGGATCAGATCTGGCTGGGACAGATGACACAGCAGTGTTTGGCCCACCCTCACTAACCCCACTGTGGTCCCCTTGAGCAAGGCCTTTAACCCCAATTGCTCCAGTGGAGCTGCTCAGTGGCCACAGGTCAGTCTGTGGTTGTTCTGGGCTGCTTCCAGGTGTGAATGTGAACAGGTTGTCCTTGGAGAAGAGAGGGTGCCTCTCAGTAGACCTCCCCTGTATAAATAATGGTTAAATAAAATTCATTATTTTTCACAATGACCATTCTTCAGCTCAAGAGATACTTGCAGCCAAAGTGTTGGTGATAGATACTGAATCTTTTCAATCTAAACCTCAAAATTTTAATGAAGTGCCTGCTTTTTCTATAAGAAGGAAAATTTGTCCTACTGTTCATTTTTGTGGCATATTTCTATGCAAATATAAATGAAGCAAAAAAACAAACCCAATTTAATTCTATGTGGTAAATTGCAGTGTAACTGCTGACTAGTATTACTCACTCTTATTCTACACTTTATTGCATGTATAGTTTATTTCTTTTATTTTATCATGTTTAATGTTGCAGCATTGCACCGAGACAAATTCCTAGTTTGTGTACTACATGAACAATGGCAATAAATCTGATTCTGATTCTGTATATTTTGACCTGTTACCTGCAGTTGCCTACTCCAGCCACCAGGGGTCCTCGGGCCAATCAAACGTCGTCAAGGCAACCACAGTGCCATGACAACGTCACTAACGCTAAAGAGTTCCAGCTCCAAAGATATGTTCTCTGACGATATTCAAGCCTGTATTTATACGTCAAAAGGGTAAAATATTGAGTTCAAGCTGTACTCCAGGCCATTTACATTTTTTTCTTTTTGAGCAGACTGAAGCCAGAGAACCGTGAATCGAAACCATTGTCAACTTGAAGCTAACAATGCACTTAACAAGACCAAAGTCGTCCAAAGGAAGAAGCAGAGCCTCCGTGACCAGCTCACAATCTTTAGATGGCAACACCCAGAGTCGGCCGGAGTCTCCAGCGTGTCACCAGCAGAACAGAAACCTCTGCTCCCGGTCCCAGCCTGCTATGCTGAGCCAGGATGAAGTTCTGCAAATGCTGCAACACGCTCCTGCTGCTCGGTCCCAGTCCTTGAACAAATACAAGGTCCTCCCATCCATAGAGAGGAAGCCTTGTCAAGTGAGCCTGGACCAAAGTATGTCCAAGCTCAGCCTGTCGGACAACGCCGTTATCTCGCCATACAGCTCCAGTGGGTGTACGGTGACCGATGGGTCCCCCGAATCCCCGACCAAAGCAGGCAGTAGCGCCAACAGTGGCAGTTTGCTTCTGGCTGTAAGAGCGCCGTGTGGAAGGTTTCAGCAGCTCTACCGCCCTACAGACACGCTGCAGGTAGTGACCGCCAGCGCAGAGGCCCTGTATGGAACCACGTACAGGGAGGCCTTCATTGAGACCATGGATGTGCCTCGCAGGACCTTCACAGACCTGAGCATGACGCTGTCCCAGTGTGGCATCTTAAACAGATCGGTACTGTGCATCTCTCAGAGGAACGACTGGACATGAACATGCTCTCATGCACTTCGCAGCTTGGACACAGGAGATACGCAGCAGCCCCGTCAGACAGTCAGTGTGCATAACGTGGAGATTTTAAAGCTTCTTTTGGTGGAAATATACGTTTTTAATTATTCTAAATTCGTGCATTTGTGAAGCGTAATATATTCACGATATGAAGCTTCTGTAAATATAAGTTACATACAAGACAGTTCATGTATTTTGGTTATAAATCTGAAGGCAGGTATGAGAGTCCTGGATTTATTTATTTTAGGATACAGTACACACAAGGATGTTTGGTTTGGGGAATTGCTGACAAAGGAATACTTTATATAAATGTGAACAGGTCAGGACAGACTTGCCTTTGTAATTCATTGTCAAAATCAATTCCATAGTACTAACTCGTTTTTCTATACTATTACACCCAAAGGCGATTTAAATGTAGATCTTAGTATGCTGAATTCCTTTCGTATAACCAGTGTTAGAATACCCAGTTAAGAGGAAAAAAATACAGCAACATAAACCAGCACAGCTTGAGTTTTTAATTTTTTGGTTTTACATTTGTTACACCTCTTTCGTGACAAGCTTGAGTTTTAAACATCCCTACTATTATGAATGATAGAATTTACAGAATTTTACTTTTACTGCACAAGCAAAATAAAGTATTGCAATACCAAAATATATTTTTCCACAATTCTGTTTTTACCAACTAATGAGAACCATGTTTAATTATATGAACTGTTGTATTTAGTCCAACATACAGATTAAATTTTAACAAGTGGACCCACAGGACGTATTCCTGGATGTAAGACATTTCGTCTCAAAGGATTTGTGCTTTATTCTATAAAAAGCGTAAAAAAAAAAAAAAAAATCAGCTTCCCCATCATGCTAAATCCAACCCCCAACATGAGTAATTCAAATTCAACAAAACAGACTTTTACATTAAACTGTTTATTTTTTTTATTTTTTTTTCCAACAAACACATTTAAATCAAACCAGAATCAAACATTTACAGATCAAACGCATGCTTTATCTTACCAATTTATATTATTAATTCACTCAAAAACAAACTTAACACTGCAAACAACTGTCATGTTTCTTCAGTACTGTTTTAACAGCTAGGGGTTGGTTTATTGTCTCTTGGAGACACAGCTTAATGTTTTAAGGAGGCAAGATTGGTCAAAGTAAAATATTAAATCAAATCCAAGTAAACTTTCTGGTACAAACTAAAATGAAATGCTTTCAACAGTGAGTTCAGCTGATCATCTTCTCCATTTCCTCCAAGTTGCTTGTATCAAGTTTTATGATTTTCCTGTCTGAAAAGAAAAAAAATATTAGGATCTTAATTTACTTTAACCTCATCAAATTGAAATGATACATACTGAAGTGCATCTCAATTTGCCCGATAACATCCATGCTGTATTTGCTGTCTACCATACTGACAGCAAATCCCCGCCTCCCAAAGCGCCCAGTGCGGCCAATCCGGTGAAGGTACGTTTCATTGTCAGCGTTCCCGTAGAAGTCCACAGGGAGGTCAAAGTTGACCACAAGTGACACCTGTTCCACATCAATACCTGTGACCAACAGCAGCACAAAGGGAAGCTGAGATAGTTTACCCTGACATCAAGGTTTCCATTTTAAATTGTTAGATTAACTCTGTCTTACCTCTGGAGCACACATTTGTGGTCACCAGCACCTTCTCTTTGCCACACCTGAATCGTTCAATGACAGCAGCTCTCTGCTCCACTGTCATTTCACCACTCAAGAGTGCCACCTCATGTCCCTCCATGGTAAGCTGTGCAGTCAGCCAACCAGCCATCTTGCGGGTCTGGGGAGGGAGGGAGGGAGGGGGGGGGGGAGAGAGAGAGAGAAAGAGAGGGTTACTTAGATTAGTTATGATTATGCTTTGATGTAATGCAGTCTGTTTCTTCATGTTGAACACCATAGTAGCTTACCAGTATAGCAATATTCAACATAGGCAAGGCTGGCCAGATCATGTCTGGGATTTATGATTAAAGTTCACCTTGTTGTAAATTGATAATGTTGTGGGGGACCCAGTTAATGCAATTCTCCAATCAGACTGAATGGCACAGGAGGAGACGCTTAAAAGCTGTTAAATGGATATGCAAGACAGCCTGTGGTTTTCGCCATAAGAATGCATGATAATATGCGTTCTCCTCCGGGTTGCATAATAATGCGCCGACAGGCTGGGTGACAAAGGGAATTGTCTTTGTAAGTCTATGTATTGTAATGTGAACCCCCCCCCCCCCCACCCAGTTCGCGAGGCGAGTTTGTATGGTATAAAAGAGATGCCAGCGACCTGGGTTAATTCTTCTTGTTGACTGATGTTAGAGAGTAATAAAGTCTGCTCTGCTCACTGCTTCACCTGCTCATTCCTCTACACTGGTGACCCTTGACGCATAATGGAATTCAATGCAAACACCCCGGACATTACCCAGTCTGCAGGCGCCAGCACCACGTGCGCCGTTTTGGTCAAGTTCCCAGACTTTTGGCTACATGACCCGAAGTCTTGGTTCCTCTGCACTGAGGCCCAGTTTGCGCTCCCTGGAGTGATGGCAAATGACACCAAATACCTCCCCCCAGGCCACGGGGGGCAGGGAGTGGGCGAACAACCTGAATCTGTTTTTCAATAGATTTGACCAACCGCCCTCCCCCCTGTCTGCACAACAACCACTGCTGCCTCTAAGAAATCAAGTCCTGCTACCCACTCCCCCCTCCACCGACACCCCCCCCCACTCCCAACACACAGCCCCCCATCCTGACCCTGACCAAGACCCAGGTGAGGACGGAGCTGAGGAAGATCAAGGCGAGGAAGGCGTCGGGACCGGACGGCATCAGCGCAAAGCTCCTCAAGTCCTGTGCAGACCAGCTGTGTGGGATTGTGACGTATATCTTCAACATGAGCCTGAAACTGGGGAGGGTACCACAGCTGTGGAAAACATCTTGTGTGGTACCTGTACCAAAAACTTCCCACCCCAAAGACCTGAACAGCTTCAGACCGGTGGCCTTGACGTCCCACTTGATGAAGACCCTGGAGAGACTGCTCCTTGCTCATCTCCGCCCCCTGGTGGAACCAGAGATGGATCCACTCCAGTTCGCCTACCAGCATGGCATTGGGGTGGAGGATGCGGTGATCTTCCTCCTTCACCGTTCTCTGTCCCACCTGGAGAAGCCCGGGAATATGGTGAGGATCATGTTCTTTGACTTCTCCAGTGCTTTCAACACCATCCAACCGATGATCCTGAAGGACAAGCTGCTGCGCGCAGGGGTGGACCAGCACCTGTCATCATGGATCCTGGACTACCTCACGAACCGGCCTCAGTTTGTGAGAACCCGGGACTGTGTTTCCGACACGATCATCAGTAGCACGGGGGCCCCCCAGGGAACGGTGCTGGCTCCCTTCCTGTTCACTCTTTATACTGCGGACTTCTCACACAACACAACACATTGCCATCTACATAAGTTCTCTGATGACTCTGCGATCGTTGGTCTCATCTCCAGCGGAGATGAAGCTGAGTACAGAGGGCTTATCCAGGACTTTGTGGACTGGTGCCATCGGAACTGCCTCCAGATCAATGCGAGGAAAACTAAGGAGCTGGTGGTGGACTGCCGCAGGCATGGGCAGCCCCTCACAGCACCAGTAAATATACAGGGAACAGACATCGAGATGGTGACATCCTACAAGTACCTGGGTATTCATCTGAACAATAAACTAGACTGGTCACACAATACTGACGCACTCTACAAGAAGGGACAGCGCAGGCTGTTCCTGCTGAGGAGACTCAGGTCTTTTGGTGTACAAGGGGCGCTGCTGAAGTCATTCTATGACACGGTGGTGGCATCAGCCATCACTTTTGGAGTGGTCTGCTGGGGCAGTGGCATTACTGCAGCCGATAGGAAGAGACTGAACAAACTGATTAAGAAAGCTAGCTCTGTCCTGGGGCAACGCCTTGATCCGATGGAGGAGATAGGAGAGAGAAGGACGGTGGCTAAACTGTCATCTCTGCTGGAGTCCGAGTTCCACCCTATGCAGGACATACTGGATGCACTGAGGAGCTCATTTAGCAGCAGACTACATCATCCCAGGTGCACAACCGAGAGGTTTCGTAGGTCCTTCCTACCAACGGCTGTCAGACTGTACAACCTAAGCAGGGCTGTTCGCAGAGATAGCAAAAAGACGTAACAAACTAATAGTTTTTTTTGAATGCAAAAGATGCAATAGACTTACACAATGGTCCTCTCCGGCATACAACTAGGAACATACCGGTCGCTATGGAGGGTGAGAATATGTATGGGCACATAATCATACCATGTAGGATAACTAAATAGACGGTTATGCTGTTTCATCCCACCTAGCAACAATGCTCTGCACTGTGTGTGTTTATATATTTACATATTTATTCCATCTAGCTACAATGCTCAGCACTGGGTGTGTTTATATATTTACATATTTATTCCATCTAGCTACAATGCTCTGCACTGGGTGTGTTTATATTTATATATCTATATATTTATTCCATCTAGCTACAATGCTCAGCACTGGGTGTGTTTATATTTATATATCTATATATTTATTCCATCTAGCTACAATGCTCCGCACTGTGTTTTTATATATCTACATATTATTCCATCTAGCTACATTGCTCCGCACTGTGTGTGTTTATATACTTGCATATTTATTCCACCTAGCTGCAATGCTCCGTACTGTGGGTGTTTATATATTTACATATTTATTCCATCTAGCTACAATGCTCTGCACTGTGTGTTCATATATTCATATATTTATTCCATCCAGCTACAATGCTCTGCACTGTGTGTCTGTGTGTGTGTGTGTGTATATATATATATATTTTATAGTAATATGTACATATGTATATTAGCTGCTCTTGCTTGCTTGTTTTTTTTTTTTCTTGCCTTCTGACTGTTGCTCTGAGTGTTGCTATCCCTGTGCTGTTGCAATCCTGGAATTTCCCCGTTGTGGGACTAATAAAGGCTTATCTTATCTTATCTTATACTACTACGTGGCTGCAGTGCTGGACGCACGCACAACACGGCAGGTGGCGAGCCTGCTCCAACAGCTCCCAGCCCACGACAAATATGACGCTCTCAAGACCACTCTGACCCGGCGCTACATGCTCTCGGATGGCGAGAGAGCGGAAAAGCTCCTGACGCGCTCTGAGTTGGGAGACAGGTCGGCGGTCGAATTAATGGAGAAGATGTTGGCATTAATGGGCACAGATGATGGGCATTTCCTCTTTGCCCACCTCTTCCTCCAGAACCTCCCGACAGCGGCCAGAGCGGTCCTTGCCAATTCACCGCTGCTGGCCACGCGCAACTACCGGGCACTGGCACAAGAGGCAGATTGGATTATACTGGCGACCAGAACCTTCGCTGTGAACGCAGCAGCGTCGGAAACAAGCGAGACGGCCAGCAGGGGGCGAGGAGCCAGCGACAGTGGCCGCAGCAGAGGCTAAGAAGCACCAGAGGGACACACTCTGCTTCCATCACCGCCGCTATGGAGAAGATGCACGCCGATGCGTGCCACCATGCCAGTTCAAGCGCTCGGGAAACGCCAGGGCTGGCAGTTGGTAGCAGCTGCGACCGCCGGTGACACAAAGAAGCTGCTCTATGTGACGGACTCATGCTCGGGGAGACGGTTCCTCGTGGACTCCAGCTCCCAAAAAAGCCTCATCCTGCCGTCCTACGCAGACCAGCTGGCGGGAAGTAGCGTTCCCGAGCTGGCCGCCGCAAACTGCTCAGACATTAAAACTTTTGGTGAGAGAACACCGACTATATCCTTGCACGGCCGTACATACCAATGGACATTCGTCATAGCGGCATGCAACTTCCCCATTTTGGGCGCAGATTTTTTTGTGTGCACACGGACTATTAGTTGATATGGCTAACAGACGCCTGATTAACGCAATGTCTTTTGATTCTCTGCCCTGTACAGCTAGAGGAGCCAGGTCCACAACACTAGCCAACGTCACAGCTCCAGGGGGTAAGCTCCACACACTACTCACCCAGTTCCCAGCACTCACGGTTCCGACGTTTTCGGCGGCCGTCACCAAACACGGGGTGGAGCACTTCATTACCACCACGGGGCCGCCCGTTTTCGCACGACCTCGGCGCCTGGACACAGCTAAACTGGCCAGTGCGCGCGAGGAGTTTGCCAACTTGGAAAGGTTGGGCATCATCAGGCGCTCAAACAGCCCATGGGCATCCCCGCTACATATGGTGCCTAAAGCCGAGTGATCGTGGCGACCATGCGGAGATTTCCGCAGATTAAACAACGCTACAGCGCACGATTGCTACCCAATCCCCCATATTCAGGATTTTTCCGTCCACCTCACCAGGGCACGCATTTTTTCCCAAGGTGGACCTGGTCTGTGGTTACCACCAGGTCCCTGTGCGCGTGGAAGACATACCCAAAACGGCAGTAATAACCCCGTTTGGTCAAGTTCCTGCGCATGCCTTTCGGGTTAAAAGGCGTGGCGCAGACATTCCAACGCATGATGGATGCGGTGCTGCGCGATCTGCCGTTTGTGTTAGTCTACCTGGACGACATCCTGGTGGCCAGCGCATCCGAGGACGAACACGTAGCCCACCTCAGGATGGTTTTCCAGAGTTTGGAAGAGCACGGGTTAATAATCAACCCGGTGAAGTACCAGTTTGGGGTTAAGGTAATCGATTTTTTGGGCCACCGCATCTCACCAGAGGGCGCGATACCCTTACCAGACAAAGTGCGTGCAGTAGCAGATTTTCCCTGGCCTCAGACGGTCAGGGCGCTGCAAGAGTTTTTGGGGACGGTTAACTTGGGGATGGTTAACCGCTTCCTCACCCGCACAGCCCAGCTCATGTAGCCGTTGTACGCCATGCTTAAGAAACGGAAACCGGCGGACAGAGTTGACTGGACTCCTGAGCAAGAGCAGGTGTTTTCCGAGGCCAAAACAGCTCTAGCAAACGCCGCACCTGGACCCGGCAGCTCGGATAACGCTCACTACCGACGCATAGGAGGTGGCCATAGGGGCCATCACAGAGCAGCGCATCGCTGGTTCTTGGCAGCCGCTTGCCTTTTGTAGCAGGTCTTTGCGCTGGAGAGTAGAGTACTGCAAGACGGGGGCCCCCCCTAATCTGTGACATCTCCACAGGCTGCCCGCGCCCAGTGGTCCCACGCGCTTGGAACCGCCACGTTTTCCAGTCAGTGCACTCCCTGGCGCACCCAGGAGTGCGTGCATCAGTCAAAATGGTGGGAGCAAAGTTCATCTGGCCGAGTCTGCGCAAACAAGTGAAAGAGTGGGCTGCAGCCTGTGTAGCATGCCAACGAGCCAAAGTGCACAGGCACACAAAAGCCCCCCTGGAGCCGTTCCATGTCCCGGTTAAGAGGTTCGACCACGTTCACGTGGACCTTGTGGGCCCCCTCCTGCCATCACAGGGGTTCACGCACCTCTTGACAGTGGTGGACCGCACCACGCGCTGGCCTGAGGCGGTGCCGCTATCCTCCACTGCGTCTGCAGAAGTTGCACGCGCTTTTTTGATGACATGGGTGGCACGCTGCAGCGCCCCTTTGGATATCACGTCCAACCGGGCCCCACAGTTCGTTTCCGACCTCTGGTCCACGATGGCCCGGAGCCTGGTCATCACAATTCATCGCACGACCGCGTTCAACCCCCAGGCCAATGGGTTATGCGAACATTTCCATAGGTCACTTAAAGCAGCGCTCAGGGCTTCGCTTACGGATGCAAATTGGGTGGACCGGTTGCCGTGGGTTCTGTTAGAGTTGTGTTCAGCACCGAAGGAGGATTTGGCTGCCTCCCCAGCAGAGCTTGTTTTTTCCCCAGCCGCTGCGGCTCCCCGGAGAATTTTTGCCTGACAACCCCGTGCCGAACACCGATCCATCCCCGCCTTCACTACATGGCGCAGAGGAAGGGACAGTACCCAGCCCAGCCCACCACTGTTTTCCCCACGCTTTCGCGCAAAGGACCTTGAAGGATGCGTCGTTCGTGTTTGTCTGGCACGATGCCCACTGGACCCTGTTGCGCCCGCACTACGATGGCCCGTTAAGAGTGTTGGAACCTGGGGATAAACATTTTGTGTTAGACATGGGGGTACGCAGAGAAACAATCTGTATAGACAGGCTTAAGCCCGCCTTCGTATTAGCAGATGAGCAGGTCGTGTTGGCCCGAGCTCCTCGGTGCAGACGGCCCCCACTGAGAACTCCCCAGGTAAATGACTGGTCAGCTCAGTCACAATGGCATGGTGAAGATGTGTTCCCCCTCCCCAATGTTCCCCCACAGATGGACGCGCCTCCAGAAGCGCCCCACCGACACAGCAGCACCTCGGAGCCAGTGACCCCCCGTTACAGCCGCTATGGACGTAGGCTGAAGCCCACAGGACATGAGGGTTAACGCCCAGTCTGAGTTTTCGAGGGGAAGGGGGGGACCTAGTCAATGCAATTCTCCAATCAGACTGAATGGCACAGGAGGAGGCGCTTAAAAGCTGTTAAATGGATATGCAAGACAGCCTGTGGTTTTCGCCATAAGAATGCATGATAATATGCGTTCTCCTCCGGGTTGCATAATAATGCGCTGACAGGCTGGGTGACAAAGGGAATTTTCTTTGCAAGTCTATGCATTGTAATGTGAACCCCCAGGTCACAAGGCGAGTTTATATGGTATAAAAGAGATGCCAGCGACCTGGGTTAATTCTTCTTGTTGACTGATGTTAGAGAGATAGAGTAATAAAGTCTGCTCTGCTCACTGCTTCGCCTGCTCATTCCTCTCTCTACAATGTAATCAATTAAGTTATAGTCAAAAGACTGCAGCATAGAAACAGGCGGCAGTTACATTTATCATCCAATGAAGAGTGCACTAGCAAAAGATTTTTTACACTTAAAAATTTTGCAGCTTTACAACTTAAGCCAATTATGTTTTTGCAGGTAACCGATTACCCATAATTTACACCAACTACAGTTGCAGTTCATTGTGGATAAGCCTTTTATTAGTCCCACAATGGGGAAATTCCAGGATTGCAGCAGCAAAGGGACAGCAGTACTCAGAGCAATAGTAAATAAGAAAAGAACTGGTTAGCCAAAGCAGTAAATGAATATACAGTACATATGTACACAGTTAAATACACAGTGCAGGAGCATTGCAGCTAGATGGAAATAAACAGCATTATGGTTTGTTAAATTACCCTGCAGAACATGAATATATACGCAGACAGTATATTTCGCGTTTGAATCAATGTTGTTGCCACCCTCAATAATGATCATTATTGTCCTAGTTGTGTACTGGAGGGGATGATCTCTATTGTGCAAAGTTGTTACATTTAGTACATTTAATACAACCTCTATGACCAGCCCTGGTTAGGTTATAAAGTCTGACAGCCGTAGGTAGGAAGGACTTGCGGAACCTCGCCGTCGTGCGCCTAGGATGGCACAGCCTACCGCTAATTTAGCTCAGTGTGTTCAGCGTGTCCAGCATGGGGTGGGACTCAGACTCTAGCAGAGATGATAGCTTAGCCACCATCCTCCTCTCCATCTCCTCCACTGCGTCGAGGTGTCACCCCAGAACAGAGCTAGCTTTTCTGATCAGCTTGTTCAGTCTCTTCCTGTCGGCTGCGTTGATGCCACTGCCTCAGCAGACCACTCCAAATGTGATGGCTGATGCACCACCAAATCGTAGTTCAGGAGTGCCCCTTGCAATCCAAAAGACCGAAGTCTCCTCAGGAGGAACAGCTGGCACTGCCCCTTCTTGTAGAGCACATTGGTGTTGTGTGACCAGTCCAGTTTATTGTTCAGGTGAACACCCACGTACTTGTAAAATACCACCATCTCAATGTCTGTTCTCTGGATGTTTACCGGTGCTGTGGGGGGGGTTGTCTTCGCCTGTGGCAGTCCACCACCAATTCCTTGGTTTTCCTCGCATTGATCTGGAGGCAGCTCCGCAGGCACCAGTCCATTAAGTCCTGGATAAGTCTTCTGTACTCCGCATCATCCCCATCAGAGATGAGGCCGACGATCGCAGAGTTGTCAGAGAACTTCTGTAGATGGCAGTGTGGTGTATTGTGTGAGAAGTCAGCAGTGTAGAGGGTGAACAGGAAGGGAGCTAGAACTGTTCCCTGGGGGGCCCCCGTACTGCAGATGATGGTATCAGACATGCAGTCCTGGGTTCTCACTAACTATGGTCAGTTTGTGAGGTAGTCGAGGAGCCACGATGACAGGTGCTGGTCCACCCCTGCACACAGCAGCTTGTCCCTCAGGATCACTGTTTGGATGGTGTTGAAAGTACCAGAGAAATCAAAGAACATGCAGTCCGGTTCCAGCTTTACATCCCTCCCCACTGACTGCATTTGTGTGTTGAAGCAGTAGAGCTAAGATCAAGGTTTATATGAGAATTATATAAAATAATGCTAGAGAGCCACCAAGCCAGACTGACGACCAACTGTGATCACGTGACAACAAGGAAGCATGGAGAGCCTAGATTTGTGTGCTCCAATAATGCATTAAGTAGCCCATCAATTTTAAATCTGTAAAGCATTTGTAAGTTATATCAATGTTTTTATTATGTTCTCTGACACAGTAGTGGAGGAGTAGACCTCAGAAAATAATGGGTGATCCTTAAATAGTTTTTTTAAAATGAACAGTTAATACAGTAAAAACTGTGGCATTTCCTTGCGGAATGGATCCGGCGTCTGTCAAAAAAACTCGTTGCATATATTTAGCGAGCCGGATTCGTTACACAATGATCCAGACCAGGTGGGCAGTAGAACATTGACTAGAATGGGAACCATTTGCTGCGGAGACCGGATTACAGCCAAAACGGACCACCCCCAGAGTCGGTGCAAATCTGGGGTCAGAAACCCAAATATTAGACTAACAGACTTTAAATGGCATTATGGCCCAAAACAAAAAGCCTTGCTACCTACAGAGGTAAACAGTGTATTCAACATCAGGTTTGAACTACACAATATTTGTGATCTCATAAAATTACCATATTATGAGATTAAGAGACTGAAAGCATAAAGTCTTAACAAAACCCGTGATGGGTAGCAGTCACAGGCTGCCATCTTAACACATACATGGTATTAGCAAGGAGTTGCCACGGATCAACAATTGAGAAGATCAATTACAAGACATCCGTCCATCTTCTATCGCTTAATCCTTTTCAGGTCATGGGGGGTGGGGGGCGAGCCTATCCCAGCGTCTTTGTACGAGAGGCAGGGTACACCCTGGACGGATCGTCAGTCCATCACAGGGGCAACACAGAGAGACAGACAACCATTCACTCTCACAGTCATACCTAAGGACAATTTAGAATACCCAGTTGATGCCAATTAACCTAACAAGCATGTTTTTGGCCTGTGGGAGGAAACTGTAGTACCCGGAGAAAACCCACACAGACACGGGGAGAACATGCAAACTCCACACAGAAGGATCGGGGGTGGGATCAAACCCACGACCTTCTTACTGTGCTGCCACAGTACTAACCACTGCACCACCAAGCTGCCCTACATCCATTCACTCCTAATTACCCAAGTCTGTTCACCATAAAACTCTTCATAAAATGTGGTTAAAGTCTCCCTTTCTTCACTGAAGTGGTAAACAGCTAGGCATAGCATAATAAAGGCTCCATGAGTCTTGCTCTTCCAACTGGCTCTTACTAGTTACACGAATAAAGGCTAATAGAGGCTTGGATAATCTCATCTAATTATGAGTAGAGCAATTATTAAGCGCTTTCTTGCAAAAAAAAAAAAAAAGTGGTTTAAAACACTATGGAAGCCCTGTTGGTCCTCCCTTATATCCTCCTTTTACCGGGACTGTTGGAAAAGTAACCCTCAAAGCAAGAGCTGTTTAAAGATAAGACAACCTCTATCATAACTTCCAAGGTGACCTGTGTGTTTTGTTCTGAAGTATGTACAACTTATTTCTTGTACTTACATGTGAAAACATAAAAGTTAAAAAAAAGTGGTTTAAATATTTTCAAAGAAAAGGGACAAAGGACTCAATGCAGCTTGATAATTGCTTCCTACACCCATGACAAACAAACCTGATGGCAATCACAGTGTGATTAGAAGCAATTTAATGAGTACAAGCCATTTCTGGCAGAAGCTTTTTTTTTTTTTATTTTTTTTTTTTTTACAAACACTGCATTGTTAGCAGTACTAGTAGTGTTAACTGGCATACAGACAGAATATACTTGTCATTTATTATTCGGGCTGTCCCAAATAACAGTTTTGGGGCTTCAAATATTCTTTATGTCTTCCTTTAGTGTTTATTTTTTTCCAGCTTTTCTAGTAATAAATTTGAAATGTTTTTTCTCATGCATTTTCAATTCAAGTAATTGAGTTTTTTTCCTTCTATATTTGCATTCATGTACATCTTTGGCTTTTTATGGCATCAGTTTGCTTTTTGGTTTTCTTATGGCATTCTAATTACCTCCGCCAAGGAGGTTATGTTTTCATCGGCGTTGGTTTGTCTGTCTGTTTGTTAGCAAGATAACTCAAAAAGTTATGGACGGATTTTCATGAAATTTTCACAGATTGTCAGAAATGGGGTATCCTACAGATGATTAGATTTTGGTGGTGATCCAGATCACCGTCCATAAGAAAACCGCCATTACGCAAAATGCCATTTTCGTGAATAACTACTAAACCACTAATCCCATCACTGTCAATCCAATTGCTTGTCATATGTTTTCATGGTCAAGGAATCTGAAAACGTACACACAAACACTGTATGGGGAGAACTGTGGCGCTAAACCGCCATTATGGAAAATGCGATTTTCGTCAATAACTACTGAACCACTAATCCCATCATTGTGAATCCAATTGCTAGTCATATGTTTTCATCGTCAAGGAATCTGAAAACGTACACACAAACACTGTATGGGGGGAACTGTTGCGCTTGGCAGAGGTCTGCGCTCTCCGAGTGCTTTTCTAGTTTTCCTATAAATTTGAGACTTTTCATCAAGTTTTGACATTTTTAATTGCCCATCATTAAAAGTGGACAGTAAAAAAGAAAGCGGAATATCCCAACACAGCCCTATTTGTTATCACAATGCTGCTGTGCTAAGCAACAGTAAACACTCACATGGCAGAAGATCATGGCCTGTGCAACAGTAAGGCACCCATAGAGATTGCACAGTGCTGTGAATTTGTCCTCCTTGTGTTTGCAGAGCACGTAAAATTGTTTAATGGTGTCCAGTGTTTCCTCTTCACGTTTGAGTTTGATAATATTGGGGTCGGGGACTATTTTCTCAGCAAACTTCCACACAGACTCCTCAAAGGTGGCAGAAAACAGAAGCATCTGACAATCTTTAGTCAGCTGCCTGTAATGGAAAGACGAATGACAGGAGAAGCTTAGTGAGTGAAAGGACAGTTTTCAGGGGTTTTTTTGACATTTGTTACAAACATATTTAAAGGGCCTATATCATGCTATTTTAAGCCTTTCAGAGTAAACTATATGCATGTATGTGATAGTATATTACCTTTGGTACACTGGAGAATGAATTTCTTATGAAATATGAGTTATTTTCACAAGCCCGGAAGTAAGATGCTTCGATCTCTGAGGCTCTGCCTCTCCTTCTTGTGGCTGTCGCCCATTTCATGACGTAACCCCAAGCCGGCTGCTGCAGCATGTCGCTGGGTTCCGCCCATGAAAACAACATCTACAGTAAACTTCAGAAAAGATGGATGAGTATGTTGAACTCTTTAGCCTCCTGTTATTATTTTAGTCTATAATATTATTCTTATGTAGTGTATGGTTAATCACGTTTAATATTATGATTTTAGCCTCAGCATTCTGGTCTATTTTGACCATTTCTGACGAGTAGGCTCTTCTTTAGGAAGGCTGAACAAACTCCTAAATCTCTCACAGCCAAAGACACATTTACACCACTTAGAAAACATTGTTTTATGTAAAAAAGCAAACAGTTGTTGTCACTGAGCAGATTAGGTGCGAGAGGAACTACTTCTTCTCAGCGTCAATGCTAAAGTGAGAGTTTTGCCGATCACCGCTCCGTTTGCTGTGCGGAGAAAGTGGGTGTGTGCGTTAGCCTGGGGGCGGTGCTGACAGCACAGGCACTTCCTGGAGTGGGCGGCTCACCCACGTTCATACGTATGAATGTGGGGACCCAGTCATTATCAGGGACAGGGCGGAGCAGCAGCTCAGAGAGCAGGGTTGAGGAGGAATACTCAGATACGTGAATGGAGCAAAATACCACTTTGGGGGTGTTTTTGGTGAGAAATTAACATTATAACATGCTTAAAAGCTCAAAAAAGTCGATTTTGCATGATATAGGCCCTTTAAATCAATTTTTCTTATTTCTTTTTGTAATTTGAGGATGAAGAAATTTGAATATATACATTGAGAGTATTGATATGCCTATATGGTTTCACTTATGTACTGGTTATTCCACATTCTGGAGGTTATATCTCGGGGGTGGGGGGGAATCCTGTGAAAACAGCCCACCTGTGTATTCTGATGCTTTGATCACGATGGCCTTGTGTGTCAATCATTACATCGGCCTCATCCAGGATGAACATGGTGATCTTTTTGAGGTCAATGACCTTGACCTTGGTGCACCAATCCAGGACTGTGCCTGGTGTTCCAATGACAATCTGTTCCTGCAACTTGATGCCCTGTGGCACTAAACACAAGGCAGAAAGTCAAGTAATCATACAACTTAAACCTAATGTCAACTAACCTAGTGAATAGAAAAAAAATGATTTACGATCAATCACAATTGTGGTCACAAGCTTACTTCTGTTCCCTCGAATGGCGTATGCCATTTTCACATCTGGACAGAATTTTCCCATTTGTTCGATTACTTGACCGATCTGCAGTGCAAGCTCATATGTTGGCGCAAGACAAAGGCACTTAAAAAAAAGATTGAATACATACAAGGGGAATAAATTTTAGAGTCTGTTTTGGGACATCATCTAGCTGTGGAGACTAAGAGTACTGTGAAGGAGTGAAGATGTTCTGCTTACCTGAGTCCATTTATTGTCTGGGTTTACATGGCTGAGCATGGCCAGAGAAAAAGCAGCAGTTTTACCTGTGCCAGACTGTGACTGCGCAATCAAATTCTGAGGCCTGGAAGCACAAAGTAGAAACACAGTGAAGAGGGGAAAAATAAATCAGACAAATAATGATAAGTGGAAGGGGAGAGAGGACTATGGGTATTTAAAGGATTTTAAATTGATTTGTTTTAATCTGCAAATTAGCAATTATTGTAAATGCCTGATGCTTTCCATAAGGTTACATTATTTCCTTGCCCGGGAGGCATCCATTAATCTTAGTGGGAATACGCAACAACTACAGATTCAATTTCAGTGACAATTTGGTGAAAGGGTGAACCCTGAGCCATGGAAGAGTAAATGTGTTCAATTCATGGTGGATCTAAAAAAAAATCTAATGCTAAGTGCTGCAGCTTAATAACCAGAAGATGGCCTCTGCCAGTTTGTCTCATTGGTCAGCAGTTGGGTTGCTTACAGAGCTTCAAATATCAACATCCATGCTGAGAATCAGAAAACTAATTTAAAAAAAAGAAAGCAAAACAAAAGCTTAGCTTTTAGAACACCAGCCTTTGGATGCATGTTTTTGATTAACTGAATATTTACACAATATCTGAAAAGCTTTGAAGACTTGCAAGTTTGCTACTAACTTAAATATACAAGAGCGCACAGACCAGAGAAATATTTTCTCCTAGAGACATCAAATTTCAATAACAAGCAAATGATTACTAACATTTAACCAGTTCCTTGTTTTGGAATTACTTCAGAAGCAATAACAACTCACGGTTGTGCCAACATCATTGGCAAAGCATTCTCCTGGATTCTGGATGGTCTATTAAAACCCATACCGTACACACCTTTCAGCAGCTCTGGTTTCCTATTTAGATAGTGGGAGGGTGGGGGTAAAGCAAGAATCCAGTGTTTTAAAAGGACAGAATGTCAACCAATTCAGTGTTAATGGTTTTTTTTTTTCCTCTGACTCACAGTCTCAGCTCCTCAAATGTCTTCACAGAGTACAGAGGGGAGGTGGGATCTGCCTGTAGGACCTCTACCTGGTTTCTGTTCCTCACCAGAGCGTGGCAGATCAGTTTATTGAGCAGGGACTGCTCAGCTAGATTCACCTCGTCCCCCTCTTCTATCCATGCTTCATTGTCTGTCTTGTGCACAATGAAAAGCATCAGCACAGGTCAGTGGTTGAATTAGCAAAGAGTGAATTTATTAAAGAAAATGGATTGTATGACGTTACCATTTACGTCTAGCTGTCCTTTATTGGCACCACAAATTCTTTCTGCTCTTAGGAATTTCAACTGGAATGGGAGATTTTTTTTTTTTTAATTCATTCAAAAAGCACAAACTGCAGTCACACATGGCAATAGGTTATAACTAAAGCTTGTTTACACATGTTGACAGGCTAATTGATAACCCTTTGCTGTTTTACTGTCACCAGCGCATTGCCCATAGAATGCAAGTATTCTTGTCTGAAACAGGTAGCCCAATTAGGCTTTACAGGCCCAAATGTAGGCTGTTTGAAAGTAGAAGACAAAGAGGTGTAGCCTAAATGTAGGCAATCATGTTAGACTTTGACAAATATAAAAGGGACTGAACGCCATTTGATTGTGTGAATATTAATTACAAAATACCCAATTATTGAAAACGAATGGAACATCCAATATTAGCGACTGTTTAAGAATCCCTGTTTATTTGTTTGTCACATCACTTATTTGTGTGATCTTTTATGACATATTCATTAGTGTTGTATCTTGCACTTTTGGGGAATGGGAGTTGTTCAGTCACCATTATAATTGCTTTAGTTTATATGTGTAGTTTATAGTTTATCATCAATAAACTCATGCAGTACTACAACAGGACACGTTTACAAATATTTGAGACCCACTGTAGTGCATTTTATATTTTGGCAATATTATAAGTACAAAACACACAACATTATTATTATACACAGCAGAATGACCCGTTTGGCTGCAGCTGTTGCATCAGTGTTGCTCATTTGTCAGTAAATATTTAAATAAAATGACTTATTTTGTTATTTTGGGCGTTTTGTGTCCCGTTTGATCACGGTCGTTGTTTAGTCAAAATGTGCATATGTGGCCGCATAGGATATGCAACTGATCTGCGCATTCTGCCCAGTCATGGCGGTATTATTAACTTTTCATTTTTAGATAGCTGTGCGAGCACACCGAAAGGCGCGCCATCAGGGACTCGCAGTCTGCAAGGGGACTCCCGTCTACTGCTGACCGGGTTGGCTGGGCTTGCTTCCCGACAAAGGACAGCAGTCCACCTGCTGCTTCTCCAACACCTTTGTTCTTTGTCAGACTCTGCTGGCATTCCCCCAATTATCCTTTAGACCAGGGGTGTCCCATCATGTGCCATGGAGGGCCAAGACCCTGCAGGCTTTACCGCCAACCAGTGTCTTCAGCAGGTGTTTTCACTTATCAGCAATCAGTGGGAAGAAATTTAGTAAAATCTGCTGCTGAAGACACTGGTTGGCGGTAAAGCCTGCAGGGTCTTGGCCCTCCATGGCACATGATTGGACACCCCTGCTTTAGACCTACGCCATCACGGCAACATTATAGTATAATTTTTTAAGCATTAAGTCTTCAGTATTCTCTTTTTCTGGTTAAATTTGTCGATTTTCACTTATATTTTTGTTTGCGGAGCGCTGTGGTGGGTGACTGGTAGTGATGCCGACTATTATCTAGTCAGTACGGCGTCGATCTGAAACCCCGCCCACACTTCCAGAAGCCAGAACATGAGGAAACACCGTGGTGGATAAACTTTTGATAAAAATTGCATATTTTGACTGAGTAACTCCATAATCGGGGATGCACACCCTCGTAACCTCAACAAAGGACTTCTAAACTCTGAGGTCTGTCTGACAAACGGTTTGAGAGATGTGCGAGGAACAGACCCACACAGATTCTTTGCATTTATAGATAAATAAAGCTTCAGTGTGTTTTGTGACTCCGTGCAGATTTTTAAAATGTTGTTTTTTGGGTTTTTTTTGTTTTTTTTAAAAATACTGACTCATCTCCCATCTCCCATCTGCGCACATGGGCAATGACAGGGAAACCTGGAGGGAGGTGACTGGGAGGAACGGTCTGCCCGATCTGAACCCGAGTGGTGTTCAGTTATTGGACTTCTGTGCTAACCACAGTTTGTCCATAACAAACACCATGTTCAAGCATAAGGGTGTCCACATGTGCACTTGGCACCAGGACACCCTAGGTCGCAGGTCAATGATCGATTTTGTTATCGTGTCATCAGACCTGCGACCGTATGTCTTGGACACCCGGGTAAAGAGAGGTGCAGAGCTGTCAACTGATCACCACCTGGTGGTGAGTTGGATCCGATGGCAGGGGAGGAAGCCATTCAGACCTGGTAGACCCAAACGTATAGTGAAGGTGTGCTGGGAACGTCTGGCTGAGGCCCCTGTCCGGGAGGTCTTCAACTCCCACCTCTGGAAGAACTTCAGCCACATTCCGAGGGAGTCTGGAGACATGGAGTCTGAATGGGCCATGTTCTCCACCTCTGTTGTTGAAGCAGCGGCCCAGAGCTGCGGCCGCAAGGTGGTCGGTGCATCTCGTGGTGGCAACCCCCGAATCAAGTGGTGGACACCAGTGGTGAGGGGGGCCATTAAGCTGAAGAAGGAGTCCTATCAAGCTTGGTTGGCTTGTGGGACTCCCGAAGCAGCTGAGGTGTACCGGCAGGCCAAGCGGAGTGCAGCTCGGATGGTTGCTGAAGCAAAAACCCGGGTATGGGAGGAGTTCGGTGAGGCCATGGAACAAGACTTTCGGTCGGCCTCGAAGAGATTCTGGCAAACTGTCCGGCGCCTCAGGAGGGGAAAGCAGCTCCCCGTCCACACTGTGTATGGTGCGGATGGGACACTGTTGACTTCGACTGGGGATATCGTCGGGCGGTGGAAGGAATACTTCCAGGATCTCCTCAATCCCACTGATACGCCTTCCACAGAGGAAGCAGGGTTTGGGGACGAGGGGGATGACTCGCCTATCACAGGGGCTGAGGTCGCCAAGGTGGTTAAAAATCTCCTTGGTGGCCGGGCCCCGGGGGTGGACGAGATTCGCCCTGAGTACCTCAAGGCCCTGGATGTTGTTGGGCTGTCATGGTTGACACGCCTCTGCAACATTGCGTGGAGGTCGGGGGGAGCAGTGCCTTTGGCATGGCAAACCGGGGTGGTGGTTCCTCTCTTCTAAAAAAAGGGGCCCGGAGGGTGTGCTCCAACTTTAGAGGGATCACACTCCTCAGCCTCCCTGGGAAGGTCTATGCCAAGGTACTGGAGAGGAGAGTCCGGCCGTTGGTCGAACCTCGGATTCAGGAGGAGCAATGTGGTTTTCGTCCTGGCCGTGGTACATCGGACCAGCTTTTTACCCTCTCGAGAATTCTTTAGGGTTCGTGGGAGTTTGCCCAACCAGTTTACATGTGTTTTGTGGACTTGGAGAAGGCATTTGACCGCGTCCCTCGTGGTTTTTTGTGGGGGGTGCTTCGGGAGTATGGGGTATCGGGCTTGTTGTTACGAGCTATTCGGTCTCTGTACGACCGTTGTGAGAGTTTGGTTCGTATTGCCAACACTCGGTCGGAGTCATTCCCTGTGAGAGTTGGACTCTGCCAGGGCTGCCCTTTGTCACCGATCCTGTTCATAATTTTTATGGACAGGATTTCTAGGCGCAGCCAGGGAATGGAGGGTGTCATGCTTGGTGACCACAGGATCTCATCTCTCTTGTTTGCAGATGATGTTGTCCTGTTGGCTTCATCCAGCAATGACCTACAGCTCTTGCTGGGACGGTTTGCCGCTGAGTGTGAAGCGGCTGGGATGAGAATCAGCACCTCCAAGTCCGAGTCCATGGTCCTCAGCCGAAAAAAGGTGGATTGTCCTCTCTGGGTTGGGGACAGGCTCCTGCCCCAAGTGGAGGCGTTTAAGTATCTTGGGGTCTTGTTCACGAGTGAGGGGAAAATGGAGCGAGAGACTGACAGACAGATCGGAGCAGCATCTGCAGTGATGCGGACGTTGTACCGGTCTGTTGTGGTGAAGAGGGAACTTAGTTCTAAGGCAAAGCTGTCGATTTACCAGTCAATCTACGTTCCTACTCTCACCTATGGTCACGAGCTTTGGGTAATGACCGAAAGAACAAGATCGCGGATACAAGCGGCTGAAATGAGCTTTCTCCGTAGGATTGCTGGACTCACCCTCAGAGATAGGGTGAGGAGCTCAGTCATCCGGGAGAGGCTCAGAGTAGAACCGCTGCTCCTTCACATTGAAAGGAGCCAGATGAGGTGGTATGGGCATCTGATTAGGATGCCTCCTGGATGCCTCCCACTTGAGGTGTTTCGGGCACGTCCCACTGAGAGGAGACCCCGGGGCAGACCCAGGACTCGGTGGAGAGACTATGTCTCCCAGCTGGTCTGGAAACACCTTGGTATCCTCTCTGAAGAGCTGGAGCAGGTGGCTGGGGAGAGGGAAGTCTGGGCTTCTCTGCTTGAACCGCTACCTCCGCGACCCGGACCTCTGGAAAAGCGGTAGAAGATGGATGGATGGATGGATGGACTCATCTCCCTCAATGGACTGCATCTTCAAAGTCTTATTCATAATTTCTGACACACTTTCTAACCTTTTCCCTAGCAAATGTGGGTTTTTTTTTTTTATAACATAAGTTTCTTTGAAAATGTATATTTTTCTCAGATCTGCATTTTTCTCCACATAAATTTGAGTTTTTAAATTGCATATCCACCAAGAAGGTAACATAATCGGGGTGGTTTGTTTGTTAGCAGGATTACACAAAAAAACTACTGGATGGATTTGGGTAAAAATTTCACCAGAGGTAGCCCTTGGGCCAAGGATGAACCCATTAAATTCTGGTGGTTATTTGAGAGTGCACAACTTCACCAAGGACCTTGTATGCGTTTGTGCAGCACGATTACACAAAAACTACTGGATGGATTTGGATGAAATTTTCACCAGGTGGTCCTTAGCCTAGAGAGAAACCCATTACATTCTGGTGATGATCTGAGAATGCTTTATATAATAATTTACTTTTTATGTTACTGACCATAATGTACCAAGGGAAATTCAAATTCTCAGGAAAAATGCAGCTTATCAATTAATTAACGAATTAATCGATAACCTGCATCCTTACTTCTTACACTGTGTTAGCAAAAATCCTCCAAAACAACTGGCTAGACTTTACTGCAATTTTCACCAGAACTGGCTCGTGGCCTACACACAAACCTGTTACATTTTGGAGGTGATCCATGACAGACGGAAGGAGCCTTGGCAGAGGTATGTGCTCTCTGAGTGCTTTTCTAGTTACCAGTGTATTCATTCAAAATCTCTTGGCAAAATTTGCCACATTTTCATTCTTTGTAAATTGCAAATTTTTGTTCCTACCCCAATTAAAATAAATAAATGCATCTTCATCTCATAAGCTGTAAAGTTTCCTCTTAAAAATGAATTTTATTCTAACAGT
Source organism: Pholidichthys leucotaenia (assembly GCA_020510985.1). Lineage (NCBI taxonomy): Eukaryota > Metazoa > Chordata > Actinopteri > Cichliformes > Pholidichthyidae > Pholidichthys > Pholidichthys leucotaenia. Next base: position 264,299,554 of record CM035843.1, read on the forward strand.
TTACCTTTTTCCCCACACTAATACTTTTTCCTAAGTTTAGTTTTTTGACAAACTGGCACAGGGAGCCATTGACCTCTACAGGCTGGGTAGTTATTCTTTCAAATTTTTGTGTACTAGATAATGTATTTGGTATTCATAATACAACTTTAATAAAACCCCAATTAGATAAAGGGTGGAATATCCGAATGCCAAATTTGAAAACCAAACAGATTTGCAGACCTTGGTAAACAGCTAGCGTATTAAGCTAGCCACATTAGCACTGATACACTTAAAAAAAAATGCACCTGCTTGGATGTCGTTGCCTCCTGAATGTCGACTGCATACGCCCAGGAATCGTCAGACATTTTCCAACTTTAGTTGTGTGCCTCTTTTCAGAAAGAGAAATAGCTTTTCTTTTGTTTTAGAAAACGTGGAGACACCGTGAACTCGTGCAACAATGTGCTACTGCAGCAACTGAACTGACCAAAACCTACTCAGTGCTACCTTCAGGACCATAGGCCATATCCCGCTTTTCAAATACAACTTCTTCTTCTTCTTCTTCTTCTTCTTCTTCTTCTTCTTGTTTAAATTTTTTTTTTTTGTTTTTTTTTTGGCGGTTGGCAAACATGGGCTTAGTGCATTACCGCCATCTATTGGATTGAATGGGTCCTCTTACAATCTTATAATCACCCCCCTCCCTCAAAAAAAAAAAAAAAAAAATAAAAATCTACTCATATACGTTCAATTAATTTAACATTACATAAAAACTGAAAAGTAACTTGTTCCATTCATTGCTGCCTTTCCCCAGAATCTCCATCAAGCTAAAATCTATTTTCTTCCTCTCAAAGTTTATCATCATTATCCTTCTCTGAATATACAGCTGTGGACAAAATTGTTGGTACCCCTCTGTTAATAAAAGAAAAACCCACTGTGGTTCAACAGAATTATTTTAAAAAACAAACTCATGAAACAGGCCTGGACAAAAATGATGGTACCCTTAACTTAATATTTTGTTGCACAACCTTTTGAGGCAATCACTGCAATCAAACGATTTCTGTAACTGTCAATGAGACTTCTGCACCTCTCAGCAGGTATTTTGGCCCACTCCTCATGAGCAAACTGCTCCAGTTGTCTCAGGTTTGAAGGGTGTCTTCTCCAGACGGCATGTTTCAGCTCCTTCCACAGATGTTCAATACGATTTAGATCAGGGCTCATAGAAGGCCACTTTAGAATAGCCCAATGTTTCGCTCTTAGCCATTCTTGGGTGTTTTTAGCTGTGTGTTTTGGGTCATTATCCTGTTGCAAGACCCATGACCTGCGACTGAGACCAAGCTGTCTGACACTAGTCAGTACATTTCTCTCTAGAAATACCTTGATAGTCTTGAGATTTCATTGTACCCTGCACAGATTCAAGACACCCTGTGCCAGATGCAGCAAAGCAGCCCCAGAACATAACAGAACCGCCTCCATGTTTCACAGTAGGGACAGTGTTCTTTTCTTGGTATGCTTCATTTTTGCGTCTGTCAACATAGAGCTGATGTGCCTTGCCAAAAAGTTCCAGTTTTGTCTCGTCTGTCCATAGGACATTCTCCCAGAAGCTTTGTGGCTTCTCAACATGCAGTTTGGCAAATTCCAGTCTGGCTTTTTTAATGATTTGTTTTCAACAGTGGTGTCCTCCTTGGTCGTCTCCCATGAGGTCCACTTTGGCTCAAACAATGATGAATGGTGTGATCTGACACCGATGTACCTTGACCTTGGAGTTCACCTTGAATGTGTTTAGAAGTTGTTCTGGGCTCTTTTGTTACCGTTCGTATTATCCGTCTCTTCCATTTTTCATCAAGTTTCCTCCTGCGGCCACATCCAAGGAGGTTGGCTACAGTCCCATGGATCTTAAATTTCTGAATAATATGTGCAACTGTAGTCACAGGAACATCAAGCTGCTTGAAGATGGTCTTATAGCCTTTACCTTTAACATGCTTGTCTATAATTTTCTTTCTAATCTCCTGAGACAACTCTCTCCTTTGCTTCCTCTGGTCCATGTTTAGTGTGGTACACACCATGTCACCAAACAGCACAGTGACTACTTGTCACCTTTTAAATAGGCCGACTGACTGATTACAAGTTTGTAGACACCATGGTCACATTATTTTCAATCTTTTCTAGGGGTACCATCATTTTTGTCCAGGCCTGTTTCATGAGTTTGTTTTTTAAAGTAATTCTGTTGAACCACAATTTAAAAGCATTGTCTGATTTTCATAGAATTTTTATTTATTACCACTTTTGTCAGATTCAAGTTATTTCTGTGACCATTGTGGGTTTTTCTTTCATTAACAGAGGGGTACCAACAGTTTTGTCCACGGCTGTATCTCCTGCAGTGTGGTACAACATGCTCTGTTGTCTCCTCCTCTCCACACTCTTCACATCTTCCTGTATTATGTTTTCCTGTTTTAAACAAATTTCCATTAAGCCCAGTATGACCCAACCTAAGTCTTGAAATTAGTTTCCACTCCTGTTTTCCCCTACCACCCTCATTCTTCCCACCTTCCTTTGAACCCTGTAATACCGTCTCCCTTTCCTTTCTTCCTCCCACTGTTTTTGCCACTTTTCCTTGAGTTTCTGTTCAATCATACTTTTAAATTCTGTTTTATTTAGATTAGAGTAACTGCCACACCCATGTCCTCATGTTATGTGGCACCTTTGGCCACTTTATCAGCCATTTCATTTCCAGTGATGCCAATATGTGCCAGTATCCATAAAATTTTACTATAATTCCCATCATTTGAATTCTGAATAATGTTTGTTGAATTTCAATTAGGATGTCAGGTCTGCTTTCTGAATGGCTATATTGTAAACTAACTAGATAGATGGATAGATAGACAGATGGATAGATGGGCAAGCCACCACTCCAGTGGCCTAATTGATAGAGCATCTGCCCCACAACCGGGAAGTTGTGGGTTCAAGCCCTGACTGGGTCATACCTAAGACCATATAAGAATGGTACTTCCCGCCTTCTAGCTTGATGTTCAGCATAATAGACTGGGGGATGGAGAAGTTGTTTGAGGCGGTGCCTTGCATGGCAGTGGCCCCTCTGATTCTAGATGTGATAAACATTGTAGATAGGAGAAACATAATTTTGTTCTACTGTACATGATTGACTGTATGGATTGAATGACAATAAAGTTGGCTTCTTCTTTTTCTAAAACCAAATTGGAGTCTGAACATATACTCAATCTCATTGGTCTTGTTTCTTCCACCCACTGTACTGCCAATAATACTGCAATCATTTCACCTGCATATACTAATACCTCATTTATTGACTTCCCTATTTTAATCTTAAATTCTGCAACCACAACTGCCACTCCTACCTTATCTCCTTCACGCTTTGATGCATCTGTGTATGTTTGAACATAACTGTAGTGGCTATCAATGTATGACTGAATCAAACATGAATTATATCTAAAACTCTTATATATCTTGTTTTCTAATAATGCACAATCAACCATGGCATCTGGGAGTATCCAAGGGGGTAATCCTGGCATTGGTACTGTAGGACTAAAACTCAGTTGGCTTAATTACAATTCTTCTGTTTTTTGTGTTATTGTCCACTCAAAGCTTTTTGTTTCCCTCTTCTCCTTTTCCCAGCACGGCTTTAATGTTTCTATTCCAGGATGATCTTCACTATGACCCTGTAAATTGACCCAGTAATTCAGAGACAGTTGTAATCTTCTTAACTCTAATGGCATTTCTCCCATTTCTACCTGTAGTGCTGCTGCTGTTGGTGTTGTTTTAAATGCTCCTGTACATAATCTCAGTGCTTGATGCTGTATAACGTCTAATTTTTTAAGGAACGTGATTGCTGTTTGACCTATACACCACAGAACCATAATCCATCACTGACCTAATTAACCCAGTGTTACATATGAAAACAGTGGTAAGATGGAGGTCTGGGAATGACCGGGGAACAGAGGGGGTTGGCAGCCCACCTTTCCGGTGGTGACGCCAGCTAGGGCATAAGGATCACTGCCGGAAGGGGCACGTCCTCTTTCGCCGTTGACGCCTGGATCAGGAGTGCTGTAGTCCACTGCTGTGTGTTTGTGAATTCTATAATAAATAGTATTAAGTGCCTTCTGCCCTCTTACTTATTTCACTAATTATGGACACAACATTTGGCGATGAGGAGAAGACGGTTATGGAGTGTGCTGCAACCAGTTTTTGACTGTTTCTGGAGCCCCCTGGCGAGCCTTCCGTGCCTTGGCCTAGGTGGTATGCTGCATTTAGCAACTACCTGGTGGCCCTCAACCTCGGTGAGTTAAAGAAACTGCGGGCTAGAGCAATATTGGTCCATAATTTGGGCATGGAAGGACAAAGAATCCTGGAGACTTTGGGGGGAGCCAAGAATTTTGAGGAGGTAGTAGAGCTAATGGCGCGATATTTTCATGTGCCAGACAACATCATCGTTTGGTGTATCCAGTTTCGACAGCACCGCCAGAGGACGGGAGAGTCAGTGAAAAGGTTTGTGGCAGACCTACGCCAACTGGTGGTGGAGTGTAGATTTGGGGCTCTACAGAATGAAATGGTCTGGGATCAGCTGGCAGAGCACATTTGCTGCCTGGCTGCCCGGTCACGGCTCCTGGCCTACTCGTGTGAATTGACTCTGGCTGCCGCTATTGAAATTGTCCAGCAGTTTGAGACGGCTGGAGTATTAGTGAGGGACCTCAGTAGAAAGTCCTCCTCTCTTGCATCAAATGAGCCTTGATTAAAGGCGCTGACAGCGGGCCCTGAAGATGAAGACGACACTGAGGATGAGGAATACACCTCCGTTGTCAAAATAAGATCTACCCCGGGAATGCCGAGATGTTATGGCTGTGGGTCCACTAGACACAGGTTTAAGTCCAGAGAGTGTCCGGCGAAAGGAAAGCGCTGTGGGAAATGTGGCCTGCTGCACCGCTTCGCACGGTCCTGTAGGAATTTTGAAAGAGGGCAGCAGGAAAAGGGAGGGGGCTCCTTTGCGAAGACTCCCACCGTTGCTCATACGGTTGCACCACAGTCCGGTGGCCGTATCAATTGCACGGTATCTCTGGATGGAGTCGAGGTATTGATGCTGGTGGATACGGGTGCGGTGGCTTCGATTTTAAATCTGCAAATGGTGAAGAGCCTATTTCCCTGGTACCGTGTTCAGAAGACGGCGGCCCCATTTTACGGCTATGGGAGGAGTAGGATTGCCATATTGGGGTAGATTGAATTAATGGTACGGTACACATCGTGGAGCATGGCGGATGTCCAGGTGGTGGTAACTGCTACGGGATCCAACATTATGGGGTGTGACATGTTCTACGGCTTGGGCTTCTCCATTGCCAGCGACACCGGAGAAGAGTGGTTGGGCGGAGGTTTGTGGAACTGACCCCTGCCAAATGCGGACGATGATGTGGTTTGGGACGCCGATTGGTCCAGATTGGGAGAAGACAGCAAGGAGGACCATCACGGGGTGCCTCCCCGGGATGGACCCGATGCCGGAGCCCAAGCTACCCTGGGTGTGGGAACTGGGCCCCCGGGTCGGTAGGCGGAACCGGGACATCAGTGCTGAACAGTACTGGGGCTAGAACAGGTGCACGTTTGAAATACACCAGGAGGCGGCCTTCGAAAAGGGCTTCAGGCTGGACTGGTGAACAGACCAGGTCCAAATGGGAAGTCCCCCCCACAACGAGAGGATCTGAGGAGACCTATTAGAGCTCCCCTGGGTGTTGGGGATATGGTTCACCCTAGGGTTGAAGCTCAGTCGAGGGGGATCCATAGGCGTCGTGGGCAGTACGATGATCAGGGGTGTCTGCAGGTGGAAGCGGCCCGGAGTGACAGCTATCTTTGCCTGTCAGACGAGACATTGAGGCACCCCAACAAGCTGCGTTGGGTGGTGGAGAAGAGGAGATGGCGCAGCCCATCACCAGAAGCAAGGAAGCGGAGATACTCTGGCCGGGAACCACGAGATGACAGTCCTGGGTGGGGGGGGGGGTGCTTTCCACTAGGTTTGTGAAATGTCTGTGGGTCTGATTGTTGATGTAATTTTAGTCCTAGGCCCTATGTCGTTATGTGTATAGTTGTGTCTCTACTGAATTTGTGCCCCAGGTGTGTTTATTAGGAAAGTAAATTGGTGAAGTTTAGTTGATTTTAATACATTATATGTGTGATAAATTGAATTATTTGGGGCTCATCTGATTGACTGAATGAAGTTTTGAAATTGTGAAGAATCTGAGAGTAAAAAATAAAGAAAAGAAGAAAAGAAATATATACAGTCGTTGGTTTGTGTGACAAGAAGAGAATTTTGATATTTAGTGGGTTGTGAGTAAGTGCTTTATGGCTTGACCTGTAAATTGGTACTAATGTAAATTGGTGGTAATTTTTTTTTTGACATGCCCAACGTTTGTATTGTGTGCCCAGGTGTGGGGTGGGTGTGTTGGGGTGGGGGCTGCCAGCAGGGGATGTTTAGTTTGTGAATTTGAACTGTTTATTGTTTGTTATTTATTATATATGTAAAAGGTTCTGGGATTGATTTTCTTTAGACACACAACTGTATTTTGTTTGGACTGTTAAGTCATCATCATCATCATCATCATAGCAGTCTGTCGGGGGCGACAATGACTGTTTCATTTAGGTCTGATCAGATTCCTCCACGCAGCTCTGTCCTTCGCCCTCCGCTGCCAGGAACTCCTGGCCTTGTTAACCCAGGCGATGTCCGAGCTGGTATGAGTTGCTTTCTGACTGACCATTTCATGAAACTTGTCATGCGGTGGCTCTCACGAGCCACCATAAGACGCCACACAGTCACCAGTGAGTTCAGTGAGTTTTATTTACGGTGAAAAATGACAACACAAGCTGCTGGGCAATGACACATATAAGTCTACACACATCAGGAGGCGTAAGGCTAAACAGCTCTCTTACAGGTCCACAGGAGGAGACGGTCATACACAGACAGGCAAGGTTAGTGGAGTAATGATTACACAGGCTGCTGAGGCAGAGACACACAGAGGTCTACTCACACCGGGAGGCATAAGGCTAACAGCTCACTTACTGGTCCATGGGAAGCGACGGTCAACCACAGGCAGACGAGGTAGGAAATAGTCCAAAGCATCCGTAGCTCTGACGGAGAAAGACTGACACTGCTGCAGGGATGCGGCCGCTAGTGTGGGTATAAGAAGTCCACCACTAACGACCGCAAATGCAGAACAGCTGCTCAGGACTTGACAGCTGAGCGGAAGCCTCCCCGAGCACTGTCACAATAAGAGCTCGGAGAGCCAGGATGACAACGCTGCTGTCAAGCCCTGGCAGGAATAGCCCGAGCACGATGACAAAGTGCTCGGGTCATGACAAAACTACTTGCAAAGTATTTGAGTACCGCTAGCTTTTGCTGGACTAGCGGCACATTCTTGGCAGATAGAGGCATTATCAGTGGCAAGGACAGGCCAAGACAAACTGACTCCAGTATCTGTTGCAGTGACTGACCAGAGACTGGCAAAAGTCCACCACAGACCTTGCGACAGATATGCTTATCTGCCAGGATGTCCAGTCTCACCCTGGACAAGGCGGCAGAATAATCCACCTAGCTGTGTAGGGGGCGCTGGTAGTCTATCCAGTCCCCTAGCCTTGGTTGTATGAATGGATAGGTTATTTATTGGTTTTGTACACACTGTTTTCCCCTGTTAGAATGTGAGTTGGGTGTTAAATTTGGGTGAGTCAATCTGTGTGCCTGCATTTTTTTAAAGGGGGGAGAAATATTACATATGAAAACAGCGGTAAGATGGAGGCCTGGGAATGACTGGTGAATAGAGGGGGGTTAGCAGCCCACGTTTCCGGTGGTGACGCCAACCAGGGTATAAGGGTCACGGCCGGAAGGGGCACGATTTCTTTTGCCGTTGACGTCTGGATCAGGAGCACTGTAGTCCACTGCTATGTGTTTGTGAGTTCTATAATAAATAATATAAAGTACCTTCCGCCCTCTTACTTGTTTCACTAATTTTGGACACAACACCCAGTGTAGATGTTTTTCAATACAATTCTATCTGGTCCCCACTCTCTTCCAACAAGACACCTCATTACATTTAAAATCTTTTTCCCTTTATCAACAATTCTCTGAATATGTATTTCCCAAGTAATCTTTTCATCAAACCATATTCCTAAAAATTTAAATTGTTTTACCCTCTCTAAATCATTATTATATAACTTTAATTTTATCTCATTACCTAACTTTTTCCTTGTGAAAACCATTGTATTTGTTTTTTCAACAGAAAAATGAAGACCACTCTTCTACTTTCAAAATGGCTCTCTGTACTTTCTTCATAATTAATCTAATATTTCTACCCCTTTTCAATATTGCCCCATCATCTGCAAAAAGTGAAACTTCCATTTCATTCTCCAATCCCAAAAATATATCATTTATCATTTTGGAGAACAACAGAGGACTCACTATACTCCCTTGAGGAGTACCGTTATCCACTTCAAACTTTCTAGAATAGCTGTTTCCTATTCTTACCTGTATAGTTCTTCCTTCTAAAAAAATCTCTATCCATCTGAGCATTCTTCCTTTGATCCCTAGCTTATGGAGCTTTATTAACAACCCTTCTCCCCACATCATATCATATGATTTCTCTATATCAGAAACACTGCCACCACACTTTCCTTATTTATTTGTGCTTTCCTAATTTCATGCTCCAAGCATATGGCTGTATCAATAGTACTCCTTCCCCTCCTAAAACCACTCTGATATTTGGATATGTACCTTTTATTTTCAAAATAATAACTCAACCTTTCATTTATCATTTTCTCCATTACTTTGCAAACATTTAAGGTCAAAGCAATTGGTCTGTAACCTCTGGATTTGTTCCATCCTTCCCTGGCTTAAATACAGTATTGGAATGATTATTGCTCCTTTCCAGCTCTGTGGCAACTGTCCATTACCACAAACTTTATTATGCAACTCCAGTAATATATCTGTTAAAATAATTTTGAGCTTAAATTATTCAAAGTCAAATAATCAGGCGGAAAGTTGAATTTATGTACATTTATTACAAAAATATAAGGAGTCACCCCATTGGCCACCTTGGGGGAGAGGTTACAAGGCATGACATTCAGACACACCTAGAATCTCTAAAGGATCCATTCTTCTAAGTCTGATATATATAGGTAGGAGAAAGGAGAGGGAGGATGAGGATAAGGGAAGGGACAGAACGGGACAGTCCTGATAACTGAGCTTATCCAGGTGGACGTCAGACACTCTGGAGACATGGGTCATGAAGACATGAGATCCATAAAACTAACAGAATGTTCATGAAACACTAATCTATAAGATGAGCAGTTCCTGTGCATTCCTGTGACCTGAAACAGGACATGTCAAAGAGATTATAATAAATGGCTTAGATCATTCCTTATGCATGTACTAACCCTGTCTGAACTCTCTGAAATTGCTCACAGAAACAGGCCAAGAATATATAAACTTATCCTATATGGAATGCACATAAAAACATTAAACATGGCATATGAAAGGTATGATACTTCTCAAATATAATAATACATTATTAATATCAATAATAGTTTAGATAATATGGAATTTTTCTATCATATTCACCCTTGATGCTTAATAAAGCATCAGGATTAAAAGAAAAATAATAAAGCGAATGTATTAATATGTGTAAGAATTTACATGCTGTTATGTCTTTGCAAGTTAAAAACGTGTATAGAATATATCAAAAGTGAATATGTGTGATGTGACCAAAATTAATCTCAGACAGTGTCAAATAAGAACATAGAAAATAATGTGAAACAGCCTTAAAAACAGCCTTAAATTATATTGCGACCTTCAAAAACATCCTCAGGCCAGTATTGCCCCTCTCACCATCCTCATCATCATATTAAGTATTCACACAACAAAAATCTGAAGTTATAAAAATCATTACCAAGTTTATGATGAGACTTCTCCATTAAGAGAAACACTAACTTCTATGAGTATCTGAGGTATTAACATGCCAATTTGAATCATTTTCATGGATAGAAGTAATACAATAATCTCCTATAATAGGGCCTACACCCCTACGGGTGGTAATTAGTCAATCAAGGACCATTTTATCCTTTGTCATAATTTTGTAAATAATTGTAGTCTACAATTAAGTGTTTTAATCCCTAAGGTATTTTGTTTCTACTCTCACTCAAAGAAACAATGAACAAAACCTCACTCCTGTACTTTTCATATGAAATTGCATTCATGCTTCATGAATGGCATCATGTGGTAGAAAAGCATCTCTCTTCACCCTGCCCACCTGCCCCACTGAAATGATGAGGGTACGGTCAGTTGCCAAAATGGGGTACACAGATCTGCCCAGTGTCCAGCCAGATGCGAATAAGCCCAATGACTCAATGACCTTTGACAATGTAGATCCTTGGTATAACACTTGCTTGCTTCGTTGGTCAAGCAGGGTAGCAGTACAGGGGAGAGACGCACTGTAAGCCGTTGCATACTCAGAGAGTGTTAAACTGTTGAAAAGGGGACATCCCCACTTCAAAAAGGGGAGTTCTCTGATGAAATTAACCTTGCATTCGTAGAGTAAGGAGTGTCATCATGTTTCTAATCAGTGGAGTGATGTGTTGTGTCAGGTGTGATTCAAAGTGAAGTTTGCTATGTTATTTCTGTATATAGCGTCTCTAAAAACCTCTTGCGCTCCATTGTACCGCGGACGGGAAAGTCTCTGCGTCCTAGAGCACACGAGGCCGTTCTCGTGCGCCCTCGTGCGCTCTTGGACGCACGATGGAGCTGCGGGAGCTGCATATTCGTTCTTCCACTGCAGACACAGCCGTGAACAGATTAATTCATCTGATTGACCTCTCATTCGACTAATAAGAGCCTTGGAATTGGGTTTCTGAAACCTTGAAGAACCAATGACTGAAAACCTAGCCAGAAGGACCCGCCTGCTGTGAATGCAGTGAGCCAATTGAAGCAGAGAAGTTCGCGAGCTGTGTTTTTTAAGGCTGGGTGAAGACTGACTGCTGGAGCGGATCAAAAAAGGACCCGCAGGAAGAGTCCCACAGACCCAGCAGCACGGAGACCATCCACAAATGCAACCTGTGTGACAGGGAGTGCCATTCGCGCATGTTCGGCCACAGGCGGTGCTTATTTTGTTTTGGTTCCAGCAGAGTAGACGTTATGATTTACTTCCATGGTCATAGGCCGACGGAGGCTGACGACGAAGGCTGAGTGCCTCGTATACTACTGTATACTACTGTTATTTGTTTTGAAAAATCGTTCGCCAAAAACCGCAATCATGGGAGCACAAAACCGCAATAATGGAATTATGTTTTGATCGGGTTGCGAGACCAGAACCACGAGCGGACCAGCGTCGCGTTCGTCTGACAGTGAGGAAGAGAAGTTCACCAGGACACTGCTGTGAAGAGGTAAGGTGTTATAAGCTAAATTATTCTTTATTCCTCACTATTCTTCTGTAGTGGGGGGGGGGGACAACCCCCCCCCCCCCACACACACACACACAGACACAGCTCTGAGTGTGACCTTTCATTAGAGCCCAAAATGAAGGTTCTACATTGAATCATTCAAATGCCGGTCGCTCGCGCACGCAGCGACCGGCAGCCGGTGGCTTGTCACCAGACTGCAAACCAAATCTACCTACGGGTACAAATAAGTCCATCCATCCATCCATCCATCTTCTACCGCTTTTCCGGAGGTCCGGGTCGCGGAGGCAGCAGTTCAAGCAGAGAAGCCCAGACTTCCCTCTCCCCAGCCACCTGCTCCAGCTCTTCAGAGGGGATACCAAGGCGTTCCCAGACTAGCTGGGAGACATAGTCTCTCCACCGAGTCCTGGGTCTGCCCCGGGGTCTCCTCCCAGTGGGACGTGCCTGAAACACCTCAAGTGGGAGGCGTCCAGGAGGCATCCTAATCAGATGCCCATACCACCTCAACTGACTCCTTTCAATGTGGAGGAGCAGCGGTTCTACTCTGAGCCTCTCCCGGATGACTGAGCTCCTCACCCTATCTCTGAGGGTGAGTCCAGCAATCCTACGGAGAAAGCTCATTTCAGCCGCTTGTATCCGCGATCTCGTTCTTTCGGTCATTACCCAAAGCTCGTGACCATAGGTGAGAGTAGGAACGTAGATTGACTGGTAAATCGACAGCTTTGCCTTAGAACTAAGCTCCCTCTTCACCACAACAGACCGGTACAACGTCCGCATCACTGCAGATGCTGCTCCAATCCGTCTGTCGATCTCTCGCTCCATTTTCCCCTCACTCGTGAACAAGACCCCAAGATACTTAAACTCCTCCACTTGGGGCAGGAGCCTGTCCCCAACCCGGAGAGGACAATCCACCTTTTTCCGGCTGAGGACCATGGACTCGGACTTGGAGGTGCTGATTCTCATCCCAGCCGCTTCACACTCGGCGGCAAACCGTCCCAGCAAGAGCTGTAGGTCATTGCTGGATGAAGCCAACAGGACAACATCATCTGCAAACAACAGAGATGAGATCCTGTGGTCACCAAGCATGACACCCTCCATTCCCTGGCTGCGCCTAGAAATCCTGTCCATGAAAATTATGAACAGGACCGGTGACAAAGGGCAGCCCTGGCGGAGTCCAACTCTCACTGGGAATGACTCCGACCGAGTGTTGGCAATGCGAACTAAACTCTCACAACGGTCGTACAGAGACCGAATAGCTCGTAACAACAAGCCCGATACCCCATACTCCCGAAGCACCCCCCACAAAAATCCACGAGGGACGCGGTCAAATGCCTTCTCCAAGTCCACAAAACACATGTAAACTGGTTGGGCAAACTCCCACGAACCCTCAAGAATTCTCGAGAGGGTAAAGAGCTGGTCCGATGTGCCACGGCCAGGACGAAAACCACATTGCTCCTCCTGAATCCGAGGTTCGACCAACGGCCGGGCTCTCCTCTCCAGTACCTTGGCATAGACCTTCCCAGGGAGGCTGAGGAGTGTGATCCCTCTAAAGTTGGAGCACACCCTCCGGTCCCCTTTTTTGAAGAGAGGAACCACCACCCCGGTTTGCCATGCCAAAGGCACTGCCCCCGACCTCCACGCAATGTTGCAGAGGCGTGTCAACCATGACAACCCAACAACATCCAGGGCCTTGAGGTACTCGGGGCGAATCTCGTCCACCCCCGGGGCCCGGCCACCAAGGAGATTTTTAACCACCTTGGCGACCTCAGCCCCTGTGATAGGCGAGTCATCCCCCTCGTCCCCAAACCCTGCTTCCTCTGTGGAAGGCGTATCAGTGGGATTGAGGAGATCCTCAAAGTATTCCTTCCACCGCCCGACGATATCCCCAGTTGAAGTCAACAGTGTCCCATCCGCACCATACACAGTGTGGACGGGGAGCTGCTTTCCCCTCCTGAGCCGCCGAACAGTTTGCCAGAATCTCTTTGAAGCCGACCGAAAGTCTTGTTCCATGGCCTCACCGAACTCCTCCCATACCCGGGTTTTTGCTTCAGCAACCACCCGAGCTGCACTCCGCTTGGCCTGCCGGTACACCTCAGCTGCTTCGGGAGTCCCACAAGCCAACCAAGCTTGATAGGACTCCTTCTTCAGCTTAATGGCCCCCCTCACCACTGGTGTCCACCACTTGGTTCGGGGGTTGCCACCACGAGATGCACCGACCACCTTGCGGCCGCAGCTCTGGGCTGCCGCTGCAACAACAGAGGTGGAGAACATGGCCCATTCAGACTCCATGTCTCCAGACTCCCTCGGAATGTGGTTGAAGTTCTTCCGGAGGTGGGAGTTGAAGACCTCCCGGACAGGGGCCTCAGCCAGACGCTCCCAGCACACCCTCACTATACGTTTGGGTCTACCAGGTCTGAATGGCTTCCTCCCCTGCCATCGGATCCAACTCACCACCAGGTGGTGATCAGTTGACAGCTCTGCACCTCTCTTTACTCGGGTGTCCAAGACATACGGTCGCAGGTCTGATGATACGATAACAAAATCGATCATCGACCTGCGGCCTAGGGTGTCCTGGTGCCAGGTGCACATATGGACACCCTTATGCTTGAACATGGTGTTCGTTATAGACAGACTGTGGTTAGCACAGAAGTCCAATAACTGAACACCACTCGGGTTCAGATCGGGCAGGCCGTTCCTCCCAATCACCCCCCTCCAGGTTTCACTGTCGTTGCCCACATGCGCATTGAAGTCCCCCAGTAGGACAATGGAGTCTCCAGGAGGAGCACCCTCCAGCACCCCAGTCACAGACTCCAAAAAGGGTGGGTACTCTGAAACATCATTTGGTGCATAGGCACAAATGATGGTCAGGACCCGTTTCCCAACCCGAAGGCGCAGGGAAGCAACCCTTTCGTCCACCGGGGAAAACTCCAATATAGAGGCAGCAAGGTGGGGCGATACAAGAATACCTACCCCTGCTCGTCGCCTCTCGCCCGGGGCAACTCCAGAAAAGGCCAAGCTCCAGCCCCTCTCCAGGAGACTGGTTCCGGAACCGGAGCTGTGTGTTGAGGTGAGGCCGACTATATCTAGCCGGTATCGCTCAATCTCGTACACCAGCTCAGGCTCCTTCCCCACCAGAGAGGTGACATTCCACGTACCAAAAGCCAGTTTAGAAAGCTTGGGATCAGTCCGCCAAGGTCTCCGCCTTTGACTGCCACCTAATCCACATAGCACCGGACTTCCATGATCCCTCCTGCAGGTGGTGAACCTACTGGAGGGCGGACCCATGTAACTCCTTCGGGCTGAGCCCGGCCGGGTCCCATGGGTGGAAACCCGGCCACCAGACGCTAGCCTTCGAGCCCCTCCCCCAGGCCTGGCTCCAGGGTGGGGCCCCGGTAACCCCATACCGGGCGGGGTACACTGAATCCTTGATATACACTTTATCATGAGAGTCTGTTGGATCGTTCTTCGTCTGTCCCAAATAAGTAACAAAAAAAAAAAAAGTTAGACGTTTTTCCAAACTGTGCCACTTGGCACAATTTGGCACAGTTCCAAAACGCCTGGGAACAGCCTGAGGAGAAAAGTGTGTAATATATTCATTTTTTGTGGTATTGTTACAAAATTTGGACCTCAGCTGGATAACACTTGGTTCTACATTTCTGTTGCATTTTCCAGCCCGGATCTGAAGCTGTGTGTTATTTGCAAGCATTTGTATCCAAAAAAACACCCAGGCCAAATTTATTTTCTTCAAGTTCAGTGTGTTTAGATGACTGTAACTCAGTGGCCGGAGCACTTAGAGAGATTATGACTGTTTTGCCAAAAAAACTCAAAGTGTTTTCTTTTAAATGAGACCAACCCCGTGAAGATGCTGCAAAGGGTTGAAGAACAGGTTTCGATTTACTTTGAGCACATTATTTTTTGGCGTTTTTAGGAAAATTGACCGGAGTGCAAGGGGTTAAAAAAAACAAACAGCCTGTAGTAGCTGCATTATTTTAGCAATAAAGATATTTTGCCTAACTGTTAATGTTATTAAGGAGCAAACATAACAGTTCTCTACAGTGTAGAAGTATTGGAACAACTTAATAACCAATATTAAGTATTACTAGAGGATGATAAGATAACAACACTAACCACACCTTTCCTTCCCTTGTATTTTTTTCCCCTGTCATGGTAAACAGCCTGCTTCTCTATTAGCAGAGGTCGCTACTGGACGCCAAGTCATCAGCTGACACTTGCATAGAGAAACAGACAGTCATTTGTTGTTTTCCTTTTATTTTTTTTCCAGATAAGTATACAATATACTGTGTATATATATATACTACCATTCAAAAGTTTGGGGTCACCCAGACAATTATTTTGTGTTTTCCATGAAAAGTCACACTTATTTACCACCATAAGTTGTAAAATGAATAGAAAATATAGTCAAGACATTGACAAGGTTAGAAATAATGATTTGTATTTGAAATAATAATTTTTTCCAGATACTCAACCTGCTCAAAGGAAGGTCAGTTTTATAGCTTCTCTAACCAGCTAAACTGTTTTCAGCCGTGCTAACATGATTGCATGTCATCCATTAGCCTTCTGACACAATGAGCAAACACATTGTACCATTAGAACACTGGAGTGATAGTTGCTGGAAATGGGCCTCTATACACCTATGTAGATATTGCACCAAAAACCAGACATTTGCAGCTAGAATAGTCATTTACCACATTAGCAATGTATATTAGATATTAGAGTGTATTTCTGATTAGTTTAAAGTAGAACTGAACTGAACGGCACTGGGTGATAGTACATACAGTTATAAAGATAATTTATCATTGGCACCCCCTCCACAAATCCCGGAATCTTGGAGAAAATCTCGATTTTGAATTTCCCGCCCTGAAAAAATCAGACAAATCCGCCGATTAACCGGAAGTGCAGCCGGAGTTCCGCGTGACGTCACGAGTGTGACACGGTCCTCCATGTTTACCATTGCGAGCACGTCGACACTGGTTGTTTTTGGTGCATTTTGTCGTGATAGTCGACTACAAAACACTTCCAACACCTGGGAAGATCTGTTCAGTGGCCAAGGAAAGCTGTCATGGCGACGAAAGAAAAGAAAGTGGGAGGAAAAGCGACCGGGAAGCGATGCGTTTCTAGATATAGATATTACAGTGATCCCTCGCTACTTCACGTTTCACCTTTCGCGCCCTCAGTGCATCGTGGATTTTTCAAAAATATTCATCAAAAATTCAAAATTGAGAAAAAATGGCACAAAAGTTGCCTGGGCGCTAGCAGAAGGCAGGGAGACTACATTAGAACATCAGGTATCAACATGGAGAGCCCGCACAACTCAAAATCCACCTCTCTGACCACCGCTCCACTCCTCTCCGCCCACCTCTTCACCGCTCGGGAATCTCGCAAGCTGATTGGCCGAGACGTTTTACCTCGCAAGCTGATTGGCCGAGACGTTTTACCCAGCTTCTCTCCCTGCAGAGCGCCCATACCCAGCGAAGGAAGACCGCATTCATTGTTCTTTATCGCTCGTGTTGCTTAGTGGCACTTTTCGCTGTTCTCTTGTGCCTTTTTGTGCAAAATAGTGCTTGTGACGCCCTTGGGGTGGGGGTGGGGTGACGCTACTTCGCGGTTTTTCACTTTTCGCGGTCGGTTCTGGTCCCCATTAAACGCGATAAGTGAGGGATCACTGTATTTATAAATAGCACAGTCAAATGCAGAGGCCAGTTCTGTTCATGTGTATTGCCACTATAGTCTGTAGAAGTATTGTAATACATAGCCCAATTTTTTGAATGAATGAATGAATTTATTTATTTCGGATAGTACAGTACAGGTTGAAAGAAACTGAATGATATAACAACAAGGTCAAATTGAACAATGACTCATCTGATTATACAATTCAACGTAAGTTATCCGAAATGGGTGATGGCTGAAGCCGCAGCTTATATTGCCCACCCATATTCCATCCAAGAATTCAAAAGAGAAAACAGGCAAGAGCGATTACAATTCAAAACAAAACTAAGACAAAATGTGACAGAGAAAAAAGAAAACTAAGCTACAACACAACACAGGCTGGATATGTTACAACTCGCCGCTCATTAGCGGCGCCAGCTGCGCACACACTTGCGCCTCGTCAGCAGCGTGGGATATAAGCCACTCTGCCCTGGGCTTCGGCATGAAGCCGTCTGATTCCTTCAGCCCTCTTGCTGCAGAGGAACCCCCTCATCTCCCAGCAAGATCTACAGTGTAAGCATACCTACCTTTGCCTTTCCAGTCTCTCCCCTGTGCACAGGTGTATTCCCCAGCGGCGGACCTCGCCTCTGCATCGCCGTCTGCCAGCTGCTGTCACAGGTGCATCAGGTCGCTGTCTCCCGGGCTCGCCGTTGTGCACGCCTGCCACCTGCCACACTCCTGCATCCTCCTCTGTCTCGTCACCGATCCTGAATGCCTCTTCACTCTGAAAACTCTGGTGTTCTTGACTGCTGGAACTGCTATCATCTGCCATTGTTGTTTTGTTTAGGGATCACACTCGTGACGTCACGCAGCGTCGTCTGCACTACTTCCGGTTTGTTTGGCACTGCCAGCCAGAGGCAAAAGTTTATCGGCTTATAGCTTGGCCATCGCACGGCCTAAAAATTTCTTTTATGTGTTGAAAAATACAATAGGTAATAAGGAATTAATCTGCTATTCTACTTTTTGCGCCAAAAGGTGGGTTCAGTTCTACTTTAAAGTTATCTTCATTGAAAAAAACAGTTTTTCTTTCAAAAATAAGGAAATTTCTAAGTGACCCCAAACTTTTGAACGGTAGTGTGTGTGTGTGTATATATATATATATATATATATATATATATATATATATATACTGTATACACAACTTTAGAGGGAGCAGAAAAAGATTCTCTAAGGGAGGAGACAGGGGCAAAGTTGAAAGGTGGCGGAAGAGGAGGCGCTGCAGAAGTGCGAATGTTTTTCAGGTTGTTGTATTTGTCCTGGGTTACAATATTTAGGGCAACGGGAGACAGACTCTGTCATGACCCGAGTGTCAGTTCTGGCCACACTCGGGCCTCATATCTTATTTCCCTGGCTTTGGCAGCAGAGGATTCTTTCAGCTCCTCTGGCTTTTATTGTGAAGGCGCCCGGGGGAGCTCCCTGCTGTCAAAGTCAGCTGCTGCGCTGCTGTCACGGCGAGCAGCTGCACCGCATTGGGGTCATTAGCGGCCGAGTTAAAAGCTGGTGGTGAATGTCCTCCAGTGCGGCAGTCTCTGTTATGTTCAGCTACGTTCTGGTGTGCTCCTGTTATGCTTCGTTATGTTCCTGTTTGCCTTGCTCATCATTGTTAACGGACTTGGGAATCTGTAACCCGCCTGTTAACGTTGTCGTCTTGTAAGGTACGTTCCCTTAAGACTTCACCCTCATTATTGTCCGTCTGGCGCATCGGGTGCTCCCCGGCTCAGACGTCACCCTGCCATTATATGTATCCTGTGTGTGTTCATCCCTCTCTGTAATAAAATATCACTGCAACTCACTGGTGACTGAGGCGTCTTGTGATGGTCCGTGAGGGCCATCGTGACAGTAGACTGCCGCCTAACGCCCGGAGAGGAGGCGTTGTTTGAGACGCCATTCACCGTGCAGTTTGCAGTAGTGGACTGTTTGTTCCTACCTGTCTGGGTGCCGTGTTGAAGCATGCCATCGTGGAGGTCTCGTGCTCGGAGGCAGGACGCTGTTCTCGCTGACACCCTCGAGCGCGTGGACAAAGTCCTTGTCGCCGCCTCCCTCCTCGACTTCAACAGCGAAGTGCCCTGGTACCTGGACCTAGCCGAGGAAATTCTGGATTCTCTTCCCCGCTTCACTAATCATCCAGAGGTAAGCGTGAGGAGAGATGACATCGCCGCCCAGCGTGAGATACTCCGAGGGCTGGAGGGAAATCCTGGCAGGAAGCCGAAGCCGAGGAGACATCGCCCCTCGCTTCAGGATCCCGCTCCTGCCTCTGTTCCGGCCCGGGAGTTCGCACCATCCGGAGGTCTTTTCCCATCGGGCATGTCGTCACTCGGGATTCCCCCAGAGAAGCTGCAGCTGACAGCAGACAAGATCTGGGACCGGGTGGCTGCTGCTTGCTCCGCTGGGGATCCACCAGCGTGTATGAAGCATGTGGTGGCGGCGGTTAGACTGGTGGAGAGGAATCCAGCGCTGCGTGAGTTTCCTGAGTTCGCTGACGTGCTTGCCGCTGTTTCTGCTCAGGAACGGCGATTTCCGAACCTCACCTTCGCCTCACCCCCTACAAGGAACCGTCGTCACACCGGCTTCCAACCTCGGCTAGAACCCCGTCTGGATGCTGTTCCGGGTCACCGCAAGGGCTCAACCCCCCACACAGCTGTCACTCCTGCGCCTCGTCAGAGGGGAATCCCCGCAGCCTTGTCTTCTCCCGGGCCCTCGCCTGCTGTCCCGTCAGCGCTCCATGCCCGACTGACCCCGGCTGTCGCCGCCTCCTCCTCGTCGCCTATCCTGGCTGCTGTGTGTCGCGGGAGCTCCGTTTTGGCGAGCCCCATCCCGGATCCGCCTCAAGTGGCCTCATCTCGTCTCCCCAGAGGGCCCTCTGTCACCATCCAGCGGGGAAAGGAAGGAACGACGTCCCCCACAGCGGAAGCCATCTTACCCTCAGGGGAAAGGCAAGTGCATGATAATTTCTCTCCTTTAGATATTGTTTTGCCTTGTCTGACTCCTGGGGGTGGAGTTCGGGGTATGCACCCCCCCGAGCTCCCTCCACCTGCTGTGGATGAAAGTATTAACCCTGCTTCCTCTGTGTCTCCCTCCGCTGAGCGGTCCTCGACGTCAGGCCAACGTCGCTGGATGAGGAGGGGGCCTGTGGTTCTGGAGAGCCTGGTTCCGGTTCCGCAGCCACGCCATGGGCGGAGGAGGAGAGCGGACTGCAGCGTGGAGCCATCGCCGATGAAGAAGCGTCCCCGGGGTTCCACGGAGGAGCGGTCCGGTCCAGCAGGTCGAGTTTCTCCTGCCACCACGCCATGCGGGCCACCGGCGTGGACATCGGTACCGGAGGACTCTGTAGCTGCGCGCACCATCATGCCAGCTGCGGAGCCCGGCGCAGCTGAGTGGGAGCCTGAGGACGACCTCCTGACTTCTGAGCCCGGATCATCGCAGTCCTGGACAGCGTCAGAACCCGAGCTCAGGCAAGTGCTCTGTTTTATCTTTCTTCTTCACCTTTTAGAGCACTTTTGCCTGTCTCAAGGGGAGATGAGCCGGGTACAGCCGCCTGCTGCGTCCGAGCTTATCTCGCCCGGTTCTGGCGCTGCCGGTGATCCTGATCCTGGGTTTTCTCTCTTTTGTGAGTCTTCTCCCAGGGTCGCCGGCGAGGGGCTGCTCTCGCCAGCTGCGCCAGAGGTTTCGGGGTTGGAGGTCGAGTCTGGTGCCACGCCGACCGGGTCCACCGGGAGTGCTGTTCCGGTCCAGTTGGGGTCCACCGGGAGTGCCTCGCCGGCCCAATTGGGGTCCACCGTGGGTTCGGTTCCGGAGGCCCAATCGGGGTCCACCGTGGGTGCTGCACCAGCAGGTCCTAGATTCAGTGAGGGAGCGGCAGATCCCCGGCCACCGGATGCTGGACAGGCTCGTTTCCCTCGTCACCCTCATCTCCACCATCATCCTCCTCGTCTCCCTGAGGAGCGCTACCCATCTCCGCCTGGGGCCGTTGGGGTCCCGAACGCTCCGCCCGGTTCCCCCTCGTCTCTCCTCTTTTCAGCGGGACCGCCGGCTGCTTCGTCCCAACGGTTCTGGTGGGCTGGTGTTGCGGGGCGGCCGCCTGAAGGACTGTCTCGTTGGTTTGGTTCTCTGGGCTGGCCCCCCGACCTTTTTGTCTTCCTGTGCGGCGACCTGCTCCGGCCGCCTGAAACTCTCTACTCCCGAGCATGGGACTGGGGTAGGCCGCCCGAACTGTCCTCTTTTCCCCTCCCTGTTCTGTGGCTTTTTGATGCCGGACGACCCCCCGAACCTTTTGCCCCCATCCCTCCGGGTCAGGACTGCACCCTCCCCAGGTTTCTGATCTCGTCTGTGGGACTGTTGGGGTGTGCGGGGGGGAGGGGGATTGATTTGTGTTTTTGTTTCTTACTATGTTGTTTGAGTTCGGTGGTTTTTTCCTCCACCTTATGTCACTTTGTATTTGCCAAAAGGTATATTGCCTATTTTGACTTTATTCTGGTTACCCACGTTTTTGGGATTATGGTTTTTTTCCCCCTACCTTTATAGCCTTGTTGGTTTCATCATTTGCTTGCTCGTTGTTTGTCTCTCTCCCTCCTGCCAGCGCCCCATCCACCCACCCTAGGGGGGTGGGGTGGGGGGGCTTGGGTGTTACTCGGGCCGCTCAGAGCTCGGCCTTGAGGGGGAGGTACTGTCATGACCCGAGTGTCGGTTCTGGCCACACTCGGGCCTCATATCTTATTTCCCTGGCTTTGGCAGCAGAGGATTCTTTCAGCTCCTCGGGCTTTTATTGTGAAGGCGCCCGGGGGAGCTCCCTGCTGTCAAAGTCAGCTGCTGCGCTGCCGTCACGGCGAGCAGCTGCGCCGCATTGGGGTCATTAGCGGCCGAGTTAAAAGCCGGTGGTGAATGTCCTCCAGTGCGGCAGTCTCTGTTATGTTCAGCTACGTTCTGGTGTGCTCCTGTTATGCTTCGTTATGTTCCTGTTTGCCTTGCTCATCATTGTTAACGGACTTGGGAATCTGTAACCCGCCTGTTAACGTTGTCGTCTTGTAAGGTACGTTCCCTTAAGACTTCACCCTCATTATTGTCCGTCTGGCGCATCGGGTGCTCCCCGGCTCAGACGTCACCCTGCCATTATATGTATCCTGTGTGTGTGTGTTCATCCCTCTCTGTAATAAAATATCACTGCAACTCACTGGTGACTGAGGCGTCTTGTGATGGTCCGTGAGGGCCATCGTGACACTCAATCTCTGAGGGATTATAAATCAAAGGCTGATCCAAATGGTAAAGACCACCTGAGTTAATGGGATCGATACGATACGTAGGAACAGGACCAAAAAAAGGGCAGTTTGGCAAATCCAGAAACTTCAGAGTGAGTAAACACACCAAATTTCAGTCACTGTACCAGAAAACACTGAATAAAATAGAGAAAATTGTCTGTTAAAACACGTGTACCAAGTCTATTTGGGTGGATGCCATCAGGCCCCATAAGTGATGGATGGTTCCAAAATAAGTTAAAATTGTCAACAAAACCAATGTTAAAAATAGGACAAGTAAAACACAGCCAAGAATTAAGACTGAGAGTTCTGCTAAAACGATTACAGCCTTGCCTGAGAGGTGCCAAAGGCCCAGAGATGAGCGCACATCTGCCACAGTTCATAAGAGTGGACAGAAGGCTCCTGAAGTCACTTTTTAAAATCTCAGACTCTTCATTTGGGATGTTATTGCATCCCACATGCACAACAGCAGTTTGTACGTGAGGGAATTCATTCAGCAGGTCGGGGATAAGAGCCTCAATATCAGAGACTCTAGCCCCGGGAAAAAATCGAGTCACACAGTACCTGCTTCTGACATTCCTCACGATCGAGTCACCAATTACCAGCATCGTCTGGGGGGGGGATTGTCGGTGGATTCTGATGTGGAGAGGAATTGTTAAGAGGATGATGTTGTTGCAAAGGCGGGGAGACGAGCTCTTTTCTTCTATCAGGAGCAGGTGTGTAATTTGACACACCCTGGGTGGTCTTTATCCGGAGTTTGCGGACATGAGCCGCCGCTGAAGGAGAGGAGGGAGGATGAGGGGCGTCCACGGGCGGGCGGCCAGCGTCCAGGTGGGGAAAATCTTCCAGGGAAAGGATATCAAATCTGTTTTCCAAGGACACTGGAAGAGAAGAGGCGCGGCCCATTCCGGCTGAACAACGATGGCCATTAGCTGGTCGAACCAAGGTCCAGGGCGCAGATGGAGGATGAGAGGGACCAAGCGAAGCTTTTGGTTTAGCCCTGAGACAAAACCAGTGTTTGTTGCTGAGGTCATGGACGTCTGCAGAGGCTGCGCAGGCTGGAGCAGGTGCTGGAGCAGGTGTAGAGGTAGGTGGAGATGCGCTGAGCTCACCCAAATAAGTAGCAGTCTCCGCCAGCTGCGAGGCGGTGGCTGGAGCTGATGATTGCCCGAGAATGATGGTGTCGATGTGGTCTTTGGCCTCCCGAATCTTGTAAAGATTGGAGAGCCTCGTTTCCAGCTCAGAGACCTTATCGAGGAACGATAAACAGCAGGTACATGACGGAGAAGGAGCCATGGCGTTCCAGGCGCTGAGATGGGTAGCCCGCAGCTAGCCAAAAACAGCTACTCATGCGTCCGGATGGACTTTTAGGCGAGGCTAATACAGAGGTAACGGTAAATAAAAACTAATAACAACAAACAGGGATAAAAAAAAAATAAATTTGATAAAAACAATCAATAAAAACAAACAAAAATGAAGGAAAAAGTACTCTGACACGATGAGTGTCAGACGCAGCTGTCAACGTCAGAGCAGCGTCTCAATTTTGTACACAAAATGGCTGACGCCGAAGCGACCAGCAGGCAGACCACTGTGTACAGTTGTCACAGGAAAATAATACTATACAGCTGCGCTTGGGTGAGCAGGGAAGACAGCAGGTAGCTCAACAGACTTGGGGGAAACGTAAATTGGGCTCAGCCTAAGCGTAGCAGTTGTGCTGCGGAGAGGAAACGCTGCCAGAAGCGAAGGGGGATACAACCGGGAAAGGAACGCTTCTGGTACAGCGTTGCAGCAGTCACAAAAGAATCACTAGCAGTTTACTCACAAGTTGGAGCAGTCCCAAAAGTCCAGTTCTCCAGGCGAGCGAAAACAATAATCCTTCCAGACGTGACGATCACTCCGTGAAGAGCAGGAGTGACTCATTCAATGACCCAACCCAACCCATCACCTAAGTTAAATGGTTTCAATAATAGGGTTTGTCATTCACAGTCTCCTTGTTTTCTTATTTGAAATTTACACTAATCTTGTAAATACCGGAGTGGTGGCTCAGTTGGTAGAGCATCCGCCCCACACCCGGGAGGCAGGGGTTCAAATCCCGGCCGGGTCATGCCAAAGACCATATAAAAGTGGAACTTCCTGCCATCCAGCTTGGTGCTCAGCAATAATGGAATGGAGGAGGGAAGTTTGTGGCGGCACCTTGCATGGCAGCGGCCCTCTGATTCTACACTTGGGGTGTGTGTGATTAACACTGTAGATAGGTAAAACACAATCTCGTTCTACTGTACATGATTGGTTGTACAGTTGAATGACAATAAAGGGTGATTAAATTAAATTGTTGATGGTAAGCTAAGTGGTTTCCTAGGTAAATGTTTGGTACTAATAATTTATGAACTGCACTTACTGTAAATGTCACATGATTTGATTTACAAAGTGTATTCTATTTCAATTATCTAAGCAAATCATTTCTATTTTAAATCTTGATATTGTTTTAGTTTAAACAATATAAACAATATAAATAAGTAGCAATATTTAAATTAGTGTAGGGTAAAGCCTTTGTATATTCAATAAGTGTGTAAATAATTTCTAAACATTTTTACCTTCACTCTTATTTAGTTCAATGAGATCCATGCAAAGGTTTTGGAAAAAAAAACCAAACTAAGTTTATGCAGGGAAGATCAAATTATTTTGCTTTGAGCTCCTTAAGGCATTGTTCCGTTAATTGAGTAAGAATCTGTATTGTCTTTGTAGTAGATTCTAAATCAAGTCCCACAGTAAACATAAATTCAGCACAAGTTGGATTTTCCTTAGACATTTGGAACTTTTCTCATATATTTGCATGGTTTTCTTCCTTATCAGTTTACCTTGTTCCTTATAAACATGATATTTCCTTTACAATAATCTACAGATATTTCCTTAAACATCTGGAAATTTATTGATGTAACTTTTAACTTCTCCTATTGAATGTTGTGATTTCATTACCAAGCGGTTTCATTTATATTTTTCTCTTCATTATTGATCATCTATTGATAATTTTTATGTATTATCTATGTTTTTTTGAGGATTGCTAATTATTTTTTGCTAATTAATTTCTTTGGTACCCCCCTTTTGATGCATGGAGACGCACATGCAGCAAAGTTACAGGGTATTTGTTTGATGGGTAGTGTCTTTTACTAGAAGGAAGCGTGTTACCACTTTTATGTGTTACACACAGTTAATTTAGATGAAAATTTGTGAGTAGTATAGCTCCTTCAAAGTGAAGTTTCAATAATCATGGTTTCTTTTGTGTTGTCTCTTGAACTAATTTACAAATTCCATTTAGGAAAAAACAATATAGCTGTCTGTGCAGATTTGATATGACTTAGGATTGATAATTAAGATCAGTTTGTCCAGTTGAACACAGACGGGTTGAATTTGTGTAAGTGAATCCTTGTGAAAGGTTGTGTCACACTCCTTGAGTCACTGGAAAGGTGGACATTTTGCCTAATTAGAATTTGGCTTAATTTTGTACAAGGAATGCCTCATTTTATACATTACTTGGTAAATTATGGGGTGGACTGTAGTCCCTAGGCCCAGCTTGGCCACGGCTGAGCATCCCTGGTGGTCTAGTGGTTACACTGAAAAAAAAAATCTGTTCAATTTACATGAAAAAAATATGTACATCGGTTGCACATAATAGTTATGTTTACCAAAAAAAATGTATTTGTGTTAAGTATACGCAATTCTTATTTGTTCAAAGAACACAACTTTCTTATAAAAATTTAAAGTTTTTCTTTTATGTCATGTACACGAAACTAACCTATGCTAAACCAACACAACTTCTTTATGTATACACTGAAAAAAAACATCTGTTCAATTTACATGAAAAAAATATGTACATCGGTTGCACATAATAAAGTTATGTTTACCAAAAAAATGTATTTGTGTTAAGTATACGCAATTCTTATTTTTCAAAGAACACAACTTTCTTATAAAAATTTAAAGTTTTTCTTTTATGTCATGTACATGAAACTAACCTATGCTAAACCAACACAACTTCTTTATGTATACACTGAAAAAAAAAATCTGTTCAATTTACATAAAAAAAATATGTACATCGGTTGCACATAATAAAGTTATGTTTACCAAAAAAATGTATTTGTGTTAAGTATACACAGTTCTTATTTGTTCAAAGAACACAACTTTCTTATAAAAATTTAAAGTTTTTCTTTTATGTCATGTACACGAAACAAACCTATGCTAAACCAACATAACTTCTTTATGTATAGAGTGTTCAATTACCCTATGTAAATTAACATGACTTTTTTATTTTTAGCATAGTCAATTACCATCTGTTAAAGCAATGCAAGTTTTTTATATAGTCTTTGCAGTGTTTTGTTACAACTTAATTTGTTTAGGTAGGTCTCACTATTAAGTTATAAAGCTTCTGCATACTTTGTGTATCCTACATAAAATTAAGCTATTTTTGTACATGAATTTATTCAAATAAATTAATGCAGCCTAACCAACTACCAAAATATCTAACATGAAATTTTCAAAACAAATGAGGCCAGGAGAAAAACATTTTTTACAACAAGAAGAGAAACTGTATTTTGTTGATAAAACAACTTTAACATTCAAGTACAAATCCACTTTTTGGCGCTTTCAAACTAGAAAATACAATCAGAACCAAAATCCACTTGTCAGTGATATGTAGGTACGTACACAAGTACAAACATGCATGCAATATAATAATAAACACAATTCATGTGTTAGGGCAAAGTGCCCTTTTCTTTTACCAGTTAAACACTTTTGACCATATTTGAGTAGTAAACATCTGTAAACAATTCTATGTGAGACTGTGTATATCTGTGTGCATTCCCACATTACTCTTGCTTGAAAGTAGCATTTGCAAGAACATCTGTAACTGCTATGAACTGATGCATTACTTTCTGTACTTAAAACAACTTCCTAATGAAAAGAAAACGTCAATTAACAATGACCACAAAATGCAAACAAAGAATGTTCCACAATAGTCTGAATGCATGCATGTATGTATGTATGTATGGGTATAAAAGTATAAAGATGCATCACTTATTCAAACAAAGTACTGTGTCCCTGAAACAGCTTCCTAATGAGAGAGAGAGAGAGAGGAAAAAAAAAAGGTATGACTGTGTTTAATGTGTGTATGAATGTATTAAGACACATCACTTATTAGAACAAAGTACCGTCTGACCTTAAACCAGTTTCCAACTGAAAACAAAATATTAACAATGTACCACAATGGGGTTTGTGTGTACAAAAACACATGGCAGTAATCAGAACAAAGTATCCCTTTACAAGGACAGCTCTCGTTATAAGAGTGTGTAGCACAAACACAGTAGTTATGTCAGAGTAGCACCAACACTTCTGACTTGCAATTTGTAAGCACACGTTACAAATATTGCCAAAAACATACGTAAAGGCAATGCATCATGCGAGTTGCATCATTTCAGTCCAGTACTAGTGCATTGAATAGTCCATTTTCCAAAGGGCTAACATGGTAGACGGGTTCAGAAGTCTTGAGGCAAAACATATTTATGTATGGGGAGCCTGAGGTAGCAAACATCAACACAGTGTAAGTGAGTTCCGTAAGTGCTCAAAGCATCATCAATGCAATGAAAGATCAACAATGTTTTGTATTTCAAGGGGCAAACATGGTAAACTGCATCTCAGCCTTTTCATATATGGCAACAGCTCACTGATGGAGTCTGTTTTTTAGAACATGGTCTTTCTTAGAGAGAGTGTCGCTGTCGAGCTCAATCACAACTTTCTGGAGCACTTCAAAAGTATACTTCAGTTCAGTGGGGTAGTTGAGGTTCAAGGCACAATCTACTGATTGTGATGGTATTGATATGGCACTAATAAAAAGAACTGTTGATGGTATATTAAAACCATTCACATATATTTGTAATTTATCATTTCAAACTGGCTCATTCCCGCAGAAAATGAAAACAGCAAAAGTAATACCATTATTCAAGCAAGGAAATAAACACCAATACACAAACTACAGACCAGTATCACTTCTCCCACAATTTTCAAAGATTGTGGAAAAACTTTTCAACAACAGATTAGAAAACTTTTTAATAAACAGGATGTGCTGAATCAGAACCAATATGGGTTTAGAGCCAAGAGTACAACATCGTTGGCGATAATGGAAGCAACAGAGGAAATAATAAATGCATTAGATCAAGGAAAATATGCAATTGGTGTGTTTATAGATTTTAGAAAAGCATTTGATACAATAAATCATTCAATACTTCTTAATAAATTGCAAATGTATGGTATTAGGGGAATGGCTCTGAAATGGGTTACAAGTTATCTATCTGAGAGACAACAATTTGTGAAGATGGGAGAATATCTGTCTGGGTGTATGGGAATTGCCTGTGGGGTCCCCCAGGGGTCAGTATTGGGCCCCAAATTATTTAACATATATATAAATGATATATTCCAAGTTTCTAAATTATTAAAAATAATATTATTTGCTGATGATACTAATATATTTTATTCTGGAAATAATTATAATCAACTAATTCATACTCTAAATAATGAATTAAATAAGCTAAAAAAATGGATGGATTGTAATAAATTATCACTAAATATAGATAAAACTAAGGTAATGATATTTGGTAATTGTAAAAATAAAGAAGATGTACACATTCATATAGATAATGTAGTTATTGAAAAAGTTAAGGAGATCAAGTTTTTGGGTGTAATACTGGATGATAAAATTAGTTGGAAACCACATGTCAGATACATACAAAATCCATCCATCCATCCATCCATCCATCTTCTACCGCTTTTCCGGAGGTCCGGGTCGCGGAGGCAGCAGTTAAAGCAGAGAAGCCCAGACTTCCCTCTCCCCAGCCAACTGCTCCAGCTCTTCAGAGGGGATACCAAGGCGTTCCCAGACCAGCTGGGAGACATAGTCTCTCCACCGAGTCCTGGGTCTGCCCCGGGGTCTCCTCCCAGTGGGACGTACCTGAAACACCTCAAGTGGGAGGCGTCCAGGAGGCATCCTAATCAGATGCCCATACCACCTCAACTGACTCCTTTCAATGTGGAGGAGCAGCGGTTCTACTCTGAGCCTCTCCCGGATGACTGAGCTCCTCACCCTATCTCTGAGGGTGAGTCCAGCAATCCTACGGAGAAAGCTCATTTCCGCCGCTTGTATCCGCGATCTCGTTCTTTCGGTCATTACCCAAAGCTCGTGACCATAGGTGAGAGTAGGAACGTAGATTGACTGGTAAATCGACAGCTTTGCCTTAGAACTAAGCTCCCTCTTCACCACAACAGACCGGTACAACGTCCGCATCACTGCAGATGCTGCTCCGATCCGTCTGTCGATCTCTCGCTCCATTTTCCCCTCACTCGTGAACAAGACCCCAAGATACTTAAACTCCTCCACTTGGGGCAGGAGCCTGTCCCCAACCCGGAGAGGACAATCCACCTTTTTCCGGCTGAGGACCATGGACTCGGACTTGGAGGTGCTGATTCTCATCCCAGCCGCTTCACACTCAGCGGAAAACCGTCCCAGCAAGAGCTGTAGGTCATTGCTGGATGAAGCCAACAGGACAACATCATCTGCAAACAACAGAGATGAGATCCTGTGGTCACCAAGCATGACACCCTCCATTCCCTGGCTGAGCCTAGAAATCCTGTCCATAAAAATTATGAACAGGATCGGTGACAAAGGGCAGCCCTGGCGGAGTCCAACTCTCACTGGGAATGACTCCGACCGAGTGTTGGCAATATGAACCAAACTCTCACAACGGTCGTACAGAGACCGAATAGCTCGTAACAACAAGCCCGATACCCCATACTCCCGAAGCACCCCCCACAAAAATCCACGAGGGACGTGGTCAAATGCCTTCTCCAAGTCCACAAAACACATGTAAACTGGTTGGGCAAACTCCCACGAACCCTCAAGAATTCTCGAGAGGGTAAAGAGCAGGTCCGATGTGCCACGGCCAGGACGAAAACCACATTGCTCCTCCTGAATCCGAGGTTCGACCAACGGCCGGACTCTCCTCTCCAGTACCTTGGCATAGACCTTCCCAGGGAGGCTGAGGAGTGTGATCCCTCTAAAGTTGGAGCACACCCTCCGGTCCTCTTTTTTGAAGAGAGGAACCACCACCCCGGTTTGCCATGCCAAAGGCACTGCCCCCGACCTCCACGCAATGTTGCAGAGGCGTGTCAACCATGACAACCCAACAACATCCAGGGCCTTGAGGTACTCAGGGCGAATCTCGTCCACCCCCAGGGCCCGGCCACCAAGGAGATTTTTAACCACCTTGGCGACCTCAGCCCCTGTGATAGGCGAGTCATCCCCCTCGTCCCCAAACCCTGCTTCCTCTGTGGAAGGCGTATCAGTGGGATTGAAGAGATCCTCGAAGTATTCCTTCCACCGCCCGACGATATCCCCAGTTGAAGTCAACAGTGTCCCATCCGCACCATACACAGTGTGGACGGGGAGCTGCTTTCCCCTCCTGAGCCGCCGAACAGTTTGCCAGAATCTCTTTGAAGCCGACCGAAAGTCTTGTTCCATGGCCTCACCGAACTCCTCCCATACCTGCGTTTTTGCTTCAGCAACCACCCGAGCTGCACTCCGCTTGGCCTGCCGGTACACCTCAGCTGCTTCGGGAGTCCCACAAGCCAACCAAGCCTGATAGGACTCCTTCTTCAGCTTAATGGCCCCCCTCACCACTGGTGTCCACCACTTGGTTCGGGGGTTGCCACCACGAGATGCACCGACCACCTTGCGGCCGCAGCTCTGGGCCGCCGCTTCAACAACAGAGGTGGAGAACATGGCCCATTCAGACTCCATGTCTCCAGACTCCCTCGGAATGTGGTTGAAGTTCTTCCGGAGGTGGGAGTTGAAGACCTACCGGACAGGGGCCTCAGCCAGACGCTCCCAGCACACCCTCACTATACGTTTGGGTCTACCAGGTCTGAATGGCTTCCTCCCCTGCCATCGGATCCAACTCACCACCAGGTGGTGATCAGTTGACAGCTCTGCACCTCTCTTTACTCGGGTGTCCAAGACATACGGTCGCAGGTCTGATGATACGATAACAAAATCGATCATCGACCTGCGACCTAGGGTGTCCTGGTGCCAGGTGCACATATGGACACCCTTATGCTTGAACATGGTGTTCGTTATGGACAGACTGTGGTTAGCACAGAAGTCCAATAACTGAACACCACTCGGGTTCAGATCGGGCAGGCCGTTCCTCCCAATCACCCCCCTCCAGGTTTCACTGTCATTGCCCACGTGCGCATTGAAGTCCCCCAGTAGGACAATGGAGTCTCCAGGAGGAGTACCCTCCAGCACCCCAGTCACAGACTCCAAAAAGGGTGGGTACTCTGAAACATCATTTGGTGCATTGGCACAAATGATGGTCAGGACCCGTTTCCCAACCCGAAGGCGCAGGGAAGCAACCCTTTCGTCCACCGGGGAAAACTCCAATATAGAGGCAGCAAGGTGGGGCGATACAAGAATACCCACCCCTGCTCGTCGCCTCTCGCCCAGGGCAACTCCAGAAAAGGCCAAGCTCCAGCCCCTCTCCAGGAGACTGGTTCCGGAACCGGAGCTGTGTGTTGAGGTGAGGCCGACTATATCTAGCCGGTATCGCTCAACCTCGTACACCAGCTCAGGCTCCTTCCCCACCAGAGAGGTGACATTCCACGTACCAAAAGCCAGTTTAGAAAGCTTGGGATCAGTCCGCCAAGGTCTCCGCCTTTGACCGCCACCTAATCCACATAGCACCGGACCCCCATGATCCCTCCTGCAGGTGGTGAACCCACTGGAGGGCGGACCCATGTAACTCCTTCGGGCTGAGCCCGGCCGGGTCCCATGGGTGGAAACCCGGCCACCAGACGCTAGCCTTCGAGCCCCTCCCCCAGGCCTGGCTCCAGGGTGGGGCCCCGGTAACCCCATACCGGGCGGGGTACACTGAATCCTTGATATACAATTTATCATGAGAGTCTGTTGGATTGTTCTTAGTCTGGCCCTTCACCCAGGACCAGTTTGTCTTGGGAGACCCTATCAGAGGCAAATTGCCCCCTGGACAACATAGCTCCTGGGATCACTGGGGCACGCAACCCCCCCCACCACGATAAAGGTGACGATCCATGAGGAGGTACATACAAAATAAAGTTGCAAAAAAATATTGCAATTATAAATAAAATTAAGCAGGTCCTAGATTATAAATCACTTCATATTTTGTATTGTTCATTAGTACTTCCATACTTGATTTATTGTATAGAGGTTTGGGGTAACAGTTATAAAAGTAAACTTAATTCATTGTTAATATTACAAAAAAGGGCAGTCTGTGTTATACACAAAGTTGGGTACCTCGAACATACTAATTTATTGTTTTTACATTCAAAGTTATTGAAATTACGGGATCTGGTTCATTATTACACAGCACAATTAATGTTTAAAGTTAGTAAAAACCTCTTGCCACACAATATACAAAATCTTTTCAGGGAGAGAGAAGGGAAATATAATTTACGGGGGAATACAAAATTTAAAATGCATTTAGTCAGATCTACACGGAAGAGTTTTTGTGTGTCTGTGTGTGGGGTAAAATTGTGGAATGGGTTGGGGGAGAAACACAGGCAATGTCCAAACATCCACATATTTAAATCAACATATAAAGAAATGATTTTTAAGCAGTATGAGAATGAAGGGCAGTGATGTTACATTGTGTCTTCAGTGAGGGAAGGTTGTTGTTGTGTTATGGTGATAGTGAAGGTGATGGTGTTGTCTGTGTTTGTATTGAACATGCCAGAAGTGTAAGTTTATTGTTGTTGTAATATTGTTGGATGTTGGTATTGTTGTCAATATGGACTGTCATTGTTGTGTCATTTTTGTTGTATAATTTGACTATGGGTGTATTATGGTGAATGTGGTTGTGGGATAATGATGATTATGAGTAATACTGTAATTTGTTGGGTATGGAAAAGGGGTGGGACTATATAAGCGTTGGCTTCTCCCCACTCCTTTTGAACATTTTATTTTTGGTTTGTTTTTTTTTTTGTTGTGTTTTGAACTCTCTTCTTTCTTTTTTTTTTAAGAATGTTCAAATAAAAATCAATGTCAATGTCAAGGCATACATTAAGCCAAACAACATTGCAGCACCAAATGCAACGTTGTCCAGATCACGCAGTACAATCTGGCCTTCAAGGACAACCCCCATGTCCTCTGGTTTACTGGTGACATCTCCTGGTTTGACAACGTATATTCCTACCATGGTGTCCTCAATGGATCCTTGGAAGGCTTCATCTCCAGCCTGCAAAGTGTACAGTTAATAAAAGGCAACAAATTATATCAAGTAAAACACAATTATACAACATGTAGATCCAGCCGAGAAATCTGATTGGTTCTCAACATTCTTAGAATGTTAAATGAGCAAGACAGCACGGCTAGCCACTGCCACATTCACTCTGGGGGGGGGGGGGGGGATGGGGGGGTTAAAGGCAAGTCAACCTAAAACACACCCAACAGAGCTTCCTCACTAAACAGATGCACACTTCTGCTTGGTTAATTTGTTGTGTTACTCAAATGCATACTCACTTATCAAGTAAAAACTACTGCAGTCAAACAACAGCATTGCAAAAAAATCCTACTATCATGAAAGTTATAATATACAGTGTTTGCTGAAACAGATTCAAGGATATGTTAATTCAACAGGCCATTTTGGAGGCTGTAGTTTGTGGTGCAATTGACTTGTTTTGTAAGAGGTAAATATTTCATTAAGCACACCCCATTTAGAACAGCCCGGTTACTCTTATTATCAGACACTCTTTGAAACTGTTGTTACAAACATGGCACAAAAGCCTTTATGATGGTAGTAATTATTGCAGGCCTGTTGTATTAGACTATATTGTATTGCACATTGTTTAGCTAAAAATGTGGAGTCAGTAAATTGGACAGTGTGTATATTCTTAACGTTTTAGCACACCGTATACAAAAACTTTAAGTGATTATTTCAGAAACTGATAGCAACATTGTCATATACATGTATTTTGAAAGACTGTGTAAACAAATCAAACAGAATAATTTGAATTATACTCACCATTTACTACAGAGCCTTTGGAAAGGTGCTCCATGCAAAGTGTTCACTAGTCTGAACTAGAAGAACACCAAATACCTATTTAGGAAAAAATATACATCACATACACTGAATGAATACTATGACCTTCATTATGGTAGGAATCATTACAGGATTGTTGTATTAGACAGCATTAGTTTTACCTAGGAATGTGGCTCCAGTAAATTGTATTGCTGTTATAGCACATTGTATACAAAATGTTATTTTTTTTTAAGAAATTAAAAGCAGCATTGTCAGACCAAGTAAAACACATCAAGTAAATCATCAAAATCATTTCAATAATACTCACCATTTACTATAGAGCCTGTGAAATTTTGCTCAAAGCAGGTGGGTGGAGGTCACTGGGTCAGAACACCACATACCTATTAAAATAAATAAATAAAAAATATATTTTTAAAATTACTTCATCCCGTTCCTTCAGATATTCAATTTTGCCTAAAAAAATGAAAGATTTTTTGTTTTTCTGTATAAACTGAATAGTAAAAAATGACGTTAGCCTGTACATTGTCTGCTTGAAATGAAAAACCGAATAAGAACACAAAAAACAGAATCCATGTATAATTCATTCAACTGTTATTCAATTAAGAATCCAAAAAACAATAAATATTTTAAAAAATGGTCGTTTTTTGTTTTATCATTTTTAAAATGAAGGCAAATAAATCAAAATTCTTTTGCTTTTCAATATCCCTTCTTTTTAATTCAGATCAAATAAAGTAAAGTTTAAATACTGCCCACGGACAGATTTTCATTTTAATATTTAATTTGTCCGAGCTACATGACCCGGAAGTTCTATCGTCTGTGTTTTCATCACAGCACAACAGCAATCTATACTTGTATACAAAATAACTGCAGATAACCATAATGCTCCGCACTGTGTGTCTATATATATATATATATATATATTTATAGTAATATGTACATATGTTTACTAGCTGTTCTTGTTTTTTTTCTTGCCTTCTGATTGTTGCT
Source organism: Pholidichthys leucotaenia (assembly GCA_020510985.1). NCBI lineage: Eukaryota > Metazoa > Chordata > Actinopteri > Cichliformes > Pholidichthyidae > Pholidichthys > Pholidichthys leucotaenia. Next base: position 264,335,054 of record CM035843.1, read on the forward strand.
CTGAGTGTTGCTATCCCTGTGCTGTTGCAATCCTGGAATTTCCCCATTGTGGGACTAATAAAGGCTTATCTTATCTTATCTTATCTTAGATAACTACTTTTGTCTTAATTTATAACAGTAACCAAAACAGGAACCAATGCTGCGCTGATCGATCAGCTGCGGTGCATATCCAGCAATTATCTCTCCAATGCCCATTAACAAACGGGATATTGAAAAACAAATGAATGTTGATTTATTTGTTTTCATTGTAAAAACAATGAAATGAAAAACAACCTACTTTTTAATGTATAGTTTTTTGATTCTCAGCTGAATAACAACTGAACGAATAATACACAGATTCAACGGGTCTGAGTGTGTCTACTTAATGGACACAGCAGACAGATGTAAACTTCAGCTGAATTCACACTAAGTGCAGCAGTGAGGCAGCTTCACACAGGATTGCATTACTGATTTTGACTGTAACAGCTGTGAATTAATAAGAAAACACTAGTTTGTTCTTCTAATTAACTGCGTTATTGATGTTGCCGCTGCTCTCTCTTCTCATTCAACCCGCAGCTCGCTTGACCCTCGTCTCTCTCTCTTCATGCTCAGACCTTCAACCTAACAGTCTGGTCCGTCCTCTCACTGTCAGTGAACTCTGTGTGGCATTTGTGTGTGTTCATGTAACCGCCATCGCTGCTTTGACAAATGGTTGGCGTTTACTTTAAAAACCCGGAAAAAACGGAGAATAAATAAATTTAAAGAATGACTCTGACCGAGAATCGTCATGTAACAACGTTATGTCTCCCGCCAACATGCCTCGACAAGCCGCTGCGCCGGTTACGACTCCCCCTCCCCCACTAAACTAAGCTAACCCGAATCTTAACTTCATTATTGTGAATAACCCTCTAGAGAGCGGACACAACAAAATTTAGACTTCAGTCTAAATATTTACGACACAAAAACACATGCTGTGTGTACATTTCAATAAATATGAACACATATAAAATAAAACTCGCCAACAGTCGCGTAGCTAACAGAAGCCAGTGGTAACTTAAACTAACCGTAGCATTGGCATTGACCTCATGTTGCTCGGTGCTGATAGCATATAACACATTAGCTCGGTGAAAACAGTGCATAAAATCACTACCTGTAATTGTGACCGACGTTTTATAAAATTTAATTTATCCTTACCTTGTTGAGAGCCATCTGAAGTCGCAGAAATTCTTTTGAAGCGAGAGAAAAGATGGCCGACTGCAAATTTCGTTCTCCCTCCTAAAGCGCCACCCCCAGGAGGCGGAGTTTCCAGACGAAACAAAACTATTTCCTTCTTTTTTAAAATGACTGAAACTTGTTGACTTTACATCGCTCGAGATTACAAGAACTCAGCATGACTGATATATGTTTGGAGGAAGGATATTAATAAGTTGTGTTGTATATGCAAACTACATATTTGAAAATTGAACAACCCTCCCTTTCCCCTTTTTTCAGTGTTCGGCGCTCTCACTGCCGCGGCCCGGGTTTGATTCCCGGTCAGGGAACCAGAGAACGCAAGAGCAGGATCTGAGTTGTTTAAACATAATCCTAAACTAGTGATTACCCATGTCAATTGGTAAAACATTTACTTATTCACAGAGTATTTAGTGAATACTTAATGTGAATAGCAAAAACACATTCAAACTGTGGAAGCTTTAGGTGTAATTTAAAGTTTTTTCTGCTATTCTTCATTCTTCTTTTTTCAACAGGAAAGAGAAAGCATTCACAAAACTTTTTTAGCTTTCACCAGGAATTAGATTTGCCAGATTAACAAGGAATCACAACATCACCATTACCTTTCAATTTAATAAATCCTTGGTGACATATGCAATATGTAATAAAATAATAAAAAACAATAATTCACTTGTGTTTCTTAACATTACATGTTATAATAAACAGTGAGATAAACATTTAAGGGACACAAAGATAATGATGATCACTGGAACATTAGTAAAATCAATTTATGAGGTGATAAAATTTGCACTCCTGTTGATGTAAATACTGAAGGTGCAGACGGGGAAGCTGTAGCGCTTTCCCAAAATTTTTCTTTGCAGTATGGCACCGACATTTGATCTTTGTGGGAGATGTGAGGAGGCCGGACGGTGTATGAGTGCTGGAGGGGGCGACGGTGGCCATAGGGGGAAGGAACTCTCAGTTGACAAGCATTTTTTGAAGCTAAGTAGAACAAATGACATTGCAAATGACATAAAGCATAACAATTTAAATGACTCTGACTTTAAAAATGTAGTGTTTATATGACTTCACACTGCAGGATACATTTGATGTCACTCACCACATAATGGTGTAACAATATCACACTTCAGAAATGTGACAGTAATAAGGAATGTGTTTTCCCGATGCTCAGCCATGGCCGAGCTGGGCCTCGGGATTACAGTCCACCCCATAATTTACCAAGGAATGTATAAAATTAGGCATTCCTTGTACAAAATTAAGCCAAATTTTAATTAGGCAAAATGTCCACCTTTCCATTGACTCAAGGAGTGTGACACAACCTTTCACAAGGAATCTCCGTGGAGAACTCACTTTTTTTCCACACCGGAGCAGATTACACGGAGACAAAACAACCCAGACTGCAGTAACTTTTATCTAAAACTCACAAAATAAAATATTTCAACAGTCACATTAACCCCTCCACTGTATGCCAAAAGCCCAAAGTAAGACCTTCTCCCCCGGCATCTTGCAATATCTCACCATAGCGGGGGAAGTCCCATGGTGATCAGCGGACCCGGTAAGGGCACGAATCTTCCGTGAAAAAACCTTTTCCCTTCAGGGTTCACATAACCTCCCCATGAATGCTGAAGTGCCAAACCCTGGACCATAAGCAGAAGTGGTCACAAAGGCACAAATCTGTCCCCGAAATTTTACTTCACTGGGATCACATGACTCTTTTCCACAGGACGCCAAATGTCTGTGGTTAAAAGACCATGAATCTTTCCTTTTTTTCTTTGCATGCACTTCTAGACCTCCACTGCACTTACTCGGCCGTAGAGAGTGGCAGATTTCTAAAAATTTACCCTGGGTCTTGCGATAACTTTCACCATTTGGAGAAGAAAACCCTCGTTCCTCCCAAGGGATTATTACGAGATCACTCACCGTGGATAAAATAACTCAGCACTCAGGCCACTAGTTTCACTCTTTCAGCTTCCACAGTGTACGTTCGGTCTAGGAAATCTCACTATCTTTTATCCATAAACAACAACAAATGTACTTGTATTCAAGCCGCCTATAGGATTCTCAAATCTGTCACCCAGTCATTTCCAGTGCCCTGGTCTGAAATGCCTTTACTGCAGTAACTCACTCAGCCTGGGGAGGTCTTTTTTATCAGCTGTGCACTTGCTGAAATCAACCAGAGGTGCCGGAAAGACAGATACGTGGATCCGCTGTTCGGAGCGCCAAAATGTTAGAATAATTTTGAGCTTAAATTATTCAAAGTCAAATAATCAGGTGGAAAGTTGAATTTATGTACATTTATTACAAAAATATTAGGAGTCACCCCATTGGACACCTTGGAGGAGAGGTTACAAGGCATGACATTCAGACATACCTAGAATCTCTAAAGGAGCCATTCTTCTAAGTCTGATATACACTACCGTTCAAAAGTTTGGGGTCACCCAGACAATTATTTTGTGTTTTCCATGAAAAGTCACACTTATTTACCACCATGAGTTGTAAAATGAATAGAAAATATAGTCAAGACATTGACAAGGTTAGAAATAATGATTTGTATTTGAAATAATACTTTTTTCCAGATACTCAACCTGCTCAAAGGAAGGTCAGTTTTATAGCTTCTCTGACCAGCTAAACTGTTTTCAGCTGTGTTAACATGATTGCACAAGGGTTTTCTAATCATCCATTAGCCTTCTGACGCAATGAGCAAACACATTGTACCATTAGAACACTGGAGTGATAGTTGCTGGAAATGGGCCTCTATACACCTATGTAGATATTGCACCAAAAACCAGACATTTGAAACTAGAATAGTCATTTACCACATTAGCAATGTATATTAGATATTAGAGTGTATTTCTGATTAGTTTAAAGTTATCTTCATTGAAAAAACAGTGCTTTTCTTTCAAAAATAAGGAAATTTCTAAGTGACCCCAAACTTTTGAATGGTAGTGTATATATCGGTAGGAGAAAGGAGAGGGAGGATGAGGATAAGGGAAGGGACAGAACAGGACAGTCCTGATAACTGAGCTTATCCAGACGGACGTCAGACACTCTGGAGACATGGGTCATGAAGACATGAGATCCATAAAACTAACAGAATGTCCATGAAACACTAATTTATAAGATGAAGTGTTCCTGTGCATTCCTGTGACCCGAAACAGGACATGTCAAAGAGATTATAATAAATGGCTTAGATCATTCCTTACGCATGTACTAACCCTGTCTGAACTCTCTGAAATTGCTCACAGAAACAGGCCAAGAATTTATAAACTTATCCTATATGGAATGCACATATAAACATTAAACATGGCATATGAAAGGTATGATACTTCTCAAATATAATAATACATTATTAATATCAATAATAGTATAGATAATATGGAATTTTTCAATCAATATCTTTAGAAAACTCACTGAGGTGTTTTATCATGAAATAGCTAATTTGACCTTTGCCAGATGCTGACATTTTGGTTTTCCTGAGTGCCCGGTTAAGTTCTATCTTTGTGAATGGTTTATTTAATAAATCATTTGCATCGTCTTCTGTTCACCTTAAATTCTCATACCCTACCTGTAATGTAATGTACCGATGTGGAGAAAGGAGGCAGGCGAGGCAATGAGCTGAACGACACAGAAACTTTATTCCATCTCCAACATGAAATACAGCAAACAGCCATCCTGGGTCTCTGTGCATTCCACTTTTATATCGTTATTTCCATGCATCGAGACCCGAAACTTCCGACCATAACACATTGTTGTTTGAACAAAGAAATGTGTGGCACATTAACATGACATTACGCCGGGGCCGCTCCCACACCCTTCTTCTCTCAGCAGCTCCGGCAGCTCTCAGTCTACCCGGGGGGGGGGGGCGCATAGACCCAACAGTCCCGTCTGATACCCCCCGGTGACACCTCCTCCTTTAGTCCATTGTTCCCCCTTTCCCCTGCCCTCTCTGGGTGGAGAAACCCCACACCATGCCCCCACACAGCCCCCCCCCCAAAAAACCCAGAAGGGGCACTACCCCTTCCCCCCCCCCCCCGTCCTTTGGGCTTGAGCTGGCGCCCATAGCGGCTGTAGTGGGGGGTCACCGGTCCAGTCGAACCACCCTGCTGGCGAGGTGTACAGGAGGGCACATCAGTCTGTGGAGGGAAAAAGGGAGGGGGGGACATTTTGCGGAGTCACCAACGGTGGGTGTCCGCGCTGGGGAGCTTGGGCCAATACCACCTGCTGTTCTGCCAACACAAAAGCGGGCTTCAGCCAGTCGATGCAGACGGTCTCCCTACATTCCCCCCAAGCCTAACACAAAATGTTTTGCCCCAGGTTCTAACACCCTTAATGGTTCGTTGAACTGTGCAAAAATTCCGCCGGCGGATTAGCCTTGGGTGCGGGGTTTTCCAGTAAAAACTCTCCGGGGATCTGCAGCGGCTGAGAAAAAACAAGTTCTGCAGGGGAGGTTGCCAAATCCTCCTTAGGTGCGAAGCGCAACACTAAAAGAACCCAGGGCAGGCGGTTGACCCAATTTGTGTCCGTGAGCGAAGCTCTAAGTGCTGCTTTCAGTGACCTATGAAAACGCTTGCATAACCCATTAGCCTGGGGATTGTACGTGGTAGTGCGGTGAATTTTGACCCCCAGGCTCTGGGCCATCGTGGACCACAGTTCTGAAACAAATTGTGGATCCCTGTTGGACGTGATGTCGGATGGAAAACCGAAACACGCAACCCAAGCCGACAAAGAGCGAGCCACTTCCGTGAATGTGGTAGAAGCCAGCGGGACCACTTCAGGCCAGCGCATGGTACGGTCCACGATTGTCAAAAGGTGCGTGAAACCTTGCGATGGCGGGAGGGGTCCCATCAAATCCACATGGACATGGTCAAACCTTCTAGCCGGGATTTGGAACGGCTCGAGGGGGGCTCTTGTGTGCTTGTGCACTTTGGCCTGCTGGCATGCGATGCACGCCGCAGCCCACTCTTTCACATCCTTGCGCAAGTGCAGCCAGACAAATTTCACCCCTACTAGCTTCACCGAAGCGCGCACTCCAGGATGCGAAAGGCAGTGGACAGACTCAAAAACATGACAACGCCAAGAGCTCAGAATGACGTCGCAGCACAAGGGAGGGCACCCTTCTTGCACCACCCTGTTCCCCAGTCTTAACCCAGTTGGCGCAGGCTGGAGTGCACAAATGTCCGTGTCCCTGGCTTGTTCCGCAGCCATGGCAGGGAAATCAATTCCCATATAGACTGGGGCGATTAATGCATGCGACAGGCAATCGGCCACGACGTTGAGCTTACCGGCAAAATGTTGAATGTCGGTAGTAAACTCCGAAATTGCGGCCAAATGCCGTTGCTGCCAGGCCGACCACGGGTCCGAGACCTTGGACATCGCGTACATCAGCGGCTTATGGTCCATGAACGTGGTGAAGTCATGCCCCTCCAGCCAAAACTGGAAATGGCACATTGCCAGGTGGAGAGCCAGCAATTCTCTATTGAACGTGCTGTATTTGCATTCGTTGTCACGCAAGGTTTGGCTAAAAAATGCTAGCGGCTGCCATGAACCTGAGATGCACTGCTCCACCACTGCCCCTATGGCAACATTAGACGCATCCATAGTGAGCGCTATCCATGAAGAAGGATCCGGGTGGGATAGCAACACGGCATCTGCCAGTGCTGTTTTGGCATTTGCAAAAGCCTGGTCTCGCTTGGAGTCCAGTCGATGGTTTCCGCAGGCTTTTTTTTTTTTTAAGCGAGGCATACAACAGCTGCATCAGCTGGGCTGCTCGGGGAAGGAGACGGTTATAAAAATGAACCATTCCCAAAAACTCCCGTAGGGCCCTCACGGTCTGCGGACGTAGAAAATCCGACGCCGCATTCACCTTACCCGGCAAAGGGATTGCGCCCTCCGGCGAAATGTGATGGCCCAAAAAAATCAATCACTGGCACACCGAACTGGCACTTGGCCGGGTTGACTATCAGCCCGTGCGCTCCAACCTCTGGAAAACTGTCTTGAGATGGGCGATGTGCTCCTCCTCGGACACGCTGGCTACCATAATGTTGTCTAAGTAGATGAAAATGAAGGACAAGTCGCACAGCACTACGTTCATCGTCCTCTGGAAGGTCTGCGCCACGCTTTTTAATCCGAACGGCATGCGTAAAAACTTAAAGGCCGAAAGGAGTTATTACTGCCGTTTTTGGAACGTCTTCCGCGCGCACCGGGACCTGGTGGTAACCGCGGACCAGATCCACTTTGGAAAAACCCCATGCCTCAGCCAGGTGCACGGAAAAATCCTGGATGTGTGGAATAGGATAGCGATTGTTCTGTAGCGTTGTTCAAGTGCCGGAAATCACTGCACGGTCACCACGACCCGTTGGCTTTAGGCACAATGTGTAGTGGGGACATCCACGGGCTGTTGGAGCGCCTGATGATGCCCAATTGCTCTAAGTTGCCGAACTCCTCGCGCGCACTGGCCAGTTTAGCTGCGTCCAGGCGCCAAGGTCACACAAATACTGGCGGCCCTCTCGTAGCTATGAAAAGTTTAAGCCTGTGTTTCGTTATCGTAGTCGAAAACATCAGGACCATGAGTGATGGGAACTGTACAAGTAACTGTTGGTACTTATCCCCTGGAGCTATAACGTTAGCCAGTGGTGTCGACCCAGCTCCCCAAGCTGTATAGGGCAGAGAGGCAAAAGAGACAGCATCCACTAATCTCCTATTAGCAACATCAACTAACAGCCCATAAGCCTATAAAAAATCTGCACCCAAAATGGGGGCGGAACATGTGGCTACCACAAAGTTCTACTGAAAGTTGTGTCCGTGTAAGCATATCATCAGTGTCCACATGCCAGATGTCCTGATGGTGGATCCTTTAGCAGCCGTAAGCTCAGGACCACTGCCTCCTGCCACCCTGTTTGCGTTGACCAGTAGGATAAGGCTCTTCTGGGAGCCAGAGTCCACCAAAAACCGCCTCCCCGAACGTGTGTCTGTAACATAAAGCAGTCTGTTCCTGTTGCCATCGGTCGCAGCTGCAACCAAATTTCAAACATGCCGTTTTCCTGGCTCCTTGAATTGGCATGGTGACAAGCAGCATTGGGCATTTGAGCTGAAACGGCGATGATAAAAACACATTGCCCCGTTCCTTCGTCTCCTGGTGACCGTCCTGGCTCCTCGACCTCGCTGGAGTCCCTCATGGATGCTGGTGCCACTGCCTGCACACTGAGGGTTCTGGTCACCAAAATGATGCGGTCCGCTTCCTGTGCCAGGGCACGGTAGTCCTTAGCAACCAGCCGCGGCGAGTTGGCCAGGATCACCCTCACTGTAACCGGTAGGTTACAAGTGGGTGAGCAGGAAAGATTCATTGTCCTTCCCCCTCAACGCCAGCATGCTCTCCATGAGCTCCACTGCTGATCTGCCCCCTAACTCCAAACACGTTAGGAGTTTCTCTGCCCTCTCACTGTCAGAAAGGGTGTCACACTGGAGAAGCATCTGCTTGAGCGCTTCATATTTTCCTTGGGCCGGCGGCTCCTGGAACAGGCTTGTCATCTCTTGCATGGCGCGTACATCCAGCGCAGTGACCACATAGTAATATCTTGTGTCGTCCATTGTTATCCCGCGGAGTGCGAACTGGGCTTCTATGTGCAGGAACCACGCAGCTGGGTTGTGAAGCCAGAAGTCTGGGAGCTTGACTGAGACAGTGCACGTGGCGCCGGTGCTCTCCCTTCTGGTAGTCTCCGGGGTGACGCTCGGCTCACTTTCCATGACACGTCTTAGGGTCACCAATGTGGAGAAAGGAGGAAGGCGAGGCAACGAGCTGGACGACACAGAAACTTTATTCCATCTCCAACATGAAGTACAGCAAACAGCCATCCTGGGTCTTAGTGCATTCCACTTTTATATCTTTATTTCCATGCATCGAGACCCGAAACTTCTGACCGTAACACATTGTTGTTTGAACAAAGACATGTGTGGCACATTAACATGACATTACGCCGGGGCCGCTCCCACACCCTTCTTCTCTCAGCGGCTCCAGCAGCTCCCACTCTCCCCGAGGGGCACATAGACCCAAGAGTCCCGTCTGATACCCTCCGGTGACACCTCCTCCTTTGGTCCGTTGTTTCCCCTTCCCCCTGCCCTCTCTGGGTGGAGAAACCTCCACACCATGCCCCCACACCGGCACATTATTGTGAAGTGCGGTGTAGTGATGTACACTTCCTGTCACATCATTACACCGCCCTACAGTCACGTGAAAAAATTAGGATACCCTGTATAAGCCTGTTTTTTTTAACATATTTGGACATATGGATATTTAATATCAGTGTTTAAACTACTGTGAGATTCATGTAATACAACAAAACAATTAAAAATGAATTAGAGACTTTTTCAAATTTTCTGTAAAATATAATGCTAAACAAATAGTGAGGACTAGAAAAGCGCTATATAAGTGCAGGTTAGTTAGTTAGTTAGAATATGTTAGGATACCCCCCCCCCCCATCTTTTTTAGGACACCCCCACATTCATTCCCACTTAAAAAGGCAAAAATAAATGTTTAAAAAATGCAAATAAAAACAAAAACAAGGTTAGACATAGATATGTGAACATTTCTTAATAAAGAACTGAATATTTAATCTCATCTTGCCTCATCCTTCACCCAAGGTATTTTACCATACATAGCATTTGGCAATCGAGGATTAACTCATGGAGGCGTGAATCACACTACTTCGCCCATTTCTCAAGATCCATGGTGAACCACCAGTGCCTTGGCCCATGTGGTCTGAGGCTTTCCAGACGTACATCACGGTGCTGGACCTGGGTAAGCTCGACAAGCTAAGAGCACGTACTGTATGCTACTTGTTCACAACCTGGGTATTGAGGGCCAGTGAGTCCTGTACACACTCAGGGCTTCAGACTCTTTTGAAGATGTCGTAGAGCTGCTAGCAAGCCACTTTCACACCCTGGATAGCGTGACTGTCCGGAGGATTCGTTTTCGGCAGTGACATCAGTGAGTAAGTGAGCCTATTCATCAGTCTGTCACCAAGTTGAGGCAGCTAGCCAGTGAGTGTTACTTTGGGCCGTTGGAAGATGAAATGGTACGTGACCAGCTTGCGGAGCACACGTGTAGCGCCGCATTGTGGGCTAGGCTACTCACAGCCCCCAATGACTTACCATTAGCCAGAACTGCCGAGCTTGGAGGCCACAAACAAGCTAGCTTTGGAGCTAACCTGGCGCCAGTCACAGCGGCCACCGGAGCCTCCTGCTGTGGCAAATGTTGCGGACTTGGATAGCGAGGATAGCTTGGATGACGATACTACGGAAGCCAATGCTGCCAGCTGAAGGTCTGCCCCAGGAAAACCCCTGTGCAAGGGTTGTGGGTCCATGACGCACTGCAATAATGCTAAGGACTGCCCAGCTAGGGGAAAACGTTGTAGCAGATGTGGACGCTTGAACGATTATGCTAGAGTGTGCCGTGTATCTGAACCGGAGAGCCCACGGAAGAAATCACTCTGCCCGCCCCCAACAACCATCCATACGGTGTCCCCCAGTACCAATGGGTACACGTTTTGCACAGTGGAACTGGACAACGTGGAGGTGCCGCTGCTGCTCGACAAAGGGGCGGGGGGGTCATTGCTCAATTGGGCCACGGTGAGGAAGTTTTTCCCCCACTACAGGATAAGAGGTAGCCCAGCGCCGTTGCATGGTTATGGAGGTGGCAGGCTGTGCACGGTTGGGACTTTAGAGTTAACGGTTTGGTACAAGTCTGCAACGATGGTTGACTTTACGTTCCAGTGCGAGGCGATAACGTCATGGGCTGTGATTTGTTTTACAGACTGGGTTTCACCATAAAAGATGACGCTGGGAATGAATGATCGGGTTGTGGCCAGTGGAACCCTCTGGTTCTGGTGGTCGATGAGGATGTTGTGTGGGACGAAGAGCTAATGGACACCACGGCATTCAAGCAGGAACAGCTTCACTCAGGTTCGGCGCAGAAGGGTCTCAGTGCCAGTGCTCTGGAAACAGTAGGGGGGGTTATTGAGCGTGGCGGCGAGGCGCCTGCATCAGCAAGTGACACCAATGTGCTAGCCCCAGATGCCTCCGGTGCTTGGCCGCAAGAGGATGGAGGATCTGCGGCTACGATGGTGAACGCTATGACAGTCTTAGAAGAGGTCGGGGCCAGTCCGACGAGCATGGAGGAACCGCATGCTCAGCAGCACAATTTCAGGCTGAGCTGAACCCCACTGAGGGTTTTGGACTTAGTTCGGGTTGAAGAATGTTCACGGCGAAGATGGGCCAGACGACAGCTAGCTAAACATTGTGGGTGTCTGCGCATAGTGGCTAAGCTGGGCGCAGCATACTAAAGGTTGTCCGATGGCTTGGCGAGGCACATCAGTTAGCTTTGACATGTCCAGGAAGAGACTCCAGGTGATAGGGCTGGACGATAGCCAGGGTCGGTGGTGAAGAAGTGGGGCTCTATCATCCAGAAGATCGACCATCGTCTCGGGGGTCTGCTGCTTCCAGGGTCGTGCTTGCTGAGGGGGTGCCCTAGGCCCCTCCATGTTGGTTCTACTCCTCCTGCTCAAGGAACAGTGCTGTAAATAATTGTGTTTATAGTTCAGGGGTTTTAATGATTGTATGTTGTAAAATGGGATTATTTTGTATATTTTGTTTAGTTTAGGAGCCCAGGGTGTAATGTTAGTTTATGTATGGACTCTTTTTAGTTTATTGGGTGGCAGAATAATCCACCCCGCCATGTGGACTGCATGGTAGTCCACCCGTCAGCCCTATTTTAGGTTGTGTTGTGTGAATGCGTTAGGTCATTTTAGTACCTTGTTTTTGTTAGGTTAGTGTGTGATTCAGGTCCCAAATTTGGGGAGGGTTTCAACTGTGCACATGGTTTTGGACTTTTCTAAAGGGGGGGAGAGAATGTAATGTAGTGTTCCGGCACATTATTGTGAAGTGCTGTGTAATGATGTGCACTTTGACATGATTTATGACCCAGAAGGCAGACACAGACTCCAGAATAAATTCAGCTATCTTTTTATTATGCAGTGTGAGTGTGGATGTGTGCGTGAGTGCAGGAATGTAACAGCCGGGGTGAGTAGAGTACTGTTCAGACTGGCAACCCTAGGGAAGAGCAGACACAGGTAGATTAGTGACTGGGATCGGGAGGAATGATTCAGAGAATGTTCAGTCTTACTGTTGACGAGTTGGTATGTAGCACAGGTGAGATCCCAGAGGCTCTGGCCAGTGGGGACAGTGTCTTCGGCTCTGGCTGCTGAGGAGGTGAGAGGGTGAAGAGATGTGCAGTAAGTTGGTGAGGTGCAGGTTGAGCTCAGTCCACCGCCAGGAGGAGGAGGTCCGCTGCCACCTGATTTCCACCTGTGCACAGGCGAGCAGAGCGAAGCGTGGAAATGAGGGAATGATGGAGGCTTACTTGTCATTGGGGAGCTAGGACTCCCAGGAGGACAACGAGGCTGGAAGGATCAGAGGAGATGGAACCCTGGATCATGAAGGCAACGAGAAGGCAAAGAGGTCTTGCCAGACCAGGGAGCTTGTCGTCTCTGTGCAGACCCGAGGGCAGCATGGCTTAAATAGGCAGGCTAATGAGGAGAGCAGGTGTGCGTGCAGCTGTAGAGGAAATTAGGGCAACAGGCAGGCAGAGCAGATCACTACAGTACTCCCCCCCTATGGGATGCCCCTCGGCGGCTGATCCAACCTACCCGGGTGCGTCTGGTGGAAGTCCCTGATGAGCCGAGGATCCAACACGAAGGAGGGATGCACCCAGGACCTCCATTCAGGGCCGTAACCCTCCCAGTCCACCACGTACTGGAGGCTGCAACCATGGTGCCGGATGTCCAGAATGGAGTTGACCCTCCACGCGGGGTGACCATCGATCACTACTGGTGGAGGTGGCGTCTTGGGAGGAGGGCACAGAGGGCTAGAGCAGAATGGCTTCACCTGGGAAATGTGAAAGGTGGGACAAACGCGGGGGGAGCCAGGCGCACAGCCACAGGATTCACAATGTGTGTAGTAGCACAAGGACCAATAAAATGCTGTGAGAGCTTCCTAGATTCAGCCTTGAGATTGATATTTTTGGTGGAAAGCCATACCTGTTGCCCAACCCAGTAGGGTGGAGCTGAAGTCCTGGTAATTGTCCTTGGCAATGACAGAGTTGCGGTCCGCTGTGCATCGAAGCGCAGCCTGGGTAGCCTTCCACAGCCGGCGACAGCGCTTCAGATGGGCCCGCACGGAAGGCACTGCAATGTCCTCCTCCTCTTCGGGAAACAGTGGGGTGTTGTAACCCAAAGAAGCCTCGAACAGTGACATGCCTATGGCAGACGAGACTGTGGTGTTGTGAGCGTATTTGACCCATGGCAGATAGGAGCTCAAGGATGCCGGGTTGGCGGTGGTGACGCACCGTAGTGCTGCCTCCAGCTCCTGATTGGCACGCTCTCACTGGCAGTTGCTCTGGGGGTGGTACCCCGAGGACAGGCTCACCGTAGCCCCAATGGCATTGCAGAAGGCTCGCCATACCTGCAAGACAAACTGGGGCCCACGGTTGGACACAATGTCCAGGGGGATACTGTGGAGCCGTACCATGTGGAGGACGAGCAGGTCTGCAGTCTCCTTGGCTGTGGGAAGACCCTGCAGGGGAATGAAATGGGCTGCCTTGGACAATCTATACACTATGGTGAGGATAACGGTGTTGTTAGCAGACGATGGGAGGCTGGTGATAAAGTCCAGCACCACATGGGACCAGGGCCTGCCGGGGATGTGAAGCGGATGAAGTAGACCAGCCGGCGGAGAGGAGGACATCTTATCGGTGGCACACTGAGGACAGCAAAAGGTCCTTTGCAATAAGGCCACGGTGTGTGCCATCCCTGGGTGGCATAAGACCTTGGAGGAGTGGGCCCAATTTATGACTTCGCCCTGGACGCCAGAAGGCACATACAGCCTCCCCGCTGGCCCCCCGCCCAGGTCAGCCTTGGTCTCCTGCACTCTACAAACCTTCTCCTTAATATGCCATGAGAGGGCGCCCACGATGCACAAAGGAGGAATAATCGGGTGAGATGGCGCCTCCGCCGCATCCGAAGCGAATTGTCTCGATATAGCATCAGGCTTGGTGTTCTTGGACCCCGGGCTGTAGGTGATGGTAAAATGAAACCTACCAAAGAACAAGGACCAGCGGGCCTGGCGGTCTTTCAAACGCTTGGCCGTCCTGAGGTACTCCAAGTTCTTATGGTCAGTCCATACGATGAACGGCTGGGAGGCCCCCTCCAGCCAATGGTGCCACTCCTCCAAAGCCAGTTTCACCGCCACGAGCTCCCTGTCCCTGATGTCATAGTTCCTTTTAGCCGGGGAGAGAAGGCGGGAGAAGAACGCACAGGGGCAAATCTTGTCATCCACAGGGGAGCGTTGAGACAAAACTGCTCCGACTCCGGAGTCCGAAGCGTCCACCTCCACCAAACACTGCAGAGCGGGGTCCACCTGCACCAAAATTGGAGGAGATGAGAATAATGATTTTACTTCCAAAAATGTAGCCTCAGCCTCCTCCGTCCACCAGAAGGGCACCTTGGTGGAGGTGAGGCAAGTGAGAGGAAAGGCAGTGAGACTGTAATTCTTTATGAAGCGGTGGTAGAAGTTGGTGAATCCCAGAAACTGCTGTAACTGTTTCCGGAATGAGGGGGTCGGCCACTCTACCACCGCTTTTACCTTAGCCGGATCGGTGATGATCTCGTTGTGCGAGATGACAAATCCCAAGAATGAAGTGGATGAAGTGTGGAACTCGCACTTCTCTGCTTTAACGAACAGCTTGTTCTCCAGCAGCCACTGCAGCACTTGCCTGACGTGCACTCGGTGTTCATCAAGGGACTGAGAAAAAATGAGAATATCGTCAATGTACACAAATACGAAAGAGCCCAGAAAATCCTTCAAAACATCGTTAATCAGCCGCTGAAACACGGCGGGGGCATTGGTCAGCCCAAATGGCATGACGAGGTATTCAAAGTGTCCACTAGGGGTACGGAACCCCGTCTTCCATTCGTCTCCCTCTCGAATCCGTACCAGATGGTAAGCGTTGCGGAGGTCCAATTTTGTGAACCAGGAGGCCCTCTGGAGGGAATTGAAAGCCGTGTTGATCAGTGGAAGCGTGTACTTGTCCTTGATAGTGATATTATTTAATTCCTGGAAATCGATGCAAGGCCTCAGGGAGCCATCTTTCTTGCCCATGAAGAAAAACCCTGCCCCCACCGCCGAGGAAGATGGGCAAATTATGTCGGAGCTCAGGGACTCTTTGATGTAAGTTTCCATGGCTTCCTGCTATGGGACCAACAGGCTTTAAAGCCGACTTGATGGCAATGAAGCCCTGGGCCGGAGGTTAATGGCACAATTGTATGGGCGGTGGGGGGTGGGGGGGAGAGATAGTGCTTGGGATTTGCTGAAGACGGCACCCAGATCATGGTATTCAGAGGGAACCCGGGACAGGTCAGGCGGGGGTGTGTCAGGGGCACCGAGAGCCACGGAGGGCGAGCATGCAGCGGACTGAAGACAGGCACTTAGGCAGAATAAGCTCCACGAGATGATATTTCCAGAGCACCAATCAATGGAGGGGTTGTGCAACCGGAGCCAGGGATACTCCAAAATGACCGGGGAGGTAGAGACTGGCAGCACAAACAATCTGAGCTGCTCTCGGTGATTACCAGACACTAGGACAGATACCGAAGCAGTCTGTTTGGACATCAACGCAAGTAGAGCCTGGGACAGGGCGATTAGCTTTAATGGTGTTCTTAACTGGTGGCAGGCGAGCCCCAGTCGGGTTGCCAGGTCTTCAGAAATAAAACTCTGCTCGGCACCTGAATCAATGAGTGCATGTGTGGAGATTTATTGATGGTTATGTGAAAAACAAATGGGCAGCAGGAACTTGGTGAGGGGGTTTCTTTGGAGTGAGTCCGTGAGTCCCCCTACTGTGACGCACGGACTCCATCTTTTGGTCGAATGGGGCAAGTAGTCAGTTCATGCTCCTCACTACCACAATATAAACACAGATCTAGCACCCGGTGGCGCTGTTTCTCAGTTGGCGGCAACTTGGACTGGCCCATGACCATAGGCTCAGGGGAATATAGTGAATCAGATGGAGGAAGGGCCAGCAGGTGGAGCTGCAGGGAGCGGCAAAACTGTGAACCTGAGCAACCGGAAGGTCTACGCTCCTTGGCCCGCTCCCTTAGCCGATTGTCTATGCTAATGGCTAGGGAAATGAGTTCATTCAGCTTGCTAGGTTTGTCAAGATGGGCTAGCTCATCCCTCAGGCTAGGGCTAAGGCTTCGGACAAAAATGCTACAAAGGGAGGCATCCTCCCACCCCACCTCCACTGCCACAACCTGGAAGTCCACGGAGTAATCGGCTACCGACTTATTCCCCTGTTTTAGGTTGAGTAACCGGGTGGTGAGCATGCCATCTCAGTCCGAGTGATCAAATACCTCATTGAACTCACTCACAAATTGATCACACGTGAAATTAGCATAATCAGGCCTAGCCATAACCGCGTAAGCCCAGGCTAAAGCCCGCCCCTCCAGAAGATTGACTACATAGCCTGTACGGCTGTGACTGGTGGGAAAATCCCCTGGTACCTGCTGAAAAACTATCCCATACTGTAACAGAAAACCCCTAGCCTCTCCTAGCTTACCGCTGAAGCGTGTGGGTGTGGGGACTGGAGTCAGCCAGGACGATGGTGAAGGAGAAGGGATGGAACTGGCTGGGCCGGCCGTGTTCCCAGGAGCAGGGAAGGACTGAGGAGCTGTAAGGTGATCCAGGCGTGTGTTAATCTGTACGAGCTGTGTAACTATGACTTGTTGTTGAGGAGATAATTGGTCTACTCGAGCCTCAATGATGTTAAGTTTGTGCGCTAACGCACCATCTGCTGATGGAGACGTACTGACATGATTTATGACCCAGAAGGCAGACACAGACTCCAGAATAAACTCAGTTATCTTTTTATTATGCAGTGCGAGTGTGGATGTGTACGTGAGTGCAGGAATGTAACAGCCGGGGTGAGCAGAGCACCGTTCAGACTGGCAACCCTAGGGAAGAGCAGAGACAGGTGGATTAGTGACTAGGATCGGGAGGAATGATTCAGAGAATGTTCAGTCTTACTGTTGACGAGTTGGTGTGTAGCACAGGTGAGATCCCGGAGGCTCCAGCCAGTGGGACAGTGTCTTCGGCTCCAGCTGCTGAGGAGGTGAGAGGGTGAAGAGATATGCACTGAGCTGGTGAGGTGCAGGTTGAGCTCAGTCCGTCGCCAGGAGGAGAAAGTCCGCCGCCAACGGACTTTCTCCGTTCTGTGATCTGTGCACAGGCGAGCAGAGATCATTCCCGGCGTGGAGATGAGGGAATGATGGAGGCTTACTTGTCGTTGGGGAGCTAGGACTCCTAGGAGTATCCTAGGAGCAAAGGTTTTTGCCAGCATCGCTGCTTTTTTCTTCCTCTTTTATTGCGGTTACTTCCCCATTATTTATCACTGGATACCCATATTCCTTTTTCATTCCAGTCATTCTTTTTATCATTCCCCACACTTTACCAACGTCTGTTTCCCATCCCACTGAAAATGACCTCCAAGAACAAATAGATCTTCTTCTTCATCGTCGTCTTTGTACAGCGGTAGCAAACCATACGTGCGTGTCCGCCACCCTGTGATCTGGGATGATACTGCAGTGACTTACAGTCAGTTTTGCTTGCATTCAAGCAAAAAACAAACAAACAAAAAACAAACAATAAAACCCCCTATATTCTTCCTATTAACTTTGAATTTCTTAAGAACTCAAACAGGTATTTAATGACTTTACCATTAAGGTTTTTCAATGTTTCTCCTATTGTCTCTGTATTTCTCCTAAATTTCTCACTCGCTGTCCTGTATTTTGGACAAATCATAATAACGTGTTGGAGTCTCATCCTCTTTACATAACTCAGATTTTTCCGTTTCCATGTTTTCCCAATGTAAATAGAGTTTTATTTAACCCTGTGTGTCCTGTGTGTGGAAAAATATGCGCAAGATGGCGCCCACAGTGGTCGCCATGGTGCTTCGCTGCGCCCTTTGTTTTTGTTTGTCAGTTGTGTGTCTGCCTGCTCTTATACCCGTGAAGAGCTTCTAAATATCAGGACTTTCACTCCCACGGACCTACTCCCAGTTTTTTTAGCTCCTGCCGCCGATCTGGTTCATTGCTTAGCTCGAAAAGTGAGACGGCGTAAGAGAGGAAGACGAGCGGGCGCTCTCGTCCGGCTCCACAGAAGAGGCACGCGCACGGCTTTGCCTGGCATATTTCTGTCCAATGCCAATTCTCTCTCTAACAAGGTAGAGGAACTGAGACTGCTGATGCGTTTTAAGGACCTCTCTTCCTCGGCTGCCCTCTGTTTTACCGAGACCTGGCTCAGGGAAAATACACCCGACAGCGCGCTGCGCCTCGAGGGATTTCAGCTGTTTCGTGCTGATCGTGACGCAGAGCTCTCCGGTAAATCCTCAGGAGGAGGAGTCTGCTTCTGCATCAACAGCAGCTGGTGCTCTGATGTAACGGTAATTTCCAAACACTGTTCTCCCGCCCTGGAATTTCTTTTTATTATCTGCAAGCCATTTTATTCCCCGCGGGAGTTCGCTTCATTCATCCTCGTCGCTGTGTACGTCCCTCCTGACGCGGACACGCGCGAAGCTCAGCGCGTGCTCGCGGATCACATCCAACACACGGAGCAGATTTTTCCAGACTCTCTGGTTATTGTGGTTGGCGACTTTAACCAGAGCAATCTGAGCCACGATCTCCCCCGCTACAAACAGTTTATCAAATGCCCCACCAGAGGAAAAAAACACGCTGGATCACTGTTACACCACAGTGAAAGACGCATATCGCGCTGTTCCCCGCGCTGCGCTCGGACTATCTGATCACGTGATGGTCCACCTCATTCCCACATACAGACAGAGATTAAAGCTCACTAAACCTGTTGTGAGCACTACGAAGAAATGGACCAGTGAAGCTGAGGAGAAGCTGGAAACGTGCATGGAAATAACTGATTGGGGCATGTTTAAAGGAGCCACGCATGATCTGAATGAATACACGGACACTGTGAACTCTTATATCCACTTTTGTGAGGAGAGCATTCTTCCATCGCGCACCAGGGTGAGGTACTCTAATGATAACCCTGGTTCACTGCTAAGCTCAGACAGATCAGGAAGGAGAAGGAAGCAGCGCTGAAAAGTGGAGACAGGGGCTGCTACAGGGAGGTTAAATATCGGTTTAACAGAGAGCTGAGGAGAGCTAAATCTGTGTATTCTGAGAGACTCCAGCAGCAGTTCACTGCTAATGACTCAGCTTCTGTGTGGAGAGGACTCAGGCAAATCCCCAACTATCGGCCTCAGGCTCCTAAAGGTCAGGATGACAAAGCCCTTTGTCAAAGACTGTCCCAACACTATGCCCGTTTTGACACCCCGTCATCTGTGTCCAACTCCTCCCCTCCCTCCAGCTCCACAGCCTCCACGGTCCCTACTTCATCAAAGGCAGCCCCCCCTCCCCCCCTGCCCTTGTCATCAGTGAGCAGGACGTGCTCAAACAGTTCTCCAGACTGAACCCGCGCAAGGCCCCCGGTCCGGACGGCGTGTCTCCCTCCACCCTGAGACACTGTGCGAAAGAGCTGGCTCCTGTCTTCACAGACATTTTTAACACCTCCCTTAAGCTATGCCACGTGCCGTCCTGCCTCAAATCCTCCACCATCATCCCTGTCCCCAAGAAGCCACGGATCACTGGTCTTAACGACTACAGACCTGTAGCACTCACCTCTGTAGTCATGAAGTCCTTTGAGCGCCTGGTCCTGCCCCACCTCAAGTCCATCACCACCCCCCTCCTGGACCCGCTGCAGTTTGCCTACTGAGCCAACAGGTCTATAGACGACGCAGTCAACCTGGCCCTCCACTCCATCCTGCAGCACCTAGACTCCCCGGGAACCTACGCCAGGATCCTGTTTGTGGACTTCAGCTCCACATTCAACACCATCCGCCCCGCTCTGCTCCGGGACAAGCTGTCCCTGCTCAACGTGCCTGACTCCCTCTGCAGGTGGATCACCGACTTCCTGACGGACTGGAGGCAGCATGTGCGGCTGGGAAAGACTGTCTCAGACTCTGCTAGCAACAGCACCGGATCACCCCAGGGCTGTGTACTTTCCCCCCTACTCTTCTCCCTTTACACCAACTCCTGCACCTCCAGCCACCAGTCTGTCAAGTTGATCAAGTTTGCGGACGACACCACCCTCATCGGGCTCATCTCCAACGGCGACGAGTCCGCCTACAGGAGTGAGGTGGCCCAGCTGGCGTCCTGGTGCAACAACAACAACCTGCAGCTGAACGCTCTGAAGACAGTGGAGATGATTGTGGACTTCAGGAAAGTCACAACCCCTCTGCCCCCCCCTCACCCTCACAGGCTCTCCCATCACCACTGCGATTCCTTCCGCTTCCTAGGCACCACCATCACCAGGGACCTCAAGTGGGAGCCGACCATCAGCTCCCTCATCAAAAAGGCCCAGCAGAGGATGTTCTTCCTGCGGCAGCTGAGGAAGCTCAAGCTACCCACCAAGATGTTAGTGCAGTTCTACACAGCCATCATCGAGTCCATCCTCACCACCTCCATAACCGGTGTGGTACGCAGGAGCCACTGCCAGGGACAGACTAAGGCTGCAGCGCGTCGTGCGCACTGCTGAGAAGGTGATCGGCTGCAAGCTCCCATCTCTCCAGGATCTGTACATCTCCAGGACCCGGAGGCGTACTGGCCGGATCATAGCCGATCCCTCACACCCTGGTCACGTACTGTTTGCCCCTCTCCCCTCAGGTAGAAGACTTCGGTCCATCCAGACTAAAACCTCCCGTCACATGAACAGCTTCTTCCCCTCTGCCATCAGACTGCTGAACACTAAGTGACTTATTGACTCTTGTGCACTATGTACAGCAGCTCAACAGACTCATGTCAATCATCACTGTTTTCTTCCTGCATTACCGACTGCACTATATGGTTCTCCACATTATCTGCTGCTCGCTAATATATTTAAACTGCTGACTAGTATTACTCACTCTTATTCTACACTTTATTGCATGTATAGTTTATTTCTTTATTTTATCATGTTTAATGTTGCAGCATTGCACCGAGACAAATTCCTAGTTTGTGTACTACATGAACAATGGCAATAAATGTGATTCTGATTCCTAATCTCAGTCGAGTAATAATGGATTCTTCCCTCCTGCTCCTACTTCCCTGTCTCATGTTGCCTATCTGTGGTTGTATATTGAACAAATGCCTTCCTTTACTCTCTGCATTCCATTGTTCTTGCCACAGCTTTTTTTATTTCTCTCTTAATTATCACTTTTGTTTATGTTTTACTGACATTTGTCCTCACAAGGATATTGATTGACCGATTAGCTATTTTTGCATATTTATCTGCAAGTTCATTTCCAATAACTCCGACGTGAGCAGGAATCATACAAACCTAACTTGTAAGCCCAAATTTTGAATCTTAAATAACAGTAGTAGTATTTCATAAATGAGATCCTGTTTCCCACATGAACTTAATAACTGTAAACTCTATAATGCTGATAAAGAATCAGAACATAAAATTACCCTAACTTGTTTAATCTCTTCAATCCATTGCAGAGCCATGATTAATGCTAGTAATTCTGCTGAAAAAACTGACAGATTATCTGAAATTCTTACTGCTTTTTTAACTCCAGACTCAGGAACCACAAATGCCACTGATAGTTTCCCTGACTCTGGCTGCTTGGAGCCATCTGCAAATATCTGGAGATAACTGTAGTAATGATCAATATACCTTGTTGCCAACTTTCCAGCATCCACACCCCTGTGTTTCTGTAGCGATTTCACTAGCGTTAGGCCCACATTTGGATGCAGTAGCAGCCATAGAGGAATTGGGGGAAAACACCATAGAAGGAGAGAACCTCATATGAGCAATACCAGTTTGCTCTGCCTTTTGCTAAATATTTAGTGTGTAAAATGATTACATTTGCTGCCAACTTGTTTCCATGAAGGTTCCAGTATTTTCCTAATTGGATGGTTTGCTGTATGCCCTTGTATATTTACCCAATATGTTAATAAGATTTGCCGTCTTCTCAGATCCAGTGGCATCTCCCCCAACTCAACCTGTAATGCAGCTATAGGAGATGATCTCATTGCTCCACAACAGATTAATATTATGAATTGTATCTAGTTTTTGTTAGATTGACTTTGAAGCAGAATCAATGTGATACAACCATAGTCCACGAGTGATCTAATCAAACCTATATACAAAGTCTCCATTGAATGTTGATCAGCACCCCAATATTTACTCCCCAAACATCGCATTATATTTATGACCTTTTTACATTTCATAGCTATTCTGTCTGGATGATTTCCCCATGTTAACATAGTATCAAACCAGAGTCTAGAAAATCTCACTACATTTACTCGCTCTAATGTTTCCCCGTATAATTTGAACTGAAATTCTTCAGATACCCATATATTCTTTACATATATGTAAAGAATATGACTTTGGTCTTTTCAACTGAAATATAAATCCCCAATTAGCTGACAATATTTCTACTATATCAATTGCTTTTTGAAGACATTTGACCACATACTTTATGTTCCTTCCTCTTTTCCATAATGCTCCCTCATCTGCAAATAAGATCTACCAACAGATAAGTCAACTGAATCGTAAATACCATTAATCATAAATAAAATAAAACTGCTTACTACACTTCCTTGAGGGACCCCATTCTCTACTGGAAGACATTTAGAGTACCGGTAGCTTTTACTTATTCTTACTTGGATCTTCCTATTCCAGAAAAAAGTCTCTGAACCATCTAAATACATTTTCCTTAATTCCAAGTCTTTTGATTTTGATTAATAATCCCTCCTTCCACAGTTGATCATAAGCTTTTTCTACATCAAAGATTACTGCAACTGTTTCCTTATGAGACTGTGCTTTCCAAATGTCTGATTCTAAGTCAGTAATTGGATCCATTGTTCTCCTTCCCTGTCTAAAACCACTTTGATATAGTGACAATAGATTGTGAGATTCTAAGTAGTAGTTGAACCTTTCAACTCTTATTCTTTCCATTATCACTCTATTAAAGCAAGAAATCTGTGTGTCTGTCACGTTTATAGGATATCATAGGACGGCCTATGATCTCTGCCTGATCATCATAGGATGTCCTATGAACTCAGGCATCATAGGACTCACGATGCCGTCATAAAGATATGATGTCTACTCACCGGCCACTTTATTAGGTACACCTGTCCAACTGCTCGTTAACACTTAATTTCTAATCAGCCAATCACATGGCGGCAACTCAGTGCATTTAGGCATGTAGACATGGGTCAAGACAATCTCCTGCAGTTCAAACCGAGCATCAGTATGGGGAAGAAAGGTGATTTGAGTGACTTTGAACGTGGCATGGTTGTTGGTGCCAGAAGGGCTGGTCTGAGTATTTCAGAAACTGCTGATCTACTGGGATTTTCACGCACAACCATCTCTAGGGTTTACAGAGAATGGTCCGAAAAAGAAAAAATATCCATGAGCGGCAGTTCTGTGGGCGGAAATGCCTTGTTGATGCCAGAGGTCAGAGGAGAATGGCCAGACTGGTTCGAGCTGATAGAAAGGCAACAGTGACTCAAATAACCACCTGTTACAACCAAGGTAGGCAGAAGAGCATCTCTGAACGCACAGTACATCGAACTTTGAGGCAGATGGGCTACAGCAGCAGAAGACCACGCCGGGTGCCACTCCTTTCAGCTAAGAACAGGAAACTGAGGCTACAATTTGCACAAGCTCATCGAAATTGGACAATAGAAGATTGGAAAAACGTTGCCTGGTCTGATGAGTCTCGATTTCTGCTGCGACATTCGGATGGTAGGGTCAGAATTTGGCGTCAACAACATGAAAGCATGGATCCATCCTGCCTTGTATCAATGGTTCAGGCTGGTGGTGGTGGTGTAATGGTGTGGGGAATATTTTCTTGGCACTCTTTGGGCCCCTTGGTACCAATTGAGCATCGTTGCAACGCTACAGCCTACCTGAGTATTGTTGCTGACCATGTCTATCCCTTTATGACCACAATGTACCCAACTTCTGATGGCTACTTTCAGCAGGATAATGCGCCATGTCATAAAGCTGGAATCATCTCAGACTGGTTTCTTGAACATGGACAATGAGTTCACTGTACTCAAATGGCCTCCACAGTCACCAGATCTCAATCCAATAGAGCATCTTTGGGATGTGGTGGAACGGGAGATTCGCATCAAGGATGTGCAGCCGACAAATCTGCGCCAACTGTGTGATGCCATCATGTCAATATGGACCAAACTCTCTGAGGAATGCTTCCAGCACCTTGTTGAATCTTATGCCCACGAAGAATCGAGGCAGGTTCTGAAGGCAAAAGGGGGTCCAACCCGTTACTAGCATGGTGTACCTAATAAAGTGGCCGGTGAGTGTATATGACGGCATATAGAAAATGTGTCTTTATGATGTCATATAGACCATCACTCAAAGCAAGAATAAAGATATGATATCTATAAGACAGCACATAGACAAATGTGTGTTTATGATGTCATATAGACCATCACTCAAAGCAAGAAATCTCTGTGTGTGTGTCTATGTGTCTGTCACATTTATAGGACATCGTAGGATGGCCTACGATCTCTACCTGATCATCATAGGACATTCTATGAACTCAGGCATCACAGGACTCGCAATGCCGTCATAAAAATATTTGTGATGCCATCATAAAGATATGATGTCTATATGACAGCACATAGACAAATGTGTCTTTATGATGTCATATGGCTCAAAATTGGCAAGGTGAATAAGTCACAGGGCCAGTCTTTACAGCACATTCGTATTTTCTGCACAACAGATTTCTGCAGCCATGGCCAATTCTACTTTGCTGCAAGCAGAGTTGCCAGATCAAGCAGTCTTCGTATTGTTGCTCAAGATGAAGAAACTAAGCAAAAGCATCGCTTTCTCAGCAATGTCGTTTTTAAAGAGGTGCTGAGACAGTAAAAATGTGTAACCTTGAAGAATGCCAGTCTACACTACAAATGTATAAAATGCTAAGCAAAGTGCTGATTTTCTCCGGGTGTTCCGGTTTCTTGATTTCTATGGGCATGCACAGGCCTTCCTGAACAGGGTCGAAAGCCACTTTTTGCTCAGATCTATTTTCATGATCCTGCCCATGAACTAGAATTACGATGCACCAATCCCTCAACCAGTGGTCTGAATGAAGAAGAAGACCCATCAGATGGAGAGCAATAGAAAGAGGAGAACTGCTGCACGTCAGAAAAGATGCCGTGAACATGAAACACCTCAGGTTCCAGCAGTACGCCGCAGCCATGACTGTGAACAACACAGCCGTCTGAGACAGGAGGAGACCCTTCAGCAACGGGCATACAGAAATACTTGCTTATACTTGGTTTCTACTGACATGGACGGGTATGCACGAGTATGTACTAGTTTTACTAAAATGAGATGTCAGAGCTATAGCTTGTTGCTAGGCATGGATCTTTACCTGATTTTCTAATCGGAACAATAACAGCATATTTTCATTCCATTGGAAGTCTACCTTCCCTCCATACCTTGTTATAGAGTTCTATTTTACAGTGGTGTGAAAAAGTGTTTATCCGCTTCCTGATGTCTCACTTTTTTGTATGTTTGTCACTCTTAAATGTTTCAGATCATCAAACAAATTTAAATATTAGACTAAGATAAGTAGTGTTAATTTTTTGCTTTTCTGATCTGTATGCTCCTTTTATGTGCTGCTGGAAATTTTAAATTTCCCAGAGGGAGTCATCCCAAAGGGATTAATAAAGTTAAGTCTAAGTCTAAGTCTAAGATAACACAAGTAAACACAAAATGCAGTTTTTAAATCAAGGTGCTTATTATTAAGGGAAAAAAAAATCCAAACCTACATGGCCCTGTGTGGAAAAAGTGATTGCCCCTTAAATCTAATAGCTGGTTGGGCCACCCTTAGCAGCAACAAGTGCAATCAAGCGTTTGCTATAACTGGCAATGAGTTGCCATTGTTGTGTATGTGTTCTGTAGGCATCCCCATGCACCCATGCACAATAACATCAAATTATTTGCAATTTTCTGGACCAATTAAGAAGGGAAATTGTCAAATTCCCCATGGAAACCTGAACGTTCCAGGGACTAGAGGTCGGGGACCACTGTTTTACAGCACTGTGGAGGAATTTTGGCCCACTCATCTTTGCAGAATTGTTGTAATTCAGCCACATTGGAGGGTTTTCGAGCATGATCCACCTTTTTAAGGTCATGCCACAGCATCTCAATTGGATTCAGCTCAGGACTTTGACTAAGCCACTCCAAAGTCTTCATTTTGTTTTTCTTAAAACAGTCAGAGGTGGACTTGCTGGTGTGTTCTAGATCATTGTCCTGTTGCAGAACACAAGTGCACTTCAGCTTGAGGTCACGAACAGATGACCCAACATTCTCCTTCAGGATTTTTTGGTAGACAGCAGAATTCATGGTTCCATTTACCACAGCAAGTCTTCCAGGTCCTGAAGCAGCAAAACAGCCCCAGACCATCACACTACCACCACCATATTTTACTGTTGGTATGATGTTCCTTTTCTGAAATGCTGTGTTACTTTTACGCCGGATGTAATGGGACACACACCTTCCAAAAAGTTCAACTTTTGTCTTGTCAGTCCACAGAGTATTTTCCCAAAAGTCGTGGGGATCATCAAGATGTTTTGTGGCAAAACTGAGACGAGTCTTTATGTTCTTTTTGCTCAGCAGTGGTTTTCGTCTTGTAACTCTGCCATGTAGGCCATTTTTGCCCAGTCTCTTTCTTATGGTGGAGTCATGAACACTGACCTTAACTAAGGCAAGTGAGACCTGCAGTTCTTTGGATGTTGTTGTGAGGTTTTTTGTGACCTCTTGGATGAGTCGTTGCTGCGTTCTTGGGGTAATTTTGGTTGGTCAGCCACTCCTGGGAAGGTTCACCACTGTTCCATGTTTTTACCATTTGTGGATAATGGCTCTAACTGTGTTTTGCTGGTGTCCTAAAGCTTTCAAAATGGCTTTATAACCTTTTCCAGACTGATAGATCTCAATCACTTTAGTTTTTATTTGTTCCTGAATTTCTTTGGATTGCAGCATGATGTCTAGCTTTTGAGGATCTTTTGGTTTACTTCACTTTGTCAGGCAGGTCCTATTTAAGTGATTTCTTGATTGAGAAGAGGTGTGCCAATAATCAGGCCTGGGTGTGGCTAGAGAAATTGAACTCAGCTTTCCAAAGATGTGAAAACCACAGTTAATTTATGTTTTAATGGGGGGGGGGCAAACACTTTTTCACACAGGGCCATGTAGGCTTGGATTTTTTTTTACCCTTAATAATAAACACCTTCATTCAAAAACTGCATTTTGTGTTTACTTGTATTATCTTTGTCTAATATTTAAGTTTGTTTGATGTTCTGAAACATTTAAGTATGACAACCATACAAAAAAATGAGAAATCAGGAAGGGGGCAAACACTTTTTCAAACCACTGTAACTCTTGATTCATCATCGCAAAGATGTTTCAACATGGCATAACTAATTTTATCTCTACCAGGGGATGTTATTTTTGTTCTTGTTTTCTCTTGATGAAATGAAAAAGCAATTAACAGGAGTTCAAACAATTTTCCTTTTCCTCATTGTTCTCCAGGTATTTAAAATTTTGCCTTTTTGTGTTTCCCCTCAACTTTATTTCTTTATCTGTAAGTTTTCCATTACTATGAACATCAGCTAGTACTTTAACCATCATGTTTTCTTTCTTTTGTTCTGTGATGGCCAAAGTTCCTTCATGTTTTAATACCAGATATGTGTAAGGCAAGGACAGCTTCATGAAGAAGATGGAGGACAAGCTGCAATGGAGCGACATTGGCGGGGTCTGGAAAAACCTCAAAACCATTTCTGGGCTCCAGAACACCTCCTCCCAGGCCACGGGGGGCAGGGAGTGGGCGAACAATCTGAACCTGTTTTTTTTAATAGGTTTGACCAACTGCCCTCCCCCCCTGCCTGCACACCAACCACTGCCACCTCTAAAGTCATCAAGACCTGCTATCCACATCCCACTCCAACAACACCCCCCCCCCCCACTC
Source organism: Pholidichthys leucotaenia (assembly GCA_020510985.1). Lineage (NCBI taxonomy): Eukaryota > Metazoa > Chordata > Actinopteri > Cichliformes > Pholidichthyidae > Pholidichthys > Pholidichthys leucotaenia. Next base: position 264,363,417 of record CM035843.1, read on the forward strand.
CAGCACACAGCCCCTCAACCTGACCCTCACTAAGACCCAGGTGAGGACGGAGCTGAGGAAGATCAAGGCGAGGAAGGCCTCGAGACCGGATGGCATCAGCGCAAAGCTCCTCAAGTCCTGTGCAGACCAGCTGTGTGGGATTGTGGAGCACATCTTCAACCTGAGCCTGAAGCTGGGGAGGGTACCACAGTTTTGGAAAACATCTTGTGTGGTACCCGTACCAAAGACTTCCCACCTCTCTGTGGAGTTTGCATGTTCACCCCGTGTCTGCGTGGATTTACTCTGGGATTTCTCCGGTTTCCTCCCACATGCCAAAAACATGCAAGTTAAGTTAATTGGCATCAAAACTGGGGATTCTAATTGTCCTTAGGTATGACTGTGAGAGTGAATGGTTGTCTGTCTCTCTGTGTTGGCCCTGTGATGGACTGGCAATCTGTCCAGGGTGTACCCTGCCTCTCCCCCAAAGATGCTGGGATAGGCTCCAGCCCCCCCGCGACCCGAAAAGGATTAAGCGGAAGAAGATGGATGGATGGATGGATGGATCTTCAACCTGAGCCTGAAGCTGGGGAGGGTACCATAGTTTTGGAAAACATCTTGTGTGGTACCCGTACCAAAGACTTCCCACCCCAGAGACCTGAACAGCTACAGACCAGTGGCCCTGACGTCTCACATGATGAAGACCCTGGAGAGACTGCTCCTTGCTCACCTCCGCCCCCTGGTGGGACCAGCGATGGATCCACTCTAGTTTGCCTACCAGCATGGCATCGGGGTGGAGGATGCAGTGATCTTCCTCCTTCACCGTTCCCTGTACCACCTGGAGAAGCCTGGGAACATGGTGAGGATCATGTTCTTTGACTTCTCCAGTGCTTTCAACACCATCCAACCGATGATCCTGAGGGACAAGCTGTTGTGCGCAGGGGTGGACCAGCACCTGTCATCATGGATCCTGGACTACCTCACAAACCGGCCACAGTTTGTGAGAACCCGGGATTGTGTGTCCGACACGATCATCGGCAGCACGGGGGCCCCACAGGGAACAGTTTTGGCTCCCTTCCTGTTCACCCTTTATACTGTGGACTTCTCACACAAGTTTCAAGTTACAAGTTTCATTCAGTGTCATCAACTTACTATTTCAAAATAGTACACACAAAATCTTGTTAGATCAAAAATGAATTGACTGAGACTGAATCAATAATCAATAGGCGGTTTTCCAAGTTCTGAACCATTTATTCTCTTTCTGATCAGAAAAGAGTTCGTCAGTAACAGCAAAACTTGCCTCAGAGCTTCACAGCACCAACTCCCGAGCATGTGTCCAAGGATGTTGCTTCTTATACCTCAGTCTCTTATCTAAGCTAGACTGGCTGGAGCCATTTCTCCAAGAGACTGTTCCTAATCTATGGTCAGCTCTGAACATTCTGCTATGATCTTTACATGACCTGGTCATCCTAATTTCAGACATACAGTGCAGTACAGCTTGGAATGATAAAACAATGGAACCTTCGTCATCATTTACAATCTTGCTCAACCTAATCTTACACTGAAAAACAGACAGTCTTTTCAAGCTCTGAGACAATGGAAAAATGTAAATTAGAATAATACAGCATTAAAATCATATAGAATAATCAATGAAACCTGAAAATATCCTATCATTTCCCCCTTTGATGCTTAAAAAGCATCAGAGATGAAACAATATGGCTTCTAAAACCTCATTGGGCAGCTCGCCAAGTTCCGGTGCATTTCATGCTAAAGCATTATATTGCAAAAGATCCTAACTCGCTTTTTAATGAGGAAAGTATGCCATCGGCCCCGCTGCCACTCCCGAGCGCCGCTGTAATGTTTCAGTTCCTGGGGAGCATGTGAGGATAATAACTTTTATTTCAAAAAAGAAATCAATCATCTAATTAAGTCATAAAAGAGAAAAAAATGAACCAGTGATGGTGATTAACCATAAATTGAGATGAAATAGTGTATGTATTTGTCATTCTGTGTGTCAGTGGATTAGCAGTGATTTAATAAAAAGTTAATACTTATATGTAAATCCTCAAGCTGGGCAGCCCCCAGCCAATAAGGTGTTGTCCTGCCACAGCTTGCTTTCCTCATTGGGTGCATGGGGATGAGGAGAAGTCCGAACGGCAGGCTGAGAACCTTCGTACCAGGCAAGACAAAAAAAACCCAAAAGAGACCAACTCTAAAACTGGGAACTTGGAACGTCCGCACTATGATGACAGGACTCGCTGCTAACCTCAAGGACATCAACGACACCAGGAAGACTGCCATCATCAATAATGAGCTGAAGAGACTGGAAGTGGATATCGCCACTCTCCAGGAAACACGGTTGGCTGACGCAGGCACACTGAGAGAGAAGGACTACACGTTCTACTGGCAGGGAAAGGGCAGCGACCAACACAGGGAACACGGAGTGGGCTTCGCAGTGAAGAACTCCTTGCTGAAGATGGTGGAACCGGGCAGCAATGGCTCTGCACGACTCCTCACCCTCCGCCTGAGCACCACTCAAGGCCCAGTCACCATCGTCAGTGTGTATGCCCCAACACTGACAGCCACACCAGAGGCAAAAGATGAGTTCTACGAGAATCTCGCAACAACTGTCAGGATCATCCCCAACTCTGAACAACTCATTCTCCTTGGAGACTTCAATGCCAGAGTGGGTGCTGACTACGACTCCTGGCCCTCCTGTCTTGGACCATTTGGTGTGGGCAGAATGAACGACAACGGACAGCGGCTGCTCAAGTTCTGCACATATCACGAATCGTGCATCACAAACTCGTTCTTCAAGACCAAGCCCCAACACAAGGTTTCCTGGCGACATCCGCGCTCAAAGCACTGGCACCAGCTGGACTTGATCCTGACCAGGCGCACCTCACTGAAGTGCTAATCACCCGTTCGTTCCAGAGTGCAGATTGCGACACAGACCATTCATTGGTGTGTTGCAAGGTCAAGCTGCAGCTGAAGAAATTCCATCATGCTAGACAGCCTGGAAAGGCATGGATTGACACCAGCAAGATGGCCCAACCAGAACTTGTTGAGCAGTTTGCCTCCACCTTTGAGAAGGAACTTGGTGTACCACAAGAAGGAGAATCTGCAAAACAGAAGTGGGAAGAGCTGCGAAACACCATCCACCGCACAGCCTTGGCTACCTTTGGGAGGAAGACCTCGAAGTCACAGGACTGGTTTGATGCCAAGTTGACCGAGATGACCCCCGTCATTGAAGCCAAGCGCTCAGCACTTGCTGAGTACAAGAAGTACCCAAACGAGAAGAATCTCCAGATTCTCAGGGCTGCGAGAAGCAAAGTTCAGCAGACTGCTCGGCGCTGTGCCAATGAGTACTGGACTCAGCTCAGCCAAGACATTCAAACTGCTGCCATAACAGGGAACATCCGTGGTATGTACGATGGCATCAAGAAAGCACTTGGTCCGGCTCAGAGCAAGACGGCCCCCCTCAAATCCTCCAATGGGGAGATGATCACAGAAAAGAACAAGCAGATGGAGAGATGGGTGGAACACTACTCCGACCTCTACTCCAGACAGAACACTGTGACACCGTCAGCCCTTGATGCCATCAACTGCCTGCCCATCCATGGACGAACTTGACGCCGAGCCAACCATCGACGAACTCAGCAAGGCCATTGATAGCTTGGCCGCTGGCAAGGCACCCGGCAACGACGGCATACCCCCCGACCTGATCAAGCACTGCAAGATCGCCCTACTGCTGCCATTGCATGACGTCCTTTGCCAGTGCTGGAAGGAAGGTGCCGTACCACAGGACATGAGAGACGCCAAGATCATCACCCTCTACAAAAACAAAGGGGAGAGAAGCGACTGCTACAACTACAGGGGCATCTCCCTCCTCAGCGTTGTTGGCAAAGTCTACGCACGAGTTGTTCTCGTTCGTCTACAGAAGCTTGCCGAACGTGTCTACCCCGAGTCTCAGTGTGGCTTCCGCGCTGAGCGATCGACAGTAGACATGATATTCTCCATCCGCCAACTCCAGGAGAAATGCAGAGAACAGAACATGCCCCTGTACGTCGCCTTCATCGACCTCACCAAAGCGTTCGATCTGGTCAGCAGAGAGGGCCTTTTCAAGATCCTGCCAAAGATAGGATGCCCACCAAAGTTGCAAAGCCTCATCGAATCGTTTCACACCAACATGCAGGGGATAGTGCAGCACGACGGCAACGTCTCAGAGCCATTCAACATACGCAGCGGAGTGAAACAGGGCTGTGTACTTGCGCCAACCCTCTTTGGGATTTTCTTTGCTATGCTCCTGAGGCATGCCTTCAGCACAGCAACAGAGGGAATCTACCTGCACACAAGATCTGACGGCAGGCTTTTCAACCTCGCCCGCCTGAAAGCCAGAACCAAAGTATGCGAGGCTTTAATCAGAGACATGCTGTTCGCAGACGACGCTGCAGTTGCAACCCACACACAGCAGGAGCTTCAGACCGTGATGGACCGCTTCTCCCAGGCATGCAAGGACTTTGGGCTTACCATCAGCCTGAAGAAGACTAACGTCTTGGCGCAAGGCACGGAAGCACCACCAACCATCACCATCGACAACTACGAGCTGGAGGTCGTGAATCAGTTCACGTACCTGGGGTCCACGATCAGCAACAACCTCTCCCTTGATACAGAGATCGACAAGAGGATTGGAAAATCAACCTTCACACTCGCTCGCCTCACCACACGAGTGTGGGAGAATCCCAAACTCGTTGTCAAGACGAAGCTGGCAGTGTACAACGCCTGCGTCATCAGCACACTGCTCTATGGGAGTGAGACGTGGACAACATACGCCCGGCAGGAAAAGAGACTGAACTCCTTCCATTTACGCTGCATTTGCCAGATCCTGGACATATCCTGGCAGGACAATGTGCCCAAAAGAAGTGCCGCCAAGCGCCACAGTTCCCCACCATACAGTGTTTGTGTGTACGTTTTCAGATTCCTTGACCATGAAAACATATGACTAGCAATTGGATTCACAATGATAGGATTAGTGGTTCAGTAGTAAAAGCATTACCTCCTTGGCGGAGGTAATAAACTGAAGTGTTGGTGTTGTGTCCATCTCCTCCATCTGCAGACTCCCAGGCTGCGGGCGTTGCAATTCATCGCACAACCACGTACAACCCACAGGCCAATGGGTTATGCGAGCGTTTTCATAGATCACTGAAAGCAGCACTCAGGGGTTCACTGACGGATGCAAATTGGGTAGACAGGTTGGCGTGGGTTCTATATTGGGGTTGCGCTCCGCGCCAAAAGAGGATTTGGAAGCTTCCCCGGCAGAGAGCTTGTTTTTGCGCAGCCACTATGGCTGCCCGGGGAATTTCTGCCAAATAATCTGGCGCCGGACAGCTGCCTGTCTCAGCTTTTGCACCGTAGCGCAAACACAGGCACGCTGCCGGGCCCTGCCCACCACTGTTTTCCGCGTGCTTTTGTGCCTAAAACTTTGAAGAACGCGGAGTTTGTGTTCGTCAGACACGATGACCAGCACCCTCCATTGCGGCTGCACACATGTTGAAAATGGCCGTATCTCACAATGTTAAAGAGTCTTTTAAAAAATTCCTGTATCCAGACGGTGATCCGGATCATCCCCAAAATTTAATCAGCTCTTCCTTGTACCATTTCCAACAACGCCTGAAAGTTTCATCGAAATCCATCCAAAACTTTTTGAGTTATCTTGCTAACCAACAGACAGACAAACAGACAGACAGACAAACAGACAAACGCTGGCAAAAACATAACCTCCTGGCCTGCGGCCTGGCGGAGGTAAATATGTTTGAGTTAAGTCTCCATATTGCTTGCCTGGTCCTTGTATTCAGTTTGACTCTAAGGAAAACTGGGCTATGGTGGCTATGGTCTGATATATCAATATTCCCTATATCACATCCAGTGACCCTGCGTAGATCTGTGCTGTTCATTAGGAAGTAGTCTATCCCAGTATATACAAAGTGAGGGTGAGAGAAATGGGTATAGTCATGACCTGTAGGGTTTATTTCCCTCCACACATCTATTATTCCCATTTCCTGCATAAAGTTTATTTTTTTACTCGTCTTGATTTGTCTAAGGGTAGGTTTTGATGAGTCTAGTTTGTCATTTAATCTAATATTGAAATTCTCACCACATATTAGAATGCCTTCTGTCTCTGTGGCCGTAATTTCAAGTATTTTTCTATTAAACTCCCATTCACTGTGTAAGGGAAAATGGGAATATTTAATAAACAACTAGAAAAGCACTCGGAGAGCGCAGACCTCCGCCAAGCGCCACAGTTCCCCCCATACAGTGTTTGTGTGTACGTTTTCAGATTCCTTGACCATGAAAACATATGACTAGCAATTGGATTGACAATGATAGGATTATTGGATCAGTAGTTATTCAGGAAAATGGCATTTTCCGTAATGGCGGCCACAGTTCCCCCCATACAGTGTTTCTGTGTATGTTTTCAGATTCCTTGACCATGAAAACATATGACTAGCAATTGGATTGACAATGATAGGATTAGTGGTTCAGTAGTTATTCAGGAAAATGGCATTTTCCGTAATGGCGGTTTTCTTCTGGACGGTGATCCGGATCACCACCAAAATTTAATCAGTTCTTCCTTGTACCATTTCCAACAAAGCCTGAAAGTTTCATCGAAATCCGTCCAAAACTTTTTGAGTTATCTTGCTAACCAACAGACAGACAGACAGACAGACAGACAGACAAACAGACAAACCCCGGCAAAAACATTACCTCCTTGGCGGAGGTAATAAATATGATCAGGTATGAATTATTTAATTTATATTGATGTATTGGAATCTGAGCTCAAATCTCATTTCATATACATCAGAAAAGTTAATAACACTCATAAGGGGCACCAGCTTCTATCTTTAAGAAGCAATTTGATCTTTAATTTCACTTTATACCTGTTTGATCACTCAATAAATTAATCAATAATCAGTCTCAAAAATTTTCCGTGAATTCGATACCTGGGCTTGAAACAGACTCAGAATGAAATAAATTCCCAACAACTTCTCTCATTTTTAAATATTTATCAAATGAAATGATTAACAGACATGGCAGTAATTTCATTAATCATAAAATCAATCTTGTAAATGATAGATTAACAATGTCAATATTTTCGGAACCAGGGTTAAACTGAGAAATGAATTTCTATCAGTTTGAGTTAACAGATTATATATAAAAAAAAAAACGCAAATTTATGGAGAAAGTTTATTAATTATGAAAAAGTCCTAAATTAATCTTAAGAAAATAAAAACGGAATTTTAATGAAAAGAAGAGTTATGTTAAGGGCTTCTTAATTTGCATCTGATTAGATACACAAATTATTACTGAACCTCAGAAGTTTATTCAGCAGTTGAATTAAAGTTTGCAGCTCACGTGATCTCCGGTCGACGATGGTTCTGTCGTCGTCCTCAGCCCAAGATTTCGTGGATGTTAGGGGAAATATCTGCCCGCAGATATTTCAGGGTCCACACTTTGACCTTTAGATTCAAGCGGTCGAAGGGGGCTGGATTCTGGGCTGTATGACCCAGAGTTGTAACTGAGCTCGGAGCCAGATGGTGACGTTCCTTCAGAGCGATGTGGGAGCTGCGTCTTCTCAAGAGGTCTTCAATAATAATTAAACGATATCTAATCCGATCTCAAATTAAAAAGGCTTCGGACTTTAGATAAAAATAGTAGCTTCTGGTGGGTGCTTGGTCAAGAAAAATATTATAAAAATAAAGTCAAGATTAAGTTTACATTAAAATCAAACAAACGGTGGTTTTACAGAAAGTTTAACAAAGAAAAAGTGATGAATAAAAATTGGAGTTTAACTCCGATTAAGAATTGAGCTCAAAGAAATAGGAATTCCTAGGCATTTAAGAGAGAAAGAAAATACAAAGTTACATAAATTACGAGTTATCTGCTCTGTGTTCAGAAAAGCGACACATGGTCAGACGGTCCTTTGTTCTTCCTTGCTGTGTGTAGACAATGGAGAAGATCAGAAAGAGGGAGCAGCCGAAAAGCGATGACGAAAAGGGCAGACGAAAAGAGAGTCTGGAGCAAGAAGAGGGTGAAGCAGGGGTCTCTCTCCTTTATATAAGCTCTGTTGAGTTTCGCGGGCTTCCGGCCTGACCGGAATCTCAGCCAATGAGAGTCCTTCGTGGGCGGGCTCGATGAACCTTTAGTCCAATAACAGGCCTTGTCTGTGAGAGACCAATAGGATGAAGAAGCTGGGGTTCTATGAAGACTGGTGACACGTGATATCAGTCCACAGGCATACACAGTTTTAAATACATTGGAATGTACTGTTACACACTTATGTATAACTAAACTAACCTTAGTGTATCTTATAAGCAGTGCTTCTAAATCAACATGCAGGAATAAACATTCATTTAAACATTGGCATGCATATATATAAAATCACAGATTAATGCATTTCACACATATTTTCCACATCAAAAACATCAGAGTCCATCTGCATTTTCATAGTTCTGAAAAGAATGAAGGTTTAGAATTGAGTTTGTAATAATGTACTTTAAAGTTCACTAGTTAAATCCAGCGTTTCCAGAGTTTAAGGAAATTAACTGAGTTGTGGATCTGTTGCATGTTTTATGGGGGCAATAAAAGTGAAGCCGGACATTGGGGAAATTCCTTAGGCTGGTTTTAACAAAACAAGGGGGATTTCAGCTGTGGCCTGGGGGAAGAAAATCCATTTCTTTGCGTTATTCCTGGATGAAACAAAAATGTCTTTAAGCAGAAGAATAATTGTTGCTGAGCCAAAGTGAGATGATGCTACAACTGTTTGGAGGAGCATATACATTTAGCATAGTGACCATAGTGTTTTCCAGTTTTCCCTTCATTATTATACAGTATATCTCCCTTCTCTGTCCCTTATTTCTCCTAGGTGCTCATAAGTAAGATTATTACTTATTACAATGGCTACTCCCCTTTTATTGCTGGATTTATGGGAGGAAAAGAACACATGTTTAAACCCTTATTTTCCTAGTTTTCTATGTTCACTTTCATTCAAATGGGTTTCCTGCAGGAAGGCGATGTTAGTTTTCTCTTTTTTAAGCAGAGACAGTATCTTGCTCCTCTTTATCGGATTATTCACCCCATTTACATTAAAGGAAGTTATTTTCACACTCATCATATTTTGCATTTCTCTTTCACTCCTTGTGTCTGAGTCTTATCATTCAACGTTTTAGGACATTTTCCCTTCTTACCCAAAAACCAAACTGTGTGAACAAAGGAGCAATGCACAAACAAACTGTAAACCAAAAACGTTACAACCTTAGTTTTGAAGACTTCCATCCATCCATCCATCCATCCATCTTCTTCCGCTTAATCCTTTTTGGGTTGCGAGGGGGCTGGAGCCTATCCCAGCATCTTTGGGTGAGAGGCAGGGTACACCCTGTACAAGACTTCCATCCAACAGGTCTAAATATTGACCTTGGTTGCCATCAGTGCACTCTTAACCCTGAGGGAAATCCTTAGTTTCAGGCCAAGGGCCCTCACCAGTGTTGTTGGCAATTCTGAACCAGAACCCTTTGTGTTCATCAACCCTCCTTCCCTTCAGCCCTAGTCCTCCTCTTTTCATGATCAAAGTCTCAACTTAAACACCACAAGCAGAATCCAGTTGTTTCTAATTCGGGGGGTATCATTGATTTCACTCATTTCATTTCAGTTTATGTCCATTATGTCCTTCTGCATGGCCTCCATGTCCCCGAGGAGATTGTGTGTCATCCTCGCCAGCCGAACTGATTTAGCTCCTTATTCAGCTTTTCTTCCTCTGAGATGGATGTTTTGATTCCCAGAGACACCAGCCCGTCTGCCAACTTCCACGGTGAGTTGTATGTCTTAATGCCCTCTGCCAGATGCATCCTCAATTTGGCTGGATACAGTGTTTGGAATCGGATATTTTTCTCTTGTAGTTGTCTTTATAGTGGCGTATTCATATTGTTTCCTTTGTAGAGCTGTGGAAAAGTCATGATTTATGTAAATCCTTTTCTCCTTGTATTGTAGATTCTTCATGCTTCGGCTTTGGTTAGGATCTGTTGTTTATGTTGATGGTTTACAAATCTCACAACCAGTGATCTCGGGGGAACATTTTCATCGGGGGACCTCAGCTGTAGCGACCTGTGGGCACGCTTGATGTGAAGTGGAGTGTCCATCGGTATAAGTAATAGCTCCCTCAGGAATGATTCAGTCCACTGCACCACATTCTCGGACTCTAGATCTTCAGTGATGCCATACACTTGTAGGTTGTTCCTTCTTGTGTAGTTTTCCAGCTTCTCACATCATTCCTCTAGCTGTTTCTCGCGTTGCAACAGGTAGTTTACCAGGCGGGAAGCACGAGCGGATCCCTCCTCCACTTTGCTAATTCTACTCTCTGCTTGGGTGATGCGCTCTTCCAGTTTCTCCATAGACTGCTCCAAGGAGGTCATATTTGATGTTATAACTGCCAACTTCTCATATTCTCCTGCCTAAACGTTTTGAGCTCCAGTAAAATTGCAGCACTTCCTCTTCCGATCCGGGTTCATCGCTAATGTTAGCCTTAGCATTAGCTTCCCTGGGCCCACACCGTTGCAAGAAGCACGATGTTACCTCCTTATTTTTCCCTCCGCCGTGTTTTTTATCTTTCGAGTTCTTGCTGTGGTGGCTTACTGCAGCTTTAGGAGGCAAAATAACTCCTCTCGAGTCATTAACCTTGTAGAGGATGGGGGAATCGGGTTTGGGAAGGTCAATACCTTAGTTTTGAACAGCCACCATCTTCTTCACTAGACCAGAAGCGCAACTTCAAGCCATTATTTTCAATGTCATTGATAAACGTTTGGTTTGAACTGTTGACTCTTCCCACCAGTGTCTTAACAGACAAGTAGAAAATCATGATGCAAACACTTAAGTTACTAAATTGTTTATTACAATCAGCAGCAAAATCCAGATTATTTAGAATGTGGAAAATTCAAACTTTAAACTAAAAAAAAACTCAGAATGGGTCACACACGCCAGCCACTCTCAAGGTGGCCCAGTACACCAAGGGACACTTGATTGAAGGCAGCATCCTGACCCATCTCTGTCATATTGATAGAATAATCAGCTCATGTGCAGGGAACCACACCACAGAAAACACTCACGACACAGAGAAGCAACGTTTAAACAGTTTATTAATTTCAAAAAATAAGAAGCACAGTTATGGAAAATGTCCCTTGCCAGAGGAAGACTCAGACTGTGGGGAGAGACGAGAGCAAATTAGTGGAGAATGGCAGCTAGGGAAGTGGGTAAACAAATTGCCACTTATGTGAGCCAAGCAGAGAACCCGACAGAGAGACCCAGCAGTAATAGACGAACCAGCAGGAAGAAGCTGGCAGGGAGTAGGATTTGGGAAGGAGCTGGGTGGTGTCTGACCGGGTGGAGAGGCTGCTGAAGAGGATGAGGATGATGGGGCAGGTGAGCGCACAACAATCTCCAAAGACGCACCACATGGATAGCAGCAACCTGAGAAAAGGAGAGAAGAGAGGAATTAATTAGGTTATCCTCTAAAGACAATATGTCAACTTGCTTGTAATTGCCAGGCAGTATACCCAATGAGCCAGCGCTGAAGCCTCTGCTTGCTGGTCCTTTATGCGCTGGCGAGGCAGAAGTGGCAGGTGCATCCAATCATGCAGGTGTTGTGATTGCCTGTGAAGTCGGGGAATCTTTTCTCAGGAAGGAGGGGGTGCACCTGAACATGACAGTGCCCCCCCCCCCCCAAGGGGTGCCTCTTGGCGGTCCACTGGGCTTCTCTGGATGGGCTTGGTGGAAGGCCGGAACCATCCCCTTGTCATGAAAGTAGGACTTGGGTATCCATGATCTTTCTTTCGGGCCGTAGCCCTTCCAGTGAACCAAATACTGGAGGCCCCGACCCCAACGGTGAACATCCAGGATTCTCTGGACGGTATAGGTGGTCTGGCTGTCGAGGATCCGAGGAGGAGGGGGTGGTTTGGAGGGGGGACAGAGAGGACTGGCAAAGAGGGGTTGGATGTGTGAGACATGGAATGTCGGATGGATGCAGAGAGCCCTTGGAAGCTGTAGGCGGACCGTGGCGTCATTGATGATTTTGATGATGGGATATGGGCCCAAGAAACGGGGTGACAATTTCTTGGAGTCTGTCTTCAATGGTATTTGGTCCGCCGATAGCAAGACGCGCTGCCCAACCTTGTACTTGGGAGCTGGGACCCGCTTACGGTCTGCATATTGGCGGTTGCGCTCTGTAGAGTGGAGGACGGCGGCTTGGGTTGCTCTGCAGAGCTGGTGGCAGTGGCGTGCGTGAGCCCCCACGGACGGCACAGCAACCTCCCTCTCCGCCATGGGTAATGGGGGGGGGGTATACCCCATAGAGGCCTCAAATGGAGTGAGTCCCATGGCAGCGGAGACAGATGAATTGTGAGTGTATTCCACCCAGGCCAGATGCATGCGCCATGTGGAACGATTCTCGGCTGTTACACATCTGAGGGCGGCCTCCAGGGACTGGTTGGTACACTCCACCGGCCCGTTGCTCTGTAGATGGTAACCAGATGTGAGGCTGACAGTAGTCCCAAGCGAACGACACAAGGATTTCCAAACCAGTGAGGTGAACTGTTGCCCCCGGTCAGACACAATGTCCAGAGGAATACCGTGGAGGCAGATGATGTGGGAAGTGAGGAGGTCAGCAGTTTTGGATGCTATGGGTAATTTCAACAATGGTGAGAATGACAGTCTTGCCTTGAGAAGGGGGAAATCCAGTAACAAAGTCTAAGGCAATATGGGACCATGGTTGACCGGGAACAGGTAGGGGATGAAGTAAGCCAGCAGGAGGTGAGGAGTTGGATTTATTACGGGCCCAGATTTGATATGCTTTCACATACTCTTGGACGTCCCTCCACAGGGTGGGCCACCAGAACACTCGTCGGATCAGTTCCATAGTGCGAAACACCCCCGGTGGCAGGCGAAGTGGCTGGAATGGCCCCACTGGATGACATCACTGTGGAGGACGGCTGGCACAAACAGACGGTTACTGGGTCCTCCCACTGGTTCGGGTTCCAGCAACTGGGCCTGTTGGACCCTCTGGCCGATCTGCCAGGTAAGGGCTCCAAGGATGATCGAAGGCGAGGCAATGGGCTGGGAGAGGGATGGGGAGGGCTGGATGGTCTGGGCTAAATTGCCGGGAGAGAGAGTCCAGTTTTACATTATGCGAGCCAGGCCTATTGGTGATGGTAAAATTAAATTTAAGGAAAAATAGGGCCCAGCGCGCCTGCCTGGCGTTAAGTCGGCGGGCTGACTGGAGGTACTCTAAATTCTTGTGGCCGGTCCACACGACTATAGGGTGGATCGCTCCCTCCAGCCAGTGCATCCACTCTTCTAGAGCTAATTTAATGGCTCGGAGGTCCCGATCCCCTACGTTGTAATTCCTCTCGGCTGGGGTGAGCCACCAAGAGAAATACGCACATGGGTGGAGCTTCTGGTTGAAGGCTGAGCGTTGTGAGAGGACAGCGCCCACCGCCGAGTCAGAAGCATCCACCACTAGGGTGAACTGGAGATGAGGGTCGACCTGGGCCAAGATGGGTGTATTAGAGAACAGGCTCTTTAATTTGAAAAAAGCCTGTTCGGCTGCCTTGGACCAAATAAATGGCACCTTAAATAAAGGTCAGCTGCGTGAGAGGCTGTGTGACCCCACTATAGTTCCGGATGAACCTGTGATAAAAATTCACAAACCCCAAGAAGTGCTGGAGCTCCTTGCCGGAGTGGGGTGTAGGCCAATCTAGCACAGCCTTCACCTTGGCCAGGTCGGCTCTCAGTTCCCCCTCCACCACAATAAATCCCAGGAAGGAAGTGGAGCAGGTGGAAAACTCACACTTTTCAGCCTTCACAAAATCTGGTTCTCCAGAAGCCGTTGTAACACAGCTCTGACGTGGACCTTGTGTTCCTCTGGCGTGCGGGAAAAAATGAGAATGTCATCCAAATAGCCAAAAACGAATTGGTTCACCATATAGCGGAGGACGTCATTAATGAGTAGCTGGAAGACGGCAGGGGCGTTGGTGAGACCAAAAGGCATCACCTGGTACTCAAACTGCCCCAAGTGTGTTTTAAAAGCTGTCTTCCACTCGTCCCCCTCGCGAATACAGACTAAATGATACGTGTTGCATAAGTCTAGTTTGGTAAACACCCGCGTGCGCTGAAGGAGCTCAAACGTGGAGTTTATCAGGGGCAGAGGATATTTGTCTTTAACGATGATTGCATTAAGTTCTCGATAATCAGTGCATGGATGCAGAGATCCATCCTACTTACCGACAAAGAAAAATGCTGCCCCAAGAGGAGCCAAGGAAGGACGAATGAGGCCAGCATTCAGCGAGTCCTTAATATATCTTTCCATCGCCTCCTTTTCCGGGCCAGAAATATCTATAGAGCCAGCTGGACGGCAGCCGTGCACCTGGGAGGAGGTCTATAGCACAGTCATATGAGCGGTGAGGGGGTAAAGAAAGCACTCTTGACTTGCTGAAGACCTCCCCAAGGTCATGATAGACCTCAGGTACGAGGCCTATTGGACCCTCTGGTCGATCTGCCAGGTAAGGGCTCCGAGGATGATCGAAGGCGAGACAATTGGCTGGGAGAGGGATGGGGGGGCTGGATGGTCTGGGCTAAATTGCCGGGACAGAGCATCCAGTTTAACATTATGCGAGCCAGGCCTGTTGGTGATGGTAAAATTAAATCTAAGGAAAAATAGGGCCCAGCACGCCTGCCTGGCGTTAAGTTGGCGGGCCGACCGGAGGTACTCTAAATTCTTGTGGTCGGTCCACACGACTATAGGGTGGATCGCTTCCTCCAGTCAGTGCCTCCACTCTTCTAGAGCCAATTTAATGGCTCGGAGGTCCCGATCCCCTACGTCGTAATTCCTCTCGGCTGGGGTGAGCCACCAAGAGAAATACGCACATGGGTGGAGCTTCTGGTTGGAGGTTGAGCGCTGTGAGAGGACAGCGCCCACCCCCGAGTCAGAAGCATCCACCTCTAGGGTGAATTGGAGCCGAGGGTCGACCTGGGCCAAGATGGGTGTATTAGAGAACAGGCTCTTTAATTTGAAAAAAGCCTGTTCGGCTGCCTTGGACCAAATAAATGGCACCTTAATGAAGGTCAGCTGCATGAGAGGCTGTGCGACCCCACTATAGTTCCAGATGAACCTGTGATAAAAATATGCAAACCCCAAGAAGTGCTGGAGCTCCTTGCCGGAGTGGGGTGTAGGCCAATCTAGCACAGCCTTCACCTTGGCCAGGTCGGCTCTCAGTTCCTCCTCTGCCACAATCAATCCCAGGAAGGAAGTGGAGCAGGTGGAAAACTCACACTTTTCAGCCTTCACAAAAAATTGTTTCTTCAGAAGCTGTTGTAACACAGCTCTGACGCAGACCTTGTGTTCCTCTGGCATGCGGGAAAAAATGAGAATGTCATCCAAATAGCCAAAAATGAACTGGTTCACCATATAGCGGAGGACGTCATGAGTCACTGGAAGATGGCAGGGGCGTTGGTGAGACCAAAAGGCATCACCTGGTACTCAAACTGCCCCAGATGTGTTTTAAAAGCCGTCTTCCACTCGTCCCCCTCGCGAATACAGACTAAACTAGAAAATCACTCATAGAGCGCATACCTCCGCCAAGGCTCCTTCCGTTTCTCATGGATCACCTCCAAAATGTAATGGGCTTGTGTGTAGGCCTATCGCCACTTGTGGTGAAAATTGCATGCAAGTCTGTCCATTAGTTTTGGAGTTTTGTGGCTGACACACTGTGAGAAGAGCCTTGGCTGAGGTATGCATTCCCAGATCATCCCCAAAATATAATGGGTTCCTCTCTAGGCCAAGAACCACCTCTGGTGAAACAGACAGACAAACGGACAAATGGCAGTAAAAGCATTACCTCCTTGGCGGAGGTAATAAACTCAAGTGTTGCTGTTGTGTCCATCTCCTCCATCTCCAAACTCCCAGGCTGCGGGCGTTGCAATTCATCACACAACCGCGTACAACCCACAGGCCAATGGGTTATGCGAGCGTTTTCATAGATCACTGAAAGCAGCACTCAGGGGTTCACTGACGGATGCAAATTGGGTAGACAGGTTGGCATGGGTTTTATTTGGGTTGCGCTCCGCGCCAAAAGAGGATTTGGAAGCTTCCCCGGCAGAGAGCTCGTTTTTGTGCAGCCCCTATGGCTGCCCGGGGAATTTCTGCCAAATAATCCCACGCCGATCAGCTGCCCGTCTCAGCTTTTGCAGCGTAGCGGAAACACAGGCACGCTTCCGGGCCCGGCCCACCACTGTTTTCCACGTGCTTTTGTGCCTAAAACTTTGAAGAATGCGGAGTTCGTGTTCGTCAGACACGACGACCAGCGCCCTCCATTGCGCCTGCACACATGTTGAAAATGGCCGTATCTCACAATGTTAAAGAATCCTTTAAAAAATTCCTGGATCCAGTCGGTGATCCGGATCATCCCCAAAATTTAATCAGTTCTTCCTTGTACCATTTCCAACAACGCCTGAAAGTTTCATCGAAATCCGTCCAAAACTTTTTGAGTTATCTTGCTAACCAACAGACAGACAGACAGACAGACAGACAAACAAACGCCGGCAAAAACATTACCTCCTGCGGCCTGCGGCCTGGCGGAGGTAATGATACGTGTTGCATAAGTCTAGCTTGGTAAACACCCACACGCGCTGAAGAAGCTCAAACGCGGAGTTTATCAGGGGCAGAGGATATTTGTCTTTAACGGTGATTGCATTAAGTTCTCGATAATCAATGCATGGACACAGAGATCAGTCCTTCTTACCGACAAAGAAAAATGCTGCCCCAAGAGGAGCCAAGGAAGGACGAATGAGGCCGGCATTCAGCAAGTCCTTAAGATATATTTCCATCGCCTCCCTTTCTGGGCCAGAAATACTACAGAACCAGCTGGACGGCAGCCGTGCACCTGGGAGGAGGTCTATAGCACAGTCGTATGACGGTGAGGTGGTAAAGAAAGCACTCTTGACTTGCTGAAGACCTCCCCAAGGTCATGATAGACCTCGAGTACGAGGGTGAGGTCCAGCGGCTCTACCGGAGGGGAGGAGATGGGTAAGGACGGCGAACACTTGGCTGAACTAAGACAATCACCAAACAATGTGGACTCCAGGAGGAAATTGAATTCGGTGCCCAATTAATTATGGGGTTATGCCTCCGGAGCCAAGGGTACCCCAGGACCACCAGGGAGGATGAACTTGGGAGAATGAGGAACAGCAGCTCCTCCTGGTGGTTCCCGGAAAGAAGGACGGATACCAGTGCCGTGCATTTGGTTATTGAAGTTACACTTTTTCCCGATAAGGTGGTGACATTCAGTGGAGAGGATAATTTGGTGATGGGAATACCCATCTCCCGCACAAGCCGGGATGAGAAGAAATTCTGCTCCGCCCCTGAATCAATCAAGGCCGTAACCCTCCTCTTGACCCCCGGTAATTGGATTAGGGCCGAAATAGAGAGATTACTGGGGGGATGAAGAAAGGTACCGCCCGTCAGACCCCCCACGGCTACTGACGGGCTGTGTCTTTTTGGCTTCAGGTGGCAATCATCCAATTTATGCTCTAAAGAGCCACAATACATGCAAGCACCGATCCTCCTCCGCTGTTGGTACTCTTCTGGAGTCAAATGGACCCGGTCAAGCACCTTCAGTTCGGAGGAGGAATCGGCTTCACCTGAGTCAGTAGCCTGGATTGGCACCTGTGTGAAGGGCGGGCGAGAGGAGGATTTGCACTCCTTCGCGCGCTCGCAGTAGCAGTTATCCAAACCGACAGCCTGATCGATTAGACCGTCCAGAGATGAGGGAGCAGCATGAACCGCCAGGTCGTCGCAGAGGTTGGCATTTAATCCCTGGAGGAATGCGTTGCGTAACGCAACATCGTTCCATTCCGAGTTTGCCGCAACTCCACTGAGAAGTCAGCTACAGGCCGTCTTCTCTGGCGGAGAGACAAAAGGCGGCTCATAATATTGTCCTCACCCGCTGTGCGGTCAAAAGTGCGGGAAAATTCTGGAACAAAACGATCGAATGTGTAGGTGGGGCCCTCTGGGCTGTCGAGGACAGACTGGGCCCAACTGAGGGCTAGGTCCCGCAGCAGGAGGATCATGAAATGAATCTTGGAGATCTCGTCCGGGTATTCCCCGACCACCTGGCCCAGGTAAAGCCAAACGTGACAAAGAAAATTCTTACATTTCCTCACCTCCCCCGCGTACGGGGGAGGGGAGGGAATGGAGGTTGTTGGGCGAACGGTGGAAAAAACGAGGAGCAGGTGGAGTGGAGGGGGCCAAACGAGAAATATGGGCCAAATGCTCGGTGACCGTGCCCAGCTGCTGCATGATTGTTTGCATCTGTTGCATCAGCGCGGCCACCTACCTCTCTGTGACATCTAAGCGGTGAAGAGCGGAGTGCTACGCTGATGCAGCTCCCGCTGAGCTCACATTATGGTTGGCTCATTCTGTCATATTGATAGAATGATCAGCTCACGTGCAAGGAGCCACACCAGAGAAAACACTCACGACACAGAGAAGCAACATTTAAACAGTTTATTAATTTCAAAAAATAAGAAGCACAGTTATGGAAAATGTCCCTCGCCAGAGGAAGACTCAGCCTGTGGGGAGAGATGAGAGCAAATTAGTGGAGAATGGCGGCTAAGGAAGTGGGTAAACAAATTGCCACTTACATGAGCCGAACAGAGAGCCCGACAGAGAGACCCAGCAGTAATAGACGAACCAGCGGGAAGAAGCTGGCAGGGAGTAGGATTTGGGAAGGAGCTGGGTGGTGTCTGACTGGGTGGAGAAGCTGCTGAAGAGGGATGAGGATGATGGGGCAGGTGAGCGCATAACAATCCCCGAAGACGCACCACATGGATAGCAGCAACCTGAGAAAAGGAGAGAAGAGAGGAATTAATTAGGTTATCCTCTAAAGACAGTATTAATGGACGCTCTAAAGGACTGTTTTGAAACCACTGCCTGGGAGCAGCTCTGTGATCCACATGGTGAGGACATTGATGGCCTCACTCACACCATCACGGACTACATCAGCTTCTGTGTGGATAACACCGTACCCATCAAGACCATACGGTGTTGCTCGAACAACAAACCCTAGATCAACCCTGAGATAAAAACACTTCTGAGAGAGAAGAAGAGGATCTTCAGGTCGGGGAACAGGGAGATGCTGAAGTCCGTACAGAGGGAGCTGAGGAGGAAGATCAGAGAAGGCAAGGACAGCTTCAGGAAGAAGATGGAGGACAAGTTGCAACAGAGCGACATCGGTGGGGCCTGGAGAAACCTTAAAACCATCTCTGGGTTCCAGAATACCTCCCCCCAGGCCACGGGGGGCAGAGAGTGGGCGAACAATCTGAACCTGTTTTTCAATAGGTTTGACCAACTGCCCTCCCCCCCGACTGCACAACAACCACTGCTGCCCACACCCCACTCCACCATCACTCCCCCACTCCCAACACACAGCCCCCCAACATGACCCTCACTAAGACCCAGGTGAGGACGGAGCTGAGGAAGATCAAGGCGAGGAAGGCGTCGGGACCGGACGCCATCAGCGCAAAGCTCCTCAAGTCCTGTGCAGACCAGCTGTGTGGGACTGTGGAGCACATCTTCAACCTGAGCCTGAAGCTGGGGAGGGTACCACAGTTGTGGAAAACATCTTGTGTGGTACCTGTACCAAAGACTTCCCACCCCAAAGATCTGAACAGCTACAGACCAGTGGCCCTGACGTCCCACATGATGAAGACCCTGGAGAGACTGCTCCTTGCTCACCTCCGCCCCCTGGTGGGACCAGCGATGGATCCACTCCAGTTCACATACCAGCATGGCATTGGGGTGGAGGATGCAGTGATCTTCCTCCTTCACCGTTCTCTCTCCCACCTGGAGAAGCCCGGGAATGCGGTGAGGATCATGTTCTTTGACTTCTCCAGTGCTTTCAACACCATCCAACCGATGATCCTGAAGGACAAGCTGCTGTGCACAGGGGTGGACCAGCACCTGTCATCATGGATCCTGGACTACCTCACAAACCGGCCACAGTTTGTGAGAACCCGGGATTGTGTATCCGACACGATCATCGGTAGCACGGGGGCCCCCCAGGGAACGGTTTTGGCTCCCTTCCTGTTCACCCTTTATACTGCGGACTTCTCACACAACACAACACACTGCCATCTACAGAAGTTCTCTGCGATCGTTGGCCTCATCTCCAACGGAGATGAAGCTGAGTGCAGAGGGCTTATCCAGGACTTTGTGGACTGGTGCCATCGGAACTGCCTCCAGATCAACGCGAGGAAAACTAAGGAGCTGGTGGTGGACTGCCGCAGGCAAGGACAACCCCTCACAGCACCAGTAAATATACAGGGAACTGACATTGAGATGGTGACATCCTAGAAGTACCTGGGTGTTCATCTGAACAATAAACTAGACTGGTCACACAATACTGACGCACTCTACAAGAAGGGACAGCGCAGGCTGTTCCTACTGAGGAGACTCAGGTCTTTTGGTGTACAAGGGGCGCTGCTGAAGACATTCTACGACACAGTGGTGGCATCAGCCATCACTTTTGGAGTGGTCTGCTGGGGCAGTGGTGTTACAGCAGCTGATAGGAAGAGACTGAACAAACTGATCAAGAAAGCTAGCTCTGTCCTGGGGCAACGCCTTGACCCAGTGGAGGAGATAGGAGAGAGAAGGGTGGTGGCTAAACTGTCATCTCTGCTGGAGTCCGAGTTCCACCCTATGCAGGACATACTGAATGCACTGAGGAGCTCATTTTGCAGCAGACTACATCATCCTAGGTGCACAACCAAGAGGTTTCGCAGGTCCTTCCTACCTACGGCTGTCAGACTGTACAACCTAAGCAGGGCTGCTCGCAGAGATAGCAAAAAGACGTGACAACCTAATAGTATTGAATGCAAAAGACGCAATAGACTTACACAATGGTCCCCTCCGGTATACAACTAGGAAAATGCCGGTCGCTACGGAGGGCGACAATATGTATGGGTACATAATCATTCCATGTAGGATAACTAAGTAGACGGTTATGCTGTTTCATTGCATCTAGCTACAATGCTCCGCACTGTGTGTGTTTATATATTTATATATTTATTCCATCTAGCAACAATGCTCCACACTGTGTGTGTTTATATATTTATATATTTATTCCATCTAGCTACAATGCTCTGCACTGTGTGTATTTATATATTTATATATTTATTCCATCTAGCTACAATGCTCCGCACTGTGTGTCTATATATTTATATATTTACATGTACATATGTATACTTGCTGCTCTTGTTTTTTCTTGTCTTCTGATTGTTGATCTGAGTGTTGCTATCCCTGTGCTGTTGCAATCCTGGAATTTCCCCATTGTGGGACTAATAAAGGCTTATCTTATTTTATCTTATCTTATTTCAACTCGCTTGTAATTGCCAGGCAGTATACCCAATGAGCCAGCGCTGAAACCTCCGCTTGGTGGTCCTTTATGCGCTGGTGAGGCAGAAATGGCAGGTGCATTCAATCACGCAGGTGTTGTGATTGCCTGTGAAGTCGGGGAATCTTTTCTCGGGAAGGAAGGGGTGCGCGCTCACCTGAACATGACAATCTCCTCCCTTCACAAGGTAGTTTCATGGGATACAGGTCAAGTGGATCCCTGACCAAGTGAGCACTCAAAGTGATCACTCCAAGTGGACCCCGGGATCCAATCTGTACATGTACGAGTACATTCTCAATCCAATGATTTGTAAACGCGAAGAAGGCGAACAACAAGAATTTGTGTAAAACTGTTGGAAGGACTTTTCCCGGTCACTAGGAACTGTAAAAAAATTTATCTATGTAAGATGACAACAAGCTGACCCGGAAAAGGTTTTGGCTCTGTTTCTGCTTTCAAAAGACTTTTCTTCTGCACCACTGCTGCTCGTCACCGCTGGCTGCCCCCAGATGAAAATCCACAGAATAGGTATGTGGGACTATAATGTTCTGAATGAGGCTTTAGAAAGCTCTGAATCAGTTTGTAAATCACTGGATTGAAAATATACTTGTACATGTACAGATTGGACCCTGGGGTTCACTTGGGGTGCTCATATGGGGTTCTCACTTGGTCAGGGGTCCACTTGACCTGTTCCCATTTCATGCTCTCTTGCCTCACTGAGAAGCAACTGGATGTGCTGCTGCTCCCGGTTCAGCAGATCTTCAGCCTGCAGTGGGACTCTAGAATGAAAATATACACAGAACTTAAGTACATGCACAGCACGAAAGTGCAACATGTAAAAAACTACTTTTTAACCAGGACTAACACTAATTTCTTTCATCAGATGTTGTCGACACAAGCGTAAAATACAAGCAGAGCACGGATTTAGCATTGATGGCTAACTAGTTAGCTCATTGTCTGCATACGGGACACAACGGTGTTGTTTGTTCAAAATGAGCTTTCCACCACTGGGATAAATAATGGCAAAGATGCATAATATCACATCACTCACCATCCTCACTCACCATCCACGGGCTGCACGGTGGCGCAGTGGTTAGCACTGTGGCAGCACAGTTTACCCTCGGCCGGGGGATTGCGGGGATCGTGAGATTGTGGGTTCGATCCCTGCCCCCGGCCAGCAGTGATCTGTGTGGAGTTTGCATGTTCTTCCCGTGTTGCGTGGGTTTACTCCGGGATTTCTCCGGTTTCCTCCCACATGCCAAAAACATGCAGGTTAGGGATAAGGGGCGCTTGCGCACGCAGCGACCGGCAGCTGGTGGCTTGTCACCAGACTGCAAAACAAATCTACCTACGGGTACAAAATAAGTAATAAAAAAAAAAAATCCTCTGTCACTGTTTTCAACAATGATGATGGTCAGGTCTACGCCACTCTGCCTCCCGTCTGCCTCCGCCATGGCTGTGAACTCACTTCAGGTTGCTCCGTCCAGCTCCCTCTGGATTTCTTTAATCAGTTACCAAGTACAGAAAAGTCTGCACCTTGTCGTTGGACCACGGTGTTGATTTGTGTGTAGCCATTTATCTCGTTGATTACGCTCACTCACGCTTGCTGTTGGTGATTTGACTGTTCGTTGCCTTCCAAAATGGGGCATAAACAAAAGACATGTGACCCGTGTGACATCAGTGCAACCCCTCTATAAGATCAGCAAGTGACTCTCAGACAACCCCTTCCAATTCACCTGAAATTTTTAGCACAGTAACTGCAACATATTTAAGGAACCCAAACAAAAACCCACACAAAACTTTGAGTTCTTTTGAACAGGGTCGGTCAAAATTTGGGGCCTCAAATTCATGTCATTTTTGAGCTCTCATAACTTTGTATGTGATATGAAGGAAAATTTCAAGGTTGAAAGATGCATACCACCTCTGTTGAAAACACTAATTACACAACATAACAAAAATAATTTTTTTGTAAGTTGTCTGTGTTTTTTCAACTGATTTAAGACAATTTAGCGCCACTGAATCCGAAAATGACATCTGTTTCTCTCAATCAGGTCAGGTTTTTATGTTATTAGCAGTTGTACAGTTGTACTGTAAATTGAATAGTAGACATTGATAAAGGTAAGTACATGTAAATTGAATGTTATGTCATCATTGTTCAAAATTCAGAGAATTTCAAGAAATAAAAAAGAATTTTGCATCATATAAAGTGAAAATACCCGTACATGTAAACAAAAACGTAAGAAAACATGTGGCCATAGTTCAAAAAGTTGACCTGATTGAGCAAAACCAATGTGATTTTTGGATTCACCACATCAAAATTGTCCTAAATCAGCTAAAAAAACCCCCCTAGACAATAAATTTGGTGTTGACCAGTGTTATAATACTCCCATCATGTGCATTTGGGGTCTCACAACAGGAAATCAAACTTTGAACATTTTTAATTGTGATTTTCTCAGTGGCCAACTTCAGGCCTCTATAGCTTTGGAAATACAGCATGAAAGCTTGATAAACAGAGCTATGATCAGTTTAATGCTTAGTATACAGAGAAATAAAAATAAACATGATAATCGTTCATTTTATAATTACAGTAAAATGAAACCTTGAACATGTTCTTGAACAAGTTTTTCATGTTGCTTTCTCTTTCATAGTACATGGAAACACCACAGAGTATTATAATCAGCTAATTTTGTAGTTTTTTGACAAAGAAGGATTCATAGCTAGAAGTTTATTTTAGCATAAAAATGCAGATAAAGATGAGTTCTCTCAAATGACCTAGCTTTCATCAACCAATAATCTATCCCACAGGGCATTATGAGTGGTCAAAAATCACCCAAAATTAAGTTTTTTAAGTTTTCATCTTTCTATAATTACAAAAGAAAAAACAACCAAAAAACAAAATCAGTAATGCAGGGTAATTATGCTCATTTTTTATTATTTCTCTGCATCCATCTATCCATCCATCCATCTTCTACCACTTATCCGGGGATACGGGTCCAGACTTCCACCCGGTTCACATAGCACCATGATCCCTCCTGCAGATAGTGAACCCACTGGAGGGCAGACCCATGTGCCTGCTTTGGGTACACTGAGTCCTTGATGTAATGGTTTTCATGAAGATCCACTAGATGGCTCTTCGTCTGGCCCTTCAACCAAGACCAATTTGCCTTGGGAGACCCTACCAGGGGCAAGTTGCCCCCGACAACATAGCTCCTGGAATCATTTGGTCACTGAAAACCTTCCACCACGATAAGGTGGTGATCCACGGAAGGGAAAGCTTTCTCTGTATCCTAGGCATAAAACTGATCATAGCTCTGTTTATCAAAGTTGTATATTTCTAAAGACATAGTAGGCGCCTGAAGTTGGCAGCCAGCCAGCCATATTTATAAGACATCAGAACCTAAGGACATATTTTTTGTGCTAGCATTTTCTTCTTATTGTGTCCCTAATGATCAAGATGTCATGCTTTGGACTTTTTTGGCATTATTTTGTGACACCTAATCATACATAAGCCAGAAAATAATAGGAGTAGTTGTTAGCAAAACAAACCTCTAACATTAACTGGAGTTTGCTTTTCCTTCCTATTATTTAATTGGCAAAGAAAACAAGATTGTGAGAAAGAGTGTGAGAGGTTGAGAAAGAGACAGTGAGAGGGAATAAGAAAAAGGAGGAGGAGGAGGAGTTTTATTGGCTCCAGGTTAATTCAATTTGGAGGCGGATGCTGAGTTTCAGCCAAGCCCCCCCCCCCCCCCCCACACACACACAGAGGCACATGTTCCCAGCTATACCAAAAGGATTTTGTAAACACATATTAATTGTCATGGTAATTTCACACAGAAAAGGCAGGCGGATCAAACCATGTGGTCACAAAACAGTGAGACAGCCGGGAGCCCACGCTGGATTTAAAATATTAAGGGCTTTTCAATCAGACGAGGGTGGAAGAGAGAGACAGAGATTATAGGTGATACGGAGATGTGGATGTCTCCCACTCATTTGGTGTTACCGTGCACGCTGGGCGCACTGATCTCCTGTCATTAAAGAGGATGCCTAAAAGGCTCATGTTATCAACAAGGGCTCGAATGAGTGGGTGGTGCTGTGAATGGGGATGGGAAAGGGGATGTTTGGACCCTGTGTCTCAGCCCCCACCCCCGCTCTCTCCCTCTCTCCCTCTCTCTCTCTGAGAAACTCCAGCATCCAAAGGGAGGAGGAGCAGAGAATAAATTAAACAGTTATTCTTATAACCACATGTTGCTGTGCCTGCTGGAACCACTCCAGCAGCTACCTTGCTTTAATTTGCATTGTAGCTAACAATGTGGCTGCTGCATGTGTAGTTCCTTCCACCTGTGGCAACACTCTTATTATTCCCTCTACGCCACAGGGAGAGGGAGCAAAAAAGAAAAAGAGGGGCTGATTGAGGTCGGAGGAGAGGATATCTTTTGTGACAAGTGGACTGAAGGCGAGAGAAGGATCAACCCTGCATGCCAAGCTCACTCAAATGAAAGGTAAGATAACGAGGATGATACCACAGCCATATCATATCGTTCTCCCTGATGATGCTCGTTGTAAATGTGCCCGTCATGTATTTAATGAGCAAAAGGTCAGCCAGTGAGATGATGATCAAAACTGCCGGCGGTGTGTCTCAGTTACCACTGTAAGCGGATTTAAGGATGCTGTGCTTCAACAGGTGGCTGTTGCTGTAGCCTCTCTCTGCTTGGACTCTAATGAGTTCAGAGGACTGTGGCAGAGGTGCTGGAAAATGTTAATGGTTTGGTGGCGTTTTAACAAACCCACAGAGTGGTGGGGTGATTCATGCGACTCAGCCAACCACCAAAGAAACATCCTAGGACTGCCACTTTTCACACTAATCCCAATAAAGTGGAAGAGAGTGATGCTTGCTGAGCTCACTGAACTGTAGCCTATTGAAGCAAAAATGCTAACCTATGTAAATTGGTTACCTCAGGTTTGCGTTTAATTTCTTATTCATTAGTGGTTATGCTCAGATGTTTTTAAGTGTGATTTTTTTTTTTTTTGCTTTTCACTAAGATGTTGTGCCTATAGAGGGACAAAGAGAAGTACTCCTCTTGTTTGCCTCCCATTCTGTGGGTGATGGGCACATGATGGCACCATTGAGACAAACTACACAATAGTCTTTCATTTTATCTATATGACCTTTT
This sequence comes from Pholidichthys leucotaenia, assembly GCA_020510985.1. Lineage (NCBI taxonomy): Eukaryota > Metazoa > Chordata > Actinopteri > Cichliformes > Pholidichthyidae > Pholidichthys > Pholidichthys leucotaenia. Next base: position 264,390,052 of record CM035843.1, read on the forward strand.
CCTCTCCATAAATAACCATCTTGTGTCTAAAGCCTCATTAAACCGCTTTAGAAATATATTTTTTATTCTGAACGGATTCTTTTAAGGCCAAGTGATTATGATGAGAAAAAAGACCTGCTGACTTTAGTGCAATCAGCAACAATTAAAAAATACTGTTCCATACTTTAGATATGCTAATGGTTGGTCTGCAGGCAAGCAAGCCAACATGCAGAGCTGTCTCTATGGATATTGCTTTCGTCACAACACTTCTCATCAAGCCGGTGCCGAGGCTCTGGTCATGCAGCAGACGCAGACCACTGACAGCATATAACCAAGATTGCTGGTGAGGGAGAAGCCATTAACAATGAGGCACTGCCCTGATGCAACACATAATTTCATTTTTACATATTTACATAATTAATGATGCTGTAGTCTTCCCTAAGTATTTTTAATGTCTGTTGAGCTTCTTTTTTCATATCACACAACAGTTAATTTCTCTATTGCGATGATGATAAGTCCCAATCTTTTTTTTGATAAGTCCCAGTCTTTTTTATGTCAAAGTTTTGTGTCATACCAAAAATTGTTATTAAAGATGCACTCCAGCAGCTCTAAAACAACCTCAAAAACCAATGTGTTTTGCCCAAAATAGTATATTGTGGCTTTTTATACACAAAAATTTTTCATTGTCTTTGAATAGGGGTGTCCAATCATGTGCCATGGAGAGCCAAGACCCTGCAGACTTTACCTCCAACCAGTGTCTTCAACAGCAGATTTCATGGAACTTCTTCCCACTGATTGCTGATCAGTGAAAACACCTGCTGAAGAGACTGGGTAGAAGAGAAAACCTGCAGGGTCTTGGCCCTCCATGGCACATGATTGGACAGCCCTGTCTTAGAATGGCTTGGAAAGAGCTTTTATGTCTTTCAACTAATTAAGTATCCGTGGATCTATGAATATTATAATTGGCTCCACCCATATTCCCACCCACCAGTAGGTGAAAGAAGACGAAGACTCCGAGAAGGTGATCCAACTTGAGGAAGTAAAAGTCATAACAAGGTTTCCATAGGTGAACCTGTGGAAGGATTATTCTAGGTGGAGAGGAGTCGCTGCCCAGCCCGGCGTGGAGGCTGGAAGGCTCCCCGCTAGTCTCTGGTTACCCACTCACCGCGGATCGCCTCACTGGGGGCCGGCGAGCAGTTCTCCTCAGTCCGGTGCGCCCGCCAGCTGGCTCGCCTCCAAAGCTCTCCCCGGCGAACTACTCGCCAGTCTGGATCAGTTTAAAGCCCAGATCAGTTTAAAAAGCTCTTCAAAAAGCAAAAGAGTATGGCAGTTTAGACTTACCAAATATTCTAAATTACTTCTTAGGCAATAGACTGCAGTTTGTGTCTAACTGGGCAAAATCAACCCCACTAGAAAACCCAGGGTTAGATGCTGAACAGGCTCTCTGTGGGTCGTTAAATATCTCTGACTTACCTTTCATGAGCCCCTGTATCAAGCGCCATGACTGTTTTAAAAGCATTAACATTAGCTCTTCTCTGACACCCTGGTGGAAATTTTAAAAAATAACGGGGTCGTCACTTGTCCCTTGTAAACTCACACCCATTTGGAATAATCCTGATATCCTACAACAAAATGGAGTGAAAAAGGAATAAAAAACTTAGAACATCTTATTCGAGGTGGGAACTTTATCCAATACCAGGAACTGGAGTCACTGTATGACATTAGTGATAAAAATTTTCTTGAATACCAACAGCTTAAATCCATAATAAAAGCAATATTCAATTTCAACCAGACAGATTTAGAGGTACCAGTTAAGGTGACAGAATTTCTAAATCCTTGCTCCCCTAAATTGATATAAAAATACACAGACTATTATCAAAACTGGGTGAGTCAGTATCTCCCAAGATTAAAATGAGAGACAGACCGATCAATCAATAAAGATGAAAGCTTCTGGACACAAATATGTTTAAATACTTTTAAGATGACTAAAAACTTGGTAATTTACAACTCATACAAAGTACAAAGTTCACACAGTACAAAGTGTAAAGTTGTACATAGAACTCATTTGTGTGACTCAGACCCATTTTGAACATTCTTTGTCCTGTGTAATGTCTGTTCCCATTGCACCAGCAACTTCACGGTTAGTCATATGCATGCTATGTGGTCCTGTGCACTGGTCCAAAAGTTCTGTCAGAAGATATGTGGAAACCTATCGGCATGGCTTGGGTGTCATATCTCAGCCTGTCCCACACTTTGCATATTGGGTTATTTAAATGAAATAAATATAAAGGTAAAAGTGGCACACATGGTTCTCATTGCTTTATGCATCACCAAGAAAACTATCCTCATGAGGATCCACAAACCTCCAGAGGTTGCCTTCTGTGGTAACGTATCGTCACTTCCTGTGTTGCTAGCTGTCTGTGTGGTTTATGGTTAGCTCTCCTCGCTCTCCTGAGGATTATTGCTTTTAATTGTATTTTAATCACTTTTTTCCATCTACTGTCACCTCTCACTTCTGTTTAACAGCCGTCTTGCACCTGTGTGCGCACTCAGTATCACCTAATCACCCTCTTTAGCCTTCTGTTCACCTTTCATCTGTGTTTGTGTTAGCTTCGGGTTAGCCACTAACTATGGCTACTAGCTCTCCTTCCCCTTCTCCTCTGGTGTGCTCTCTGTGTCAGATGTTTAGCGACACCTCTGCCTCTTTTAGTGATGATGGTAAATGTAATAAATGTTGTCTTTTTGAGGCGCTCGAGGCGAGGTTGTGTGATTTGTAATCCCGGCTCCGCTGCACTGAAACACCGTCAGCGCCAGTTAATAATGACGGACGCCCCTTAGCTGCAGCGGAGCACCCTAGCTTAGGGCGTCCTGTCAGCTGTCCTCTGGCTTCTACCTCTCCTGAGCAGCCAAGAGAGAATGGGTGGGTGGACGGTGAGGAGGAAGCATAGTCGCAAGCCCCTGGTTCACCACCATCCTTTTCATGTTTCTAATCGATTTTCCTCACTCAGCGACACACCTGCTGAGGAAAAAACTCTGATCATTGGTGACTCTATAGTCAGAAACGTGAACATAGAGACGTCATAGTCAAATGCATTCCTGGGGCCAGAGCAGGCGACATCGAGTCAAATTTGCAAATGCTGGCTAAAAGTAACTGTAAATACTCCACAATTGTTATCCACGCCGGCATTAACAACATCCGACTCCGGCAGTCGGAAGTTACAAAACTTAGTGTGGAATCGGTGTGTAACTTTGCAAAATGATGTCTGCCTCTGTAGTATTCTCTGGGCCCCTCCCCAATCTGACCAGTGATGATTTGTTTAGCCGCATGTCATCCTTCAACCGTTGGCTGTCTGTGTGATGTCCTGCAAACAATGTGGGATACATAGACAACTGGAATGAATTTTGGGGAAAACCTCATCTTATTAGACGAGACAGCATCCATCCCACTTTGGATGGTGTGTCTTTTTTATCTAACAATCTGGCATCATTTTTATCCAAATTTCAAAAACCTTGACAACTCAGAGTTGGGACCAGGAGGCAGAATTGCAGTCTTATACGCCAATCTGCAGCTCCTCTTCATCCGCCACTCCTCAACTTAGCCCCTGTTTCCCCCATCAGAGAATCATTGTCTGCTCCCTTCAAAGTAAATAGAAATATTATGTATAAGCATCCCAAAGTGATTAAACAAAAAGTTGGTAAAACTCAAATTAAACATGAAGCCTCTAAATGTAATGACTTGGCCTCTGTTCCTCCTCATAATTTAAAAATTAAATGCAGTTTGTTAAATATTAGGTCTCTAACTCCCAAGTCTCTGCTAGTCCATGATCTGTTAATTGATCATCAGACTGATTTAATATCCCTTACAGAGACTTGGTTAGGGCAAGAGGATTATGTTGGTTTAAATGAATCAACTCTCTCTGGTTATTTAAACTGTCAATATCCCAGAAGTTCTGGTCGTGGAGGAGGAGTAGCAACAATTTGCCATTCCAAATTACTAGTGAACGTAAAGCAAAAAAACATGTTATAATTCCGTTGAGGGCCTGGTTGTCAGTATTGGGCATGCTAGCAATTTTAGGTTAAACCCAATTTTATTTGCCATAGTTTATCGTCCTTCCTCAGCCTACTCAGAGTTTTTATCTGAATTTACCAAATTCTTTGTGGATTTAGTGCTGAAATCAGATAGACTAATTATAGTAGGGGACTTTATATACATGTAGATGTAAATAGTGATTGCTTTAATATGGCATTTAATTCAATATTACACTTGATAGGGTTTTCTCAGAAAGTACGAAATTCTACCCATTATCTCCACCACATGTTGGACCTTGTTCTGACATATGGCATAGAAATAGAAACTCTGGTAGTGTCTCCTCATAACCCTGTACTGTCAGACCATTATCTGTTAACTTTTGATTTTACTATTTCTGACTATTGTGCTCCTAAAGAAAAATATTGTTACAGTAGATGCCTCTCAGATGATGCTGTTACCAAATTTAAGCAGATTGTTTCCTCAATGCCATGTGTCAACACAACGGAGATAAGCTATGGAGAGCTTGCTCCTTCTGTAATTGATAGCATGGTAAGATAGTGTTACAGCTTCTCTGCATCAGACTCTAGACATTGTGGCCCCTTGAAAAAAAGAAAAAGTCTAATCAGAGATTTCTAACTCCTTGGTTCAACACAGAAACTCGTGGCTTTAAACAGAAGACTTGTCAATTAGAAAGAAAATGGCGCTCCACTAAGTTAGATGAAATTAATTTAGCTTGGAGAAATCATCTTCTAATTTATAAAACATCTCTTAGGAAAGCGAGAACAAGTTATTATTCTGCATTAATAGAAGAGAACAAGACCAATCCCAGGTTTCTTTTCAGCACTGTAGCCAGGCTGACAAAGAGTCGGGATGCTGTCAAACCTAGCATTCCCTTAGAGCTTACTAGTCAGGACTTTATGAACTTTTTCAATTATTTTTAAAATCCAACTTAAAACACACTTTTACTCCCTGGCCTTCAATCCAGTGTGAGACATTGATTTTATTGAATGAATTGGATTTTTATTTGTTTAACCTTTTATTTTATTTTATTTTGACTGTGGTTCTGTATTGTTTTTGTGTTAGTGCCCTGCTTCCTGCTTTTATGTTTTCTTGCTGCACAGCACTTTGTGTAGAGAGTGTTGCTTTTAAAGTGCTTTATAAATAAAGTTGATTGATTGACTAAAATGTCATCTGTCAGAGATAAAATCAGTCAGATTCTTCCCACCGTTAACTTAAATACAATAACTACTACAACTCCTTCAATTGATGTCTGTTTGGATGAGTTTACTCCAATTGACCTTTTAGAGTTAGGTAAAATAATTTCCTCATCCAAGCCTTCAACTTGTCTTTTAGACCCTATTCCTACCAGGTTATTTAAAGAAGTCTTCCCATTTATTGGTAGCTTTATTCTTCAAATAATCAGTTCTTCATTAACTTTAGGCCATGGCTTTTAAAACGGCTGTAATTAAACCCTTACTCAAAAAGCCAGCGCTTGATCCGGGAGTTTTAGCTAACTATAGACCAATCTCTAATCTGCCTTTCATTTCAAAAATCTTAAAGAGTTGTTGCTATGCAATTATTTGACCACTTGCAGGGAAATGGTTTATTTGAAGAGTTTCAATCTGGGTTTAGAATTCATCATAGTACTGAAACAGCTTTAGTGAAGGTCACTAATGACATCCTTATCGCATCTGATAATGGACTTGTTTCTGTACTTGTCCTTTTAGACCTCAGTGCAGCTTTTGATATTATCGATCATAATATTCTACTTGATAGATTAAGAACACCATGTTGGACTTAATGGAACGTCGTTTCAGTGGTTTAGATCTTATTTATCTGATAGGTTCCAGTTTGTTCATGTCAATAATGAGTTTTCTTTTAACTCAAAGCTCAGCCATGGAGTTCCGCAGGGATCTGTGCTAGGCCCTACTCTTTTTAGTTTATATATGCTTCCATTAGGTAACATTATTAGAAAGCACTGTATACATTTTCATTGTTATGCAGATGACACACAATTATACCTGTCAGTGAAGCCAGATGATAGTAATCAATTAGCCAAGTTAGAGGCTTGTCTTAAGGAAATCAAAGCTTGGATGACTTGTAACTTCCTGCTATTAAATTCAGATAAGACTGAAGTCATTCGAGTTGGTCCAAAAAACCTTAGACATACCTTTCCAAATCAAACTCTTAGTTTAGATGTGGTCACTCTTTCTCTGAATAGCTCTGTGAGGAACCTTGGAGTTATTTTTGATCAAGATCTGTTTTTCAGTTCACATATTAAATTTCTTTCTAAGACAGCCTTCTATCATTTGCATAATATTACCAAGATTAGGAGCATCTTGTCTCAGAGTGATGTTGAGAAACTGATCCACGCTTTTGTTAGCTCTAGATTAGATTATTGTAACTCTTTATCATCAGGTTGTCCTAAAACATCTTTAAAACGTCTTCAGCTGATCCAAAATGCTGCAGCAAGAGTTTTAACAGGTACTAGAAAGAGAGATCATATCTCTCCGGTTCTGGCCTCCCATCATTGGCTTGCCATAGAGTTTAGAATTAAGTTTAAAATTCTAATTACTTACAAAGCTCTAAATAATCAGCCCCCTTTTTATTTAAAAGATCTGATACTACCGTATTATCCTAACAGAGCACTTTGCTCCCAAAATGCAGGATTACTTGTAATACCTAGAATCTCCAAAAGTACATTGGGAGGCAGAGCCTTCAGTTATCAAGCTCCTCTCCTGTGGAACCAGCTGCCAATCTGGATTCGGGAGTCAGACTAGATCTCTGTTTTTAAGAATAGGGTTAAAGCCTTCCTTTTTTCTATAGCCTATAATTAGGGAGGAATTATGTGCCTCTGAACCCTCCCTTAGTTACGCTGCTAATAGGTTTAAACAGCCGGGGGACCTCCAACAATGCACTGGGCTTCACTCCTTTCTTCACTCTCAATGAAATATTTTTGCTGGTCATTAACATCTGTTTGTTCTCTCCCATAGATTGAGTCTCCGTCATGCTGTTTGCGCTCTACATGTCTGTTCTTTTCTTCTTCTTCTCTATCCCCTCACCCCCCAGCCAGTCGCAGCAGGTGACTGCCCCTCCCTGAGCCTGGTTCTGCTGGAGGTTTCTTCCTGTTAAAAGGGAGTTTTTCCTCGTCACTGTCACCAAGTGCTTGCTCACAGGGGATTGCCTGATTGTTGGGGTCTTTCTGCAATTGTGGGCGTGTCCCCTACAGTTGAAAGTGCTATGAGATTACTGTTGTTGTGAAATGGCACTATATAAATAAAGTTGAATTGAATTGAATAACTTGGAAATCAAGAAATAATTTAAGTACAACCCACTATAAGAACCTCCTATTAGATTATAGTCTGGAGATAATGTCTGCCTTCTCTAAAAACCAACATGGCTGAGTTCAATTCTCTCTGGTCCCCGCTTACTGATTCTATAACTTGAAGGGTGGGGGGCATTGGCTTGCTCTCCTTGGCGCCTCAGGTGGCTGGCTGTACCCTGATCACGGGGGGTTTTCTATGACCCACTGGAGCCTGTGTCCTGGGTACCTGTTCTGGCGTGACTGTGCGCCTGGCCTGGGGAAGAGCTGCGGGGTGCGCCGGGGGGGAAGTGGGGGCATGGCTGGGTTTGGCCTTGAGCCCCTGGTACTGGGGAGCTGTCTCCCCCTCTGGGCCGGGGTCCGGGGCGCGCCGGTGGTGTGGGCCACCGCCGGTGCGGACGCTCCCCAGACCCTGCTGGCACTTCGGGGGCTGATGCCTACATCCCGGGGTGGGGGGTTGCGGGGGGGTTACCCCCCCATCCTCCAGGGCCTGCGTGTGTGTGTGTGTGTGTGTGCGTGCGTACGTGCATGCGTGCGCGTGGGTGTGTGTGAGTGTGTGTACACAAGCATATGCGCAAATGTGCATGAGCATGGGTGTGTGTGGGTTTGCATGTATATGTGTGGGTGTGGATATGGGTGTGTGTGCGTGTATGTGTGAATGTGTGGATATGTGTGTTTTGTGTGAATATGTGAGGGTATATGTGGATGTAGGTGGACATATGTGATGGTATGTACACGTGAGGGTGGGCGTGTTTGTGTGGGGGGCAAGTACCTGCGGGTAGACGCATGGTTGTGGAGGGTGTGTATGTGAAGGGAAGACCTTGTTGGGTGGTGGGTGGTGGGGCGGGACATCTAGTGGCTTGGGGGGATAGCGGTTAGGTTTCTGCTGTCCTGGCTGTCCTGCCATTGGGTCCCGGTGGGGGGCGCTTTGCCCACACTGCCTTCAGTGTCCGTGGCACCATGTATGTGTGTGTGCGGGGTGGTGGTCAGGGGGCCATTGCTGCTGGTTGGCGGCCGCATTTCTCTCAGTTTGCCCCAGGGCGGCTGTGGCTGTGGTGGCAGCCTACCGCCGGCAACGTCTGCCTGGGAGGGATGGTGAGTGGGCTCGTGAGGGGTGCTTTGGGATGTTGCTTGACATGTGGATCGCTGTATTATTATTCTATATGTTTGTGTATATGCATACAGGGTGTGTACAAGATGTGTGAGAGTGAGTGTGGCTGCCCCATCCTGCCTGTGGTGCTGGAGAGACCTGGGGTACGACACTGGTGGGTCCTGGGTTGCACGGCTTGGTGCCTCTTGCACTGGGATAGGATCTGGGGGCGGTGGGTGGCTTCCAGAGCCAGTTTGGGAGCTGGCTTCTGGGATGGGGGGTGGGTGGGATGGGCTGTCTCTGGGACAACCCCCCTCCCAATCTTACCCCCCCCAAAAAAATTTTTTTGGGTGGATCATACATCTTATTGGATACACTTAGGGTTTTGGGGTGGGGGTGGGCCGTACGGTGTCGGTGAAGAGGATCCCTCTGTCTACTACTACACCGTGGGGCTGCCCTCACCTCAATTTTAATTGCACTGTAGACACTGAGGGCTTGAGGGATGGGAGCTCTGCCTCCGATAGCGATGGGTAGTGATGCCCTATCACACTGTCCCCCAATTTTAACTGCACTTCGGTAGCTCACACACCTGCACCCAATCACACCAAACAAATAACACTCACCCATCACGATTTGCATGACTGCTGCCCTCCTTCTGCCTGGGGCCTGGCTGGTGACCTGGGGCCCGTCATGCTATCGTCATCCCAAGGCACTACTGCGAGTGAATAAGTGTGAGCAAGGGAGTGAGCGAGAGAGTGAGTTAGCAAGTGAGAGCAAATGAGCAAGTGAGAATGAGGGAGTGATGAGTAGTGTTGGTGGTGGTGGGTCAGATTTGTGTGGTGCTTTGCATGTCGGGTGGCATCTCTGGGCGCTTGCGGTGGGTCTGTTGGTCATTTGCTCTGAGCGGGCATTAGTGGCCGTGGACTGCCTCTGTGGGTGCAGCTGCCCTGGGGCAGGTTGGTGGAGGTGTGGCTGCCGGTCCACACCAGCATCCTCCCCGGCCGCTGCCGGGCATTGGTGCACATTTATGCCCACTGCATCTGCGCCGTGGCCGCCCCAAGTGTTAAGGGTGAATAAGTGTGAGTGTGTAAGAGAGAGCAAAAGTAAATGTGAGTGAGCGTGAGTGGAAGGAAACATATGTGAGGGCGAGTGGGAATGGGAGCGAGACTGAACAAGTATGGGAATGGGTGAAAGTGAATGAGTTTGAGTGTGGGAGTGCGAGTGTAAGATTGTGTGAAGGAGAGGGTGAGTGAGAGTGAGTGAGCAAGTGTGTCTGAGTATGAGTGAGTGTGTGTGAGAGCATGAGGGTGTGAGTACGTGAGAGTGAGTGGGGATGGCACCTCCTGGCCATGTGGACTCCCTTGGATTGGGGGGGCTGGCCCCCATGGGGCTCCCCACGCCTTTCTGCCACCTTCCCTGTGTGTGGGGGCCTGTGGGCTCGGGGCTGAAACCGTCAGATATTACAGGCGCACAGTAACGTCACATTTTTTTTAAAAAAAGCAACGGCACATTTACTGGACGCTGTAAACAGCACAGTCCTGGCCGCTGTAATATGTAAGTGACTGTGGAGTGCAGTGGCCAGATAGGGGCGTACAAAAACACAGTCTAGGAGAGTGGAGTCTCTGGCAGCTCCTGTACAGGACTGGTGTTATGCCGCTGGTATGATCCGTGCTGTTTATTAGGGCGAGAGCCCTATTGTAATCACTAGGATTATTTATTATTAACCTTATTTATACAGGTAATCCTAATGAGACACGGGGTCTCATTTTCAAGACAGCTGTTTAATCAATCAGTTCTGTTAAAGCACAGCTGATCACAGCGGTCATCTGGCATGTAAAGGAATGAAGCTGGTCTAATTTATTTTGTGCATAAACCTTTCTGAATGTTTTTAACATTTATTTTGCTGCACTGCATCAAAGTGAAGAAATTCTGTTTCTCTTCCTTCCCCCCAATCGTTCGGGGCTCATATATACTTCTGCAAACACAACGGTGTTGTCACGGTGGCCCTCGCGAGCCACCATAAGACGCCACAAGTCACCGGTGAGTTTGCAATGATGTTTTATTAAAGGGTAAAGGAATAGAGGATAACACAAAGTAACGAAAGGAATGAGCCTTGGTGGGCTAAAACACACTATAATGAACACAGGATTGCAACAGAGTAAACTTACGATATGAGACGATGAATAGACTGAATAGCGTCTGAGCTGGGGAACGCCTGATGCGTCAGACGATGTGGAGTTCTGTCGGGAGTTTAACAGACTGCTGCACCGGGCTGCATTCAGTGTCCGCCTTTTATGCCGGACGCTAATGAACCCTGAATGCAGCACAGCTGTTCGGCCTTGACAGTAGGAAGCTCCACCGGGCGCTGTCACAATAAGAGCCCGGGGAGCCAGATGGGGAACACTGCTGTCAAAGCCTGAAAGAGATGATGTATGACCCGAGCGCGGACGAGATCGGCGCTGGGATCATGACAGTACCTCTCCCTCGAGGGCGGGCTCAGAACGCCCAATGACACCCAAGCCCCCCCCCCCCACCACCACCCAGGGTGGGCGGAAGGGGCGCAGGCCGGGGGGAGCGAACCAGAAAAGACAAAAAAAACCAACAACATGGCAGCAGGAGCACGTAGGCAGACAGAGGGAGAGAAAAAAAAAAAAAGGAAAAAACAACGCTCCCATGCACAAATTACAATCAAGGAGGAACGATCACAAGGCAAAATAACAACGAACAGGATATTCACAAAAACAGACCACGATCAGGGCAGACGGAAAGAAAAAAAAAAAACAATTACAGGGAACGACAGAGAATACCGAACCCAAACGGCAAAAATGCACCAACTAATAGACAATGAATGGACGTTTGACTGAGGGAAAAAAAAACAAACAAAAACACCGGCTAGGAAGGAGTGAGAAGCACAATTACAACACAAGACCCCCCCGCACATCCCAAAAGATTACAGACACAATGAAGATGAAAATCTGGGATGACTGCAGTCCTGGTTCTGTGGTATGGAGGCTGATGGTTCGGGGGGCCGCCCTGCGTCTAGCGTCCATATCGCAGGCAGGGGGAAAAAGAACAGTTCGGGCGGCCTACCCCAGTCCCATGCCCGGAAACACAAAATTTCTGGCGGCCGGACCAGGTCGCCAAACAGACAGTCCAGCGGGTCGGGTGGCCGGCCCAGAGTGCCAAATGGGTGCGGCAGTCATTCAGGCGGCCGACCCGCATCGCTCAGCCACCATGACCGCAGGGGAGAGAGCGGCAATGGCCTCCCTGCAGGGGGGAATAGCGAGGGCGAGCCGGGCCGAAGATAAGGAATCCCAACAGCACCCAGTGGAGAAGGCTTGGGGAAAAAACGAGGGACCATTCTGGCGTCGCTCAGCGGCGGGTCTGCAGCTCCACCTCCAAACGTTAACAGAATAGGCGCTGTCCTCCTGTCGGACCCAGGGTGAGCCCGCGCTGCACCCATGATGGACCCCGACCGGGTCGCGGCTGCACCCATGATGGACCCCGACTGGGTCGGAACAGCTCCATGGATGACCTCCAACCCCGAACTCGGAACCTCCAGCGCAGCGACCGGGACCAGCTCCGCACCGGTGATCCTGGGAGAAGGCTCAGGAGAGAGAAACGAACCGGGATCAGGATCACCGGTAGCGCCAGAACCCGGTGAGACAAGCTCGGATGCAGCGGACGGCTGCACCCGGCTCGCCTCCCCAAGAGACAGGCAAAAATGCTCTAAAATGGAGAAGGGAAAGACAACACAGAGCACTGATCTCGAGTTCCGACGCCGTCCAGGACTTCGACGATCCGGGCTCAGACGGGAGGAGATCGTCCTCTGGCTCCCACTCAGCTACGTCGGGCTCCGCAGCTGGCATGATGACGTCCGCAGCCAGAAGACCCTCCGGCTCCGACGTCCACGCCGACGACCCGCTCAGCGTGGTGGCAGGGGACCCTCGACACGCTGGACCGGACCGCTCCTCTGTGGAGACCCGGGGACGCTTCTTCGTCAGCGCAGGCTCCACGCTGCAGTCCGCTCTCCTCCTCCGCCCACAGCATGGCTGCGGGCCCAGGCTCTCCAGAACCACAGGCCCCCTCCTCATCCTGCGATGTTGGCCTGGCGTCGAGGACCACATAGTGGAGGGAGACACAGAGGAAGCGGGTTTAATAATACAAGCTACAGCAGGTGGTGGGAGCTTGGGGGACTGCGAACCCCGAACTCCACCCCCAGGAGTCAGACAAGGCGAATCACAATAATGAGGAGATGAGTGAACTTGCCTGTCTCCCGGAGGGAAGATGGTGCCTGCTGTAGCGGACGTTGCTCCTCCCTTTCCACACCGGATGGTGACAGAGGGCCCCCTGGGAGGACAAGGGGGAGCCGCTTGCGATGGACCTGGGACGGGGCTCGCCGGAACAGGACTCTGAACCCTCTCTGCAGCAGGAGGTGACGTCACAGAGGAGGGGGCGACAGCCGAGACGATCCGGGCATGACGAGCTGACGGGACAGCAGGAAGAGGTTGCCTGGGGGGAGAGGCTGCGGGGATTCCCTCCTGAAGTGACGCCGAAGGAGCAGTTGACTGGGAGGCAGGGTTCCTCCGACGACCCGGAACAGGATCCGGACGGAGTTTTGGCTGAGGGTTATCTTGGCCGGACTGCTAACTGCTGCTGCGAGCGCGCGAAGGAGTGCAAATTCTCCTCTCGCCCGCCCTTCACACAGGTGCCAATCCAGGCTACTGACTCAGGTGAAGCCGATTCCTCCTCCGAACTGAAGGTGCTTGACCGGGTCCATTTGACTCCGGAAGAGTACCAACAGCGGAGGAAGATCGGTGCTTGCATGTATTGTGGCTCTTTAGAGCATAAATTGGATGATTGCCACCTGAAGCCAAAAAGACACAACCCGTCAGTAGGTCACCAGGACCGTAGGGGGGAAGTAGCCGGCGGTCTCGGTGGAGAAGGGGAAGACAAGGGAGAACCGGGCAGAGCATTCGGAACCCCAACGGCCCCTGGTGGAGATGGGTTGCGCTCCTCAGGAGAACGAGGAGGGTGACGATGGAGATGAGCCCGTCCAGTATCCGGCGGCAGGGGATCTGCAGCTCCCTCACTGAACCTGGAAACTGCTGGTGCCGCACCCTCGTCGGACCCCGATTGGGTCGTGGTTGCTCCCGCGAAGGACCCTGATTGGGTCTCGGTTGTGTCTGCGTCGGACCCCGATTGGGTAGGCGCCGCACCAGGACTGACTTCCAACCCCGAACCCGGAACCTCTGGCACAGCGGGCGAATTCAGATCCGCGCCGATGACCCTGGGAGAATGCTCGGGAGAGAGAAAAGAACCGGGATCAGGATCACCGGCAGCGCCAGAATCCGGCGAGACAAGCTTGGATGTAGCGGGTGGCCGCACCCGGCTCGCCTCCCCAAGAGACAGGCAAAAATGCTCTAAGATGGAGTAAAGAAAGACAAAACGGAGCACTTGCCTGATCTCGAGTTCTGACGCCGTCCAGGACTTCGACGATCTGGGCTCTGACGGCAGGAGGTCGTCTTCAGGCTCCCACTCAGCTACGGTGGGCTCCGCAGCTGGCATGATGGTGCGCGCAGCTCCTGGATCCTCCGGCACCGAAGCCCACGCTGACGGCCCGCACGGCGTGGTGGCGGGGGACCCTTGACCCGCTGGACCGGACCGCTCGTCCGTGGAGACCCGGGGATGCTTCCTCGTTGGTGCAGGTTCCACGCTGCAGTCCGCCTTCCTCCTCCGCCCACGATGTGGCTGCGGAACTGGAACTAGGCTCTCCAGAACCACAGGCCCCCTCCTCATCCAGCGACGTTGGCCTGGCGTTGAGGACCGCTCAGCGGAGGGAGACACAGAGGATGCGGGGTTAATAATTTCAGTCACAGCAGGTGGTGGGAGCTCAGGGAGCTGCAAACCCCGAACTCCACCTCCAGGAGTCTGACAGAGCAAATCACAATAACGAGAGTGTGAACGAACTTGGACTTGCCTGTCTCCTGAAGGTTGAGTGGTGCCTGCTGTAGCGGACGTTGCTCCTCCCTTTCCCCGCCGGACGGTGACAGCAGGCCTCCTGGAAGGATGAGGTGGATCCGCTGGAGATGGTTCCGGGACGGGACTCGCCAGGGCTGGACACGGAGCACACACAGCGGCCGGGGAATGCGTCGAGGAGGAGGGGGCGACAGCCGAAATGAGCCGGGCAGGGGACGCTGACGAGAGAGCGGGAGATGAGGCTGCGGGAAATACCCTCTGACGAGGTGCAGGAGAGGCAGCTGTGCGAGGAATTGAGCCCTTGAGGCGACCCGGAGCTGGATCAAGACAGGGTTCATGCTGAGGAGGGTTATGGAGGTTACGACGGTCTCTGGTGGAAGGCAAAGCGAAGGTGAGGTCCGGGAACCGCCGCTCCTGTGCGGAGACAGAGGCGAGGAGGGCGTCGAACTCAGGGAAATCACGCAGCTCTGGATTCCTCTCCACCAGTCGAACTGCCACCATCACATGCTTAATGATTATAGACGGATGCACAGCGGAGCGAGCAGCAGCCACTCGGTCCCGGACCTCGATTGCTGTCAGCTGCAGCTCCTCTGGGGGAATCCCGAGTGATGTCGTGCTGAATGGAGAAAGACCTCTGGGTGGTGCGAATTCCCGGGCCGGAACGGAGGCAGGAGCGGGATCCCGAAGCAAGGGACGGCATTTCCTCCTCTTCGGCTTCCTGCCGGGATTTCCTTCCAGCCCGCGGAGTATCTCGCGCTGTGCAGCAATGTCCAACTTCCTCGTGTTCACCTCAGGATGGTCGGCGAAGCGGGGGAGATAGTTGAGGACCTCCTCAGCTTGGTCCAGGTACCGGTGCACATCGCTGCTGAAGTCGAGGAGGGAGGCAGTGTTAAGGATTTCGTCCATGCACTCGAGGGCGTCTGCGAGGACATCGCCCGGACTCTGAGTGCGGGACCTCCGTGACGGCATGCTTCAGCAATGGTACCCAGACAGGTAAGAGCAACAGTCCAATACTGCTAAACTCACGGTGAATGGCGTCTCGGCGCGACGCCCCTCTCCGGACGTACTGGCAGCAGTCTACTGTCACGGTGGCCCTCACGAGCCACCATAAGATGTCACCAGTGAGTTGCAGTGATGTTTTATTAAGAAGTGCAGGAACAGAGAATAATACACACAACAATGCGGGTAGGACAATCACAGGATAACTTACAATGGATGATGAATGGACAGCGTCTGAGCCGGGGAACGCCCGATGCGTCAGACGATGTAGTAAAGAAGGTTAAGTCTCCCAGAAGGTAGTTTAACAGACTGTATCATAACAGAGACTGCTGCATCGGGGTGCATTCAGCGCCCGCTTTTAACACCGGGCAGTAATGACCCCGAATGCAGCACAGCTGTTGACTGTTGACTTTGACAGCAGGGAGCTCCACCGGGCGCTGTCACAATAAGAGCCCGGGGAGCTAGAAGGAACCCACTGCTGTCAAAGCCTGGAAATGATGATATAAGATCCGAGTGCGGACGGAACAGGCACTCGGGTTGTAACACAGTGCTGTCCCACCCACCATTCCATAGTGTCCCATAGTGTCCCAGAGTGAGCATAGTGAATCGTACATATAAATACTACCCTTCTAACATATATCCTTTCAGCAAATAATGTTTGTACCTCTTTTTGAATTGATTTCTGTTTGTACATAATTTCAGTTCCGGCTCCAGACTGTTCCACAAATCCACCCCACAGACAGATATGCACATACTTTTCTTGGTTGTTCGTATCTTGGGTTTTGTAAAGTTTAAGTCTCCTCTCAGATTATGATCATTGTCTCTTTTTTAAAATATTTTTTGTATATTAGTTGGGAGTTGATTATTAATTGCCCTGTACATGACTTGTGCTGTCTTAAATTTAACTAAATCGATGAACTTTATGACATGTGACTTTAAAAACAACAAATTGGTATGGTCTCTATATCCTACATTATTTATTATCCTTATAGCTCTTTTTTGTAATGTGCATATTGACTGTAGGTTGGTCTTGTAGGTGTTTCCCCAGACTTCTACACAGTAGTTAAGATAAGGTAGAAACAGTGAATTGTACAGTAAGACCAATGATTTATAGTCCAAGATGTGTCTTGTCTTCCCTAGTATGCCTATACATTTTGCCAACTTGGCCCGGATGTGACTGATGTGAGGTTTCCAGCAGATTTTATTGTCTAGCGTCATCCCCAGAAACTTATTTTCCCGTACTGTTTCTATTCTGGTATCATCTATCGTTACCATTATTTCATGATTACCTCCGCCAGGCCGAAGGCCAGGAGGTTATGTTTTTGCCAGCGTTTGTCTGTCTGTCTGTCTGTCTGTTTGTTGGTTAGCAAGATAACTCAAAAAGTTTTGGACGGATTTCGATGAAACTTTCAGGCGTTGTTGGAAATGGTACAAGGAAGAACTGATTAAATTTTGGGGATGATCCGGATCACCGTCTGGATACAGGAATTTTTTAAAGGATTCTTTAACATTGTGAGATACGGCCATTTTCAACATGTGTGCAGGGGCAATAGAGGGCGCTGGTCGTCGTGTCTGACGAACACAAACTCCGCGTTCTTCAAAGTTTTAGGCACAAAAGCACGCGGAAAACAGTGGTGGGCAGGGCCCGCCAGCGTGCCTGTGTTTGCGCTACGCTGCAAAAGCTGAGACGGGCAGCTGTCCGGCGCCGGATTATTTGGCAGAAATTCCCCGGGCAGCCATAGTGGCTGCGCAAAAACCAGCTCTCTGCCGGGGAAGATTCCAAATCCTCTTTTTTTTCCGCGGAGCGCAAACCCAATAAAACCCACGGCAACCTGTCTACCCAATTTGCATCCGTCAGTGAAGCCCTCAGTGCTGCTTTCAGTGATCTATGAAAACGCTTCCAGCCTGGGACTTTGCACATGAAGGAGATGGACACAACACCAACACTTCAGTTTATTACCTCCGCCAAGGAGGTAATGCTTTTACTACTGAACCACTAATCCTATCATTGTGAATCCAATTGCCAGTCATATGTTTTCATGGTCAAGGAATCTGAAAACGTACACACAAACACCTCGCATTTGAACGCACTTGTTCTAGGGACCTTCTCCGATTGAGCTCATTTTTACATAGCGGCATCTATAGGCATTGGCCATTAAAAAAATGTATAAATTACGTCAAAATCTAAAAAGGTGTGGCCAGAGCGCAGTGGCGAAATTTGACTCCTCCCCTTACAAATTCAACCACCTGTAACTCGGGCAAAACATGTCCGATGTCCACAAAACTTTCCATGAAGGAAAATAGTGCCACCCCGGACACAATGACATCAAAATACCTGACAAAAGATATAGCGCCACATTGTGGTTAACAAAAGAATTGCTTAAAACTGTTTTATTTATTACTCACGCGCAGCTAGCCAGAATGACGTGGAATTTTCTGAGATTCATCAGAACACAGCCATGATTATAACTGAACATCAACGTTAGCATGACATCATACGTGTTACCATGGACACGCCCTTCTCGCCATTCAATCCATGAGCTTGTGGGGAGGGGTGGGAAGGTCTTGGAGGTCTAAATTTTTCAACATATGTTGAGGTCACTGTCATACGTAGTCCAATATGGGTGGACAACATATAACTTACAGGGAAGTGTTGCCATGGCAACATGGCGACGGTTGACTAGTCGCCATGAAATTTCGGAAAGTTGTATCTTGGACAAACTTTTTCTGGTTTCCACCAAATTTTCGAAAATGGATAAGAGTCCCACCCTGAACATTCCTATATAAAATAACAAAAGTTTTAGCGCCGCCTAGTGGTAACAACATTAGACATTGTACGATTTGCATCAAATTTTATACGATCAATATTCTCCCTTCCCCGAACTAGTCTATATACAAATAATAAACAACACTCATAGCGCCCCCTAATGATGGGGAATGTCCTAATTTATTCCTCACTATTTGTTTAGAATGACATTTGACAGAAATTTTTTTTAAAAAGTCTTTAATTCATTTTTAATTGTTTAGTTGTATTACATGACTCTCCCAGTATTTTTTAACATTGATATTAAATATCCATATGTACAAATATGTTTTAAAAACACACAAGCTTATACAGGGTGTCCTAATTTTTTCACATGACTGTATGGTCAAGTGTTGTATATGATCAACCAGTTGGATGGGGTAGGTAAGGTAAGTCAAGGGTAATCACAAAAACTAGCTAAACTGGGCTACCTACTGGTATGATTACTGGGCCATTTTGGCCAAAATATTTTTTTGAAAAACCAAAAGCTGCAAAAGAGCAAAGACAGGCTGATGAAAACAACTGCCATTATTGTATTGCATTGTATTCTATAGGGAGGAGACTTATCAGGTTAGTTTTTCATCTCTATTGACAGCATTTATGAAGATCCAGACAGGCTATCTTTGAGACACTTTCAAGGTAGTTCTTGAGTGTTTTATGTGGTCTGTGGAGCTGTAGGTGAGGGACCCTTTACACAACACGGAGATTGTTGAGAGATTGGGCCGATTTTTGAACTTTGGGATCATTTAGGAGTCAAAACTTTGAGGAGACCATGGTGACTGTGGAGATCATTGCGCTTGGCGGAGGTCTGCGCTCTCCGAGTGCTTTTCTAGTTTATTTTATAATTTCCAAACAACATAATCTTTGTTTTTTTTTAGATTTAGAGATAATTTATTTTTGTTGAACCACTGCGTTAACTTTTTCATTTCAGTTGTGACCACCTCTAAAACCTGCTGCAAATTCTCACCAGTGCGAAGGATATTTGTGTCATCCGCAAACAAAATAAATTTCAGAATTTTTGATACTTGGCATATGTCATTTATATACAAAACTAGAAAAGCACTCGGAGAGCGCAGACCTCCGCCAAGCGCCACAGTTCCCCCCATACAGTGTTTGTGTGTATGTTTTCAGATTCCTTGACCATGAAAACATATGACTAGCAATTTGACAATGATATGATTAGTGGTTCAGTAGTTATTCACGAAAATGATATTTTCCGTAATGACGGCCACAGTTCCCCCCCATACAGTGTTTGTGTGTACGTTTTCAGATTCCTTGACCACAAAACATATGACTAGCAATTGGATTGACAATGATAGGATTAGTGGTTCAGTAGTTATTCAGGAAAATGGCATTTTCCGTAATGGTGGCCACAGTTCCCCCATACAGTGTTTGTGTGTACGTTTTCAGATTCCTTGACCATGAGAACATATGATTAGCAATTGGATTGACAATGATAGGATTAGTGGTTCAGTACTTATTCAGGAAAATGGCATTTTCCTTAACGGCGGCCACAGTTCCCCCCATACAGTGTTTGTGTGTACGTTTTCAGATTCCTTGACCATGAAAACATATGACTAGCAATTGGATTGACAATGATAGGATTAGTGGTTCAGTAGTTATTCACGAAAATGGCACTTTCCGTAATGGCGGTTTTCTTCTGGACGGTGATCCAGATCATCCCCAAAATTTAATCAGTTCTTCCTTGTACCATTTCCAACAACGCCTGAAAGTTTCATCAAAATCCGTCCAAAACTTTTTGAGTTATCTTGCTAACCAACAAACAGACAGACAGACAGACAGACAGACAAACGCTGGCAAAAACATAACCTCCTGGCCTTCGGCCTGGCGGAGGTAATAAAGAGTTTGGGTCCCAAAACTAACCCCTGGGGCACACCACAAGTGATGTCCATGAAGGGTGATTTGTGCTCACCAATTTGTACAAATTGTTGTCTGTTACTTAAATAACTTTCCACCCAACTCAGTCCGACCCCTCTTATCCCATACCTTTCCAGTTTCCTTAGTAGTATTCTGTGGTCAATGGTGTCAAAACCTTTCTTTAAATCTATAAATACTCCTACAGCAAACTTTTTTTTATCTATACAACTAGTAATTTCTTCTATAAGTTTGATCTAAATACCCAATAAATATTGGGTTCTAAATGTTTTATTGGGTTTTAGACCTTTGAGTTTTTAACCTCTTTGACTAGTTTTTAACTTTTAATATGACCCTTCTCTCTTACCTCTGGTTTTTCCCTCATCTCTTTGTCTTTTTATATCCTGATTGATGGAGCCTTGAGTATTTTTATCATGTTTATAGTCAGCTTCATATGTGCCTGTGTTTGTGTCTATGTTGAATGTAATTAGTGGCTTGTAAATATGGATGTCACCAGACTGCAAAACAAATCTACCTACGGGTACAAATAAAGTAACCTGAACCTGAACCTGATCAGTGCCAAAGATGTAGATTTATCTGCTCTAAAACCATACTGGCTGTCTGTAAGGAGGTTGTGTTTTTCAATGAAATCATCCAGTTTCTTAGTGAAGATTTTTTCAAGTATTTTTGAGAATTGTGAGAGTAAAGAGACTGGCCTGTAATTTGTGAAACAATGACTGTCTCCTGTTTTGTATAGAGGTATTACTTTTGCTGTTTTCATTTTGTTTGGAAATTTACCAGTTTGAAATGACAGGTTACAGATGTGGGTGAGTGGTTTAACAATTCCTTCAATTACTTTTTTCACTATTGTCATGTCAATTTCATTCCAGTCCGTTGATTTTTTGTTCTTAAATTTACTCACAGTCTCGATAATTTCCTTTTCAGTAACTGCACCCAAAAAGATTGTGTTTGGATTTCTATCTTCTATTTCATTTACAGAACCACTGTTGTTTGTTTCTGTTGCCACTATTGATTTTGCTAATTCAGGACCAACGTTTACAAAAAATTTATTGAAACCACTGACCACATCCTCCATATTATTTATCAAATTGCCATTTTCAATAAAATATTCTGGATAATTAGCATTCTTAGGTCGATTACTAATAATCCCATTGAGTACTTGCCATATTCCTCTTAAATTATTTTTATTATCCTCTAATATTCTGTTGTAATATTCTTTCTTACAGGTCCTCATTATATTAGTAAGCTTATTTTTATATCTTTTATATTTGATCTCAGCCTCCACTGTTCTGCACTTAATGAATTGTTTATATAATGTATTCTTCTTTTTACATGCATTAATTAACTCCTTGGTAACCCAAGGAATGACATAACGTTCGGCTCAGGAGACGCACACACACAGGCTCAGAGTAGTTCAAACTGTTTATTAACAACAGGGATGTTTGGGTGCGTGTCTGCGGAATGTTAATGTGTTGGTGGTGGCGTCTGCTTCGGACCCAGAGGCAGGAGACCGTTCAGCCAGCAACCCTATGGGAGAAATCAGACACAGGGTGATGAGCACACACCAACACAGGAGGAGAATAGGCGAGGGAGAGAAGCTTACTGGTTAGGACAGATGACTGGCGCTTCAAGGATGGAAGCCCGGGAGACAGCCACCTGCAGGGCTCGGTGCAGCAGCGAGGAGAGACGAGGGACGGGATTGTCCGCCGCCGAGGAATCCACCTGTGCACAGGGGAGGAGACTGGAGAGATGAGGTAAGTGATTTTCTTACCGGTGACGAGGATGCTGAAGAGAATGTGGTAGAAGCCCATGGAAGGGAAATGAAGTCTACGGCTTCAGACCGAAGCTCAGGGCGAGGCGGCTTATATCCCTCGCCGCTGATGACTGACAGGTGTGTGAGCAGGTGGCGCCGTTGATGAGCGGCGCGGCGTGACAGTACTCCCCCCTCTAGCAGCGCCTCCTGGCGATGGCTTATCCGGGTGCGCTCGGTGGAAGTCCGCGATGAGCGATGGGTCCATCACAAACGACGGGGGCACCCACTGTCGATGCTCGGGCCCATAGCCCTCCCAGTCCACCAAGTATTGCAACCCACGACCCCGGCGCCGGGAGTCCAGGATGGAGGAGACGGACCAGGCCGGATGGCCACCAACCATCCGGGGTGCGGGTTGCGCTGCAGGAGGAGGGCAAAGGGGGTCGGTAACTGCCAGCTTCACCTTCGACACGTGGAAAGTGGGATGGATGCGGAGGGAGGGGGGAATAGCCACGCGCACAGCCACCGGGTTGATGATCCGGGTGATGGGAAAGGGACCCATGAAGCGCTGTGCCAGCTTTCTCCTCTCGCCTTTTAGGGTGACGTCCTGGGTGGAAACGTAGACAAGTTGCCCAACTCTGTACGCCGGGGCAGGTCTTCTACGCCGGTCCGCCACGGTCCTGTTGCGCTCCGCTGTGCGTAAAAGCGCATGACGTGCGGCGGCCCAGGTGGAGCGGAACTGCCTCACGTGCGCCCTAACTGACGGGACAGTTACCTCGCTCATCCCTGCGGCTGGAAGCAGCGGGGGGTCGTAACCCAGGGACGCCTTGAAGGGGGACATCCCCGTTGCAGAAGAGCGGGCGGTGTTGTGGGCGTACTCCACCCAGGCGAGATGGTTGGCTCCATGACGTCGGCTTGGATCTTGCAACACAGCGGAGCGCAGCCTCCAGCTCCTGATTGGTCCTCTCACACTGCCCGTTAGGACTGGGGGTGATGGCGGAGGAGAGGCTCACCTTGGCTCCGATGGCGTTGCAAAGGACCTCCAAACCTCGGATGAAAATTGGGGGACCCCGGTCCGAGACCCAGTCCACCGGACATCCCCGTGACAGCCTGACCACGTGTTGGATGAGGAGGCCCGCCGTCTCCAGGGCGGTAGGGAGACCTCCGCAGGGGGACGAAGTGTGCCGCCTGGAAGAAGAAAAGAAACGGTCCCACGATGGTCAGGATGGTGTTAAAGGAGCTGAGGAACGGGGAGTCCGGTGACGAAATCCAGTGCGATATGCGACCAGGGCCTGCCGGGGACGGGCAGAGGCTGGAGCAGACCCGCTGGAGGGCATTTCCTGACTTGCTGGTGGCACAGACTGGGCAAGCCCGGGCGTAGCGGGCTGCATCCCTCCGCAGGCCTGGCCACCAAAAAGACCGTTGGAGGAGGCTGATCATCCGGGAGGTGCCGGGATGACAGGTGAGCCGGGAGGTGTGGAGCCAGTGGATGACCTCTCCTCGGACCGCAGATGGGACGAACAGTCTTCCCTCCGGTCCGCCGCCAGGATCAGGTTCCACCTCCTGTGCCTTCCGGATCTTTGCCTCGATATCCCACGGATGGCTCCCACGACGCACGACCTGGGCAGGATGGAGTGGGGCGTCTCCTCCGATTCCACGGGAGTGAACTGCCTAGAGAGGGCGTCAGGCAGGCCGTTCTTAGAGCCAGGCCTGAAGGTGATAGAAAATTGGAACCTGGCGAAGAACAGAGACCAGCGCGCCTGGCGGGCGTTCAGGCACTTGGCAGATCGTAAATACTCCAGGTTCTTGTCCCGCGTTAACATCGCTATCAAGAGCTTGGTCAACAAGGGAACCCTCAGCCAGACCAAGGGGACGGGGGCTTCTGGATCCTTCAAGGTGGCAAAGTCAGAGAGCAAGGCCAAGAAGGCCGCAAAGAAAAGCCCTGCTAAAGCCAAGAAACCTGCTGCCAAGAAACCAACAGCAGCTAAAAAGCCCAAAGCAGCAGGAGCCAAGAAGGCTGCAGCTGCTACGAAGTCCCCGAAGAAGGTGAAGAAACCAGCAGCAGCCAAGAAGGCACCAAAGAGCCCCAAGAAAGCTGCCAAGAGCCCAAAGAAAGTGGCCAAGAAGACCCCTGCTGCCAAGAAAGCTGCACCTAAGAAAGCAGCCAAAGCTAAAGCTAAGAAGGCAGCCCCCAAGAAGAAGTGAGCTGTCATGGCTGACAATCACATGGAAACAAATGGCAGGTTCGCCCCCTCTAGCCAGTGGCGCCACTCCTGCAGGGCGAGCTTGATGGCCAAGAGCTCTCTGTCCCCCACATCGTAGTTCCTCTCCGCCGGGGACAGGCGCCGGGAGAAGAAGGCGCACGGTCGTTTGGCGCCATCGTCCGGTGACCGCTGGGACAGCACTGCTCCCACTCCCGTGTCCGAAGCGTCTACCTCGACGATGCACTGCAGCGCGGGGTCGACCTGGCGAAGGACCCGGGAGGAGGAGAATTCCGCCTTCAGCGCCTCAAAGGCGGCAGCGACCTCTTCGGTCCACCGGAACGGGACCTTCGGGGACGTGAGGCGGGTCAGTGGTCCAACGATGGTACTGAAGTTGGGGACAAAGCGGCGGTAGAAATTGGCGAAGCCAACAAATTGCTGCACCTGCTTCCGGGATGCAGGTGTAGGCCATTCCACCACCGCCTTTACCTTCTCTGGGTCAGGGAGCACCTTATCGTGGGCGATGATGAACCCCAGGAAGGACGTACTCCTGGCGTAAAATTCACACTTTTCTGCCTTTACGTACAGACGATTCTCCAGCAGCCTTTGGAGGACCCGCCTCACGTGGACCTGGTGCTCATCCCTGGACTGGAGAAGATGAGATATCGTCCAGGTAGACGAACAGGAAAAGGCCAATGAAGTCCCGGAGGACGTCATTAATGAGGCGCTGAAGACTGCAGGAGCGTGGTCAACCCGAACGGCATCACCAGGTATTCAAAGTGGCCGTTCGGGGTACGGAAGGGCCGTTTTCCACTCATCTCCCTCCCGGATCCGGACGAGGTGGTAAGCGCTGCGTAGGTCCAGCTTGGTGAACCAGGTCGCCCCCTGGAGGGAGTGGAAAGCAGTGTCCATGAGAGGCAGGGTGTAACGGTCCTTCTCCGTGATATTATTGAGGGCCCGGTAGTCGATACAAGGGCGGAGGGACCCATCCTTTTTTCCCACGAAGAAGAACCCTGCCCCCACGGGTGACGATGAATGGGCGGATTATCCCGGCGTTTAATGACTCCTTCAGATATGTGTTCATCGTCTCCTTCTCCGGCGCGGACAGGCTGTAGAGCCGACCAGAAGGTAACGGCGCCCCCTGGTGGAGGTTGATGGCACAGTCGTAGGGCCGATGAGGGGGAAGAGACATAGCTTTCGCTTTACTGAACACCATACCCAGGTCGTGAAACTCCGGGGGCACCAGGGACAGGTCCGGGGGTGCAGCGTCCGTCGCGGGGGGGAGGAGCGGACGGCGAGCAGGCAGCGGACTGGAGGCAGGTGCCCAGGCAAAATGTACTCCATGCCGATACCCCAGCTGATCTCCAATCCAGGCCCGGATTGTGAAGGCGGAGCCAGGGATACCCCAGGATGACGGGCGACACAGAGTTGGGAAGGACGTAAAAGGGTCATCTCCTCCCGGTGGTTTCCCGAGATGATGACCGGTAGGGGGACAGTTTGATGTGTCACTCTCCCAAGGGTGGCACGGGAGAGGTGGACTAGGGAGATGGGAGTTGTTGAGTGCCTGGCAGCGGATCCCAATCGGGTTGCCAGGCTTTGTGAAAATGAAGCTGCCTTCTGCGCCCGAATCCACCAGTGCGTGGGTGAGGTCCCAGTGGGGTTATGGGCAGAAACGGATGGGCAGCTTCAATTGGGTGAGTGATCCTAACCGATTGACGTCCGTGAGGCTTCCAACAGTGGACTCGCGGACCCCACCGACTGGCTTTCCGTGGACAACGCTCCACGGTGTGTTGGTCGCCTCCGCAATACATGCAGAGGCCCAACTCACGCGGCGTTGTTTCTCCACAGGGGAAAGTTTAGTCCAGCCCGTCACCATTGGCTCCGACTCCTCGGGGCTCGATGCTGGCGGCGCCGCCAGGGGGCGAGCTTGGAATCAGGTGCGGCGAGGCTCCACGAGGGCGAGAAGAAGAAGACTTCCCCCCGAGGAGCGCTCGCGCAGCCTGTTATCCAAACTTACCGCTAAGGACGTCAGCTCCGCTAGCGTCCCAGGGATATTCCGACCAGCCAGTTCATCCCTCAGATCACTATTGAGGCTGCGGAGGAACAGGCCACAGAGGGAGCGTTCCTCCCAGCCCAATTCCTCCGCCGCTACCCGGAAGTCGACCGAGTGGTCCGCTGCCGACCGGCTTCCCTGCTGGAGAGCGAGAAGCCGATCGACCTGGACCGTTTCGGTTTGAGAATGGTCAAAGACCTCCAGAAAGCGCCTCACGAATTGATCATAGGTGAGGGTGGCATAACTGGGCCTCGCCATTACGGCGTAGGTCCAAGTTAACGCACGCCCTCCAGAAGATTCCTATGTAACCAATTCGGCTGTGATCCGAGGGAAAATCTCCGGGCACACGGTGGAACACGGACTCACACTGCATAATGAACCCCCGCGCTCCGCCGAGCTTACCGCTAAAGCGGGCGGGGGTCGGAATCGGTGTGAGCCGAACCGGTGCCACTGGAGCTGGCTGGACGGCCGCTGGAACAGCAGGAGCCGCGCCACCCTGGCGAGTCGGGAGGAACGGCTGTTGGGGGTCCAAGCGGTTCAATCGGTTAGTTAATTCTAATAATTGATTAAGAACCACCCTGTTGCTGATAAACAATCTGATCCACCCGAGCCTCGAGGATGGTAAAACCGGTGTGCGAGCCCGCCGTCTGCCGAGCCGCTCTGCTGAAGCCGTACTAACATAACGTTCGGCTCAGGAGACGCACCACACACAGGCTCAGAGTAGTTCAAACTGTTTATTAACAACAGGATGTTTGGGTGCGTGTCTGCGGATGTTAATGTGTTGGTGGTGGCGTCTGCTTCGGACCCAGAGCAGGAGACCGTTCAGCCAGCAACCCTATGGGAGAAAATCAGACACCGGGTGAGTGAGCACACACCAACACAGGAGGAGAATAGGCGAGGGAGAGAAGCTTACTTGTTAGGACAGAGGACTGGCGCTTCAAGGATGGAAGCCGGAGACAGCCACCTGCAGGGCTCGGTGCAGCAGCGAGGAGAGACGAGGGACGGGATTGTCCGCCGCCGAGGAATCCCACCTGTGCACAGGGAGGAGACTGGAGAGATGAGGTAAGTGATTTTCTTACCGGTGACGAGGATGCTGAAGAGAATGTGGTAGAAGCCCATGGAAGGGAAATGAAGTCTACGGCTTCAGACCGAAGCTCAGGGCGAGGCGGCTTATATCCATCGCCGCTGATGACTGACAGGTGTGTGAGCAGGTGGCGCCGTTGATGAGCGGCGCGGCGTGACAAGGAATATTTTTCTTTTGTGTTCTGTCACTGTATTGTTTTATAGGACAGTTTTTATTGTACAATGATTGAAATATTTATAAAAATTTATCATATGCTTTATTTATATCATTTTCATTATAAACTATCTTCCAATCTTGTATTAATAATTCCTTTGTCAGTAAATACATAGATTCTTTGGTTCTTATTCTTTTATATTTAATATTTTTGGTATACTTTTTTATTCCTATAATCACATTGATAGACAACAAAAATCGGCAGATGGTCACTGATATCATTCAATAAAAGCCCACTCCTGATATTATTTTCCATAATGTTTGTGAATATGTTATCTATTAGTGTGGCACTGTGTGACGTGATTCTGCTAGCCCGGTAATTGTTGGATGTAAAGCCCAACTGTACATTGTGTTGATAAATTCTGTCAAACTATGTTGTTTTGAATTCATCAGAACTATATTGAAATCCCCACAGATGAACATAACTTTATGAGTTAGTTTTGCATACATTTTTTCCATCCAGTCCTTAAATAAGTCAATGTTTGATCCAGGTGTTCTATATACACAGCTCACTACTATATTCTCACATTGTCCATACAGATGTCTATTGTAATACATTCAAATAAATCATCCACAGTTACTGACAGATTTTCAACAACCTTGTATTTCAAGCTCTTGTCACATAAATTGCAACTCCTCCTCCTTTTTTCACTTTTCTATTTATATAATTTAATTCATAGCCATCCATGGTAAAATCCACTCCTTTCTCTTCACTGAGCCACGTCTCTGATATTGCCACAATATTGAATGGCTCTTTAAACTGATGTAAATAATCTTTAATGTTATTAAAGTTGGCATAGAGACTTCTGCTGTTGAAGTGGATCATAGAAATATTGAAATCAGATGTGACCATTGTGTTAAACTGTTCATCCGTGTAGTAACTACAGTTATTATTGATGGAGCTAATAAATTATTATCAGGGTCTATGTTATATTCTACGTCCTGTGGGTTGTGATCTGTATATTCAAAAACCTTCAGTTCCTGTTGTTCCTGTTTGTTGATCTTTTGTTTCATGTTGTTAAATGTCTTGTAGCAGATGAGTATAATCCTTCACTGTCTTACAATTGTCTGTTGTTGCTGTCGACTCCAGTTCATAATATTCATTGATATTTGTCCAGTTCCATAATATTACGGATGTTAATGACCTTGGCTTCTTCAGGTGATCCGTTTAATCTGATGTATATTTTACAGTTTGATGTCCAGGTGTTTTGAATCTTTTTCTGCTTTCTCAGGTATCTTGCTTTTCTGGCTATTTCTGCGTTTTCTTTTGTGAGGTGCTCGTTTATGTAAATGTTCATTCCTTTCAGTTTCCTACCTTGTTTTAACAGCGCAGTCTTGTGTTTTCTGTTGACAAACCTCATGATTACAGCCGGTTTGTCGCCGTTTTTCCTGGGCAGAGGGTGGCAGGCCTCTATGGTGTTACAGTCCAGCTGGATTCCTTTGGACTGCATGAAGGCCGCCACTTGTTGCTCCGTGGATTCATCTTCCAGCTCGTCGAGCCTCCCTCCGCTGTCTGCGGCCACGGCTCGCGCGTACGATCGGGATTTAATGTGGAGCCCCGTGATGATCACGTCGTTCACCCGAGTGTTCTGCTCCAGTTCCGACACTCTGCTCTCCAGATACGCCAGCCTCTTCTTGTCCTTCTCGGCGTTCTGGATCCGCAGCGCTTTCACCTCCTCGACCAGGTCCAGAATGTTTTTTTGCTGCAGCTTAACAGCAGAAATCTCTTCAGCCAAGAAGTCCAGCGATCTTTTAATATCGTCCACCTCCTCAGTCTGCTGAGCTTTCTTGGGACCCATGATCCCGGCCGATGTACGTTGATTGTGATGGTAGGGGAAAAAAAAAAAAAAAGCACGTGGGAGAAATCCCTTTGTTCTCCCGGAGTGAGAGGGGACTGATTGCTTCACCAGCCACTACAATATTAAGTTATGAGACTGGCAATTTCTCCCTTTTTTCGCATGAGCAGGTTCACTCTCCAGCGGTAGTGACAAAGCAACAGCTCACAACGCCAGCTCTAAACTGAGTTTTAAAGCAAGAAACGAACCGGGAGCCTTTACCTGTGCATCCTCACCTTACATGCCACAACCGGAAGTTCTCTTTAACATACAAAAAGTTAATTATTACTGTTTTTGATACTGTTTTTGACTAAAACATGAACATCCTCTTCCTCAAAGATTTATTGTACCATTTCCATATTTTTTACTACAGACAATGGCATTTTTTGTAGTTTAATAAATTGTGTACTGTATAGTGTGTACTATGTGTTGGTACATCTCAGTAAATTACAAATGTCATGATTTTTCATTTATTTTAAAAACTATTACCAATATCATAAATTGGCCTTTTTTAGTTATATTACAAAAAATAACTTTCATATTCTAAGTTACTGAGATGCATTAGTAGACTGTTTTAACAGGAAAATAAATAGTGAGTTGCTTCTTCTGTTGCATGTTAAACATTATCACAGTACCCCGGCAAACCAGGCAAACCCAGAATGATCTGGGCTCCCTCTGTTGTCTGTTACCTCATTGGGAACTTGAGTCTGGTCTGCTTTCCCATCTTGCAGTGGGGATAGGTTTTTGTGCTTGTGTAATCTTTTTCTTTGCTCCGGTCAGTTTCTCCGTTATGTTAATTTGAAGCAGGTGGACCTTCAAGCTCGCGTGCTGTTTGAACTTGTTGTGGCGCTGAGACATAACCTGGAAGGGTGAGTTTTTTTTCGCTCTGCACCGTGCATGCGCTCTGGGGGCTCTGCATCTTCTTCTGCTTTTTCGGTTGAAATGCGGTAGTGGGTGACCGCGTGCACCCCCACCTGGACAGCGACACCAATACATTTCATAGAATAAACTCCCATTGAAAAGGACTGCTGAGTTATCAATTAATTGACAACTAATTTAATTTCACTGACTAAATTCTTATCGGCTATTAATTGAAAGTCAATTAATCATTAACATCCCTAGTAGCAACAAAATAGTTCCTAAGTTGGATGAATTATTAAAAGAGTTGTTTATTTTGTTTTTCTTTGCAAGACTGTACACTGATGTATTTGCATTATGAGGAGAACTGTGGCCCCTTGGCAGATGTCTGCGCTCTCAGCTGTTACTGAGAAAGTATCTGTTGTTCCATTTATGACATTGTGGACACTGGCAGTGACCGTGTTTGTTTTTGGAATAAACCATTGATGCTTATTTTCTTTTCAACACAGAATCCTAAAACCACCACCATGCCTGGACTCATTAACAAGGAGAACAGGAGTGCACTGCCGCTCAGTGTCTCTGACATCACTTCCTGTGTTAGGGGATACACTTTGGCCCTGACGGCTTCCATGACCTATGAAAACATCGAAGATCATGCAATTGAAGGTGAGTGATTTGTTTACTTCACTTGTCTGACAACTGGCCTTGCTCATCCAATTTAACCTCACTGCAGTCTCTCAAACACTGTTGCAAAATTCATTATTATTGACCAAATATGAATTGCTGGTGTGTTGCACTATTTTCTCTCCTGCCTCTCAGGGATCTTCATTTATCCATTGGAGGAAAATTCCATTGTTGTGGGGTTTGAGGCTATGATATCCAGTCAGATTATAACACTTCAGATCAAAGACAAGGCAAAAATTGATGACTGCTATCTGGATTGCTGCAACACATCTAATGGAGCTCTTCACAGTGGCAGTGGTAAGACCGAAGCAAAGATCAATACCGTTATATGAGCAAGTGATCAAATGACATCAGAGGATGTTAAAGGTTATTACAGAATGGGATGTCTGCTGCACCAAGGCAGCCCGGTTTCACAGCTACAGTTTTATTAATTGGTTCCCTCTCATCCAGCAGTGCAGACACAGAAAAAAGCTATTAACTTGGATAATTACTTAAGGCAAAATAAAACAAGTATTAGAAAAACAGAGCAAGGTTTGTGTCAATTGAAAATCCCCCAGATGCTGAAAAAATCAAATAAATCCTGTTTTCCACAAGGCTGAAAATTTTCTTGGCTCTAGAACACAGACCAGTAACATCTGCTCTGCAAAGAGTAATTTTGAGTCATTACTGACTCAAAGAGTCATTAATTTTTATTAATGACTTGCCCTTACACTGCTCAGCTGCAACATGCCAACTTTATGCAGATGATGCAGTTATTTACACAGCTGCCAAGACTCCAGCACAGGCTGCAGATGTACTGTCTACAAGTATGGTTGATGTCCAAGAGTGGCTCCTCAAGAACCATCTATTGCTGAACCTTCAGAAAACAGTCTCAATGTGCTTTTCAATCAAAAAATGTAACCTGCAACATTTTAAAGTTAATATACATGATCATGACATCAGTTTAGCTACAGAATTCAAATACCTTGGCATTGTACTAGATCCTCAACTCAAATTTAATCTTCATATAAAGAAAATTTCAAAAACAGTAAAAAAAAATCTGAACTGCTTTAAATTAATTAGATATTACATACCTTACGAAGCAGCTGCACTGTATATGCATTCTATGGTTTTTTCTCATATATCATACTGTTTGACAGTCTGGGCTCAAGCAGCCCCTTCCACAATAAGACATATAGGTTCATTATATAATCAAACCCTAAAAATCTTGGACAAAAAGCCCATTAGGTGGCATCACTGTAATGTTTTAAAAAAATACAACCTATTGAGTTTTGAGAGCTTCATTGACCTCTGTCTTCTGAAATTAACGTTCAAATGTTTCCATAAATCAGCACCCGAGCCACTTGCTGGTTTCGTCCAAAGACAGGACAGCAGCAGAGCCACCAGGAGTTCTGTTAACAATAACTGTAAAATATTCCACCGCAGAACCACATTTGGACAAACAGCTTTCTCTATAAAGGGCAGTCACATCTGGAACACAATGCCAAATGAAATTAAAATAATAACGGACTTTAAAACATTCACTAAAAATGTTAAAAACTGGCTGAAAAATAAACAAGAATGTACTCATGTATGAATTATTTGTCTGCAAAGTGAGAGTGAATGAAGGGAAGGAATAAATGTGTTTGTTTATAGTGAGTGACGGAGGGAGGAAGGCCTGAAATAGGCAAATGTGAGTTATGTTATATGTGTTAAATGTGAGTCAGGCTGTTATATTTGTGTATTTATAATATTTATAATATTTATGTTAAATGTGAGTCAGGCTGTTATATTTGTGTATTTATAATATTTATAATTGTGTATTTATAATTTTTCTGCATTGATGTATGTGGTTATTGTGTATATTTTTTATCTTGATTCTTTTTTCTAAAGCCCATCCAGGGACAAGAGTTGCAAATTAGCTAATAGCTATACACTCTATGTGCAACACATCAGATTGATTGTCTTTGATTAATTGTCTATGTTTATTGCACTGTCCCTGTCAAATAAACTAATCTACTACTACTAATTTTGGGCAATTTTTGTAACAAAACAAAACCCGAAAATGCTGGCTTTATTTCTTTTAGATTTCTCTAAGAGATCTAATAAATGACAAACCAAACCAATCCTCAAGGTCTAACCTCTGATGTTGACTAACCTAAACTAAAAAAAAATCCCAAATGCTTCACTGTTTTTTGGAGATACCATTCCAAGTCTTGAATGTGAGAGGGAAAAGAAAAGAATCATACTAACCTGAGGAAAAACCTTTATCTCCTTTACAGTTTAACGTGTACATTTAGGTCTATCAATATTTGGACAGTTACACATGTTTTTGTAGTTTTACCTTTGCATACCACAACATAGGACTTTAGATTGAACAATCAAGATGGGATCGGAGTGCAGACATTTAAGGGGTTTAACAAAAACATTAGGAATTGCAGCTATTTTATGTATAGTTGAAAGTAATAGGACAAGTTAAATCAGCAAGTCCTCCAGGCAATATCACCTCAAGGATTGTTTGTTCCAACCCTCCAAATGTGACCCAGAGGTGGTGGGGGGTGGTGAGTATCCTATACAGGAAAACCCAGTCTGTGCTGGTTGGTCTTTTGTTCCCTTTTTTACTCGTGTGCCTGTTATGTTTCATTTCTTTGTTGTTGTTTCTTCTAGAACAGTTGCATTAAATACCCATTTTTAGGGTGAGACACTAAAACTATCTCAGGTTAAGGTAAGGGTAATAGTGTTCTAAAAGGTGCGTTACAACCGTAACTAGGGGTGAGCAATACGATATTGTCATGATACCTGGGCTGCGATACAATGTTATCATGACCTCACAATAAACTAAGTTTTGCAATATCATATATTCCAATTTCCCTTCCCAATCTTTGTCTTGTTCACCTCCCAGCTAGATCTAAGGAGTCACTCTTTTGCTGTGCTGACTGAACCAGACAGTGAGTATTTAGCAACATCTAGTGGATGGCAAAATTAATTGGTTTTTAGCTCATTCTGGCAAAGCCGAAGGAGTTAATGTGATGATGCAGCGTCCGTCTGTGCGGCCGCCCATCTGTCCACATTTCACGCAAATCACTAGTCCTCCTAGGAAATTACCTCATTTCACACCAAACTCACTCGCAATGATCATGAGGTAGGTCTGCATCCTGGCTGAGGTCAAGGTCAAGGTCCTTGTCAAAGGTCAGGAGATCTGGACATTTAAAATGTTGCTTCTCCTAGGCCATTGATCTTGACCTTAAGCACCTCCTAGATGGATCTGAATCTAGGCTGTGCTTGAGGTCAAGGTGAACAGTCAAGAGATGTGAGCACTCTCGGGGTGATCAGTGATTGATCTGGTTATTACTTTGGTACCAGAAGAGATAAGTTTGTATTTGCAACATTTATTAATAATTTATGAGGGGGGGCTGAAAAGTTCATAGCGGTCAAATTTGACCAAATGTGGTTTATTTTTCAACTGCAGGGATCCAAGCGCTGCAACACTGATGGAAGAAGTGTGTGGACCGAAGGGGAGACATAAACCACATTTGGTCAAATTTGACCACTATGAACTTTTCAGCCCCCCCACCCCACCCCCCGCCGAAATGCTACTGGTGTCTCTGAATCAATACAGTATCGCCACCACATATTATACTGTAAGGATTTTTCCCCCACCCCTAACCATAACCCTCCGTCCTGTCACTTGTTTTTGTTCTGTACATCAGTGGTTCCCATGAACATGTTAGTTAAAAAAAATCTATACAACACACCCAACTGCTTACTGAAAAGATGATATTGTGGAGGAACAAAATAAGTTCAGGCGTGACATGGCGAGCTGAAGGGTTTAGAGTTTTTATTCCTCCATCATCGTGAGACACACAGTAGCACTGTGCTGTGTGTGTGCTGTTGAGTGTGCTCTCCTGAGGCATGTAAAGTCAGCTCTTTTATACAGACAAGAGAGAATGCATGGCACATTTACATATTGATATACATATCAGTCAATACATATCAATCGCGTGATTAGCTGGTTGTCCCCCAAGGGGCTCTCTGTCCGTATGCAATCCCTGCTGAGCATGAATATTATCAGTCTGCATTGTGCTGGGTGCCCACACGTGTGCTGGGTGCCCACAATATAACCAACTGAAAACATATTATAAACCCACTTAAAACATACTAAAACATATTTTTGGTCCATATATAGATCTACAACAAGTTTATTCATTGGTACATGTGTGCAGACAGGGGTGGGGGTGGGGGAACCTGGCATATCTTGAACAGATGCAATGGTTCATGGAAAAAAAAACAACTCAGGAACCACTGATTTACATAACAACCAACGATGGCTTATCTTCTAAATGTACAGTATGTATAGGATGTACGTCTGCTGGTAAAAAGGCAGTGTTTTGAAAAGGTAAGGTGCAATTCTTGGTCATATTGAGGATAAAAAGTTAGAATATTTTGCACTGTCCTGCTAAGACTTTGATAATTATATAAAAAAAATCTGTCTGTCAGAATTGCCCAGCTTTTGAGAAGATTATAATTAAATACTGGATTACCCTTGTAAGCCTTCTGTTGCTCTGGAGCATAAAACGCATTTACATAAAAAGAACCGACTTTGAGAGCCAAAACAATAGATGGATTAGTCTGACTTTTTTTTTTAAAAGCAAAATGGATCAAGAAAAATGTCAAGAAAATATTATTAGATTAAAGTTTACAGTAACATTTTATGGGTTATACTAGAATGCCTGCTTTTGTCTTAAGTTTAAAATGACTGCACTTCAAAACCTGTATCAATGCTGAATGGTCACAAAATAACAGAGATTTCTATATTACGCAGTAAAAACACCCTGTGTGATAGGATTGACTGTCAAGTGTTAATAATGTGTCCTGTAATCTGCTGTTACAGGACACATTGTGATGGATGAGGATTTCGAGAGGACAGTGTTGGTAGTTAACCTGGGGGTCATCCCTCCGATGGAGACGGTCCATATTTTGGTCAGTACCTCCTCTGAACTCTCCACTCTGCCCAATGGAGGCATTAGGGTCTCATCTCCTCCAGTGTGTACACCACGGGTGCAGAGGTCCATTAATGAAGAACAGGGGCTATCCCCAAACTTCTCCAGAACGTAAGAACAAAAAGCCATGAAACACTTTAATAAGTAATGATGGATGTTGCATTTATAGGTCCCATTCACTCAAAAATGGTGTTTGTGGGTTTTTTGGGTCACATCACTACAGTAAAAATATTAAAACCTTTCTTCACTTAGAATAATTACATTTCAGCAGTTCAACAGAATGGGCAGAAGCCAGTGTTGCTCTTCTGTATCTTTTTCCCTACTTCACTGACGGATGTTTTGGTCTTCAGTGACACTCCATCACCTTACTATTGACTGTCATCCAGGTCCCATCCAGATGAGTGGGGAGCCCAAGGTGTAAGCTTCAGAGCTAACGGTGCTACTAGGGAGTTAGCTTACTAAGCACAGTTTATATTGTCACCCTCATAGACATCCCTGTTTCCACCTGGTCCACTAATTCATAGTCAACAATATATCTTGGGTCCTCCTGGCTTATTTTGTTATTTTTTCCTCCATGATGCTACATTGAGCCTGTTATGTCTTGAATTGAAGAGGAGTCGAGGTGACGTTTTATAAGTTTTATTAGAACACTCACAGGAACACAGGAATCACTACGCTTGCCTGAGAGTCCACAGCAAAGAGACAAGATGTCTCCCGCTGTGGCTCCTTAAACTCAAGGTAACGCCACCCCAGGAGGCGGGGCGTCACCTCCCACTACACCCAAGGCACCACCATGCTGGTACACCCAACTGATATATTATACAGATATAATATCCAACATTCTTCCTCCCTTTTGAAAAAAATGCAGACACACTAATTGGGCCCTCCCAAAATTTACATCCAACTCACACTCTAAACACAGAAATATACAGAACTATCCAATCACACCACACAGGCCCAGCGGACCACTCTGCCATTAGATTAAAACAGTCAATGAACATAAAAGAGCCACTCACAAATTAAATTATTAATTTATTTCATAAATTAAAACCCGATAAAACATATACATTATAAACACTGGAACTATAAACAATTAAAAAAAAAACCACTGTACACAAACACAATGGCGGTCCCGGAACTCTTCACCCCAGCACTCCCACCCCACAACACGGGCAAACATTATAACAGTACTGGGCACATTCACACTCCACTCACACTTAACTGTTTGCATTAAATCTTCACACATCAATGTAACCTCATTCACCACACACTCATACGGGGCACTTAGCACATAAAACGGTGGTCATTATCTATCTCTTTTTTTTTCCACATCAGACCAATAAAATTTGCAATACAAAACTAGAAACACACCACAGTAAGACACACCGTTAGCCCCTTAAACCTAGAGAAAAGTCACACTTACAGGTCTCCCGGCGGCTCCCTCTTGGGGCGTCCGTCCCACGGCCCGCTGCTAGAGCATCTCCACCTCTTCCTTACCGGAGATGGGCTGCACTGGCGTTTCTCCCCCTCCAAATGCCGTAGCTCGTTCGGGTGCCGTCTAGACCCATCCGTTAGCTCAAGGTAACCATCATCACAAGTCTGCACCACCCGCAGCTCACCCTGGTTGTCTTGCTGTTTCCTTGACTTGCGGACCCGCCCAAGCCGAGACTCAAACCTAGGGTGCACATTATCACCCATGCCTAAGGGAGTACTCACTGGCTTCTGTGGTCCACGGCATTGTGATCTGATTCCCACGCAGTGTCGTAGGGTCCTGCCGATCCGGCCCGAGCTCTGTCCCTGGTCTTTATTTTTGGCACGCTTAGGGTTTGTGCCACATGGTCTCACCCCGATCACTTTCATTTCTTGCATTGAATTGGCCGCGTCAGCGCCTGGCTCAACAGTGACACTCGGCCGGCCACCAGAACCACGCTGCCCCTGCTTGTTAGTTCCATCTGCCCCTACGGGCAGATGGAACTAACAAGGAACTAACAATGGAATGGGCAGATGGAATGGAATGGGCAGATGGAACTAACAAGCCGGCAGATGAACCATGCCGTTCGGGTCCCTCGTCCAGGGTACCGCGAACACTGGCACGGGACACCCGCCGTGGCAGCATTCCACAGTGCTGGTGGGGCCCCCACTAACTCGGTCCCGGCCAGCCCGAGTCCCACAATTCTTTGCCTTTTCCCACGCAGTAGGGCCGGTCCCACAGCCCACCGCTGGACCACTCCTCACCGATGCTGCAGGTGATAGAAAAATCAAGCCCATAGAGCAGATCACAGCCCATTAGGTTATTTGCTTCACGAGACACCATGAACTCAGCTTCACCCATTGAAGCCGACTTATACCTCACCAAGAGCCATACTGAGCCCACAGCATCCAGGGGGTTGCTACCGTAGCCATAACAGGAAATGTTCGTTCTATTCACTTTGTAGTGTGGGGAAAAATGTCTTCCCCGTCGCTCAATTCAAAATGGAAGTTGCCGACCCTGTATCCACCAACAGCGGGACCAGCACCCCGTCCAGCACGATGTTGCACAAAATGCACCAGTCAGTGCTGGGCGAAACTGTATGGACCACTGTGGGTGTCTTCTTAGTTGAAGACCCTTTTCCTGGCACCTGGTCTTCCTGTTCAAAATTTTGACAGACTCTGGCAAAGTGGTGGAACAACCCGCACTTTCCACAACACTTCCTCTTTGCTGGGCACTCCCTCGCTTTATAGCGGTGCCTGCAGGATCCGCAGCCATAGCATTTCAGCGTCCCTGGGGGGACCTAATCTTCACAACTGTGGCATATTCGTCATAGCTGCCATCATCCGGATCCAAGGCCAGTGTCTTCCACTGTGTATTGTTCCTGGGCAGGTTTCCTAGTCACCGAGATTCCTAGTGATCTTTTCCGCTGCCTCATGTTGCTGGGCTAGCTCCATGGTGGCTAGTAGCGTTAGCTCACCAGCATGAGTCAGTAGATGGACCCTCGCGGAGGAATACGCCATGTGTTCCACTAGCTGGTCGCGGATCATCTCCTCCTCCAAGGCCCCGAATCTGCACTCTGCTGAAAGTCTGCCACAAACTGCTGTACTGATTCCCACACCACATCGTTGAATGTGTCACCTCCTCCAATTGTGCTTAGGATCCTCTGGCCCTCCATACCCAAGTTGTGGACCAGAATTGCTCTTGCACGCAACGTTTCGAGGTCGCCGAGGTCCAGAGCAATTAGGTAATTTTCAAAGGTCGAGTACCACCTGGCCCAGGGAACTGGTCACTCACCCGGAGCCTCCAGGAAAGGTTGAAAAGCGGTAGCTGCCCTCTCCATGCCGAATATCCTTGTCACCAAATGTTATGTCTTGAATTGAAGAGAAGTCGAGGTGACGTTTTATAAGTTTAATTAGAACACTCACAGGAACACAGGAGTCCCTACGCTTACCTGAGAGTCCACAGCAAAGAGACAAGATATCTCCCACTGTGGCTCCTTATACTCCAGGTGATGCCCCGCCTCCTGAGGTAGCCACCCCAGGAGGCGAGGCGTCACCTCCCACTACACCCAAGGCACCGCCATGCTGGTACACCCAACTGATATATTATACAGATATAATATCCAACAGAACCGTTAGCATTAGTTTGCCCAAGCGGTTGGAGTTGGTCAGTCTAACAACATTAGACAGACGGGCCACTGGGCTTTAGTTTAACTCTGGCAATTTTGATAGCTATTTTCTATTTACCCCATGCACTGGAATCCTTGTTCCTCCACCAACATTCTTAGACACTATTTTAGTTTAGTTTACTATAGTTTTTTTCTCTATCCAAGATCCAAGGCAGCTAGCTTATGCTAGTTAGCTGAGTTGAGCCACCATTCACTCAGTTGTGAATAATGTTTCTGTGCTTATTGTACATTAAGGACCGGTCATCCTATCGACCACTGAAATCACACACTCCTGTCTATTATTATTATTATTTTAGTCATTCTTTAAGCTGAGTTTACGTTAACTGGCTCAGGCTTGCTACCCAAGCTAGCTTAGCAATTGTGACTAAAGAGGGAGGGTGGAGTTTCCTGTGGCTCTGGCACAGAGATATGTGCCTGTTTCCTGAAATGAGCCATTCTGTGAAAGACTACAAAAGATGATTCACAATGATGCTGTAATAATTAAAGGCATTTTGGCCAAAGTATGTCACAAACATTTCATTAAGACCTGTGGGAACTGTCAACATGTGGAAAAAGTACAGTGAATGGGACCTTTAAATTCTGTGCATTTCAACATTGAATTTAACACTGAAAACGTGATTTGCTGGTCCTGCATTTTTGTTGGAAATTACCTAGCATCTTGTATGTTAATTCAGTGCAACTCCATTTTAATGCAGCTCTGCTCCTTTTAGGCGGGACAGACAGAGCAGTGCCTCAAGTCCTTATGATCAAAATCCCAACTCCCCTCAACTGTGGTTGACGTCACTCCTGGAAGATGAAGCCATTAACTCTATGGACTATGAGTTTAACTTTCAGCTGGAGATACGGGCTCCCTACCTCCTTGCAGGTCAGATAATTAAACTTTACTCTGTTGATAAATCCAGAAGTATTGCATTATTTAGAAAAGCTCACAAGAATGTGTTTGGTATTCATGTTTGTACATCTCTCTCAGCTCATTTTTATTCACTGTATGCAAAAGAAATTAACAGCACCAGGAAACATTACAAAAGCTCTAGAGTGAGAGACAAACAGAAGCTACTATCCTCTTATTATTGGATTATGTGTTGTCTGGGGATTTTGTAAAACAATTAGTGGAGACCCTTCAGAAGTCACTTAAAAAAGACCTTCAATTCACTTCACTTAACCCCACAAGTCAGCTATTTAGGGAGTAAGTTATAGTGATTCAGAGGGCACAGATTCACTTAAGAGCCCTTTGTGATCCACTAAGTAGAGCACAGGTTTTTATGGCATGCCAAGTGTGCAGCAGATTTATTTAAAATTTTGCCAAAAATAAACAGCTTGCACAAATTAGATTCTGTTAAAAAAATAGTAAAATCTCTCTAAAATGTCAGAAGAAAAAAAATGCTTTGGCTTCACAGAATTGGCATTAATAAAATAGTATTTTTAGCTAGCTAATTTTTGTCTGTTACTTATCTTTTTGTATTCGTTGCTTCTCTTCTAGTGCAGGCAGGGTGGAGTATGTGGAGACGTGTCGGGGTGATTTACAACAGAAAGATAGCAGCTACAGTGAAAGGAAAGATTTACAAGACGGTAGTGAGACCTGCTATAATGTATGGTTTGGAGACAATGGCGCTGACGAAAAGACAGGAGGCAGAGTTGGAGGTGGTAAAGTTGAAGATACTAAGATTTTCTTTTGGAGTGACTAAGAGGGACAGGATTAGAAATGAGTGTATCAGCAGGACAGCTCAGGTTGAGCAGTATGGAGACAAAGTAAGAGAGGCAAGGCTGAGATTGTTTGGACATGTGCAGAGGAGGGATAGTGGATATATTGTACAAAGGATGTTGAAGGTGGAGCTGCCAGGCAGGGGGGGAAAAGAGGAAGACCACAGAGAAGATTCATGGATGTAGACAAGGAGGACATGGATAGGGTTGGTGTTACAGAGGAAGATGCAAGGGATAGGGTGAGATGGAGACAGATGATCCACTGTGGCGACCCCTAAAGGGAGAAGCCAAAAGACGAAGAAGACTCATCTTTTTCTACTTTTTGCAACACTGTATATTTGATTACATTAAATAGTAATGTGAAAATGTGTCATGAACTGGGGTTGATGTTTCAAACCCAGTTCTATGATGCAGTGGCTGCTTGTTCTTTTGTGTATTTTTGTATCCTATTTTCCATCAGGTGCTTTCAGGGAGCCTCTGGGGTTTGCTTGGCTCCCTGACAGCTCAGCCACACCTCCCTCTCTTGTCAGTGTTCAGCTGTGTGTCATTATTGGTTTACACTCTCACTCACGCTACACACACCGGCAATCTCTTTCCTCTTTAGGTTTGGCATTATTTAAACCCTGTGTCTGCTGGAGGAGAATGCCGAATTATTGTCCTTCACTGTGATTGTCCTGTACAGTGTTTGTACTGCGTGTTGTTCAGGTGATTCCTATGTACAGTATGTATGACTAGATGCCCTGCCTGTTTTCTCGGTACCACATTGCTCTACATATCATTGGTGTTCCCTGTTTGTTTGCTCTGCGCTGTGGACTGTACATGGACTGTCTCGGACTGCTCCAGCCTCTGTGAGTACAACTTGTTTCGCCCCTGCCGTCCAGTCCCATCTGGAGGTTCTTCTCCTGGGCTTACTTATTCGTTCCTCCACTACAGTTCTGCCTGCCTGCGCTTTGGAACATTTTTCCCTGTGTTATACTCACTCATGCGCTGTAGAGTGTCCTGAGGATTATCCTTGTTCTTCCCGTGCAACCCGTTTATTGTTTGTCTGTACTCTCTCGTCACAATAAAATACGCACAATTATCTCCTGCACGTGGGTTTTTATTCCCTATCCTCCGTGCGCTGCATAAAAGCGCACGTGGATTCATAACAGAATAATCTGGCCAGTTTAAACCCATCGGAGGAGTTGTATTCCCTCACCTTTTCTTTTCTCTTCTCCTTCCATGATGGACTTTCCTGTTTTTGGACTGAATTCGGAGGAGTGTGCTGCGGCCGAGCGTGTTGTGAACTTCGCCTCTAGGGCTTGTGCCACCCACTCTCCAGAGTTTGTTTTGCAGTTATTGGACAGAGCTGTTGGGGTGATCCAGGAGTTCCCCAGTTTGTGGAGATGCCCGGGGCTGACGCCACTCCTCACAATGGTGTGCGAGTCTTGTCAGCGACTGGGGGGAGGTCGGAGCAAATCTCTTCCCGGTCAATCCCGTAAGCTGAGGAAGCGCACCTGGAAGCCGGGGGCTTGTCATCCTCACCCTGAGCCTGGGCCCTCTCCTCCACAACACATGGAGGAGAGCAACAGCCTACTACCTGCAGTCAACATCCAGACCCGGATTGCCAGGCAAGTGTTTTTTCATTCTGTTTCTCCTGATAATGATAAAACTTGTCTGTCACCCGGGAGAGAGACGCAGGCTGAACAATCACCTGCGTTTCCTCCTCAAGCTGCAGCTGTAAAACCCTCTATTTCCTCTGTGTCTCCCCTGTCTATGCCTGAGAGCCCGTCAGATCACCAGATGGAAGACCAAGCCTCTCTGATGGTCACGGCCGGTGAAGAGAACTGCCCTGCTTCCCAGCCAGCCGATTTATGTCCGCCATGTTCAGGAGATGCTCCTAAAGCTCCAGCCCCCAGGGACTTTGCTCCAGCTGTCACGTCAGCCTTTTCCCCCAGGGCCATCGCAGCTGAGGATCCTTCACCCACGGCGTCTTCATCGTTCGCTGGGAGCGCTGCCAGTCCTCCCTCGGTCCTGCCCATCATCCAGAGGGCAGGGGTGGTTTCCTCAGACTGTTCCGGGGGGTCCAAGTTCACCAGAGAAGTGGAGATAAAGGAGGCTGGGTTGGCTGCAATGGTGACCATCACAATGAGGAGAGCAGGCAAGTGTTCTTTCACTCTTCTTATCTATTAGACAAATTACCTTGCCTGTCTCTCAAGGAGGAGGCCCAGGTTATGCAGTCCACTGGGTCCTTGCCACCCATTGCAGCAACTAATGACTGGTCTACCCTGTCCATATCTCTCCCCCTTGTTCCTGAGTGTCCACCGGCCCTGGAGGCTGACCACCGGAGGAGGGAGGAGTCCATGGCGCTGGAGGACGCCACCCCAAACCCGCAGAGTCACGTTGGACAGGGAGAGGGAGCTGTGACTGACTCGAAGCCTGTGCTGACCGAGGAGCATCCCCTAGCTTCGATCTCTGTGGGTCCAGCGCAGTCAGTAACTGCACCTCCAGAGTCCATGCCAGGGGAGATACCTGCGTGGGAGCATTCACTGGAGGTGACTTGGATTGCCATCACCATCTTGCCTGCTGCGGAGGTCCCTGCAGCAGAGTCAGCACCAGAGCGGGATCACCTCCAGACTGGGTCCGAGATGTCACCACCCGCCAGATTATTGGAGTCCTGGGTGGCGGTGGAGCTTGTGCTCAGGCGAGTGCTCTATTTTGTCTTTCTGTTTTCAGTTTTGGAGCAATCTTGCCTGACTCTTAGCGAGGGGAGCCAGGTGCAGCCACCTACTGCATCTGAGCTTGCCTTGCCGGTCTCCGCCACTGCTGGTGACCCTGACCCCTCTTCTGTTTGTATCGTCTCTGAACTTTTTCCTAGGGTTGCTGGAGAGGTGTCGGCACCGTCAGAAGGTATTGACGACCTGGGTACGCCGCCTGAGGCCTGTGAGGATCTGGATTCCCCATCTGAGCTTGCTGATGAGGTCCCTGCGGGAGCAATGAGGTCCCTGATGGGGACCACCACAGGTGCAACGATGGTCCAGCCGGAGCACACCACGGGTACTACAGGGCTCCAGCCGGAGGCCACCGTGTGTGCTACAGAGCTCCAGCTGGAGCCCACTGCGGGTGCTACAGAGCTCCAGCCGGAGTCCATCGTGGGTGCTAGAGAGCTCCAGCCGGAGTCCACTGTGGGTGCTAGAGAGCTCCAGCCAGAGTCCACCGCGGGTGCTGCTATGTCCCAGACTGGGACCCTTGTGGGTGCTACTAAGCTCCAGCCTGGAGCTGCCGCAGGTGCAGCTTTGGCCCAGCTGGGGTCCACCGAGGGTGCAGTTTTGGCCCAGCCAGGGTCCACTGAGGGTGCAGCATGGTCCCAAGCCGGGTCCACCGAGGGTGCATTGTTGGCCCAGTAGGGGTCCACCGAGGTTGCTGCCATGGCCCAGTTGGGGTCCACCGCGGGTGCCATGAAGCTTCAGCCTGGAGCCTCTGCGGGTGTAGCTTTGTCCTGGACTGGGACCACTGCGGGTACAGCTGTCCCTCAGCTCAAAGCTACGGGGGGCAGGGCGGTCCCCCTCTCGTCGTTGTCCGATGACGTCGGGGTTCCCCCTTCCTGACTTCCTCTTCCTGTTTTGGGTTTTCCCGTGGGGAGACCGCCTTCTGGGCCGCCTCTTTTGGACTGGTGGCTTAAGGACCCAGCCCATCCGCCCTGTGAACTGTGCTATGGGGCTAGGTGGCCCAGTTTCCCTGGCCGGCCACCTGACCTGTTCTCTTGGGCAGTCCGACTGGGTTTGGACCTGGACAGACCACCTGACCGGTCTCCACTTGCCGCCCTGTGGCCCTGGGACTTT
Organism: Pholidichthys leucotaenia; assembly: GCA_020510985.1. Taxonomy (NCBI): domain Eukaryota; kingdom Metazoa; phylum Chordata; class Actinopteri; order Cichliformes; family Pholidichthyidae; genus Pholidichthys; species Pholidichthys leucotaenia. The sequence continues at coordinate 264,434,988 of CM035843.1, forward strand.
GGTCGACCAACTGGACGTTTCAACTGTCTGGTCTTGGGGGCTTTGTCCTGGGCTTTGTGGGGTTGGGGAGATTCACTGTGCTTTTGTGTATGTATTCCTGTGTTATTTTACTTGTTGTTTCCCTCCTGACCTGTTTCCCCCACCTCCCACCCTGGTTTGTTGTGGTAATTCCCGGGGGGGGTTCCCTTGTTGTGTTTTTGTGTTTTTCTTTTTGATGTTACTGGGGTATCTGGTATCCACCCCTTGAGGGGGAGGCTCTGTCATGAACTGGGGTTGATGTTTTAACCTCTTGCACTCCGGTGTACCGCGGGCGGACACGTCTCTGCGTCCTAGAGCGCACGAGGGCACCCTCACTGTGCGTCCTATTGTGCACTGGAAAAAAAAGCTGCATTTCCGTTCTTCCACTACAGACACAGCCGCGAACAGAAAGCCAAAGGAGTGCTTTGATTGGTTTAGATGTGATTGACCTCTCATTTGACTAATAAGAGCCTTGAATTGGGTTTCTGAAACCTTGAAGAACCAATGACTGAAAACCTAGGAAGAAGGACCCGTCTACCAACGGCTGCGAATGCAGCGAGCCAATTGAAGCACAGAAGTTCGAAAGCGTGCGTCCCTTGCAAAATCTGTTTTGTGTAAGGCTGGGTGAAGAGAGACTGACTGCTGCAGCAGATGAAAAAAGGACCCGCAGGAAGAACCGCCACAGACCCAGCAGCACGGAGACCACCCACAAGTGCGACCTGTGTGACAGGGACTGCCATTCGCGCATCGGCCTGTTCAGCCACAGGCGGTGCTGTCCCAGCAGAGTAGACGTTTAGGATTCTCTGCCATGGTCATCATAGACCGACGGAGGCCGACGACGAAGGCTGGGTGACACACAGGCGTTCGCCAGTCTTTTTTTCTGACTATTGTTCTTATTTGTTTTGAAAAATCGTTCGCCAAAACCGCAATCATGGAAGCGCAAAACCGCAATAATGGAATTATGGTTTGACCGGGTCGTGTGACCAGAACCACAAGTCCGTAACAAGCCGACCAGCGTCATGTTTGTCTGACAATGAGGAAGAGAAGTTCGCCAGCAACACTGCTGTTGTGGACAGGTAAGCTAAATTATTCTTTATCCCTGAAAATTGTAATCAGAATGACTTTTGACCGATTGGTAAATTACAACTGTGCGTTATCGCAACATGACGGACCCGGACCGCTCCGGTCCGGTCCGGACGGCGCACGGACTGGACACGGCGTCCGGACTGTGAACACCCCCCCCCCCCCCCGCCGCTACTCCTCTGTAGCGGATTGCAGATATTATTGCAGATATATTAGTATAACTGTGCGTATTACACCGCGGCGCACCGTCCCCGCTTTCCGTCATGTAGCGATGGGCGATGTCCGTCCTCTGTAGCGGGTGGGGGGTGGGAGTTGTTATCTTCTACATTACAGATATTTTATTGTATATATTTTATTACAGATATTTTTTCTTGTAAAAAAAAAAAGCCACACATTTTTTACGTGGCATGCTTCTTTGTGTGTGGGGGCTTGTTTGTTCATTCATTCATTCATTCATGAATGAATAAACAACCCCCCCCCCCACACACAGCCCTTCACCTTTCATTAGAGCCCAAGTTGAAGCTTCTATATTGAATCATTCAAAAGTTAGACGTTTTTCCAAACTGTGCCATTTGGCACAATTTGGCACAGTTCAAAAACGCCTGGGAACAACCTAAGAAAAAAGCTGTGTAATATATTCATTTTTTGTGGTATTGTTACAAAATTTTGACCTCAGCTGGATAACACTTGGTTCTACATTTCTCTTGCATTTTCCAGCCCGGATCTGACAGCTGTGTGTTATTTGCAAGCATTTGTATCCAAAAAAAACACCCAGGCGAAATTTATTTTCTTCAAGTTCAGTATGTTTAGATGACTGTTACTCAGTGGCAGGAGCACTTAGAGAGATTATGACTGTTTTGCCAAAAAATTCAAAGTGTTTTCTTTTAAATGAGACCAACCCCATGAAGATGCTGCAAAGGGTTGAAGAACAGCTTTTGATTTACTTTGGGTACGTTATTTTTTGGCGTTTTTAGGGAAATTGACCAGAGTGCAAGGGGTTAAACCCAGTTCTATGACGTGGTGGCTGCTTGTTCTTTCGTGTATTTTTGTGTCCTATTTTCCATCAGGCGCTTTCAGGGAGCCTCTGGGGTTTGCTCGGCTCCTTGACAGCTCAGCCACACCTCCCTCTCCTGTCAGTGTTCAGCTGTGTGTCATTATTGGTTTACACTCTCACTCATGCTACACACACCGGCAGTCTCTTTCCTCTTTAGGTTTGGCATTATTTAAGCCCTGTGTCTGCTGGAGGAGAATGCCGGATTATTGTCCTTCACTGTGATTGTCCTGTACAGTGTTTGTACTGCGTGTTGTTTCGGTGATTCCAATGTATGTATGACTAGATGCCCTGCCTGTTTTCTCGGTACCGCATCGCTCTACATATCATTGGTGTTCCCTGTTTGTTTGCTCTGCACTGTGGACTGTACACGGACAGTCTCGGACTGCTCCAGCCTCTGTGAGTACAACTTGTTTCGCCCCTGCCGTCCAGTCTCGTCTGGAGGTTCTTCTCCCGGGCTTACTTATTCGTTCCTCCACTACAGTTCTGCCTGCCTGCGCTTTGGAACATTTTTCCCTGTTATACTCACTCATGCACTGTAGAGCGTCCTGAGGATTATCCTTGTTCTTCCCGTGAAACCCGTTTGTTTGTCTGTACTCTCTCATCACAATAAAATACGCACAATTATCTCCTGCACATGGATTTTTATTCCCTATCCTCTGTGCGCTGCGTAAAAGCACACGCGGATTCATAACTAAAGTGTTTAAAGTTTGTAAAAGCTTTGGTTTGATTTGGTTCTGTATGCCTGGCTTTGTTCAGTGAGGCCCCAGAGTTTTATTTTTCATGGGGTCCAAAATGTCTGGCAGTGCCCGTGTTGCTCCTGATCTTTGGCTTACCTGGAGTGGTGCTAATTTTTATGCTTAAAGGGGTACGGTCATATGAAAAAATTAGGATACCCTGTATAAGTGTGTGAGTGTGTGTATGTGTGTGTGTGTGTGTTTTAACATATTTGGACATATACAGTGGGGAAAAAAAGTATTTAGTCAGCCACCAACTGTGCAAGTTCTCCCACTTAAAAGATGAGAGAGGTCTCCAATTTTCATCATAGGTATACCTCAACTATGAGAGACAAAATGAGAAAAAAAAAATCCAGAAATCACATTGAAGGATTTTTAATGAATTAATTGGTAAATTCCTTGGTAAAATAAGTATTTGGTCACTAACAAAAGTTCATCTCAGTACTTTGTTATCTTCCCTTTGTTGGCAATGACAGAGGTCAAACATTTTCTGTAAGTCTTCACAAGGTTTTCACACACTGTTGCTGGTATTTTGGCCCATTCCTCCATGCAGATCTCCTCTAGAGCAGTGATGTTTTGGGGCTGTTGCTGGGCAACATGGACTTTCAACTCCCTCCAAAGATTTTCTATGGGGTTGAGATCTGGAGACTACCTAGGCCACTCCAGGACCTTGAAATGCTTCTTACGAAGGCACTCCTTCGTTGCCCGGGCAGTGTGTTTGGGATCATTGTCATGCTGAAAGACTCAGCCACGTTTCATCTTTAATGCCCTTGCTGATGGAAGGAGGTTTTCACTCAAAATCTCACGATACATGGCCCCATTCATTCTTTCCTTTACACAGATCAGTCGTCCTGGTCCCTTTGCAGAAAAACAGCCCCCAAGTATGATGTTTTCACCCCCATGCTTCACAGTAGGTATGGTGTTCTTTCTCCTCCAAACACGACAAGTTGAGTTTTTACCAAAAAGTTCTATTTTGGTTTCATCTGACCATATGACATTCTCCCAATCCTCTTCTGGATCATCCAAATGCTCTCTAGCAAACTTCAGACGGGCCTGGACATGTACTGGCTTAAGCAGGGGGACACGTCTGGCACTGCAGAATTTGAGTCCCTGGCGGCGTAGTGTGTTACTGATGTAGCCTTTGTTACTTTGGTCCCAGCTCTCTGCAGGTCATTCACTAGGTCCCCCCGTGTGGTTCTGGGATTTTTGCTCACCGTTCTTGTGATCATTTTGACCTCACGGGGTGAGATCTTGCGTGGAGCCCCAGATCGAGGGAGATTATCAGTGGTCTTGTATGTCTTTCATTTTCTAATAATTGCTCCCACAGTTGATTTCTTCACACCAAGCTGCTTACCTATAACAGATTCAGTGTTCCAAGCCTGGTGCAGGTCTACAATTTTGTTTCTGGTGTCCTTTGACAGCTCTTTGGTCTTGGCCATAGTGGAGTTTGGAGTCTGACTGTTTGAGGTTGTGGACTGGTGTCTTTTATACTGATAATGAGTTCAAATAGGTGCCATTAATACAGGTAACGAGTGGAGGACAGAGGAGCATCTTAAAGAAGAAGTTACAGGTCTGTGAGAGCCAGAAATCTTGCTTGTTTGTAGGTGACCAAATACTTATTTTACCAAGGAATTTACCAATTAATTCATTAAAAATCCTTCAATGTGATTTTCTGGATTTTTTTTTCTCATTTTGTCTCTCATAGTTGAAGTATACCTATGATGAAAATTGGAGACCTCTCTCATCTTTTAAGTGGGAGAACTTGCACAATTGGTGGCTGACTAAATACTTTTTTGCCCCACTGTAGATATTGAATATCAGTGTTTAAAATGTTGGGAGATTCATGTAATACAACTAAACAATTAAAAATGAATTAAAGGCTTTTTTTTTAAAATTTTCTGTAAAATATAATTCTAAACCAATAGTGAGGAATAAATCAGGATGCCCCCCATCTTTTTTAGGATGCCCCCACAGTCATTCCTACTTAAAATGGCTAAAATATGACATAACGCACGGCTCAGGAGACGCGCACACACACAGGCTCAGAGAAGTTCAAATAGTTTGTTAGCAACAGGGGTGAATGGATGTGTGTCTGCGGGATGTAAATGTATTGGTGGCGGCGTCTGCTTAGGGCACAGAGGCAGGAGACCGTACAGCCGGCAACCCTATGGGAAAGAGCACAAAGACACAGGGTGACGGGCACACACCAACACAGGAGGAGAATAAGCGAGAGAGGAGCTTACTTGCAAGGGACAGATGACTGGCACTACAAGGACGGAACCCGGAAGACAGCCACCTGCAGGGCTCGGTGCAGCAGCGAGGAATGGCGAGGGAGAGGTGTTGTCCGCCGCCGAGGAATCCACCTGTGCACAGGGGAGCAGACTGGAGAGAAAGGAGGTAAGGGCTTCTTACCAAAGGCGTCGTGCTGAAGGAAAGGTTGACTCACGATGATGAGTGGAGAAGTCTGACGGCTTCAGGCCGAAGCTCAGGGCGAGGCGGCTTATATTCCTCGCCGCTGATGATGTGCAGGCGTGCGTGCAGGTGGCACCGCTGATGAGCGGCGCGGCGTGACAGTACTCCCCCCTCTAGCAGCGCCTCCTGGCGATGGCTTCTCTGGGTGCGCTCGGTGGAAATCAGCGATGAGCGAGGGGTCTAACACAAACGACGGGGGCACCCACTGTCGATGTTCAGGCCCATAGCCCTCCCAGTCCACCAAGTACTGCAACCCACGACCCCGGCGCTGGGAGTCCAGGATGGAAGAGACGGCCCAGGCCGGATGGCCACCAACCATCCGGGGCGCGGGTTGCACAGCAGGAGGAGGGCAAAGGGGGTCGGAGACTGCCAGCTTCACCCTGGACACGTAGAAGGTGGGATGGATGCGGAGGGAGGGGGGAATAGCCACACGCACAGCTACCGGGTTGATGATCCGGGTGATGGGATAGGGTCCCATGAAGCGCTGTGCCAGCTTCCTCCTCTCGCCTTTCAATGTTACGTCCTGGGTTGACACGTAGACTCGTTGCCCAACTCTGTACGCCGGGGCAGGTCTTCTGTGCCGGTCCGCCACAGTTCTGTTGCGCTCCGCCGTGCGTAAAAGCGCATTACGCGCAGATGCCCAGATGGAGCGGAACTGCCTGAGATGCGCCCTAACTGACGGGACAGTTACCTCACTCTCCTGCGCCGGGAACAGCGGGGGGTTGTAACCCAGGGACGCCTTGAAGGGGGACATCCCTGTAGCAGAAGAGCGAGCGGTGTTGTGGGCGTATTCAACCCAGGCAAGATGGTTACTCCAGGACGTGGGTTTGGATGCAGTCACACAGCGGAGCGCAGCCTCCAGCTCCTGGTTGGTCCGCTCACACTGCCCGTTGGATTGGGGGTGATGGCCGGAGGAGAGGCTCACCTTGGCTCCGCGGTCCGAGACCACGTCCACCGGAATCCCGTGCAGCCTGACCACGTGTTGGATGAGGAGGTCCGCCGTCTCCAGGGCAGTAGGGAGACCTCGCAGGGGAACGGAGTGTACCGCCTTGGAGAAGCGATCCACGATGGTCAGGATGGTGTCGTAGGAGTTGGAGACTGGGAGTCCGGTGACGAAGTCCAGGGCGATGTGCGACCAGGGCCTGCCAGGGACGGGCAGGGGCTGGAGCAGACCCGCTGGAGGGGCGTTTCCCGACTTATTGGTGGCACAAACTGGGCAAGCCCGGGCGTAGCGAGCCGCATCCCTCCGCAGGCCCGGCCACCAAAAGGACCGCTGGAGGAGGTCTATCATCCGGGAGGAGCCAGGGTGACAGGTGAGCCTGGAGGTGTGTAGCCAGTGGATGACCTCTCCTCGAACCGCAGATGGCACGAATAGTCTTCCCTCTGGTCCGCCGCCAGGGTCAGGTTCCACCTCCTGCGCCTTCCGGATCTTGCTCTCTATGTCCCAGGAGATGGCTCCCACGACGCACGACCTGGGCAGGATGGTGTGGAGCGCGTCCTCCGACTCCTCGGGGGCGAATTGCCTAGAGAGGGCGTCGGGCAGGCCGTTCTTGGAGCCAGGCCTGAATGTGATGGAAAACTGGAACCTGGCGAAGAACAAGGACCTGCGCGCCTGGCGGGCGTTCAGGCGCTTGGCAGATCGAAGGTATTCCAAGTTCTTGTGGTCCGTCAGGACCACGAACGGCAGGTCCGCCCCCTCTAGCCAGTGGCGCCACTCTTGCAGCGCGAGCTTGATGGCGAGGAGCTGTCTGTCCCCCACGTCGTAATTTCTCTCCACCGGGGACAAGCGCCGGGAGAAGAAGGCGCAGGGCCTTTTGGCGCCATCGTCAGGCGACCGCTGGGATAGCACCGCCCCCACTCCTGTGTCCGAAGCATCCACCTCCACGATGCACTGCAGCGCGGGGTCGACCTGGCGAAGGACCCGGGAGGAGGAGAACTCCGCCTTCAGCGCCTGAAAAGCAGCTGCGGCCTCTTCGGTCCACCGGAACGAGACCTTAGGGGACGTGAGGCGGGTCAGCGGTCCGACGATGGTGCTGAAGTTTGGGACAAAGCGGCGGTAGAAGTTCGCGAACCCCACGAACTGTTGCACCTGTTTCCTCGACGCAGGTGTAGGCCACTCTACCACCGCCTTCACCTTCTCTGGGTCTTGACGCACCTGGTCGTGAGCGATGACGAATCCCAGGAAGGATGTTGTTCTAGCAAAAAATTCGCACTTCTCAGCCTTCACGTATAGCCGGTTCTCCAGCAGCCTTTGGAGGACCCGCCTCACATGGACCTGGTGCTCGTCCCTGGACTTGGAGAAGATGAGTATATCATCCAGGTAGACGAACACAAAGAGGCCGATGAAGTCCCGGAGGACGTCGTTGATGAGGCGCTGAAAGACGGCAGGAGCGTTGGTCAACCCGAACGGCATTACCAGGTATTCAAAGTGGCTGTTCGGGGTACGGAAGGCTGTCTTCCACTCATCTCCCTCCCGGATCCGGACGAGGTGGTATGCGCTGCGTAAATCCAGCTTGGTGAACCAGGTCGCCCCCTGGAGGGAGTGGAAAGCGGTGTCCATGAGGGGCAGGGTGTAACGATCCCTCTCTGTGATGTCATTTAGGGCCCGATAGTCAATGCAAGGACGGAGGGATCCGTCCTTTTTCCCAACGAAGAAGAACCCTGCCCCCACGGGTGATGATGATGGGCGGATTATCCCAGCACTCAGCGACTCTTTTAGGTAGGCGTTCATCGTCTCCTTCTCCGGCGCCGACAGACTGTAGAGCCGACCAGAAGGTAAGGGTGCCCCCTGGCGGAGGTTGATGGCGCAGTCATAGGGCCGATGAGGAGGGAGAGACATGGCCTTGGTCTTACTGAATACCATGCCCAGGTCGTGAAATTCCAGAGGCACCAGGGACAGGTCCGGGGGTGCAGCGTCCGTAGCGGGGGGAGAAGTGGACGGAGAGCAGGCAGCGGACTGAAGGCAGGTGCCCATGCAGAACGTGCTCCATGCCGATACCCCAGCTGACTTCCAATCCAGGACAGGGTTGTGGAGGCGTAGCCAGGGATACCCCAGGATGACGGGCGACACAGAGTTGGGCAGGACGTAGAAGGTCATCTCCTCCTGGTGGTTTCCTGAGATAATCACCGGGACAGGAACAGTCTGGTGCATCACTCTCCCAAGGGAGGCACGAGAGAGGTTGACCAGGGAGATGGGGTCTCTCAGTTCCTGGCAGCGGATGCCCAATTGGGTTGCCAGGCTTAGTGAAATAAAGCTGCCTTCTGCGCCCGAATCCACCAGTGCGTGGGTGAGATGCCCAGTGGGATTGTGGCAGAAACGGACGGGCAGCTTCAATTGTGTGTGTGAGTTTAACCGATTGCAAGGCCCCCTACAGTGACTCGCGGACCCCGCCGACTGGCTTTCCATGGGCAAAGCTTCACCGTGTGTTGGTCATCTCCGCAATACATGCAGAGATCCAACTCACGGCGGCGTTGTCTCTCCGCAGGTGAAAGCTTTGTCCAGCCCGTCACCATCGGCTCCGACTCCTCGGGGCACGATGGTGGCGGCGCCGCCAGGGGGCGAGCTTGGAACAGGCGCGGCGAGGCTCCACGAGGGCGAGAAGAAGACGACTTCCGCCCTGAGGAGCGCTCGCGCAGCCTGTTATCCAAACTAATCGCTAAGGATGTCAGCTCCGCTAGCATCTCAGGAATATCCCGTCCAGCCAGTTCATCCCTCAGATCATCATTGAGGCTGCGGAAAAAAAGGCCGCAGAGGGAGCGTTCCTCCTAGCCTACTTCCTCCGCCGCTACCCGGAAGTTGACCGCGTAGTCCGCTGTCAACCGGCTTCCCTGCTGGAGGGCGAGAAGCCGATCAACCTGGACCGTCTCGGTTGGAGTATGGTCAAAGACCTCCAGGAAGCGCCTCACGAATTGGTCATATGTGAGGGCAGCATAACTGGGCCTCGCCATTACGGCGTAGGTCCATGTTAAAGCTCGCCCCTCCAGGAGATTCCCGATATAACCAATTCGGCTATGATCTGAGGGAAAGTCTCCGGGCACACGGTGGAAAACAGACTCACACTGCATAATAAACCCCCGCGCTCCGCCGAGCTTACCGCTAAAGCGGGCGGGGGTTGGAATGGGTGTGAGCCGAACCGGTGCACTCGGAGCCTGCTGGACGGCCACTGGAGCAGCAGGAGCCGCGCCACCCTGACGAGCCGGGGGGAACGACTGTTGGGGTTCCAAGCGGCCCAACCGGTTAGTCAAATTTAACAATTGATTGAAAATCACCTTTTGCTGATAGGCTAATTGATCCACTCGAGCCTTGAGAGTGGAAAACCGGTGTGCGAGCCCGCCGTCTGCCGAGCCGCTCTGCTGAAGCCGTACTGACATAACGCACGGCTCAGGAGACGCACACACACAGGCTCAGAGAAGTTCAAATAGTTTATTAGCAACAGGGGTGAATGGATGTGTGTCTGCGGGATGTAAATATATTGGTGGCGGCGTCTGCTTCGGGCACAGAGGCAGGAGACCGTACAGCCGGCAACCCTATGGGAAAGAGCACAAAGACACAGGGTGACGGGCACACACCAACACAGGAGGAGAATAAGCGAGAGAGGAGCTTTCTTGCAAGGGACAGATGACTGGCACTACAAGGACGGAACCCGGAAGACAGCCACCTGCAGGGCTCGGTGCAGCAGCGAGGAATGGCGAGGGAGAGGTGTTGTCCGCCGCCGAGGAATCCACCTGTGCACAGGGGAGCAGACTGGAGAGAAAGGAGGTAAGGGCTTCTTACCAAAGGCGTCGTGCTGAAGGAAAGGTTGACTCACGATGATGAGTGGAGAAGTCTGACGGCTTCAGGCCGAAGCTCAGGGCGAGGCGGCTTATATTCCTCGCCGCTGATGATGTGCAGGTGTGCGTGCAGGTGGCACCGCTGATGAGCGGCGCGGCGTGACAAAATAGATGTTAAAAAATGCAAATAAAAGCAAAAACAAGGTTAGACATAGATATGTGAACATTTCTTAATAAAGAACTGACTATTTAATGGGGTATCCTAATTTTTTCACATGACTGTATATATGATGTGCTTTTTCCACATGTTGACACCATTCCTTGAGGTCTTCATGAAATGTCTGTGACACATTTTGATCACAGTACATCAGCCTTTAATCATTTCAGCACCACATTCAACCCTCTTTAACCAGGCTTCCTCAGAACGACTCATTTTAGTGCATCTTCCCCCTACAGTTGATAGTGCTATGAGATGACTGTTGTTGTGAAATGGCGCTATATAAATAAAGTTGAATTGAATTGAATTGAATTGAATCTTCCTTTAAATGTTCATGGGCCCCGGTTAACCCCACATCTTTCATCACTTCAAGAGGTTTGGCTGAGGCAAGGTTGGTGGCATTTTGAGGCTAATGTTAACTAGTTAGCTGTTAGTTCCTGATAGTGAAGATAGACTGACTTAGCTAACATAACTAACAGCTGAATGTGATCATGTAAAAGCTTAAATAAAGCTTTATCGGGGACAGGGGCGTGTGGTGTGAGTCGTTGAAAGGATATTACTGGTCCCTGGTGGAGAATAAGTACAGAAACAACCCAAAATTAATAAGTACAAAACAACCCATTGCCCTCTTTCTGCTGAGGTGAACTTCGAGGGGGTAGACAGCCTGGCCTCGACTGGCTAGCCAAAACGCTAGTTGTCTGATATGCTGGCGTATTACATACAAAATATAACAAAATAATCCCTAATGACATGATATGTATTATTGACTGTGGATTAGTGATGCCGGTGGACACACGTGTCTAGTGAGGGTGGATAGAATGAATAGAAAAGAACTCGACTGTGATCTGACAGCTAACCTAGCGCTAGTTGGGTCAGAAATCGACTTTTCTCTGGTGAGATGAGCACAGAATAAAAGAAATAAACCAAAATGACACAAGATATGTTATCAACAGTGGATTAATGAGCCAGGCATAAACAGGGATTTTTAGGGGGTTAGAAGAATTTACAGAAAACATCAATGTAAACCACAGTCACCAAGCTAACTCTGTAGCAGGCTAGCACCCATAGCAGCACTGTCAGTGTGGGTTTGTTCGCTCACAGGTTGCGTTAACTGATTATTGTTCGTCATTTACAGATTTTTTTTTTTTTTTAGCACTGATAGAAAACTCCAAAGGCTGTCTGTCATTTTGACAGATTACACTGAGGATGATCTATTATAACTTTTACTTTAATTCCCACCTGTCCACTTTATAACACATAATAAATAACGATTATCAGGTATTGTCTTGCTAGTCTCTGTTTATAAATTCAATTAAGTAATAAAGGAATGCATAACCTGCATGCTGTATTCTGTAGGCACGTATTAAAAACTGAATATGTGAATATGGCATTTTATTATATGAAAATTTAAATGACAGGCAATAATAGATTATATCAGCATTTTTATAACCCTATCTGTCAAAATGACAGATGATGAGAAAATGGATTGCAGACTCTGGTCCCACAATCATTAAAATGGGTGGAGATGAAACTGGTTGGGTGGTATCGTTCCAGCTCTGGTTCCCTCATCACAGCTGTAGCTAAATCAAAATTGCCCATTTAGAGAGCGGTACTGAGACCAAGGCTATCCGTGACAAAGTGACAGGGTTTTGCTTTTTTCAGAGTTTTTCCATTATTAGCCACTCCAGATACCCACATCGACCCACAGAAGGACTGAAAATAAGAAATTTTCATTATAAGGGATAAGGACCTGCACTTATATAGTGCTTTTTCTAGTCATAAAGACTACTCAAAGCACTTCAACAGTATGTACACTACCCCTCTGTTCGAAGGGCTTATCAGAGACAGATACTGAGGGACAATTTAGAGCCACCAATTAGCCTGACATGTACATCTTTGGATTGTAGGAGAAAACCGGAGCCCCCAGGTAAACCCACACAGGTAACCTTCTAGCTGTGAGGCAGCAGTGCTAACCACTGCACCACTGTGACATCATTAAGTTAATCCCTTCCAAACCGTGTGGTGTATGGGGCGGCGCCTATCTCTGTTTCACTGACCCTAGGCTGCACAGCTACTGTGAGTAGTGAAAGCTACAGTGGGGGGTCAGTCTTCTGGTAGCTCTATGCGTTAACTTTCCTTTCCCCATTCCATTATGCTGAGCACCAAGCTAGAAGGCAGAAAGTACCATTTTTATATGGTCTTTGGTATGACCCGACCGGGATTTGAACCCCGGCCTCCCGGTTGTGGAGCAGGTGCTCTACCAACTAGGCCATCACTCCGGTCCACTGTGACATCGTATGTCCCCTTTAATTAAGCTTAAAGCAATTAGAATTGCTCTCAAGCTTAACTTATAGTTGGTAAGCGTAATCGTTCCCAGTGTCACAAATCCTTACAGTGGTGTGAGCCATGGGAATTTATTTACAAAGTGACAGATAAAGATCTGGCAAATTCTAAAGCCTTTGCGTCTTGTGGAAACTATCAAAACATACAGGGTAAACCCCAAAAAAATAAGGTCATGTCAAGAATAAGGTCATGTCATCATCACTATTTCATCACTTTGTCAGTTTTAGCTCTCGTCCAATATTCACTCTTGTCTTTGCTCTGGCTCAGTCACTCTCACTTTCTTTTCCTCATTCAATCTGACAAGACCTTCTCTGATTTCTCCACGGGATCTTCTGTGACATTCATTCTAAACATATCAAGCTTGATCGTGTCCTGTTATAGTAGGGTTGCCAACTTTCTCACGGCCAAATAAGGGACATAGGGTTTTAACTATTCCTCGGTGCCACAATGTTGTGGACATTAGTGTTGTCATAATACTGGGATTTTTTTTTTTTACCTTGTTAATACCTTAAAATACTGATATTCAATGTCATGTTTAACACTACAAGGGAAAAAAAATACCACACTGTATACCTAGAAATTTCAGATTTTACAGAATACAGAATCTCAGTTTAAAAATGTGTAATAGCTATATTTTTAACAATGGATTGCATTTATATAGCACTTTTCTTGACACCCAAAGACACTTTACAATGAGTCCATTATTCATTCACTCCACTGACAATGATAGTGGTAAGCTACTTCTGTAGCCTCAGCTGCCCTGGGACAGACTGACGGAAACATGGCTGCCAATCCATGACAACGGCCTCTCCGACCATCACCGAACATTTAATCACATTCATGCATCAGTGTCATGAACCATGAACACACTGGAGGCAAGGTGGGTAAAATGTCTTGCCCAAGGACACAACAGCAAGGTGGGGGGAATGGGATTCAAACAACCACCCCTCCGGTTATTGGGTGACCTGCTCTACCTCCTGAGCCGCTACTGCCTCATTTTGTTTCTCTTTGAGAAATAATACAACTTTGAGCTAGAAAACACAACTACACTGCAAAAAGTCAAATATAATTAAAATGAAATAAATTAAGGCTGTGTATGCTTGTTTTTTTTTGTCTGACAATATATGTATTCTTGCTGTGCAGTTTATGTGTAAGAAAATTTTACATGCTTGCCAATAGTTTTAACTTGTTTTACGCAAGTTCATAAGTCAAATCCTTCAATTTTCTTCATGAGCCATTGATGTGGGACCTTGTCAAAGGCCTTACTGAAGTCGAGATACAGGACACCAACTGGATAACCTTCATCCATCAGTTTGGTAACCTCTTCCAAGAACTTAAGTAAATTTGTTAGACATGACCTCGGCTGTAGGAAACGATGTTCTGAGTCTGATCAGTTGATACTGTTTTAAATGATTTACAATAGCATCGCTGATGAATTTTTCCAATATCTTACAAATCACTGCTGTCAAACTTATGGGTCTGTAATTACCTGGTGATGTCCTCGAGCCCTTTTTGAATATTGGTGTTACGTGTGCTCTTTTCCAATCTTGTGGTACTGAAGTCTCATAAAGTGATTTCCTAAATATTATGCTAAGGGGTAAAGCAAGGGAATCTGCAAGAAGTTGTAGGACTGCAGGGCTTATTCCATCCGCTCCTGGTGCTTTATCTCTTTTGAGGTTCTTCTGGAATTTACAAACAGCTTCCTCTGATATGACAACGCTTACTAAAGCCTCCTCCGGGGTTCTTGTGAATAGTAACTTAAGCTGGATTCATGTTGCACCTCTGCTGTCCACGTACGTGTAACCGAAAACCTCGTGTGATGAAATTTACATCATCGTCTCCACTCAGCTAGTGTCCGCAGTGCTCGACCGCAGACAACTGCTTGCAGCCCAAATTTTGTGACTGCGCCGCCTGCCCACGACCTGAACATGTTTAAAAGCGCATGTGCAAGACTGAACGTCCCATTCACGAGGTGGCGATATCGGCACAACATACCAAGACAAAGTAGACGAAGAAGGCAACGAGGAAGCGGAAGACGAGAATAAACATACATGAATTATACATAAATACTTAAGCAGCAGCAGCATCTTCATGGAAAAGGAGTGAAAACCGGGAAGTCAAGCAACGTTTCTTTGCTGGTGAAAATCCTGGTGCATTAGTGCATTGGCACTACCTATTGGGTGGGGGTGAAACTACAAATGATGGTTGTGCGCATGCGTCAACCGCTTGGCCTGGGTAGATGAAAAAAGTGAGCATGAACAGCGCCACATGCGTGCTGGGCTCATCCAAAGTGCATGCTGACCAAAGCGGACTAGAGGGGAAATGCAGCATGCTAGAAAGATCATTTGCTAATTGTGCTTCAAGCAATGCTGTTCCATCACTTTCATCTTCTATTTATCTCTCATCTGACATCATTGCTGCTGCATCCCCTTGACCTCTTCCAGCTGGCCGCTCCTCGATTTGCACAATTTTCCCTTTCTGATGATGAGACTGCCTTCTCCATTGTCAATCCTGTCTCGTAGCTCCCGTTTCAACTTCCTGTACTCATCCCTTTCCTGTCAGGAGCTATTATTGTGCCTTGCCAGCCCCTTTTCTTCTTTAAAAATTTACTTTTGTTTAGGACTTTGAATTTACTGTCCTTGCTGTCCAGCTTGACTAATAATAGCCTGTCTCTTCCATCCTTAGATTGTGTGTGTGGGGGGTATTCTGATTGCACTGTCCACCTTTACATCATGTAAATTCATAGTGCCATGAATCATCACTTTGGCTATCTCTAAGTCTGTCTCACATTGTCCTATGCCTCTCGGGTCATCTTGCTCCAGATCTTCGATTTCCTCAGTACCTCCAATGATGACATTGTGGAAGATGAAATCAGACGAGACACGAGCTGACGACACACAACTTTATTCTCCTCCAACAAGCAGAACAGATAGACTAAATCCTGGGTGCCAACATGAACTTCTTTATACAACTTTATTCCTGCCTTTGGCTCTCGGGGTGAACACATTGACACATATGTCAGAGACATTGTGCACACATCCATATACTGTACACGTCACAGAGCATGGCTAACACAATACTTTGGCGCCCCGGAGTCCTCAGTTGCAGGCTACCTCGGCGGACATGTTGGAATTTCGGTGAAACCACCTCTGCCCAACGCGTAGTGTGGTCCTTGATTGTTAGCAGGTGTGTGAACCCCTGCGACAGCGGAAGGGGACCCACCAAATCCACGTGTACGTGGTCGAACCTCCTGACCGGAATTTGAAAAGGCTCGAGAGGGGCTTTGGTGTGCTTGTACACCTTAGCCCATTGGCACACAATGCATGTTGCGGCCCATTCTTTCACATCCCTGCGCAAGTGAGGCCAGACAAATTTGGACCCCACCAGTTTAACCGAAGCTCGCACGCCCGGCTGTGAAAGGGAGTGGACAGACTTGAAAACGCGGCGGCGCCAAGAGCTCGGAACCACCAGGCGGGGGCGACTGATGGAGATGTTGCAGAGCAAGGGGGGGCACCCTTCTTGTACCACCCTGCTCTCCAGTTTTAATCCGGTAGCTGCGGACTGGAGCACACATATGTCTGCTTCCCTGGTTTGGTCGGCGGCCATGGCGGAAAAATCAATTCCCATGTAGACCGGGGAGACAAGTGCGCGCGACAGGCAGTCAGCCATGACATTAAGCTTACCGGCTACATGTTGAATGTCGGTAGTGAATTCTGAGATTGCGGCCAAGTGTCGTTGTTGCTGAGCCGACCTGCTCCACCACGGTTCCTACCATGACGTCAAACACGTCTGTGGTGAGTGCTATCCGTGCTGATGGAGCTGGGTGGGCCAGCAAAGCTGCATTAGTGAGTGCTGTTTTGGCGTTTCTGAACACTTGGATCCGCTTGGGGGTCCAGTCGATGCTATCCGCGGGCTTCACTTTTTTGAGCGTACTGTAGAGCAGTTGCAGCAGCTGGGCTGCCCGGGGGAGGAAACAGTTGTAGAAATTGACCATCCCCCCAAAATTCCTGTAGTGCCCTCACGGAAAATCTGACACCACACGTATCTTATCCAGCAGTGGGATCGCGCCATCCGGCAAGATGCGATGGCCCAAAAAAATCAGTCACTGGCAGCCCAAACTGACACTTCGCCGGGTTCACAATCAGCCCATGTGCTTCCAACCATTGGAAAACTTGTTTGAGATGGGCGAGGTGCTCCTCCTCTGACGTGCTACCTACCAAAATGTCTTCTAAGTAGATGAAAACAAATGGCAGGTAATGGAGCACTATGTCCATCATCCTTTGAAAAGTTTGGGCTGCGCCTTTTGACCCGAACGGCATGCGTAAAAACTCAAAAAGACCGAAGATCTTAGAAGTTAGCAAACTCCTTGCAGAGTCTGAGAAGTTAGCAAACTCCTCCCACGCGATAGCTAGTTTAGCCACATCCAGGCGGTGAAGGCGCGCAAAAACAGGTGGACCTTTCGTGGTGATAAAATGCTCGACCCCATGCTTGGTTACCATAGCGGAAAAAGTGGGCACCGTGAGTGCTGGGAACTTGGACAGCAAACACTGGTACTTAGAGCATTACTTAGAGCATTACTACTTAGAGCATTACTTGGTACTTGGAGCTAGAACCTGTGCATGTGTTGGTGGCCCAACACCCCGAGCTGTGCAGGGCAAGGAGGAAGAAGATACAGCGTTCACTACACATCTTTTGGCAACATCAACCAGGAGACCATAAGCACACAGAAAATCAGCACCTAAGATGGGGACCGAACATGCAGCTATCACAAAGACCCACTGGTAATTGCGCCCATGTAAACATACAGTCACCGTCCTTTCGCCAGACTTCCTGATGTGGGATCCGTTGGTAGCCGTTAAAGATGGGCCTCAACTTTCTGCTAGCCTGTCCACACTGACTGGCAAAATGAGGCTCTTCTGGGACCCCGAGTCTACCAAAAAATGTCTCCCAGAATGTGTGTCCATGATGAAAAGCAGCTTCTCCCTGTTGCCAGCGGGCGTACCTGCTACTGACCACTGGCTGTCCTGTTTCCCGGCTTTCTTGAAGTGGCACGGTGGCAGACAATGTTGCGCTTCCTTGCCAAAACGGCGGTGATAAAAACACAGAGTCCCAGTCCTGTGTCTCCTGGCAGCCATCCTGGCCACCACCATCAGCTCCACAACCTTGCTGGGCTCCACCAGAGATCCCGGTCTCACTGCCTGTGTATGCAAGCACTTTGTGTAATGTGTAATTAACTAATCTTCACTATTTATTTATTATAACAATTATTTCCTCTCCTGACTCCATTTTCATGGAGTCAGTAACTATAATAAACAGTTATCAAACACCCGATGTTATTTTCATATGAGATGAGTGAAAAACCTATAAGCAGCATATACTTTCATGAGTAATCATTGTAATGCAGTTTCTTTTCAGTCTTCATTCTTTGAACATTTATACAGGAAAAATTCTCACCTTGTTTCTACTACCTGTGGCAACCATAAAAATGAGTCATCATTTACAAGTATTCAGTATTACAATTTCAATATCAAAAATAAAAACTTAAAAAACTTCCAATAAATGTATTGCCACAATTTTCAGTTGTTACACCATGCTTTAGTCATTTTAGGCATATTGTCAATGCCAACATTTTTCCTTGCAGAGACACTGGTAGGTCTGATTTAAACCTGACTGTCCTCATCACTTGAATTCTTGTCGCTCTCTTCCTGCTGAGCTAATATGAGATACTGGCATGCACCAGCAGCATGTACTGTTTTTTCAGTAAGGCTTCTACAACAGGGAATGCAGCAACATCTTACACACATAAGGATAGCAATTCCAATCATAAGGGATAATATTATTTTTTTTTTTAATCACTCCTGCCCACCTTCCAAAGAAGGATTGTAGCGAGGCAGTGAAGACATCGGGTTCATACTCAGTATCTTGGCCAAACTCAGTCCTAAGAATATTCTTTCCAACCCCTGTCCAAGGAAATAATGTGAGTGTGACGTTTTGGCCAATGCACCAGTGTTTAAATTCAACTGGTATAGCTGTTGCTCAGACTGCATCATGTGGTTTGTACTCCAGGTCCCTCTTTCAACGCCCGACTGTCTGACTTAATGCAGATATATCATGATAGCGTGGTCAGTCAGTCATACAGGGGCGCAGACACCTCCCAGTTTGAGGGCAGGTGTGAGTAGACCCTATACCCACAGAGCCACCATCCTCCATTTAGTTCAAAGGTGTTGTTCTGCCCTGGCGCCATTGACGCTGGGACTACGACTGCAGAGGATGGTTTGGAGGAACTGTTTGAAATGTTCCTAAGTCCTGAGCAGGAGAAATTTGTTTTATTTGTCCTACTAGATAGGAAGTCTGCATATCCCCACCAACAGAGTTGTGAATACCTGTTCTACATATCTTGGTGTGTGTTTGAATATAGTGTTATTGTTTCACAATTAGGATTAGGATGAATAGTAGACCATGCCTATGCTCTCTAAGGGGTCTTTTCCAAGTACATTTACTCCGACATAATATTGTCCAGTGTCAGACAACTTCAGAGATGTTTTAGTTATTCTAATAGGGTTACAAATTGTGCATTCCTTACGGCCATATGTGAAGCTCGTGTTCACAGCACATGCCCCATGGTAGGGTGACTGTATAATGTATATGTGTTTTCTTAATTTATGATAATGTTAAAGTATTAAGAGTCATTGGGTCCTGTGTGACTGAACACACCAGCCCAGTTACACGGAGGAGTGCACATGTACTTATGACTCTTTTCACACATCACAGATTAAGATTCATAGTGCATGGAGTGGTCACAATTATATATATCACAATAGTTAAACTGGACTACACAAGCTTTATCTTCAGTGCACGTTATGGTGGTTGATGTCCCTTTATCCTTTATGTTGATGTTTATTGATCTGCCAATTACCTTTTAAAATAGCTACTGAACTGCACAACAACCGTATCAGGAGGACTACGACAAGGACAAGCACGAGGAACACACATGTGAGCCATTCAAAAAACTGGAATCTACGTCAGTAATCTCTGGGGGTCTGTCATCGTTAGCCATTTTGAGTGTATTCTACCTGCTGCAGACTCTTAATTTCTTCACCAAGGTTTGAGACAATCAGGTCAGCTAAAATACCTGACTCCCTTTGTAGCCCCAGATTTCCTCCACAACAGCAACACACTCTATGGCTTTCCCCCTATAGCTTCTATGGTTTGTTTTGATAATATTTTACAGTGTGTAAGGTTTACCCAAGTGTCTCTGCCTTGTGCTTTTACAGCTGTTAGAATTGACAGTATTACTTTATATGGCCCCTGCCAGCGGGGCTTCTGACCAGGTCTTCTTTTTACAGTCTTTGTAAGTACTTGGTCTTCTGGTTTTATGGTGATGATTCCTGCTGTGTGTTCCTTCCTAGGAAGAATAGCATGAACAGAATCTTTCTGAGTCAGCATTTTTAACATGTAATCTGCTAAACCAAATCTCTTCATCTTCTGGGTTGAATGGTCTAAGAGGGAATACTAATTAAGGCTTTTCAGGTAAACTTTAAATGGAGATAAGGCTTCTTTTGTAGGCATTATTGTCATATAAAATAGTATCAAAGGTAAACAATAATTCCAGTTCTGTCCTGTTTTGCCATTGTTTTCTTAATCTTTCTATAATGGTCCAGTTACTGTATGTTGCTTCACAAATCCTGCAGACTGTGGGTGATATGCTGCATGGTGTTTCAAATCACTATTCAACACTTTCCCTAAATGTAAAATAATCTGTTACCATATCCACTATAACTAAACAACATCTCTTCCCTTCACATTTGGTTAGCTCAATGAAGTCCATGCAGATGTTCTGAAATGGGTATGTTGATGTTGGAAAACTATCCTTCTCTGGTCTTGACATTGCCCTGGGCATTATTTTGTGCACAAATTATACATTATTGGCAAAATTTTGTAGCAAAATTTTCAAACCCATAGAATTTTCAAACCCATAGGCTGTGATAACTAATAACCAATAACACCATCCCTCCCTTGGAAACATGACAAAGTCCATGTGTTCAAGTACCGGCATAGTGAAATAATTTTTCTGGGAGGATGGGTTTACCCTTTGGCCAGGTATAAATCTGGGAACCTTGATTAAACACAGCACCTTTATTTAATCACCTATAGACTCCAGCCTACAGGAATATGTTTTGTTTGCATAGTTCTTCATTAGGAGATGCCAGCAATATGTCATAGAGGAGCAATTGACTCCTATTAGAAGGTATAAAATGTGCAAGACTTGCTGACATTGCCTGAGAAAAAATTGTAGGAGACTCACAGTAATCCTGTGGTAGTCTGGTGAATATGTACTTTTTGTTTTCAGATGTGAATGCAAACCAGAATTGATGATCTGGGTGTACTGGTATGACTACCACTGTGAAAAATTGCATTTGGAGTTCTAGTTCATTCAACAATGTGTGTGATCCTGGTACACAATGAGCACAAAGAATTATATCTTTGTTAATTCCTGCAGGTCCTGCATCATCAGGATGTTTCCCTCAGGAATGGGGAGGCTGAGCATGACGCTGTGAAATCTGCTGCTTTTAGCTTTTTTATGACGTGTTTAACACCTTTTTGAGCTTCTAGACAGAGAGGATATTGTCTTTTGTAGTGTGATGTTATAGTGACATACCCTGCCCCCTTTTATTAGACCAACATCTGTTTTATCTTTTTACCATAATGAACTTAGAATTTGCTTCAAATTCGCTCATCCTCTTTTGTTAATGTTAAGATTGGTCATGTAGGAGATTTCTGGGTGTCATTGTGCACAGCCTTTTGTGCTGTGGTTACCCAGTTAAGTGACAATGCTTATGTTTCTAATTTAGGAGAATATTCTATCTTAAGGTCAGATGTTGGCTTCCCATGGATGGCTATATTCCTCAGCAGAGGTGACAAAATGTTCATTTTTCCAATCCATGTGCTTGGGTCTGACCAGTGACATGTGTGGAACCCCCCATTGTTTAAAATGCCTCTTATCCCCATCAGATAAGACAACGGATGCTTCCACACATCCTCTTGGTGACCAGTACAAGTTTTTTATGACCAGTCTGGAGGATGGATTTGCAAAAATGTTTGTTCATAATTTGGATCAGATCCATTCAACTGCCTATAGTACAGGGTACAATGATATTGATTTGGAGACTGCCAATCAGTAGGTAATGTGGATGTAAAATGCTGTGATATCACTGAACATAGTCCACCATGACCAGGTTGAGTGAGTATCAGTATTTCAGTTTGGAAGTCTCATAAACTATGTTTACTTCCTCAACATGTGGGTAGCCTCTGACAAAATGAACCACCCTTCAACAATGTTACCAGTAGTAGGATCCTTGACTTTCACAGATTTGACAGATATAGTTTGTCATTTGCAAATTTAACTGTTACTTTTGCTTCTGACTTTGAAAAGCCCTGAATGTCATTACTTGAAATTACTGATCTACATGCACCTGTGTCACACAAATTTAATCGGAGTACCTTGAACTTCCAACATTACTTATGGTAAACACTTTATTGTTAACATGACATCAAAGTCAGGTAAATGGAAGATGTCTGCTATGTCAATTTTCTGTATATGTATAGGAGTGAGTCCACTTATCTGTTTTAGTCTTAACCATGCAGTCCAGTTTTGTCGTAGTGGATGTGGCTCATGGGCTTCTCCCCCTCCCAGCGGCTGGTCTTGCCTTTGGGGACACTCTGTTTGCCAGTGATCCCATTGTCCACACTGATACACTCATTTCCACTGTGGGGGGTGTGTTCCCTCCTTGGCCACGGCCCCTCCTCCTACACTACTGCCCCCCCCTCCTCCTTCTCCTCCTAGGCTTCCTTGATAAAAGACAGATAAAAGACTCATGGGGATCCCCAGGCCCCCATGGGTCAGCAATCACATAAATAAGTGCAGGTTTTCCTTTAAAAATTTTTGTTTTCCTTTCATACCTAGATTTCTAATCCTGAGACACCTGTACACCAATCTGTTAATATCTTGAAATTTTATACAATGTCGAGCAAAATTTACAAGTAATCCAGACCAGCTGAGAGTTTTGTGTAAATAGTTTGCTGTTTAGTGTAGCTTAGGTTTCACTAAATAACTATATTTTATTTGTCTGAATCAAGTGAATCAAGTGAATCAAGAGTTTAATCCCTATAAACTAAATTTCATACTTTGATTCAGGTTATAATTAAAAATAATTAAAGATGATTTAAACATTATCATTTCATCGACGTCCAAATCATATCAGTGCGGTGATCTACGCTGTGTGTGCCTCGCCCTAATTATCTTTCACAGCTGCGGGCACACCTGTTCTCCCTCATCAAGCACTCTTTATAAGGAACACTGCCCAGTAGGCAGGACGGAGACATCTGCGCTTTCTCCCAGGAAGACCTCCTCCCTAGTGTCTTCCTTCATCTTGCTACGCTTGGAGAATTCATCTCTAATCGTCTGCTTCTCGTCATACGAGAGTTCCATCTCCCCAATGCTACGTAAGCCTGCTTTATGCTATTACCTGCACCTGCCTTCTTCCCCTTGTTCCCTGTGCACAGGTGGACCACCCTCCAGGCGGACCTACCTTTCCTCCTGGCGGCGGACCGGACTTCAGCTGTGTTCAGCGGCATTCTCCCCTCACAAATTGGTGAGCTGGAGCACACATTGCCTGCACCTGCACCTGCACTACGGCATCACAGTGTCCCCTTAAGACCCTCCCTCCCTCTGAGTCCCCTGGGGAGGATGAACCCACGTTTTCTGGCCAGTCCAAATTATCCCTGGTGGAATGTCAACACCACCATGACCTTGGGCTATGTTTATACTGTGGCAGTGCTGAGCATGAGGTTGCGTCTTGCCCTAATCGGGTAAAAGGGGGAGTCCGTTAGTTACAGTAGGGGGATGAACGGACGGTGATAATGTTAAGACCCTTACACGTCTCATGCTACCTATTCACTTTCAATATGCACACACTGAATTAGCCTCACACGCTCTCATTGACTCTGGTGCGGAGCAGAGCTTTATTTCGGAGGGTCTGGCAACCCGGCTGGGGCTTCCCTGCTACAACCTAGAGAGACCGCTCAAACTGATCGCCCTCTCCAAGATGCCCCTGGCCATCGAGTCCCTGAGCTTGGGCATCATCAGACCATCCTCCTCGGTGGTGGGGGTGGGATTCTTCTTCGTGGGTAAGAAGGACGGTTCTCTCAGGCCATGTATTAATTTTAGGGAACTTAATAACATTACTGTAAAGGACAAGTATACTCTTCCTCTTATCAACACGGTGTTTGACTCCCTCCAGGGGGCCAGGGTGTTCACTAAATTAGACCTGTGGAATGCTCTGCTGTTCGAGGGGAGGTAATTGACTGGTTGCACTCCTCGAAGATCACGTGCCACTCTGGGGTAGCGCGCACTGTGGCCCAACTACAAAGGTCCTTCTGGTGTCCCTCGCTGTGGAGGGACGTGGCAGAATTCATCCGGGCCTGTCCACAGTGTGTGACGGGCAAGTCATCCTCTTCCCCACCGGCAGGTCTGCTGCATCCTCTCCCCATCCCCAGCCACCCCTGGTCCCATATCGCATTGGACTTCATGACCGGTTTGCCCCCCTCAGCAGGCCACATGGTTATCCTCACCATGTGGACAGATTTTCTAAGGCGGCTCACTTTGTTCTTCTGCAGAAGCTGCCAGCGGCCAATGAGATGGCGGATCTTTTGGTGTTGCACGTGGTCCGGCTTCATGGCATCCCGATGGACATCGTATCAGATCGTGGACCCCAGTTCGTCTTTCAGGTTTGGCGGTCTTTCTGCAAGGCGATGGGGGTGACGGTGAGTCTGTCCTCTGGATATTACCCCCAAAGTAACGGCCAGAGCGAGCGCACTAATCAGGAGTCAGAGGCAGCCGTAAGGTGCATCACGGCCTCTAATTCAGCATCCTGGAGCACGTACTTACCGTGGGTTGAGTATGCACACAACACAGCTGTCTCTTCTGCGACTGGTCTCTCCCCTTTTGAGGTCTCTTTAGGCTACAACCCCCCACTGTTCCCGGAGGAGGAGGAGATCACCGTTCCCTCTGTCCAGGCCCATATCAGGCGTTGCCGGTGACTCTGGAGGTCCACCAAGGCGGCTCTGTGACACACAGCGGCCCGCAATATGGAAATCGCCAACTGCCACAGGACCCAGACTCCCTCCTACCGTGTGGGACAGCAGGTGTGGCTCTCCACGAGGAACATCAACCTGAAGGGTGAGACAAAGAAATTATCACAGTGTTTCATTGGTCCTTTCTCCATAACTCATATCATTAACCCCATTGTTGTGCTCCTGGCTCTGCCCCCCTCTATGTGGGCAGAGCCACACATAGAGGGCTCTGCCCACATAGTCCTACCTATCTGTCCTACCGTTCTGTCCTACCTTCCATGTCTCCCAGGTGAAGCCATGTGAGTCCAGCCCACTGTGTCCTTCACCCAAACCTCCACCCCCGCCTGTGATGATCGATGGTGGTCCAGTGCACCAGGTCAATCGCATCCTGGATGTCCGCCGCCAAGGGCGCGGTCTGCAATATCTGGTGGACTGGGAGGGGTATGGACCTGATGCGTGATCCTGGGTGCATCCCTCATTTGTGTTGGATCCTCAACTCATCTAGGAGTTCCATCAGATGCACCTGGACAGGTTGGAACAGCTGCCGGGAGGGGACCCGTGGGGGGGGGGGGGACTGTGGTGATCTGCACTGTGTGTGCCTTGCCCTAATTATCTTTCACAGCTGCGGGCACACCTGCTTTCACTCATCAAGCACTCTTTATAAGGAATGCTGTCCAGTAGGCAGCACGGAGATGTCTGCACTTTCTCCCAGGAAGACCTCCTCCCTAGTGTCTTCCTCCATCTCGTTATGCTTGGAGAATTCATCTCTAATCGTCTGCTTCTCATCGTATGGGAGTTCCATCTCCCCAACGCTACGTAAGCCTGCTTTATGCTATTACCTGTACCTGCCTTCTTCCCCTTGTTCCCTGTGCACACGTGGACCACCCTCCAGGCGGACCTACCTTTCCTCCTGGCGGCGGACCGGGCTTCAGCTGTGTTCAGTGGCATTCTCCCCTCGCGAATTGGTGAGCTGGAGCACACATCGCCTTCACCCAGACAGCACTGTAAAAATTCTGCACCTGCACTATGGCATCACAACAGGGCGCTGGACTGGTATTGGAAAATCATCTTTTCGGAGCTGGATTAATTCTTTGTTGTCGTAAGACTGCTAAACCTTTATTAATATCATTAACTGCCAGCCTGAAACTAATTCCCCTGTCTCTGTTGTCGTTCCAGGGTTGCCAGACCTGTCCTGTCATCACGCTCCTGCTCTCACTACACTACACTCTTACAACACCATTCGCACGCACACACCTACACTCTTATTCAATAAAAGATCATCGTTGTTGTTCGAGCCTGTGTCTGTTTCTGGGTGTTTCTGAAAACCATGTCAATCAGATGCAAAAAGATTCTAAATGTTGTTTTCCCAGTAACATAAGAACACACTGCTACATTATTCTGTAGGACAGTGCAGTGAGAAATGTCTTGCCCAGCATGACAGTAATATTTGGATGATTGCTAATTGATCAACTTACATAGGATCAGATGGATATAATTCTGATTTTTATTGCTTTGACATGACGTGTGCACCTTGCTTCTGGGTTAGGGTGCAGAGTTGGAAAAATAATGGGAAAAATAATCTTTATTTCCACACTATACTGTGAATTTTAGCTAGAGTAATTTTTATTGTTTTTTACACACATTCTAAACCCAAATTGTTGAAATGTGTCATAATGCTCTGCAAGGTGGGGGAGTCTCAGCTCAGTGCAATATGGATATGTACAGTTTTGAAAGCAGATCACGGTGCCCATCTGAAATCCAATTTCAGGTGTATTTTATGCCAGAGTTGTTTAAAATAATGTTGTTCCAAGACAGTAAAAATGGTTTTTACAACATAACATTACATTCAGGCTTATGCTGTGTTTTCATGTCGGTCGCTGCAGAAGAAAACCCTCCTGCCACAACTAATCTGATTTTTTCCTCTCAAACACAGGAGAATTCCAGGTTTGCTGGGTTTTTTTTCCCTCTTCTCTTTCTCTCTCTTAGACTTTTAGTGAATGAAACTGCTGGTTAGTTACTATGAAAATTGACTTTAATGGTAGTTTTAGGTGTCAGTTATGCAATCTTCAATTCTCGTGAACATGTGTTGACTACAGATGGTTCACAAATGCTGTTCATGCACAGTTGGAGAACTTATGACCAGTTTGTTGAATCTGGAGTGACTAGTTAGTTCTAACACAACTTCCTGGCAAAATGTGCATGATTTACACAGACTAACACTAAAATGTTGTTGAATGAGATCCAATATTTAAGACGCTATCAGACAAGTAAATGGAAAAACAACAATTTAATGTATTTTACTTATGTGTGGTCAGTTTGATCATCTTTGTCCTGTCACTGACGTCCCTTCTTTTTAAATTTTTTTTTTACTGTAGTCCCGGAGAGATGAGGGGGTCGTTAGACGATGGTGTGGAGGGGGTGGCCGCAGCCAATTCAAGTGGGTCTGAAGAAAAACACATATGGTCGCTGGGGTAGGGAGGCGGATCCAGCCCAGAACCATAGTCACCACCATCCTCTTGGATTAATGGAGAAACAGACAAACCATTATACAGGGTCTTTTTTTCTTTTTGTCATGCTTATTATTTTTTCATCTCACCGTTGCAGTGTCAGTCTCTCATTCTTTGGTTTTTTTCTTCCCTTTTGCCAACCACTTCTGTGTTTCGGTCTTTTCTCTTAAATCCTGCACAAAACTTTCACATTCATCAGCCTTCAATTTTCCTCTAAAACCAAACTTCTTCCTCCATTTCTGTCCACTCTCAGCACACAAACTTCACTTCACCGTACACGCACAACAATAACGATCTCCCAACATTTATTTTTCTTCAGTAGTGTTTGAATTACCCCTATTTTTATATATCCTCAACCTAGGATTTTTACAACAACACATACCCTTTTTTAATTGGGAATAAATCTACTTATTCTCTTCTCTG
This sequence comes from Pholidichthys leucotaenia, assembly GCA_020510985.1. Taxonomy (NCBI): domain Eukaryota; kingdom Metazoa; phylum Chordata; class Actinopteri; order Cichliformes; family Pholidichthyidae; genus Pholidichthys; species Pholidichthys leucotaenia. The sequence goes on from CM035843.1 coordinate 264,462,741, forward strand.
CCCAGATTAAAGTTGAACCTCTTCACTCTCCAGCTGATTGGGGGTAGCCTGTCTGTTGCCTCACTGCATCAAACCCGCTATTGAACCGGTGTGGGAGGACTTTGTTCGCTGTGTGCACGGTCTTTCAGAGCAGCAGCTCCCTTTCAGCCAGACAGATACTAAGGTCCCCAAAATTGTTGGAAAAAATTTCCTTTAAAGTTAACTTGGAAGCTCGATTTGGAGGTAAATTTATGAAAGGGTGCAATTCTTATAGTTGACCACAAGATGGAGGCAATTCCTTCTGCACTCAAGGAGGAGGAGACACAGTGATGTCACTTGAGGGCGGTCTAGTGGCACAGCTCCAAGATGGCTCCCAGGATTGACTCACCCTGGCGATTTTCAAGATGTACACTGCTTAATCTGCACATGCGCAGTTCTCATGCAATGGAATGCCATGTGGCCATTTCAGTCACGCACAAATGTGAATGCACAACGTGGCCACGAAGCCTATTGACCACAAACCACACCTTGTTTTTTTTTTTTTCAAGACACTGGAGAGTTGTCTCCTTAAATTCAATATTATTCATGCAAGAATAATCTTACAACTTTAACTCTGTGTACAATTCAGCACCGTTACTCCTCTCAGTAACTTTTACCATGCTTTAAACACAATCTCTCTCAGTTCAACTCAGGCGAGCGGGTGAATTCCCCCCCCCCCCCCATAGAAAAAAAAACACACACAAACTTGCCTTAGTCTCCTGCATGGTGCAAAGTGTGCTGTTTTAGTTAAATTGCCTATATCCCACATACAACATCAACATGCACAATATTTACAGAAAGTCATTGTGAATATATCCCTGCCGCTTCATGACCAGCTTAACTCCATATAGAGGCTATTTTCTCTGACCACGCATCCAGAATCAGAACAAGTGATAGCTTATTATGGAGATTAATCCAACTAATTTTAATAAACTGGCAGTTACAATTACTGTAATCTCTTATTCCATTAACTTATAAAAGCCTTGTTTTATATCAAGACTCCCTATGTATCTTTTGGTAACATATAAAAAAGTCTCAATACTTTCCATGTATCATTAGTAACATATGAAAGTCCTATTTACATACAGACTTCCTATGTATCTATAACATGAAAGTTTTATTTTATATTAAAACTCCTTATGTATCTTTAAAAAGCAGCTCATTAATCTGTCCCTAACATGTGAATGCATGAATGCTTTCGACTCCTTCGTGTTTTTACAATCATAGAAAATAGCCACAAAATATAACATTAGCTTTACTTTAAGTTTTCCAATAGAATTTAAAAACAGGACCAAAGACTTACTTTGACTGAATGTCACAGACAATCCTACAAAGATTTTTAGAAGAGGTTCTCACCTCCTGATGAGTAGGGGCCCTGGATTGTCCACGACATGCATACAAATGCTTTGTCTCCCGATATCCATCATCAAAGTAGTTAGCTAACTGCCCGCATCCTCCACCATTCTTGTAAAAATTAATTTTTGGAAAGTTAGCAGAATCTTTTCAGTCAACCAACCAATAATCACAGAAGAAATACTATTTCTCAGCTTAAATTTTATTGAACCACGCAGGGAATCAGTGTACATGGCCCCGGGTCTTCCCAGCTCCCTCTCCTGGAAAGGACCCAGAGCAAAGAACAACACAGCTATAAAAAAGGCTTCCAGTTAGTGGGTGTTTCCCAGTAACTTTCCAACAATACACTGGCCATTGTCCAAACTAGGTCCTTTCAGTGTCCAAATGGCTTCAGATGTCATCTCAGCTCTTTTATGACTTCCACCAAAAACATGTAGGTTTAGGGCGCTCGCGCACGCAGCGACCAGCAGCCGGTGGCTTGTCACCAGACTGCAAACCAAGTCTACCTACGGGTACAAATAAGTAACAAAAAAAAAAAAAAAAATTCCTGTCCAGATGTCTCCTCTTTTCCCATGCCCATATGTGGAAACAGGAACAGAGACTTTCCTGTGAAGCTTATATGTGTGTGTGTATGTGTGTAGGCAAATGATGTGTATGTGTGAATGGTGTATGTGTGGGTCTAAAAGATATGTGTATGCAAGCACTTTGTGTAATATGTAATTAACTAATCTTCACTGTCTTCACTATTTATTTATTATAACAGGCATTCCAGTCCACCTGCATTTCCAGTTCTGCTTCCATTATATTTTTCCATTCCCTGGTGCTTTCTCATCAATAAATCAATTTTATTACTTTCACTTATCATTGTATATCCTGGAAATAGTGTGAGGGTAGATCGTTTTTATCTTTATAAAGTTCGTATTTTACATTTTTATTGTTTTTGTAACCATACTGGGTCATTTAAGTTTCCCAGTTAGCTTAGCAGCTAGCAGCTATCATGTTTGTTTATGTCTCTGCCATTCTAAATACCACTGCATGGGCTGTAATAGGCCTGTGTAATGGATGTGTATTGTGCAAAATCCTTACACGAGCTCATTCACGTTCATTTGAGTCCATGCAATGTTACTAGGAGTGAGTCAAAGTTTATTACGGGAATAAATAACACACTAGCAACTGGAAGCTAACTAGGCTATCAATAACCAGTAATGATAACATCAATAACCGAGGGATTCTGCATACACAAAGCAATATTAAAAGAAGTCAGGTAACAACTGGGGGTTGAACATGTTTTGGTGAGTTTTACAGGTCTATTACAGCCCATGCAGTGGTATTTGGGATGGCACAGACATAAACAAGCACGATAGCTGCTAGCCACTAAGTTAACTGGGAAACTATTAAATGGTTTGGGGGGGGGGGGGTTGAAAAGATTTTGACATGAACCTGTAAATACAATTAGGGTTTTTTTGTAGAAAAGAGGGCATAAGATACCATTTTAGACAATGTAGAATTGTTTTTATAGGGGATTTATAGCTACCAGAGTGCATCTTTAAGACTGATTATTGGCTGATACTGAATCACAATCCAATACTTACATTTTCCTATAACACATTCTTGCAAACTACACATCATTAGGTACATTACCGCTATTAAAAAAAAAAAAAATCAATGTCATCAATTTTCTTGGCACCTCAAGTGTATTTCACACAGCAGACAGCAATGCCCTCCATGCTGCAACTACAGTGAGGCTGACATACAGTAAAACCCTGATACCGGTCGGTCAGTTCACAAAAGCTATGATTGGGTCCCCAATCCAATACTTAAGATCAGATCAGGACATCCCCATATGGTGTATTGGTTTATGTATTGGTTTACTGTGGTAAAATCTAATTGAAGCTATCAGTTCATCTTTTGCTTCTTTTGTACTTTGTACTCATACATAAAAGCCTGTTAGCGCTGAATGCATACCCACTTGATGTTTGACCTGCTCTGGCGGTTGCTCTGCACAGGTGTGGAGAGTCCTTCACATGCCATCCGGGCTGATGCAGACCCTCTGGCCCGCTCCGCCACCAGCATCATCATCACTCTGGCTGACAAGTACACTTATGACTACCCTGTCAGAATCCTCATCTACCCAAGTGGTAAGTCTTGGATATTAACAAAAAAGTCACTCATAGCACCGTTCTCCAGTTATTCTTTCCTTCACTCTCAAATAAAACATTAAATTGTGGATTGCAAACTTGCGACACTCAATCTTTTCATTTTTAAAGCTTTTCTGGCTTATTACCAGACCAGTAGAGAAGGTGATTCACTGTCTCACTGTTTGAGTGTTTCTTTAGGAGGAAAAAAAGTCTTCTGTTATTAATGTGTGACACGCTGGAAATACTGTTGTGTGGGTGAGGATTGTCGTTTCTTTTTGTCTGTTTCTTTTTGCCTCTCTTCCTTTACCACTGTCTTGACCTACAGTGTGTGTGTGGACCCGTTGTCTCCCAGAGGCAGGAATGAGCCCCGGACTCAATGATCCAGTAGCCCTCTTATGAAGGCTTTGTTCACAAACAGACCTGCGGCTGGTGCTGGGCAATTTAATTCAACTCAGACAGCTGCTGCAGTTTCAATAACAACATGGATGCTCATCTCAGGCAGAGAGAAGGAATCAAAAAAATGGAGCAGCATTACAGGCGCGCATGAAAAACACTGTACCAGAATAACACTGAAACGGAGAAAAATCCAACCTTTATTTAAAATTGATTTATTCTATGAAAAACTAGAAAAGCACTCGGAGAGCGCAGACCTCTGGCAAGCAGCTCATTTCCCCCAAATGACATTGTGAGAAATGCGGCAGTTTTCTAAATGCAACATTTCTGCATTTGATATTGATGAAAAATACTAATTCAAGTTTCTTTCTATAAAATTTATTGAAATAACAAATAAATAGTATTAGGTAGGGCAGTGTGGTGGTGGAGTGGTTAGCACTGCGGCAGCACAGCAACTCACCCTTGGCCGGGGGATCCTGGGTTCGATCCCAGCCCCTGACCAACAGTGATATGTGTGGAGCTTGCATGTTCTCCCCGTGTCTGCGTGGGTTTACTCTGGGATTTCTCCAGTTTCCTCCCACATGCCAAAAACATGCAAGTTAGGTTAATTGGCGTCAAACTGGGGATTCTAAATTGTCCTTAGGTATGACTGTGAGAGTGAATGGTTGTCTGTCTCTCTGTGTTGGCCCTACGATGGACTGACGATGGACTGACTGTCCAGGGTGTACCCTGCCTCTCGCCCATAGATGCTGGGATAGGCTCCAGCCCCCCCACGACCCCAAAAGGATTAAGCAGAAGAAGATGGATGGATGGATGGATTAATGGATAGTATTAGGTACTGTAACTTAGCTACAGAAATTCTGGTGTACCAGCAAAAGTAAAATTTAACAAAGTTGATAATGATTTTTCCTAAAAATTCCTGGATCCAGGTGGGGATCTGGATCACCACAAAAATGTAGTCATCTGTTCCCCATGCATTACACCCCTTTCCTGAAAATGTCATCAAAATCTATTCATAAATTCTGGAGTAATGTTGCTAAGAGACAGACAAACAAAGCAATGCCACTGTTATGACAAAAAGTGATCAGCTGCCAAAAATTGATCACCAGGTGCCATATTGTAGTTATGGGGTTATATTAAAAAGCATCATGGTGCCCCCCGAGGCAGATGTGTTTGCTCGCTCCATTCTTGAATGCCGGCTTTTTCTTCTTTTTTGCATGTTTGTTGCTCTTTCTGCAGTGCATAAATGTCACGCACTGCTAACATACAACCAACAGGCATTGCTGGACATTGCCAAGACAAGCAGTTATACGGAATTTACTGGCTTTATACCACGCAAACTACAATGCATTGTCCACTCCCACAGCAATCACCCCCCCCCCCCCACCACAGAAAGGCCCCAAAGTACTGAGCCCGCATGAGCATGCTGATCCCAAGAAAGCGCTTCGGAAATGGTGTTACAAGCGGGGGGGGGGGGGGGGGGGGGGCTCCATGCTAGGCTAAGAGCTCACACTAGCTGCCCACTGCTACCTGCTAGCCAACGTACAGTTAGGCCCAAAAATATTTGGACAGTGACACAAGTTTTGTTATTTTAGCTGTTTACGAAAACATATTCAGGATACAATTATATAATCAATATGGGCTTAAAGTGCAGACTCTCAGCTGTAATTTGAGAGTATTCACATCCAAATTGGAGCAAGGGTTTAGGAATTACAGCTCTTTAATACGTAGCCGCCTCTTTTTCAAGGGACCAAAAGTAATTGGACAATTGACTCAGAAGGCTGCAAAAAAAAAAAAATAACAAGGCTGCATGGGCTCTTCCCTCGTCAACCTGTCATCAATTAAGCAGTTAAAAGGTCTGGAGTTGATTCCAGGTGTGACGTTTGCATTTGGAAGCTGTTGCTATGAACACACAACATGCGGTCAAAGGAGCTCTCAGTGGAGGTGAAACAGACCATTCTGAGGCTGAAAAAAAAGAAGAAATCCATCAGAGAGATAGCAGAAATGTTAGGAGTGGCCAAATCAACAGTTTGGTACATTCTGAGAAAAAAAGAGTGCACTGGTGAGCTTGGGAACTCAAAAAGGCCTGGACGTCCACGGAAGACAACAGTGGTGGATGATCACAGAATCCTTTCCATGGTGAAGAACAACCCTTCACAACATCCACTCAAGTGAAGAACACTCTCCAGGAAGTAGGTGTATCAGTATCTAAGTCTACCATAAAGAGAAGACTTCATGAGAGTAAATACAAAGGATTCACCACAAGGTGCAAACCATGAATCAGCCTCAAAAATAGAAAGGCCACAATTGACTTTGCCAAAAAACACCTGAAGAAGTCAGCCCAGTTCTGGAACAGCATTCTTTGGACAGATGAGACTAAGATCAACCTGTACCAGAATGATGGGAAGAAGAAAGTTTGGAAAAGAATTGGAACAGCTCATGATCCAAAGCACTACATCTTCTGTAAAACATGGTGGAGGCAGTGTGATGGCATGGCCATGCATGGTTTCCAATGGCACTGAGTCACTTGTGTTTATTGATGATGTGACAAAAGACAGAAGCAGCCGGATAAATTCTGAAGTGTATAGGGATATACTTTCTGCTCAGATTCAGCCAAATGCAGCAAAGTTGATTGGACGACGCTTCACCAGTGATCCAGAACATACTGCAAAAGCAACCCAAGAGTTTTTTAGAGCAACGAAGTGGAATATTCTGCAATGGCCGAGTCAATCACCAGATCTCAACCCAATCGAGCATGCATTTCACTTGCTCAAGACAAAACTTAAGGCAGAAAGACCCACAAACAAGCAACAACTGAAGACAGCTGCAGTAAAGGCCTGGCAAAGCATCACAAAGGAGGAAACCCAGCGTTTGGTGATGTCCATGGGTTCCAGACTTCAGGCAGTCATTGCCTTGCAAAGGATTCTCAACAAAATATTGAAAAGTAACATTTTACTTAGGGTTATGTTTATTTGTCCAATTACTTTTGAGCCCCTGAAATGAGGAGCATTTGTATAAAAATAGCTACAATTCCTACATGTTTAATCATATATTTTTGTTCAACCCCTTGAATTAAACCTTAAAGTCTGCACTTCAATTCCACTGTAGTTGTTTCATTTCAAATCCAATGTGGTGGCATGCAGAGCCCAAATCATGAAGATTGTGTCACTGTCCAAATATTTCTGGGCCTATCTGTATGGTCTCTGGAAAACTAACTGGATGAGCTAAGAGTAAGGATTGAAGATTAGCAGGAGAAAAGAGAGTGCTGCGCTCTAATTTTCTGTGAGAACTGGCTCTCAGACAAAGTCCCTGAGTGTGCCGTTCAGCTACAGACCCACTCCGTACATCGGGCAGACCAGACATCAGCTGCGGGTAAGACGGGGGGCGTGTGTATGTTTATAAACAAGTCGTGGTGTGGAGATGTACAGACTGTTTACAAGCACTGTTCGTCTGATGTGGAGTTTTTACTGCTGAAATGCCGTCCCTATTATCTACTGAGGGACTTCACTCCTGTGTTTTTGGCTGCTGTTTACATTCCCCAGTGAGGCAACTACACAGCAGCGCTCCGCAAACCCTGCAAACAATGACGTCATCAGCGCATTAGAGACATGCTCGACATGCTCCCAATGCTGTTTTTGTTGTTGCTGGTGACTTTAACCAGAGCAATTTACAGACTGTCCTTCCCAAATATTACCAGCATGTGGACATTCCCACTCATGATAAGAACACACTGGACCATGGACCATGTCTACACCAACATACGTGGTGCATACGGCACCCTGTCCCACTTCGGACAATCAGATCACATCTCCCTGTTTATGTACCCGGCCTACAGACAAAGACTGAAACAAACAAACACTGTTATTAAACAAGTTAAACGCTGGACTCCAGAGGTTGAGAGCACCCTGCAAGACTGTTTTGCCCGGACAGACTGGGATGTGTTTAAAGCTGCGGCCATCCGGGAGGACTCTTCTGTAAACATACAGGACTATGCAGAGTATGTGACTGGGTACATTAGTACTTGTGCTGACACCATCGTACCCACCATACAAGTCAGAAAGTTCCCCAACCAGAAACCCTGGATAAACAGTCAGGTACATCAGATGCTGTGTGCTCGCTCTCTTGCATTTAAATCAGGCAGTGAGGCCGAGTACAAAACTGCAAAGTATGAACTAAGGAAGACTGTAACAACAGCCAAGAGGCAGTACAGGGAAAAGCTGGACAGCCTCTACACTCCTGACCCTGGGCACATGTGGCAAGGCCTGCAGTACATCACAGATTACAAGAGAGCCAACAGCAACACCACTAGCTCCACAGACGGCCTGCTGGATGATCTCAACATCTTTCACACCCGCTTTGAGACCTCCAGCTACAGTGTAGAGAGGAGACACACACACACACACACACACACACACACACACACACACGCACCCTCCTCCTCCACAATAAGTATCATCAGGCCAGGTCAACAAAGCACTGAGGAATATCAACCTCTGTAAGGCAGCAGGACCAGACAACATCCCTGGGCGGGCTCTCAGAGCATGTGCTTCCGAGCTGACTGATGTTCTCACATCCATCTTTAACCTCTCTCTCAACCAGAACATAGTCCCCTCCTGCTTCAAAACCACAATCATCGTCCCCCTCCCCAAAAAGAGCCCGCCGACCTGCCTGAATAATTACAGGCCGGTAGCACTCACTCCAATCATCATGAAGTGCTTCGAGAGAGTGGTGCTGGCCCTCATTCAGGACAGCATACCGGATACTCTGAACCCCCTGCAGTACGCCCCCTGCAGTACGCCTACTGGCCCAACAGGTCCACCTCGGATACCATTGCTGCTGCACTCCATTATTCTCTCTCCCACCTGGAAGAGTGATCAGTGATCTGTTAATGTACTTGGCAATAAATCTTTTCTGATTCTCTGATTCTGATTCTGATTCTGAAGATAAAGACTCCTACATCAGGATATTCTTTGTCGACTACAGCTCCGCCTTCAACACAGTCATCCCCCACAAACTTACCTACAAACTGTCTTTATTTGGCCTGCACCCCACCCTCTGTGACTGGCTACTGGACTTTCTGACTGGCAGGCCTCAGTCTGTCAGGATGGGTAATAGAACCTCAGCCAGCATCATCACGAACACAGGTGTCCCACAGGGTTGTGTTCTCAGCCCCATCCTCTACAGCCTCTTCAACCATGACTGTGTCGCCTCCCATAAGGACAATGTCATCTTAAAGTTTGCGGATGACACAGCAGTGATAGGACGCATCACTGGTGTTGATGAAGCATCCTACAGGAGGGAGGTGGCCAGCCTGGTGTCATGGTGTGAGGACAGCAACCTCACCCTCAACACGGACAAGACAAAGGAGATGATAGTGGATATGAGGAAGGGCAGGAGAACTCATCGGCTGCTGTTCATCTGGGAGCTTGAGGTCGAGAGGGTGAGCTGCTTTAACCCTTTAAATGCCCAGATTAAATGGAAGGGTCACGTGCCCCCATGTCACAGCACAGCAACTGCACGTGTCAACTTATTGACGTCCCCCGACTATACTGAGAATTTGTACTAATCTCTATTGATCTGACAGTTTAGAAGGTGGCAGACACGCGCCGAAGGAATCATGGCTGACATGGAATATAGCAAAGAAGGAGAAATCATCATTATTCTTCTTCCTTTTTCCGCTTTGAGCTCACACACCAATGTGTATGCCTTCACGATCGGTCGTTGCGGCAGCATCATCGCGACGGAAACTGCATGAAACGGGAAAAATAGCAGCGTAATACAAACGAAATTCACATGGGATAATCATAAGAGTTTGTAGATGTGGTACACGGGTGTAAATTACTAAGTAAATGTGTTACATTGAGGTCGATGTAACAAAAAACTGAGCTCCTTGTACCAAGATGGTGGTGCCCACGGGTGGCATGGATTCCTACAGGCAAAATGCACCAAACAGAAAAAATAGCCACGTAATACAAACGAAATTCACGTGGGGTAATCGTAAGAGTTTGTAGATGTGGTACATGGTGTAAATGGCTGAGCAAACACAGAAACATGGACATGGACGATGGACGAAAATGGACCGGTCACGTGGGCATGCGAGCCCCCCTCCCGGTAACAGGTAAGAGAGAAATATGTTTTTTTGACATTTTATTGATTTTCTGGTTTATATACTTTGAAGATTAGATAAAAACATACCCCTGTAGACAAATCGGCGTAAAAAAAAAGTGGACCATTCTTTATGTAAATGTGTCCAAAGTCCACTTTTGACTGTTATGTAATTTATATAGCTCCCGTGACAATATGCAAATTAGATGCATAAATTTATTCCTATCTGAAACTTTGGATCATATTCTACTTTTTTCTAATAGACAGTAAGCCATTATCTCTTGTAACTTTTAAGTTATAGCCTTGGAAATCTGAACTATTTTATTGACAAAATTTTTTACCACTCTTGACTACTTGGGGGGGGGGGGGGTGAGTGCCCTTGCATTTCCCCAGGCGCCACATGGCACCTAGGGCAGTTAAAGAGTTAAATACCTGGGCATCCACATCAGCGAGGACCTTGCGTGGGCACTTAACACCACAGTGCTGGTTAAGAGAGCTCAACAGCGGCTGTACTTTCTGAGGAGGCTGAGGGAGTTTGGCATGTCCCCCAAGATCCTCAACAACTTCTACAGCTGCATCATCAAGAGCATCTTGACCAATTGCATCACTGCATGGTACGGCAGCACTACTGCCTTGGAGCGCAAATGCCTGCAGAGAGTGGTGAAGACAGTGGAGAAGATCATCAGAACTCCCCTCTCTGCAGAGCATCTATCACAGCAGAGTCCAAAGGAGAGCTGCCTTTATCCTCCAGGACCCCACCCACCCCCAGCAGAGAATGTTCACACTTCTACCCTCAGGCCGGAGGTACAGAAGTGTGAAATGCAGGACATCCAGACTAAAAAAAACCTGCTTCTTTCTCACTGCCACCAGACTCCTGAATAAATAACAAAACTCTGAACACAGTTTGCAAATAGGAATTTACACACTGGATGCTAAATTAGCACATTGCTCATTTGCACATTGTACATAGTCTCACCCCGTCTCATGTCCATATCATCTGTGCTGCTAAATTATCATTGTACAGTCTACTGGGTATTATCAGGGCACCCGGCTTTACACAGAGAAATTCTCACACTGGGTGCTAATTTGTACATTGCTCATTTGCACATTGTACATAGTCTCATGCCATCTCAGGTTCATATCCTCTCTGATATTAAATTACCATTGTACAGTCTATTGGGTGTTATCAGAGGCGAGTCATACTCATTCAGTGAATTTTTACTTAGGGTCATGTTACAGTCATGCAGTGAATTTTCAATTTTTCATTCTTCTTATTTCCTCTAGTTTTAACTGCTTTAACTGTCCTAATTGCTTTTAATGTGTATTTATTAGTATTAGTATTTAGTATTAAGGTGTGTTAATTACCTTTATTAGTATTGATGTGTATTTATTACCTTGGCATTCGTTCAGAGAGCAGAATAAGAATTTCGTTGCTCAGGAAATGTTGCATTTCTTAACTGTGCACATGATAATAAAGCCTTTGAATCTGAATTTGGATATTAGCTGTAAAATATATATTTCAACAGGCAAACAGTACTGAGTTAGGTATAATAAGATATATTTATCACTTATGATGCATTTTGAACCAGAAACAAACTTGATGTAAGATTAAAAGCAATTAAAATAATGCAGTCACAAGGTTACATGGAAAAATATATTGATTTACTGGATGAGATGAGATGAGATGAGATGAGATTCAACTTTATTGTCATTACACATGTATGAATACAAGGTAACGAAACGTGACTTGGCATTTGGGCACGCTCTGCAGAGCGCATCCAAGGCCGGGGCAGCCGCTAGGCGCCAGTCATGTATGGATATATACACATGTACTGTAGATACTGTAAAAATACATATTCTACTGTATGTGTCAACAGTGGACAATTATAGTGTAGCTTCTATACAACAATGAGGTTTTTGTACATAAATATTCAGATCAGTTGCGATCTCATTAATGCTATATTGTCATGAATTGCCCTTCAGGGCAGAAAGGTGAGACCCATGCGCTGAACTGTGAGTTTGGGTAATTTATTGAAAAAACAACAAAAATAAAGTCCACACAGTGTTCTAAAGGAAAATACAAACAAATGAGTAACTTACTGAAACAGCACACCAGAGCAGGGACAGGACTGTGGTGGAAATGCAGGGAAGCTTGCTCAAGACAGCGGCGTTAACCACTTGCACTCCGGGCAATTTTCCTAAAAATGCCAAAAAATAACGTGCCCAAAGTAAACCGAAAGCTGTTATTCAACCCTTTGCAGCATCTTCATGGGGTTGGTCTCATTTAAAAGAAAACACTTTGAATTTTTTTAATCTCTCTACGTGCTCCGGCCACTGAGTTACAGTCATCTAAACATACTGAACTTGAAGAAAAAAAAATTGGACACAGTGTTTTTTTGGATACAAATGCTTGTAAATAACACACAGCTGTCCGATCCGGCTGGAAAATGCAACAGAAATGTAGAACCAAGTGTTATCCAGCTGAGATCCAAATTTGGTAACAATACCACAAAAAATGAATATTTTACACAGCTTTGTTCTCAGGCTGTTCCCAGGCGTTTTGGAACTGTGCCAAATTGTGCCAAATGGCACAGTTTGGAAAAACGTCTGTAACTTTTGAATAATTCAATGTAGAATCTTCATTTTAGGCTCTAATGAAAGGTCACACTCAGGGCTGTGTCTGTGTGTGTGTGTGGGCGGGGGGTCGTTCCCCCCCCCCCCGCTACCAAGAACCGACTTCGGCCCTCGCTACAGACGGATTACACTCCTTGCATGTTTTCACAGCGGCTCCCCCCCCCCTCGCTACTGTGTGTGTGTGTGTGTGGGGGGGAACCCACACACACACCGTGTGTGTGTGTGGGGGGGAACCGTGAACGGACCGTGAACGCCCCCCCCCCCTCGCTACAGAAGAGGGCCATTGCTACATGATGGAATAGACTGATATGCTTCCCCCCGCGGACCGGGGGGCGTTCGGACCGTGAACGCCCCCCCCGCTCCTCTTCTGCAGCGGGGGGGGGGGGGCGTTCACGGTCCGAACACGGCAAATGAACCGTTTATTGCGGCGCACGCACTTCGTACTTTGTGCGCAGTACAGTTGTAATTTACCTATCGGTCAAAAGTCATTTTTGGATTACAGTTTTCAGGGATAAATAATAATTTAGCTTATAACACCTTACCTCTTCAAAGCAGCAGAGTCGTGGCGAACATCTCTTCCCACGCGTCAGATGAACGCGACGCTGCTCCGCTCGTGGATCCCGATCAACATAATTCCATTATTGCCGTTTTGGCGAATGATTTACGACTTTTGTCGTCGGCCTCCGTCTATTCTGCTGGAATGAGTGCAGGTCCCACTTGTGGGTGTTCTCCATGCTGCTGGGTCTGTATTAGATTCGTCCAGCGTCCTTTGTTTTCATCTGTGGCAACAGTAAATCTCTCTTCACCCTGCCTGAATTTCTGTGCTTCAATTGGCTCCTGCGTTCACAGTAGGCGGGTCCTCCTTCCTAGATTTTCATTCATTGGCTCCTCAAGGTTTCAGAAACCCAATTCAAGGCTCTTATTAGTCGAATGAGAGGTCAATCAGATGAACTAATCTGTTCGCGGCTGTCTCTGCAGTTTTTTTTTGAGTGGCGCTTGGACGCTACTACATCACCATCACCACCATCATGCGTCCAAGCGCGCACGAGGGCGCTCTCGTGCGCCCTCGTGCGCCCTCGTGCGTCATAGGACGCAGAGACTTGCCCGCCCGCGGAACAACGGAGCGCAAGTGGTTAAGAAATGAAAATAATTGCCCTTAAATAGGGTCAGAAACAATTTACAAAAGTAGTGACAGGTGTTGGTCACATGAGTGGGCAGAAGGAACCAATGATACATAATAGGACCAGCTGGGGGCAATGAGAGGAGAGCGGCTGAAGCTGACACCTGACGGGGTGATGCCCACATGAAGTGCAAAACCTGGAAACACCCTTGACAGCTGTCAACCCAACAGTAAAGAACTAAAGAATAAAATATCAACAAATGCTGACTGAAATATAAATGTAAATTAATACAAAATAAGAATGTAACAAAACTAAAACATAAACAGGAAAAACAGCAAACAGTACAAGAATTACAGAAACCCCAAAAGCACAAAATACAACAAATATGTAAATATAAGGACAAAGGAATGAGACCGAGCCTGGCGGAAACCTCCAGAGCTCAGCTCATGACAGAGCCCCCCTCTCAAGGGGTGGATACCAGACACCCCAGGGTAACATCAAAAAGAAAAAGAAAGACCCCCCCCCCCAATAGGAACACAACAATAACCCACCCCTGGAGGGTGGTGGGGGGAACAGGCTAGGAGGAAACGAAACAAAACCCCGCTCAGGACTCAAACCAGGGAAAACCCTCAACTTCCTTAAGCCCCCTTAACTGAGGAGCTGGACAGTTAAGGCGGGCGACCAGTCCCAGGCCTGCCAGATGGCATGATGGAACGAGTTGGGTGGCCTCCCAGAGAATGTGGGCCACCCAACTCTGCAGCACAGTCTGCCAGAGTTTTTCAACCACCCAAAGAGAAGAGGTGGTCCATGAGGTGGTTGCCCAACGGGAAGGGCAAATAGTGGGCACAATGGAGGAGTCGGGGGAACCAAGACAATGTCAGGTGGAGGAGAGGGAACCACGATGGCCTCGGGCAGAGGAGAGGAAACCACGATGGCCTCAGGCAAAGGAGGGGGAACCACGACGGCGTCTGACAGAGGAGGGGGAACCACGACGGTGTCTGGCAGAGGAGGGGGGACCACGACAGTGTCAGGCAGGCTTGTAGCACCCTCAGTGGTCCTGGACTGGGACATTGCAGCACCCGCAGTGGCTCCAGGCTGGAGCGGAGCAGCACCTGCGGTGGCTTCGGGCTGGAGCGGTACTGCACCCATGGTGGCTCTGGGCTGGGGCGGAGCTGCACCCGTGGTGGGGCCGGACTGGGTCATAGCTGCACTCGCAGTGGGCCCAGACTGGGCCATAGCTGCACCCATGGTGGCACCTGGGCTGGATCATAATGCCCACGGCGGGCCCACACTAGAGCACAGCAACCAAGTTGGTTTTAGGCTGGGGTGCTGCACTCACGACGGTCCCCGACTAGGACACAGCACCCACGGAGACCCGGACTGAGGAGGAGCTGCACCTACGGAGGTCCCGGGCTGGGACGGAGCACCCGCAACGACCTCAGCCAATGGGGAAACAGTACCGTCGGAGGTCCCGGGCTGGGACGGAGCACCCACGACAACCTCAGCTGGAGGGGGAGTAGCACCCACAGCGGTCCCGGGCTGGGATGGAGCACCTGCAACGACCTCAGCGGGAGGAGCTGGACTTATGGAGATCTCGGGCAGCGAATTGGAACCCACGGAGTCTTCTGGCTTAGCTGGACAATCCTCGGTGACCCTGGGGGAAAGCTCAGGCAAAAGAGACAGAGAAGCAGGGTCAGGGTCACCGGCAGCAGTGGAGCCCAGCGAAGTGAGCTCAGGTGCAGCTGCCGGCTGCACTTGGCTCTCCCCACCAAGAGCCCAACAAGATCTCACCAAAACTGAGACAATGAAAACAAAGGAGAACACTTGCCTGAGCTCGAGTCCCACCGCCATCCAGGACTCCATCGATCCAGGTGACGATGTTTTGGGTCTGGTCCTATGGAGGTCCAGCTTGAACTCTGCTGTAGCGGCCCCAGCAGCAGGCATGATGGTCGATGGAATCCCAGGACCCCACAGGGATGTGACCCACGCAGGTAGCTCACCCTGTGTGGTGACAGGAGGTTGATTTCCCGCCGGCGCTGGATCCCACTTAGCTGAGGCCCGGGGACACTTCATCGTCAGCACAGACGTCAGCTTGGTACCAGCGCTCTCTCTACATCCAGACGGTGGCTGCTGGGCTGGGACTAGGTCCTCCACAACTGCAGGCTCCTCCATCGTCTGGCGGCTCATCCCTGTAGTCGGCGGACACTTGGGGAGGATAGGAGGAGACACGGAGAGGGCAGGTGAGAAATTAATAGCTGCAGCAGTCGGTGAGGGCTCAGGGGACTGCAAACCCTTAGCCTCAT
Organism: Pholidichthys leucotaenia; assembly: GCA_020510985.1. NCBI lineage: Eukaryota > Metazoa > Chordata > Actinopteri > Cichliformes > Pholidichthyidae > Pholidichthys > Pholidichthys leucotaenia. The sequence continues at coordinate 264,478,806 of CM035843.1, forward strand.
TACCGGGAATCAGACAAGGCACATCATCATAAAATGAGGGAGAATGAAATGACACTTGCCTGTGTTCCCGGGGCTCAATGTATCCTACTACAGCAGGTGTAACGTCATCCCTCTCTGTGGCTATGGTGGATATGGGCCCCTCAGAGGATCGTGGAGGAGCAGCCTCTGTGGACATGGAGGCGGGCGGAGCCAGTTGAAAAACAGACAACCTCTCAGCAGCGGAAGAGAGCACCGAGGAGAAGCAGGAGACAGCAGATACGGAGAGGGGAGAAGCTGACGATTCAGCTGGAGAAGAAAAACACAGAGTGTGCACTGCTGAGGGAGGCTTCTGCCTCGGCGAAGGGGAAGTTGCTGCCAGAGAGGTTGGAGTATTCCTCCGGTGGTCCAGAGCTGGGTGATGGTGATGTTGTAGAGCTGTTGAAGCGGGAGCAGGAGTGGGCGCGTTGGAGGCGAGGCAGGGTGTCTTCTGTGAAGCACGTCTCTGTGTAGGCTCCGGGCTTGCTGGAGGCGTCCATGTCAGCCCGGGGAAAGACTGCTGTAGCACGGAAAGCGTGGGCAACAAGTCCGCGAACTGAGCATGCCTCCATAACCCTGGGTGCGCCTCGACAATGGCGGTTGCCGAATCCATCTTCTCCCAGATCTTTTTGGGCTGTGGGAGGCGAGGGCTTCATCCACAAAGCCTTGGATGAATTCGGCAGCCCATTTCTCCTCCACGCTTGTGGAACCCGCTGCCGATCTCCCTTTGATCACCAGAGGTTGGCATGCAGGGGACATGACGAGCTCCACAGAATACAGGTGAGTAACACAACCCCCCCCCAAAAAAAAATTCACAAACTCACAGCAGCTGGGTCTCTAACTGGCCGCTATCTTCTGTCATGAATTGCCCTTCGGGGCAGAAAGGTGAGACCCATGCGCTGAACTGTGAGTTTGGGTAATTTATTGAAAAAACAACAAACATAAAGTCCACACAGTGTTCTAAAGGAAAATACAAACAGATAGATAACTTACTGAAACAGCTCACCAGAGCAGGGACAGGGCTCTGGTGGAAATGTAGAGAAGCTTGCTCAAGAGAGTGGCAATAAGAAATGAAAATAATTGCCCTTAAATAGGGTCAAAAACAATTTACAAAAGTAGTGACAGATGTGGGTCACATGAGCGGGCAGAAGGAACCAATGATACATAATAGGACCAGCTGGGGGCAATGAGAGGAGAGCGGCTGAAGCTGACACCTGACGGGGTGATGCCCACATGAAGCGCAAAACCCGGAAATGCCCTTGACAGCTGTCAACCTAACAGTAAAGAACAAAAGAATAAAATATCAACAGATGCAGACTGAAATATAAATGTAAATTAATACAAAATAAGAATGTAACAAAACTAAAACATAAATGGGAAAATAGTAAACAGTACAAGAATTACAGAAACCCCAAAAGCACAAAATACAACAAATATGTAAATATAAGGAAAAAGGAATGAGACCGAGCCTGGCAGAAACCTCCAGAGCTCGGCTCATGACATATATGTTGTTATCCAAACTGCAAACACTTTGGCCAACACTATAGTTATTTTTTAGATGTGATAAAACCTCAAAACATTTACAGACACATTGTAGGTGGACTGAGACCAAGCAGTACACCTTTAGCAAACGGGCCCTCCCGGCTCTTGCAGCCGGTGATCACTTTTTGGCACCACACTGGCAAAAACATTACCTCCTACTCTTGGTGGAGGTAATAAAAATGAAACGTCCAGTGCTGTGTATTTACATACCGTGTGGGTAACGTGCCTCACAAGACATCCTCAGCTTGTCTGCCGGTACTCTGTCCCTGTGCCATTACACACCTTTCCTGAAAATTTCATCAAAATCCATTCAGAACTTTCTGAGTTATGCAGGTAACAGATAGACAAACCAACCAACACTGTTGAAAACATGACTTCCTTTTCTTGTGGTGGTAACAAATAGCTTTTTCTCTTGTCATGTTAATGCATTTTATGCTAAAGAGCCTTTTGTTTTGACCACCCACGCCTGCCTTAAAGTCCTCAACACAATGTGCGACCCTGAGTGTGAACAAGAGAAGGGAAAAGCAGAAAAATAATAGTAAAAGGGAAAAAATAACACTATTAGTTTTAAATTGTTTACGAGCATGGATAAATAGCAGAAACGGAGAATTAAATGAATGGTTAGATTAATAATGTAAGGGCCCCTTTACACAGATGGGAGATCATAAATCGATCAGATCTCTCGACGATCTCCTAAAGCCTCAAAAAGCCTTTTCATTGTAAAAGTTTAGATCTTGTATGATTTTCATGGTGATACATAGAGATCTTAGAAAGATCCTTGAGAGATCACTGAGAGATTGCTGAGGGATCATTGTGAGTTTGTTGGGTGACCAAAGAGGCATATATGTAAAAGGTTTTTATCCCCTTTAAGCCCTGTGTATAATAGATGTGCATGCTAAAAATGATGCCACTGTCATGGTTCACCCCTCGGGGCAGATAACTGGACTCAAATGCGTAACAAGCCTTAAACATTTTATTAAACAAACACAAAAATACAGCTTGGAAGCTGAAACAAAACTAGACTTGGCTTGACAGGGAAACTCATGGACTAGACAAGACTGGGCAGGAGCATGTGTGAAACACCAGAATGACGACAAATGACGCAGCACCTAACTGAGGGGCTGCGTTCTTTAAATAAGGTAGACACTGATTAACAAAAACACAAACCAGCCGTGACTAATCAGGAACTAAACAACACACAAACCAGGCAACACTAAGAGAGAAATAAACACACATTGAATACAGCAACATGAATATAAGAATCAAAATGACAAACAAGACCAAAATAATACACAATAATAAATACAGAAACCCAGAAAATAAACTAAATGCAGGGATGAACTAAATACAAAGCAAAGACCATAATAGAAAATAAAAACAGGAAATCCCAGAAAATGAACTTGAAGCGAGGATATGGGTTGGAGACCCCTGTCCTGGTGACAAGAAACATAAACTGCAACACAAGGAGCGGATAAAGCTCCAACCCACGTCTTGACAGCCATGAATGGTTTGCTTTGTGTCATTTCTACTGGTTGTGCACCACCCGATTTTTGCAACTTGGTGCACGCCGTGCAGCCGGCTCATTAAAACAAATGGGGGAGATGTTCTGCCTACAGTAAAAGTGTGTTTTATAAAAAGTTAAAAAAATGTTTCATAATAAGTTAGCAATAAAAATGGTCATTGGGTTAAAAGTAATTTCTATATAGTCAGTATTGGTTTACCTGTGTTTTATTTTGAAGGTGTAGTCAGTGGTCGCAATGCGTTATGGGTAGCAGAAGCAGTAGTCAGTCGGAGAAAAACGTGGTACAAAAAAACCTGCCTGTCCAAGCTGCTTCTCCTGTGTGCTAAATCTTTTTTCTACACCTTCAAAAGCAATGGCTTTTTATTTGAGCTTTTCAGCCACAATTGTAAAGAATTGTAAGCTGTCTAGAAGACTGTAATAAAGGAGCAAGACGCTCAGTTTCCTGGCTCATGAAAAACGAGTTTGGCTTGCTGTTGATCTGCATTCACATACACAGTGTGTACAACACGTAGCGATAACAGTACAGCGAAAAGCCATATCAGCAGTTGGTGAAGATAAAACTCACAACACAGCGATGGACGAAACTCAAGAGGAGAAGGCAGAAGAAAAGGTTAACTCCGAAGCCAAAGCATCATCCAAAGCTAGCTCCAGCTCCAAACATTCTAGCTCCAAACATTCATCTTCCAAGTTATCCTCAAAGTCCAGCGTACTGGAAGCAGCCGTCATGGCACGAGCCTCTGCCGAAGCCGCGAATGCTAAAGCCTCATGCAGTAAGAAACAATTAGAAATTAAAAAGCAACAAGCCAACTAGAACTGGATTTAGAGATGCTGGAGATAGAGAAGGAGGCAGCGGCTGCTACAGCAAAAGCAGAAGTTCTAGAAGCTGCTGCAGTTGCTGAGCAAGACAAAGGAGAGAGTGTAAAGAGTGCAGTCCCACTACAAGTCATCAGACAGAGAACTATGGAGTACGTGCAACACCAAACCCAGCTAAAGTCACAGGTGCAACCAGCCAAAGAAGAAGCACCTCGAGTCGAACCTGCATGAAAGGAGCAATCATTCACTCCAAGGAGACCCGAACAAAGTCCCTCTCGACCAGTGCTTAAGAAAATGTACATAAAAAATGAATCCATTGACATACCAAGAGTCTATGTCAAGCCAAACAGTTATCATGCCTCCCACAATAGTGACCCACCTATGGCAGACTTTGCTAGGTTCTTTGCCTGCAGAGAGTTAATCACAACAGGGCTCTTTAAGTTTGACAACATCCCTGAAAACTTTAGAGCATGGCAGTCATCATTCATAAATACAACTGAAGACGCTGATCTCACATATAGCCAGGAGTTAGATCTCCTAGTCAAGTGGCTCGGTAAAGAGTCCTCAGAGCATGTTAAAAGATTCAGAGCTGTCTATGCCACTAACCCCAAAGCTGCCTTCCAATTGTCATGGGGCAGGCTAGAAGAATGTTATACTGCGCCAGAAGTAGTAGAAAATGCTTTGTTCAAAAAACTAGAACACTTCCCTCGCCTTGCAAACAGAGACAATGTAAAACTCAGGGAACTTGGAGATTTGCTCTTAGAGCTGCGGGTCACTAAAAATGAAACTTATCTCCCAGGCCTCGTTTACCTCAACACACCCCGTGGTGTTAAGCCCATAGTCGAAAAGTTACCTCCAAGTTTACAAGATAAATGGCTGCACACAGGCTCAAAATACAAACAAAAATATGATGTAACATTCTCTCCCTTCTCATATTTTGTAAAGTTTGTCCAAGACAAGGCTAAAGCAAGAAATGACCCAAGTTTTGCGACATGCAGCAGCCAACCCTTCAGCAAAGGTGAGAGGCCACCATTCATACAAACTAGCTACAAAATACCTCTAACTGTAAGCAAAACAGACGTCAACACAACTGCTCCCACTAGTACTAAAGAGGACGATTTAACATGCTGCTGCCCAGTCCATAAGAAAATGCATCCTCTAGCCAAATGTCGAGCTTTTCAGATTAAACCACTACAAGAAAGGCGAAACATACTCAAAGAACACAAACGATGTTTTCGCTGCTCCTCTCCCATACACACAATAAAGGACTGCGACATGAAACTCAAGTGCGAGGAGTGCCAAAGTGAAAAAAACTTTGCTCTGCCATACATCCCGATTCAAGTCAGAAACCTCAGCCGGAAAACACACCTGAACCAGAGCCTCAGCCCCAAGACAACACGCTACCCGAGGTAACGTCATGGTGCACTGAGATCTGCGGCGAAGGTTGTGCCCCACGTTCTTGCTCAAAGGTATGTCTAGCTCGAGTTTTCCCTGAAGGCCAACCAGAATGCTCCGTTAAGATGTACACAATCCTTGACGATCAGAGTAATAGCTCGCTGGCCCGTCCTGAATTCTTTGAGCTGTTTGGGATCAAGGGTAGCCCTCTGACATACCATATGAGAACGTGTGTTGGCCTAACTGAAATTCTTGGCAGGAAAGTAGTGAGGTTCCAAATCGAGCCAGTAGGTGGAGACCTACGCCTAGACCTCCCTCCTCTCATTGAATGCGATGAGATAGTGTTCAATAGAGATGAAATACCTATGCCCAAAGTCGCCCTTGCTCACGCCCACTTAAAACATCTCGCTCCTGTCATTCCCAAGTATGACCCACACGCTCAGATAGCAATTTTACTGGGCAGAGACATCATACAAGTCCACAAAGCATGGCAGCAAGTCAACGGACCCCACAATGCTCCCTTTGCTCAGCGCCTGGACCTAGGCTTGGTAATTGTGGGGGAAGAATGCCTTAACACTCATAAGCCAACCATCGTCGTTGTTGTCGGCCTTCGTCGGTCTATGATGACCATGGAAGAGAATCCTAGATGTCTACTCTGCTGGAACAGCACCGCCTGTGGCTGAACAGGCCGATGCGCGAATGGCAGTCCCTGTCACACAGGTTGCACTTGTGGATGGTCTCCGTGCTGCTGGGTCTGTGGCGGTTCTTCCTGCGGGTCCTTTTTTCATCTGCTGCAGCAGTCAGTTTCTCTTCACCTTCCTTGAGCTGTCTGGTCAGGGTGCCTTTCCATTTGGAGCGGTCCATTGCGAGGTCCTCCCAGTGCTCTGTGTTGATCTCCAGGGCCTTCATATCCCTCTTGCAGACGTCTCTGAAGCACAGCTGTGGGCGGCCAGCGTCTCTCCTGCCAGTCGCCAGTTCTCCGTAGAGGACGTCTTTGGGGATTCTGCCATCCTCCATACGGTGAACATGGCCTAGCCAGCGGAGCCTGCGCTGCCTGAGAAGAGTGAACATGGAGGGAGGGCCGGCGCGGGACAGGACTTCTGTGTTGGGCACTTTGTCCTGCCAGGATATGTCCAGGATGTGGCGAATGCAGCACAAGTGGAAGGAATTCAGTCTCTTTTCCTGCCGGGCGTATGTTGTCCACATCTCACTCCCATAGAGCAGTGTGCTGATGATGCAGGTGTTGTACACTGCCATCTTCGTCTTGACAAGAGAGTTTGGGATTCTCCCACACTCGTGTGGTGAGGCGAGCGAGTGTGGAGGCTGATTTTCCAATCCTCTTGTCAATCTCTGCGTCAAGGGAGAGGTTGCTGCTGATCGTGGACCCCAGGTACGTGAAATGATTCCCGACCTCCAGCTCATAGTCGTCGATGGTGATGGTCGGTGGTGCTTCCGTGCCTTGCGCCAAGACGTTAGTCTTCTTCAGGCTGATGGTAAGCCCGAAGTCCATGCATGCCTGGGAGAAGCGGTCCATCAGGGTCTGAAGCTCCTGCTGTGTGTGGGTCGCGACTGCAGCGTCGTCTGCAAACAACATATCTCTGATTAGAGCCTCGCGTACTTTGGTCCTGGCTTTCAGGCCGGCGAGGTTGAAAAGCCTGCCATCAGATCTTGTATGCAGGTAGATTCCCTCTGTTGCTGTGCTGAAGGCATGCCTCAGGAGCATAGCAAAGAAAATCCCAAAGAGGGTTGGCACAAGTACACAGCCCTGTTTCACTCCGCTGTGTATATTGAATGGCTCTGAGATGTTGCCGTCGTACTGCACCATCCCCTGCATGTTGGTGTGAAATGATTCGATGAGGCTTTGCAACTTTGGTGGGCTTCCTATCTTTGGCAGGATTTTGAAAAGGCCCTCTCTGCTGACCAGATCGAACGCTTTGGTGAGGTCGATGAAGGCGACGTACAGGGGCATGTTCTGTTCTCTGCACTTCTCCTGGAGTTGGCAGATGGAGAATATCATGTCCACTGTCGATCGCCCAGCACGGAAGCCACACTGAGACTCGGGGTAGACACGTTCGGCAAGCTTCTGTAGACGAACAAGGACAACTCGTGCCTAGACTTTGCCAACAATGCTGAGGAGGAAGATGCCCCTGTAGTTGTTGCAGTCGCTTCTCTCCCCTTTATTTTTGTAGAGGGTGATGATCTTGGCGTCCCTCATGTCCTGTGGTAACGCACCTTCCTTCCAGCACTGGCAGAGGACATCATGCAATGGCAGCAGTAGGGCGGTCTTGCAGTGCTTGATCAGGACGGGGGGTATGCCGTCGTTGCCAGGTGCCTTGCCAGCAGCCAAGCTATCAATGGCCTTGCTGAGTTCACTGATGGTTGGCTCGGCGTCAAGTTCATCCACGGATGACAGGCAATCGATGGCATCAAGGGCTGACGGTGTCACAGTGTTCTGTCTGGAGTAGAGGTCGGAGTAGTGCTCCACCCATCTCTCCATCTGCTTATTCTTTTCTGTGATCATCTCCCCAGTGGAAGATTTGAGGGGGGCCGTCTTGCTCTGAGCCAGACCAAGTGCTTTCTTGATGCCGTCGTACATACCATGGATGTTCCCTGTTATGGCAGCGGTTTGAATGTCTTGGCTGAGCTGAGTCCAGTACTCATTGGCGCAGCGCCGAGCAGTCTGCTGAACTTTGCTTCTTGCAGCCCTGAGGATCTGGAGATTCTTCTCGTTTGGCCACTTCTTATACTCGGCAAGGGCTGAGCGCTTGGCTTCAATGACAGGGGTCATCACGGTCGACTTGGCATCAAACCAGTCCTGTGACTTCGAGGTCTTCCTCCCAAAGATAGCCAAGGCTGTGCGGTGGATGATGTTTCGCAGCTCTTCCCACTTCTGCTTTGTGGGCTCTCCTTCTTGTGGTTCACCAAGTTCCTTCACAAAGGTGGAGGCAAACTGCTCGACAAGTTCTGGTTGGGCCATCTTGCTGGTGTCAATCCGTGCCTTTCCAGGCTGTCTGGCGCGGTGGAATTTCTTCAGCTGCAACTTGACCTTGCAACACACCAATGAATGGTCTGTGTCACAATCTGCACTCTGGAATGAACGGGTGATTAGCATGTTCTTCAGTGAGGTGCGCCTGGTCAGGATCAAGTCCAGCTGGTGCCAGTGCTTTGAGCGTGGATGTCGCCAGGAAACCTTGTGTTGGGGCTTGGTCTTGAAGAACGAGTTTGTGATACACAGATCATGATGTGTGCAGAACTCGAGCAGCCGCTGTCCGTTGTCGTTCATTCTGCCCACGCCAAATGGTCCAAGACAGGAGGGCCAGGAGTCGTGGTCAGGACCCACTCTGGCATTGAAGTCTCCAAGGAGATTGAGTTGTTCAGAGTTGGGGATGATCCTGTCAGTTGTTGCGAGATTCTCGTAGAACTCGTCTTTTGCCTCTGGTGGGGCTGTCATTGTTGGGGCATACATACTGACGAGGGTGACTGGGCCTTGAGTGGTGTTAAGGCGGAGGGTGAGGACTCGTGCAGAGCCATTGCTGCCCGGTTCCACCATCTTCAGCAAGGAGTTCTTCACTGCGAAGCCCACTCCTGCAGCCATAGACTTGCTCAAGCGCACATGTGGCTCCTTGGCCGAGTCCAATCTCAAACTCCACAAAATTGCCTCGAATAGTGTCTCAGTCATGCAAGCCTTCAAGCCAGAAGACCTGGCCACCGGTATCAAAGACTTGAGTCTCAGCGATGACACTTTACCAGCTCAGAGAAGTCTAGGCCTGTGCTGAGGCATAAATACTGACTCTTTCACATTCAAGGTAGCTGTTAATGACAAACCCTACACCCGCTGTGGGGTTCTCTCAGTAATCAACAGTATCTTCGACCCCTTGGGACTAGCATCGCCAGTGACAATCAAAGGCAGACTCTTGTTACGCGAACTGTCAAATGGAGTCCAATGTTGGGATGCTCTTCTCCCTCAGGACAAAATGGACACATGGGAAACATGGAAAATGTCCCTCCAAGATCTTAGCAGTCTCAAAGTGTCACGCTGCTATGTACCAGCTTCCCTTTCTAAGTCCACTTACACCGAACTGTGCATCTCTTCTGACGCCTCAAGCTGGGCTATTGCGGCAGTAGCGTACTTGAAAACAGTCAATGCAGAATGACAATGTGAAGTTGGATTTGTGCTTGGGAAAGCAAAACTTTCACCACAACCACAGCCCACAATACCTCGCCTTGAACTTTGTGGAGCAGTTCTAGCGGTTGAGATGGCAGAGCTCATTCTAGACGAACTTGATCACAAACCAAATGCTGTCAAATTCTACTGTGATAGCAGGGTGGTTTTGGGTACATTTACAATGATTCAAAGCGCTTCTATGTTTACGTACTTCATCGCGTTCATTGTATACATCAGTCCACATCCCCTGAACAGTGGCACTACGTCACATCAGAGCAAAACCCAGCTGATCTAGCTACCGGGTCAATACCTGCATCACAGCTCATGGCCACTATGTGGTTTAAGGGACCAGACTTCATTTACAAACTACCTGAACCTGGGACACATGAATCCTTTGAGTTAATTGAGCCCGAAGTAGACTCTGAAATCAGACAAGTTGCTACATTCGCTACTCACATTCAGAAAAACGGGTTCTCATCAGAACGCTTCCAGTGCTTTTCAAACTGGAACTCATTAGTATGTGCCATTACATTCCTAATCCACCAAGCTCGTTCTCACTCATCAAGCAACTCGTCAGATCATTCATGCAGGGGCTGGCATCAATGTAACAAGCCACACATTCCATCCTCCAGTCTGTTCAGAAGGACGCTTTTCCTGACTAGTATGTTGCTCTCCAAGCCAATCAAACTGTCCACAGTTCGAGTCCCATCGTAGCTCTCAATCCCTATATGAGTGAAAGCCTCATCAAGGACGGAGGTTGCCTCAAACATGTTTCATTGAACACAACATCCAAGAATCCAATCATTCTCCCAAACAAGCATCACTTAACTAAACTACTTGTCCGACACTATCATGCCAAAGTTGTGCATCAAGGAAGGCAGTTCACAGAGAGCGCGATTAGGCAAGCCGGACTGTGGATTGTAGGTTGCAAAAGACTGGTCTCGTCCATTATCCACCATTGTGTAATGTGCAGAAAACTCAGGGGAAAACTAGAGACTCAGAAAATGGCAGATCTCCCGCCTGAGAGACTCAAAACATGCCCTCCATTTTTGTATGTTGGGTTGGATGTATTCGGCCCATGGTCAATAGTCACTCGACACACACGAGGTGGCGCTGCACAAAGAAAAAGGCGGGCAATACTCTTTACGTGTATGACCACAAGAGGCATACATATCGAAGTCATTGAATCTATGGACACTTGCAGCTGCATAAATGCAATACGCAGATTCTTTGCAATACAAGGCCCAGCAAAGCAAATGCGATCTGACAGAGGCACTAACTTCATTGCAGCAAGCGTAGAGTTAGGCATGGCACAACCAAACAAGAACCCTCCCAACATTGTCAACTATCTTCATGCCAACAGTTGCACATGGGAGTTCAGAGATTCAAGATTCAAAGGCTTTATTATCATGTGCACAGTTAAGAAATGCTACATTTCCTGAGCAATGAAATTCTTACTTTGCTCTCCGAACGGATGCCAAGTTAAAGGTACAGAAACAACATTTCTAATAGGTCATGACACACTAACACAGTAACTCAATCATAGTACTGATGGATGCTAAGACACATACACCAACACACAGTTAGGCAGTAGAGGAATGAAAATGAAGTCAGCGGACGACTAAAGTAATAGTGGTATATTGGTATCAGAGATGATGTGAACCTGAGATGGCATGAACCTATGTACAGTGTGCAAATGAGCAGTGTGCAACCTGATGTGAACCTGAGATGGCATAGACTTATGTACAGTGTGCAAATGAGCATTGTGCAACCTGATGTAACCTGAGATGGCATAGACGTATGTACAGTGTGCAAATGAGCATTGTGCAACAAGCAGTGTATAATTACAAATGATTGGTAAGTAGCAGCAGAGATGATATGGACATCAGACAGGTGATACTATATCTACTGTACAAGTGAGCAGTGTGCAAATTTAGTAGCCGGTGTGTGAGTTCCTATATGCAAAGCTGTGTTAGAGTTTTGGGGAGTTGTTGTCTGTTCATGAGTCTGATGGTAGTGGGAAAGAAGGAGTTTTTCAGTCTGGTTGTCTGGCATTTCACACTTCTGTACCTCCGACCTGAGGGTAGAAGTGTGAACAGTCTGTGTTGGGGGTGGGTGGGGTCCCGGAGGATGGCGTCAGCTCCCTTTTGGACTCTGCAGTGGTAGATGCTCTGCAGAGAGGGGAGGGGAGTCCTGATGATCTTCTCCGCTGTCTTCACCACATTCTGCAGGTGTTTGCGCTCCAGGGCAGTGGTGTTTCCGTACCACGCAGTGATGCTGTTGGTCAGGATGCTCTCGATGATGCAGCTGTAGGAATTGTTGAGGTTCCTGGAAGACATGCCAAACCTCTTCAGCTTCCTCAGAAAGTACAGTCGCTGTTGAGCTCTCTTGACCAGCTCTGTGGTGTTGCGTGTCGACTTAAGGTCCTCTCTGATGTAGATGCCCAGGTATTTAAAGCTGCTCACTCTCTCCACCTCAAGCTTCTGGATGAACAGTGGCCGATGGGGTCTCCTCCCCCCTTTCCTCGTGTCCACTATCATTTCCTTTGTCTTGTCCGTGTTGAGGGTGAGATTGTTGTCCTCACACCATGACACCAGGTTGGCCACCTCCCTCCTGTAGGAGGGAGGTAGCCAATCCCTCACATGCCTCCCACATGGGGGGTGTCTGGGAAAGAATGATTGGGGTCACTTGCAGAATATTGGACTCTATGCTCTTGCAAAATAAACACACTCATTTGACACATGAAGTGCTTTGTACTTTAATGGCTGAGGTACTGTATCATCTATAATCAATGCAAGGCCCTTAGTCCCCATCTCAGCGGAACCTTCCTCACCATTCCTACTATGTCCTGCAATGATCTTGACCCAAAAGCAGAATGTCCCCCCTCCACTGAGAGACTTTTGTGGAAAAGACTTGCTCAAAAACCAGTGGAAACAAGTGCAGGCACTCGCCAATGAATTTTGGAGCCGCTGGAGAAACAAATATCTCAACACCCTCCAATCAAGGTGCAAGTGGCATACAACACATTGCAACCTCCAGACAAGCGACATGGTGCTGTTGAAACAAAATCAAGCACCCAGAAATGAATAGACAATGGCCATCATCACATCCACCTTTCCAAGCAGCGACGGAAAAGTCAGAACGGTCGAAGTGAGGACATCATCCCAGGGCATTTCAAAGACTTACTTGCATCCCATCTCGGACGTTGTTATGCTCTTAGAAAACGAAGTGACTGATAAAAGGCAGTAGTGGCATTAGTAATGCCAGGCGGGGAGTATTCTGCCCACAGTAAAAGTGTGTTTTATAAAAGGTTAAAAAAATGGTTCATAATAAGTTAGCAATAAAAACGGTCATTGGGTTAAAAGTAATTTCTATACAGTCAGTATTGGTTTACCTGTATTTTATTTTGAAGGCGTAGTCAGTGGTCGCAATGCATCATGGGTAGCAGAAGCAATAGTCAGCTGGAGAAAAACGTGGTACAAAAAAACCTGCCTGTGAATGTCCAAGCTGCTCCTTCTGTGTGCTAAATCTTTTTTCTACACCTTCAAAAGCAATGGCTTTTCATTCAAGCTTTTCATCGAGCTTTTCAGCCACAGTTGTAAAGAATTGTAAGCTGTCTAGAAGACTGTAATAAAGGAGTAAGACGCTCAGTTTCCTGGCTCATGAAAAATGAGTTTGGCTTGCTGTTAATCTGCATTCACATACACAGTGTATACAACACATAGTGATAACAGTACAGGGGAGATTTTTTTTCTGAAATCTAGTGCACAGATTTGTTCTTATGCAAGTTCTATCTGATGTTTACACATTTATTTTGCAGAGCTGTGTTTTTTTAATCGGGTGTTTTAAACAGCAAAAATGGAAATCTTTATACGACCAAACATATTCAATCAAGATAAATGTATTTGTTTTTACTTTGGTCTTTCAAAATAACAGATGAAATCATCATTGCTTACTGTGAAAACTTGAGGCACCCCATGCATCTGTATGTGAGCTTGCAGGGGTTCATTGACGTGTGCTTGTGCAATGGTCCCTGAGTCAAGTATGCAGAAGCGTTTACACTGGGGTCTATCATGATCATTGAAAGATCATTGAGAGATCAATGGAAGATGAAAAAATGGCCAGATCTGTCAGTGATCTTTTAATGATCTCTCAGCAATTGCTGAGATTTCTCAATGATCTCTTGATGATCTTCCAGTGATATCCACAGATGCCACAGTTGAGAAATTATTTTGACTCAGTCCAAAGCGATCTATCAGCAGTCTCGAAAAGAAAGTGATCTCTCATCAAACTCTAAATGAACTCTCAAGGAGAGCTCAATGATCTTTGAGACCACCACTCCGGTGGCCAGAGGTAGACCATCTGCCCCCACAACCCGGGAGGTTGGGGTTCAGTCCCAGCCGGGTCATGCCAAAGACCATATAAAAGTGGAACTTCCTGCCATCCAGCTTGGTACTCAGAAAAAATGGAACGGAGGAGGGAAATGTGGGTGGCAGTGTCTCAGGAGGTAGAGCGGGTCATCCAATAACCAGAGGGTTGGCGGTTCGAATCCCACTCTCCCCAGCTATCCTGCCTGAGCAAGACACTTTACCCACCTTGCCTTCAGTGTCCATGACACTGGGTATGAATGTGTGTAAATGTTTGGTAGTGGTCGGAGAGACCGTTGGCACGAATTGGTAGCCACGTTTCCGTCTGTCTGCCACAGGCAGCTGTGGCTACAGTAGTAGCTTACCATTACCATTGTCTGTCTGTGGAGTGACTGAATAATGGACTCACTGTAAAGCGCTTTGGGTATCTTGAAAGGCACTATATAAATGCAGTCCATTATTATTATTAATGATCTTTCAGTGATATTTCAATGAACACTCATTGATCCCTCACCAATCTCTCAGCCATCTCTATCTTCAAGGTGGAAATTTTTCATTGGGGGACTGAAGAGGTTTATGAGCGGTCAAGGAGAGCTCAAGGAGTGCTTAACAATCTCCTCGATCTGCCAATAGTCTCTCCACGATCTTTCAATGATCTCCCAGCGATCTTTCGATGAACGCCAAATTTTTCCACCCTCAAGGTAGAGATGGCTGAGAGATCAATGAGGAATTGCTAAGCATTTGATGACAGACTAATAAAGTTCATTGAAAGCTTGCTGAGTGCTTGTTGAGAGGTCACTTCACTTTGGTGATTTGTCGAAAGATTCAAAACTTTGAAAACTTTGAGGACCATGTAAAGACTTTGAGGACCATGAACATCACTGAAGATCATTGAGAGATCACTGAGAAATCATTGAAAGATCATTTGGAGTGCTGGGCATTTTTTCATCACTTGGCACTCTCTCAGTGATCTCCACCCTCATGTAAAGGAAATATAAGGATTGAAGGCATACAGATTAAAGGTCTGCATGAATTTTAAGTTCATGGCACAGCAGCTAAAATGTCTGATGAAATATTTTCTGTTTTTGTTGCTGACTGAGAGGAGCTGGGACTGAGAGAGAACCCAGTCACAGGGGGTGCACAAGCCAGTGTACTCCTAATGCCGGTCCCAAGCTCTGGTAAATGGGGAGGGTTGTGTCAGGAATGGCATCCAATGTAAAACCTTTGCCAAATCAAACATGTGGATCATGATGAATGAGACTTTCATACCAGATCAGTCGAGGCCCGGGTTAACAACGACCACCATGGGTGCTGTTAACGACAGGGTGCCGGTGGAAATCGGGCTACTTTTGGTCAAAGATCAAGGAGGAGGAGAGGGGGAAGGCATGTTAAGAGGAACAGAGACAAAAGGAAAGGTAGAAGTGTGGAGGTGAGAGTAGGGATGTTAAATGTAGGGACTATGACCGGTAAAGACAGAGGTTGGCTGATATGATGGAGAAAAGTAAGGTAGATATACTGTGTGTTCAAGAAACCAGATTGAAGGGAAACAAGGATAGGAGCATTGGAGGTGGATTTAAACTGTTCTACCATGGTGTAGATTGGAAGAGAAATGGAGTAGGAGTAATCTTGAAGGAAGGAGTATGTGAAGAGTGCTCAGGAGGTAAAGAAGGAGTCAGGACAGAATCATGATTTTGAAGCTAGAAGTCAAAGGTGTGAGGTTGAATGTTGTCAGTGCATATGCCCCCACAAGTTGGATGTCAGGTAGAAGAGAAAAAAGGAAATTCTGGAATAAGTTGGATGAAGTGGTAGAGAGTGTTCCAGGGATGGGGGGGTGGCGGGTGATTGGAGCGGACTTTAATGGACATGTAGGTGGGAGAGAACAGAGGTGAGGAGGAGGGTTTTGTGTAGGTATGGTCTTAATGAGAGGAAGTGGAAGGGACAGCAGGTTGTGGATTTTGCTAAAAGGATGGAAATGGCCTTGTGGTGAACAATACTTCAAGAAGAGAGAGGAACATAGGATGACCTTACAAGAGTAGAGGAAGGCTCACACAGGTGGACTACATCTTGTGCAGAAGGAGAAATTTGAAAGAGATAGGAGACTGCAAGGTGGTGGCAGGGGAGAATGTAGCTAGACAGCATCAGATGGTAGTCTGTAGGATGACTTTGCAAAGCAAGAAGAGGAAAACAGTGAAGGCAGATTAAGATTAAGTGGGGAGAGTTACAGAAGGAAGAAGGCTGCACAGGATTCATGAAGGAATTGATACAGGCTCTGGGTGGTAGGGAAGAATTACCAGATGACTGGGAAAGTACAGCAAAAGTATTGAGGGAAACAGATAG
This sequence comes from Pholidichthys leucotaenia, assembly GCA_020510985.1. Taxonomy (NCBI): domain Eukaryota; kingdom Metazoa; phylum Chordata; class Actinopteri; order Cichliformes; family Pholidichthyidae; genus Pholidichthys; species Pholidichthys leucotaenia. The sequence goes on from CM035843.1 coordinate 264,494,962, forward strand.
AAAGGTATGTGGTGTATCCAGTGGATAAAGGAAGGAAGACAAGGAGACTTGGTGGTGGAATGAGGAGGTACAGGAAAGTATCCAAAAGAAGAGGTTAGCAAAGAAAAAGGGGATAGTCAAGGAGATGAAGAAAGTAGACAGGAGTATTTGGAATCTAGGCACATGGCAAAAAGAGAGGTGGCAAAGGATAAGGTATGTAGTGAGTTATATGAGAGGCTAAACACTAAGGAATGACAAAAGGACTTGTATCGACTGGCTAGACAGAGATGGAGCTGGAAAGGATTACGGCAGGTTAGGTTGATTAAGGACAGAAATGGTAATGTACTAACAAATGAGAGTGTTGAGAAGGTGGAAGGAGTAAGAGGAGCTGATGAATAAAGAAAATGAGGGAGAGAGGAGGATGGATGAAGGAAAGATAGTGAACAAGGAAGTTCTGAAGATTAGCAAGGCAGAAGTGAGGGCAGCTTTGACGAGGATGAAGAATGGAAAGGCAGTTGGTCCAGATGACATACCTGTGGAGGTATGGATATGTTTAGGAGAGATGGCAGTGGACTTTGTAACCAGATTGTTTAACACAATCTTGGAGAGTGAGAGGATGCCTGAGGAGTGGAGAAGAAGTGTTTTTGTACCAATTTTCAAGAACAAAGGTGATGGTCAGAGCTGTAGTAACTACAGAGGCATAAAGTTGATCAGCCACACTATGAAGATATGGGAAAGAGTTATTGAAGCCAGGTTAAGAGGAGAGGTGACAATCAGTGAATAGCAGTATGGTTTCATGCCAAGAAAGAGTACTACAGATGCAATGTTTGGTTTAAGAGTGCTGATGGAGAAGTATAGAGAAGGTCAGAAGGAGTTGCACTGTGTCTTTGTGGATCTAGAGAAAGCATATGATAGGGTGCCAAGAGAGGAAGTGTGGTACTGTATGAGAAAGTCAGGAGTGGCATAGAAGTATGTGAGGGTGGTACAGGGCATGTATGAGGCCAGTGAGACGGTGGTGAAGTGTGCTGTAGGGGTGACGGATGGATTCAAGGTGGGGGTTTTACATGAGGGATCAGCTCTGAGCCCCTTCTTGTTTGCCATGGTGATGGACAGGCTGACAGATGACGTCAGGCAGGAGTCTCCGTGGACCATGATGTTTGTAGAGGATATTGTGAGCTGTAGTGAGAGTAGGGAGCAGGTGGAAGAGAACCTGGAGAGGTAGAGGTATGATCTGAAGAGAAGATGAATGAAAGTCAGTAGAAGCAAGACAGAATACATGAGTGTGAATGAGGTGGATGCAGGTGTAACGGTGAAGATGGAAGGAGTAGAGGTAATGAAAGTAGATGAATTTAAATACCTGGGGTCAACCATTCAATACAATGGAAAATGTACAAGAGAGGTGAATAAGAGAGTGCAGGCAGGATATAGTGGGTGGAGTTGAGTGTCAGGGGTGATCTGTGACAGAAGGGTAGCAGCAAGAGTGAAAGGGAAAATATATAAGACGGTAGTGAGACCTGCTATGATGTATGGCTTGGAGATGCTGGCGCTGACAAAACGACGGGAAGTGGAGCTGGAGGAGGCAAGAGTGAAGAAGCTAACGATTTTGCATTGGGAGTGACTAGGAGGGACAAGATTAGAAATGAGTATATCAGAGGGACAGCTCAGGTTGGAGACAAAGTAAGAAAGGCAAGGCTGAGGATGGTTTGGACATGTGCAGAAGGATAGTGAATATACTGGACAAAGGATGTTGATGATGGAGCTGCCAGGCAGGAGGAAAAGAGGAAGGCCACAGAATAGATTCATGGATGTAGTGAAGGAGGACATGGAGAGAGTTAGTGTTACAAAGAAAGATGCAAGGGATAGGGTGAGATGGAGGCAGATGATCCACTGTGGCGACCCCTAAAGGGAGCATCCGAAAGAAGAAGAAGAAGACTGAGAGAAGCTGGATAAGATTAGATTACTGTAAGACCTTTTTGATCAAACTGAAATCAATTCTTTTAAAGCCTTTCCAAGACCTGCAAATACCGTGAACAGAAGAGAAATACCAGTTGAAATCCCTCAGATTTACTCAGCCATCTGAGCTCCTTTTTTTTTTCTTCTCACACTCAGCTGTGCTAAAGCATTTCTGTATTTCAGTCACATCTTAATTCTATAGTGGTAAAATTTTGCATGGTTAGGAGAAGAGAAAAAGCTAAAAAATAGAAAAGCTTATTAAATCACAGAAGATCACATGCTAAAACAAAGCCAGATTGGAAGTCAATTATTTAATTTAAAAGTCAAACATTGCTAAAAATAGCACAACCTGTATGGCGCCTGACAATGCCACCGAGCAAGAGAAAATGTCAGAACCACAAATATATTGTTCAGCAGTGGAAAGCATTGCACACTTTTCAGACTGAACATGCCCACGGGCATCGAATGCATAACATGATGACTGACAAGGAGGAAATTCTGAGGGTAACAAGATACAACTGAAAGTAACAAGGGTTTGGCAGGGAACTGCCTTTGAAATAAAGTTACATGAAAGTAGGAACATCCACGCTCTATAAAGAACCTTATTCCAAACCAGTCTCTACTCCATGTATTACTTACTGCTTTATTTACTTAATTTCTATATTCATAAGAGAGGACTTCTGCATGTGTTGTATGAGGCCAACTGTTGTAAAGGCCGACATCACAGCATTTATTTCCAGACGTGCTTTCTGGCAGGGATGGAAAGTACAGTAACACAATACAGATTTTTTAGGTTTCTGTATTTTAAGTTCATCAATTCCACAGCATGTGGATACCATGGGCCGTATTATGAAGACGCGGTCAGTCAGTCAGTTGTCAGTGACACAGAATGTGTTTATGGGCATTCCCAAGTTCATTTCCTTATCACAACAGTGTAGAAATGAACTTTAAGGAAGACATCAATCACAGTTGATGCCCAGATAGTTATTTTAGAGAGAACAAACAGGGAAGAATGCTGAGGTGAAAAATCAACTGAATGGTTTAATGTAGTGCGCACAGATGCAACACACAGACATGAATGGGTTTGAAACTTCAGGAAAAGAGGATGATGCCTGTGCAAACTTTCATAAACTTTCATTAACAATGGCACAGAAGTTGCTCCCGGTCCTTGAGGAGATGGAGTGTTCCTTCTCTTGTTGCTTTTGCTGACTGAGGTTCTCCCCCATCTCGTGCGGGGGTCCGCCGAGGTTTGCGGCTCTCTGATCCAGTCCCTCCCAGGAGGGAGGGAGGACATCTGGGGGGGGCTTTCTGTCCACCGCCGACCCCTGCCACGAAGTGATCCCGCTCTCAGCAGCCTCTGCCAGGGGGGTGATGGGTGGTGGTCAGGGAGCGTGCTAGGGGAGAACTGTGACCCTAGGTGCGGTGCGGGTGGCCTCGGCCTGGCTGGAAACCTGGGGTGTGCAGCTGAGGCAGATGTAAACGCATCTCCTGTCTCCCTGGGGAGTTACAGTGAAAAGTAACATGCAGCACACTCTTTGTTCATTCATTTATTCCCCTAAAAATAAACACATTGATGCCTAATAAGTCTGTGATGAAAACTCTCTCCATTAAAAATAAAAATCCCAGCGCTGCCGTTTCCTCATGAGCTAAGGAGCCACATTATTTCAAAACACGCCACTGAAATAGCATTAAACAATGCGCTTCTGACGATAGACCTCCTTTTTCCTGATCAAAAGTGGATTGTCATGACACGCACTATATTGTAATAGTGATGTGCCTGAGAATGCACGCCACACCTCTTTGAAATGAGCCTCCACCTCCCAGCGCAAACAGGTGCACTGCCTACTGGTAATTAGATGATATGATGCAGTGCATAAAAAACAGACAATGCGCTGACAGAAACTAACAAAAACACTGGCATACGGTGGAAAGTCTGGTGGAAAAGTCCACTGATGACCATCAAAATAAGGCCCCTTGTGGTGTATAGAGGTGGCACCTATCCCTGATAATATGATCATAGGCCACACAGCTACTGTAAGTAGTAAAAGCTGGGGGAGGAGGGGGGTCACTCTGCTGATAGCTTTGGGTGTTAACTTTCTTTTCCCATTTATTATGCTGAGGCACCAAGCAAGAAGGCAGAAATGACCGTTTTCATCTGGTCTTTGGTATGAGTGGGGTGTTATATTCACGTCACGTTATATTCTGCACTTTACTTGAGTATTTTTTTTTTCTGATGACTTTTGCTCCCCACATATTAGTAATAAAGATATCAGTATTTTCAACTCTACAGACTAATAACTTTAGTTGTTTTCATTTTTTTTTAACTTTGTAGCAACAGGTGTCAGTGTTCTTCTCAACAACATTAAGACATATTTTATCCAAAATTGCTGGGACAATAATACCTAGAGAGGATGACCCCTTGGTGTACTGAAAATTATATTATAATTTTACATATAAGACGTAATTTAATGTAAAACATAAAGAAAGACAATACAAAATTAGATCAATTTACTTCTCAATTTAAATTTGTTAATTTATTGATGCTAATCTATATAATGATAACTGGATGTTGGAGCAAATGTAAAGTTCTTTTTTGGAGGAATGGCTTAATCGTCTTCACATTCTATTAATGGAACAATTAGATTTGAACAACTTATAGAAATGTCCTTCAAAAAAACACTTTTTACTTTTAAAATGTAGGTGCACTTCTGATCCTTTAACACTTTTACTTGAATAAATGAGTTGAATCGGCTCTTTCACTATTTCTACAATCATCTCTAATGTTTGTTCGTCCGTCCGTCTGTCCGTTGATCCGTCCATCCAGCAGCATGACTTTCCAGGGAACTCCTCCCACAGCTTCTAAGCTACAACTTTTTTTTTTTAAATTTTACACAGTGTTTGTACATTTATTGAAGCTGTGCATATTGTAGAGGGTTAAATGATTTTCTGTGATTTTCCTCTTAATTTGTCTCACTTTGAATTTGAGATTGTTTACTTTGCTAATCGTCCTTGCAGTTACATGGTGATTTTATTATAGATCGACACTATACTGAATCGTGAATTTGTAATGGATTTTCCGGTTGTTGGTGTGCTGGCTATGCACTAACTATAATGGCTATGGACTTCCGGTTATGGCTGCCACGTAAGACGGACGTGTTTCACTCTGCTCTGCTCCTGGAGAAAAAAATCGGCAAATAACTCTCTCATTTGGGACAGAACGTATCCCAGCGTTTGGGCGAGGATATGTCGGCGAAGCCTAAGGCTGGAAAACCAGGTAAAGGAAAAAGCGAGCCGCCGAAACAGTCCAAATTAACGGACTTTCAGGTCTGTGACGCAGCAAACAAAACTCCATATATGGCGGAGGAGGCTGGCAACGGTGCGATATCTGCGGGGAACGGCGCAGATGCGCTGATGGCTGCCATGAGTTCAATGAGAGCGGACTTTTCCTCTAGATTTGATGGGATTATGACAGCGTTGGAAGGAATAAGAAAGGAATCGGGTGACTGTGTAGAACGAACGGCGCAGATGGAGCTCCGTCTCGCTAGTGCTGAAGATGACGTCACCCGTCTTCAATTAAAGGTGCGCACTTTGGAAAAAAAAAATAAATGTTTAGAAGATAATATTTTGGATTTGGAATCTCGGTCGAGACAGAATAACTTGAGGCTGGTGGGTCTTCCAGAGGAATCAGAAGGTCGGGGACTCATGTTCCTTTCTGGAAAAGTGGGATTCCGGAGGTGCTGGGCAGCGAGGAGTTGCAGTCAGCAGTGGTTCTGGAAAAAGCACATCGTATTGGCCCACGGAGAGATAAGGGACCGCCGAGGACCTTAATTATGAAGTTTTCTTAGCAACAGAGACAGGATGAAGATCTTCAACGCTGCACGAGCTAAAGGAGAGATTAAACACCAGGATCAGCAGGTGCGGTTCTACCCAGATTTGGCCACAGGAATCCAACAATTGAGGAAGCAGTTTGATCCCATACGTAAGGAGCAGCTGCGCAACCTTGGGATTCGTCATGGTGTAATCTATCCTGCGAGACTGTTGACCAACGTATGAGGGCAGAACCCACATCTTCAAGACCCCAGAGGAGGCGCAGGAGTTCATCAAGAAGATCAAAGAAGAAGAAGAGACTGGTGGGAGCTAAGCATGAACAAAATATAAGGTAGAATAATTAAGCATTTGCACAGGCATCTGACTGACTTGAAGTAAACAGCAAGTTACAAAATATAGATTGTATTATATATTAAAAAAAAAACAAAAACAAAACAAACAACAAAAAAAAAACTATGATGTACAAAGTTGTTAAAAATTTTGGAGTTAAGTTGGAAAACTACAGAGGAGAGTTAATGTTACGTCATTAAAAGCAGTAGAGTTAGGGTGATTGGGGAGAATGAAGAAGGAGTGGCTTAGGCTGTTCCCCGTGGGTGTGGAACGGTCGATGGCTATATCGGGAGACGGAATTTTTCTTTTTGATTTTGGGGGTTCGCCACAAGTGTGGGAAGGGGGAATTTGTTTGTGTGTAGTTTGTAGATGAATGTTCAACCACTCATGTTTTTGCTTCTCTGTATGAGCATGTTTACACTGCAAGGTAATCCCAAACTCTCTATTGATCATAAACCAAAGTGTTAATCTTAATTTAACTTCATGGAATTGCAGAGGTCTACAAAATTTAAAAAACTTAAACAAGTTATGAATAAAATAAAAGACATGGGTTCAAAAATTGGTGTTTTACAAGAAACTCATCTAATAGAGGAGGATATAAAAAGAATTAGGAGTAGATGGCAAGGAAGTGTATTCACCTCATCTTTTTCATCCCGGGCCAGGGGAGTTATGACTCTCATACATAAATCAGTCCCTTTTCAAGTGAAAAATGTAATTGGAGACAAACTTGGAAGATATGTAATCATTCAAGGTTCTTTGCTATTAGAAAATATAAATCTTGTGAACTTATATGGTCCCAATATAGATGATCAAAAGTTCTTTGCTAATTTATTTCTTATTTTATCATCACTTACAGGGCAACATATAATAGCAGGGGATTTTAATTGTACATTGAATCCAGGTATAGATAGATCAACAGGACTGGATAGTACGCACAATGGATGTAGGATGACTATTAATCATTTTATGAAAGAATTGAGATTGTTAGATATATGGAGAGAAATGAAACCACAAGTTAAAGCCTATTCTTGTTATTCCAGTACCTACAAGACATTCTCACGTATTGATTATTTTTTGATTTCCACAGAATTAAGATCCAAGATTCAAAACTGCTTTTATGATAACATCGTGATCTCTGATCATGCACCCTGTTGTCTAATATATGTAGATAAAAAATTGACAAAGGAATCAGGTAGATGGCATTTCAGCATAAATGGCTTCAGGATGAGGAATTTGTCAAGTATATAGAAAAACAGATAGACGAGTACTTTGACATCAATACTACACAAACATCAGCATGTGTAAAGTGGGAAGCTTTCAAAGCTTTATTAGGGGACATATTATTAGTTATACAGGATCAAAATCTAAGAAGACTCGAGAGGAGAGAGCTAAATTGGAACATAAAATGAAAAGTCTTCAGGAAAAAGTGTATGCAGGAAGTGATCCAAGGTTGGAGAATGAATTACTGATTTTGAGAGCTGAATACGACAAAAAATCAGCGAATAGAGCTGCCTCGAGTCTTCTAAGATTGAAACAATCTTTTTATGAACAAGGTGAAAAATCAGGAAAATTATTGGCATGGCAGATTAAACAATTAGAAATTAAAACACCAATTACTAGTATTATAAGTAACGGACAGGTAGTTATAGATCCTTTAGAAATTAACAGAGCCTTTAGAGATTACTATGAAAAAATTATATGATACTAAAAATGAATTTGATTTAACAAAACTAAATGGGTTTTTGAACGAACTATCTATCCGTGTATTCCAAATGAAAACAGGGAGATATTGGAGTCTAAAATTAGTCAAGAAGGAAGCTGGGCTAGCCATTGATAATATGAAATCAGGAAAAAGTGCAGGACCAGATGGTCTTCCAGTTGACCTTATAAGAAATTTAAGAATAAATTAATAAAACCTTTTTTGGAAATGGTTTTAGAAAGCATTTCAAAATAATAATTTACCATCATACATAAATAATGCCTTAATTATACTGCTGCCAAAACCAGGTAGCCCTCTAATAAATGTGAAAATATGAGACCAATAAGCCTATTAAACGCCGACCATAAGATAATCTGTAAAATTTTAGCAAGACGAATACAAGAAATTTTACCAAATATTATTATCGAGATCAGAATGGCTTTATAAAGGGAAGACAAGGCTTCCATAATGTAAGAAGACTATTTAATATTATTTATTTAATAAAGAAGCACCGGATACAGCTCTCCTATCACTGGACGCCGAAAAGGCCTTTGATAGAGTTGAATGGCCCTTTCTTTTTGAAGTCCTACAAAGGTTTGGACTTGGAAATAATTTCATAAAATGGGTTTAAATAATATACAAGTAATGCTACAGCAGAAATCCTAACAAATAACAATATTTCAAAACCAATAAAATCAATAGAGGATGTCGACAAGGCTGTCCACTTTCACCTTTACTGTTTACTATGGCAATTGAACCTTTAGCGATAGCGATACGTTTACATTCACAAATATATGGAATTAAAGTTGGACCAACAGAACATAAAATCTCCCTGTACGCCGATGACATAATTTGTTTATGTCGAATCTAAAAAAATCAATTCCAACCTTGGTTGAATTTAATAAAGAATTTTGGGGGAAATATCAGGATATAAAATAAATAAAACTAAATCTTCAATATTAATGCTAAATGAGACCCAGAGAAATTACCCAGCCCCTGAGGTAAATCAATTCAATGTTGTAAATCAGTTTAAATATTTAGGAATCCAAATTGTGCTAAGCTAGAATTCAGTCGCCAGTGTCAACTATGAAGCCTTAATGACAGATATTAATGAGTTACTTCAGAGATGGATGTCACTACCAATGTCGATGATCGGGAGAATCAATATACTTAAAAGTAATATTTTACCTAAAATACTTTATTTATTTCAATACATTCCCTTATCACCACCTTTAGATTTATTCTCAAGAATAAAAAAAGAGTTAGTGGAATTTATATGGAACAACAGGAGGGCTAGATTACGTCTGTCTTTATTATATTTACCATTTGATCGTGGAGGTCTGAAATGTCCAAATTTTATGTTGTATATTGGTCGGCACAACTGAGGTCCTATGACATATTATTTTTCATCGAATGATCTCCCTCACTGGACTGAAATGGAATCATACAATTTACCTTTACCTCTTCCCATATTCATATACTCAGATTCGGCAAAAAAAATTAAAAAAAAAAGTTAAAAATACATTTGTAAAGCATATGATCAAAATATGGTGTGAAGCTAAAAACTATTTAAAAGAACCACAGTTACTGTCACAATTTAGTCCAATATGGGGTAATCAATATTTTAAACCAGGGAGAGCGGACGCTGTATTTAAAGTATGGAATTTAAAAGGGATACAAAAGATTCAGGATTTATATTTGCCATCTGCAGATAACATAATGTCTTTTGAAGAGCTGAGGATCAAATTTAATCTCAATAGAACACATTTTTTTAAATATCTTCAACTTAGAAACTTTATTCGATCAAATCAAAATAAAGCTCTCACTCGACCTATTTATTCATCCTTGGAAAAAATGACGATGAAAGATAGTAAAAGAAAGGGTATTATTTCAGAGTTTTATAACTCATTGACACTATCTTCAAGTGAAAATTCACTGAAAAGATTAAACTACTGGAAAGAAGATCTGCAAACTGAATTTTCAGAGGAACAATGGGAATTGGCTTGTACAGAAGCTCAAACCAAATCAATAAATGTACGCCTTAAATTGATACATTCAAATGGTTAATGCGATGTATGTTACACCGGAGAGTTAAATAAATATAACAAAAATATACCAGATTACATGCACAAAATGCATGGAAAGTAAAGAACTCTATTTCATTGTGTATGGAATGTAGATTATAAGAATGTTTTGGGAAGAGGTGAGGGTAACAATTGAAAAAATAAGTCTCAAAACAAATCACATTGAATCCTAAATTTGTTTTGTTGGGTCTGTACCCAGAAAAGCATAATTTTAATAAAAGTGAAAGAAAATTCATAGACTCAGTTTGCTTAATGCCAAAAAATGTATTGCACTATTATGGAAAAAGACTCATAGACCAGATGTGACTCAGTGGTTAAGACAGATGTTAACAAACCTTCCCATTAGAAAGAATAACATATATACTGAAATCAAAGGAAATTGTGTTTGAGAATATATGGAGAGCCTTTTATTGATTATGTAAAAAATTTAAACATAACTTTTGAAGAAGAAGGTGAATGATGTGTGTGGACCTTGTAAATTCCCAAACTGGTGAACATAATATGTATACTTATGTATTGGATTGTCTAGACTAAACAGAGGAGCATTGTTGAAGATTTGATTTTTGCTGGGGTTGTTGGTGTTTTTAGTGCATCCTTTTTTTTTTTTTTTTTTTTTTTTTTTGTAGTACTTTATGTGTTAGTGTTTGATTGTTTGTATCATGTTTGTTAAAAAAAAAGGTTCAATAAAGATATTGTGGAAAAAGAAAAAAAAACTATAATGGCTATGGATGGCAGTATAGTGTACCGTGTGCAGTGCTCTTGCTCATTTTTACTTCCCCCAAGGAGGTACCGGTTTCATGTTGGTTTGTATGTTTATTAGCAGGATTACGCAAAACTACTGGATGGATTTGAATGAAATTTTCACCAGATGTGGCCCTTGGGCTACAGAAGAACCCATTGGATTTTGGAGGTGATCGAGGTCAGCATGCAGATTCTGGATCACTTTTTCACTTTCTTTAATGTTAAGATAGGGCTTTGGCAGAGGTATGTGCTCTCTGGGTGCTCTCTAGTTTACACACCGTCTTCTCACCACACTCCTTAACAACACAGCACCCGTTTTAGAAATGGTGCAAGATTCACACACAAATACATGCGATTTGTCTGTCGTTGCTGCAGTTTGACTGTTTCAGAACAACTTTGACTTATTATGCAGTAAATGAGGACAAAAGAAAAAAGTTTTATCATCTATAAAAATGTGCGTGCCACAATCAAATTAATGCAAGCATAAGTTATTGTTATTATTCCATAATTTGTTCTCTGTAGTTTTAGTGACTATTGATACCTTGGTCCTCACGCAAGAACCATTAGTACTAACAGATTTGTTCGTAAATGTGATGTGTGATCAATTTACATGATTTGTGGGATTCACCCAGTCTGTTAGTTACATTTATGGAGTGGGGGGGGGCCTGAGAAGTTCATAGACTGACCATGATGCAGTGGTCAAATTTGACCAAATGTGGTTTATTTATCAACATAGTCTCCAATGCCAGTGTATCTGAAAAGAAACAATGCGTTAGTATCAGAAAAGGTTGAATTTAATGCATGACTAGTTTTGTTGCAGGAGCATACTCCTCCTTAGTCAGCCTATGAACTTTTCAGTGCCCCCCTTCCCCCATATATAATACAGGTACTGACTAAATTTATGAGTGATCTAGACTAGTTGTAAAAGTTTTGTGTAAATACTTTGCTGTTATTCTAACCTTAGTTTTCACTAAATGGCTCTAGATTTTATTTGTGTGAATCAGTATAAGAGTGTAAACCTTATAAATTTAATAATTAGTCGACAAGATTTTATTCTTTGATTCAAGTTGTACTTAACATTAAAATAATTAAAATTAATTAAAAGCTGTATTACTCCATTAATGTCCAAACAATATCAGATGCAAAATGTAAGTTTTTTTTTTTTTTCTTAGACACTGAAGGCATTTTCCAAGTCCGCTTGGACTTGGAGAAGGCATTTGACCGCGTCCCTCATGGATTTTTGTGGGGGGTGCTTCGGGAGTATGGGGTATCGGGCTTGTTGTTACGAGCTATTCGGTCTCTGTACGACCGTTGTGAGAGTTTGGTTCGTATTGCCAACACTCGGTCGGAGTCATTCCCAGTGAGAGTTGGACTCCGCCAGGGCTGCCCTTTGTCACCGATCCTGTTCATAATTTTTATGGACAGGATTTCTAGGCGCAGCCAGGGAATGGAGGGTGTCATGCTTGGTGACCACAGGATCTCATCTCTGTTGTTTGCAGATGATGTTGTCCTGTTGGCTTCATCCAGCAATGACCTACAGCTCTGCTGGGATGGTTTGCCGCTGAGTGTGAAGCGGCTGGGATGAGAATCAGCACCTCCAAGTCCGAGTCCATGGTCCTCAGCCGGAAAAAGGTGGATTGTCCTCTCCGGGTTGGGGACAGGCTCCTGCCCCAAGTGGAGGAGTTTAAGTATCTTGAGGTCTTGTTCACGAGTGAGGGGAGAATGGAGCGAGAGATCGACAGACGGATTGGAGCAGCATCTGCAGTGATGCGGACGTTGTACCGGTCTGTTGTGGTGAAGAGGGAGCTTAGTTCTAAGGCAAAGCTGTCGATTTACCAGTCAATCTACGTTCCTACTCTCACCTATGGTCACGAGCTTTGGGTAATGACCGAAAGAACGAGATCGCGGATACAAGCAGCTGAAATGAGCTTTCTCCGTAGGATTGCTGGACTCACCCTCAGAGATAGGGTGAGGAGCTCAGTCATCCGGGAGAGGCTCAGAGTAGAACCGCTGCTCCTCCACATTGAAAGGAGTCAGTTGAGATGGTATGGGCATCTGATTAGGATGCCTCCTGGACGCCTCCCACTTGAGGTGTTTCAGGTACGTCCCACTGGGAGGAGACCCCGGGGCAGACCCAGGACTCGGTGGAGAGACTATGTCTCCCAGCTGGTCTGGGAACGCCTTGGTATCCCCTCTGAAGAGCTGGAGCAGGTGGCTGGGGAGAGGGAAGTCTGGGCTTCTCTGCTTGAACTGCTGCCTCCGCGACCCGGACCTCCGGAAAAGCGGTAGAAGATGGATGGATGGACTGAAGGCATTTTTGTGAATAAAACTCCTGATCAGATGCCACAGGAAGCGTGGCCTTATATGGCAGTTTTAGGGCATCAGTTATGCAAATCTTCAATACTCCTGTCCTGAAAGTGTGCTCACTTACACACGGGTGGAATTCACCATTTTTAGGCGGACTGTTTACACACTTTTGTAGGACATATGAGCATTTGTTGAATCTGGAGGGGCTTGTTCATCCTGAGGACATAGGATTTACACACACTAATACTACCATGTTCTTGCATGAGGCCCTTTGACTTTTTTTAGGGAGGCTGACACTGAAACCTGCAGCCATTTTAGAACGTTCTTAAACCTTACATGCAGTTGCAATGAAAACCATTCAACCCCTCATTGCATTTTAGGTTAATTGGCAAAATGTCAAATAAAACTAATATTACAAGGATTTTAGCCAAATTCAGCATTAAATCCCACTTTCAGTGACTACTGCTGTCTCAAAATTATTCAATCCCCTGCACAGAATTCCTCATAAGAGCACATACTTGCAAAGCAGGTGTGGTCTCAAACACACTTGATGCAACCAATCAAGGGCTTCATTTACCAGGACTGTTGGCAGTGACATTTGATTGCATGTTAGAAATATGGCTAAGTCATATTTCTAAGTCAAGAGAATTGTCCAAAAAGTTCAGAGAAGAGATCATTGCCTTGCACAAAGAAGGAAAAGGATACAGAAAGATAACAAAGGCCCTGAATGTTCCTACAGATACAGTTGGAAGCATTGATTACAAGTTTAAAGTTACAGGAACAGTGGCTGCACTACCTAGACATGGTAGAAAGAGGAAGCTACCAATGGCTGTAACCAGAGTCCTGAGGAGGCAGGTGGTCAAAAACCCTCGACTGACTGCAAAAGACCTGAAGCAAAACTTGATGACAGTAAGGTGCATACTAAACGCTGAAATGCTCCGAACTTCAAGATGAACACCACTACTGACACAAGAAAAGTCACCTCCAATTTTCTCAAAACCATATAAACAAGCCAAAGAAGCTTTGGGATTCTGTTCTGTGGCACAATGAAACAAAACTGGAACTTTCAGGCCTATGGATCAGCGGTATGTCTGGATGAGGAAGAATGAAGCATGTGCTGAAAAGAACAGCCTGCCTACAGTGAAGCATGGCAGTGGCTCAGTCATGCTCTGAGACTGCTTCGCTTCCTCTGGTACTGGAAACCCGCAGTGTGTGGCAGGCAAGATGGATTCAATCGAGTATCAGGAAATCTTGGAAGAAAATGTCATGCTGTCTGTGAGGAAGCTGACCTTCCAACAGGACAATGATCCCAAGCATTCCTCAAAGTCCACCAAGGCTGGGTTTCAGACGAAGTCCTGGAGGATACTAGAGTGGCCATCACAGTCACTTGACTTGAACCCCATTGAAAATCTCTGGTGGGATTTGAAAAAGGGAGCTGCTGCACAAAGACACTAGAATATTAATGAATTGGAGGCCTTTGCTCATAAGGAACGGGCTAAAATTCCTCAGAACACTGCCAGAAGCTGGTGTCTGACTATGCATCATGTTTGCAGAAGGTCATAACAGCAAAAGGATGCTCTACTAAGTACTAAAGATACTTGCCGCAAAGGGGTTGAATAATTTTGAGACTGCAGTAGTCATTAAAAGTGGCATTTTGTGTTGAATTTGAAGAAACCACTTGTAATATTAGTTGTGTTGAGCTGTTTAAATTGTTCTTGTTTAATTTGTTTATTGCAAACAGCTGCTGCTTTGTGCATTTTGCCAATAAACTTAATTTGCAGCGGGGGTTGAATAATTTTGATTTCAACTGTATACCACATGACTTTAGACCATAAGAAATAAAACCATGGTGCTGCAGTGAAGACATTACAGTCATCTAATAACACAAATCACCTCACGCATGAATTTGAAATCTTTGTTTCTAAGAAAGATGAGGATTTTTCAAAGTGTGTTCAGTGTTACAGTACAGTACAAAGTACAAGGGTGTGTACCATGTGGAAAATAAGAGTGAGAGGTGTGGCATGAAAGACACATCTACAAGAGCCATTTGTGACTATACTGTTTAAAAATTGTTTTAAAATGAGTATTAAAAATTCACTTTCAATAAATTGTAGATTGATTAATAAATGAAACCTCATATATAAACTAATTATAGCAAGGTTAACTTCTCAGGGCAGACAAAGCCTTGCACACCTCTTGTCCCTCTGATGGGAAACAGGGAACTGAATGATGTGTGGAGCAGAATTAATTTAACCCTTATGCCCTATTTTTTCTTTTTTAAAGTTACGTTGGTACTGTTAACTACAAGATTTGTATTTTGAACTTTAAACTGTAATAATACAACTGTAACAAAAACATCTCACACAGTCAAAATACAGTGGATATAAATGAAACTCAAAAAATTCCAAAATACATGTAAAAATGCACTTTCATACCAATTTTCACAGCTGGGGAACAATCACAGCCAAAATTATATAAAAAAATGCATCCTCAACTACACTAATCTCCCCCCAGTAGGGCATAAGAGTGAATTAATTCCTTTGTTCTAGGACTTCCAACAAACACATATGAATGTTCTGGGTTTTAGTGTTTGTATATTTGTTGTATTTCTGTTATAACTGATCACCTGGAGTAGATAGGTTTTTGTTTTTTTTTGTTAGATAGTGAAGGATACCTTTAGCATTAATTAATAAGTTGGATTGATCCCATTAGAACTGGGCCATGTCTGTTCCTGAAAAACAAAGCAAAAAAAAAAGAAGAATTCTTTAGGAAAATAAAATCTCTAGAAACACCAGCTAAACAAATTACAAAACATGACATTCAGACACACTCCCCCTACTTTGGGCGTCAGTTTTAGACATCATCCATCTGCTTTATCACACCGCATGTCTAAGTATTATTAGTAATGCTTTTGTCCTGACCATCTAATTTTCTCAGAGCCACATGTGCCACATGTGCTCATCGAGAATGGTGACATGACACAAGAGGAGTATGATGAATACCTTTATGGTCGGAGCGATTTCATCAAGGCCACCAAGAAGGACTCCAGCAATGAGAGGAAAGTGAGTGTGTGATCACCATCACAACAATGTACCTAATCACTGTGGGATACAGTGCCAAGTATGTCATGTGGGAAAGGTGCATAATAACACACAGTCACAAATAATTTCCTGCAACAAGCAAATGGGCAATTTTTTGTGAACTTTTATATCATATCATAGAGCAACACACAGGACTTAAAATTTGTCAAAGAACTGAACTGTTAAACTAAACTAAAATTTTGATTTTTAAAAAAAATATAAATACAGTTCCTTTACATTTTTTTTTAAATAAAAAACCCTTCTACTGTACATACCCAACTAGAACTGGGAAATAAATCAATTTTCTTTTGGGGGGCATAGCAATGTCAAAAAATGAATATCTTGAAAAACGATTTTCTCATTCACAAGAGTAAATATGGAAGCCTCCATCACTGTTAAAAGATAATTAGTTAAGGTTTGATTTGGATAAAGTCAGGTCTGCACGTTATTCCCAATAGGGAATTGTGTTTTTAAGAACAGGGTAAAGTCCTTCCTTTTCAATATAGCCTACGATTAGGGAGGGATCTTGTGTCTCTTAACCCCCCTTTTGTTTTGCTGTTAATAGATTCAGACTGCCGGTTGACCTCCAGTAATGTACTTGGCTTCTCACCGTTCATGTTCTTTGTGTCTGTTCTCTTCATCCTCTCTAACCCCTTACCCCCAGCCAGTCGCAGCAGATGACTGCCCCTCCCTGAGCCTGGTTCTGCTAGAGGTTTCTTCCTGTTAAATGGGAGTTTTTCCTCTCCACCGTCGCTATGTACTTGCTCACAGGGCATCGTCTGATTGCTGGGTCTTTCTGCAATTGTGGGGTTTTCCCTGCATTTGGTAGTGCTATGAGATGACTTTTGTTGTGATATGGCGTTGTGCTGTTAGAATTCTTCTCATAAGTAATAACTTTTTGTATCAGTGAAGCAAAAATAAATACATTGTAAAAAAGCAAGCTATACTCAAAATGAGTCTTCGTGCTTTTAGAAGAGCTTTGTGGGAGAGATTGCTTGAAGGGATAGAAGTGTTTGATATTGAAGGACTCAGCTAGTTATGAGGAGGGGGCTGAAAAGTTCATAGTGGTCCAATTTGACCAAATGTGGTGTCATGATTTTTAGCTTACAGCTCACGTGCAGAGTGCAACAACAATGAAACATCCACACCAGAGTACACGTTTGAGGATATTTATTAATTTCAAGAAATAAACTCGAACTCTGCTACAGAAAACGTCACTCGCCAGAGGAAGAGTCCTGCGGAGAGAGAAACGAGAGCAGTGTGAGGAGAAATGGAGACCAAGGAGTAGGCTAACCAAATTACCACTTACGTGGGTAGAACAAGAGAACCGGCAGGGACCCCAGCGGGGAGAGATGAACCAGCAGGATGAAGCGGGTCATGGAGAGGAATGAACCGGTGGTGCCTGACCGGGTGGAGAACAGTTGCTGCAGAGTTTGGATGGAAGGGCAGGTGAGCGCACGCAGTCCCCAAAGATGCACCCGCACCGATGGCAGCAACCTGAGAACAAAGAGAGAGCACAGAAGTGGTGAGTACAAAAACTTCACCTAAATTTCAGAATAATGATTTCACTGTGTCTATTGCAAGGCAGTATACCCAGACGAGCCAGCACTTAGGCGCTGACGGCGTGGTCCTAATAAGTGCTAGCTGATGAGAGGCAGCAGGTGTGTCCACTCTCTGAGGTGTGTTGATTGCAGGAGAGGAGAGAAATGGGAAGGAGGGGGCGAGCGCTCACCAGACCATGACAGTGCCCCCCCCTCAAGGAACATCTCCTGGCAGTCCAGAGGGCTTCTCTGGGTGGGCTCGATGGTAGGCCCAGACCATCCCCTTGTCGTGGAAGTGTGACTTGGGGATCCATGATCATTCTTCCGGGCTGTAGCCCTTCCAGTGGACCAAATACTGTAGCCCCCAGCCCCGACGGTGAACATCCAAAATCCGTTGAACAGTATGGGTAACATGGCCATCAAGCACTTGGGGGGGGCTTGGGGGGAGGACAGAGAGGACTGACGGAGACAGGCTTGATGTTAGAGACATGGAAGGTCGGGTTCACCCGGAGGGTCCGTGGGAGCCTGAGTTGAACAGTGACATCGTTGATCACCCTGGTGATGGGATATGAACCCAGAAAACGAGCGGACAGCTTCTTGGAGTCCGTCTTTAGAAGAATCTGGTCCGCCACCAACCAAACTTGCTACCCCACGACGTACTTAGGGGCAGGGACCTGCTTCCGGTCGGCCATCTGGCGGTTGCGATCAGATGATCGGGTGAGGGCAGTACGAGTGGACCTCCATATATGGCGGCAACGGCAAGCATGGGCCCCCATGGACGGCACCGTGACCTCCCTCTCTGTCATAGGCAACAGAGGCGGGGTGTACCCCATCGAAGCTTCAAAGGGGGTAAGCCCTGTGACAGTGGAAACAGCCGAGTTGTGTGCATACTCCATCCAGGTCAGGTGTGTGCTCCAGGTCAAGGGGTTCTCAGCTGTCACATACCGGAGGGTGGCCTCCAAGGACTGGTTGGCACGTTCAGCCTGCCGGTTGCTCTGAGGATGACGTCCCGAAGTAAGACTGATGGTGGTCCCAAGGGTGCGGCAAAAGGACTTCCAAACATGGGATGTAAATTGGGAAAGGAATGTCATGCAGGTGAATAACATGAATAGTAAGCAGCTCAGCAGTCTCAGAGGCGGGTGGAAGTTTGGGCAGGGTGATGAGGTGAACAGCCTTGGAAAACGATCAACAATGGTGAGGATGACTGATTTACCATGGGGGGGGGGGGCGTCCAGTGATGAAATCCAGAGCAATGTGGGACCAAGGGCAACCAGGAATAGGCAGAGGATGAAGCAGTCCAGCAGGGGGTGATGAATCAGCTTTGCCCCGAACGCAGGTTTTACATGCTTTAACATACTCCTGCATGTCCCGCCGCAGTGTGGGCCACTAGAATGCCCACCGAATTAGGTTGATGGTGCGAGCAATCCCGGGGTGGCAGGCAAAGCAACTAGTGTGGCCCCAATGGATAACATCACTGTGGAGGGCGGCAGGAACAAATAGGCGGTTGTGGGGACACCCCACCGGCTCAGGCTCCCGAGACTGGGCCTGCTGGACCCTCTGCTCAATATCCCAGGTAAGGGCACCGAGGATGCGGGAAGGAGGAACAATTGGCTGGGGAAGTGGGTGGGGGGCTACCTGCACGGAATCAAACTGGTGCGAGAGCGTGTCCAGTGTGGTGTTCCGTGAGCCAGGCCGATAGGTAATAGTGAAATTGAACCTATTGAAAAACAAGGCCCAGCGGGCCTGCCTGGCATTAAGTCAGCAGGCCGACCTGAGATACTCTAAATTTTTCTGGTCGGTCCACACGACTATGACTATGACTATGACACTGTGAAAGGACAGCGCCCACCCCTGAGTCAGAGGCATCCACCTTGAGGATAAACTGGAGCTGAGGGTCGACCTGTGCCAAGATGGGTGTTTTAGAGAACAGGCCCTTCAATTTGGAAAAGGCCTGCTCAGCTGCCTCAGTCCAACCAAATGGAACCTTAACGGAGGTCAGCTGTGTAAGAGGCTGTGCTCCCCCACTATAGTTCCGAATGAACCTGCGATAGAAATTCGCAAACCCCAGGAAGTGTTGAAGCTCCATCCGGGAGTGGGGTGTTGGCCAATTCAGCACAGCCTCCACCTTGGCAGGGTCGGCAACCAGCTCTCCTTCAGCCACTATGAAGCCCAAGAAGGAGGTGGTGTTGGTGGAGAACTCCCACTTCTCGGCTTTAACGTAGAGCTGGTTCTCCAAGAGCCGTTGTAAAACGGCCCTCACATGGACCTCATGTTCCTCTGGCGAGCAAGAAAAGAACAATATATCATCAAGATATACAAAAACAAACTGATTAATCAAATTGCGAAGGATATCGTTGATGAGCCGCTGGAAGACGGCAGGGGCATTAGTGAGCCCAAACAGCATCACCAAATATTCAAATTTCCCCATATGAGTTTTAAAGGCCGTCTTCCATTCATCTCTTTCGCGGATACGAATTAAGTGATAGACATTATGGAGATCTAATTTCATAAATACTTCCGCGCGCTGAAGGAGCTCAAACGTGGAGTTAATCAGGGGCAGAGGATATTTGTCCTTAATAGTGATCGCATTGAGTTCACGGTAATCTATGCACGGACGCAATGACCCGTCCTTCTTTCCCACAAAAAAGAACCCTGATCTGAGTGGAGCCGAAGATGGCCGAATCAGACCGGCGTTCAGAGACTCTTTAATGTATCTCTCCATTGCCTCCCTCTCCGGGCCAGAAATGTTATAGAGCCAACTGGACGGCATCTGCACCCCCGAGAGGAGTTCAGTCGGGCAGTCATAAGAGCGATGAGGCAGAAGGGACAGCACTCTAGACTTACTGAAGACCTCCCCTAAATCATGATAGGCTTCGGGGACAAGGCTGAGGTCCGGCGGCTCGACCGGAGGAGCGGAAATGGAGAGAGACGGTGAACACTCGGCTGAACTCAAACAAGAAGCCAAACAATACAGGCTCCAGGAAGAGATGGAATTTTGTGCCCAATTTATTACAGAATTATGCCTCCGGAGCCACGGGTAGCCAAGGACCATTGGAGAGGAAAAATTTGGAAAGATATAGAACGAAAGCTCCTCCCAATGGTTCCCGGAAAGAAGGACTGTGATGGGTGCCGTGCATTCCGCGACTACAGCGATCCTAAGGCCAGATATGGTGGTAATGTTGCAAGAGGTGGGCAATTTACGAGTGGGAATACCCATATCCCGAATGAGCTGGGAAGAAATGAAATTCCCGTCTGCTCCTGAGTCCACTAATGCCACAACTCTCCTCTTGACCCCCGGTAATTGAACGAGGGCCGAAATGGAGAAATTACCATGGGGATTAGAAGAGGTCCCGCCCGCCCCCATGGCTACTGATGGGCTGTGTCTTTTGGTGCCAGGGGGCAGTTGTGCACCCTGTGCTTCATCGAAGCAGAGCATGCGCACGCGTTGACCCTTCTTCTTCGCCGATGCTCTTCGTCGGTTAGATGAAACCGACTGAGCTCCATCGGCTAGGAAGGAACGTTAGTGCCGCCTATGTCAGTAGCCGGAGTGGGTACCCGCCCGGCGAACGGGCGAGAGGAGGATTTTCGCTCCCTCTCGCGCTCGCGGTAATGGTTATCTAACCCAATAGCCTAGTCAATGAGACCATCCAGGGAGTCGGGAACAGCATAAACTGCCAGGTCGGCGTGGAGGTGGGAGTTTAAACCGAAGAGGAATGCGCTGTGTAACACAACCTCGTTCCACCCCGAGTCCGCCGCTTTGGCCCGAAACTCCACAGAGAACTCGACCACAGACCGGGTCCCCTGGCAGAGAGACAAAAGGCAGCTCATGATGTTACCCTGGCTCTCCATATGGTCAAAAGCACGAGTAAATTCGACCACAAATTGTTCAAACGTGTAAGCAGCCCCCTCCGGGCTGTCGAGAATGGACCGTGCCCAACTAAGGGCACGTCCTGGAGTAAGAGTGTCAAAAAATAAATTTTAGCAGTCGTTTGGATACTCCCTTCCCACCTGCCCCAAATACAGCCATACCTGACATAAAAACTCCTTGCATTTCCCCACTTCCCCCATGTACGGGGCAGGCGTGGGAACAGAAGTGGTATGGCGAATGGTGGTTTGAATAATAGGGGCAGGAGGAACGGGAGGACCCGAGGGAGCCAGGTTAGCCAGATGGTTGGTGACCATGCCCAACTGCTGTGAAATAGTCTGCAGCTGCTGCATTAACATGGCCACCTGTCTCTCGGTGGCATCTAAACGGTCCAGAGCGGAATGCTCCGCTGCTGCTGCACTCGCTGAGCCAAGGTTGTGGCTGGCTCGTTCTGTCATGATTTTTAGCTTACAGCTCACATGCAGAGTGCAACAACAACGAAACAACCAAATCACAATACACGTTTGAGGATATTTATTAATTTCAAGAAATAAACTTGAACTCTGCTACAGAAAACATCACTTGCCAGAGGAAGAGTCCTGTGGAGAGAGAAACGAGAGCAGTGTGAGGAGAAAAGGAGAACAGGGAGTAGGCTGGCCAAGTTACCACTTACGTGGGTAGAACAAGAGAACCGGCAGGAACCCCAGCGGGGAGAGACAAACCAGCAGGATGAAGCAGGTCGTGGAGAGGAATGAACCGGTGGTGCCTGACCGGGTGGAGAACAGTTGCTGGTGAGTGTGGATGGAGGGGCAGGTGAGCGCACGCAGTCCCCAAAGACGCACCCGCACCGATGGCAGCAACCTGAGAACAAAGAGAGAGCACAAAAGTGGTGAGTACAAAAACTTCACCTAAATTTCAGAATAATAATTTCACCGTGTCTACTGCGAGGCAGTATACCCAGACGAGCCAGCACTTAGGCGCTGACGGCGTGGTCCTAATAAGCGCTAGCTGATGAGAGGCAGCAGGTGCGTCCGCTCTCCCAGGTGCGTTGATTGCAGGAGAGGAGAGGAACGGGAAGGAGGGTGCGAGCGCTCACCAGACCATGACATGTGGTTTATTTTTCAACATAGCCCTTTGGTCCACACACTTCTTCCATCAGTGTTGCAGCGCTTGAATCCCTGTGGTTGAAAAATAAACCACATTTGGTCAAATTTGACAACTATGAACTTTTCAGCCCCCCCTCGTAGTTCCACTGTGAGTAGAATACCACGTTTAATACGTGTGTCCATTCATATCTTAGCTTTGATGGGGTTGTTAAGTGACCGACAGACCTAACCGGGAGGAGAGTGCACATAGCCATAAAAATGCGTTTCTATGGAAACACTCCAAAGGCTCTGCACATTTTGCCTGGACTTCTGCACTTAAACATATAATTATTGATGTGCTTCCTCTATTGCTTTGATAACTTGTCTTTTTACTGTCTCTCTCTCTCATTATGTTTCTTTTTTGTCCTCTAATGATAAAGCATACAGGGACGATTAGGAATTAACCTGAATCCACTTTAATTAATGATGCTGCTTTTCTCCATCTTTATAGGTGGATATAATTCACAAGCGGCTCCATAAAGACATCCTCCACAACCCCGTGGTTATGTTGAACTTTTGTCCTGACCTCAAATCCACCTGCTCAGACCTGAGGAAGGTTCACGGGGAATTTATATTCCTCATTGACTGCAGCGACAGCATGAGCGGGGTTAACATCAACCGTGTGAAGGTACGCATGGTATTCTTATATACTTAAGTACATGTGAACTGATTTACATATATATTAAACAACATCTCATGCTTATTACACCATTTACTTTAAGGATTATTACAGTTGATTCTAAACACCTCCAACAAAAGATTAAATGGAAAGCTTATCTGTCACAGAGGCTTTCACCTTTCTGTCAACACATGTTTTTTGTGTAGGTAGATTATATCCTGCACATTGTTAAGTAAGCATGGGAAGGACATATATTCAAGGGTATTGATCAGCAAATCATTCACTATTCACCCGTCTTCTAGTTGCTAGGATTTAGACGTTCATTGAGGTCTTATCAGCAGCATTCATGTGAGCCTCCATCGGTACCTGCAGAGCTCACTCCGAGTCATCCAAGGTTTCTTTTATGGAAGAAAAAATGTCTTTTTGGATGCTTGTGTATTCGCCCTGTCCTGCAATGTGATGCTGGCAGGTGCTCATTTGTGACGCACTCTGGGTTTTGGATGTGTCTGATAGTATTGAGTCTGGGCATGAGGCCACGGTGAGCCTGGCTGTGTTAAAATGACTATATTTCAGATGTTGACCTTTGAGAATGTATAAAACTGTAGATTTTTTTTTAAACCTGTGTTAATGCACTTTCTTTGTCTGGATCACCTGAATGGAGGCTGAGATAAGTGGTGTTCTTCTGAAGATTGTTCTGCTCAAGAGGATGCAGTGATGGATGAAATAATATTGCGTGATGGCAATCTCGAAGAGAAAATCTGCTCTGAAGCTATGGCAGCTGTGTGGAAAACTGTGTTGCCGTTCAGCTGCTCATTTATTTACAGATATTGCTATGGAAATTATCAAAGAGTTCAGATGGATATTATAATGAGTGAAAATTTGTTTTTTCCTGCTCTTTGTTTTTCCAGGATGCCATGGTGGTTATTCTGAAAAGCCTGGTGCCTGGCTGCCTATTTAACATCATAGGTTTTGGATCTACATTCAAATCACTGTTCACAACCAGCCAGATCTATGAGGAGGTAACTCATAACTCTACATTTTAGTAGTAAACTGGCTTTATACAAGGATGGACAGTAAAACATATATTTTAGACATTTTCTGGGAGCAGTGTTGCTTCTGAAAATAGGTGGAGAATAAATTCTGGATAGGGCCCGGGGGAGGGAGCACACATGATGATCACCTGTTTGCTATGAATGGACTACAGTGCTGCTTGTGTTATTTTCACATAAACTATATCTGACATGACAATTATTTTTTTTTAAGTTTTTTTTTGCGTAGTTGAGGAGTACCTGGGTACCTTCTTACATACAGCTCCAGTTCAGGGATATAATACAATTCCCTTTCACTCTAGTTGCTATCCGTCTGCCACAAATCACCCCTGGTACTCGTCTCCACCCACTACACCCTGAGTAGCTTTGGATGGTTGACCCCAAGTATTTAAACTAATCTACTTTCACTACCTCTACTCCTTTCAGCTTCACCGTTACACCTGCCTCCTTCTCATTCACACTCATGTGTTCTGTCTTGCTTCTACTGACTTTCATTTCTCTTCTCTCCAGAGCATACCTCCACCTCTCCATGTTCTCTTCCACCTGCTCCCTACTCTCACTACAGATCACAATATCCTCTACAAACATCATGGTCCACGGAAACTCCTGCCTGACCTCATCTGTCAGCCTGTCCATCACCATGGCAAACAAGAAGGGGCTCAGTGCAGCTTCTTGGCATGAAACTGTACTGCTGCTCGCTGATGACATTTGACTTGTGACTTGTGGCACGACTTGTCACCTCTCATCTTAACCTGGCTTCAACAACTCTTTACCATATCTCCACAATGGGGCTGATCAACTTTATATCTCTGTAGTTACTACAGCTTTGAGCATCACCCTTGTTCTTGAAAATGGGTACCACTAAACTTCTATTGCACTCCTCAGGCATCCTCTCACTCTCCAAGATTATGTTAAACAATCTGGTTAAAAAGTCTTATCTTATCTGACTTGTGCACATGTGATATTTCAGGGTTTTTTCTTTTTAATAAATTTACAAAAAACCCTCTCAATCTAAAATTCTGCTTTCACTTTGTCGTTATGAGGTGATGAGTGCAGATTAATGATAAAAAAAAAGAATTTAAAGGACTGTAGAGTCTTGCAACGTGTGCAAATACGATATCTCATATGTACAGTATATTAAAGCGGCATCACAGTGGTAAACTACATACTTTAATCCTCTGGAAAGAGTCGCCTCATTGATTTGAATGCTAATTATTATCTGCACAAACCTCTAAATTATGCAATAGTGCAAATCTACATCTCTACCTTTATCCTAGAGAGCAGCAGTGCAGCACAATGGCTAATTACAACCAATTCATTCATTCATCTTCTTCCGCTTAATCCTTTTCGGGTCACGGGGGGGGCTGGAGCCTATCCCAGCGTCCCTGGGCGAGAGGCAGGGCACACCCTGGACAGATCGCCAGTCCATCGCAGGGCCAACACAGAGAGACAGACAACCATTCACTCTCACAGTCATACCTAAGGACAATTTAGAATCCCCAGTTTGATGCCAATTAACCTAACTTGCATGTTTTTGGCATGTGGGAGGAAACCGGAGAAATCCCGGAGTAAATCCACGCAGACACGGGGAGAACATGCAAACTCCACACAGATCACTGTTGGTTGGGGGTTGGGATCAAACCCAGGATCCCCCGGCCAAGGGTGAATTGCTGTGCTGCCGCAGTGCTAACCACTCCGCCACCGTGCCGCCCCACAACCAATTCAATTCAACTTTATTTATACAGTGCCATTTCACAACAACAGTCATCTCATAGCACTTTCAAATGTAGGGGAAACCCCCACAATTGCAGAAAGACCCCAGCAATCAGGTGATCCCCTGTGAGCAAGGGCTTGGCGACGGTGGAGAGGAAAAGCTCCCTTTTAACAGGAAGAAACCTCTAGCAGAACCAGGCTCTGGGAGGGGCAGTCATCTGCTGTGACTGGCTAGGGGGTGAGGGGAAAGAGAAGATGAGAAGAACAGACATGTAGAGAGCAAACATTAAAGGGGAGAAGCCCAGTACATTATTGGATGTCCCCCGGCTGTCTAAATCTATTAGCAGCATAACTAAGGGAGGGTTTAGAGACACATGATCAGAATCAGAATCAGATTTATTGCCATTGTTCATGTAGTACACAAACTAGGAATTTGTCTCGGTGCAATGCTGCAACATTAAACATGGAGTAGCACTAAAGATAAAAATAAAAAAACTATGCATGCAAAAAAATGTAGTAGAACATGAATGAGTAATACTAATCTATGCAATTTAAAATATATTAACAAGCAGCAGATATTGTGGAGTTCCACATAGTGCAGTCGGTAGTGCAAATGAAAACAGTGATAATTATCATGAGTCCGGTTGAGCTGCTGTACGTAGTGCACGAGAGTCTAATAAGTCACTTAGTGTTCAGCAGTCTGATGGCAGAGGGGAAGAAGCTGTTCATGTAGCGGGAGGTTTTAGTCTGAATGGACCAAAGTCTTCTACCTGAGGGGAGGGGGGCAAACAGTGCATGTCCAGGGTGTGAAGGGTCAGCTATGATCCGACCTGCACGCCTCCGGGTCCTGGAGATGTACAGGTCCTGGAGGGATGGAAGCTCGCAGCCGATCACCTTCTCAGCAGCGCGCACAACGCGCTGCAGTCTTAGTCTGTCCCTGGCGGTGGCTCCTGCGTACCACACGGTGATGGAGGTGGTGAGGATGGACTCGATGATGGCCGTGTAGAACTGCACCAACATCTTTGTGGGTAGCTTGAGCTTCCTCAGCTGCCGCAGGAAGAACATCCTCTGCTGGGCCTTTTTGATGAGGGAGCTGATGGTCGGCTCCCACTTGAGGTCCCGGGTGATGGTGGTGCCCAGGAAGCGGAAGGAATCCGCAGTGGTGATGGGAGAGTCTGTGAGGGTAAGGGGGGGCAGAGGGGCTGTGACTTTTCTGAAGTCCACGATCATCTCCACTGTCTTCAGAGCGTTCAGCTGCAGGTTGTTGTGGCTGCACCAGGATGCCAGCTGGGCCACCTCTCTCCTGTAGACGGACTCGTCGCCGTTGAAGATGAGCCCGATGAGGGTGGTGTCGTCCGCAAACTTGATCAGCTTGACAGACTGGTGGCTGGAGGTGCAGGAGTTGGTGTACAGGGAGAAGAGCAGGGGGGAAAGTACACAGCCCTGGGGTGATCCGGTGCTGATGCTAACAGAGTCTGAGACAGTCTTTCCCAGCCACACATGCTGCCTCCGGTCCGTCAGGAAGTCGGTGATCCACCTGCAGAGGGAGTCAGGCACGTTGAGCAGGGACATCTTGTCCTGGAGCAGAGCGGGGCGGATGGTATTGAATGCAGAGCTGAAGTCCACAAACAGGATCCTGGCGTAGGTTCCCGGGGAGTCCAGGTGCTGCAGGATGGAGTGGAGGGCCAGGTTGACTGCGTCGTCCACAGACCTGTTGGCTCTGTAGGCAAACTGTAGCGGGCCCAGGAGGGGAGTGGTGATGGTTTTGAGGTGGGGCAGGACCAGGCGCTCAAAGGACTTCATGACTACAGAGGTGAGCGCTACAGGTCTGTAGTCGTTAAGTCCAGTGATCCGTGGCTTCTTGGGGACAGGGACGATGGTAGAGGTTTTGAGGCAGGTCGGCACGTGGCATGACTTCAGGGAGGTGTTAAAAATGTCTGTGAAGACAGGAGTCAGCTCCTCTGCACAGTGTCTCAGGGTGGAGGGAGACACGCCGTCCGGACCGGGGGCCTTGCGCGGGTTCAGTCTGGAGAACTGTCTGTGCACGTCCTGCTCACTGATGGCAAGGGCGGGGGGGAGGAGGGGGGGCCACCTTTGATGAAGTGGGGACCATGGAGGCAGTGGCGCTGGGGGGAGGGGGGAGTTGGACACAGCTGACGAGGTGTCAAAACGGGCATAGTGTTGGGACAGTCTTTGACAAAGGGCTTTGTCATCCTGACCCTTAGAAGCCTGATCCCTCCTAATTGTAAGGTATATCGAAAAGGAAGGTTTTTTACCATATTCTTAAAAACAGAGATCGAGTCTGACTCCCAAATCCAGATTGGTAACTGGTTCCACAGGAAAGGAGATTGATAACTGAAAGCTCTGCCTCCCATTGTACTTTTGGAGATTCTAGGTATTACAAGTAATCCAGCATTTTGGGAGTGTAATGCTCTATTAGGATGATTTATTTATTTAGCGAATGCAAAGTCCTTAAGCCAAGCAGTTGCCTCCTGGTTTGCTGTATGGAGGGTGTGTAATCCTCCTTCCAGTCTTTGGAGCGGGCAAGCCTCTATGATGTGTTCCATTGTTTGCTCCTCTCCACATGCGCACAGTGGGCTAGGGCTACTGCCCCATCTGTGAAGGCTGGCCAAGCAGGGGCCATGTCCGGTCCTGAAGCAATTGAGTGTAGACCACTGTCTCCTTGGGAGGTTGGTGCCCGGGACCTGTTGGTTGGGGTTTATCACCAGCTGTTTGTTTGGGACCTCCTTGGTCTCCCATTCCTCTTGCCAAGCTGTCTGGATGGTAAAGTCAGCTGGGGGAGGGTTTTTCCAAATCGGCCGTCTGGATGAAAGTCGGGCAGTGGGTGGAGTGTAGATATCTGCATGGATTGGTAAGTGAGGAGAATCTTTAACTTTTTGGAGCATCCTTTGAGTTAATGCTGCTCGCCGGATGTGTGGAGGGGCTATGTTTGACAGTACAGAGAGCCAGGGGAGTGGTGTTGAGCGGATTGTTCCAGTTATGGTTCTAGGGTAGTATCATGGATGATAGGGTAGTATCAGATCTTTTAAATAAAAAGGGGCCTGATTGTTAAGAGCTTTGTAAGTGAGAAGAACGATTTTAAACTTAATTCTGAACTCTATGAGGAGCCAATGAAGGGAGGCCAAAACCGGAGAGATATGATCTCTCTTCCTAGTACCTGTTAAAACTCTTGCAGCAGCATTTTGGATCATCTGAAGACTTTTTAAAGATATTTTAGGACAACCTGATAATAAAAAGTTACAGTAATCTAATCTAGAGCTAACAAAAGCGTGGATCAGTTTCTCAGCATCACTCTGAGACAAGATGCTCCTAATCTTGGCAATATTACGCAAATGATAGAAAGCAGTCTTAGAAACAAATTTAATATGTGAATTGAAAATCAGATCTTGATCAAAAATAACTCCAAAGTTCCTCACAGAACTATTAAGAGAGAGTAACCGCATCCAAACTAAGATTTTGATTTGGAAAGGTTTTTCTAAGGTTTTTTTGGACCAAGAAGAATGACTTCAGTCTTATCTGAATTTAATAGCAGGAAATTACAAGTCATCCAAGCTTTAATTTCCTTAAGACAGGCTTCTAACTTGGCTAATTGATTACTATCATCTGGCTTCATTGACAGGTATAATTGTGTGTCATCCGCATAACAATGAAAATGTATACAGTGCTTTCTAATGATGTTGCCTAACAGAAGCATATATAAACTAAAAAGAGTTGGGCCAAGCATAGATCCCTGTGGAACTCCATGACTGAGCTTTGAGTTGGAAGAAAACTCATTATTGACATGAACAAACTGGAGCCTATCAAACAAATAAGATCTAAACCACTGCAGCGAAGTTCCATTAAGTACAACATATTGAGTAGAATATTATGGTCGATAGTGTCAAAGGCTGCACTAAAGTCTAAAAGGACAAATACAGAAACAAGTCCATTATCAAATGCGATAAGGAGGTCATTAATGACCTTCACTAAGGCTGTTTCAGTACTATGATGAATTCTAAACCCAGATTGAAACTCTTCAAATAAACCATTTCCTGACATATTGTCCGGCTCAGGAGACACACACGCAGGCTCAGAATAGATTTAACAGCTTTATTTAACAGACAAGTATGAATGAATGCATGAGTGGGACATGAATATGTATTGAGGGAGAACTTCAGTGCACAGGCAGCAGAGCAGACCGTCGTACAGCCGGGCAACCCTATAACGATAAAGCAGAGGGACAAGGTAAAGGTCACCACACCTAACAGGGCTGTGAGAATGTCTGCTGCTTACTTGGAATGACAGGTGGCTGGCGTCAGCAAGGAAAGAGCCCAGGAGACAGCGACCTGCGGAGCCTGTGGCAATGGCGTGGATGAAGTGGCAAAGACGAGGGTTTGCCGCCGAGGAATCCACCTGTGCACAGGGGAGAGGACTGTAGAGAGAAGGTAAGATGCTTACGGATGAGCGTTTTCTTGCTGGTAATGGGGGTTCCAACAGCGAAGACGAGCCGAGGGGAACAGACGGCTTCAGGCCGAAGCACAGGGCTGAGTGGGTAAAATAGTTCACCGCTGAGGAGGCGCAGGTGTGCGCGCAGCAGGGGCCAATGATGAGTGGCGAGTCATGACAGTACCCCCCCCCCCTAGCAGCGCCTCCTGGCGCTGGTTTATCCGGGTGCGTCCGATGGAACTCCGTGATGAGGCCCTTGTCCAGCACCAAGGAAGAGCGCACCCATTGCCTCCACTCAGGACCGAAGCCCTCCCAGTACACCAGGTACTGCAGCCTGCGACCTTGGCGCCGAGAGTCTAAGATGGAAGTGACTCTCCAGGCCGGGTGGCCATCGATCATGAGGGGCGCGGGCGGCGCCGCGGGCGGGGGGCAGAGGGGATCGGACACCACCGGTTTGATCTTGGAAACGTGGAAGGTGGGGCAAATACGGAGGGGGGGGGGGGAATGGTCACACGCACAGCCACCGGGTTAATGATTTTGGAGATGGTGAAGGGTCCAATGAAGCGCTGAGCCAGTTTCTTCTTCTCACCCTTCAGGTTGACATTATGAGCGGATACCCAAGCTTGCTGACCCACCTGGTAGGCGGGAGCCGGTCTCTTGTGACGGTTCGCTGTAGTGCTATTGCGTGCAGCAGTGCGCAGCAGCGCATCGCGCGTCTTGGACCAAAGGCTCTGGCACCGCCTCAGGTGTGCCTGGATGGAGGGAACAGTCAACTCACCCTCCTGCACCGGGAACAAAGGTGGATCGTATCCCAGGGAAGCCTTGAAAGGGGACATACCAGTAGCAGAAGATCGAGTGGAGTTGTGGGCATATTCCACCCAGGCCAGGTGCGTGCTCCAAGAGGCCGGGTTGGAGGTGGTGATGCAGTGGAGGGCAGCTTCCAGCTCCTGGTTGGCCTGTTCGCATTGCCCGTTGGACTGCGGGTGATGGCCGGAGGAGAGGCTTACAGTGGCCCCCAGGGCGTTACAGAAGCATTTCCACACCTCAGAGACGAATTGAGGCCCCCGATCCGACACGACGTCCACCGGTATCCCATACAGTCTGACCACGTGTTGGACCAAGAGATCCGCTGTCTCCCGTGCCGTAGGGAGGCCCCGCAGCGGCACGAAGTGGGCGGCCTTGGAGAAACGGTCGACGATGGTCAGCACTGTGTCGTAGGTGTTGGAGATTGGGAGACCGGTGACGAAGTCGAGGGCTATGTGGGACCAGGGCCTGCCTGGGATCGGCAGGGGCTGGAGCAGACCCGCAGGGGGAGCGTTACCTGACTTGCCGGTGGCACAGACTGGGCAGGCCCGGACGTAGTTGGCGGAGTCCTTCTGCAGACCAGGCCACCAGAAGGACCGCTGGAGGAGATCGACTAGCCAGGAGACCCCAGGATGATAGGCGAACTTGGAGGTGTGGATCCAGTGGATAACCTCCCCCCGAACCAAAGATGGAACGAATAGCCTCCCCTCTGATCCGCCGCCAGGGTCCGGTTCTGTCTCCTGCGCCTTCCGGATCTTGTCCTCAATGGCCCAGGACATCGCCCCCACAATACACGAGCCGGGCAGGATAGTGTGTGCCAATTCCTCAGATATCTTGGGAGCAAATTGCCTGAAAAGGGCTTCAGGCAGGCCGTTCTTCGAACCGGGGCGGTACGTGATGGTGAAGCGAAAATGGGCAAAGAACAAGGACCAACGCGCCTGGTGGGCGTTCAGACGTTTGGCAGATCTCAAGTACTCCAAGTTCTTATGGTCCGTTAGCACTATGAACGGCAAAGCAGCCCCCTCCAGCCAATGGCGCCACTCCTGCAGGGCGAGCTTGATCGCAAGGAGCTCCCTGTCCCCGACGTCATAATTGCGCTCGGCCGGCGACAGGTGTTGAGAGAAGAAGGCGCAGGGTCGCTTGGCCCCGTCGGCGGGCGACCGCTGGGACAGCACCGCCCCCACCCCTGTATCAGACGCGTCGACCTCCACCAAGCACTGCAGCGCGGGGTCGACCTGGGTAAGGACCCGGGAGGAAGAGAACTCCGTCTTGAGTGCTTGAAACGCCGCAGCTGCCTCTTCGGTCCACCGGAAGGGGGTCTTAGGCGAGGTGAGGTGGGTCAATGGGCCGACAATGGCGCCGAAGTTAGGTACGAAGCGGCGGTAGAAATTGGCGAATCCTATGAATTGTTGTACTTGCTTCCTGGAGGTCGGCGTGGGCCAGTCGACCACCGCTTTGACCTTCGCGGGGTCGGGAAGGACTTGGTCGTGTGAAATGACAAACCCCAGGAAGGAGGTGGTCTTGGCATAGAATTCGCACTTTTCGGCCTTGACGTACAACCTGTTCTCAAGCAGCCGCTGCAAGACCCGCCTCACGTGGACCCGGTGTTCATCTCGTGACCTGGAGAAGATTAGGATGTCGTCTAGGTATACAAAGACGAAGAGGCCGAGGAAATCACGAAGGATGTCGTTAATGAGGCGCTGAAATACTGCGGGGGCATTGGTTAATCCGAACGGCATCACCAGGTATTCGAAGTGGCCAGTTGGCGTTCGGAAGGCTGTCTTCCACTCATCTCCCTCCCGGATCCGGACGAGGTGGTAGGCGCTGCGGAGGTCCAGCTTAGTGAACCAGGTCGCCCCCTGGAGGGAGTGGAAGGCGGTGTCCATCAACGGCAGAGTGTAGCGGTCCTTCTCCGTGATGTCGTTGAGGGCCCGATAGTCAATACAGGGGCGGAGAGAACCGTCCTTCTTGGATACGAAGAAGAACCCAGCGCCGAGCGGGGACGAAGAGGGGCGGATGATTCCCGCG
The DNA here is from genome assembly GCA_020510985.1 of Pholidichthys leucotaenia. Lineage (NCBI taxonomy): Eukaryota > Metazoa > Chordata > Actinopteri > Cichliformes > Pholidichthyidae > Pholidichthys > Pholidichthys leucotaenia. The sequence goes on from CM035843.1 coordinate 264,528,173, forward strand.
CTGAGCGACTCCTTCAGGTACGCGTCCATCGCTTCCCTCTCTGGCGCTGACAGGCTATAAAGATGCCCAGAGGGTAAGGGAGCCCCCGTGCAGATGTTAATTGCACAGTCGTAGGGCCGGTGAGGAGGGAGCAACATTGCCTTGGACTTACTGAAGACGAGGCCCAGATCGTGAAACTCCGGGGGCACCAAGGTGAGATCCGGCGGTGCAGCGTCCTTGGCCAGAGGGGGTGAGGATGGGGCGCAGGCTGCGGACTGAAGGCAGGTGCCTATGCAAAACGAACTCCAGGCGGCAATCCCTCCGGCCTGCCAATCCAGCACCGGGTTGTGTAGACGCAGCCAGGGGTAGCCTAGGATGACTGGTGAGACAGAGGAGGACAGAACATAAAGGACAAGATCCTCCCGATGGTTACCTGAGATGATTACAGGAATAGGCTTGGTCCGATGGGTCACACGTCTGAGGGGTGCATGAGAGAGGGTGATCAGGCTGAGCAGAGTTGGCAGAGGGTGGCAGGGGATGCCCAATTGGGTTGCCAGGCTCTTAGAAATAAAACTCTGCTCTGCTCCTGAGTCCACCAGTGCATGAGTAAGATGCCCCATGGCATTGTGACAGAAACGGATGGGCAAAGAAAGACTAGTGAGGGGTTTTGTCCGGTTAGAGTCCGCGAGGCCCCCTACAGTGACTCGCGGACCTCCCCGTTTGGCTTTTCCGGACAATTCTCCGCGGTGTGTCGGCTGCCTCCGCAATACATGCACAGGCCCAACCTCCAGTGGCGCTGTTTCTCCGCTGGAGGGAGCTTGACCGGCCAACCACCATTGCCTCCGACTCCTCGGGGAACTCCGGTGGCGGCAACGCCAGGGGGCGAGCTTGAGGCGTGCGAACGGAGCCTCCTCGCGAGCGGTTGGTCGACTTCCGCTCGGAGGAATGCTCACGCAGCCTGTTATCCAAGCTAATCGCTACGGAGATTAGCTCCGAGAGTGTCTCCGGGAGATCTCGGCCGGCCAATTCATCCCTCAGACCAGAGCTGAGGCTGCGGAGGAAGATGCCACAGAGTGACGCCTCACCCCAGCCTACTTCCTCTGCAGCGACCCGGAAGTCGATGGCGTAGTCCGCCGCTGACCGGCCTCCCTGCTGGAGAGCAAGGAGACGGTCAGTGAGGACACCATCGAGCCGGGAGTGGTCAAACACTTCGAGGAAGCTTCGCACGAACTGGTTATAGGAGAGGTTCGCGTAACTGGGCTTCGCCATTACGGCGTAAGCCCAAGTTAGCGCTCGCCCCTCCAGGAGGTTGCCTATGTAACCAATCCGGCTATGGTCTGAGGGGAAGTCCCCGGGAACGCGCAGGAACACCGACTCACACTGCATAATGAACCCCCGAGCTCCGCCAAGCTTCCCGTTGAAACGGGCCGGAGTTGGGATCGGTGTGAGCCGGGTCGGCGTTCCCGCGGCAGACTGGCCAGCCACCGGAGCGACAGGAGCTAACCCTCCCTGGTGAGCCGGGGGGAACGCCTGCTGGGGGTCCAGGCGGTCTAACCGGTGAGTAATTGAGGTCAATTGATTCAAAATTACCTGCTGTTGGTGGGCTATTAAATCTACTCGAGCCTCGAGGGTGGAGAGACGGCATGCGAGCCCGCTGTCTGCCGAGCCGCTCTTCTGAAGCCGTACTGACATATTGTCTGGCTCAGGAGACACACACGCAGGCTCAGAATAGATTTAACAGCTTTATTTAACAGACAAGTATGAATGAATGCGTGAGTGGGATATGAATATGTATTGAGGGAGAACTTCAGTGCGCAGGCAGCAGAGCAGACCGTCGTACAGCCGGGCAACCCTATAATGATAAAGCAGAGGGACAAGGTAAAGGGCACCACACCTAACAGGGCTGTGAGAATGACTGCTGCTTACTTGGAATGACAGGTGGCTGGCGTCAGCAAGGAAAGAGCCCAGGAGACAGCGACCTGCGGAGCCTGTGGCAACGGCGTGGATGAAGTGGCAAAGACGAGGGTCCGCCGCCGAGGAATCCATCTGTGCACAGGGGAGAGGACTGTAGAGAGAAGGTAAGATGCTTAACGATGAGCGTTGTCTTGCTGGTAATGGGGGTTCCAACAGCGAAGACGAGCCGAGGGGAACAGACGGCTTCAGGCTGAAGCACAGGGCTGAGTGGGTAAAATAGTTCACCACTGACGAGGCGCAGGTGTGCGCGCAGCAGGGGCCAATGATGAGTGGCGAGTCATGACATTTCCCTGCAAGTGGTCAAATAATTGTGTAGCAACAACTCATTCTAAGATTTTTGAAATGAAAGGCAGATTAGATTAGTCTATAGTTAGCTAAAACTCCTGGATCCAGTGTTGGCTTTTTGAGTAAGGGATTAATTACAGCAGTTTTAAAAGCCTGCAGCACATGGCCTAATGTTAAAGAAGAATTGATTATTTGAAGAATACGGCTGCCAATAAATGGGAAGACTTTTTTAAATAACCTGGTAGGAATAGGGTCTAAAAGACAAGTTGAAGGCTTGGATGAGGAAATTATTTTATCTAACTCTAAAAGGTCAATTGGAGTAAACTTATCCAAACAGATATCAATTGAAGGAGTTGTAGTAGATGCTGTATTTAAGTTAACAGTGGGAAGAATCTGACTGATTTTATCTCTAATAGATGAAATTTTATGATTGAAAAAGTTCATAAAGTCCTGACTAGTAAGCTCTAAGGGAATGCAAGGATTGACAGAGTCCTGATTCTTTGTCAGCCTGGCTACAGCGCTGAAAAGAAACCTGGGATTATTCTTGTTCTCTTCTGTTAATGCAGAGTAATAACTTGTTGTAGTTTTTCTCAGAGATTTTTTATAAATTAAAAGATGATTTCTCCAAGCTGAATAGTTTTCATCTAAATTAGTGGAACACCATTTTCTTTCTAACTGATGAGTCTTCTGTTTTAAGCTACGAGTTTCTGTGTTAAACCACGGGGTTAGAAATCTCTGATTGGACTTTTTCTTTTTTAAAGGGGTCACCAAGTCTAGAGTCTGATGCAGAGAAACTGTAACAATATCTACCATGCTATCAATTACAGAAGGAGCAAGCTCTCCATAGCTTATTTCGGTTGTGTTGACACATGGCATAGAGGAGACAATCTGCAAACATTTGGTAACAACATTTATTTATTTTATTTATTTATTTTTTATTTATGCAGGGACATGCACAATATACATTGATCTTAAAGAGGAAAGATGCATTGTACCAGGTTATAGCACAAGTGCTAATTTCCACCTGTAGTCCCTGGGCAGGCTGGTGTTAGCATTCGTCGGCCTCCGTCGGTCTATGATGACCATGGAAGAGAATCCTAAACGTCTACTCTGCTGGAACAGCACCGCCTGTGGCTGAACAGGCCGATGCGCGAATGGCAGTCCCTGTCACACAGGTCGCACTTGTGGGTGGTCTCCATGCTGCTGGGTCTGTGGCGGTTCTTCCTGTGGGTCCTTTTTTCATCTGCTGCAGCAGTCAGTCTCTCTTCACCCGCCTTGAGCTGTCTGGTCAGGGTGCCTCTCCATTTGGAGCGGTCCGTTGCAAGGTCCTCCCAGCGCTCTGTGTTGATCTCCAGGGCCTTCATGTCTCTCTTGCAGACGTCTGTAAAGCGCAGCTGTGGGCGGCCAACGTCTCTCCTGCCAGTTGCCAGTTCTCCATAGAGGACGTCTTTTGGGATTCTGCCATCCTCCATACGGTGAATGTGGCCTAGCCAGCGGAGCCTGCGCTGCCTGAGTAGAGTGAACATGGAGGGAAGGCCGGCGCGGGACAGAACTTCTGTGTTGGGCACTTTGTCCTGCCAGGATATGTCCAGGATGTGGCGAATGCAGCGTAAGTGGAAGGAGTTCAGTCTCTTTTCCTGCCGGGCGTATGTTGTCCACGTCTCACTCCCATAGAGCAGTGTGCTGATGATGCAGGCGTTGTACACTGCCATCTTCGTCTTGACAGAGAGTTTGGGATTCTCCCACACTCGTGTGGTGAGGCGAGCGAGTGTGAAGGCTGATTTTCCAATCCTCTTGTTGATCTCTGTATCAAGGGAGAGGTTGTTGCTGATCGTGGACCCCAGGTACGTGAACTGATTCACGACCTCCAGCTCGTAGTCATCGATGGTGATGGTTGGTGGTGCTTCCGTGCGTTGCGCCAAGATGTTAGTCTTCTTCAGGCTGATGGTAAGCCCGAAGTCCTTGCATGCCTGGGAGAAGCGGTCCATCAGGGTCTGAAGCTCCTGCTGTGTGTGGGTTGCGACTGCAGCGTCGTCTGCGAACAGCATGTCTCTGATTAGAGCCTCGCGTACTTTGGTTCTGGCTTTCAGGCGGGCGAGGTTGAAAAGCCTGCCGTCAGATCTTGTGTGCAGGTAGATTCCCTCTGTTGCTGTGCTGAAGGCATGCCTCAGGAGCATAGCAAAGAAAATCCCAAAGAGGGTTGGCGCAAGTACACAGCCCTGTTTCACTCCGCTGTGTATGTTGAATGGCTCTGAGACGTTGCCATCGTGCTGCACTATCCCCTGCATGTTGGTGTGAAACGATTCAATGAGGCTTTGCAACTTTGGTGGGCATCCTATCTTTGGCAGGATCTTGAAAAGGCCCTCTCTGCTGACCAAATCGAACGCTTTGGTGAGGTCGATGAAGGCGACGTACAGGGCATGTTCTGTTCTCTGCATTTCTCCTGGAGTTGGCGGATGGAGAATATCATGTTTACCGTCGATCGCGCAGCGCGTAAGCCACACTGAGACTCGGGGTAGACACGTTCAGCAAGCTTCTGTAGACGAACGAGAACAACTCGTGCGTAGACTTTACCAACAACGCTGAGGAGGGAGATGCCCCTGTAGTTGTTGCAGTCGCTTCTCTCCCCTTTGTTTTTGTAGAGGGTGATGATCTTGGCGTCCCTCATGTCCTGTGGTACGGCACCTTCCTTCCAACACTGGCAGAGGACGTCATGCAATGGTAGCAATAGGGCAGTCTTGCAGTGCTTGATCAGGTCAGGGGGTATGCCGTCGTTGCCGGGTGCCTTGCCAGCGGCCAAGCTATCAATGGCCTTGCTGAGTTCGTCGATGGTTGGCTCGGCGTCAAGTTCGTCCATGGATGGCAGGCAGTCGATGGCATCAAGGGCTGATGGTGTCACGGTGTTCTCTCTGGAGTAGAGGTCGGAGTAGTGTTCCACCCATCTCTCCATCTGCTTGTTCTTTTCTGTGATCATCACCCCAGTGGAGGATTTGAGGGGGGCCGTCTTGCTCTGAGCCGGACCAAGTGCTTTCTTGATGTCATCGTACATACCACGGATGTTCCCTGTTATGGCAGCGGTTTGAATGTCTTGGCTGAGCTGAGTCCAGTACTCGTTGGCACGGCGCCGAGCAGTCTGCTGAACTTTGCTTCTCACAGCCCTGAGAATCTGGAGATTCTTCTTGTTTGGGTACTTATTGTACTCAGCAAGTGCTGAGCGCTTGGCTTCAATGACTGGGGTCATCTCGGTCAACTTGGCATCAAACCAGTCCTGTGACTTCGAGGTCTTCCTCCCAAAGGTAGCCAAGGCTGTGCGGTGGATGGTGTTTTGCAGCACTTCCCACTTCTGCTTTGCAGATTCTCCTTCTTGTGGTACACCAAGTTCCTTCTCAAAGGTGGAGGCAAACTGCTCAACAAGTTCTGGTTGAGCCATCTTGCTGGTGTCAATCCGTGCCTTTCCAGGCTGTCTAGCACGATGGAATTTCTTCAGCTGCAGCTTGACCTTGCAACACACCAATGAATGGTCTGTGTTGCAATCTGCACTCTGGAACGAACGGGTGATTAGCACGTTCTTCAGTGAGGTGCGCCTGGTCAGGATCAAGTCCAGCTGGTGCCAGTGCTTTGAGCGTGGATGTTGCCAGGAAACCTTGTGTTGGGGCTTGGTCTTGAAGAACGAGTTTGTGATGCACAGATTGTGATATGTGCAGAACTTGAGCAGCCGCTGTCCGTTGTTGTTCATTCTGCCCACGCCAAAAGGTCCAAGACAGGAGGGCCAGGAGTTGTGGTCAGCACCCACTCTGGCATTGAAGTCTCCAAGGAGAATGAGTTGTTCAGAGTTGGGGATGGTCCTGACAGTTGGTGCGAGATTCTCGTAGAACTCGTCTTTTGCCTCTGGTGTGGCTGTCAGTGTTGGGGCATACACACTGACGAGGGTGACTGGGCCTTGAGTGGTGTTCAGGCGGAGGGTGAGGAGTCGTGCAGAGCCAGTGCTGCCCAGTTCCACCATCTTCAGCAAGGTGTTCTTCACTGCGAAGCCCACTCCGTGTTCCCTGTGTTCGTCGCTGCCCTTTCCCTGCCAGTAGAACGTGAAGTCCTTCTCTCTCAGTGTGCCTGCGTCAGCCAACCGTGTTTCCTGGAGAGTGACGATATCCACTCCCAGTCTCTTCAGCTCATTATTGATGATGGCAGTCTTCCTGGTGTCGTTGATGTCCTTGAGGGTAGCAGCGAGTCCTGTCATCATAGTGCGGACGTTCCAAGTTCCCAGTTTTAGAGTTGGTCTCTTTTGTTTTATTGTCTTGCCTGGTGCAAAGGTTCTCAGCCTGCTGTTCGGACTTCTCCTCATCCCCATGCACCCAATGAGGAAAGCAAGCTGTGGCGGGACAACACCTTATTGGCTGGAGGCTGCCCAGCTTGAGGCGGGCGGTAGCTGTCCAGTGAGATCCGATGATCCCTCCCACCGTCGGGAACAACCCCTGGTGCTGCGCTCTACGCCAATTGAGCGGTGGCTTATAACTGGTAACTGTCATTCCCCGTGTTTTTTCTACGCCAAAGGCGAAGCTGGAGTGTCCTCTCCAGTGATCCAGTGATGTTCTACCTTCCAGCGTTGGGCGTTGGTAGGATTCAAGCCTGGGCAGGAAGATATGGAGAACAAGATGTTGCCCATGCAGCATATCCCCCCTCTCCACGTCACTGATGAATCCAAAGGAACAGCAGGGCTGCTACAGTTTGGCACCAGCGCCGTTGCAGGAGCTGCTAGAACGATGTTGAGCACAACATAGAACTGCCTTAGGGGCTCCGACTCCGGATTTTTCCTCAGGGTTGACTCCCGAAGCCTTTCCCGTGACCGGGTATGCCGCAAGGCAGCGGAGGTTTGAAATCAGGGTTTACCTTCCCCTAGATGGGCTACCTTACCAGGTTGACGAGCCACCATCTACCCGAAGCATCTGGTTTTAAGGCGCCAGAGATCCGCCCTCGCCCCTTCTCCTATTAGTAAAAGCAGTTCCGCCGGGCTTAGAGACTAAACCACACGGGCAGGCTAGGAGTTGGACTTAGTTGTCAGAGGCTTTTTGAGACGCATGCCGTAAGGAGCTTTTTATGAGCACTGGGAGCTTAACCCCAGTGCCGCTCCTGGCTATGACAACCTTGGAACCAAGCATTAGCATTAAAAAGCAGACATTTGCTAAAACTACAAGTAAGCATTGATAAAAAACTAAAACCAAACATTGATTAAAATACTAAAACCAAGCATTGCTAAAAACTAAAACAAACATTCACATCATCTGAAAGACATCTGCTGTAGTAATATTTTTCTTTAGGAATCAAATAGTCAGGAATAGTGAAATCAAAAGTTAACAGACAGTGGTCTGACAGTACAGGATTATAAGGAGACCCTACCAGATTTTCTATTTCTATGCCATATGTCAGAACAAGGTCCAATGTGTGGTGGAGAAAATGGGTAGAATTTTCTACTTTCTGAGAAAACCCCATCGAGTCTTATATTGAATTAAGTGCCTTATAAAGACAGTCACTATCTACATCTACATGTATATTAAAATCCCCTACTATAATTATTCTATCTGATTTCAGTACTAAATCAGCTAAGAATTTGGCAAATTTGGATAAAAACTCTGAGTAGGCTGAGGGAGGATGATAAACTATGGCAAGGAAAACTGGGTTTAACCTAAGATTGCCATCATGCCCAATACTGAGGACCAGGCCCTCAAAGGAATTAAAACATGTTTTTCATAATCCTCTTGCCCTAACCAAGTCTCTGTAAGGGATATTAAATCAATCTGATGATCAATTAACAGATCATGGACTAGCAGAGACTTGAGAGACCTAATATTTAACAAACCACATTCAAATTTTAAATTATGAGGAGGAACAGAGGCCAAATCATTAAATTTAGAGTCTTGATGTTTAATTTGAGTTTTACCAGCTGTTTGTTTAATCATTCTGGGATGCTTATCCATTATATTTTTATTAACTTTGGAGGGAGCAGACAATGATTCTCTGACGGGGAAGACAGGGGCTAAGCTGAGGGGTAGCGGATGAAGAGGAGCTGCAGAGAGGCGTGTATTTAACAAGTTATGTTATATTTGTCTTGGGTTAAAATGTTTTGGGTAACGGGAGACAGACACAATCTCTATGAGGTTATGAATTGAAGACTGATCTAAACAGTGAGAATTATTTGGATTAATAGGATTAATATGAGAAGTGGAAGCAAAAACGGGCTGGTTGGCAGACCCTGGTACTTCGGGGAGAGTTAACATACCAGCTTTCAGTCACTGTACTAAAAAATGCTGAATGGAATAAAACAGATTGTCCCTTAGAACACGTGCACTGAGTCTATTTGGATGGATGCCATCTGGCTTTATAAATGATGGGTGGTTCCAAAACAGGTTGAACACAACCAGGTATTAAGGCTGAGAGTTCTGCTAAAATAATTGCAACCTCTTCTAAAAGGTGCAAGTGGCCCAGAAATAAACACACATCTGCCACAGTTCATAAGAGTGGACAGAAGGTTCCTGAAGTCACTCTTTAAGATCTCAGATGCTTCATCTGGGATGTTGTTGCATCCAACATGCACAGCAACAGTTTTAGCGTAAGGGCATTCATTTAATAGGTCAGGGGTAAGAGCCTCAGTGTCTAACACTTTAGCCCCAGGAAAAAAATTTTCTAACGTACCTGCTTCTGACGTTCCTCATTATTGAATCACCAGTGACCAGCATTGTCTCGGGGGGGGGGGGGGGGGCTTTGTCGGTGGCTTCTGAAATGGTGGATAATTTTGCTGTAGTTGCTGCTGTGGCAGCGGGGTGCGGATGCGGGGGGATGCGCTCTCTTCTTTTTGGAGCTGGTGTATAGTTTGGCACACCTAAGGTAGTTTTGATCCAGGGCTTGTGGGTTTGGGCAGCTGCTGAAGGAATAGGGGTGGCCATGGGAGGATGATCGACGTTCAGGTGGGGGAAATCTTCCAAGGAAAGGATGTCAAATCTGTTTTCCAGCAAAAGGGGAAGGGAGGAGGCGTGGCCATGTCTGGTCAATCCCCGACGTTTGCTATTTGGCTCAACCAAGGTCCAGGGTGCGCATTGAGGCTGTGATGAACCACCCGGGGCTTTGGGTTTAGCTCCGAGCTGAAGCCAGTGTTTGATGCTGGAGTCCTGGACAGCTGAGTTGACCGGAGCAGGGGTGAAAGTGGATGGCGATGTGCTAATTTCACCCAGGTAAGTAGCCGTCTCTGCTAGCTGTGAGTCCGTTGCTGGGGCCGATGTCCGTCCAAAAATAATAGTGTCAAGGTGGTTTTCAGCCTCTCGAATCTTATAAAGATTAGAGAGTCTCAATTCCAACTCAGAAACATTCTTAGAGAGGGAGACACAGCTGATACAAGTAGGGGACGGGGCCATGGCTTTCCAGGCCAGAAGTGGCTAGCTAGCTAGCTAAAACAGGTTAGCCTAACCTGGTGAACAGCCCTACCCGGGGTCTGATTCACCTGTGTGCCTGATCAGGCTTTCGTATTTACTAAGCTAACACTAAGTAAAAAGTTAATATCAGTAAAAGAGATAAAGAGATAATAATTTAAAATGGAGCTAGTACAACAAACAAAAACAGACAAGATAATGCTTTGACAGCGTTGTGACAGTTTACAAACAGACGCCCAAACTAATGATGTTGTGCCCTTGAGCACCAATTACAGCTTGACAACAACCACTAGCACTTCTAACACACTCGTGCTTCTATAGGATGTTAAATCCAGGTGACAGTTCACCCAAGATCTTTATAGAGTTTCTCCGCTTCAACACAATCCCCCTATTTTGGCCCATAGCCTAGACACTTCTGCTCCTGGAGATCTGGATACCCCTTTAAATGGGAGTTATTATAAAATAAAAAGATGAGCAAAGGAGAGAAAAACAATTTTTCTTACTATGATTACTGTCACAATATTCATTGCACAAATTATGAATTAATTTTGCATGCATTCAAGCATTTCACTAATAATTCTATGTAAATTAAGATGAATAAAACAGTCATTACTGGAAAAAATAGACTGATAATTTTGTCTTGCCATAAAATATTTATGAAAATGTACTTATAGCAGTACATTGTATTCCATGTATTAGATTTTAAATATCATTCTTTTTCTACACCATTGTATTGTCATGATTAAGCAAAAGTAAGTTACACATTAAGGGTGTTTTCATACCTAACTCAAACTTCCTGAAACTTCCTGTGAACCATCATCCGGACCACAAAGCCACAAATGGGACCAGCAAAAAGAAATGGTCTTGGTCCAGATCAAACTGAACTTTGGTTCAGTTCATTTAAAGTGTGAAGGCAATTTTCAGAAAGCTTCAGACTTCCAGACCAAACACGGGAAGTTACGACTGCTGAAAAGAGGGAAAATGAGCCACAGTGAGCACTTGGAGAAAGGAAGAGACCCAGTTTCACAGTGGGGAAAATACAGTTAGGCCCAGAAATATTTGGACAGTGACACAATCTTCATGTTTTGGGTTCTGCATGCCACCACATTGGATTTTAAATGAAACAACTACAATGGAATTGAAGTGCAGACTTTAAGGTTTAATTCAAGGGGTTGAACAAAAATATATGATTAAACATGTAGGAATTGTAGCTATTTTTATACAAACGCTCTTCATTTCAGAAGCTCAAAAGTAATTGGACAAATAAACATAACCCTAAGTAAAATGTTACTTTTCAATATTTTGTTGAGAATCCTTTGCAGGCAATGACTGCCTGAAGTCTGGAACCCATGGACATCACCAAACGCTGGGTTTCCTCCTTTGTGATGCTTTGCCAGGCCTTTACTGCAGCTGTCTTCAGTTGTTGCTTGTTTGTGGGTCTTTCTGCCTTAAGTTTTGTCTTGAGCAAGTGAAATGCATGCTCGATTGAGTTGAGATCTGGTGATTGACTCGGCCATTGCAGAATATTCCACTTCGTTGCTCTAAAAAACTCCTGGGTTGCTTTTGCAGTATGTTTTGGATCATTGGTGAAGTGCCGTCCAATCAACTTTGCTGCATTTGGCTGAATCTGAGCAGAAAGTATATCCCTATACACTTCAGAATTCATCCGGCTACTTCTGTCTTTTGTCACATCATCAATAAACACAAGTGACCCAGTGCCATTGGAAACCATGCATGGCCATGCCATCACACTGCCTCCACCATGTTTTACAGAAGATGTAGTGCTTTGGATCATGAGCTGTTCCAATTCTTCTCCAAACTTTATTCTTCCCATCATTCTGGTACAGGTTGATCTTAGTCCCATCTGTCCAAAGAATGCTGTTCCAGAACTGGGCTGGCTTCTTCAGGTGTTTTTTGGCAAAGTCAATTGTGGCCTTTCTATTTTTGAGGCTGATTCATGGTTTGCACCTTGTGGTGAATCCTTTGTATTTACTCTCATGAAGTGTTCTCTTTATGGTAGACTTAGATACTGATACACCTACTTCCTGGAGAGTGTTCTTCACTTGAGTGGATGTTGTGAAGGGTTGTTCTTCACCATGGAAAGGATTCTGTGATCATCCACCACTGTTGTCTTCCGTGGACGTCCAGGCCTTTTTGAGTTCCCAAGCTCACCAGTGCACTCTTTTTTTCTCAAAATGTACCAAACTGTTGATTTGGCCACTCCTAACATTTCTGCTATCTCTCTGATGGATTTCTTCTTTTTTTTCAGCCTCAGAATGGTCTGTTTCACCTCCATTGAGAGCTCCTTTGACCGCATGTTGTGTGTTCACAGCAACAGCTTCCAAATGCAAACGCCACACCTGGAATCAACTCCAGACCTTTTAACTGCTTAACTGATGACAGGTTAACGAGGGAAGAGCCCAGGCAGCCTTGTTATTTTTTTTTTTGCAGCCTTCTGAGTCAATTGTCCAATTACTTTTGGTCCCTTGAAAAAGAGGCGGCTACGTATTAAAGAGCTGTAATTCCTAAACCCTTGCTCCAATTTGGATGTGAATACTCTCAAATTACAGCTGAGAGTCTGCACTTTAAGCCCATATTGATTATATAATTGTATCCTGAATATGTTTTCGTAAACAGCTAAAATAACAAAACTTGCGTCAATGTCCAAATATTTTTGGGCCTAACTGTAAGCATTGAACACGCCAACATTTTTCTCATTAAACATATTTCTGATACAGTTGCCTTACTGGAGTGGTGGCCAAGTTGATAGAGCATCTGCCCCACAATCGGGAGGTTGGGGGTTCAAGTCCCGACTGGGTCATACCAAGGACCATATAAAAATGGTACTTCCCACCTTCTAGCTTGGTGCTCAGTGAAATAGAATGGGGAAAGGAGAAGTTGTTTGTGGCGTCGCCTTGCATGGCAGCGACCCCTCTGATTCTACAAGTGATTAACATTGTAGATAGGAAAAATGTAATTTCGTTCTACTGTACATGATTGACTGAATGACATTAAAGGTGGCTTCTTCTTCTTCTTGATTTCTTCGTATGTCTGGATTACTTGGGTTGTTACTGATATCTGGTGAAAATCTCTGGTCAATGGCTCCATCAGAAATATGTTTAATGAGAAAAATGTTGATGTACTCAATACTTATTTTCTCTGCTGTACATGAAATACTGCCTGTTAGCAGCTCAGTAGTACAGTGGTTAGAACTGTGATACCACAGCAAGAAGGTCGTAGGTTCGATGCCACCCCTGGCCAGCAGTGACCCTTCTGTGTGGAGTTTGCATATTCTCCCCGTGTCTGCACGGGTTTTCGCTGGGTACTCCAGTTTCCTCCCACAGTCCAAAGGCATGCACGTTAAGTTAATTGGCACCAACTGGGGATAAACTGTCCTTAGATGTGAGAGTGTATGGTTGTTTGTCTCTCAGTGTTGGCCCTGCTATGATGCTTGGATAGGCTCCAGCTCCCTCCGTCACAAGAAAAGGGTCAAGTGGTTGAAAATGAATGAATGGCCTGTTAGTGGCAGTAATAATCAAATTAAAAAAAAATCTGAAAAATGCACAAACTAATAAATATTTTTAGAGAAGATGCAACAGAGTTTATGAAAAAAATGGGGCAAGCAGTGCCCCCTGAAAATCATCACGGCTGATGAGAACAACCTGGACAATAATGGTGTCATTTGAATTTTGTGTGCAGCATGAGTATAGTATTTTGTGTTGTGGTAACCCCTGATCTTTGTCATCAAGGATGCGCTGGCCTTGGCCTGTGAGTATGTCAGAAAAATAAGAGCCGACATGGGGGGGACCAACATCATGGCGCCGCTCACCTGGATCCTGAGGCAGCCCATGTTCAGCGGCCACCCCCGCCTGCTGTTTTTGCTCACGGATGGTGCTGTTGGCAACATGGGCAAAGTTATTGAGCTGGTCCGCAGCCACGCAAGCTACATCAGGCAAGTGTTCCTGTCAACACCGTCTGTCCTGAATGAGATTACATCAGCACTGAGGGGCATTATTAAGGATATTATCCATATTACATAGCAGTAACCTTTGTTTTCAAGGTTATTTTCAGGCTTCTAAACACACTACAGAATGACTCATCTGATGCTAAATACTGTATGCTGTGGGAAAACAAATTAAAATAGATTAATCTCCTGTTTATGTTCATTGTGCGAATGTGGAGCTTACTGACAGCATAAAATCACATCTTGGCTTCATGGGCTTCAAAGAACATGCCATGTATACATGCCACTTCAATGTCAAGCATTATATACTGTATGGCTACATACTGTATACAGTGCATGCATATTGCTGCACTGAATGTGCTAGCAAAGCAGCATTTTTCCAAGCTCAATTTGAGATTAAGAAGCAGCAACAAAGCAGCGTTAAAGCTACAACCAGGAAATGAGAAAGCAGCATGTGAGCAGCAGCTGTCAACCCAGAGGGAGCAGCGGCAACACAAGACTGGCAGTAAACGGAGAAATCTTTTTATTTTGCCGGCGTCACACTGTGAATGCTTGTCCTGAGTCGCTCTGGATGTAATTGACTTTGAACGTCAGCTTTTTTTAATGGATGACTGCTCCCACACGATTGCATTAGGCAAACAGAGCTCGGCCAAGTCATCAACACTTCGTGGGTCATTGTTGCACTATGCTCACAAATCAGTGCAACAAGTGAAAGACGGGATCAAACAACAATAAATCTCTCTAAGTAACTGTTAGAGGGTGACATTTCTGTTTTAAGTGATTTGATTAGAAATGCTGTGGGGCAAAGCAGCAGACAACCACCTTAAATCAGCTTTATTTTTAGAATTTGTCTGTTTGTTGTTCATGTATCTCAGCAATATGTCTGGTAATTCTCAGAAGACGCCTTACATCACGCTCATAAATCCATGGACCTGCTTTCTTTTGTGTTTGTGCAGATGTTTCACATTCGGCATAGGACAGTCGGCTTGCAGGAGGCTTGTGCAGGGACTGGCAACCGTTTCCAAAGGAACAGCCGAGTTTCTGGCCGATGGTGAGAGGCTGCAGCCCAAGGTACTCATTCCCAGCTTTGTGTTGCACTCCTAATGACAGTGAGCTATCTGAGGGCCACTGGAGAGCCATTATGCTGTTGATTCAAACCATCGAGAGCTTGCCATTGATACCAATTAGAAAATCATATCTTAGAGAGCCATTGGCTGTGTTGTCAAGAAAAAACTGTATTTCATATTTGAATGTTGTTTTTTAACAACACTTGTTTTTTTCCATCTGCAGATGATAAAGTCTCTGAAAAAAACCATGTCCACGGTGCTCAGCGACATTGCCATTGAATGGCTTTTTCCTGAAACAAAAGAAGTGCTGCTCTCCCCTGTGGGCAACACCTTCCTGTTTCCAGGGGACAGTCTGATTGGCTTCAGTGTGGTTTGTGACGCCACCCGCTACCACGCCAACCCCAAATCTGTAAGACACCCCCTGAAAAGAACACCAAAAGGACATTTCACAAAATTGACAACAAACTGCAATCATGCTTTTCTTTTGTGCTCAGTGTGATAAATCATTGCATCATCCCACTTACCTTTAAAAGTTTGTTTGATGTAAACACATTTGAGACTTTTAAACAAACCTTGTGGCTCGGTCTTTATTGAAGCGCTTGTCTTAGATGTGTCATCTACTCAAAATTTCACCAGGATAAGAGGAGGCGTTACAGCATGATGCGCTCTGTTGAGTCAACCAGCTCAGTGTTTTACCATTCACAAGAAGAGGACTCTGGGAAGACAGCTGCTGACAGTCAGGGGTCCCACCGGGAAAACCTGTCTGGCACTCTGTATGATGCCTACCAGGACTCCCCGACAGACAACAGCCCCGTCACCACAGAGCAAGACCCTATGGGTAAGAACGTAGAACATATAAGAATGCATCAGTCTTTGAATGTTCGCAACATTTGAATTCATGTGATAATATTCTTACATGTATAATATGACACTTAAGGGATGAGTAACATTTAATCTGATGATCCTTCAACAGTTTTAATGTAGCACCACTGTTTGCATTTATGGTTTGAAATTAGATGAAGTGGCAACTACTAGATTTGATGGAAATACATACAAAAATAGTGCAACCGTTTATGCCATCCAGTTGGTAAATTTAAAAACTTTGCTCCTTAAAGACCTTCCCAGGGAGGCTGAGGAGTGTGATCCCTCTAAAGTTGGAGCACACCATCTGGTCCCCTTTCTTGAAGAGAGGAACCACGCCATGCCAAGGTACTGGAGAGGAGAGTCCAGCTGTTGGTCGAACCTCAGATTCAGGAGGAACAATGTGGTTTTCGTCCTGGCCGTGGCACATCGGACCAACTCTTTAACCTCTCGAGAATCCTCGAGGGTTTGTGGGAGTTTGCCCAACCAGTTTACATGTGTTTTGTGGACTTGGAGAAGGCATTTGACTGCCTCCCTTGTGGTTTTTTGTGGGGAGTGCTTCGGGAGTTTGGGGTATCGGGCTTGTTGTTACAAGCTATTTGGTCTCTGTACGACCGTTGTGAGAGTTTGGTTCGTATTGCCAACACTCGGTCGGACTCATTCCAAGTGAGAGTTGGACTCCACCAGGACTGCCCTTTGTCCTGTTTGATCCTGTTCATATTTTTTATGGACAGGATTTCTAGGCACAGCCAGGGAATGGGGGGTGTCATGCTTGATGACCACAGGATCTCATCTCTGTTGTTTGCAGAGGATGTTGTCCTGTTGGCTTCATCCAGCAATGACCTACAGGTCTTACTGGGGCGGTTTGCCACTGAGTGTGAAGCGGCTGGGATGAGAATCAACACTTCCAAGTCCGAGTCCATGGTCCTCAGCCAGAAAAAAGGTGGATTGTCCTCTCCGGGTTGGGGACAAGCTCCTGCCCCAAGTAGAGGAGTTTAAGTATCTTGGGGTCTTATTCACGAGTGAGGGGAGAATGGAGAGAGAGATTGACAGATGGATCGGAGCAGCATCTGCAGTGACATTGCGGACATTGTACCAGTCCGTTGTGGTGAAGAGGGAGCTAAGCTCTAAGGCAAAGCTATCGATTTACCGGTCACTCTATGTTCCTACCCTCACCTATGGTCATGAGCTTTGGGTAGTGACCAAAAGAATGAGATCGCGGATACAAGCGGCTGAAATGAGCTTTCTTTGTAGGATTGCTGGACCCACCCTTAGAGATAGGGTGAGGTGCTCAGTCATCCGGGAGAGGCTCAGAGTAGAACTGCTGCTCCTCCGCATTGAGTTGAGGTGGTTTGGGCATCTGGTCAGGATGTCTCCTGGATGCCTCCCACTTGAGGTGTTTTGGGCGCGTCCCACCGGGAGGAGATGCCGGAGCAGACCTAGGACTCGGTGGAGAGACTATGTCTTCCAGTTGGTCTGAGAACGTCTTGGTATCTTCTCTGGAGAGCTGGAACAGGTGGCTGAGGAGAGGGAAGTCTGGGTTTCTCTGCTTGAACTGCTGCCTCTGTGACCCGGACCGCCAGAAAAGCGGTAGAAGATGGATGGATGGATGGATGCTCCTTAAAGCTAAAATGTGCATTGTTTCTCAGAATCTGATGAAAGTTAAAGTTTGAGCATCCTGACAGGAATTCATAACCTGTTGAGTCTCTGGTTCTTATTCATGGAGCGTGAGCAGAACAGATTTGTGTCGACTGTTTGAGTGAAAATTTTATATTTCAGTATTCATCAAAATAGTAGCTCCAAGCTTTCCATAAGTACGAACAAATCTACTCCTGCTTATGCAAATATGAATGCACTTAAAGGTGAAACGTTCTGACCTCCTGGTCAGTAGGTTTTGCACTTACTCTTGCCACAACTGCTTGGTAGAGACACGTGACATCAATCCAGTAATGCTATGGACCTCTGGCACAATATATAGTTCGCCCAGGTAGTTTTGCATAGCACAGCTATTGTGTCGTTTATATCTACGCCATTCCAAATACCACTGCATGGGCTGTAATAGACCTGTGAAACTCACTGAAACATACCGTGGTGTCAAAAAGTGTTTGCCCCCTTCCTGATTTCTCATTTTCTTGTGTGTTTGTCACAGTTAAATGTTTCACATCATCAAACAAATTTAAATATTAGACAAAGATAACACAAGTAAACACAAAATGTAGTTTTTAAATGAAGGTGTTTATTATTAAGGGGAAAAAAATCCAAACCTACATGGCCCTGTGTGAAAAAGTGATTGCCCCTAAACCTAATAACTGGTTGGGCCACCCTTAGCAGCAACAACTGCAATCAAGCATTTGCCATAACTGGCAATGAGTCTTTTACAGCACTGTGGAAGAATTTTGGCCCACTCATCTTTGCAGAATTGTAATTCAGCCACATTGGAGAGTTTTCGAGCATGAACCGCCTTTTTAAGGTCATGCCACAGCATCTCAATCGGATTCAGATCAGGACTTTGACTAGGCCACTCCAAAGTCTTCATTTTGTTTTTCTTAAGCCATTCAGAGGTGAACTTGCTGGTGTGTTTTGGATCATTGTCCTGCAGCAGAACCCAAGTGCGCTTCAGCTTGGGGTCACGAACAGATGGCCGAACATTCTCCTTCCGGATTTTTTGGTAGACAGCAGAATTCATGGTTCCATTTACCACAGCAAGTCTTCCAGGTCCTGAAGCAGCAAAACAATCCCAGACCATCACACTACCATGACCATATTTTACTGTTGGTATGATGTCCCTTTTCTGAAATGCTGTGTTACTTTTACGCCAGATGGAATGGGACAAACACCTTCCAAAAAGTTCAACTTTTGTCTCATCAGTCCAAAGAGTATTTTCCCAAACGTCTTGGGGATCATCAAGATGTTTTCTGGCAAAACTGAAATGAGCCTTTATGTTCTTTTTTGCTCAGCAGTGGTTTTCATCTTGGAGCTCTGCCTTGTAGGCCATTTTTGCCTAGTCTCTTTCTTATGGTGGAGTCATGAACACTGACCTTAACTGAGGCAAGTGAGGCCTGCAGTTCATTGGATGTTGTTGTGGTGTCTTTTGTGACCACTTGGATGAGTCGTTGCTGCGCTCTTGGGGTAATTTTGGTCGGCCGGCCACTCCTGGGAAGGTTCACCACTGTTCCATGTTTTCACCATTTGTGGATAATGGCTCTCACTGTGATTCACTGGAGTCCCACAGCTTTAGAAATGGCTTTGTAACCTTTTCCAGACTGATAGATCTCAATTACTTTGTTTCTCATTTGTTCCTGCATTTCTTTGGGTTGCAGCATGATGTCTAGCTTTTGAGGAACTTTTGGTCTACTTCACTTTTTCAGGCAGGTCCTATTCAAGTGATTTCTTGATTGTGTACAGGTGTGGCAGTAATCAGGCCTGGGTGTGGCTAGAGAAATTGAACTCAGCTTTCCAAAGATATGATAAACCACAGTTAATTTATGTTTTAACAGAGGGGGGCAATCACTTTTTCACACAGGGCCATGTAGGTTTGGATATTTTTTATCCTTAATAATAAACACCTTAATTTAAAAACTGCATTTTTTGTTTACTTGTGTTATCTTTGTCTAATATTTAAATTTGTTTGATGGTCTGAAACATTTAAGTGTGACAAACATACAAAAAAATGACAAATCAGGAAGGGGGCAAACACTTTTTCACACCACTGTATATCTGACTCTGTGTTATCTCACTTGTTTCAATATTATTTTGTGCAGAGTTGCCAACTTTTCAGAAAAGCTTTGAGTGAGATTTAGAAGGAATTGTGCACTGGGGAGACTGGGAGGAAGGGGTGGAGTGAGCATGCAGGCATGCAAAACACATAAACAGTTAATTTTTTTTTCAATAAATACACCCCTTTACTTAAAAATAAGTTTTACAACATGTTCAGTCTATTTTATGATGCCTTGAAAGTTCTTATTGTGAAAAAATCTAAAGAAAGTCAATATAATATTGACAGTAATTACTCATTTTGGAGTGAGAAATGGAATGAGAGAGAGGACAAAAGGAGTGAGATTCACTCCAAAAGAGTGAGAGCTGGTAACACTGCTTTGTGTATGATTGCTGTTATCATTACTGTTATTGATATTAGCCTAGTTAACTTCCAGTTGCTAGTGTGTTATTTATTCTCGTAATAAACTTCCACTCAGTCCTCATAACATTGCATGGACTCAAATGAATGTGAATGAGCTTGTGCAAAGACTTTGCACAATACATGTCCATTACACAGGTCTATTACAGCCCATGCAGTGGTATTTTCAATGGAAGAGGCATAAGCAACATGATAGCTGCGCTGTGCTAAGCTAATTGAGCAAACTATTAAAGGGCACAGTATGGTTACAAAATGTGAACACGAACCTTATAAAGAAAAAACAATCTGCCCGCACACTTTTTCCAGTATGTACCATGATAAGTGAAAGTGATTTATGGATGAGGAAGCACTGGGGAATGGGAAAGTAGAATTTAACCGGAACTGGAGCTGCTCAGTAGGGGTGAGAAAAAAGATCGATTCAGTGATGGATCGCGATACTTGGCACTGGTGACAATGCATCGATTCATAAACGCATGGATCGATCTTTTATGAAAAAAAAATGTGCACACATATACTTTTGGATTATAAGTTAATCAGTGGCATTTTCAGTCCACTAGATGGCCCAAAGCAAACACCCAGTCAAGTGAAGTCATATATTGTCTCTGAGATTTGCAGCCAGCTTCAAAAATTAGGAAGCAGTTAGCTCAAATGTCGGGCCTTTTTTGGATTTTATAACAAAGATGGAAGGAAAAACCTTTACATGACACATAACCCACAAGAAGTGCTGCACAAAAAAAGAAAAAAAACCCACTCAGAACAAGGTGGGCCAGCACAGGTCTCGGAGCAGCATTAGCAGTGGCTAAGCTAAAGAGACACTGGCATGGAGCTTTTTCTCTGATCGCCAAGCAAGTAAAGTTTATTTATGAAGCACTTTTCACAGACATATAGTGACAAAGCGCTGTACAATAAAATAGCATAAAAGGAAGTTGAAAGATAAAAATAATTTTAAAAATACAAAAACAAGTTTAAACACAAGATTAAAATAATTTAATTGATGCTCACTGATGTTCTTAATTACCATAATGTTTTTGATAAATTTCAGTCGGGTTTTTGTCAGAAACATTCAACTGAGTCTGCTCTTCTCAGAGTGGGTAACAATATTTTAATGTCATCAGATGCTGGCAGATGCTCTGTTTTAGTGCTACTGGATCTTACCGTAGCTTTTGATACAGTGGGTGGATCATCATGTTTTATTTCAAAGGCTTGAGTGGGTAGGCTTATCTGGGAAAGCCTTAGAATGGTTTTCCTCTTATTTCTCTAACAGAAGTTTTTCAGTAACTGTTGGTTCTTTTATCTCGGAGTCTTCTGCTTTAACTTGTGGGGTGTCTCAAGGCTCTAGTCTGGGTCCTCTTTTGTTTGCCATTTATATGCTTCCCTTGGGTTTTATTTTAAACAAATTTAAAGGTGTCTCTTACCTGATTGCTGGGGTCTTTCTGCAACTGTGGGGGTTCCCCCCTACAGTTGATAGTGCTATGAGATGACTGTTGTTGTGAAATGGTGCTATATAAATAAAGTTGAATTGAATTGAATTGAATTTTTAATGCAGACGATATCCAGCTGTACTTTTCTTTTAATCCAGACCACTCTTAATTTTAAATTTATTTATGATTGTCTGTCTGAGATCAAGGGGTGGTTGAGTAACAACTTTCTGCAACTTAACACTGATAAGCACCTGGCAGTATAGCTCCAATGGTGTTGGATGGTATTGGGTCATTGAGCGCACATGTATTTAGATTTAGAGTCCTTTATTAGTCCCACAATGGGGAAATTACAGGGCATCCACATGAGTGGATGAGGCAGCCACTAGTGTGGCACCCAACCCTTTCACCATTCACACCTGGGGCCACTTTAGAGTCTCCAATTAACCTAATTTGCATGTTTTTGGCATGTGGGAGGAAACCAGAGAAATCCTGGAGTAAACCCACGCAGACACGGGGAGAACATGCAAACTCCACACAGATCACTGTTGGTCGGGGGCTGGGATCGAACCCAGGATCCCCCGGCCAAGGGTGAGTTGCTGTGCTGCCGCAGTGCTAACCACTCTGCCACCGCACTACGGGCTGACCTTAAAAATCTAGGAGTTATTTTTGATCAGTCCATGTTTTTTGATAAACATGTAAAGTCGTTAACTAAGTCGTGTTTTTACCATCTCCGAAATATCTCTAAAATTAGATCGTTGGTCTCACAGAATCAGCTGGAAACTATTATGCATGCCTTTGTCTCTTCACGTCTGGACTACGGTAATACTCTTTTTACATGTTTGAATAAGTCTTCCATAGATCACTTACAGTCAGTCCAGAATGCTGCTGCTCGTCTCCTAATTCAATCTAATAGGTTCTGTCATATAATGCCCATTTTATCCTCCCTGCATTGGCTTCCCATTAATTTTAGAATTCAGTTTAAATTATCAAACTTGGACTAAAGCACAGTGGGTGACTTTCCTGCACCCAGGAAGAGGTTGACAGTTACCTCAGGGCCAGCTATAGAGACGCTGAAAGAGAGCATGATCTTTGTCCATATAGTAACTTGATAGCCCCGCCAGAACCAACCATGACATTTAACCTTAAGGAGCCATCGTTGAGCGAGACCGAGGAGGTTGTCAAGGCAGCTCGAACTAGCTCTGCACCAGGCCCCAGTGGCGTACCCTATGTGGTCTACAAGAAGTGCCCAAGACTTCTACAGAGATTATGGAAAATATTCAAGGTTATCTGGAGAAGGAGAAGAGTAGCACAGCAATGGAGATTCGCAGAGGGCGTTTGGATTCCCAAGGAGGAGAATTCAACCACCATTGAGCAGTTCAGGAACATCTCACTCCTCATCATCGAGGGAAAGATTTTCTTCAGTATTATTGCTCGTCGCATGACAGAGTTCCTTCTTGGGAATGAGTATATTGATACAGCTGTACAGAAGGGTGGAATTCCAAGAATGGCAGGCTGCATTGAACACACAGGAATTGTCACACAACTGATCCATGAAGCTCGAGAAGATAATGGTAATGTGGCAGTTCTGTGGCTTGACCTTGCAAACGCTTATGGGTCAATCCCCCATAGGCTGGTGGAAATCTCACTTGTCCAGCATCACATTCCAGTCAAGATCAGAGACCTAATCATGGATTATTATAACTGCTTCAGCTTGAGAGTTACCTCTGGAACAGTGTCATCCTCATTCCATCGGCTAGAGAAGCGAATCATCACCGGCTGCACTGTCTCAGTGATTTTATTTGCTCTGGCCATGAATATGCTTGTAAAATCAGCAGAGGTCCACTCACTAGATCACGTGTGCGACAGCCCCCCATTAGAGCATTTATGGATGATTTGACAGTGACTACAACATCAGTCCCGGGCTGCAGGTGGATCCTTCAAGGCCTTGAACGTCTCTTTAGCTGGGGACGAATGGACTTTAAACCATCAAAGTCCTGAGCCCTAGTTGTGAAGAAGGGAAAGGTGTCCGATAAGTTTAGATTTTTCACCAGAGGAGTCCAGAGTCCATCAATTACTGCAAAGCCAGTCAAGAGCCTGGGAAAGGTTTTCAACAGTATGCTAAGGGACACAGCCACTCTTCAAGAGACCAGCAATCAACTAGGAACCTGGCTTGGAGAGATAGACAAGTCAGGGTTGCCAGGAAAATTCAAGGCTTGGATTTACCAGCATGGCATCCTACCATGACTCCTCTGGCCACTGCTTATCTATGACGTTCCACTGAGCACCATTGAAGGTTTTGAGAAGAAGATTATCCACTTCTTGCATAGGTGGTTGGGCCTGCCTCGCAGCCTCAGCAGCATCGCCTTATATGGGAGAAACAACAAACTTCAACTCCCCTTCAGTAGTCTGTCAGAGGAATTCATAGTTTCCCGGGCAAGAGAAGTGATGCTGTACAGAGACTCTAGTGACATCAAAGTCTCATTGGCTGGTATTCAGGTGAAGACGGGCAGGAAATTCAAAGCCCATGAAGTTGTTGAACAGGTTGAGGCACGGCTGCAGTTTAAAGAGTTGGTGGGGACAGTTGCAGCAGGGCGGGCAGGCCTTGGGAGCAACCCAAGACCTCAGTACAGCAAGGTCCAGGGAAAGGAAAGATGCCAGTTGGTTCAGGATGAAATCAGAGTGGGAGTGGAGGAAACACGAACCAGCAGGATAGTTGGAATGCAGCAGCAGGGGGCATGGACCAGGTGGGAGGAGGCAATGGAACACAAAGTCCCCTGATCAGAGCTCTGGAGAGCGGAGCGCACACTGGATCAAATTCTTGATCTAGTTGGTGTACGATGTTCTTCCAAGCCCAACCAACCTCTTCTCCTGGGGCCTGATCGAAGCCCCTTCATGCTCTCTATGCCAGCAAAGAGGTTCCCTGGAACACATCCTAAGTAGCTGCCCGAGAGCCCTCAGTGAGGGGCGCTATCGGTGGAGGCATGACCAGGTACTGAAGACTGTAGCAGAGTCCATCAGTGCAGAGATCTCTTTCAGCAGGCAGCAACACCCAGCAAAGCATGCCATACCCTTCATCAAAGCTGGTGAGAAGCCACAGCATTGCACAAACCCATTGGGGGGGCTTCTGGCAACTGCACGAGACTGGCAACTGAAGGTCGACCTGGGAAGACAGCTGAGATTCCCTGACAACATCATAATGACCACACTTAGACCAGACATGGTTCTTGTGTCAGAATCTTCCAAGCAGGTGATCTTGTTGGAACTGACTGTGCCCTTGGAAGACCGGATGGAAGAGGCCTTTGAAAGGAAGAGGGCCAAGTTTGGGGAGTTTGTCGGTGATTGACGTAGTAGGGGATGGAAGACCTGGCTGTACCCCATAGAGGTTGGCTGTCGAGGTTTTGCTGGTAAGTCACTCTGCAGGGCCCTCAAGCAGTTGGAGATCAGGGAGAGACTCAACAAGAAAGTCATCAAGAACATCACTGATGCTGCTTAAGGAGCATCACGATGGCTGTGAATCAGAAGGAGTGATCCGTGGACGTCTCGAGCCACCTAGACTCAAGTCGGGGTTTGATCAACCCTGGCTGGGTCGCCTGTGAGAGGGTGTATGATGTATAATGACCCGAAACACCCGATGACCACAGGTTACATCACTGATGATGTGTCTAGGCAACACCGTAAGGTGTGTGTTAGAATCAACCCTTTACCTATAAAGCTATTCATGGTGAGGCTCCTTCTTATATCTGTGACCTACTGTGTCCATACTCTCCTAGCAGGTCTCTTAGGTCTTCGAGTCAGAACCTTATCTCAGTACCAAAAACTAGACTCAAGACCAAAGGTGACAGAGCCTTTGCAGCTGTGACACCAAATTTATGTAACTCCCTACCTCACATTTTAAGATCGGCACCTTCACTTGTTCATTTTATGAAGCAGTTAAAAACTCAGCTTTTTACTTTAGCATTTTATTAATCCATAAGAACCCATGGTGCCATAATTTTCCTTGAAGGAATAGGGGTCTGGGTTCTTATGGGTTAATCTTCTGCTGGTTGCATATTGTTCTTGTGTCTTTTATTGTTTTCTGTTTTTTTTTTATTCTTATGTCTTTTATTGTCTTTTATTTACTTACTGTTTAATTTTATGGAAAGCACTTTGTGACCCTGTCTGTGAAAAGTGCTTTTCAAATAAACTTATTATTATTATTAAAATTTCAGACTTACCATTAAAAAGCAGTTGAATTGAAAACAGAAACCCTAGTTTTCAGCTGCTTTTTAAAAGAGTCCACAGAGTCAGCTAAGTGTATCTGGAGTGGGAGTCTTTTCCAAATAGCACCGTCCACTGCCCTCCCTGTGTGCAGAGATGTATCTCCGTGGAAAATGAAGCCCCGAGAATACTTTATTATATGAAAGAGATGTCAACAGTTTTACTTTGGGACATGATTCTGGGTGTTCTGACAGAACATCCAGATGCTCTCCTCCTCATCTCGGGTGATTTTAACCATATCTCACTGTCCCCCATTCTACCCACGTTCACCCAGTATGTCACATGCCACACCAGAGACAATAAAACACTGGATTTATTCTATGCGAAAACTGAGGAGGCGTACACCTCATCGCCACTCCCCCCACTCGGGAGATCCAATCACAACTTGGTTCATCTCTTGCCGGTGTACAAAACCCTAGTACACAGACAACCTCCGGTTACGCGCACAGTGAAGGTATAGTCTGAGGAGGCAATGGACGCTCTAAAGGACTGTTTTGAAATCACTGCCTGGGAGCAGCTCTGCAGTCCACATGGTGGGGACATCGACGGCCTCACTCAAACCATTACGGACTACATCAACTTCTGTGTGGACAACACCATACCCACCAAGATCATACGGTGTTGCTCAAACAACAAACCCTGGATCAACACTGAGATAAAATCACTACTGAGAGGAAAGAAAAAAATCTTCAGGTCAGGGAACAGGGAGATGCTGAAGTCCGTACAGAGGGAGCTAAGGAGGAAGATCAGAGAAGGCAAGGACAGCTTCAGGAAGAAGATGGAGGACAAGCTGCAACAGAGCGACATCGGTGGGGTCTGGAGAAGCCTCAAAACCATCTCTGGGCTCCAGAATACCTCCTACCAGGCCACGGGGGGCAGGGAGTGGTTGAACAATCTGAACCTGTTTTTTAATAGGTTTGACCAACCGTCCTCCCCTCCACCTGCACAACAACCACTGCTGTCTCTATCGTCATCGAGACCTGCTGTCCACCCCCCACTCCCAGCACACAGCCCCCCAGCCCCAACCTGACCCTCACTAAGACCCAGGTGAGAGCGGAGCTGAGGAAGATCAAGGCGAGGAAGGCCTCGGGTCCAGACTGCATCAGTGTGAAGCTCCTCAAGTCCTGCGCAGACCAGCTGTGTGGGATTGTGGAGCACATCTTCAACCTGAGCCTGAAGCTGGGGAGGGTACCACAGTTGTGGAAAACATCTTGTGTGGTACCCGTACCAAAGACTTCCCACCCCAGAGACCTGAACAGCTACAGACCAGTGGCCCTGACTTCTCACCTGATGAAGACCCTGGAGAGATTGCTCCTTGCTCACCTCTACCCCCTGGTGGGACCAGCAATGAATCCACTCCAGTTTGCCTACCAGCATGGCATTGGGGTGGAGGATGTAGTGATCTTCCTCCTACACCGTTCCCTGTTCCAGAGAAGCCTGGGAACACGGTGAGGATCATGTTCTTTGACTTCTCCAGTGCTTTCAACACCATCCAACTGGTGATCCTGAGGGACAAGCTGCTGTGCACAGGGGTGGACCAGCACCTGTCATCGTGGATCCTGGACTACCTCACAAACCAGCCACAGCTTGTGAGAACCTGGGATTGTGTGTCCGACACAATCATCGGCAGTACGAGGGCCCCCCAGGGAATGGTTTTGGCTCCTTTCCTGTTCACCCTTTATACTGCGGACTTCTCACACAACACAACACACTGCCATCTACAGAAGTTCTCTGACGATCGGCTCGCCATGCCAAC
Source organism: Pholidichthys leucotaenia (assembly GCA_020510985.1). Classification (NCBI taxonomy): domain Eukaryota; kingdom Metazoa; phylum Chordata; class Actinopteri; order Cichliformes; family Pholidichthyidae; genus Pholidichthys; species Pholidichthys leucotaenia. Next base: position 264,555,287 of record CM035843.1, read on the forward strand.
CACGATCGGCTGACGATCGGCTCGCCATGCCAACCACGCCGAGATCTGGAAGAGGATGACAGAAATCACGGCACTCCGGGAGAAGACCTGTGGACCGGAGGGGAATTCTGGCAGGAAGCCGAAGGTGAGGCATCCCCGCTCCTTGCCTCAGGATCCGGTTCCTGTCATCCATCCAGCCCAGGAGTCTACGTCACCCAAGTGCCCTTCCCATCCACAGCGGAGGAGGAAGTCAGCTGGGATTCCCCAAGAAGAGACGCAGTGGGCAGCTGAGCTCATCCGGGGCCATGTGGCTGAGGCTCGTTCTTCCTTCCGTCCAACGCAAATCCTGAAGCATGTGGTGGCGGCAGTCAGACTGGTGGAGGCCCATCCCGAACTCAGTGATTTCCCTGAGTACGCCGAGCTGCTGGCCTCCGTCTCTGCGCAGCAGTGGCGTTTCCCTAATCTAACTCTAGCCTCGCCTTCTGCTGGTAAACGTCATCACCCTGCTCATACTCAGCCTCAGCAAGATCACCGGCCGGATCCAGATCCGGGCCGCCGAGAGAACTCTGCCTCCCAGCCAGCTGTTGCCCCTGTGTCACAACGGAAGAGACAAACAGCAGTCTCATCCTCCGAGTCTTCTGTTCCTGCTGTTCCGTCAGCTCCTCATCCCCGGATGGCCTCAGCTGCTCCTCCCTCCTCCTCGACGCTCTCTCCAGCTGCTGTGAGCTCCCCGAGTCCTGCCCCGGCTGCGCCCGTTACTAATCTTGTGTGAGCGGCTCCTCTTTGTCTTCCCGGGGGGCCCTCCGTCACCATCCATAGGGGAGATGGGAGAACCAAGCCCGCTGCAGCAGTTTCCATTGGCCCTCAGGTGAACAGGCAAGTGCTATTTCATTCTCTTCCTTCATATAATGAATTGCCTTCTCTGACTCCTGGGGGTGGAGTTTGGGGTTCACAGTCCCCCGAGCTCTCTCCACCTGCTGTAGCTATTAACAGTGAACCTGCATCCTCTGTGTCTCCTTTTCCTCTTGGTGAGTGTCCCCCAGTGCCAGGAATATACCGCCGGAGGAAGAAGGAGTCTGCGGCCCTAGAGAGCCTAGTGCCAGTCCCGCAGCCATGTCATGGGCAGAGGAGGAGGACGGACTGCCGCTTGGATCCTGCACCGACAATCAAGCATCCCCGGATCTCCGTGGAGGAGCAGTCCGACCCAGCAGGCCATGGATCCCTTGCCACCTGCTGTGCGGGCCTTCGGCGTGGACTTCAGCACCAGGGAGTTCCCAGACTGTGATGACTATCATGCCGGCTGCGGAGCCCGCCGCAGTTGAGTCGGGACCAGGAATGGACCTCCAGATAATTGAGCCCGGATCGTCAGAGTCCTGGACAGCGGTGGAGCCTGAGATCAGGCAAGTGCTCTGTCTTGTCTTTCTCTTCTCTCTTCTGGAGCATTATTGCCTGTCTCTTGGGGAAATGAGCCGGGTGCAGCCGTCCGCTGCATCCGATCTTGTCTCGCTGGGCTCTGCCGCTGCCGGTGATCCTGATCCCGGCTCTTTTTTGTTTACTGAGCCTTCTCCCAGGGTCGCCGGTGACGAATTGGTTCCGGTCGTCGTCATGGAGGTTCCAGGTGCATGCTCGGAGGTCATTCCTGGTGTTGCGCCGGCCCAGTCGGGGTCTGTCGTGGGCGCTGCTCTGACCCAATCGGGGTCCGTCGTGGGTGTAGCTCCGACCCAATCGGGGTCCATCGTGGGTGCTGCTCCGGTCCAATCGGGGTCTGTTGTGGGTGCAGCACTGTCCCGATCGGGGTCCAGCAAAGGCACAGCGCCGGTTCGGTTCAAGGTCGGTGAAGGAGCTGCAGATTCTCCATCATCTGATGCCGGACTGGTCCCCCATCTTTCCCCCAATCTTTCGCCACCTGGTGCGCTGGGATTTCCCGTATTCGGCTCAGCTTTCCCTCACTTTGCCTTTCGGTAGGGAGACCACCTCTGAGTTCTCCCCTCCGGTCCTGGTGGCCAGAAGACGTGGGTCGGCCGCCTGGGGGACTGCATCGCCAGTTCGGTGTTCTGGGTCGGCTACTCGAAGGACTACCTTGTTGGTTTGGCGACCTGGTCCGGCTGCCAGAGGTACTGTTTCTCCGGGCCTGGGACTGGGGTAGGCCACCCGAACGGTTTCTTTTTCCCCTGCCAGCCATCTGGAATCTGGATGCGGGTAGATCTCCCGAACTGTTTTTTTTTCCTCTCTGTGCGCTACCTGCCGGCATCCCTGTAGTGATGGTTTTTTTTTCTCCTCTGTGGTTTAAAGGGATGCTCTTTTTCTTGTTTGTTTGTTTTTTTGCCTCTGCTGGGTTGTAGTATTGGTCTATATTTGTAATGTTACTGCTCTGCTCTGTAGTTTTTGAGTTGTTTTTCCTGGTGTTATGGGGTACTATTTATTTTTGTTGTGTACCTGTATTTTAGTTTTCTTGTTTCCTTGCCAGTCGGAAGGTTATGTATATTCTGTTTGTATTCAACTATGCTCTAGGATTATTTGTAGCATGTTCTGCCTTGTGTTCTTTTTGTTTATGCCTCATCATTTTGGTTATCGTTGTTGCCCTCCATTGTGTGTTATTTTTTTCTTGTTATAGTGTTTTTCCCTTTTTGGTTCTCGCCCTCCTGGCCTGTTTCCCCCTCCGCCCCCCCTGGGTTGGCCCTGGTAGCCTTCTGGTTGGGGGGGAGGAGGCTTGGATGCTACGTTTGCGCCTGGAATGCGCTTTGTGAATGGGAAGTACTGTCATGGTCTGAGTGCTGATTCTGTCCGCGCTCGGGTTGTCCAGCATTTTCCCTGTTTCATCCCATTTCGGGCCGTGTTATTATGGCCTTCTAGGGCTTTTGTTGTGACAGCGTCACGGCGGGACTTCCGGCTGTCAGAGCCGAGCCGCGCCGTAACAGCTGAATTACATTCCTTAATTACATTCTCTTTTCTGATTAGTCACATTTCATTATTTAAGGGGGCAGCTGAGGTTTACTCCTCATGGCTACCTCGCACAACGTTGGACCCACACAACGTTTGGCTGGAGTCCCTAACTCCGACTCCAGTCTCCCTTTTTGATTCATCGTTTCCCAGTAAGTGTTTCCTCATAGTCTGTGATCGAGTATCTAAGTGTATGTTCGTGTTTTTGCCCCACGTGGCTGTTCATTTTGTCATTTGTACCTTTTGTTAATAAATATGCAAACTCATTGGCTGGCCTATAGCGTCTCATTGATGTCCCGTGAGGGCCATCCATGACAGTTTCTGTCAGTCTGCCCCAGGGCAGCTGTGGCTACGGTAGTAGCTTACCACTATTAATGTCTGTCTGTGGAGTGAATGAATAATGGATTTTCATTGTAAAGTGCTTTGGGTTTCTTGAAAGGTGCTATATAAATGCAAACCATTATTATTAATTCTGCACATTTCTAAACATTTTGTTGATGTATTATTTTTAAAAAATATTTTTCATGAGAATACTGTAAATATCACTTGTCATTATCGCATATTTCCACTTTTATTGACCTTAACCTGTTCTGTATCATGTTCACAATATACAAATGCCTTTAAAATGTGTCTTTTTAAACGTGAACAAAATAGCCTGTAATACATTTAGCTTAATTAATCAGCAATTCATATGTTTAAGTTTCAGATTAGGTTTTCTAGAAATGTGGATGAGTTAATTAAATTGACTTAATATCCTATCTGTTGTTTTGGCTACAGACTGAATAAAAATAAAATGAAAACTGAAAAGCCCAAGTTATTCATAATTATAGACTTCTATTAGCAGGTCTGTCTTACTGCTTTAAATTGTCCACTGGATCACTTTATAGGCTACATCTCTTCTTAATTATCCATATTAAAAATGAACATTGATGACTTTACCTAATGATCAATATGAAATCTTCTACGCACTGTTAAATGAACACACATGTACAGGTATCCAAACAAATATGAATATTAAACATAAACAGTTCATAGGTCTAAACTTTTTAAAAGACTTCTCATTATGGAAAACAAAACACTCTAAATTTTAGCCCGATGTATAGTTTGTTAAAATGAATTAAAAAAGCACTACACTGATACAGCATCACTGATTTATTTACACTTTAATTATTGAGCTTAAAAGTAAATTTCTAGTTTTCCATTTCCAGTTTATTTGATCAGGAGACAGCATTACACAAATGAGTCCCACGGTACTGAACAAACACCACGTTAGTGATGGCTGTCAGAATGTGTTGTGATCACCTTACCTTCTGAATTTGCTCTTGACTCGGTGGGGGTCTCCATCTGCAGTAAATGGTTCCCACTGGGATGCACCTGCTCGAATTGTTACTTTTTTCTCCATGGCAGTATCTGTCACCTTTGTTTGTCCTGTCATTACTGACAGAAGAAAATATTGTTTCTGGCCTTGACTCCACTGAAGATGACATGAATTGGAGCCTCTGAGAAGTTTGTCTTTCTATTCTTTACCTGTGCTGCCGTCAGATCAGCAAGCTACACCTCTCCACCCCTCCTTTTATGGTGGTTCATGGGTGGTGATTTATGCTCATTGCTGGACCACCAGGAGCATGCTGCCAGTTTACAATTGATTGGCATTCATGAACAAATCTGGGTTTTATGCTGTGTTCATTAATCTGGAGTAAGTTTTTAGTACTGAGGTATGTTTCATGAATGGAACCCAAAACTAACTTAATACTTAGGCTATAGTTTTATTGAGAAGATAGTGTTGTGATGTAGGTCAAAAAGTTGATAAATGGTGTGCACAGCAAAGCAAGTGACAGCTCGGATGTATAATTTGTTTAAAAATTGAACTCCAATTCAAGGAGGCAGGAGGCAGAGCTGTGTAATTGTCACATAACTGGCAGGCAGCAATCTTTACACTGTGTGCTCATTTTTTTCTCTGGAGTGTGGTAATTCCCCCTTTACATAGGGGTGGAGAGCATTGAGAGATCGTTGGGTGATGACAAAATGGTCAAATCTCTAAACAATATTTTAGTGATCTCTCAGTTAATGCCAAGATCACTCAATGATCTCTCAAGGATTTTCAGTGATCTCCATGGTCCTCAAAGTTTTGATTCATTCTAAAACAATCTCTTAACGATCACCAAAGGGACGTGATCTCTCAACAAGCGTTTAAGAATCTCATTGATCTGCCCATGAACGCTCGACAATCTTTCATTTAACTCTATTGGTCTTTCATCAAACACTCAGCAATCCCTCATTGATCTCTCAGCCATCTCTACCTTCAGGGTGGAAGAATGTGGCATTGCTGAGAGATCACCAAAAGATCAATGGGAGATTGATGAGATCATTGAGCACTGCTTTGGCACTCCTTGAACACTTGTCTTTCAGTGATCTGTCAGAGATCTTTCAATGAACGCCAAATTTTGTGTAAACCATCTTTGGGAAGGATTATGTCAAATATGAACTCAGGGTTTAGAAACTTTGCAGAGTTTAAAATCTGATTTCTGGTAACATTTCTTTGTTTTCAGCCTCATCAGAGGTCAGATTTCTGTGTTCTGATTTACCAGTAAGTAGAATTACACAAACATGCTGTGCAGAGGCTGTGTGCTGCATTCCAATTTAATTTCTTGTCTGGTTAATCATGTTACAAGTACAAATAGCCAAAATCACATTGACTAATAATGTCATTATGTTTAACATGTGGATAGTGGTTTCTCTCTTGCGCCACTCTATACTCCTACTAGCTGAGCACTTTTATACTCATGGGGAGAGACATAAAAATTTGAAAAAGTGTTTCGTTGGACACAGATTAATATACGCTTCTGAGTGCAAGATGAGTCATCAGCTTTAAAACTTTTTCTCCAGGAAATGGAAAAACTCTAAAATGTCATTGACTTAACAAACAAGTAGTTTTGAAAATATTCCCAGATGCTGGTGTATAGGTGACATATAGCATTAAAAAAAGATTATTTAAAAAACCTTAAACAATGACTTTGATTTACTGACTTTAGCACTGGAGTGTGTGATAATTAATTAGCCTCATCGTGCTAGTGCTTACACACTGTGCAACACCTCCATAAATCCTTTTCAGCACATCTTTAGCACTATGTAACTTTCTTGTTCCAGGTCAGAACACTGAAAAAACAAACAAACTGCAACTGGTGATCCTGACCTGAGTCCCAACAGCCAGGCACAGGGTACTTAAAGGGGTCATTGACTAAAAAATGGTGTGTTTGTAGGTTTTAACTGTCTGAAGTGAGTTTACTGGTCACCTGATTATCCAAAACATTTCAAAAGAGTCAATTCTCTTGAAAAAAAAAACAAAAAACAGCCTTTATCTCATTTTTCTCTCCCAGAAACACCAGAAATGTTTTTGACTTTTTTGTGGAAATTGTTTACGTCATGTTTAAAAAAGCCAACCCACCGCCATCCTTGAGACCAGCCCACTGCTCTATTATTGGCCCGCCTAGCTGTCTGTCATGTAGATTGAAAGGGGGTTAAAGGTAGCCTATTAGCCCCCAAGCTAACACTGGTAACAGGAAGCTCAAATTGAGCGTGGCTTATATTATTTTCTTCAGATCTTGGTCACCCTAATAACCATCTCTATTACCACCTGGTTCACTGGTCTGCAGCCCACAGTGTGCCTTGCGTTGCTCTGGCCTGTCTCCCAGTGGTTTTGCAGTGGGTCGCCGACATGCCAGTCACGGGTAGCTGAGAACTAGCAGCCCCAGGCAGCAACCCTGGGTTGCGGCAACTGCCTGCCTCTGCACCCGGGATGCGGCACAGGCAGTTGCTACGACCTGGAGATGCTTCCTGGAGCTGCTGGCTCAGCTTCCTCACTGTCTTCCAGGCATGTTGTCACGGTAAGCGTGAGGGAGCTGCTTTGTGACGAGGCAGACCTTCCCGGCTGGCCGTGGGGAGGAGCGGAGTATCTCGGAGTGAGACATTGCTCTTTGAGATCCCATGGCTCGGCCAGCGGCCACGGGTTGCGGCGATCGATGGATCGTTCGGTGCTGACGATTTGTTGTGGCGTCTCGGCGGGGTTGTTGGGTGGGCTGGGATAACGCGAGATGCGCAAACGACTACGGATCGGTGAATCAGCGCTGCTCATCCAAGCTAAAAGAAGACTAGAAGCTACTCAGCTAATGGCTAACTGACGTATCAGGGAGGGTGGAGTTGAACAGTTAAAGGATGTTTCTTAAAGTGACAGGCTATAAATCAGAGCATTTCAAGAAAGCCAAGAAAAATAAAAAAATTTGCTTCAATAATTAAAAAATTAAAGAAAATGTGAACAAAATATATCACAAACAGTTCATTAAGACATCTGTGAGCTGTTATAATGTGGGAAAAGTGCAGTCAATGACCCCTTTAATTGTTGATGGCTAAAGTTGCACCCTGTGATTGGCTGTTGGGACTCAATTCATAGTCACCATAGCTGCAGTCTTTTCAGTGTTCCTACTAGATCCACAGTTCACTGAAAGTTCAGCTCAGTTCGTTCATTTGAAGATTTGTTTGAAATATTTAATCACAGGATCACTCAGTGCTGGTACCTGAGCTTCAGCTGCCTACTGCACGCTGAACTGAAAAACCAAGATGAACAGAGCAGGTGGGCTTCGTACATAGTGCACTAGAGGACTGAGAGCTGGCTGAATGGAATGGGCGGGGTTCTATCACTGTGTTCTGGTACGTAGTCAGTATGTGTCTACTGATTCACCGTTTCTCCGCGCTGTCAGATTAAACAAACTAAAAAATTTTAATAGAGCAAGTGTGTGGGTCAAATAAAAACAGATTCAGTAACTAGATGATATATTTCTCACCTCAAATTAAAAATCAAAAGATTCAGAAGTAGTAAATGCAAGATGCCACTGGATCTGCATTTTGTAACCGATTCAGTACAGTTACAGTAATTCAGTACAGTACGTTCACTCATAAGTACTAGTATATTCAAACAAATCATTCGTGAACATTATATCCCTACTTCCTATTCCAAATAGAGCTGCTGCAGGCAATGCAGGCCCACTCAGGCAAGTTTGATGTACACCTACAGACATACTACAGTAGTGTGACCAACTACTGATTGGAGGGTCAGGGGTTTGATTCCCGCTCTGTCTGCAGTCTGCATGTTGAAGTGTCCTTGAGCAAGACACTGAACCCCCAGTTGCTCCTGGTGGGTCAGGCCAGTGCCTGTGTATGGCAGCTCTGCCACCATCAGTGTGTAAATGTGTGTGTGAATGGGTGGATAGCAGGATCTGTAAAGCGCTTTGGTCATCCAGAGATGAGTAAAAAGCACTATATAAATGAACGCCATATACCATCAAAATAATTTTGGTAGCATTATTTTAAGGTGAAAATCTGACATAGTGCTGATAACTTTGAAACACTTATACTATAGCATGTTCTAATGGACATATTGACCTGGTCACATTTAACAGTTAGAAACTAGCAGCAGTCAAACACAAGCTGGCACACATAGAACCAATAAAACAACCAGATTAAAAAAAGTTCCTTCCTGCACACAGTTATGAATTCCACATATTTCTCATGTATAAATTCATTTAGCTAGTTGTTAGCATTAGTTTTTTGCTTTTCTTATTTCAGACAAAGATCAAAAGAAGATGTTTTTACCTTTACATGTTTTGACTGGCGTCTGCAGTCTTCCTCAGAAGTGTCAGCTGATTGCTGTGAAGTGTCATTTATCAGCTGTTTTTCCTAGGCGGGGCTAGCCCAGCAGAACTGTCAGATCCACTGGGCTGGGCCTGCCCTCCGCCGTCCGATGGTCTCTGGAGAATGTAGTCCCAGGTGTGAGAAAGCATAAATGCCCCTCATCCTGATTCATGATGTCTTTGCCCCGCTTCCTGATTTCTATGGCCTCCTTGATCCAGCGTTTGTGTCTTACTCTCCGATCCAATGATTTTTGCATTGTCCCAGTCCATGTTGTGATTATTTCTTTTGCAGTGATCTGATATTGCTGATTTTAGTGTCACTTGTTCTGCCTTTTCTTTTTGCCATCTTGTGAACTGTCCTTGTGTTTCCTTCTCACATTCCTTCTGGTGTTCTTTTTTCCTTGTGGTGAATGATCTTCCTGTTTCTTCGATATAAGTCTTGTTATTTGATCTGCATGGTATTTTATATATTACGTTGCATTTTTTTTTTTTTTTTGGCCTTGGTCTATTTTGTCCTTGGGGTGTACTAATAACTTTAATTTTTTGTGTGGTTTTACTGCTGTGTTTATTTTGTGTTTTTTCATGATTCTTTGAATTGGTTCCGTTATCCCTTGTATGTATGGTATGGTTATGATATCACTGTTTTTGATTTCGGCTTTTGGTCTGTGTCTTGTTTGTTTTCTTTGTTTTTGACTTGCTCTTGCCCTTTATTTATGGCCCACATCAGGTATTGGCAACGTGTGAGTGCATGTCTTATGCGGTTTCCTCCTCCTGTCTGTCTTCTTGGTCTATGATGATGGTGGCCTGTTCGTGTAGTGTCCTGACAACTGATAGTTTGTGTGCTGTGGGGTGTTCTGATGTCTGCCATCTTCTTTTCATCCTTGTCTGAAATAAGAAAAGCAAAAAAACTAATGATTGAAAAGGAAGACAAAATGAACCTACTGGAGCTAATAGCTGTTAGCCTGTTGACTTTATGCTGTATAGATGAGACCGCTCATCTCCCACTTTAAGTTTCTCTATATAGCATGAAGTCATTATTGTTGTATGCTGTGGACAGCATGGTGATACAGTGGTTAACACTGTTATCTCACTTCTAGAAACTTCCAGGCTCAAATCCCCAGGCTGGCAGGGGTGGGCATGTTTCTGTATGGTGTTTACATGTTAGGTTAACTGGTGTCTGTAAATTGTTCCTAGATACCTGATAGCTCCTTAGAATAGAGGGTTAGTGTAGCTACTAGTTGAGGTGTTTGAGTGGTCTTTGCAACTAGAAGTACAGGCCCTTATTCCATCTAAATTCATGAGCTGTTCTGAGGACAGCAGTAGCTCTCTGCTAGATTTTGCTTTTCTTTCTGCAAACGGAACTACTGTGCATGTGCTGGGTGAAAGAGTTTTTTTTTTCTAGAGGAAAGGATGTGTTTGAAATGTTGCATTGATAGATTTCATGGATATAGCACAAAGGCACAGATACCTGCAAATTAATAAAATAATATACTGTGGAGGAACGAAATAAGTGCAGGCGGACACGACAAGCTGAAGGTTAAGGGTGCTTTATTCCTCCATCACGGGGCTCACCCAGCGCTGTGTCTGTGCGCTGTGAGTGAGCCCTGAGTCGTCGTCAGTGCGTTCTGAATGAGTTTTTCAGTGAGCTTTAAGTGAGCACATTTATACCAGCAAGGGAGAATGCATGGGACATTTACATAACAGCCAAGAAAGAATGCATGTAACATTTACATAAGAGTCACACATATCAATAGCTTTATTACTGGCGCCGGAATTCCTCTCTTTGCTCCGGGGCTGTAGGACAAAAGAGAATGCAAGGCACATTTACGTATTGATATCAGTCCATACATATCATTGTTCTGTTTCCTGCTCAAGCTGAGTGCTCTGTCTGTCCAAGTAGATTGTGGTGGGTCACCCCACACCACTCCCCCCAGAGCGTTCAGCAGGGGAACGAGACGGTGATCGGCCGGCTTTGGAATCGAGGTGCGGGAAAAGCTCTGTGCAGGAGGAGGTGGAGGGGGGTGGGAGTAAGCAAGTGCCGGCCCGGGACGACAAAGTCGTCCAGGCCGTGCACAAATTGCATGTGGATCCGCAATGGTGAGGGACTTTCCCGTTAAACGTGGCGGAGATCCACAGCGGCTGTGAGAAGAAGAAATAAAATTGTCTCTGACTCCTCTCGCGGCTCAGTCCTGCGAGGATGCATAGCGGCTGTGAAAGAGAACAGAGGCTGAAGCTGTGTGAAGGACTTGGCGGTTTGGCTTTAGGTGCGGGCGCAGCCCTAAAGCCATCGGGGACAGCAGACGGCTGAATTCCCATTGTGCGCCGTGGCTGAGACCCATACAAAGTCCTGTGTGCGGGCTGCGTGTCTGCTTCAGGTGCGTGAGCAGCCCTGAAGGTTCCGAGGGTGGCGATCGGCCGTGTTTCTCGGGCATGTGCAGCAGCGGAGGACGATGTCAGTCTGTGGAGCTGGATTGTTCCTGGTGCGTGGTGCGCGCCTGGTGCTGTGACCACATAGCTGAAAGTTGCGCTGTCCTCGTAACCCCACGGTGTGCGTGCGGGGCTTCTGTGCATGGAAGGTCCGCTGTCGAGAGGTGAGTCAGGGTCAGGGAGCTTGATGGAAATCAGCGCAGTCGGCGCCAATGGTCTTCCCTGTTCAGGCTGTTTCTGTCATTCGCTCGTGTTGGGTCATGGTGCGTTCTGGTCCAAGCGCTGCGTTTTCCGTCCGGCCCTGGAGGTCACCATCGTGGAGAGAGGACAAGGCGCGCGCGCTTCCGTGTGGATGTGAAGGATGTGGGCGATCCTCTGTCTCTGGGATCCGCAGCGCGGTGAGAGGGAGCAGACGATCATTGTCCCTCAGCAGGTCCCAGCGTGGAGGTCCAAAATATCAGGTGAGGGTCGCACCATGATGCTTTCTGAGGCTTTCCCGGTCGTGGATGATCTCTGGGGTGTTCGCCTGGTGTTCCATTCTGCATAGAGGGTCACCAGTGTGGAGGAACCGAATAGTCCACAGCGCAGCAGAAGGGAGAGACAGTCCATTGATGTCAGGTCACCAGTGTGGAGGAACGAAATAAGTGCAGGCGGACACGACAAGCTGAAGGTTAAGGGTGCTTTATTCCTCCATCACGGGGCTCACCCAGCGCTGTGTCTGTGTGCTGTGAGTGAGCCCTGAGTCGTCGTCAGTGCGTTCTGAATGAGTTTTTCAGTGAGCTTTAAGTGAGCACATTTACATAACAGTCAAGAAAGAATGCATGTAACATTTACATAAGAGTCACACATATCAATAGCTTGATTACTGGTGCCGGAATTCCTCTCTTTGCTCCGGGGCTGTAGGACAAAAGAGAATGCAAGGCACATTTACATATTGATATCAGTCCATACATGTCATTGTTCTGTTTCCTGCTCAAGCTGAGTGCTCTGTCTGTCCAAGTAGATTGTGGTGGGTCATCCCACAAAACTAATAAAATACTACCATGCTGAAGTACTTGAGAGGTTGCTTAGACAATAAACCATGCAGGAATTGAATTGTATTTCTCAGACAAATTACATGAAAAATGCATCAAAATACTATTGCAAGGTGCAATTCACTGACCAGATAACAGCATCCAAAGACATGGACAAATTTGTTGGTAACCTTCTGTTAAAGAAAGAAAATCCCACAATAGTTACTGAAATAACTTGAAATTGACAAAAGTAATAATAAATAATAATTTTCTGAAAATTAGCTAATGAAAATCAGATATTGCTTTTGAATTTTGGTTCAACAGAATCATTTTAAAAAACAAACTAATGAAACTGGCCTGGATAACACTGATGATAACCCTAAAAAATTTTTTAAAATAATTTGACCATAGGGGCATGTTAAACTAAGGTGGATCCTGCCATTACCATCACAGGTGTCTTCAAACTTGTAACCAGACAGTGCTTATTTAAAGTGTGAAAAGTAGTCACTGTGCTGTTTGGTATCATGGTGTGTGCCACACTGAACATGGACCACAGAAAGCTGAGGAGAGAGTTGTCTGAGGAGATTAGAAAGAAAATTATAGCCAATTTTTGTTTATTTTTGTCAGTTTCAAGTTATTTCAGTGACCACTGTGGGATTTTCTTTCTTTAACGGGACATTGCCAACAAATTTGTCCATGTCTGTATCAGCCAATCAGTAGCCTCACCTCTTAAAATATACAGTATATGAAGTTGTGCATTTTAAAATGGGAGTTCATAAGCACTGACTCCTTTTGAAGCCAGTTTCTCATGCATACTCCAGGAGCTACTTTTTATTGACATGGAGTTGTAAAATGTTTTGGCTATTTTACAAACTACTTTTGAGTTTTCTGTTTTCTTTTTACAAAACATCAGGGTTAGACAAAACTTCACCAAGAAGACGTGCATACAGTACCAACCAAATAACAGACTACAATCCCTCCAAGAAAGTCTATACTCCCAGTGACCCCAGCTCAGTGGCAGCCAAGAATCCTCTGAGGAGAGCCAAAGTCCAGGAGCTGATAGTCCAGATGAGCCCTGAGCAGGACACACAGTGGAAGAATGACTATCAGGTGTGGCTAACTTTAATTTTTTCCACAAGTTGACAGTTCCCACAGGTCTTAATGAAATATCTGTGACATACTTTGGTCATATTGCCTTTAACTTTTAAGTTATGGCAGCATCATTGTGAATCATCTTTTGGAAACTTCCTCACAATGAACGTTTCAGTGCATGTCTCTTTGAATGCTAATGAATCCCAGTTAACCCTACCCTCCGTCTTACATCGCTTAGGATGTTGCTAATGTCACTGGCTAATGTTAGCTGGTTTGCTCCTAGCTCCGGTAGCTAACATACCGTGGTGTGAAAAAGTGTTTGCCCCCTTCCCGATTTCTCATTTTTTGGACGTTTGTCACACTTAAATGTTTCACATCATCAAACAAATTTAAATATTAGACAAAGATAACACAAGTAAACACAAAATGCAATTTTTAGATGAAGGTGTTTATTATTAAGGGAAAAAAAATCCGAACCTACATGGCCCTGTGTGTGTGGCCCTAACCTAATAACTGGTTGGGCCACCCTTAGCAGCAACAACTGCAATCAAGCATTTGCGATAACTGGCAGTGAGTCTTTTACAGCGCTGTGGAGGAATTTTGGCCCACTCATCTTTGCAGAATTGTTGTAATTCAGCCACATTGGAGGGTTTTTGAGCATGAACTGCCTTTTTAAGGTCATGCCACAGTATCTCAATGGGATTCAGGTCAGGACTTTGACTAGGCCACTCCAACGTCTTCATTTTGTTTTTCTTAAGCCATTCAGAGGTGGACTTGCTGGTGTGTTTTGGATCATTGTCCTGCAGCAGAACCCAAGTACGCTTCACGAACAGATGGCCGGACATTCTCCTTCTAGATTTTTTGGTAGACAGCAGAATTCATGTTTCCATTTACCACAGCAAGTCTTCCAGGTCCTGAAGCAGTAAAACGGCCCCAGACCATCACACTACCACCACCATATTTTACTGTTGGTATGATGTTCCTTTTCTGAAATGCTGTGTTATTTTTATGCCTGATGTAATGGGACACACCTTCCAAAAAGTTCAACTTTTGTCTCGTCGGTCCACAGAGTATTTTCCCAAAAGTCTTGGGGATCATCAAGATGTTTTCTGGCAGAGTGAGACAAGCCTCTGTTCTTTTTGCTCAGCAGTGGTTTTCGTCTTGGAACTGTGCCATGCAGGCCATTTTTGCCGAGTCTCTTTTTTATGGTGGAGTCATGAACACTGACCTTAACTGAGGCAAGTGAGGCCTGCAGTTCTTTGGTAGTGTTATGGGGTCTTTTGTGACCTCTTAGATGAGTTGTTGCTGCACTCTTGGGGAAATTTAGGTCAGCCGGCCACTCCTGGGAAGGTTCACCACTCTTCCATGTTTTCGCCATTTGTGGATAATGGCTCTCACTGTGGTTTGCTGGAGTCCCAAAGCTTTAGAAATGGCTTTGTAACCTTTTCCAGACTGATAGATCTCAATTACTTTGTTTCTCATTTGTTCCTGAATTTCTTTGGATTGCAGCATGATGTCTAGCTTTTGAGGATCTTGTGGTCTACTTCACTTTTTCAGGCAGGTCCTATTCAAGTGATTTCTTGATTGAGAACAAGTGTGGCAGTAATCAGGCCAGGGTGTGGCTAGAGAAATTGAACTCAGCTTTCCAAAGATGTGATAAACCACAGTTAATTTATGTTTTAACAGAGGGGGGCAATCACTTTTTCACACAGGGCCATGTAGGTTTGGATTTTTTTTATCCTTAATAATAAACATCTTAATTTAACAACTGCATTTTGTGTTTACTTGCATTATTTTTGTCTATTATTTAAAATTGTTTGATGATCTGAAACATTTAAGTGTGACAAACATACAAAAAAATGACAAATCAGGAAGGGGGCACACTTCTTTCAAACACTTTTTCACACCACTGTAGCCTGAGCCAACTAACGTAAATTCATCAAAGAATGAATTCAATAAAGCAGGGGTGCCCAACCTGGGGCTCCTGGAGCATTCAGGTTTCTATGGGAAATTTTCTAATTTCACTTTTTAATTGGTCCAGAGATTTGCAAATAATTTGTCATTGTTGTGCATGTGTTCTGTAGGCACCTTTGCACCCATGCATAACAACAGCAAATTATTTGCAAATCTCTGGACCAATTAAAAAGCGAAATGAGAAAATTTCCCACAGAAACCTGAACGTTCCAGGAGCCCCAGGTTGGACACACCTGTAATAAAGCATCGCTGGTGGACAGGGGTGTGTGGTTTCAGTGGTCGATAAGATATGGCCTTTCCCTGAAGTACAATAAACACAGAAACATCCCTGAATGAGTGGATAGGGCTTATGTCATCGATCACCGTGAATGAGCCCTAGCAGCAAAGCGAGGTATAAACAAATGACGTTATCAGTGTACTTCAATGGAAAAGTTAGCTAAATTTAAACAAAGAAAATGCTGAAATGGTGCGTAACTGACAATCAGAAATACAAGTTTTTTAGATTCCCATCAGCTAGCAGAGATTACTGAAGGAGGATTTTGTGGGCTACCATCTGCCGAATGAGAATGCCTTTTCATAATAAGATGTGGAGGCTGAGGGATGATATGACCCACGTCTCCATCTGCTCAGACCACTTAATAACAGGCATGCCTGTTTACCAAACTATTACTCTTATTTATCATTAAAACTAACTTGCCTACACGTAAAGTTATTGCAAACATGCAAAAAACACCCAAATTTGCATCTGAGGGAGTTAATAGCTAGAATAGCATTAGCATAGAAAGGTGTGGGCTCGATAGGAATATTCATTCCAATTTGAGCCGCTAATCAGCCTCAAATAGGCTGATTAGCGGTCAAGTGGTCAAGTGACCATTAGTGGTCAAGAGTGGTAAAAAATTTTGTCAATAAAATAGTTCAGATTTCCATGGCTATAACTTAAAAGTTACAAGAAATAATGGCTTACTGTCAATTAGAAAGATGTAGAATATGATCCAAAGTTTCAGATAGGAATACATTTACGCATCTAATTTGCATAATGTCGCTGCAGCTATATAATGACATAACACAGTCAAAAGTGGACTTTGGACACATTTGCATAAAGAATGGTCCGGGTTTTTTTTACGCCAGTTTGTCTACAGTGGTATGTTTTTATCTAATCTTCAAAGTATATGAACCAGAAAATCAATAAAATGTCAAAAAAACCCAAACATATTTTTCTCTTACCTGTTACCGGGAGGGGGGCTTGCCCGCCGACGTGACCGGTCTGTTTTCGTCCATCGTTGCCAGTGTTTCTGTGTTTGCTCAGCCATTTACACTGTGTACCACATCTACAAACTCTTTTGATTACCCCACGTGAATTTCGTTTGTATTACGTGGCTATTTTGCACTTTTCCTGTGGGAATCCATGCCGCCCGTGGGCACCGCCATCTTGGTACGGGGAGCTCAGTTTTTTGTTACATCGAGGTCGATGTAACACGTTTACTTAGTAATTTACACCCGTGTACCACATCTACAAACTCTTATGATTATCCCACGTGAATTTCGTTTGTATTACGCGGCTGTTTTTCCCTTTTCATGCAGTTTCCGTCATCATCGCTGCCACGGTGACCGATCATGAAGGCATACACATTGGTGTGTGAGCTCAAAACGGAAAAAGGAAGAATAATAATGAGGATTTCTCCTTCTTTGCTATATTCCATGTCAGCCATGATTCCTTCGGCGCGTGTCTGCCACCTTCTAAACTGTCAGATCAATAGAGATTAGTACAAATTCTCAGTATAGCCGGGGGACGTCAATAAGTTGACGCATGCAGTTGCTGCGCTGTGCCACTGGGGATGTGTGACCCGTCCATTTAATCTGGGCAGTTAAAGGGTTAAACTAGTTTAAAAATAAGACTGACATTCACCTGCTGACAAATGGACTGAAGCTCTGTAGAGCTGAAACGAAGTGTTGGGATTAAGAAGGGCTAACGATTGTAAACAAACAACATTTCCCGTAGCTATTTGTCCTGTGAGCTCCGGTGGATAAATTTTGCAAACCTAAACATGACAGATTTTGGGGGATTTCCACAGCAGGTACAATTTATTTTCTGTTATACAAGTGTTCACCAATGCACAGTGAAGCTGGTGCATCTATCTGGTAGTTGCAAATATCAGTAAATATTGTTTCTGACCACTCCATTGGATCATTCTTTCACATACTGGCTGGTAGATGGTAGGGACACTTTTTGAGATCACAAGTTTAAAGGTTTTGATCATATAATGGTAAACTGCCGGTTTTTAGCACCTCGGGTTTGCATGTCCACATGCAAGTACCTGGATGTGTACACAGCCCTATGGGAAACTGCTAACGGCTGCTAACCACCTTTGGTCATTCTCAGAGTAAAATAAGCTAAACATCAAAGAATTACGTATTGGCAATGTGATATATGGGAAATGGCACGACGCACCACGCTGTAGTCGCACTGCCGCATGCGTGACATCATCATGCTGCAAGTATAATAGCCGGCTACCCATGGCTAGCCAATCTCTTGTGGGCTTTCTGTCTTGCTCTCCACCTTTAGTATACCACCTCCCAGTTACCTCACTGTGTGCTCCCTCTTAGCTGTTTGAGCTAACGTTTAATAAAGCTAACCTCAACCCATGGCCCTATCTGCATCCATTATTTCCAAACACAACATTGGCAATGAGGAGAAACTTGGACAACATTGAAATGAAAATGCTGCTGACACTTCCACCACCGTTCCTTGCTTTGCACGGTGAGCTGCCCATTCCTTTGTAACACTGACATTGTGGGAATGTGAGAAGGATGAGACTGATCTCTCTCAAAGCAGCTTTATTCACATTCACCATCATCTCAACAAAGAAAGAGAATATCACAGGAAACTCTCGTCCCTTAAATACCTGGGACTCTCACAGCTCACAAGTCAATTTGCATCACAAGTCACATCGCATTATAATCACGTCACTTTGCATCACAAGTCACATTGCATTATAATCACCAGTAACAATGCATCTCCTCTATAATCTCTTAATATCACCCCCCACAGTCTCAGGCCTTGCATACCAAAGCTAACACCTTCCAGCTTCCTGTTATCTCCAAGGAAATTCTCACTTTGTTCTTATCTCAAATGTGAGGCCTTAAATAAGTCACAAAGTAGGTCACATGTGTGGCCACCCCCCCCCCCCCCAAACATTTAGATCGAACAACAGAATAACAGTTTGCATGCTGTGATAACATCATTGTACATCAATCCACATGCTGCTTGGGCCTCAGTCTTCTCCCGTATCTGCTGTAACCAGGTTTCACCGCCTCCACGGCGCCGTCATGCTGGGGAGCTGCTGTCTGAGGGTGCAAACTTTCTGTCAGTCTCTGCGGGTGATCTGGGGAAATATTACTCTGGGAAACACCCCGTGGTGGCCTGCTGTGTCGAGGGGCCCTTGCCAACAGCACTTGCTCATCCGCCACCACAAAAGCGGGTTTGAGTCTGTCTATGCCAACCTTTTCCCTCCTACCCCCCAAATTTAGCAAAAAATGCTTGTCCCCTGTTTCCAACACTCTGAACGGCCCATCATAAGGTAGTCGCAGTGGTGTGCGATGCGCGTCATGTCTGATAAAAACAAACTCCGCGTTTTTCAAAGCTTTAGGCACAAAAACGCGCGGAAAACTGTGGTGCACGGGGCCGGGCAGCGTGCTTGATTCTATGTTACTCCGCAACAGCTGAGACGGGGAGGTGTCTGGAGCCGGGTTATCTGGGAGAAACTCCCCAGGCAGCCAAAGTGGTTGTGCAAACACGAGCTCCGCTGGGGAGGCTTCTAAGTCCTCTTTAGGCGCAGAACGCAACCCCAATAAAATCCACGGTAACTTGTCTACCCAATTTGCATCCATCAGTGACGCTCTGAGAGCCGCTTTCAATGACCCATGAAAACGTTCGCATAACCCGTTAGCCTGCGGATTGTACGCGGTTGTGTGGTGAATTGTGACACCCAGGTTGCGGGCCATTGTTGACCAAAGTTCGGACACAAATTGAGGGCCTCTGCCGGACATAATGTCCGATGGAACGCCGAAGCGCGCCATCCAAGCTGTTAAAAATGCGCGCGCCACCTCCTCGGCCGTGGTTGATGCCAGCGGGACCACTTCAGGCCAGCGCGTGGTGCGGTCCACCATTGTCAGAAGGTGTGTGCACCCTTGTGACGGCGGGAGGGGGCCCATGAGGTCCACATGAACGTGATCGAACCTCTTGGCCGGAATGTGAAACGGCTCCAAAGGAGCCCTCGTGTGCCTGTGTACTTTGGCTCGTTGACACGCCGTGCAGGCTGCTGCCCACTCTTTAACTTGTTTGCGAAGACTCGGCCACACAAATTTCTCTCCTACCATTTTGACCGACGCGCGCACTCCCGGGTGCGCCAAAGAATGAATCGAGTCAAAAACGCGGCGGCGCCACGCGGCCGGTACTACTGGACGTGGCCGTCCAGTGGAGACATCGCAGATTAGAGGGGGCATACCGTCTTGCAGCACCCTGTTCTCCAGCCTTAACCCTGTTGGTCCAGACTGGAGCGCGCGCACATCCGCGTCACTAACCTGCTCCGCGGCCATGGCTGCGTAATCTATCCCTACGCTGACTGGAGCCGCCACGGCGCGCGAGAGGCAATCTGCCACTACATTCAGTTTGCCCGCCACATGCTGAATATCAGTGGTAAACTCTGAAATCGCGGCCAGCTGTCTCTGCTGCTGGCCTGACCATGGTTCGGAAACCTTGGCCATCGCGAATGTTAGCAGCTTGTGGTCAACGAACGCGGTGAAACAGCGTCCTTCCAGCCAGAACTGAAAGTGGCGGATGGCCAAATGGAGAGCCAGCAGCTCCCTGTCGAACACGCTGTATTTGCGTTCACTATCGCGCAAGGTCCTGCTGAAAAAGGCGAGGGGCTGCCAAACCCCGGCTACGTGCTGCTCCACGACCGTCCCTATGGCCACATCAGACGCGTCAGTAGTGAGCGCTATGCGGGCCGTTGGGTCTGGGTGTGCCAACAACGTAGCCTTTGCCAAGGCTGCTTTAACCTCTGAGAACGTTTGCTCCCGCTCCAGGGACCACTCGACTTTATTCGCGGGTTTCTGTTTTTTGAGCACGGCATACAGCGGTTGCATGAGTTGCGCCGCGCGGGGGAGAAAACGGTTATAAAAATTCACCATTCCCAAAAACTCCTGTAACGCCCTGACCGTCTGCGGCCGGGGAAAATCTGCTACCGCGCGCACTTTGTCAGGAAGCGGAACCGCTCCTTCGGGGGATACGCGGTGTCCTAAAAAATCAATCTGCGCCACCCCGAACTGACACTTCGCTGGGTTGATTATTAACCCATGATCTCCCAACCTCCGGAAAACTGTGGCTAGGTGGTTTTCATGTTCGTCTTCGGACGCGCTGGTTACCAAAATATCGTCTAAGTAGACGAACATGAAAGGGAGATCGCGTAGCACTGCGTCCATCATGCGTTGGAACGTCTGTGCAGCCCCTTTAAGCCCGAATGGCATGCGTAAAAACTCGAATAGGCCAAATGGAGTTATTACCGCTGTTTTGGGTATGTCCTCAGCGCGCATTGGGACTTGGTGGTAACTGCGGACCAAATCGATCTTAGAAAAAACACAAGCCCCTGCTAAATGAACGGAAAAATCTTGGATATGCGGGATTGGGTAGCGGTCGTGCGCTGTAGCGTTGTTTAACCTGCGGAAATCCCCGCAAGGTCGCCATGATCCGTCAGTCTTCGGGACCATGTGTAGCGGGGAAGCCCATGGACTTTTTGAACGCCTGATAATGCCCAACCTCTCCAGGTTGGCGAACTCCTCGCGCGCTATGGCCAGTTTAGCTGCGTCCAAGTGCCGAGCTTTTGCAAAAACGGGCGGTCCGGTAGTGGTAATAAAATGCTCCACCCTGTGTTTAGCGACTGTTGCCGAAAATGTGGGGACCGTGAGTGCTGGGAACTGAGTGAGCAGTGTGTGGAACTTACCGCTTGCAGCTGTGACGTTGGCTTGTGCTGTTGGCGGGGCCACTCGTGCTGTACAGGGAATAGAATCAAAAGAAAATGCATTAACCAGGCGCCTGTTAGCGAGATCAACCAATAAACCATGTGAGCACAAAAAATCAGCCCCCAACATTGAAATTCACTGCTGCTATAACAAAAGTCCACTCAAATGTAGGGCTGTGTAGAGACAGAAGCAGAGTCTTCTCACCAAAGGTCTTAATCCCCGAGCCGTTCGCTGCTGTCACCCCGGGACCTCTGGAACCTGCCAGTCTGTCCGCGTAGGAAGGTGTGATGAAACTCAACTGGGAGCCTGTGTCCATGAGGAACTGCCTCCCCGAGCGTGCGTCCAACAAGTAGAGCACCTTGTTCTCCTCCCCGAGGGCCGCGGCTGCTACCGACCCCCCGGTCTTGGTGTTTCCCGAACGCTGAAACTGGCACAGTGGTACACACTTGCGTGCCCTCTCTGCGAAACGGCGATGGTAGAAACAAAGGACGTCTCCTCCGCGTTCCCTGGCTCTCACCGCCGCCGTCATCGGTGGGTCTGCTACTGCTGCCCCTGGCCCCCTGCCATCTGCGGTCGTCGCGCTGAGTTCCGCTGCTGCAGCCGTGGCCGCGCGCTGTCTGCTGGCGTTGACAACTCGCTGCGCCTCCCGGGCCAGCGCGCGATAGTCCTGCTGGGCCAACAACGGCGAACTGGTCAGGGTCGCTCTCGTCGCTGATGGTAGGGTCCTGAGGAAGAGGTGGGTGAAGATGAAGTGGTCGTCATCTGAGCCTTTCAACCTCAACATCTTCTCCATCAGATTAACAGGAGTCTCTCTGCTCGCTCCTCGACGGAGGGGGTGAAGTGCTGGATGAGTGCAGCCTTCAATGCGCCGTATTTGTCGCTGTCTGGCGGCTGCTCGATAAGGCTCTCCACGTGCTGAGCCGTGTGGTTGTCCAGTCTTGCGACCACATGGTAGAATTTTGTGTCGTCTACCGATATTCCCCGGAGGTTGAATTGTGCCTCAACCGCGTGGAACCAGGAGCGCGGATTGTTCTGCCAAAAGTCCGGTAGCTGGACCATAGCGGCATTCGCTTGGCTGGGGGCTCCTGTTGAGGCTGGCCCTGGGGAACTCTCCTGTTGTTGCATGCTACATCTTGGATCACCAGTGTGGGAATGTGAGAAGGATGAGACTGATCTCTCTCAAAGCAGCTTTATTCACATTCGCCATCATCTCATCAAAGAAAGAGAATATCACAGGAAACTCTCGTCCCTTAAATACCCGGGACTCTCACAGCTCACAAGTCAATTTGCATCACAAGTCACATCGCATTATAATCACGTCACTTTGCATCACAAGTCACATTGCATTATAATCACCAGTAACAATGCATCTCCTCTACAATCTCTTAATATCACCCCCCACAGTCTCAGGCCTTGCATACCAAAGCTAACACCTTCCAGCTTCCTGCTATCGCCAAGGAAATTCTGTCTTTGTTCTTATCTCAAATGTGAGGCCTTAAGTAAGTCACAAAGTAGGTCACATGTGTGGCCACAACATGAGTTATTTGAAACGTTTGTGTCCACCATGGACCTAGCTAATGCTAGCAAGCTAAGGCTGCGTGCTATGCTAATCCATTGCCTCGGCAGCGAGGGACAGCGTGTCTTTTCCAGCAATATGTTGCCAACCTCCGTTGGTTGGCCAGCATGTATAGGTTTGCACAACTGGAAGACAGGATGGTGTGGGACCAGTTAGCGGAGCACTCCACCAACTTGAAGCTGCAGGAGAAGCTGCTAATGGCGCCGGATGACCTGCTGCTCTCCAGGGTGGTGGAGCTGGCATCCCATCTACAGGCCGCGGCTCGGTTAATCA
This sequence comes from Pholidichthys leucotaenia, assembly GCA_020510985.1. Lineage (NCBI taxonomy): Eukaryota > Metazoa > Chordata > Actinopteri > Cichliformes > Pholidichthyidae > Pholidichthys > Pholidichthys leucotaenia. The sequence continues at coordinate 264,578,263 of CM035843.1, forward strand.
CCCAGCTAGGAGCCTCCAGCCTGCGCTCCCCACACTTCGCTCTGCTAGCACAAGCTGTTACCCTGGTTGCTGAGCCCGCCAACCCCGCGTTCTCCCAGGAGGACCCCAAAGTTAACATCGCGGGATGACAGGACAATACAGCACACCAACCATGTGATAACTGTGGCTCTCCCTCGCACCAGACACACGCTCCTGCCTGCCCCGCCAAAGGACACAAGTGCCAACGCTGTGGTAAGTTGAACCATTTCACCAAAGTGTGCTGCTCAGCCCCGGCAAGCCCACTGTCTAGCTCACTCAGTCAGCCCAGTCCAACCACCATGCATTCAGTGGACTCCAGTAACACGCCGTACAAATGGTGCACAGTGGAAATGGATGGCGTCAGTCTACCACTGCTGCTGGACATTGCTGCCATGAGATCCCTGATGGACAAGGCCACAGTGAAGACTTTCTTCACCCTGCATCCAATCGAGCCAGATGCGGTGAAACTGTTTGGGTATGGAAACATAAAAATCAGCATGGTAGGAACCATCACTCTACAGGTTCGCTACGGGTCAAGAGTCCTCCCAGCATTCATGTTTCAAGTGACTCGCCTCAGTAACAACATCCTGGGATGTGATCTTTTCCATGAGCTGGGCTTTTCCATCACAGATCACATGGAATTCTGTTTGACTGCTGGCGGCCCGTGTCTGCTTCACCCAGACATAGGCGTAGCTGCTCCTTATTTCACACCGCACGTTGACCGAAGCACAGAAGACTGGGGACTGATCCTCGCACGGCATAAGCCTCTCAAAGCTGCCGCCTCACTGCAGGAGTTCCAGTCTGTGACAACGCAAGACCTGGAAGGTTGTGGAGTTCATCCGATCAATGACAAGATCAGTTTGCCTCCACGACCGTTGACAACCCAGACATGTCCTCTGATAAACAGTGCCCCAGTAACGATGCTCTTCACCAACCATGTGACGAGAGAGCAGTAGCACATCGCAAAGCAGAAACATCCATCGCTTACGGTGCTTGACTGGGTCCGGATCCGCTGATCCAACCACATGCCTCAGCTGCAGATGTTCCAGTCACCACCAACGCAGATCACTGCTCAACTTGGACCAGCCACCTTCCAGGTGGCTGATGGGTCTCAATAGCATGCCAGCCATGTGAGAAAGGTAACACCACCACCTGCCCCGGACCAAGTAACAGCAACCAAGCCGACCCAGCCAGTGTGGGATCCAGACTGGGACTTTGCTGATGAGCCAGACAAAATTCCAGCGAGGTGGCCCCCAGATTCACCTGAGCCAGCACCGCCAGGGCTGCACCCACCACAGGCTCAATAGAGGCCTCACTGAGCTCTGAACTGTCACTGACTCCAAAGTTCTTATTTCATGTTCAATCAGTGCATGGTCCGTTCAAAGTGGCAGAATAACCCACACGACTAAACGGGTTAAACTGGCAGTCTTCCCAGTTACCCAGGTTGTAACAATTACATTTTTTCTCTGATGTCATGTTCAGAAATAAACCTTAGGTGGTTCTCACAATGGTCCAGTCAAATACACAAGCATAACTTGTTTTACATTAAGCATATGCTAATGGTCATATCAGCCCATTTGGCCACATCTTGTGTGTTTTTAAGCTGTACATCAGCCGATATGCCAGTTTTGTTTAATGTTTACTTGCTACCCTTGCTAAGGCTAACCACAGACATAGTTCTAAGCCTTATCGGGGGAGGGGGGGGTAAATGTGATTATATGGGAAACAGCAAGACGCACCACGCTGCGGTTGCACGTATGCATGCGTGACGTCATCATGCCGCAGGTATAATAGCCGGCTACCCAGGGCTAGCCGGTCTCTTGTGGGCTCTCTGTCTTGCTCTCCACCTTTAATGTACCACCTCCCAGTTACCTCACTGTGTGGTCTCTCCTAGCTGTTCGAACTAACGTTCAATAAAGCTAACTTCAACACGTGGACCTGTCTGCATCCATTATTTCCAAACACAACAGTCAAGTGTTGATAGATGAACAAGGATTCCAGAGAGATCAAAAACAGGACTTAATCAACCAGTTAAGCTAACAATAGGCATAATGACTCCGACCACCTAGCAAAGCTAATGCTAATGGTCCAGCTACCATCACGGTGAAAATATAACAAAATAAGCTAGAATGATGTGAGATATGCGTATATTATTAGTGAACCAAGTGGGAACAGGGATGTCCATTAAGATTTTAAAAAAAAAAAATAACAATTTGGTAAGCTAACCTAATAATAGTTCCTAAGCTAAACTGTGGCAGGGACTTGATAACCACAGCCAATAGCTTGGTGATGGGTTGTAACTGAAGACCAGATCATTTGTGAGTGACAGGGAAAAAGAACCCAGAACCAAGAAAAGACCACTCTGCTGAAATGTTAAAATATTATTTCTAAGTGAAGAGAATAATAGATCCTGTTTACATGGTCACGAGTAAACCGATTACTGGAGTAAGCCAATAAAGGTAATCAGATTACTCTGTTTACATGACAGTTTGAATAATCAGGTAACTCCAGAAAGCTGATTATAACTGGTTTACTAGTGACAATGAAAACATAGTCATTGAGTAATTGAGAGCAATTGAAATATTTGCACTGTAGTCATTTGACCCAAGTAAGCATTTTAGAAGGTTAAAACCCAGAAACACACCTTGTTTGAGTGAATGGGACCTTTAAAATGACTCAGTGCTCTTAAGTGTAACATGTGCACTATATGTATTTACAGAAATAATCAACTCTCCATTATTATGGGTGATGAATTTAATTTATAGTAATTTATAGTCTTAGAGTTGTTATGCAGTCATATATGAAATGAAGATAATTGTATTCAATTCCATGTTGACCAATTAAACAACCATCTGAGCCTTGTGTGGACTGGAATATAATCAAGGACAGACAAATCCCTTCTCTTCAGTAATGAAGGGCAAAATTTATGAATGGTAATTAGGTGGGAGTATTACTCAGGGAACATGCTAATATAGCTGAGCAGAACTGACTGATCTGCTAAGAAACTTTCTTTTGTGAATCCAAAAGAAGATCAGTTAGTTACATTCCATTTTCTTTAAATGAGTGAATGCAACCACTTTCAGTATTTGTTTATAACTGTAAATCTTCTAGAAACAAATGTGATCACTGCGTTCCTGTGTTTAATTACATTGTTTACTCTAGATACTAATCTCTTGAGTAATTGATAAGGAAAAAAATGCCTGTTGCTGAGACTTTATGTAATTATTCACTTGAAAAGCCCTGACACTTGAGCCCGGGTGAACAGTCTGGAGTGACCAGAATTACAATGAGTAGATGAGATTGCATACCTTATTAAACCTAGTGACAGCAGCAGGGAATATCGAATTAAAACCTTTCTCTTGTTTGCAGCCGCAGCTGGCAAGCCTGTGTGCCACCTCATCCAGAGGGCGTCCTGCCAGCTGTCACAAATCGTTCCCGCAACAGGAGCTTCTTCTGCAGCAGGAAGCCGACTCTGAGCATTATCCTCATCCCCAGCCACAGGACAGCCCCGTTGCTGCTGACGGTGGCATGGCGCCTGTGGCTCGCAATGCTGCTGGGGAAGATGGATCCAGATCATCAACAGAAAGCCCATCTGTCGGCAGCTCTGGAGACACAGGTGAGGCATTGCCCAAAGTGAGGAAATTATTTAAAAGTAGCTGACTTTTGAAAAGTAGCCATAAAGCAGGGGTGTCAAAGTCATTTTCATGCCCAGCCAAATCAGCCTTATGGGCCCTCTAATTTTAAAAATTGATTCAGAAAGTTGAAAAATTATACAATAATAATAAGAAAAAAATCTAGCTGTGTCATTATATTTGCCTGTAATTCCTCTACTCGGTCTGCAGTAGTATTTCTTGACAGGCTGACGTGATTAAAAGTCTGTGATCAAGGCATACCTGCTCACCTTTTGTTGTTTTCTTGGTGACTAAACTAAGCATACCTGGCTCGGTGTTTGGTTTCAAAATGCTGATGTAAATTGTAGTACTTGATCACTGACACTGCCTCGTTGCAAAGACGTACTGGTTTGTCTCTTCTAGATAAACCTATTCACTTTCCTGTCTGTCTTTAAATTGCTTTCCCTCTGCATACATTTTTCTTTTCTTGCACATTTTTTTTTTTCATGACCCCATCACTCAACTGGGAAAAAAAATTGTGGCAACACTGCCCACTGTGGTTGGATGCCATCATTGAACTGATGATAAAACCGCATTTCACTGTGGGACATTGTGTAGTTTATTGCCACTGTAGTCTAATGCAGCACAGAACTGTATTTTTAAGAAAATCTTATTATTCTTGAACTCCCATGGGCCACATAAAATGACACGGTGGGCCGGATTTAGCCCGCAGGCCTTGAGTTTAGTACGTGTTGAAATGTAGTTTTGGAGGGAGATTAAAAAAAGGAAAATCTTCCATTTGAAAGTAGCAGTCATTCACAAGATAGTTCACTTAGGGGAGGTTGGCCTTAAAGGCGGAGGAACTAAAACAGTTGGTTTGTGGTAGCAGGTAAATAAGAGGAACTGTGTCCAGGCCCAGTGTAAGAAACATAAGGGTTATGATCAGAGCTTGACATTAGTGCTTGTCCACCAGCCAAATGTCAGTAGAATTCAGCTATGGTCTGTAGTGCAGTCACTCTTAAAGGGGTCATTGATTACACTTTTTTCTACATTTTAACAGCTCACACATGTCTTAATGAAATGTTTGTGACACATTTTCCTCAGATTTTCTTTATTTAATTATTGCAACAAATGTGTTTTTTCCCAGCCTTTCTGAAAACAGCCTGTGTGAGTGTATGTACCTTTAAATGTTCAAACTGGCTCCAACGCCACCCTCCCTTTGACATCACTATTGCTAACAACACTGACTTGCTAGCTCCTAGCCTTCAGCTTAGAATTGGATGTATACTGAGCCGAATAATAATAATAATAATAATAATAATAATAATAGTAATGGATTAGATTTATATGGCACTTTACATGTCAAGTGACATCTCAATGCACTTACAGTGAGTCCATTATTCTTTCATTCCAGACAGACATTGATAGTGGCAAGCTACTACTGTAGCCACAGCTGCTCTGGGGCAGACTGATGGAAACGAGGCTGCCAATCCGCGCCAACAGCCTGTCCGACCACTACTGAACATTTATACACATTCATGCCCAGTGTCATGGACACTGGAGGCAAGGTGGGTTAAGTATCTTGCCCAGGGACACAACAGCAGGATGGCTGGGGAGAATGGGATGTGAACTGCCAACCCTCTGGTTACTGGATGACCCGCTCTACCTCCTGAGCCACTGCCACCCACATTTCCCTCCTCTGTTCCATCTTTGCTAAGCACCAAGCTGGACGGCAAGAAGTTCCATTTTTATATGGTCTTTGGCATGACCTAGCCAGTACTTGAACCCTGACCTCCCGGTTGTGGGGCGGATGCTCTACCTCTAGGTCACCACTTTGGTAACACAAGGAATACAGGTCGGGTCGGCCCCATGATATTTCATGGCCTGGACAAAGAATTTCTGTAAAACCACTTACATTTGTTGGTCACCGAGAAAAGTCTTTTTAACAGTTTGCTGGGGTTCTCTACTTGCACTGACTTTGCTGCTGTCTGCATCAGGGCCGACTTGACCTGTTACCCCTGAGCCAACTAACGCTTGTCTTAAAGAATGAATGAAATAATGCATCACTGGTTGACAGAGGTGTGTGGTTTCAGTGGTCGACGGGATATGACTGGTCCCTGGAGTACAATTGGCACAGAAACATTCACGAATGAGCAGCTAAACTACTATACTTCAATTTGGCTAGCTGACGATAGCAGCTAGCTGGCATTAGCTAACCGCTCAAAATATCATCTAAGAACGACATATATGGTCAGTTGCTGGTAGATCAACAAGGATTCCAGTGGGGTTGAATAGAATTTATCGGAAATAGCGATCCAAACTGACCGAATGGACACTTAAGCTAATGCTAGGCGGTCTGTCGGTCAAGTGACCATTGCCGACCGACCGCCTAGCCAAGTTAATGCTAGCAGAGCTCAGTGTAGCATCACAACAAAAATATAGCAAAACAAGCCAGAATGGCATGAGGTATATTGACTTTGGATTAATGAACCAGGTGGAAACAGTGATGTCTGTTAGGGTGACTGAAATCTAAAGAAAATAATAATATAAACCACACTGGGTACTGCTGTCCACATGATAATGGAGCAGCAGGAGGGTATCGCTGGGTTCACTATGTAAGGGACATCCCGTGGCAAATCTGGAACAGTCAGTTTTGCTTTTTGGAGTGAAAAGTGATATAAAGGCTGTTTTTTTTTTACAAGTGAGTGTTTTGATATTTTTTCGATAATCACATGACCAATAGATGCCTGTCAGAAGGTTAAAACCTACAAAAACACAATTTTTCAGTCAATGGCCCCTTTAAAAGCAAATTTGGTGAGATATTTTGTTGCATATATAGTCTCTGCAGAAGGCAGCTAACTTAATAAACTAATTTGCATTTAGAAGAAAAAGGTAGCACATTCATGATGGTCACCAGTTCATTTAAAAAAATCACAAGTTTGCCATGTGCAAGAAGCAAACCTAAGAGGAAAACAAGAATGCAAAATTGTGAGAATGAAGTTATAAATTAAATTTTAAAAAAAGATTGAAACCAAATGCTAAATAAACCACAAAGTTGCCATAAGCAAGTCACAAATTTACAAAAAAGATGCACATTTGTGATAAAGAAAATCTCAAAATTATGAAAAAATAATAAATTTGTTAATTAAAATGTACCACATTTATGATAAAATCACTAATTTTCACAAAAATAAATTTATAAATGAATGTGCGAAAAACAATGCAGTAATAAGTGAAGTCACAGATTTACCAGAAAAAAAAAATTAGGAGGAAAATGAATTAATTATTACTTATGGTGACTCCTTGTTTAGTGAAAAGACCACAGTAGCTGGTAAGCACAAAAGTTAATGTCAAGCCATGTTTATGATTATTTTAACAGTTAATTATTCAAATATGCTCTAATTAATAAAATAAGGCAAAATGACCATTGTAGATACAATAAGGTACTAAATATACTAGATTAAGAATTGTGCTTATTTGTGAAGCAACTTTATTCAGGCAGAAACAAAAAAAAAAAAGCAAATCGGAATCCCACACACAGCGGAACTGATAAATATTTGTCATATTTCAGATGGATATGGACATCAGATGTGCCGAGTAGAAACCCCACAGGAGACTCGAGCTTCAGATCTGGGTGCCGTCAGCCAGCACAAAGGTGACTGCAAGGTTGTGGTGACGGGCCTCCTGTGTGGCAAACCAATGAAGTGGGAGGTAGTGTTTGACATTGAGCCCTTTCTAAATGGCCGGGAGCGCGAGGAAAAGGTCCACGAGGAGCTCTGGAATGAGACCTTCCATCACCTGGCCGGGCGCTCCATCATACAGGACTTTGAGAACATGGCAGATAAGGAGTGTGAGATCGAGCACGGTGAGTTCCAAGAGTTAGGGAGATCTGAAAGATGATGCTGAGTAAATTTTAAGATTTGATTCTGATCTCCTGAAAGTTAAAATGTAGCAGCCTGTCATCTAGTGTTGACTTTTTTTTTTTTTCCACAATATCTTTATTGAACCTTTTTTTTTTTTTTTTAACAAACATGATACAAACAATCAAACACTAACACTAAAGTACTACAAAAAAAAATGCACTAAAAACACCAACAACCACCAACAAAATCAAGTCTTCAACAATGCTCCTCTGTTTAGTCTAGACAATCCAATACATAAGTATACATATTATGTTCACCAGTTTGGAATTTACAAGGTCCACACACATCATTCACCTTCTTCTTCAAGAGTTATGTTTAAATTTTTTACATAATCAATAAAAGGTCTCCATATATTCTCAAACACAATTTCCTTTGATTTCAGTATATATGTTATTCTTTCTAATGGAAGGTTTGTTAACATCTGTCTTAACCACTGAGTCACATCTGGTCTATGAGTCTTTTTCCATAATAGTGCAATACATTTTTTGGCATTAAGCAAACTGAGGTCTATGAATGTTCTTTCACTTTTATTAAAATTATGCTTTTCTGGGTACAGACCCAACAAAAACAGTTTAGGATTCAATATGATTTGTTTTGAGATTATTTTTTCAATTGTTACCCTCACCTCTTCCCAAAACATTCTTATTAATCTACATTCCCATAAACAATGAAATAGGGTTCCTTTACTTTCCATGCATTTTGTGCATGTATCTGGTATATTTTTGTTATATCTATTTAACTCCTCCGGTGTAACATACATCCGCATTAACCATTTGAAATGTATCAATTTAAGGCGTGCATTTATTGATTTGGTTTGAGCTTCTGTACAAGCCAATTCCCATTGTTCCTCTGAAATTTCAATTTGCAGATCTTCTTTCCAGTAGTTTAATCTTTTCAGTGAATTTTCACTTGAAGATAGTGTCAATGAGTTATAAAACTCTGAAATAATACCCTTTCTTTTACTATCTTTCATCATCATTTTTTCCAAGGATGAATAAATAGGTCGAGTGAGAGCTTTATTTTGATTTGATCGAATAAAGTTTCTAAGTTGAAGATATTTAAAAAAATGTGTTCTATTGAGATTAAATTTGATCCTCAGCTCTTCAAAAGACATTATGTTGTCTGCACATGGCAAATATAAATCCTGAATCTTTTGTATCCCTTTTAAATTCCATACTTTAAATACAGCGTCCGCTCTCCCTGGTTTAAAATATTGATTACCCCATATTGGACTAAATTGTGACAATAACTGTGGTTCTTTTAAATAGTTTTTAGCTTCACACCATATTTTGATCATATGCTTTACAAATGGATTTTTAACTTGTTTTTGTAATTTTTTTGCCGAATCTGAGTATATGAATATGGGAAGAGGTAAAGGTAAATTGTATGATTCCATTTCAGTCCAGTGAGGGAGATCATTTGATGAAAAATAATATGTCATAGACCTCAGTTGTGCCGACCAATAATACAACATAAAATTTGGACATTTCAGACCTCCACGATCAAATGGTAAATATAATAAAGACAAACGTAATCTAGCCCTCCTGTTGTTCCATATAAATTCCACTAACTTTTTTTTTATTCTTGAGAATAGATCTAAAGGTGGTGATAAGGGAATGTATTGAAATAAATAAAGTATTTTAGGTAAAATATTACTTTTAAGTATATTGATTCTCCCGATCATCGACATTGGTAGTGACATCCATCTCTGAGTTAACTCATTGATATCTGACATTAAGGCTTCATAGTTGACACTGGCGACTGATTCTAGCTTAGGCATAATATGGATTCCTAAATATTTAAACTGATTTACAACATTGAATTGATTTACCTCAGGGGCTGGGTAATTTCTCTGGGTCTCATTTAGCATTAATATTGAAGATTTAGTTTTATTTATTTTATATCCTGATATTTCCCCAAAATTCTTTATTAAATTCAACAAGGTTGGAATTGATTTTTTAGATTCGACATAAACAAAATTATATCATCGGCGTACAGGGAGATTTTATGTTCTGTTGGTCCAACTTTAATTCCATATAATTGTGAATGTAAACGTATCGCTATCGCTAAAGGTTCAATTGCCATAGTAAACAGTAAAGGTGAAAGTGGACAGCCTTGTCGACATCCTCTATTGATTTTTATTGGTTTTGAAATATTGTTATTTGTTAGGATTTCTGCTGTAGCATTATTGTATATTATTTGAACCCATTTTATGAAATTATTTCCAAGTCCAAACCTTTGTAGGACTTCAAAAAGAAAGGGCCATTCAACTCTATCAAAGGCCTTTTCGGCATCCAATGATAGGAGAGCTGTATCCGGTGCTTCTTTATTAAAATAAATAATATTAAATAGTCTTCTTACATTATGGAAGCCTTGTCTACCCTTTATAAAGCCATTCTGATCTCGATTAATAATATTTGGTAAAATTTCTTGTATTCGTCTTGCTAAAATTTTACAGATTATCTTAAGGTCGGCGTTTAATAGGCTTATTGGTCTCATATTTTCACATTTATTAGAGGGCTTACCTGGTTTTGGCAGCAGTATAATTAAGGCATTATTTATGTATGATGGTAAATTATTATTTTGAAATGCTTCTAAAACCATTTCCAAAAAAGGTTTTATTAATTTATTCTTAAATTTTTATAAAGGTCAACTGGAAGACCATCTGGTCCTGCACTTTTTCCTGATTTCATATTATCAATGGCTAGCCCAACTTCTTCTTGACTAATTTTAGACTCCAATATCTCCCTGTTTTCATTTGGAATACACGGTATAGATAGTTCGTTCAAAAACCCATTTAGTTTTGTTAAATCAGGTTCATTTTTGGTATCATATAATTTTTCATAGTAATCTCTAAAGGCTCTATTAATTTCTAAAGGATCTATAACTACCTGTCCGTTACTTATAATACTGGTAATTGGTGTTTTAATTTCCAATTGTTTAATCTGCCATGCTAATAATTTTCCTGATTTTTCACCTTGTTCATAAAAAGATTGTTTCAATCTTAGAAGACTCGAGGCAGCTCTATTCGCTGATTTTTTGTCGTATTCAGCTCTCAAAATCAGTAATTCATTCTCCAACCTTGGGTCACTTCCTGCATACACTTTTTCCTGAAGACTTTTTATTTTATGTTCCAATTTAGCTCTCTCCTCTCGAGTCTTCTTAGATTTTGATCCTGTATAACTAATAATATGTCCCCTAATAAAAGCTTTGAAAGCCTCCCACTTTACACATGCTGATGTTTGTGTAGTATTGATGTCAAAGAACTCGTCTATCTGTTTTTCTATATACTTGACAAATTCCTCATCCTGAAGCCATTTATGCTGAAATTGCCATCTACCTGATTCCTTTGTCAATTTTTTATCTACATATATTAGACAACAGGGTGCATGATCAGAGATCACGATGTTATCATAAAAGCAGTTTTGAATCTTGGACCTTAATTCTGTGGAAATCAAAAAATAATCAATACGTGAGAATGTCTTGTAGGTACTGGAATAACAAGAATAGGCTTTAACTTGTGGTTTCATTTCTCTCCATATATCTAACAATCTCAATTCTTTCATAAAATGATTAATAGTCATCCTACATCCAATGTGCGTACAATCCAGTCCTGTTGATCTATCCACACCTGGATTCAATGTACAATTAAAATCCCCTGCTATTATATGTTGCCCTGTAAGTGATGATAAGATGAGAAATAAATTAGCAAAGAACTTCTGATCATCTATATTGGGACCATATAAGTTCACAAGATTTATATTTTCTAATAGCAAAGAACCTTGAATGATTACATATCTTCCAAATTTGTCTCCAATTACATTTTTCACTTGAAAAGGAACTGATTTATGTATGAGAGTCATAACTCCCCTGGCTCGGGATGAAAATGAAGAGGTGAATACACTTCCCTGCCATCTACTCCTAATTCTTTTAACATCCTCCTCTATCAGATGAGTTTCTTGTAAAAACACAATTCTTGAACCCATGTCCTTTATTTTATTCATAACTTGTTTAAGTTTTTTTAAATTTTGTAGACCTCTGCAATTCCATGAAGTTAAATTAAGATTAACACTTTGGTCCATGATCAATAGAGAGTTTGGGATTACCTTGCAGTGTAAACATGCTCATACAGAGAAGCAAAAACATGAGTGGTTGAACATTCATCCTACAAACTACACACAAACAAATTTCCCCTTCCCACACTTGTGGCAAACCCCCCAAAATCAAAAGAAAAATTCTGTCTCCCGATATAGCCATCGACCGTTCCACACCCACGGGGAACAGCCTAAGCCACTCCTTCTTCATCCTCCCAATCACCCTAACTCTACTGCTTTTAATGACGTAACATTAACTCTCCTCTGTAGTTTTCCAACTTAACTCCAAAATTTTTAACAACTTTGTACATCATAGTTTTTTTTTTTTTGTTTGTTTTGTTTTTGTTTTGTTTTTTTAATATATAATACAATCTATATTTTGTAAACTTACTATTTACTTCAAGTCAGTCAGATGCCTGTGCAAATGCTTAATTATTCTACCTTATATTTTGTTCATGCTTAGCTCCCACCAGTCTCTTCTTCTTCTTTGATCTTCTTGATGAACTCCTGCGCCTCCTCTGGGGTCTTGAAGATGTGGGTTCTGCCCTCATACGTGGTCAGCAGTCTCGCAGGATAGATTACACCATGACGAATCCCAAGGTTGCGCAGCTCCTTACGTACGGGATCAAACTGCTTCCTCAATTGCTGGATTCCTGTGGCCAAATCTGGGTAGAACCGCACCTGCTGGTCCTGGTGTTTAATCTCTCCTTTAGCACGTGCAGCGTTGAAGATCTTCATCCTGTCTCTGTTGCTAAGAAACTTCATAATTAAGGTCCTCGGCGGTCCCTTATCTCTCCGTGGGCCAATACGATGTGCTTTTTCCAGAACCACTGCTGATTGCAACTCCTCGCTGCCCAGCACCTCCGGAATCCACTTTTCCAGAAAGGAACATACGTCCCGACCTTCTGATTCCTCTGGAAGACCCACCAGCCTCAAATTATTCTGTCTCGACCGAGATTCCAAATCCAAAATATTATCTTCCAGAGATTTATTTTTTTTTTCCAAAGTGCGCACCTTTAATTGAAGACGGGTGACGTCATCTTCAGCACTAGCGAGACGGAGCTCCATCTGCGCCGTTCGTTCTACACAGTCACCCAATTCCTTTCTTATTCCTTCCAACGCTGTCATAATCCCATCAAATCTAGAGGAAAAGTCCGCTCTCATTGAACTCATGGCAGCCATCAGCGCATCTGCGCCTCCCCCCCGCAGACATCGCACCGTTGCCAGCCTCCTCCGCCATATATGGAGTTTTGTTTGCTGCGTCACAGACCTGAAAGTCCGTTAATTTGGACTGTTTCGGCGGCTCGCTTTTTCCTTTTCCTGGTTTTCCAGCCTTAGGCTTCGCCGACATATCCTCGCCCAAATGCTGGGATACGTTCTGTCCCAAATGAGAGAGTTATTTGCCGATTTTTTTTCTCCAGGAGCAGAGCAGAGCGAGACACGTCCGTCCTACGTGGCAGCCATAACCGGAAGTCCGTGTTGACTTTTTTTGATCTAATCAAAACTTTTTAGTGAATGGTCCAGTCAAGTGGAGTATCTATAGAGTCCATGTTAGCAGTTGTGAGATGATTTTAGAACTGTGAGTAGTTATTTGTTTTCCCTTGTTTCTGCTGATTTTATTTATTTATTTATTTATTTATTTATTTATCCACAGGGTCAGGAAGAAAGTACCAGTTATACGCCATCCACACCAGCAAAGCCTGCAATATACTGAGCAAATACACGGCGTTTGTTCCCGTTGACCTGGACACCAACGAGTATTTGCAGACATGCATTGAATACATAAACCCCAGTAAGTAATACATTTAAATCTGAAGGTGTTCACATGCATTCTACTCTTTTAATCTTCTGTTTTACATAACTTACTGCTCTCCTGACTTGGGAAAAGTGTGAAAAAGGGGATTGTTTTGGCTTTACTTACATTTGTTAAATTAATTAAAAAAAGACAACTTGGAGCATGTGGAGTGCAGCAGTTAACAAAATTAAATATCCAAATAAGCAATACTTCCCTTAAACACGACATCTTAGGAGTGTTATATGCAGCTGGAATATCAGAAATGTAAAAAAATGTAAGACTATATCAAGACAAAGAATTATTTCATCTTCATAACTGAATATGTTTAAATCCCTGTATAAAAGGCATGTAGTCTTTGTTCCTGTAACTGTTAGCTCAGCTATCACAACTCAGGTCTGCATAAATGTCCTCAGCTGGAGATCGATATATCACTCTTATATTGTCAGAAAGTTATAATAATTATTCGTGACCCCAGAGCACTTTTGGCTGATTTTTAAAATGAAACGCATCTTAACCTGGTCCAGATCAGATTAGAAGTTCAGCATCTGTTACCATGGTGATCTGACGAGGTAAAAACAGAAAACTCTGACTGAAGCCTCAATTTATCTCAATAAGCCATCAGTGCTGCTTTGTAAATCAGCCTTCAGGTCTGTATATGCAAACTACACAAGTCAAACTAATCTTATCTCTGTGTTTTCTCCCAAATTTTCTGCAATATTGAGAGATTTTCTGCCTGTGACTGCTCTGCGATTTCAGGTGAGAGTATGAAGAAGGGCTCCCACTCCAGGTCTTGTTCTGGGAGCAGGAAGAACAGAGGTTACTCCATCGGACTGGGACGCTCTCAGTCTGGTGGGATGTCAGAGGAAATCGAAGATGGCTTGTTGCCCAACAGTAGGCTGCACAGTTTTTTTAAAAAATTCTTGGCTCACATTTCAATCCTGGTGTGTTAAGCAGTAGACGGCGCTTTAATTCCTTTATCAATAGCCAATCAGAGATACAATGGAGAGAATGAAAGGGAGGGAGTATACAGACAAAAGCTAATTCTTTGGGGGAAAAGGTGATTTTAGAATTGACAAGATACATGTCTGTTTATTTAGCAGACTTATTTGAGTGGAAAAGTTACATGCTTAAATCAGCCGTAGTGAGAGCTGAGAGATATCGAAGCCTCTGAAGCTGTGTTGCCTCTTTACAGCAAAAATACTCTAAACTTCTGCACAAGAGTATGGTGCTTTAGACTGCCTTTCAGTGGTGGCATAGCAACAGTGGGAGCTAAGACGAGCAAGCTGCTCGAGCATCTGCTTGGCACTGCCAGCTAAAAGAGAGATGGTGCAGATTGAGAGCAGATGTAGAAGAGTTCAACTGGTATTATCAGACAATGTAGACATTTTGTTAACAGAAGAACATCTTATGTGGTGCAGAATGATGGGAAGTAGGATTAATTTGATTTGAAATCTCTTTGATCATTGTCTCAGGTGGAGAAGATGGTGTCTCTCCTTGCAGTACCCCCTTCTCCTTTGGCTGGGAGAGATGCAGCTTTGCAGAGGGTAAGCGTGTGTCACATCAAACGATCAGTGAGTTTGCTGTGCCCCCACAATTTTCCTCCACGGAGACCTTTGACATAAACTGTCATCTGTTGTCATCTTTTGTCCAGTATGGCTGCTGTGTTTGAAATGAGAAGCATTAAATTATTGACATTTTAGTCCCTTTGTGGAGAGAGAAATAATCAGGCAGATAGGTCCAGAGTAGAACAGGCTTTATTCATCTCTCTCTCACATTCTCCAGAATCACAAGCATCAAAAGAATCACAGGTCACAGGCACCTCCCCTTTTATAGCATACAACTTGATCAGCCTTCTGTGGTGCTGCATTAATATGAAAGACTTTGCAATTCCCATTCTCTTTGTCACTGTTTGCATCAACACACCAACCCCCGCATCAACACACAAACCCCCCATGACGATTCCTCTTGTCCTTCCGTCTGAGTGGAAACATACTGACATACTGAGTGGCTTCCCCACACCGCCCCCTCCAGAAACTCAGACTGAGCCTTAACCCTCATGTCCTTTGGGCTTCAGCCTACGTCCATAGTGGCTGCAACGGGGGGTCTGCTGCTCTGAGGCGCTGCTGTGCGGGTGAGGGACTCTTGGGGGTGCGTCCCAATGGACGCACCCCCAAGAAACATCGGGGGAAGAAACACCGAGGGAAACATCTTTAGCATGCCATTGTGACTGATCTGACGAGTCATTTACTTGGGGAGTTCTCAGTAGGGGTCGTCCGCACCGAGGAGCTCGAGCCAAAACCACCTGCTCGTCTGCTAAAACGAAAGCGGGCTTAAGCCTGTCTATACAGACTCTTTCCCTGTGTCCCCCCAAGTCTAACACAAAATGTTTCTTCTTCTTGTCTCGGTTACTGGCGAATAGCAAACAACTGAAAGGTGCATACCGCCATCTACTGTACAAGAGTGTGTAACATTATGTCATCTGAGCCCGACCACACAAAATATTTCTCCCCGGATTCCAGCACTCTGAACGGGCCATCGTAGGGCGGGCGCAAGGGGTCCGGTGGGCATCGTACCTGACAAATACAAATGCCGTGTCCTTCAAGGCCTTTGGCACAAAAATGCGTGAAAAACAGTGGTGGACCGGACCGGGTACCGTCCCTGCCAATGCGCTATGCAGTGAAAGCGGGGATGGATCGGTGTTCGGCGTGGGGCTGTCCGGCAAAAATTCCTCTGGGAGCTGCAGCAGCTGGGAAAAAACCAGCTGTGCTGGGGAGGCTGCCAAATCCTCCTTCGGTGTTGAACACAACCCTAATAGAACCCATAGCAACCGGTCCACCCAATTTGCATCTGTAAGCGAAGCCCTAAGCACTGCTTTAAGTGACCTATGGAAACGCTCGCATAACCCATTGGCCTGGGGGTTGTACACGGTCGTGCGATGAAGTGCGACGCCCAGGCTCCGGGCCATGGTGGACCAGAGGTTGGAAACAAACTGCGGGCCCCGATCGGACGTAATATCCGAAGGGACGCCGAAATGTGCCACCCATGTCGTCAAAAAAGACATCTGTGGACGCGGTGGAAGCTAGTGGGACTGCTTCGGGCCAGTGCGTGGTATGGTCCAGTACTGTCAGGAGGTACGTGAACCCCTGAGATGGCGGGAGGGGGCCCACGAGGTCCACGTGAACGTAGTCGAACCTCTTACCCGGGATATGGAACGGCTCCAAGGGGGCCTTTGTGTGCCTGTGGACTTTGGCTCCCTGGCACGCTATGCAGGCTGCAGCCCACTCTTTCACCTGTTTGCGCAGGCTCGGCCAGACGAACTTTGCTCCCACCATTTTGACTGACGCGCGCATTCCTGGGTGTGCCAGGGAGTGAACGACTCAAACGCGGCAGCGCCAAGCGCGTGGGACCACCGGGCGCGGGTGGCCCGTGGAGACGTCACAGATTGGGGGAGGGGGTCTTGCAGTACAGTGATCCCTCACTTATCGCGGTTAATGGGTTCCAGAACCGACCGCGAAAAGTGAAAAACCGCGAAGTAGCGTCACCCCTAATGACGTCACCCATAAATAATACGTACGTTCATTCTCTCACTCTCTCTCTCATATGATACGTGTGTGTATGTGTAAGTGTACATACATACGTAGATGTAAATAAAGTGTACATAAATATGTTTTTAGAACTCTTTTATTCTTATAACAAGATGCGTAACTCAAGATGAAGATGATTTACTGCACAGGTTAATGAGAGCTTTACTGCTCCTCAGGTGACGCCTCATCGTCAGGTGCTAGAGGCGCAGGATCGTCGAGGGCAGCTTCCGATAGAGCTGGAGAAGCTGCAGGAGGTGGCGTAGTGGCTCGACGGGAAGACTATTTCGCACAAAATGGCACAAGAGAACAGCAAAAAGTTCCACGCGGCGAGACTAAGCAACACGAGCGATAAAGAGCAATGAATGCGGTCTTCCTTCGCTGGGTGGGCGCTCGGCAGGGAGAGAAGCTGGGTGAAACGTCTCGGCCAATCAGCTTGCGAGATTCCCGAGCCAAGCCAACACGAGAACAGCAAACAGAGAGGTGGATTTTGAGTTGTGCGGGCTCTCCGTGTTGATACCTGATGTTCTAATGTAGTCTCCCTGCCTTCTGCTAGCGCCCGCCCATTATTTCTCAATTTTGAATTTTTGATGAATATTTTTGAAAAATCCGCGATGCACTGAGGGCGCGAAAGGTGAAGCGCGAAGTAGCGAGGGATCACTGTACTCTGCTCTCCAGCCTTAACCCTGTTGGTCCAGACTGGAGCACGCAAACGTTCGCATCGCCGATCTGCTCAGCGGCCATGGCCGTGTAATCTATCCCCACGTAGACTGGGGCCACTAATGCGCGCGAGAGGCAGTCCGCCACCACGTTGAGTTTAATGGCCACATGCTGAATGTTGGTCGTAAACTCCGAGATTGCGGCCAGTTGTCTCTGCTGCCGGCCCGACCATGGTTCCGAAACCTTGGCCATAGCATACGTTAGCGGCTTGTGGTCCACAAACAGAACTGGTCCAGCCAGAACTGGAAGTAGCGTATGGCCAGGTGGAGAGCCAGTAACTCCCTGTCGAACGTGCTGTATTTACACTCACTGTCGCGCAAAGACCTGCTAAAAAAAAGCAAGTGGCTGCCAAGAACCTGCAACGCGCTGCTCCATGACGGCCCCTATGGCCACGTCCGACGCGCCGGTAGTGGGCGCTATCCAAGCCACCGGGTCCGGGTGCACCAGCAGTGCGTCGTTTGCCAGGGCTGTTTTAACCTTGGAAAATGCCTGCTCTTGCTCAGGAGTCCAGTCGACTCTGTCTGCCGGTTTCCATTTCTTAAGCGTGGTGTACAACGGCTGCATGAGCTGGGCTGTGCGGGGGAGGAAACGGCTGTAAAAGTTTACCATCCCCAAAAACTCCTGCAGCGCCCTGACCGTCTGAGGCCGGGGAAAATCTGCCACTGTGCGCACTTTGTCCGATAAGGGTACCGCACCCTCTGGTGAGATGCGGTGGCCCAAAAAATTGATTCCCGTCGCGCCAAATTGGCACTTCGCCGGGTTGATTATTAATCCATGCTCCTCCAACCTCTGGAAAACTGTCCTGAGGTGGGCTATGTGTTCGTCCTCGGATGCCCTGGCCATCAGGATGTCATCCATGTAGACAAACACAAACGGCAGATCACGCAACGCCGCATCCATCACGCGTTGGAATGTCTGCGCCGCACCTTTTAACCCGAAAGGCATGCATAAAAACTCAAAAAGACCAAACGGGGTTATTACTGCCGTCTTAGGTATGTCCTCAATGTGCACCGGAACCTGGTGGTAACCGCGGACCAGGTCTATCTTAGAAAAAATGCATGCCCCGGTGAGGTGAACGGAAAAATCCTGAATATCGGGGATCGGGTAGCGGTCGTGCGCTGTGGCGTTGTTCAATCTGCGGAAATCTCCGCACGGTCGCCACGATCCCTCAGCTTTAGGAACCATATGTAGCGGGGATGCCCATAGGCTGTTTGAGCGTCTGATGATGCCCAACTTTTCCAAGTTGGCAAACTCCTTGCGCACTATGGCCAGTTTAGCTGTGTCCAGGCGCCGAGGTCGTGCGAAAACGGGTGGCCCCGTGGTGGTAATGAAGTGCTCCACCCCGTGTTTAGTGACGGTTGCCAAAAATGTCAGGACCGTGAGTGCTGGGAATTGGGTGAGTTGTGTGTGGAACTTACCCTCTGGAGCTGTGACGTTGGCTAGCGTTGTAGGCCCAGCTCCTCTAGCTGTACAGGGCAGAGAATCAAAAGACGTTGCGTTAATCAGGCGTCTGTTAGCCACATCGGCTAGTAGACCGTGTGCACGCAAAAAATCAGCGCCCAAAATTGGGAAGCTGCACGCCACTATGACGAATGTCCATTGGTATGTACGGCTGTGCAAGGATACAGTCAGTGTCTTCTCACCAAAAGTCTTAATGTCTGAGCTGTTTGCGGCTGTCAGCTCGGGGCCGCTACTTCCCGCCAGCTGGTCTGCGTAGGACGGCAGGATGAGACTCTTCTGGGAGCCGGAGTCAACGAGGAACCATCTCCCTGAGTGTGAGTCTGTCACATAGAGCAACTTGCTCATTTCACCGGCGGTCGTAGCTGCTACTGACTGCTGGCCCTGGCGTTACCCAAGCGCTTGAATGGGCATGGTGGCACGCATCGGCGTGCGTCCTCTCCAAAACGGCGGTGGTAGAAGCAGAGTGTGTCTCTCCAGTGCTTCTTGGCCTCTGCTGCAGCCACCGTTGTTGGCTCCTCGCCCCCGCTGGCCGTCTCGCTGGGTTCCAACGCCACTGCGTTCATTGCGAGGGCTCTGGTGGTGAGGATAATCCGATCTGCCTCTTGCACTAGCACCCAGTTGTTGCACGCGACCAGCAGCGGCGAATTGGCAAGGACCGCCCTGGCCGCCGTTGGGAGGTTCTGGAGGAAAAGGTGGGCAAAGAGGAAATGCCCGTCATCTGTGCCCATCAACGCCAATATCTTCTCCATTAACTCGCCCGCCGACCCGTCTCCCAACTCGGAACGCGACAGGAGCCTTTCCGCTCTCTCGCAGTCTGAGAGCGTATAGCGCTGGGTCAGCGCGGTTTTGAGAGCCTCGTATTTGTTGTGGGCTGGGGCCGTTGGAGCAGGTTCACCACCTGCTGAGCTGTGCGTGCGTCCAGTGCTGCAACCATGTAGTAGCATCTGGTGTCATCCGCCGTTATTCCCCAGAGCGCGAACTGGGCCTTGGTGTGTAGGAACCAAGACTTTGGGTCGTGTAGCCAAAAGTCTGGGAGTTTGACCGAAACGGTGCTCACGTTGCTGGCGCCTCCCATCCGGGTCATCTCCAGGGTGTTCGCCTCGAGTTCCGTTGTGCGTCAAGGGTCACCAGTGTGGGGAGAGAAATAATCAAGCAGACAGGTCCAGGGTAGAACAGGCTTTATTCCTCTCTCTCTCTCACATTCTCCAGAATCACAAGCATCAAAAGAATCACAGGTCACAGGCACCTCTCCTTTTATAGCATACAATTCAATCAGCCTTCTGTGGTGCTGCATTAACATGAAAGCCTTTGCAATTCCCATTCTCTTTGTCACTGTTCGCATCAACACACAAACCCCCATGACGATTCCACTTGTCCTTCTGTCTGAGTGGAAACATACTGACATACTGAGTGGCTTCCCCACACCTTAAACAAAACAAAAACGAATGAACGCTAGCTGAAGGAACAAAGTCAAAGGACGGTTCTACCTGGAAAGAGGGGATCCATTCCTGGAATACAGCAGTACTTCACAACATATTTAGAAAACTAAGTGGCAAATTCTTAATGGAAGAGCTCAATCTCTCTTTTCCTGTCTAACTGTACATCTGTCTCTGTGTCAAAGTCTCCCAGCGAAGTCCCTCTGTGACCTCAGACCAATCACAGAAATCGGTGGAGAGCATTTTTTCTGCCAGGTGGGTGATTGGACGGCAGCATAAATGAGCTGTAGCTGCAGCAGCAATATATGAGTGCAAAAAACATGGTAGACAACAGAGTTGATTTGTGACGGCTGTTCTGACGTTGTGACCGTGAATCAGTTCTGCACAGTTTCTTCCGCTTCAAAACCAAGACTCTGAAATTACGTTCAGTTAACCACTTGCACTCCGGGCAATTTTCCTAAAAATGCCAAAAAATAACGTGCCCAAAGTAAATCGAAAGCTGTTATTCAACCCTTTGCAGCATCTTCATGGGGTTGGTCTCATTTAAAAGAAAACACTGAATTTTTTGGCAAAAAAAACATAATCTCTCTACGTGCTCCGGCCACTGAGTTACAGTCATCTAAACATACTGAACTTGAAGAAAAAAAAATTGGACACAGTGTTTTTTTGGATACAAATGCTTGTAAATAACACACAGCTGTCCGATCCGGCTGGAAAATGCAACAGAAATGTAGAACCAAGTGTTATCCAGCTGAGATCCAAATTTGGTAACAATACCACAAAAAATGAATATTTTACACAGCTTTGTTCTCAGGCTGTTCCCAGGCGTTTTGGAACTGTGCCAAATTGTGCCAAATGGCACAGTTTGGAAAAACGTCTGTAACTTTTGAATAATTCAATGTAGAATCTTCATTTTAGGCTCTAATGAAAGGTCACACTCAGGGCTGTGTCTGTGTGTGTGTGTGTGGGCGGGGGGTCGTTCCCCCCCCCCGCTACCAAGGACCAAATTCGGCCCTCTAAATGACGGATTACACTCCTTGCATGCTTTCACAGCGGCCCCCCCCCTCGCTACTGTGTGTGTGTGTGTGGGGGGGGAACCGTGAACGGACCGTGAACGCCCCCCCCCCTCGCTACAGAAGAGGGCCATTGCTACATGATGGAATAGACTGATATGCTTCCTCCCGCGGACCGGGGGGCGTTCGGACCGTGCCCCCCCCCACTCCTCTTCTGCAGCGGGGGGGGGGGGGCCTTCACGGTCTGAACACGGCAAATGAACCGTTTATCGCGGCGCACGTACTTCGTGCGCAGTACAGTTGTAATTTACCGATCGGTCAAAAGTCATTTTTGGATTACAGTTTTCAGGGATAAATAATAATTTAGCTTATAACACCTTACCTCTTCAAAGCAGCAGAGTCGCGGCGAACAGCTCTTCCCCCATTGTCAGACGAACGCGACGCTACTCCGCTCGTGGATCCCGATCAACATAATTCCATTATTGCCGTTTTGGCGAATGATTTACGACTTTTGTCGTCGGCCTCCGTCTATTCTGCTGGAATGAGTGCAGGTCCCACTTGTGGGTGTTCTCCATGCTGCTGGGTGAGCCTGGGTCTGTAGTAGATTCGTACAGAGTCCTTCTGCAGCAGTAAATATCGCTTCACCCAGCCTGAATTTCTGTGCTTCAGTTGGCTCCTGCGTTCACAGTAGGTGGGTCCTCCTTCCTAGATTTTCATTCATTGGCTCCTCAAGGTTTCAGAAACCCAATTCAAGGCTCTTATTAGTCGAATGAGAGGTCAATCAGATGAACTAATCTGTTCGCGGCTGTGTTTGCAGATTTTTTTTTCAGTGGCGCTTGGAGGGCACACCACCTACACCATCACCATCAATATCCTTATCATGCGTCATGCGCACGAGGGCGCACGAGCGCTCTCTCGTGCGCCCTTGTGCGCCCTCGTACGTCATAGGACGCAGAGACTTGCCCGCCCGCGGAACAACGGAGCGCAAGTGGTTAAGTCATGCATAGGAAAGATTCTGAAAGAAATAGAGAAAGTAAAAGGTGTCAATGGCTGTAATTATTTTCATTTGGGGATAAAACACTTGTGCAGTTATTTACCTGCTGTGAAAAAATATTTCCCCCATTCCTGATTACCTCCGCCAGCAGGTTATGTTTTTGCCAGGGTTTTTCTGTTTGTCTGTTGGTTAGCAAGATAACGCAAAAAGTTTTGGACGGATTTCGATGAAACTTTCAGGCGTTGCTGGAAATGGTACAAGGAAGAACTGATTAAATTTTGGGGATGATCCGGATCACCGTCCAGAAGAAAACCGCCATTACGGAAAATGCCATTTTCATCAATAACTACTGAACCACTAATCCTATCATTGTGAATCCAATTGCTAGTCATATGTTTTCATGGTCAAGGAATCTGAAAACATACACACAAACACTGTATGGGGGGAACTGTGGCGCTAAACCGCCATTACGGAAAATGCCATTTTCATCAATAACTACTGAACCGCTAATCCTGTCATTGTGAATCCAATTGCTAGTCATATGTTTTCATGCTCAAGGAATCTGAAAACATACACACAAACACTGTATGGGGGGGAACTGTGGCGCTTGGCGGAGGTCTGCGCTCTCCGAGTGCTTTTCTAGTTTCTTATGTTTTTGCATATTTGTCACACTTAAATGTTTCAGCTCATCAAACAAATTTTAATATTAAATAAAGATAATCTGAGTAAATACAATATTCATTTTTTTAAATGATTTTATTTATTAAGGGAAAAATCTGTCCAAACTTCCCTAGTCCTATGAGGAAAAAGTAATTGCCCCCTAAACCTAATACGTAACTGGTTGTGCCACAAATGTTTGTGAGGAATTTTGACCCACTCTTCTTTGCAGAATTGTTTAATTAACCGGAGTGGTGGCCTAGTTGATAGAGCATCTTCCTCACAACCGGGAGGTCGTGGATTTAAGCCTTGGCCGGGTCATACCAAAGACCATATAAAAATGGTACTTCCTGCCTTCTAGCTTGGTGCTCAGCATCATAGAATGGGGGAAGGAAAAAGTTGTTTGTGGTGGCACCTGGCATGGCAGCGACCCCATCCTATTCTAAACATGATTAACATTATAGATAAGAGAAATGTTATTTCGTTCTACTGTACATGATTGGCTGTATGGATTGAATGACCATAAAGTTGGCTTCTTCTTCTTTTAAATTCAGCCACATTGGAGAGCTTGAGTTTGAGGTCATGAACTGATGGCCAGACATTCTCCTTCAGGATTTTTTGGTAGACAGCAGAATCCATGGTTCCATCAATTATGATAAGTCATCCAGGTCTTGAAGCAGCAAAGCAGCCCCAGACCATCACACTACCACCACCATTTTTGACTGCTGGTATGATGTTCTTTTTATGAAATGCTGTGCTAGTTTTACCCCAGATGTAAATGGATGCATGCCTTCCATAAAGTTCAACTTTTGTCTTGTCAGTCCACAGAATATTTTTGAGCATTTGTGTTCTTTTTTGGTTAACAGTGTTTTTTTCCTTGGAACTCTCCCATGGAGGCCATTTTTTGCCCAGTCTCTTTCTTATTGTTGAATCATGGACCAGTGTCCAAACTGAGGCAAGTGAGACCTGCAGTTCTTTAGATGTGCTGGGTTTTTGAGATCTTTTAGCCAACTTCATTTTGTCAGTTAATTTATGGTGGGGGGGTACTTTTTATGTAGGTTTGGATAGCTTTTTTCCCTTAATAAATGAAGCCATCATTTAAAAACTGCATGTTGTATTTACTCACATTATCTTTGTCTAATATT
The DNA here is from genome assembly GCA_020510985.1 of Pholidichthys leucotaenia. Taxonomy (NCBI): domain Eukaryota; kingdom Metazoa; phylum Chordata; class Actinopteri; order Cichliformes; family Pholidichthyidae; genus Pholidichthys; species Pholidichthys leucotaenia. The sequence goes on from CM035843.1 coordinate 264,602,711, forward strand.
AAAATGTGTTTAATGATCTGAAACATTTAAGTGTGACAAATATGCAAGAATATCAGGAAGGAGGCAAATACTTTTTCACAGGGCTGTAGTTCTGTGGAAGGGGAATGCAAGGAAATTTTTTTAGCGACTCTCTTTACCAGGGTGAGATGGGGTATTTTTTGGCGCTGTGTCCATTGTCCATTTGCCTGTCTATCCACAATTCACGAGAGTAGCTACTCTACCCAGGCATTTCCTCAGATATCCACCAAACTCACCCACTGTGATCCTCAGGTGGGTCTGCCTCTAGGTTGTCACATCTGTTAGGCCAGAATGAGCTACTCTGTCATTGACGGTCTGGTTTGACATTTTCATTAATCCCTCTAAGAATTATGCATGCAACTTGAGAACATCCAGGAGTATAAGGGAGGTGGGTGTCTATGAGTGTGCATAATATACTATGGCTCCAGATATTAATGAGATTCAGAGCAATTTCTGTAGATCCAGGAATCGAGGGAGGGGTGGAAGCTGTTTAAGAGCACTTAAGCGCTCTCTGAACTGGACCATAACTGTGTCTATGACCATCCACCTTTAATAAGTAAATAAAAAATAAACGACATGTAATAAATATGACAGAAAACAAAAGGCATATCATGCCCTCTGTAAACCTAACAGTGGTGTGTGGTACACATTATTTACACTTTAATAAACTTCTGCATTCCATCTCTTTTGTGTGAAGGTTGGCCCTCAGCAGGACCCGTCTGCTGACTCGAGCCGCTAAAGGATTCATGTGTCGATCTCACAGCAAGTCCGGTGACTCGATCGGAGAGAGCGACAACGAGAACAAAGACTACATTCCTCTGGTGGGCACCAGATCCATACATGTGAATTTTCTGTCAACCTGCATGTTCTGATGGGCGCCAACGTGAGGTGACTGGAGGTTTTTGTGTGGCGAGACAATTGTGTCACAGCCTGTAGCTGTTTAAGCTGCTGAATAATCGTGACTGTTCGGTGCACAGCTGCATTTTAGGTTTGAATTCTATGTATCTGACCTCTTTCTTTCCAAATTCATCCTGTCATTGATCTAAGTAACACAGAAGTTATAAATAGAATTAAGTGCCATCAGTCATAAAAATTAAAATATGAGAATTTGAATCTACATTTACCTGACTTACTCAGACCTTCAGAAAATAAGAGCATAAACCTGTAACATTGTCAGTGTTTTTCTTTTTCTTGTTTTTTACTTTAGTAGTGATTGTACAACTGACCTCAGTAGCGGCTCATGGGTGATCCCACTGAGGAGGTAAATTACTCATGAACAGACACACACCTATACTTTTTAGGACCTCGAGTCTTTAGCTCCACAGATATTAAAGGGCCTATATCATGCAAAATCGACTTTTTTGAGCTTTTAAGCATGTTATAATGTTAATTCCTCACCAAAAACACCCCCAAAGTGGTATTTTGCTCCATTCACGCATCTCTGAGTATTCCTCCTCAACCCTGCTGTCTGAGCTGCTGCTCCGCCCTGTCCCTGATAATGAGTGGAACGTGGGTGAGCCGCCCACTCCAGGAAGTGCCTGTGCTGCCAGCACCGCCCCCAGGCTAACGCACACACCCACTTTCTCCGCGCAGCTAATGGAGCGGTGATCGGCAAAACTCTTTCACTTTAGCATTGATGCTGTGAAGAAGTAGTTCCTCTCGCGCCTAATCTACTCAGTGACAACAACTGTTTGCTTTTTTACGTAAGACAATGTTTTCTAAGTGGCGTGAATGTGTCTTTGGCTGTGAGAGATTTAGGAGTTTATTAAGCCTTCCTAAAGAAGAGCCTACTCGTCAGAAATGGTTGGAGTTTATTTTCGGGAGCACGCGTTAAACCAGCCAGCAACTTTTTGTCTGTGACCGCCAGTTCTATAATAAATACAACACTATGAAAGACATTTCTCTTAGCTTTTCATTTACCAGTCAGAAACTTCCTGTAAACGTCTTCGAGGTCGCTGTGGTATCTCGTGCACCTCAAATTCTCGATCGGACTCTGGGTCAATGTAGATGTTGTTTTCGTGGGCGGAATCCAGTGACACGCTGCAGCAGCCGGCTCAGGGGTTACGTCATGAAATGGGCGGCAGCCACAAGAAGGAGAGGTGGAGCCTCAGAGATCGAGGCATCTTACTTCCGGGTTGGAAAAGTAGCTCGTGAAAATAACTCATATTTCATAAGAAATTCATTCTCCAGTGTACGAAAGGTAATATACTATCACATACATGCATATAGTTTACTCTGAAAGGCTTAAACTAGCATGATATAGGCCCTTTAAAGGGGTCATTGACTGAAAAATGGTGTGTTTGTAGGTTTTAACTGTCTGAAATGAGTCTACAGGTCACCTAATTATCAAAAAATTTTCAAAACAGTCAATTCTCTTAAAAAAAACACACACAGTCTTTATCTCGTTTTTCTCTCCCTCTCGTCTAAATCATTAACGTCACGATTAGAAAAAGCCAACCCACCGCCATCCTTGAGACCCACCCACTGCTCTATAATTGGCCTGCCTAGCTGTCTGTCATGTAGATGGAAGGGTGCTAAAGGTAGCCTATTAGCCCCTGAACTATTAGCCCCAAGCTAACACTGGTACTAGGAAGCTAGAACAAAGCAAAAATTGTTATTTTCTTCAGATCTTAGTCACCCTAATAACTATCCCTGTTATCACCTGTTCAGCTGTCCACAATATACCTCACATTGCTCTGGCCCATCTTCCAGTGGTTTCGCCATGATTCCATAGTCAGCGGCGGCATGCCGTTGCGGCAACCGTCTACCCCACGACCCGAGGCTGATCCCCAGAGCTCCCTCATCATCCTTGGGGGCTCCGCAGGCAACGTAGGAGAGCTGCTTTGTGATGGCACATCCCCCAGCTGGCTGTGGCTCGGCAGCTCAGCTTGGACAGCAATATGGCTCGCAGCAGTGGGTGCCGGGCAATTTGTTGTGACAGTGAGGTTGTCAGGAGATGGGCCAGAGTGACGCCAGATACACAACCGACTGTGGATCAGTGAACCAGAGCTGCTCATCCAAGCTAGGAGGCTAGAAGCTACTCAGCTAATGGCTAACTGACGTAAGAGGGAGAGCAGAGTTGAACAGCTGAAGGATGTTTCTTAGTGACAAGCTATAAATTGGAGCATTTCAAGAAAGACAGGAAAAATAAACAAATTTGCTTCAATAATTAAAAAAATAAAGAAAATGTGAACAAAATATGTCACAAACACTTCATTAAGACATGTGTGAGCTGTTAAAATGTGGAACAAGTGCTGTTAATGACCCCTTTAAATGTGACTCTTGCAAAGCCCCAAGAAAACATCACTGTGCTGACCAACACACTATTCAAGACAACACTACACCAGCCTCACTCAGCATGATAAAATCTGACCAAGAAAAGTTGACGACACATCCTGACCTCAGCACCAACAACTAACGGGATAAAATAGGACACAAAAAAGTCAAATTAAAAGGAATGCATTACAAGTATTTGTAAAGGTGTCCCATTTGTTGACTTGATGTCACTTGGTCCCGTTAGATGTGATTTAGGGCATTATTTAGGAGTAGTGTGTCTCGTTAGTTACTACAAGAATGGCCATTTGTCGTTAAATATTAACATAAAAATGATTTAATTGATTTTTTGGGAGTGCTTAGTGGGCTTTTGGTGTCCCATAAAGATGATTTCATTCATTAGTGGTCCCATTAGGTTCTGTTTGTTAGTCAAATTGAGCACCAATGAAAACTATTTTCCACAATCATTTAAAGAATTGAAAATAAAACAGCATACAGGCATAGACGCATACAGGAGAGTAATAGATTTTAACTTGCCAGCTACCGTGTCTTTACATGGATCTGGTTCAAAGGTTGTCATTAGCCAGGGGTGGTGCTGGAGATAAGCTCCCAGCGCTCAAAAAATGCTCCTTATGGCATGCTTCTCAAATAGCCTCTGACAGCCAAGTAATAATAATAATAATAATAATAATAATAATAATAATAATAATGCATCAGATTTATATAGCGCTTTATCATAGACACTCAAAGACGCTTTACAAGTAGATACATTATTCATTCACTCCAGACAGACAATGGTAGTGGCAAGCTACTACTGTAGCCACAGCTGCCCTGGGGCAGGCTGACGGAAACGTGGCTGCCAATCCGCGCCAACAGCCTCTCCGGCCACCATCGAACATTTATACACATTCATACCCAGTGTTATGGGCACTGGAGGCAATGCGGGTGAAGTGTCTTGCCCAGGGACACAACGGCAGGATATCTGGGGAGAGCAGGATTTGAACCGCCAACCATCGGGTTATTAGACGACCTGCTCTACCTCGTGAGCCACTGCCGCCCCAAGTCCAACTCCTGGCCTGCTCGTGTGGCTTAGCTTCTAAGCCCGGCGGAACTGCTTCTACTGACAGGAGAAGGGGCGAAGGCAAGTCTCTGGCACCTTCAAACCAGATGCTTCGGGCAGATGGGGCTACCTGGGAGGGGAGTCCATTTAGGGGAAGGAAAACCCTGATTTCAAACCTCTGCTCCCTTGTGGCATACCTGGTCACGGGAAAGGCTTCGGGAGTCAACACTGAGGTAAGATCAGGAGTCGGAGCCCCTAAGGCAGTCCGTCATTGATTTAAACTTTGTTCTGGCAGCTCCTGTGATGGCGCTGTTGCCAAACTGTAACAGCCTTGCTGTTCCTTTGGCTCCATCAGCGACGTGGAGAGGGGGGACGTGCTACATTGGCAACAGCCTGTCCTCCATATCACATTGCCCAGGCTAGCATCCAGTAACACTCACCAACACAAACTCACACCCTACACCCTGAAGAGGTCATTCCAGCATTGCTTGCAGCGTCAACACAACACAGGGAACAACAGTTATCGGTTATAAGTCATTGCTCGATTAGCGTAGAGCTTGGCACCAGGGGTTGTTCCCGATGGTGGGAGGGATCCTTGGATCTCACTGAAAAACTGTCGTCCGCCTCAAGCTGGGCAGCCCCCAGCCAGTAAGGTGTTGTCCCGCCACAGTCTGCCATCCTCGTTGGGTGCATGGGGATTAGGAAACGTCCAAACAGCAGACTGCAATCGTTACACCAGGAAACAAAACAAAACAATGAAAGAAACCAGCTTTGAAACTGGGATGTTGGAACGTTCGGACAATGATGACCAGTCTTTCTGAAAACCTTCAGGATATCAGTGACTCCAGGAAAATAGCTGTCATAAATGATGAGCTCAGGAGGCTGCATGTGGACATTGCCACCCTTCAGGAAACACGCCTTGTTGACTCAGGCATGCTGAAGGAGAAGGACTACACATTCTACTGGCAGGGGAAAGGCTCTGATGAGCCATGGGAGCATGGAGTCAGCTTTGCAGTGAGGAACAACCTGCTGAATATGGTAAAGCCAGGCAGCAACGGCACAGAGCGTCTCCTCACTCTTCTCCTCAACACCACCGAAGGTCCAGTCACCCTTATTAGTGTGTATGCCCCGACACTGTCTTCCACACTGGACACAAAAGATGAGTTCTACGAGAAGCTCACATCCATTGTCGCAAGCATCCCCAGCAAGGAGCAACTTGTTCTCCTGGGTGACTTCAATGCCAGAGTGGGAGCAGATCATGACTTGTGGCCCTCTTGCCTTGGACAGTTTGGTGTGGGCAAGATGAACAAGAATGGCCAACAACTGCTTGAGCTTTGCAGTTACCATGAATTGTGCATCGCCAACTCCTACTTCAGGACCAAGCCTCAGCACAAGGTCTCTTGGAGACACCCATGCTCAAAGCATTGGCATCAGCTAGATCTTATCCTGGTCAGGCGTGCCACCATCAAGAACATCCTCCACACACGCTCTTACCACAGTGCAGACTGCGACACAGATCACTCCCTGGTCTGCTGCAAGATCAGGCTATAGCCAAAGATGATCCACTGCTCAAAGAAACAAGGGAACCCCCACATTGATGTCAGCAAGATGTCTCAACCAGACCTCGTGGAAAAGTTTGCAGAGACCACCGAGAAGGAAATGCAAACCTCACAGCCCAGAGACTCTGCCACAGAGAAGTGGGAAGCACTGCGGAACACCATGCACCGCACCGCCTTGGCTACCTTGACTGGTTTGAGACCAAGTCCACAGAGATGACTCTCATCATTGAAGCCAAGTGCCGCCCTCACGGAGAATAAGCGGTCACCAAGTGAGAGGAGCCTGCAGATTCTCAGGGCTGCCAGGAGCAAGGCTCAGCAGACTACCAGGCATTGCGCCAACAAATACTGGACAGAGCTCAGTGAAGACATCCAGACAGCTGCTGCTACAGGCAACATTAGAGGGATGTACGATGGCATCAAGAAGGTGCTCGGACCAGTCCAGAGCAAGACAGCTCCCCTCAAATCTTCCACTGGGGTAGTAATTACAGACACGGGCCAACAGATGGAGAGATGGGTGGAACACTACTCCGACCTCTACTCTAGACAGAACACAGTGTCCCCCACAGCTCTTGACGCCATCGACTGTATGCCAATCATAGAGGAGCTAGCTGTAGAGCCAACCATAGAGGAACTCAGGAAGGCCATCGACAGCTTGGCCGTAGGCAAAGCCACAGGCAACGATGGGATTCCCCCAGACCTGATCAAACACTGCAAGACTACCCTCCTGCTCCCATTGCATGAAGTCCTCTGTCAGTGCTGGCAAGAAGGGACTGTACCACAGGACATGAGGGACGCCAAGATCATCACCCTCTATAAGAACAAGGGTGAAAGAAGTGACTGCAACAACTACAGAGGCATCTCTCTATTCAGCATCATCGGCAAAGTCTTTGTTCGGGTCATTTTGATCCGCCTGCAGAAGCTGGTAGAACGCATCTACCCAGAGTCGCAGTATGGCTTTTGTGCCAAGAGATCAATGGTAGATGTGGTCTTCTCCTTCCACCAACTCCAGAAGTGCAGAGAACAGCAGATGCCCCTGTATGTCGCCTTCACAAATCTCACCAAGGCGTTCGACCTCGTCAGCAGAGACGGCCTGTTCAAAATTCTCCCAAAGATAGGCTGTCCACCAAAGGTGCAGAGCATGATCGAGTCTTTTCACTCAGACATGAAGGGGACTGTGCAATTCAACGGAAGTTCCTCTGACCCCTTCAGCATCTGCAGTGGTGTCAAACAAGGTTGCGTCCTTGCTCCCACACTCTTTGGGATATTCTTCACCATTCTCCTAAAGCATGCCTTTGGCACTGCAACTGAAGGAATTTACCTACTCAACAGGTCAGATGGCAGGCTGTTCAACCTTGCCCGCCTCAGAGCCAAGACGAAGGTTCACGAAATGCTCATCAGAGACATGCTGTTTGCTGATGATGCAGCAATTGCAACACACACCCAACAGGAGCTGCAGACACTGATGTACCGCTTCTCACAGGCCTGCAAGGATTTTGGACTCACCATTAGCCTGAAAAAGACCAATGTCCTGGGACAAGACACACCATGGATGACTATGAACTTGACGTCGTCCACTACTTCACCTACCTTGGCTCTACCATAACCGACAACCTCTTCCTTGACACAGAAATAGACAGGAGGATCGGGAAGGCAGCTACAACACTCGCTCACCTCACAACCAGAGTGTGGACAAACCCCAAGCTGTTGGTGAATAATAAGATGGTATTGTATAACGCCTGTGTCATCAGCACACTGCTGTATGGCAGTGAGCCATGGACAACATATGCCAGACAGGAGAAACGACTCAACACCTTCCATCTGTGAAGCATCTGCTGCATCCTGGGCATATCCTGGCAGGACAGAGTAACCAGTGCAGATGTCTTGAATCATGCAGGACTTCCCAGCATGTTCACTCTCCTCAGACAGTGCAGGCTGTGCTGACTAGGCCATGCCCACCGCATGGACGATAGACACATCCCAAAGAACAACCTGTATGGAGAACTGGCATCTGGGAGGAGATCCACTGGTCGCCCCCAGCTCCAGTACAAAGATGTCGTTAAGAGAGACATGAAGGCCACCAACATCAACACAGAGACCTGGGAAAGCCTAGTAGGTAACTGTGCAAAGTGGAAAGGGACCCTGAAGCAACACCTGAAATCAGGGGAGGAGAAAATGATGATTGCTACTGCAGAAAAATGAGCACACAGGAAGGAAAGCAGCAGCTCCAACATACCACAGACTACACACAGGTGTGACCTTTCCGACTGAGACTGCCACTCCTGCGTTGGTCTATTCAGCCACAGATGACGCTGCTCCAGGTGAGCAGACAACCAGAGCTAGGATGCTTCACCCATGGTCAACCCTGACCGATGGAGGCCTAAGACATGGATCTGGATAAATCTTCTGGTCATCAAATCCAGTTTTAATTTAGTGGTTGTAGAATGCAAGGCCAAGGCTAGCAGAGCGTTCCTAAGCGGGTTAGTTCCACTTGTCCTGGTCTGCTGAGTGCTGTCCTGCTGCATCCTGACTTCTTTAGAATGTCCAGTTTAGGGGAAGGCCTTGGACTGTTTTTATCCAAAGCTGGTGTTCAAATTGTAGTTTCCTAGACTTGTTAGCAAGTAAATACAGCTGGATATCCCCTCTGTGTGTATTGGTAGTATTCAGCACGTTGAAATGCGTTGATATGGGGACGTTGTCAAAAGACGGACTTGACTGGTTAGAGGTTCGCCTTCCATTTTCCTTTTTTTTTTTTCTTCAATGCAAGGAGATAGTGAATTTTCCATAGCAACAAATATAAACTGATTCCTGATTGGCTAAATAATTTCAGAAAGTATGCTTGCTTCCTTACAAACTAATTTAAGTCCTGCAGACTTCTGACAGGATTCTGACTACATGTTACACAATAATACACATATAATATAAAATATATTATCACAATGTTTGAATAATTTCTTCTCAAATTTCTGAGGAAGCTCGGCCTCCCTTACCTCCTCCTAGGTGACTGTATGACTTTGTTCCTGATTTAGGAAGACCTTGAAGAAACTCTTATTATAAAGCAAGTACTGACAACCTTGTCCATGTATAATGAGGCACGATTCCTATTCAGAAAGGTATAAAAAAAGAAAATGCATGTATGAGAACTGAATAGTGTAGCTGTGAATAAGGAACATATGTAGAAGGGCTGCCCATGTAATGATTTACATGGCAACAAGCAATCCTTGGCATAGCTTGGAACAGCTTAAGTGCTATACATAAGAGCAGCACACATTCAAATCTGTTGCTGAGGTGTTCCCTTATTCTCTATTTTATTGTTGGAAAAAAAATAGAACTAAAATCTGTTTTGCGTAGCCTTCAAATGCATTATCCCTCTGCTGAATCCCCATATCATTTCTGATTAAAAGTATAGAAACAAATAACTTTATTTCCACATGTGATCATTTACTTGGTGCAGGTGTTGCTGCAGTTGGCTTGCGGTGCCTTTCCCCTGGACACAGCTCTGTGTGAAGCCATTAATGTGCCCATGGACAAGCTGAAGTGGACGTCCCCTTTCACCAGCCACCGCACCAGCCTGGTGTCCCATTCCGGCAGCCGCCGCACTGAGAGCGCTGATGACGGATTCAGATCACCATTTGAGCCAGAAGCGTATCAGCAACCTTCAGAGTACAGCATAGGCATCTACAGTCCTTCTCATCTGTCCAGGAGCCCCTGGATGGATGCTGGTACCTCGTTGTTAGGCAGTCCCTCTGCGGCTGCCGAGCCCACACTCCCCCCACTCTCCCAGGAAGAAAGTGGACGGTGCTCTGGGTCGGGGGGCTTGGAGACGGGATCGCCTGGGGCTGTGCCAAAGAGGATGCTGGATTTGGAAAGCATGGTGTGGGCTACAGCTGTGGCTCTCGCCTGGCTGGAGCACAGCTCTGCCAATTATTTCATTGAATGGGAGCTGGTGGCTGCCAAGGCCAGCGTGTGGCTGAGTGCACAAGACATCCCAGAGGGTCGAGACTTGCCCTCCATCAAGGCTGCTGCCAATCAGCTCTTCATCATCCTCAGACACTGGGACGAAAATCTGCAACTGAACATGCTCTGTTACAACCCTAACAGTGTCTGAGGGCCAAGGCAACAAAAGTACTCGTTCTCATATGATACTATGCTAACTGAGGCTGTGCTCTTCACTGTTCAACAGGATCATGCATTTGCAGTTGTGAACAATGTGTATTTTTTATTTGTGCGTATTTCCTCTGAACATATCACATGCTCTTCAGCTCAGCTTCACAGGCACCACAGTGAGTGCAAGATATTACCTCGATGGTGCCGTATACAGTATCTGGATGTATTTGGTGTTTTCTATGGTCTATCAGGCCAGTGTCACAGGTTTGAGTTTTAATGAACAAAAATAAGGGTTGTGATAAATCTGTAGCATGCTAGACTATCAACATCTGAGAAAAGCTCCCGTTATAGCATCATATTGATGTAATAAGACGAATGCTGCAAATCTAGGGTAAGAAAAAAGTGCTCCACGTACAACTTTTAAAACTGTACAACATTTTCTGAAATGTTTATGAAAAAGAATTACCAAGAAAAATCAGTGTGTACCTGCTCTCACTATTGATACTCTTTTCTAAGCCTGTTTGCCAACACATTGTTATTAATATTTACCATTTTAGCAGTTTAATTGTAGCAGAAACAGGAAAAATATGCAAATAGTTTGAGAAAAGATATGGTAATAATCCTTAAAAAGTATGTTGTATGGGTGGAAGTGTATGAATTTCACTGGCATGGTATTTACTGTTTATTTTATGATTATAGTTTTTCTTCACCTATCTGAGTACACCAATTTTAAAATAGAAGTAGGCATAGGCAATGTAAGGAGAGGCCCCTAAAGCTGTTAGTGTGAGCTCATTTACCTCAAGTGCCTAAAAAGGTTTAAAGTAGGTAGAAAATGTGAGACCATTTACTACAATATTTATTGGATCTTGTTTTTAAGGGACAGTTCATCCCAAAATGCAATTTATTACATGTCCTCTGGTCTTCAGTGTCATCCATCCAGCAAGTTCGTTGCAGGTTTCATGGTGTAGAAAATGCCTGCCTTCTCTTGAATACAGTGAAATTAAATAGAATTGGGATGCTCTATTTTAACGGTTTATCCTAAGAATTACTATAAAAAATACACCTTACAAATGCAATTATACCACCAAAAGAGTAATTTGATTGGACAATAGGCATTCCAGGAGTTACTACATTCTGTGATGCAGAACTCAGATGTGTCTCCGGGTATGTATCACCCATCTTCAGTGGTGCCCCAATAAACAGTACCTGCTGATAGCTTCTTACAATAGAACAAAACTAAAAATAATGCTGTGTAGTGTACCGTCTTTTCCATAATGGAGAGCTGTTTGACAGGAAATGGGCTTCACAAACAGGGTGTGTTTACTTGTTTTCTTTTCTTTTTGGTTCACGCTAAGAGTTAGCCCACTTAACTGCATTTTGGTACTTTAAAAATGAGCTGATATACAGTTTCTATTGAAGCCTTAAACCCCCTTTAGACAGGGGTGGCGATCATTGAGAGATTGTTGTGTGAAGAAAAAATGGCCAGATCTCTCAACAATCTTTCACTGAGCACCCAGCGATCACTGAGATCTCTCAGTGACCTCTGTGATCTTCCAGTGATCTCCACACTCACCATGGTCTCCTCAAAGCTGTGACTCACTCCAAAACAATCTGTCAACGAATGTTCAACGAATGCTTAAGGAGCACTCAATGATCTCATCAGTCTTCCAATGATCTCTTAAAGATCCTTTCATTGAATGCAAAATTTTTCCACCCTCAAGGTAGAGATGGCTGAGAGATCAGTGAGGGCTCGCTGAGCATTTGAAGAAATACAAATCGAGTTCATTGAAAGACTGCCACGGAGATCGTTGACAGATCATTGGGTGATCAATTTCCACTTGACAGACTGCTGAGCATTCATTGAAAGATTTGGAAGTGCGACATTGGGGGCTGTAAATATGTGTGCCAAACCCCCCTAATTTTCATTCTGGCCATAGGCTGTAGTCACCAAACTGTAGCCTTCTTGCTTTTGTCAGTAGGGGCAGACCCAGCAGGTTCTTGCTCTCCTCCTTCTGCACCTCTGCCTCCTCTTCTGGATGGTTCTGGTTCTGGAAAAGTGCTTGGTGACCTAGTAGGATGGCACTATGTATCAAAGCTGGGTTGTTCATCTTGGACTCTTGACCTTCTAGAAATGTTTCTTCTTCAACAGCTTGTTAGAGACTGATGGAAGAGCATCAGAAACCTCTCATATGTGGTATGAGAGCCACCAACTGAGCCACCGGAGTGGTGGCTCAGTTGGTAGAGCATCCGCCCCACACCCGGGAGGCAGGGGTTCAAATCCCGGCCGGGTCATGCCGAAGACCTTATAAAAGTGGAACTTCCTGCCATCCAGCTTGGTGCTCAGCAATTATGGAATGGAGGAGGAAAATCTGTGGCGGCGCCTTGCATGGCAGCGGCCCTCTGATTCTGCACTTGGGGTGTGTGTGATTTACACTGTAGATAGGTAAGACACAATCTCGTTCTACTGTACATGATTGGTTGTACAGTTGAATGACAATAAGGGTGATTTAATTTAATTTTTTTTAATTTAATATACTCAGAGGCTCCCTGTCACCCAAGAAATACCGGAGTGGTGGCTCAGTTGGTAGAGCATCCGCCCCACACCCGGGAGGCAGGGGTTCAAATCCCGGCCGGGTCATGCCAAAGACCATATAAAAGCGGAACTTCCTGCCGTCCAGCTTGGTGCTCAGCAATAATGGAATGGAGGAGGGAAATCTGTGGCGGCGCCTTGCATGGCAGTGGCCCTCTGATTCTACATATGGGGTGTGTGTGATTAACACTGTAGATAGGAAAAACACAATTTCGTTCTACTGTACATGATTGGTTGTATGGTTGAATGACAATAAAGGGTGATTTAAATGCTCATCAACCTCCTTGGTCACTCACACAGCGAGTGCACAAGGATCTCCCAAACATTTACACAGAAACAGCTTTTTTGAGGCTTTAGGAGATCATTGAGAGATCGGGCTAATTTTTGATCACTCAATGGTCACCCAACGATCTCCATACTAAGGGGCCCTTGTTTTAATTAAAGCCTCACATCATATCCAATGCCAAGAAAAAGCTGACAAAGTAAATCTAAAATGAAAATGATGGTGGTGGATATGCTAAAGAGGGTTTGCACAGACCACTGCTCTCCAATCTCTATTTGCAATCATCAAGTCCTATACCAACGAGATGGATGAGCTAAGGTTGAATTTGTCATCACTATCAGCCCCCTTGGACTAATTTTGTGATGATAGTAATAGAATAGAGACTTCATCCAGGAATCTCAAAGCAGCTATCGAGAGCTAGCTAGCTCGCTAGCAATAGACTGTAGAAAATATGTTATATAAACAAAGACTGGTAATGATTGCAAACTTTATTGAATATGAGTGTAAAATGACAATAAAGCTATTCTGTGCGTGATGATGGGCATACTGCGGTGCTATGTTTGCGATACCGCACTTCTTCTCGTGTAATATTGCTAAGTATAGAACTCCTCATAATAACAGGCTTTCACTCCTAGCATGTTATCCTATAAACATTATCCCATGTTGTCATTTTTGATTTTTTTAAAAATGTTAGCTAGGTGCATACTTCTTTTGGTTGACTGATGGTATACATGAGAAAGGAATGAAAGAGCCAGAAAAATACATTAAATGACGAACAAAAAATGAGAACAGAAGCTTTCTTTTCCTTCGCTCATATTCAAGAGAAGTTGGACATCTCTACTCCAAATACATCATGGATTTATGAACAGAACTACAGACCAGACTTTTTCGTAATATTTTTCAGTCCATTTTTCCAGCATTGATTTTCCTTTTTGCTTTACTCAGGAATTCCTTTTTGTCCACTCAGGCTGTGTTCCATAAATCTTTCTGCATGTGCACGGTGTCAGTGTTATGATAACTGGATTGTCACATTGGAGCCTCTAGTGCCGTATTTTCCTCTGAACTGAAAACTGTAGATGTCATATGGTAAAAGTTTGTGCTGTAATTGCAGTAGTAAGTGCAACTGTAATTGTACGAAGTTGTATTTTTCTATGTACTGGGTCAGTTATACAGTGCAGTATCTTTCCACTTGCTGTTTGTGCCTTTAGAAATGATTGTTGACTGTTTGAGGCTGATGAAAGCTTCTGTTGTGTCTTTATAAGTGTGAATGCTATGAGCAGCTCTACAGGTGCATGTAATAAAATAATTTGCAATGGAAAGGGCAGAGTCTAAAGCTATTTACTGACTTGTTATTAACCAGGGGTACCTCAAGGATCCATCAGTTTTGTTTGGCCTTTCTTCCTGCATTTGAAAAAATGGTATCTTTGTACGCTGATGATGCCAGGTTTAACTACCAGTCTGCCTAGTCCAGAAGTTGGCAATGGACCAAGTTTGCTTCCTCAGTTTTGGGTCTCAAAATTGTAGATGCAGTCTCTATTGCTCAGTCATTTTACAGCTAATTCATACTGTATACGTTTAACAGTTGCTGCCTAATAAGGTATGACACGCGTGGGTTTACTCCGGGATTTCTCCGGTTTCCTCCCACATGCCAAAAACATGCAAGTTAGGTTAATTGGCATCAAAACTGGGGATTCTAAATTGTCCTTAGGTATGACTGTGAGAGTGAATGTTGTCTGTCTCTCTGTGTTGGCCCTGCGATGGACTGGCGATCTGTCCAGGGTGTACCCCTGCCTCTCGCCCAAAGATGCTGGGATAGGCTCCAGCCCCCCTGCAACCCGAAAAGGATTAAGCGGAAGAAGATGAATGAATGAATGAATGAATTGCAACCAAACCATTTGGCCAGGTGTTTAGTGACACTGCCAAAAATCATGTTTTTTTCTGTTGTTAGCATGTCTGTAACATGCTTTTTTTTTTTTTTTTAATCAATCAATCTTTATTTCGGATAGATTAATAGTACAGATTAAAAGAAACAGAATAATATAACAAAGGGGGAAAGAAAATCCAACAAGGTCATATTAGACAATAACTCCTGATTATACAGTTCAACATAAGTTATCCGAAATGGGTGATGGCTGAAGCCGCAGCTTATATTGCCCACCCATATTCCATCCAAGAATTCAAAAGAAAAACAAAACGAGCGATTACAATTCAGAATAAAGCTAAGACAAAATGTGACAAAAAAAACTAAGCAACAACACAACGCAGTCTGGATATGACAATCCTTATATGATTTTATATGTCATCTTGTATATATGTTTGGAGTATTTCTTCCTTTAGTTTTTGTTTAAATTGTCCAAGCGTTGTACATGATTTGCGACTTACAAGACATATCAAGAGCAAAATCAGACCCCAGTGCCAAGTCTGTGTTTTTCTGCTGTGAGTGTCCAGTTAAGCCCCCCTTCGCAAAAAAAAAAAAAAAAAAAAAAAAAAGAGTTTGGACAAAGCGTTTCTAGCTACGTAAGCATTCCTGCTTAGCCTGATTGGTTATAACAACCAATTAGGCTAAGCACTGTGAATGACTAAACACCTGAGTTCACTCCCTCAGGGGAAGAGGGAAGAGCCGACGTGGCTCCGTGGACGGAGGCTCATGGTCTACCTACCACTGACCATGCTGACGTTCAGCATCCCTTCCTGGGGACAGCGTGAAACCGACCATGGCCGCCCGTAGTTTCCACCGCTGGGGCTTCCGTATTTCGGAACCCTGTAGCTTGGAGTCCACCGGCTGCTGTGCCTGTACGTGCAGAATCCTGGAGGCGCCCACAGAGGAATGGGAGGCACATGGTCAGAGGGCCAAACCAGAGATGCCAAGACTGGCACCTGTCCGTTTTGCATTTGTTTGACTCGGTTTGATGAAAGGGTTTTCGGGGGGGAAGCAACCCCTTCCTGGGCACTCCAATCCATCCCCACCAGGGAGGATGGAGTAGAAGACATTTAAACCCCGCCCCCCCCCCCGCTCCCTGCAGAAGAGGGAGGTAAGTTGGGCAACCGGGGGGTGCGTGGCACAACAGCTGGGGTTAGGCCACGTGTGCTGTGCTGAGGTCGTGGTTCCACAGAGGCAGGTGGGCGCATGGGACTGCCGGCCCCCTGCGGGCACCCGCCAGCCTCCAGGTGGGACTGCCAAGAGCCAGCTCGCTTTGGCGGGGGTCGGCGCCGTGTACATGTACAGCTGAATCACTATGATGTTTTGACTAGCCACTGTTTAGCGAAGCAGTCTTTGGTGTTCTCAGGTCAGAGGAGAGGGGAGGGCTGGCCTTGCAGCATCCACTACTAGTGGGTGAGAGTATGGGTGGAGCTAATTAGAATATTCATAGATCCACGCATACTTAACCCTTTGAGTGTGTGAATTTGCATGCCCCTAGTGGCAGAGTGCGGCACTGCGCCTGTCATCTCACTCTCACATGATCGCCTGCATTGGGGATTAGTACTGATTTGTACTGATTTGCCAGTTTCAAAAGGTGGCAGATATCCGTTGGAGGACTCAATTGATGAGACGTACTACACCAAAGAAGAACTCCTCATTTCCTTTTCCTGTTTTTAGCATCTTTGCCCAGAAAGCTAATATGGCCGTGATCGGTCACCGTCACTTTTATCGGCTTTGTACGCAGAAAATAGATTCAGGATACAAGCAAGATTTATGTAGGATAATCATAAGACTTTGTAGATGTGGTAGAGACTTTAAATGACTGACAGAATGCAAAATAACAACCATGATGGGTGAAAATGCAGCGACCATGCCAGCCAGCCAGTCGGCCAGCCAGCCCCCCCTTGTCAAAAGTAAGTGATAATTTTAAGGGTTTTTTTGTGTTTTTTATATTGTACTGATTTCTTGTTCTTATACTTTGAAGATAAGATGATGAGGTACCTCTGTACAAAAAACGGTGTCAAAAGACTGAACCATTCTTTGTGTAAATACGTTCAAAGTCCAGTTTTGACTGAGTTATGGAATTTAAAGAGGTGCCGCAACATTATGCAAATTAGATGCATAAATTTATTCCTATCTGAAACTTTGGATCATATTTTACATCTTTCTAATTGACAGTAAGCCATTATCTCTTACCGCTTTCGAGTTATAGCCTTGAAAATCTGAACTATTTTATTGACAAAAAATATTTACCACTCTTGACCACTAGGGGTTATGTCGCAATTCGGCGACAAACACACTCACTCAAAGAATTAAGTAGGTGGAAGATGTAAAAGCTCTTTCCAAGCAATTCTAAAGGTGCTTTCAGAGCAAATGTGAACGGGCAGTGCAAATACATACAAAGTCAATGGAAAGAGGTGAGCTCCCAGTCCTTCTGTGTCCAGGTAAGTGTCAGTCTCATTTTCAATCTAGTTTACTCTCCAATGTTGATACTTTTACTCCGGTGACAGCAGAATGTCAGGGCTAGCGCTATCCCTCGTACATGAATGCGAGAATGCGTGAGATTTGCATGTGCTTGCCTCTTTCCATTGACTTTGTATTTGTGCCACCCATTCGCATTTGGTCTGAAGGCACCTTAAGGCAATGAAAGCTTTTTTTATGGATTAAAAGCCACAATATACTATTTTGGGCAATATACATTTGTTTTTGAGGTGGTTTTAGGGCCACTGGGGTGCGTCTTTAAAGTAGAAATTTTGCATATTTGCAGTATTACAAAGTGGGTATCTGTAACCAACAACACTGAGGGTGCTTATTCATTTAGCCAAGATGGTAGTCCCAGCACAAAAACAAATTGTAACAGTATGCTATAATAGTTGATAGTCAAACCATACTCCTATGTGAAATGATGGATGTGATGGTATGTGTTTGTGATAATAGTTTTACAATACACCCTGAGAGCCTTTGCTATTTGAGAATTGTGTGCTCCTTATGATTAATGCCCAAGAACTGAAAGGGCTCCAGAGAAGTGAGAAATTGTGTCATGGCTGCTGCCTAGCAGCCAGATAGTGGCAGGATCAAATGTACTCACAAAACTGCAGCTAACGCCTAGATTGGCTGGGTTAAGGCTTATGCAGTTAACGATCACACTTTTCAGGCACCACAGCCTTATCACCAACAGATCTTATTAGGCATGCTTCCACTGCAAAACAGTTTGGAGTCCCAAAGACTATCAGTGTTCCTCCTTTTTGTGCATTCTCACCAACAGTACCAGATTAAAAATATCTATCCAGACAGCAAGAGCAAAGAAGGGTCAAATACCAATTTTACTGAAAAAGACAGGATTTGGGTCAGCTTCTATTCTTAATTCCTCTGCATTTGATTAGCTTAGAAGCCAACACTTTCAGCTTTAAAGGTTTAGCCCATGATGAGTTGTTAGACTGTTTACCAATTTATGCGCTACTGTAGATAAAAGCAGCACATGCATCTTTTGCGATACTTCATAAATGTAGTACCTTCAATTCCTTCCTCAGTGACACGTCTTTAACAACAGCTGCCATAATATAGGTCCTTGAAATCAAAGCAGGTCGGCTGTAATTTGGATGACAAGACACGATTTATACAATTAACCTTACAATCAAGGTAAAATACAGTATGTTTATCAGAAGAGGCATGAGTTCAGAAAGTGAGGAGGAATGAGCAATAGGGGCAGAGAAAAGAGGAACAAGAACTCATTACGGGCAGCGCGGTGGCGGAGTGGTTAGCACTGTGGCAGCACAGCAACTCACCCTTGGCCGGAGGATCCTGGGTTCGATCCCAGCCCCCGACCAACAGTGATCTGTGTGGAGTTTGCATGTTCTCCCCGTGTCTGCGTGGGTTTACTCCGGGATTTCTCCGGTTTCCTCCCACATGCCAAAAACATGCAAGTTAGGTTAATTGGCATCAAATTGGGGATTCTAAATTGTCCTTAGGTATGACTGTGAGAGTGAATGGTTGTCTGTCTCTCTGTGTTGGCCCTGCGATGGACTGGTGATCTGTCCAGGGTGTACCCTGCCTCTCGCCCAAAGATGCTGGGATAGGCTCCAGTCCCCCCGCGACCCGAAAAGGATTAAGCGGTAGAAGATGAATGAATGAAGAACTCATTACTTTAGCACTAATAGCCACCCTCACCCCTGCTTTACAGGTCAAAGGAGACTCTTAACAGTTCCTGACAGTATGGAGTCCTTTGAACATTGATCACTCAAAATCACAGCTTTTGTGAGTGACTTTTTTTTTTCTCTTTTAGGTGTGTTGTAAATTGCACCGTGTGATTTTAATTCTCCCAGCACAAACCCAAAAGAAAATCACCTCATAAAACTTTGAACTCTGTCCTGTTGCTAAGCTACTGACTGTATTGAATGTGAAAACTGTGTTGCCATTTAAATTGTAGGGCTATATATAGAGTGAAGGTATATTATCTGCAGGAAGCTGTCTGATTTATCAACTTAAACTTTCACCAATGGAAACAAGGTTTTAATTTATTCTCAGGCTAGAGGGCATTAAACAGTAGCTCCAGTCAGGCTATTGAGTGCATCTTCAGTGAAAAATATTGTGTTACATCACAGCTACTTAAACTTATCTGTTGGATAGTGGAGGCCAACTGATTCCAAGCCAAATAAGAACAAATTGCACTGATGTTCTGAGTGGTGAGTGATCATTTTGAAAACTTTGCAGTTAGGAGGAATTACAGTATGAACGTATATAGTCATGTTGCGCTTGTTAGTCTTAACCTCCAGTTCTTTTATACGAAGGCTAAATGACCAGACAGAGAGGTGAAATATAGTTCTACTTGTTTTACTAACGCTGAGATATGGTACAGGTGCAGCGCTGGAGTACAGCTCTCACGACGTATCACAAGAGAGTACTCCCCAAAAAGTGGGCCCTACATGTTTTATAAAACTATGCCACACCCTCACGCAAGAGGTGGGCAGACCTCACATGCATCAGTATTTTCCATTATGTGTCAGTTCGCCTGTGAGCAAAACCGATTCTAACTGGTTTGGCTGTTGAGTCACTGGGTGTAATCTAAGGCTGCAGTGTAGTGCAGTGCACTGTTGAGAATAGCAACTTTATAAGAAAAACAAGTGCGTCATAGAATTTTATCAGCAGTCACTAACCATTATTTCACAACTTGGTTTGCCAAGAATCCTGCCAAGAATACCACTTGTTTTGCATCAGTGTCATTTCACCAATGTTGCTATTGGATAAAAATACATCAGCATCATAGGCAAATAGCAAGATGTAATAATTTTCAAAAAATATTCATTATTATAAAGAAAAGAAGCTTAATACGGAACCTTGAGGGACCCCATATTTTATTGTTTTACTTTGAGATTTTCAACTATTTACATGCATATTGTCTGTCTCATAGGCAGTTTGGTGGCACAGTGGTTAGCACTGTGGGAGGCAGCACAGCAAGAAGGTCACAGGATCGATTCCACCCCTGACCATTGTGGGTTCGATCTGACCCTCTGAACATCGGTGACCCTTCTGTGTGGTTTTGCATGTTCCCCTCGTGTCTGCCTGGGCTTACTTCGGGTACTCCGGTTTCCTCCCACAGGCCAAAGACATGTAGGTTATGTTAATTGGCATCAACTGGGGATTCTAAATTTTCCTTAGGTATGAATGTGAAAGTGAATGGTTGTCTGTCTTTCTGTGTTGGCTCTGCGATGCACTGGTGATGTGTCCAGGGTGTACCCTGCCTCTCACCCAAAGATGCTGGGATTGGCTCCAGCCCCCCGTGACCTGAAAAGGATTAAGCAGTAGAAGATGGATGGATGGATGTCTCTCTCATATCAATAGCTTCTATTCCTCTAACGTCATAATTTTTACTGTAGTTGAAAGGATTTCAGAGTCAATTGGTGTCAAATGCTTTTGACGGATTTGGTCCAGATAACTGGGGATTATGTGTGCTCTTGAACAAAGAACATAATCTATATTGCATGATATCAAAATAATTACTGTCAGCATATAACAATTTTAGCACATTCATCAGCAGTAATGGACCTCTTGCACAATGTAGAGTGATGTACTACTTTGGCATTCTGGCCTCAGCAGCTCAAGTTCTTGTTCCATTTAGGGTTGCCACCTTTAATGCAGAAAAATAAAGGAACCCCCCCCCCCCCCGTCCCAAGGTGATGTGTTTGGCACTAGTTGTGGTTTATCATAACTTAGTCATTGTTTAAATAAAATATTAACAGTATTCGTAGGCCAAAGTTTGAAGTGCCACCATACGCCACGGAAAACACCCGCTGGCATACTTTGCAGTTTGCCTTGTACTCATTGTCTTTGATGCTGTCAAGCCAATCATTGAGTTCTTCCCACTCACGTTGGTACTTTTGCAAATGTTTATGTTTGACTGATGCATGGGGCGGACTATTGGGACAGGTACAGCCATAGACATGTTGGTCTGTGAGAAGGCGGCAAGCTGCTGTGGCTGCTGCAGAGCCCGCCCAGCTGCCTCTCATCCAATCACTGTTGAGCAAGGACATGTGGCGTGTAAAAGTAAACAAATCAACCAACAACTACTGAGAAAGACAGTAACATGCAGAATGCGGATGAAATGATGCTGCGTTAAAAGCACCTAGTAAATACAGGACAATCCGTGTCCTGTATTGATTCAGTACAGGACGCATTGTTTTAGTGTAAAAAAAACAGGATGGTACTGTATTTTACAGGATGGGTGGCAACCCTAGTTCCATTATATTTTGTCATTCCCTGGTGCTTTCTCATCAATATATCAATTTTATCACTTTCACGTATCATTGTACAAACTGGAAATAGTGTGCAGGCAGATTGTTTGTTTTCATAAAGTTCATGTTTCACATGTTTGATCGTTTATGTAATCATATTGGGCTGTTTAATAGTTAGTCCCAGAAGCTTAGCATAGCACATCTATCATATTGTTTCTGTCTCTGCCAAACACAAACTTTATAAAGAAAAAACAATCTGCCCACACACTATTTCCAGTATGTACAATGATAAGTGAAAGTAATAAAACTGATTTATTCATGAGAAAGCACCAGTGAATGGGCAAATATAATGGAACAGGAACTAGAGCTGTTGAGACTGGAATGCGAAAGTAGTACGTCACTCTACATCAAGGATGGGCAACTTTGGTGGTAGTGAGGGCCACAAAACTTTTTCCTCACTTCTCGAGGGCCAGATTTACATGTAAACCTTCTTGGGGTGGTGGTGGTGGTGGTGGTGGTGGGGGTATTATTTCCTGCAAAGTCAAAAGTTTCACAATTAAAACTGAAAATACAAATAAAAGCTGCTCATTGTTTTATCATATTAGAATTAAATTACTGATGAAATTATATTTGCCTTGCAATGGACTGGCGATCTGTCCGGCGTGTACCCTGCCTCTCGCCCAAAAGATGCTGGGATAGGCTCCAATACCCCCCCAACCCAAAAAGGATTAAGCAGTAGAAGATTGATGGATGGATAAAATTATATCATGACCTAATTTTTAAAACTCTGTCCATCAAAATGATGACTAAAGAGAAATTCTGCATGATAATTAACAAAAAAAGCCAAGAAGGATAGGAAATATGATGAGGCTTAGCCTGCTCTTGGGTTTATTGTTGGTGTTGAGGGGCAGAGAAATAAATGTGTGTAGGTGGGTTTGTTAATGGCTCCCCAAAATGGGGAATAAAATAAAAGTTTAAGAGCCACTGGTATAAATGAAAAAAAAAATCAGCAGATCACAATGACAACAGTCTGAACTTTTACTGCTGACATGGAATTGAAACTGTCAGTGCTTCAGTCGCATACTTTAGAAAGAAACCTCAAAGCTTTGAATAGAATAGGGTGGCTGTGGCGCAGGCGTAGTATGGCCCACTACTGAGCGGAGGGTCAGGGGTTCGATTCTCTGCATGCCAAAGTGTCCTTGAGCAAGACACTGAGCCCCCAGTTGCTCCTGGTGGGTCAAGCCAGTGCCTGTGTATTATGAATTGAAATACCTGGGTGAAGGATGAGGCAAGATGGACTTGGCGAACACAGCTTTATTGAAAGAACTATGTACAGAATAGTACACGGTATGCACCAGTGTATGCATCCGGCAGAGGCCGTAAGATGACGCCCGGTTCCCCGGATAAGACAAACGACACACCCTGGCATAGTGATTCAAGCGTCCACATCTGCTAGCCAGGAATTTCTTTGCTTTATGACGGTGCGTCATGGACCCACAACCTCTGCAACGGGAGTTTCTTGGGGCAAACCTTTGGTTGGCAGCATTGATTTCCCAATAATCTTCATCCAAGCTATCAGAGCTATCCGAGCTATCAGGGTCTGCAACATTAGCTGAGGCGGGTGGCTCCTGTGGCTTCTCTGGCTGGCCCCAATTTAGCTCCACAGCTAGTTTATCAACGGCTCCCAACCGGAGAGCTAGCTCAAGTGCTTCAGCTAATGTTAAGTCAATAGGCGCCACGAATAGCCTAGCATGCAGCTCAGTGTTGCACGTGTGCTCTGCTAGTTGGCCGCATACCATCTCATCTTCAAGCGGTCCAAAATGACACTCGCTGGCTAGCTGCTTCAAGTCAATGACATACTGGCGGATAGGCTCACCTAGCCGCTGGCATCTTTGGTGAAAACAAATTCTCCAAACAATCACGTTGTCTAAGGGTGGAGAAACATTTAGCTAGGAGCTCCACGATGTCCTCACATGAGTTTGCCGTGCTGAGCGTCCGTAGGACCCTCCGGCCCTCAATACCCAGGTTGTGAATGAGGAAGCTCTCACCTCGGGAAGCTCTCACCTTATCGAGATTCCCAAGGTCCAGCGCCGTAATTTACGTTTGATAGGCCTCCCACCAATGTGGCCACAAAACCGGTGGTTTGCCCGGGAGGTGGAGGAAGGGACGAAGTGGTGTAATGCACACCTCCATGAGATAATCCTCGATCGCCAAATGTTATGTATGTAAATACCTGGGGGAAGGATGAGGCAAGATGGACTTGGCAAACACAGCTTTATTGAAGGAACTACAGTGCATCTGGAAAGTATTCACAGTGATTCACTTTTTCCACATTTTGTCATGTTGCAGCCTTATTCCAAAAGGGATCAAATTCATTTTTTCTTCAAAACTCCACAAACAGTACCCAATAATGACAATGTGAAAAAAGTTTGGGGTTTTTTTGCGATTTTTGCAAATTTATTAAAAATAAAAAAACAAAAAAAAAATCACATGTACATAAGTATTCACATTTTTTGCCATGAAGCTCAAAATTCAGCTCAGGTGCATCCTGTTTCCACTGATCATCCTTGAGATGTTTCTACAGCTTAATTGGAGTCCACCTGTGGTAAATTCAGTTGATTGGACATGATTTGGAAAGGCACACACCTATCTATATAAGGTCCCACAGTTGACAGTGCATGTCAGAGCACAAACCAAGCATGAAGTCAAAGGAATTGTCTGTAGATCTCCAAGACAGGATTATCTCAAGGCAGTTATCTGGGGAAGGGTACAGAAAAATTTCTGCTGCTTTGAAGGTCCCAATGAGCACAGTGGCCTCCATCATCCGTAAATGGAAGAAGTTTGTAACCACCAGGACTCTTCCTAGAGCTGGCTGGCCGTCTAAGCTGAGCGATTGGGAAAGAAGGGCCTTAGTCAGGGAGGTGACCAAGAACCCGATGGTCACTCTGTCAGAGCTCCAGTGTTCCTCTATGGAGAGAGGAGAACCTTCCAAAAGGACAACCATCTCTGCAGCAATCCACCAATCAGGCCTGTATGGTAGAGTGGCCTGACGGAAGCCACTCCTTAGTAAAAGTCACATGGTAACCTGCCTGGAGATTGCCAAAAGGCACCTGAAGGACTCTCAGACCGTGAGAAACAAAATTCTCTGGTCTGATGGAACAAAGATTGAACTCTTGGCATGAATGCCAGGCGTCATGTTTGGAGGAAACCAGGCACCACTCATAACCATACTAATGGTGGTGGCAGCATCATGCTGTGGGGATGTTTTTCAGCGGCAGGAATTGGGAGCCTAGTCAGGATAGAGGGAAAGATGAATGCAGCAATGTACAGAGACATCCTAGATGAAAACCTGCTCCAGAGCGCTCCTGACCTCAGACTGGGGAGACTGTTCATCTTTCAGCAGGACGATTACCCTAAGCACACAGCCAAGATATCAAAGAAGTGACTTCAGGACAACTCTGTGAATGTCCTTGAGTGACCTTGTGAAGGCGGGAGTGGTCCCACCAAATCCACATGGACGTGGTCAAACCTCTTAGCCGGGATTTGGAACGGTTCAAGGGGGGGGTCTGGTGTGCTTGTGCACTTTGGCCCATTGGCCTGCGACGCAAGCTGCAGCCCACTCTTTCACGTCTTTGCGCAAGCGTGGCCAGACGAACTTCGCCCCCACTAGCTTCACCAAAGTGTGCACTCCCGGATGTGAAAGGGAGTGGACCGGCTCGAAAACGCGACAGCGCCAAGAGCTTGGAACCACCGGGCGTGGGCAGCTGGTGGAGACGTCGCAGAGCAAGGGAGAGCACCCCTGCTGTCCAGTCTTAACCCAGTTGGTGCAGACTGGAGCGTGCAAATGTCAAATAACTGACTGGGGCATGTTTAAAGGAGCCACGCATGATCTGGATGAGTACACGGACACTGTGAACTCATATATCCACTTTTGTGAAGAGAGCATTCTTCCATCGCGCACCAGGGTGAGGTACTCCAATGACAAGCCCTGGTTCACTGCTAAGCTCAGACAGATCAGGAAGGAGAAGGAAGCAGCGTTGAAAAGTGGAGACAGGGACTGCTACAGGGAGGTCAAATATCGGTTTAGCAGAGAGCTGAAGAGAGCTAAATCTGTGTATTCTGAGAGACTCCAGCAACAGCTCACTGCTAACGACTCTGCTTCTGTGTGGAGAGGACTGAGGCAAATCACCAACTATCGGCCTCAGGCTTCTAAAGGTCAGGATGATAAAGCCCTTTGTCAAAGACTGTCCCAACATTATGCCCGTTTTGACACCTCGTCAGCTGTGTCCATCTCCCCCCCTCCCCCCAGCGCCACTGCCTCCACGGTCCCCACTTCATCAAAAGCGCCCCCCCTCCCCCCCCGGCCCTTGTCATCAGTGAGCAGGACGTGCACAGACAGTTCTCCAGACTGAACCCGCGCAAGGCCCCCGGTCCGGACGGCGTGTCTCCCTCCACCCTGAGACACTGTGCGAAAGAGCTGACTCCTGTCTTCACAGACATTTTTAACACCTCCCTGAAGTTATGCCACGTGCCGACCTGCCTCAAAACCTCCACCATCATCCCTGTTCCCAAGAAGCCACGGATCACTAGACTTAACGACTACAGACCTGTAGCGCTCACCTCTGTAGTCATGAAGTCCTTTGAGCGCCTGGTCCTGCCCCCCCTCAAGACCATCACCACTACCCTCCTGGACCCGCTGCAGTTTGCCTACCGAGCCAACAGGTCTGTGGACGACACAGTCAACCTGGCCCTCCACTCCATCCTGCAGCACCTGGACTCCCCGGGAACCTACGCCAGGATCCTGTTTGTAGACTTCAGCTCTGCATTCAACACCATCCACCCCGCTCTGCTCCAGGACAAGCTGTCCCTGCTCAACGTGCCTGACTCCCTCTGCAGGTGGATCACCGACTTCCTGACGGACCGGAGGCAGCATGTGCGACTGGGTAAGACTGTCTCAGACTCCGTTAGCATCAGCACCGGATCACCCCAGGGCTGTGTACTTTCCCCCCTACTCTTCTCCCTGTATACCAACTCCTGCACCTCCAGCCACTAGTCTGTCAAGCTGATCAAGTTTGCGGACGACACCACCCTCATCGGGCTCATCTGTAACGGCGACGAGTCCGTCTACAGGAGTGAGGTAGCCCAGCTGGCGTCCTGGTGCAGCCACAACAACCTGCAGCTGAACGCTCTGAAGACAGTGGAGATGATCGTGGACTTCAGGAAAGTCACAACCCCTCTGCCCCCCCTTACCCTCACAGGCTCTCCCATCACCACTGCAGATTCCTTCCGCTTCCTGGGCACCACCATCACCCGGGACCTCAAGTGGGAGCCAACCATCAGCTCCCTCATCAAAAAGGCCCAGCAGAGGATGTTCTTCCTGCGGCAGCTGAGGAAGCTCAAACTACCCACCAAGATGTTGGTGCAGTTCTACACGGCCATCATCGAGTCCATCCTCACCACCTCCATAACCGTGTGGTACGCAGGAGCCACTGCCAGGGACAGACTAAGGCTGCAGCGCATCGTGCGCGCTGCTGAGAAGGTGATCGGCTGCAAGCTCCCATCCCTCCAGGACCTGTACATCTCCAGGACCCGGAGGCGTGCAGGCCGGATCATAGCCGATCCCTCACACCCTGGTCACGTACTGTTTGCCCCCCTCCCCTCAGGTAGAAGACTTCGGTCCATTCAGACTAAAACCTCCCGTCACATGAACAGCTTCTTCCCCTCTGCCATCAGACTGCTGAACACTAAGTGACTTATTAGACTCTCGTGCACTATGTACAGCAGCTCAACCAGACTCATGTCAATTATCACTGTTTTCTTTTTGCATTACCGACTGCACTATGTGGTACTCCACAATATCTGCTGCTCGCTAATATATTTAAAAATTGCTTGACTAGTAATACTCATTCATATTCTACATTTTATTGCATGTAGTTTTTTTATTTCTATCTTTATTTTTATCATGTTTAATGTTGTAGCATTGCACCGAGACAAATTCCTATTTTGTGTACTACATGAACAGTGGCAATAAATCTGATTCTGATTCTGAAATGTCCGCGTTCCCGACTTGCTCCACGGCCATGGCAGGGAAATGTATTCCCATGTTGACCAGGGCGATTAACGTTCGTGACAGGCAATCGACCACAACGTTGAGCTTACCGGCAACGTGTTGAATGTCAGTTGTAAACTCCAAAATTGCGGCCAAATGCCTTTGCTGCCGGGCCGACCATGGTTCCAAGACCTTGGACATTGCGTACATCAGCGGCTTATGGTCCACGAATGCGGTGGACTCACGTCCCTCCAGCCAGAACTGGAAATGGCACGTTGCCAGGTGGAGAGCCAGCAATTCTCTATCAAACGCGCTGTATTTGCATTTGTTGTCGCGCAAAGTTCGGCTAAAAAATGCGAGCAGTTGCCATGAACCTGAGATGCACTGCTCCACCACTGCCCCTATGGCAACGTCAGATGCATCCGTAGTGAGTGCTATCCGTGCAGACGGATCCGGGTGGGCTAGCAGCACAGCATTCCCCAGGGCTGTTTTGCCATTTGTAAAAGTCTGGTCTCGCTCAGAAGTCCAGTCAACGGTTTAAGCAGGCTTCTTTTTTTGAAGAGCGGCATACAACAGCTGCATCAGCTGGGCTTTCCGGGCGAAGGAAATAGTTATAAACATTAACCGTTCCCAAAAACTCCTGTAGTGCTCTCACCGTCTGCAGATGCGGAAAATCCAACATAGCGCACACCTTATCCGGCAATGGGATCGTCCCCTTCGGTGAAATGCGGTTGCCAAAAAAAAAATCAATCACTGGCACACCAAACTGGCACTTCGCTGGGTTGACTATCAGCCCGTGCGCTTCCAACCTCTCAAAAACTGTCTTGAGATGGGCAATATGCTCCTCCTCGGATGCGCTGGCTGCCAAAATGTCGTCTAAGTAGACAAAAACGAAGGACAAGCCACGAAGCACCTTGTCCATCATCTTCTGGAAAGTCTGCGCTGCACCTTTTAATCCTAAAGGCATGCGTAAAAACTCGAAAAAGCCGAAAGGAGTTATTACTGCTGTTTTTGGGATGTCTTCCGCGTGCACCGGGACCTGGTGATATCCACGGACCAGATCCGCTTTCGAAAAAACATGTGCCCCGGCCAGGTGCATGGAAAAATCTGGGATGTGCGGAATGGGATAGCGATTGTGTTCCGTGGCATTATTCAAGCGCCGGAAATCACTGCATGGTCGCCACAACCCTTCGGCTTTAGGCACCATGTGTATCGGGGATGCCCACGGGCTGTTGGAGCACCTGACGATGCCCAACTGCTCTAAGTTGGCAAACTCCTCTCGCGCGCTGGCCAGTTTAGCTGCATCCAAACGCCAAGGTCGTGTGAACATCGGCGGGCCTTTTGTCGTTATAAAGTGCTCAACCCCGTGTTTCGTTACTGTAGCCAAAAAAGTTGGGACCGTGAGTGCTGGGAACTGTTGGTACTTACCCCCTGGAGCTGTAACGTTAGCCAATGTTGTTGACCCAGCTCCCCAAGCTGTACAGGGCAGTGAGGTGAAAGAGACAGCATCCACTAAACTCCTATTAGCAACATCGATTAACAACCCATAAGTACATAAAAAATCTGCGCCTAGAATGGGGCCGGAACATGCAGCTATCACAAAGTCCCACTGAAAGTTGCGTCCATGTAAGCATATCATCAGCGTTCGCTCACCGATTGTCCTGATGATGGATCCATTAGCAGCCATGAGCTTGGGACCGCTGCCTCCTGCCACCCTGTCTGTGTTGACTGGTAGGATGAGGCTCTTCTGGGAGCCGGAGTCCACCAAAAACCGTCTCCCTGAACGTGTGTCTGTGACATAAAGCAGTCTGTTCCTGTCACTATCGGTCGCAGCTGCAACCAAATTCCGAATGTGCTGTCTCTCCAGCACCTTGAATTGGCATGGCGCTAGGCAGCGTTGGGCATTCGAGCCGAAACGGCGATGATAAAAACAGATCGCCCCGTTCCTTCATCTCCTGGTGTCCGTCCCAGCTACCACCCATGACTCCTCGACGTCGCATGGATGCTGGTGCCACTGCCTGTGCGCTGAGAGTTCTGGTTGCCAAAATTATGTGGTCCGCAAGTTGGCCAAGATCACCCTCGCTGTAGCCGGTAGGTTCCTGAGGAACAAGTGGGCGAACAGAAAAGATTCATTGTCCTTCCCCCTCAGCACCAGCATGCTCTCCATGAGCTCTATTGCTGATCTGTCCCCTAACTCCGAACGCGTTAGGAGTTTCTCTGCCCTCTCACTGTCAGAAAGGGTGTAACACTGGAGAAGCATCCTCTTGAGTGCTTCATATTTTCCTTGGGCCGGCGGTTCCTGTAGCAGGCTTGTCACCTGTTGGGTGGCGGATGCATCCAGCGCAGCGACCATATAGTAATATATTGTGTCGTCCGTTGTTATCCTGTGGAGTGCGAACTGGGCTTCTATGTGCAGAAACCATGCAGTCGAGTTGTGAAGCCAGAAGTCTGGGAGCTTGACTGAGCTGGCGCACGTGGTGCCGGTGCTCTCCCTCCAGGTAGTCTGCGGGGCGACACTCGGCTCGCTTTCTATGGCACATCTTAGGGTCACCAATGTGGAGAAAGGAGGCAGGCGAGGCAACGAGCTGGACGACACAGAAACTTTATTCTTTTTCCAACATGAAGTACAGCAAAACAGCACTCCTGGGTCTCTGTGCATTCCACTGTTATATCTTTATTTCCATGCATCGAGACCCGGAACTTCCGACCATATACATTGTTTTTTGAACAAAGGAATGTGTGGCACATTAACATGACATTACGCCGAGGCCACTCTTACACCCTTCTACCCTCAGCAGCTCCGGCAGCTCTCACTCTCCTCGGGGGGCGCCCTGGTGAGACCTCCTCCTTCGGTCCATTGTACCCCTCCCCCCTGCCCTCTCTGGGTGGAGAAACCCCCACCATGCCCCCACAATATAAGTGAACGCCATTTACCATTTTTCTGCACAATTAGAAGAAAAGCCTCCAAGCTCCATGAGGCTTCCCCTGCCAAACAAGAAGAAATGCTACAGCTCCTCAGTAGTATTTATTCTTGTTTAAAAACCAGCCTACTTTGTACATTTACTGCTGTTTACAGCCTATTAATGCGGTCTTAGCAGGCAACATACCTTAAAAACTCATTCTCCGCCGGTGCACTTTTTCCTGTGGCTCCCTCACTCTCACTCTCTCCTTGACCACTTGCACACAGAGCGGCACCTAGGTTTCAATTAGCGCTCTGCTGGCGGACTCTATAATTGCATTTAAGAATGTGGTTTCAAATACGGCAAATGTGATATAAATAAATAATTGATTTTTTTTTTTTCCACAATATCTTTATTGAACCTTTTTTTTTTTTTTAACAAACATGATACAAGCAATCAAACACTAACACTAAAGTACTACAAAAAAAAAAAAAAATGCACTAAAAACACCAACAACCACCAACAAAATCAAGTCTTCAACAATGCTCCTCTGTTTAGTCTAGACAATCCAATACATAAGTATACATATTATGTTCACCAGTTTGGAATTTACAAGGTCCACACACATCATTCACCTTCTTCTTCAAGAGTTATGTTTAAATTTTTTACATAATCAATAAAAGGTCTCCATATATTCTCAAACACAATTTCCTTTGATTTCAGTATATATGTTATTCTTTCTAATGGAAGGTTTGTTAACATCTGTCTTAACCACTGAGTCACATCTGGTCTATGAGTCTTTTTCCATAATAGTGCAATACATTTTTTGGCATTAAGCAAACTGAGGTCTATGAATGTTCTTTCACTTTTATTAAAATTATGTTTTTCTGGGTACAGACCCAACAAAAACAGTTTAGGATTCAGTATGATTTGTTTTGAGATTATTTTTTCAATTGTTACCCTCACCTCTTCCCAAAACATTCTTATTAATCTACATTCCCATAAACAATGAAATAGGGTTCCTTTACTTTCCATGCATTTTGTGCATGTATCTGGTATATTTTTGTTATATCTATTTAACTCCTCCGGTGTAACATACATCCGCATTAACCATTTGAAATGTATCAATTTAAGGCGTGCATTTATTGATTTGGTTTGAGCTTCTGTACAAGCCAATTCCCATTGTTCCTCTGAAATTTCAATTTGCAGATCTTCTTTCCAGTAGTTTAATCTTTTCAGTGAATTTTCACTTGAAGATAGTGTCAATGAGTTATAAAACTCTGAAATAATACCCTTTCTTTTACTATCTTTCATCATCATTTTTTCCAAGGATGAATAAATAGGTTGAGTGAGAGCTTTATTTTGATTTGATCGAATAAAGTTTCTAAGTTGAAGATATTTAAAAAAATGTGTTCTATTGAGATTAAATTTGATCCTCAGCTCTTCAAAAGACATTATGTTGTCTGCACATGGCAAATATAAATCCTGAATCTTTTGTATCCCTTTTAAATTCCATACTTTAAATACAGCGTCCGCTCTCCCTGGTTTAAAATATTGATTACCCCATATTGGACTAAATTGTGACAATAACTGTGGTTCTTTTAAATAGTTTTTAGCTTCACACCATATTTTGATCATATGCTTTACAAATGGATTTTTAACTTGTTTTTGTAATTTTTTTGCCGAATCTGAGTATATGAATATGGGAAGAGGTAAAGGTAAATTGTATGATTCCATTTCAGTCCAGTGAGGGAGATCATTTGATGAAAAATAATATGTCATAGACCTCAGTTGTGCCGACCAATAATACAACATAAAATTTGGACATTTCAGACCTCCACGATCAAATGGTAAATATAATAAAGACAAACGTAATCTAGCCCTCCTGTTGTTCCATATAAATTCCACTAACTTTTTTTTTATTCTTGAGAATAGATCTAAAGGTGGTGATAAGGGAATGTATTGAAATAAATAAAGTATTTTAGGTAAAATATTACTTTTAAGTATATTGATTCTCCCGATCATCGACATTGGTAGTGACATCCATCTCTGAGTTAACTCATTGATATCTGACATTAAGGCTTCATAGTTGACGCTGGCGACTGATTCTAGCTTAGGCATAATTTGGATTCCTAAATATTTAAACTGATTTACAACATTGAATTGATTTACCTCAGGGGCTGGGTAATTTCTCTGGGTCTCATTTAGCATTAATATTGAAGATTTAGTTTTATTTATTTTATATCCTGATATTTCCCCAAAATTCTTTATTAAATTCAACAAGGTTGGAATTGATTTTTTTAGATTCGACATAAACAAAATTATATCATCGGCGTACAGGGAGATTTTATGTTCTGTTGGTCCAACTTTAATTCCATATATTTGTGAATGTAAATGTATCGCTATCGCTAAAGGTTCAATTGCCATAGTAAACAGTAAAGGTGAAAGTGGACAGCCTTGTCGACATCCTCTATTGATTTTTATTGGTTTTGAAATATTGTTATTTGTTAGGATTTCTGCTGTAGCATTATTGTATATTATTTGAACCCATTTTATGAAATTATTTCCAAGTCCAAACCTTTGTAGGACTTCAAAAAGAAAGGGCCATTCAACTCTATCAAAGGCCTTTTCGGCGTCCAATGATAGGAGAGCTGTATCCGGCGCTTCTTTATTAAAATAAATAATATTAAATAGTCTTCTTACATTATGGAAGCCTTGTCTACCCTTTATAAAGCCATTCTGATCTCGATTAATAATATTTGGTAAAATTTCTTGTATTCGTCTTGCTAAAATTTTACAGATTATCTTAAGGTCGGCGTTTAATAGGCTTATTGGTCTCATATTTTCACATTTATTAGAGGGTTTACCTGGTTTTGGCAGCAGTATAATTAAGGCATTATTTATGTATGATGGTAAATTATTATTTTGAAATGCTTCTAAAACCATTTCCAAAAAAGGTTTTATTAATTTATTCTTAAATTTTTTATAAAGGTCAACTGGAAGACCATCTGGTCCTGCACTTTTTCCTGATTTCATATTATCAATGGCTAGCCCAACTTCTTCTTGACTAATTTTAGACTCCAATATCTCCCTGTTTTCATTTGGAATACACGGTATAGATAGTTCGTTCAAAAACCCATTTAGTTTTGTTAAATCAGGTTCATTTTTGGTATCATATAATTTTTCATAGTAATCTCTAAAGGCTCTATTAATTTCTAAAGGATCTATAACTACCTGTCCGTTACTTATAATACTGGTAATTGGTGTTTTAATTTCCAATTGTTTAATCTGCCATGCTAATAATTTTCCTGATTTTTCACCTTGTTCATAAAGAGATTGTTTCAATCTTAGAAGACTCGAGGCAGCTCTATTCGCTGATTTTTTGTCGTATTCAGCTCTCAAAATCAGTAATTCATTCTCCAACCTTGGGTCACTTCCTGCATACACTTTTTCCTGAAGACTTTTTATTTTATGTTCCAATTTAGCTCTCTCCTCTCGAGTCTTCTTAGATTTTGATCCTGTATAACTAATAATATGTCCCCTAATAAAAGCTTTGAAAGCCTCCCACTTTACACATGCTGATGTTTGTGTAGTATTGATGTCAAAGAACTCGTCTATCTGTTTTTCTATATACTTGACAAATTCCTCATCCTGAAGCCATTTATGCTGAAATTGCCATCTATCTGATTCCTTTGTCAATTTTTTATCTACATACTGTATATTAGACAACAGGGTGCATGATCAGAGATCACGATGTTATCATAAAAGCAGTTTTGAATCTTGGACCTTAATTCTGTGGAAATCAAAAAATAATCAATACGTGAGAATGTCTTGTAGGTACTGGAATAACAAGAATAGGCTTTAACTTGTGGTTTCATTTCTCTCCATATATCTAACAATCTCAATTCTTTCATAAAATGATTAATAGTCATCCTACATCCAATGTGCATACAATCCAG
Source organism: Pholidichthys leucotaenia (assembly GCA_020510985.1). Taxonomy (NCBI): domain Eukaryota; kingdom Metazoa; phylum Chordata; class Actinopteri; order Cichliformes; family Pholidichthyidae; genus Pholidichthys; species Pholidichthys leucotaenia. The sequence continues at coordinate 264,637,155 of CM035843.1, forward strand.
TCCTGTTGATCTATCCACACCTGGATTCAATGTACAATTAAAATCCCCTGCTATATGTTGCCCTGTAAGTGATGATAAGATGAGAAATAAATTAGCAAAGAACTTCTGATCATCTATATTGGGACCATATAAGTTCACAAGATTTATATTTTCTAATAGCAAAGAACCTTGAATGATTACATATCTTCCAAATTTGTCTCCAATTACATTTTTCACTTGAAAAGGAACTGATTTATGTATGAGAGTCATAACTCCCCTGGCTCGGGATGAAAATGAAGAGGTGAATACACTTCCCTGCCATCTACTCCTAATTCTTTTAACATCCTCCTCTATCAGATGAGTTTCTTGTAAAAACACAATTCTTGAACCCATGTCCTTTATTTTATTCATAACTTGTTTAAGTTTTTTTAAATTTTGTAGACCTCTGCAATTCCATGAAGTTAAATTAAGATTAACACTTTGGTCCATGATCAATAGAGAGTTTGGGATTACCTTGCAGTGTAAACATGCTCATACAGAGAAGCAAAAACATGAGTGGTTGAACATTCATCCTACAAACTACACACAAACAAATTTCCCCTTCCCACACTTGTGGCAAACCCCCCAAAATCAAAAGAAAAATTCTGTCTCCCGATATAGCCATCGACCGTTCCACACCCACGGGGAACAGCCTAAGCCACTCCTTCTTCATCCTCCCAATCACCCTAACTCTACTGCTTTTAATGACGTAACATTAACTCTCCTCTGTAGTTTTCCAACTTAACTCCAAAATTTTTAACAACTTTGTACATCATAGTTTTTTTTGTTTGTTTGTTTTGTTTTTGTTTTGTTTTTTTAATATATAATACAATCTATATTTTGTAAACTTACTATTTACTTCAAGTCAGTCAGATGCCTGTGCAAATGCTTAATTATTCTACCTTATATTTTGTTCATGCTTAGCTCCCACCAGTCTCTTCTTCTTCTTTGATCTTCTTGATGAACTCCTGCGCCTCCTCTGGGGTCTTGAAGATGTGGGTTCTGCCCTCATACGTGGTCAGCAGTCTCGCAGGATAGATTACACCATGACGAATCCCAAGGTTGCGCAGCTCCTTACGTACGGGATCAAACTGCTTCCTCAACTGCTTACCGTGACTGCAGCGGCGGTGTGCGACGAGACTACCCGAAGCGATTGCTAAGCTAACGCTAGTTAGCTTAATGCTGGCGCCAGTCATTCCACCTTACACCAGCCTGAATCGAAGCCCAGCTGCGAGGCCCAGCGGAGATACTACCAGGCAAGCGGCTATTTGTTGACGGGGCTCAGCAGAGATTTCACCCAGGCAGACGACGGTAGGTGGCGGTGCCTAGCGGAGGATTTACCGTGACCTCAGCGGAGCTCGGTGGCAGCGGCGGTGTGTGACGAGACTCGGTTGGAGGAGCGGGACGGGATACCAGTTACGGCGACTATGAGCAACGAGACCAGCAACGGAAGGGGCTAGTTGGCTAGCTGAGGCCCAGCTGGATTCGAGGACGATCGGATCAGATTCTGGTGATATAAGCAGAATTTATTTTACTATCCACAGATTTTCCTTTTCCTTCTTTCCAAGAAGGACTGAAGATGGCTGCCACTGGATTAAAAAGTGGGCTGATGGGCACCACTAATAAGCCTTCTCTACTTCTCTACTTCCTCTTCGTTTTGTCTTTGTGTGTCTGGACCTGCAACAAGAAGGATTTTCCGACAAACTCAACCAAAGGTGAAGTTAAAAAGTTTTATCTGTATGGATTTGGGCTTGGACATCTCACCCTACACTCTATGTGGTCTTTAAAAGCCCTGAGCAAAAACTTCCAAATTAAGGCAAACATGGCTGTTAAGCAAAAATCACAATATGGCAGAGGATATACAGTTAAAGTTCTGTTAGTTCTGCTACTTCTGGCAGGAGATATTCACCTTAACCCTGGACCTGCCACTATTAAACAGCAGACCACTGGGTTAGCACAAAACCGAGCTGTACAAAAGCAAAAACAACATTTATTTTTCCAAACTGTTAATCATGCACGAGTTCTTTGGGACACCAAGGCTAAACCAAAGGGGATCCTCGGCGGTCATTTAAACATACGGAGCATAATCCCCAAAAGAGATGAGATTTCGGTGTTGCTGTTGGACTCAAATCTGGACTACCTTTGTCTCTCAGAAAGCTGGCTACACAGTAACATAGACACTAATATGATCGATATTGTGGGCTACCAGTGTTTTAGAAAAGACAGGCAGGTAGGGAGGGGAGGAGGTGTTTTAATTTACATCAAAGAGAAATATAAATGTCAACTGGTTGATTTGAATACTTCACTTGAATGTTTAGCTGTTAATGTATGTCTCTCTCCGGTAATGAATTTCAACATTGCAGTAGTGTACAACCCACCGTCACACAACTCTTCCTTTTATAATGAATTAAGTGATCTGGTTAAACAACTTGAGAAGAACAGAGAAACGATAATTCATGGTGACTTTAATATCAACTGGTCTGATAAAAAAGACAAACAAAAACTGAAAAGCCTCATGACTAAATTTAATTACCAGCAAATCATCAAAGGACCCACCAGGATAACCAAACAATCCAGAACACTTATTGACATGGTATTTACTAATAAACCAGAACGAATAACCAGAACCTATAATCTTGTAACTGGTCTCTCAGATCATAACATGGTTCTTGCTGTCAGGAAACTTACTAAAAAGCGACTACAGTATTTTGGGGGAGTCGATATTGACAAATCAAATTTTATTATCCCCAAATCAAAAAATGAGGAGTTTGAACATTACTTAGAGAATCAAAATTGGGAGCAGCTCATGGCAACATGTGAAGTAGATGATTGTTGTAATTTTATAACTGCAACAATCACAAAGTCTATAGAAAAATTTTCAAAGCAAATTAAAAGTAGACAACAGAAGATTAGCCTACCATGGTTAAATAATGAAATAAGAAAACTTATGAAGAGGCGAGACTATGCACTGAAAACATCACTAACCTCCAAACTACAAAATGATCACCTTGTGTACAAAAGTTTAAGAAATAAAGTGGTACATGAGCTGCGAAAATCAAAAATATCTTATTACAATAAACTGATAGATCATGCAAAGGGTAACAACAGTTCCCTATGGAGGCATTTAAATAACTAATAAAAAAAACGATCAGAAGGGGGTAAAGGAACTTAGAATCAATGGCAAGACCGTCAGTGACAAGGCTACTTTGGCAAATGAATTTAATTCACACTTTGTGGGCTCTGTGGAAGACTTAACAAAAATTTTTGTGCTGCCAAATGTGCTCAACAACACAAATTCCATACTCCCAACAGATACTTTTCACATCGATGAGGTAAATGAGAAGTTAATTGCTGGTATTGTTAAAACACTGTCAAACTCAAAAACTAGTGATATCTACAATATGAGCACCTCCTTTCTCAAAATGCACAGCAAAATATTAATCAAACCACTGACTCATCTCATTAATCTCTCCATTAGGTCTAGTACATTTCCATCTGGCTGGAAAAAAGCTGTCGTCATACCAGTTCATAAATCAGGCAGTAAAGACGATATATGCAATTACCGCCCAATCTCTATCTTACCAGTCCTATCTAAGGTTCTTGAAAAAGTTGTAGCTACACAGCTGATAGACTACTTACAAGACAGTCAACTTCTTCATCCACATCAATTTGGTTTTAGACCAGGATACTCAACAGAAACAGCAAATTGTTGCCTTATTGAAAACGTCAAACAGTCCTTGGACAGGGGTAATGTGGTAGGAGCTGTTCTTCTAGATCTCAAAAAGGCTTTCGATACTGTAAACCACAGTTTGCTTTTATCCAAAATGGTATCTTTTAACTTCTCCCCAAATACATTAGAATGGTTTGCATCTTATCTCCAGAATAGAGAACAGTGTGTAAAAGTTCACCAGGATAAATCCTCATTTTTAAACAACCGCATGGGTATCCCACAAGGGTCCATTCTTGGTCCTTTACTTTTCAGCATTTTTATTAATGACTTGCCGTTACACTGCTCAGCTGCAACATGCCAACTTTATGCAGATGATGCAGTTATTTACACAGCTGCCAAGACTCCAGCACAGGCTGCAGATGTACTGTCTACAAGTATGGTTGATGTCCAAGAGTGGCTCCTCAAGAACCATCTATTGCTGAACCTTCAGAAAACAGTCTCAATGTGCTTTTCAATCAAAAAATGTAACCTGCAACATTTTAAAGTTAATATACATGATCATGACATCAGTTTAGCTACAGAATTCAAATACCTTGGCATTGTACTAGATCCTCAACTCAAATTTAATCTTCATATAAAGAAAATTTCAAAAACAGTAAAAAAAAATCTGAACTGCTTTAAATTAATTAGATATTACATACCTTACGAAGCAGCTGCACTGTATATGCATTCTATGGTTTTTTCTCATATATCATACTGTTTGACAGTCTGGGCTCAAGCAGCCCCTTCCACAATAAGACATATAGGTTCATTATATAATCAAACCCTAAAAATCTTGGACAAAAAGCCCATTAGGTGGCATCACTGTAATGTTTTAAAAAAATACAACCTATTGAGTTTTGAGAGCTTCATTGACCTCTGTCTTCTGAAATTAACGTTCAAATGTTTCCATAAATCAGCACCCGAGCCACTTGCTGGTTTCGTCCAAAGACAGGACAGCAGCAGAGCCACCAGGAGTTCTGTTAACAATAACTGTAAAATATTCCACCGCAGAACCACATTTGGACAAACAGCTTTCTCTATAAAGGGCAGTCACATCTGGAACACAATGCCAAATGAAATTAAAATAATAACGGACTTTAAAACATTCACTAAAAATGTTAAAAACTGGCTGAAAAATAAACAAGAATGTACTCATGTATGAATTATTTGTCTGCAAAGTGAGAGTGAATGAAGGGAAGGAATAAATGTGTTTGTTTATAGTGAGTGACGGAGGGAGGAAGGCCTGAAATAGGCAAATGTGAGTTATGTTATATGTGTTAAATGTGAGTCAGGCTGTTATATTTGTGTATTTATAATATTTATGTTAAAGGTGAGTCAGGCTGTTATATTTGTGTATTTATAATATTTATGTTAAAGGTGAGTCAGGCTGTTATATTTGTGTATTTATAATATTTATAATATTTATAATTGTGTATTTATAATTTTTCTGCATTGATGTATGTGGTTATTGTGTATATTTTTATCTTGATTCTTTTTTCTAAAGCCCATCCAGGGACAAGAGTTGCAAATTAGCTAATAGCTATACACTCTATGTGCAACACATCAGATTGATTGTCTTTGATTAATTGTCTATGTTTATTGCACTGTCCCTGTCAAATAAACTAATCTACTACTACTACTACTACAATTGCTGGATTCCTGTGGCCAAATCTGGGTAGAACCGCACCTGCTGGTCCTGGTGTTTAATCTCTCCTTTTTTAGCTCGTGCAGCGTTGAAGATCTTCATCCTGTCTCTGTTGCTAAGAAACTTCATAATTAAGGTCCTCGGCGGTCCCTTATCTCTCCGTGGGCCAATACGATGTGCTTTTTCCAGAACCACTGCTGATTGCAACTCCTCGCTGCCCAGCACCTCCGGAATCCACTTTTCCAGAAAGGAGCATACGTCCCGACCTTCTGATTCCTCTGGAAGACCCACCAGCCTCAAATTATTCTGTCTCGACCGAGATTCCAAATCCAAAATATTATCTTCCAGAGATTTTTTTTTTTTTTCCAAAGTGCGCACCTTTAATTGAAGACGGGTGACGTCATCTTCAGCACTAGCGAGACGGAGCTCCATCTGCGCCGTTCGTTCTACACAGTCACCCAATTCCTTTCTTATTCCTTCCAACGCTGTCATAATCCCATCAAATCTAGAGGAAAAGTCCGCTCTCATTGAACTCATGGCAGCCATCAGCGCATCTGCGCCATTCCCCGCAAATATCGCACCGCCGCCAGCCTCCTCCGCCATATATGGAGTTTTGTTTGCTGCGTCACAGACCTGAAAGTCCGTTAATTTGGATTGTTTCGGCGGCTCGCTTTTTCCTTTTCCTGGTTTTCCAGCCTTAGGCTTCGCCGACATATCCTCGCCCAAATGCTGGGATACGTTCTGTCCCAAATGAGAGAGTTATTTGCCGATTTTTTTTTTTTTCCAGGAGCAGAGCAAAGCGAGACACGTCCGTCCTACGTGGCAGCCATAACCGGAAGTCCAAATAATTGATTTTTGAAAATGGACTGGCTGGGTGCAGTGGATGAGGGGGCGGGCAGCACGTGTCCCGCGGGCTGCCAATTGCCCATTCCTGCTTTACATTGTGCACGGAGTCTATTAGTCAAGTTTGGACTTCCTCTAAGAAAAGTTCATTTGGTATCAGCTACATTTTTAATTGCATACTGTATGTCTGTGACTCACGAGATTTCACATGAATACCATCCCACACACGTTTTTTTTTTTTTTAAAGATCTCCATTTATTCTAGCTTGCAGAGAAAACTGTACTGAAATTGCCAGTGGAAGAAGCAAGACTTGAGACTACTTGAAATTATAAATGTTGCCTCTCAGAGAGGTTGCCACTTATTCTCCAGTGAAGAATAGGCTTCTTACAAATACAGTACAATGACAAATGTCCTACTGCTATTTGCATCTTGTGTCTGAGGAAGTCATTATGACACTTAGCACAGCTCTCTTTAAATCACATTCATCCCAGAATACAAACCATACAGAAATATCTCACCTCCACCACTTAACCAGCACACACAGCAGCAGCTTTTGTCCAATATTTTGCAAATTCAAAATTCTTGACTGTGAGATAATAAAAGGAATGTCTTTGATGTTTCACTCAAACCAGCATCTGCATCTGATGTTAAAAGCGCTGCGGGGCAAGACTGATTGGTTTCCATGGAGCTGAACCAGTGCTGCTGCTTTCATGTTTGCAACACAAAAAGAGACTGCTTTGTTAAAGTGTGACTACTGACTGAATGAGTGATGCTTTCACAAGCGGTATCTTTTTGGTATTATTGCCTGATATTCAGGCACACTCAAGAAAAATAAAGCCAGAGGGCGTGGTCCCCATCTGGTAAGAAAGGTGTGAAAATAAAAGCTTTTCACATGGCAAACAAAAGTGGTTCTAATAGAAAAAGATAAATAAGACTCTGGAATTTTGCCATGCTCATATAATACAGGGCTGAGGAACTTTAAAACTGTCCACTCTAGAGTTACAAAGTGTAGAAAGTTGTGAGTTTGGGGAGGATTTTTAATACATGTTTTAATGAGAAGACAAGGTCAGGACTGAAAGATTATATATACAGTGGTGTGAAAAAGTGTTTGCCCCCTTCCTGATTTCTCATTTTTTTTGTATGTTTGTCACACTTAAATGTTTCAGATCATCAACCAAATTGAAAAATTAGACAAAGATAACACAGGTAGACACAAAATACAGTTTTTAAATTAAGGTGTTTATTATTAAGGTGTTTAATTAAGGTGTTTATTATTATTATTATTATTATTATTATTATTATTATTATTATTATTATTATTACGATCCCCCGCATGGATCATCACTCCCCCTCATGGATCGTCATCTTATCGTGGTGGGGGGGTTTGTGTGCCCCAGTGATCCCAGGAGCTATGTTGTCCGGGACAATTTGCCTCTGATAGGGTCACCCAAGACAAACTGGTCCTGGTTGAAGGGCCAGACAAAGAACGATCCAACAGACTCTCATGATAAATTCTATATCAAGGATTCAGTGTACCCCGCCCGGTATGGGGTTACCAGGGCCCCACCCTGGAGCCAGGCCTGGGGGAGGGACTCGAAGGCTAGCATCTGGTGGCCGGGTTTCTACCCATGGGACCCGGCCGGGCTCAGCCCGAAGGAGTTACGTGGGTCCGCCCTCCAGTGGGCTCACCACCTGCAGGAGGGATCATGAGGGTCCGGTGCTATGTGGATTAGGTGGCGGTCAAAGGCGGAGACCTTGGCGGACTGATCCCAAGCTTTCTAAACTGGCTTTTGGTACGTGGAATGTCACCTCTCTGGTGGGGAAGGAGCCTGAGCTGGTTTACGAGGTTGAGAGATACCGGCTAGATAAAGTCGGCCTCACCTCAACACACAGCTCCGGTTCCGGAACCAGTTTCCTGGAGAGGGGCTGGAGCTTGGCCTTTTCTGGAGTTGCCCCGGGCGAGAGGCGACGAGCAGGGGTGGGTATTCTTGTATCCCCCACCTTGCTGCCTCTATATTGGAGTTTTCCCCGGTGGACGAAAGGGTTGCTTCCCTGCGCCTTCGGGTTGGGAAACGGGTCCTGACCATCATTTGTGCCTATGCACCAAATGATGTTTCAGAGTACCCACCCTTTTTGGAGTCTGTGACTGGGGTGCTGGAGGGTGCTCCTCTTGGAGACTCCACTGTCCTACTGGGGGACTTCAATGCGCACGTAGGCAACGACAGTGAAACCTGGAGGGGGGTGATTGGGAGGAACGGCCTGCCCGGTCTGAACCCGAGTGGTGTTCAGTTATTGGACTTCTGTGCTAATCACAGTTTGTCCATAACGAACACCATGTTCAAGCATAAGGGTGTCCATATGTGCACCTGGCACCAGGACACCCTAGGTCGCAGGTCGATGATCGATTTTGTTATTGTGTCATCAGACCTACGACCGTATGTCTTGGACACTCGGGTAAAGAGAGGTGCAGAGCTGTCAACTGATCACCACCTGGTGGTGAGTTGGATCCGATGGCAGGGGAGGAAGCCATTTAGACCTGGTAGGCCCAAACATATAGTGAGGGTGTGCTGGGAACGTCTGGCTGAGGCCCCTGTCCGGGAGGTCTTCAACTCCCACCTCCGGAAGAACTTCAACGACATTCTGAGGGAGTCTGGAGACATGGAGTCTGAATGGGCCATGTTCTCCACCTCTGTTGTTGAAGCAGCGGCCCAGAGCTGCGGACGCAAGGTGGTCGGTGCATCTCGTGGTGGCAACCCCAGAAACCAAGTGGTGGACACCAGTGGTGAGGGGGGTCATTAAGCTGAAGAAGGAGTCCTATCAAGCTTGGTTGGCTTGTGGGACTCCTGAAGCAGCTGAGGTGTACCGGCAGGCCAAGCGGAGTGCAGCTCGGGTGGTTGCTGAAGCAAAAACCCGGGTATGGGAGGAGTTCAGTGAGGCCATGGAACAAGACTTTTGGTCGGCCTCGAAGAGATTCTGGCAAACTGTCCGGCGCCTCAGGAGGGGAAAGCAGCTCCCTGTCCACACTGTGTATGGTGCGGATGGGACACTGTTGACTTCGACTGGGGATATTGTCAGGCGGTGGAAGGAATACTTCGAGGATCTCCTCAATCCCACTGATACGCCTTCCACAGAGGAAGCAGGGTTTGGGGACGAGGGGGATGACTCGCCTATCACAGGGGTTGAGGTTGCCAAGGTGGTTAAAAATCTCCTTGGTGGCTGGGCCCCGGGGATGGACGAGATTCACCCTGACTTGGAGGTGCTGACTCTCATCCCAGCCGCTTCACACTCAGCGGCAAACCATCCCAGCAAGAGCTGTAGGTCATTGCTGGATAAAGCCAACAGGACAACATCATCTACAAACAACAGAGATGAGATCCTGTGGTCACCAAGCCTGACACCCTCCATTCCCTGGCTGCGCCTAGAAATCCTGCCTATAAAAATTATGAACAGGATTGGTGACAAAGAGCAGCCCTGGTGGAGTCCAACTCTCACTGGGAATGAGTCCGACCGAGTGTTGGCAATACGAACCAAACTCTCACAAGGGTCATACAGAGACCGAATAGCTCGTAACAACAAGCCCGATACCCCATACTCCTGAAGCACCCCCCACAAAAAACCACGAGGGACGTGGTCAAATGCCTTCTCCAAGTCCACAAAAGACATGTAAACTGGTTGGGCAAACTCCCAGGAACCCTCAAGAATTCTTGAGAGGGTAAAGAGCTGGTCTGATGTGCCACAGCCAGGACGAAAACCACATTGCTCCTCCTGAATCCGAGGTTTGACCAACGGCCGGACTCTCCTCTCCAGTACCTTGGCATAGACCTTCCCAGGGAGGCTGAAGAGTGTGATCCCTCTAAAGTTGGAGCACACCCTCCGGTCCCCTTTTTTGAAGAAAGGAACCACCACCCCGGTTTGCCATGCCAAAGGCACTGCCCCCGACCTCCACGCAATGTTGCAGAGGCGTGTCAACCATGACAGCCCAACAACATCCAGGGCCTTGAGTCCATGGTCCTCAGCTGGAAAAAGGTGGATTGTCCTCTCTGGGTTGGGGACAGGCTCCTGCCCCAAGTGGAGGAGTTTAAGTATCTTGGGATCTTGTTCACGAGTGAGGGGAAAATGAAGCGAGAGATTGACAGATGGATTGGAGCAGCATATGCAGTGATGCGGACGTTGTACCAGTCTGTTGTGGTGAAGAGGGAGCTTAGTTCTAAGGCAAAGCTGTCGATTTACCAGTCAATCTACGTTCCTACTCTCATCTATGGTCACGAGCTTTGGGTAATGACCGAAAGAACAAGATTGCGGATACAAGCGGCTGAAATGAGCTTTCTCCGTAGGATTGCTGGACTCACCCTCAGAGATAGGGTGAGGAGCTCAGTCATCCGGGAGAGGCGCAGAGTAGAACCGCTGCTCCCCCACATTGAAAGGAGTCAGTTGAGGTGGTATGGGCATCTGATAAGGATGCCTCCTGGACGCCTCCCACTTGAGGTGTTTCAGGCAAGTCCCACTGGGAGGAGACCCCGGGGCAGACCCAGGACTCGGTGGAGAGACTATGTCTCCCAGCTGGTCTGGGAACGCCTTGGTATCCTCTCTGAAGATCTGGCTTTCTTCTTCCGGCTTTCAGAGAGAGCAGACGCTTTTTCTCCTCTTCCTCCTCTCCCTTCTCCTCCCTGAACTGATCCCAGCTTGCTGTCTTGTCTGCGTCGCTGTTCTTCTGGCTGAATCTTGATCCAAATGGAAAAAAATGGATTTGGTAAGCTGGGCTTTAAATGCAATTGACACCATTTTCTCAACTAGAAAATCGGGCCCGGGGGAGCCCAACTGTCCTGCAGGCACTTCAGCTGCAGGTTATGTGAGAGACACATATAATTGGAAAATTATGTGTCTGTGTGACCTTTCGATTGAAGATGTGGAAGACATCTATCTGTTGGGCGTTATGATCTCAGGATTTCTGCTGATTGGTTGGGGAGTGGTCCTGGTGTATCGAAAACTAAAGAAGATGGATAGAGCTAATCAAAATGCTGCCCCAGCGAAGCTCCTTCATCAATTTGACCGGTTGGGGAGAGCTCTGATTGCGGCCACTGGCAAACTGAACAGGAAGATTGGTGACATCTCGGAGTCGCTAAGAGCTCTCCAGGAAAGGACTTAAAGCCTGGAAATACGGAAATTATGAAGTACAGAATCGCAAGAGATGAAAATTCTTTGCTCTGAGTGAACTGTGCCTATTAGACCTTGATTCGGCGCCCTGTAGATTACTCTCCTCCTGGATGAAGACAAAGCAGAAGAGTGTTTTGGCTTGCTTTTCCCAAACATTAACATCTGGTGTGCAGTAATCTGATCTCTCAAGGACAGCGTATGCGCCCAGTATGGGAATTACCATCGAACATGCACTGAGAGAATGAACTCTTGTGGACAGGTTAACTATGCTTGGAGAACACTAAGACACAACATCTAATCGTTGCTCAGGGAGGTTTTTTTGCTGTCACCAGTACTGATACACACACTGCATACAACACTACATGACTGATTATACATTGACACACACACACTCACACTGTCTCTCTCAACTTTTGCTGCTGTTAATGTGTGATCTGTTTTTGTCTGCTATCTGTACATTTGAGGGTTTTTTTTTCTATGTAATCACAATTTTGCTCATACGAGCTTTATTTTGATAACTATGTTTTTTTCTCTCTGCCCAATGTGTCATTCCCCTCCCACCCCTCCCCTCTTTACCCTTCACTGCTGACAGGCGCCTCCATGGCTGCCGCGTCATTGAGATGCGCTTATCGAGCGCGCCCAATGTCAAGTCAAATTCCTCGTATGTTTATGTTTTTAGGGTAAACATGCTTGGCAATAAAGCTTTCTGATTCTGATTCTGATTCTGAGCAGGTGGCTGGGGAGAGGGAAGTCTGGGCTTCTCTGCTTGAACTGCTGCCTCTGCGACCCGGACTTCCGGAAAAGCGGTAGAAGATGGATGGATGGATTATTAAGGGAAAAAAAATCCAAACCTACGTGGCCCTGTGTGAAAAAGTGATTGCCCCTATAAACCTAATAACTGGTTGGGCCACCCTTAGCAGCAACAACTGCAATCAAGCGTTTGTGATAACTGGCAATGAGTCTTTTACAGCACTGTGGAGGAATTTTGGCCCACTCCTCTTTGCAGAATTGTTCTAATTCAGCCACATTGGAGGGTGTTCGAGCATGAACCGTCTTTTTAAGGTCATGCCACAGCATCTCAGTGGGATTCAGGTCAGGACTTTGACTAGGCCACTCCACAGTCTTCATTTTGTTTTTCTTAAGCCATTCAGAGGTGGACTTGCTGGTGTGTCTTGGGTCATTGTCCTGCTGCAGAACCCAAGTGTGCTTCAGCTTGAGGTCACGAACAGATGGCTGGACATTCTCCTTCAGGATTTTTTGGTAGACAGCAGAATTCATGGTTTCATTTACTACAGCAAGTCTTCCAGATTCTGAAGCAGCAAAACAGCCCCAGACCATCACACTACCACCACCATATTTTACTGTTGGTATGATGTTCCTTTTCTGAAATGCTGTGTTACTTTTACGCCGGATGTAATGGGACACACACCTTCCAAAAAGTTCAACTTTTGTCTCGTCAGTCCACAGAGTATTTTCCCAAATGTCTTGGGGGTCATCAAGATGTTTTCTGGCAAAACTGAGATGAACCTTTATGTTCTTTTTGCTCAGCAGTGGTTTTCGTCTTGGAACTCTGCCATGCAGGCCATTATTGCCATCTCTTTCTTATGGTGGAGTCATGAACGCTGACCTTAACTGAGGCAAGTGAGGCCTGCGGTTCTTTGGATGTTGTTGTGGGGTCTTTTGTGACCGCTTGGATGAGTCGTGGCTGCACTCTTGGGGTAATTTTGGTCGGCTGGCCACTCCCGGGAAGGTTCACCACTGTTCCATGTTTTTGCCATTTGTGGATAATGGCTCTTACTGTGGTTCACTGGAGCCCCAAAGCTTTAGAAATGGCTTTATAATCTTTTCCAGACTGATAGATATCAGTTATTTTGTTTGTCATTTGTTCCTGAATTTCTTTGGATCGCAGCATCATGTCTAGCTTTATGAGGATCTTTTGGTCTATTTTGCTTTGTCAGGCAGGTCCTATTTAAGTGATTTCCTGATTGAGAACAGGTGTGACAGTAATCAGGCCTGGGTGTTATGTTCACAAACCTTGTAATGAATGAGGCAGCGATGGTGGTAGCGTCAAACACAGCTTTATTGATGGAACAGTATGGCAGTACATGGCAAGCACCTAGAGGAGGTGCATAAGAGGAGGTGCCATGGTGGCTCACCCCACTATATAGGGTAGTGCGGTGACGCGACAGGAAGTCGGCGTCATCACACTGCACTTCACAATAAGTGCCGTCATGACAGATGTGGCTAGAGAAATTGAACTCAGCTTTCCAAAGATGTGATAAACCACAGTTAATTTATGTTTTAACCGGGAAGGGGGGGGGGGATCACTTTTTCACACAGGGCCATGTAGGTTTGGATTTTTTTTTACCCTGAATCAAAAAAAAATCCCTGAATAATTACCCTGAATAATTACCCTGAATAATACCTTAATTAATAACACCATAATTTAAAAACTGCATTTTGTGTTTACTTGTTTATCTTTTTCTAATATTTAAATTTGTTTGATAATCTGAAACGTTTAAGTGTAACAAACACAAAAAATGAGAAATTAGGAAGGGGGCAAACACTTTTTCACAGTACTGTAGATTGAATTACAGTTCCTAGCCTGCATGATTCAGGATAAACCATGATTCAGGAGCCAAAAAAACAAAACAAAACAAAACAAAACTCATTTTGGTTCAGATTTGGCATTTGTCAAAGAATTATTCATTGGTAAGCAGCCTGGCAGATCTTTGGCCTTGTGGTCGTCATTTAGTTGAGGCATGGAGAAAGTTTACTTCACCAGTCTTCTCTCGCATGCTGGCTTGGTCTGATGTTCAAGCAGTCATCACAGCAGCTTTATAAGTTATAAGTGTCATGGCTGTCAATTATCCACACCTGCGCGCACACCTGCTCTTCATCCTGGCCTGGCTATTTATACCATGAGGTCCTGAGATTGGCACGGAGTCATCTGTCTCCTTCCTACGAGACCTGCTTTTGCCTTCTCCACATTGAGCTTCCTAGCCTCGTCTGGTTTTCTCTACTTCAAGCTTCCTAGCTTCGTCATGGGTCCTGTCCAGCCTTACGCCTTCTGGACTCATCGTCACCCCGCTTCAAGTAAGCAACCATCAATTCCTCTTACTCTTCTGTGATCCCCTGTGCACAGGCGGAGATCCGTGGGGGCGGATTCCTTCTACCTGGCGGCGGACTCCTCCTCTCCATTCATCTGCTTACATCATCTCTTGTGGGCCTGCTGGCACTGTCCTCCTGGCCGGAGCAACTGAGCTTAACCTGCGCTCCACTTCACCACCGCAAACAGGTTGCCAGGTTGCACAGTGCTCTGCTCGCCCCAGCTGATTCTCCTTCTCATTATATACATACGCATACACGCACTCACACACTCTCACTTTGTTCACTAAACGATTAATTGTGTCATTCTTGAGTCGTGTCTGCTCTTTGGGTCTGAAACCATGTCAGTATGACTCCGCCAGAACGACCCAGCAGACAGTGCTTTAGTGCACAAGGTTAACAACTTAGAGGCTCGAGTTGACCAGTTAGCCTACCAACAGCAGACTATTCTGACACAGCTAGCTTGGGTTACTGACCAGTTGGATTGCCTGGTTAGCCCACAGGCTTTCCCTTCGGCTCCCGTTAGCTCCTCTGCTCCCGCTAGCTCCACCGCTAGTCAGGCTACACCGGGTCCCCATTACGGCTTACTCCCGCCCAACTCCCACCCGTTTTTGTGGCAGATTAGGGGAAGCTAGGGGATTCCTCATGCAGTGTGACATTGTGTTTCAGCCGGTGCCGGGGGATTTTCTCACTGACCATAGCCGTATAGGTTATGTGATTAATTTGTTAGAGGGGCGGGCTTTCGCTTGGGCTTACGCCGTTATGGCTAGGGCTAATTATGCATCCCTAACCTACACACAGTTTATCAGTGAGTTTCAGGAGGTGTTTGACCACTCCGACCGTGATAGTGTGCTTACCTCCCGGCTGTTGAATCTTAAGCAAGGGGCTAGAGCCATTGCCGATTACGCCATTGACTTCCTGGTGGTGGCCACGGAGGTGGGGCGGGAAGATGTCTCATTGTGCAGCATTTTTGTTAGGAGCCTGTGTCCTAGCCTGTGGGATTGAGTTAGCCCGCCTAGATAAGCCCACTAGCCTAAATGAGCTAATCTCACTAGCTATTAGTCTTGATAATAGACTGAGGGAGTGGGCGGCCCAGCGGAGAACTTCCGGTTGCTCGGTGGTCAGTCCCGCCGCTCCCTACAGCCACCCCTGCTGGCCCTACCCTCTGCTGATTCCCTGGATGATTCAATTCAATTCAATTCAATTCAGCTTTATTTATATAGCACCACGTCACAACAAAAGTCATCTCATAGCACTACCAATTGCAGGGAAATCCCACAATTTCTGAAAGACCCAGCAATCAGACGATCCCCTGTGAGCAAGCACTTAGTGACGGTGGAGAGGAAAAACTCCCATTTAACAGGAAGAAACCTCTAGCAGAACCAGGCTCAGGGAGGGGCAGTCATCTGCTGCGACTGGCTGGGGGTGAGGGGATAGAGAGGATGAAGAGACCAGACATAATGAACATGAACAGTGAGAAGCCAAGTACATTATTGGAGGTCACCCGGCAGTCTGAATCTATTAACAGTAGAACAAAAGGGGGGTTAAGAGACACAAGATCCCTCCCTAATCATAGGCTATATTGAAAAGGAAGGATTTTACCCTGTTCTTAAAAACAGAGATCAAGTGTGACTCCCGGACCCAGAGTGGTAACTGGTTCCACAGAGAAGGAGCTTGATAGCAGAAGGCTCTGCCTCCCATTGTACTTTTGGAGATTCTGGGTATTACAAGTAATCCAGCATTTTGGGAGCGTAGTGCTCTGTTAGGATGATAGGGTAATATCAGATCTTTTATATATAAGGGGGCCTGATTATTAAGAGCCTTGAAAGCGAGAAGAAGGATTTTAAACTTAATTCTAAACTCTATGGCAAGCCAATGAAGGGAGGCCAGAACCGGAGAGATATGATCTCTCTTTCAAGAACCAGTTAAAACTCTTGCAGCAGCATTTTGGATCAAATGAAGACTTTTTAAGGATATTTTAGGACAACCTGATAATAACGAGTTACATTAATCTAATCGAGAGCTGACAAAGGCGTGGATCAGTTTCTCAGCATCATTCAGAGACAAGATGCTCCTAATCTTGACAATATTGTGCAGATGATAGAAGGCAGTCTTAGAAACAAATTTAATATGTGAGTTAAAGAACAGATCTTGATCAAAAATAACTCCAAGGTTCCTCACAGAACTATTCAGAGTGAGAGTAGCGGCATCCAAATTAAGAGTATGATTTGGAAAGGAATTTCTAGGTTTTTTGGACCAACAAGAATGACTTCAGTCTTATCTGAGTTTAATAGCAGAAAATTACAAGTCATCCAGGCTTTGATTTCCTTAAGACAGGCATCTAACTTGGCTAATTGATTACAATAATCAGCCTTCATTGACAGGTATAATTGTGTGTCGTCTGCGTAACAATGAAAATGTATACAGTGCTTTCTAATGATATTGCCTAACAGAAGCATATATAAACTAAAAAGAGTAGGACCTAACACAGATCCCTGTGGAACTCCGTGACTGAGCTTAGAGTTGGAAGAAAATTCATCATTGATGTGAACAAACTGAAGTCTATCGGACAAATAAGATCTAAACCATTGCAGCGAAGTTCCATTTAGTCCAACATAGTGTTCTAATCTATCAAATAGAATGTCATGATCGATAGTGTCAACGGCTGCACTAAGATCTAAAAGGACAAGTACAGAAACAAGTCCATTATCGGATGCGATAAGGAGGTCATTAGTGACCTTCAATAAGGCTGTTTCAGTGCTGTGATGGACTCTGAACCCAGATTGAAACTCTTCAAATAAACCAAATCCCTGCAAGTGGTCAAACAATTGCGCAGCAACAACTCTTTCTAAGATTTTTGAAATGAAAGGCAGATTAGAGATTGGTCGATAGTTAGCCAAAACTCCTGGATCGAGCATTGGCTTTTTGAGAAAGGGTTTAATTACAGCAATTTTAAAAGCCTGTGGTACATAACCCAAAGTTAAAGAAGAATGAATTATATGAAGAATACAGCTACCAGTAATTGGGAAGACTATTTTAAATAACCTGGTAGAAATAGGGTCTAAAAGACAAGATGAAGGCTTAGATGAGGAGATTATTTAATCTAACTCTAAAAGGTCAATTGGAGTAAACTTATCTAAACAGATATCAGTTGAAGCAGTTGTAGTAGTCGATGTACTTAAGTTTACGGTGGGAAGAATCTGACTGATTTTATCTCTAATAGATAAAATTTTATGATTGAAAAAGTTCAAAAAGTCCTGATTAGAAAGCTCAAGGGGGATGCAAGGATTGACCGAGACCTGACTCTTTGTCAGCTTGGCTATAGTGTTGAAGAGAAACCTGGGGTTATTCTTATTCTCTTCTATTAATGCAGAGTAATAACTCGTTCTAGCTTTTCTAAGAGATTTTTTATAAATTAAGAGATGATTTCTCCACGCTAAATAGAATTCATCTAAATTGGTAGAACGCCATTTTCTTTCTAATTGATGAGTCTTTTGTTTTAAGCTATGAGTTTCTGTGTTAAACCAAGGGGTTAGAAATCTCTGGTTAGACTTTTTCTTTTTTAAAGGGGCCACCAAATCTAGAGTGTGATGCAGAGAGGCTGAAACACTATCTACCATGCTATCAATTACTTAAGGTGCAGGCTCTCCATCTTTTATTTCTGTTGTGTTGACCTATGGTATAGAGGAGTGTAACCCAGCTGAGAAAATGACCCTTTTTTCTCAGATGTCAATTGTATTAATACAATTGTGTGATTTTATTTTGAAAACCGATTATTTTGGGGAAGAGAAAGTGTGATCCTCGTTATCCAACTTTTAAATTCCCGTTTAATGGTCACGTTGGGTGATCTGGGTCTTCCCATTCGTTAAGAGCGATATTAGCCCCGCCTTCTGAGTAGAGGCAGCAAGCGCGCACTCAGGTTTCGGTCTTTCACGATATGAGAGTGGACGAGAGAGGCTGTGAGTGGTCTGGTTCACACTGATACCTCTTCTTGGTTAGTTAATTCAGAAAGATGCTATAAATGGATCTAAACACTCTCCAAACGCTAATTTGCAACCTCTATTATCCTAAGTTGACGGGAGCACGAGCTTGAGAGGCCGTGAAGCGGTGACTTTTGCTGTGTTCACACTGAGACCTCATCTTGGTGAGTGAGATACATGCTAATGTTAGTGTTATGCTAATGCTAATCGCGAGTGGATTTTTTCCTGTTTAAAAGCAATGGAAAAGGCTGTCTTTGTGTCTGTATGGTTTTCCTAAATGTGATTTCAGTTCCCAACAGTATGCTGAAGTATTTTTAGTTCTTATGCACTATTTCTGTCGAATGAAATGTGTAGTTTGATGCTAAAAGCACATGGTCTTGGTCTCCTATGTAAAAGCATAGGTTATGTGGTCTATATTAATCATATATCCCATAACCTACATATGTATAAGCATGTGAGAATGTTTGGTGACTACATATGTAAAGCGACTTCACACCTCAGAACAGGACAAAGGGTCTCAACCGCCAGTGAAGATCAAAGAGCATCCAAGGCACTGCGGTGGAGACCAGATAGGTCGCCCTGACCTCCCAGGGCCAGGTGGAGGGGTACGGAGACAAAGGAGGGGATTAAGTTAATGGGGGATGTCAGCTTTGATATGCATGTCTTTTGTTGTGTGTGAGTATAAGTACACAGAGCCGAATGTGTTCGCCCTCTGACTTCTTCTGCTGCTGCACTAGATGAGACTTGTTAGAGGAGCGAAGCTGATAATAAACTTTGGTTTATAAGTCACACCGCCTCGTTATTCCAAGCTCTTCTACACTGGTGACCCTGACGCGAGGATGGACCAGAGGCGTTCCCCCGCGATCGACTCATCTGTGGCGACCCAGGCAGACGCCGGCGCCCATGCAGACAGGGGAACAGATGGACGACGTTCCCCCATGGCAGAAGTGATAGAGAGGGCTCAACCGAGCACCAGCGCCGCGGCGAGAGCCGAAGGAAGGCACTCTCACCCTGCGGACACATCAGTGACGGTCCACACAAATGCCGTCACCGTCAAGCTGCCGGACTTCTGGCAGGAAGACCCCGCCTCGTGGTTTCAGCAAGCTGAAATCCAGTTTGCACTTGCGGGCATCACGGCTGACGATACAAAGTTCTATCACATCGTCGCCAAACTCGACGCCGCCACTTCGAGATGTGCGCGGAGCATCATCCAGCGGCCGCCGGCCCAGGACAAATACAGAGAACTGAAAGCGACCATCGTGGCGAATTTCGTCCCCTCTGCCGAGGAGAGAGCCGAGAGGATCCTGGCGGTCTACGGCCACAGAGGATGCAGACCCAAGGCCCTCATGGAGGACTTGCTGCAACTTAAAGAAGAGGACAATGACAATTTCCTCTTCCAATTTATATTCCTCAGTACGCTGCCGCCACACATGAGAGGGGCGCTTGCCAACATGGGATGCAGCACCCAGCAAGACTTCCGCACACTGGCTCGCGAAGCGCAGCGACTCGTCAACGCCTGCAGGGAACAGACACCCACAGCAGCATCCGCAGACCTCAACGCCGATGTCCGGAGCCACGGGGAGCCACAAACCAATGAGCAGAATCCGCCCGCCATGGCAGCGACACGGCCAAGACGTAACAGACGGAGCGACGTCTGTTATTACTACCACCGCTTCGCCGAGAAGGCTTACAAATGCCTTCCCCCCTGCAAATTCACGATTTCGGGAAAACGCCAAAGCCGAGAACCGTTAACAGCGGCAGTTCTCGGCAAAAAAAGCAAGCTTCTATATGTGACGGACGGACACACCGGCAAGCAGTTCCTCATTGACACGGGAGCTCAACTGAGTTTTATCATGCCCTCCCAAGAAGACCGGGCCATGGGCCCCCGGGGCAATGGAGCGATGGCAGCCAACGGCTCCATCATCGACACTTTTGGCGAAAGGAACCTGCCCCTCCGCATCCATGGCCGCAACTACAGATGGACATTTGTTGTAGCGGCGGTGAGTTTTAACTTGTTGGGCGCAGATTTTTTGTGTGCACATGGGTTATTAGTCGATCTAGCGAACAGACGCTTGGTTAATGCACTTTCCTTTGCTTCTATTCCCTGCTCAGCTCGAGTTTCTCCACCACCCGTGCAGGCCAGCGTCACTACAGCAGGAGGTAAGTTTGATCAACTCCTCACCCAATTTCCAGCACTCACAATTCCCAAATTCTCAGCTACAGTGGCTAAGCACGGGGTCGAACACTTTATCCCCACAACGGGCCCACCCGTATTCGCCAAAGCTCGGCGCTTAGACGCGACCAAGCTCGCCATAGCTCGGGACGAGTTTACCACCCTTGAAAAACTAGGCATTATCAGGCGCTCAAAAAGCCCCTGGGCGTCACCGCTTCACATGGTCCCGAAATCCGACGGTTCTTGGAGACCGTGCGGCGATTACCGCAGATTAAACAATGCGACAGCGCATGACCGCTACCCTATTCCTCACATCCAAGATTTTTCACTACATCTGGCGGGTGCGCGCATTTTTTCAAAAATAGACCTGGTCCGCGGCTATCATCAAGTCCCCGTTAGAGCGGAAGACATTCCTAAAACAGCTGTAATAACCCCCTTCGGTCTTTTTGAATTTTTGCAGATGCCTTTTGGCCTCAAAGGCGCTGCTCAAACCTTTCAGCGGATGATGGACGCAGTATTACGCGACCTCCTTTTCGTGTTCGTCTACCTCGACGATATGCTGGTAGCCAGCTCGTCTGAGGAAGAACACGAACAGCATCTCACTATGGTTTTTCAGAGACTAGAAGAGCACGGGTTAATAATCAATCCAGCCAAATGCAAATTCGGTGTGTCACAAATTGATTTTTTGGGACACAGAGTTTCACCGAAGGGGGCAGTCCCACTGCCAGACAAAGTTCACGCAGTAAAAAGTTTCCCACGGCCACAAACGGTCAAATCACTGCAAGAATTTTTGGGAATGGTTAATTTTTACAACTGTTTCCTCCCCCGCGCAGCTGAGCTCATGCAGCCCCTATATGACGCGCTCAGAAAACAAAAACCTTCCAACGCGGTTGAATGGACCCCGGAGCGCGAATGCGCCTTCGCGGAAGTAAAAAGTGCCCTAGCTAATGCCACATTGTTGGTTCACCCTGATCCCTCGGCCCGCATTGCGCTAACCACAGACGCTTCAGACCTGGCCATAGGGGCGGTTGTAGAACAACACGTCGGCGGAACCTGGCAACCTTTGGCATTTTTCAGCAAATCGCTAAACCAAACTGAGCGTAAATACAGCACCTTTGACAGGGAGCTGCTAGCGCTTCATTTATCCATCCGCCACTTCCAGTTCTGGTTGGAGGGGCGGCGTTTCACGGCTTTTGTAGACCACAAACCGCTCACCTTTGCGATGGCTAAAATTTCTGAACCGTGGTCAGGCAGGCAACAAAGACAGCTAGCTGCGATTTCAGAGTTTACCACAGACATTCGACATGTGGCAGGCAAACTTAACGTGGTAGCAGACTGCCTCTCTCGCGCTATGACATCGCCAGAGCGCGAGGAGACAGATTATACTACCTCAGCCGCAGAACTCTTCGCCAACGCGGACACATACGCAGCCCCACTCCACGTAGGGATAGATTATGCAGCCATGGCGGAGGAGCAAAGTAGTGACGCGGACGTGCGCGCACTCCTGTCTGGACCAACAGGATTAAGGCTGGAGGAAAGGGGTTTACGCGACGGTGTACCCCCCCTAATATGCGACATCTCAACCGGCCGACCCCGCCCGGTAGTCCCAGCTGCATGGCGCCGCCGTATTTTCGACTCAATTCACTCCCTCGCGCACCCAGGTGTGCGCGCTTTGGTTAAAATGGTCGCCGAAAAGTTTGTGTGGCCTGGCCTGCGCAAAAATGTAAAAGAATGGGCAAAGACTTGCATTTCTTGTCAGCGCGCCAAAATACACAAACACGCAAAAGCCCCTCTAGAGCCTTTTCCAATCCCAGCTAGAAGGTTCGACCACGTTCATGTCGACCTCGTGGGACCACTACCTTCCTCCCAAGGTTTCACACATCTGTTAACGATGATAGACCGCACTACACGCTGGCCTGAGGCGGTCCCTCTGGCGTCAACCACAGTGGAGGAAGTCGCTCGCGTTTTTTTGACAAACTGGGTGGCACGTTTCGGCGTCCCATCGGACATCACGTCCGATAGGGGGCCTCAATTTGTCTCGGAGCTTTGGTCAGCCATGGCCAGCAGCTTAGGAGCGACAATTCACCGCACCACCGCTTATCACCCTCAGGCTAATGGGTTATGCAAGTGTTTTCACAGGTCTTTAAAGGCCGCCCTCAGAGCCTCACTAACGGATACAAATTGGGGAAATAAACTTCCTTGGGTTTTATTGGGGTTGCGTGCTGCACCTAAAGAGGATCTAGACGCCTCCCCAGCAGAATTAGTTTTTGCACAACCTCTCAGGCTCCCAGGTGAATTTTTACCAGAGAACCCAGAGCCAGGGCATCTTCCAGCCCCGAGGTTTTTAGGCAGCAACGGACCGGACTCTCTCCCTGGGCCGGCACATCACTCTTTTCCATGGATTTTTGTCCCCCAAGCTTTAAAAAACGCTGAATTCGTTTTTGTTAGACATGAAGCTTTAAAACCAACCTTCCGCCCACCATACGATGGACCATTCAGAGTGCTGGAACCTGGTGATAAGCAATTTGTGCTTGATTTTGGGGACAGAAAAGAAACAGTCAGCATTGACAGACTTAAACCTGCCTTCTTGTTGAGAGACGAGCCTGCACGGTTGGCGAGAGCACCTCGGCGGGGTAGACCCCCCAAGAGAAAAGACTCAGCCCCCCTGCAGGGAACAAATAATCACTCTCCTTCCCAAGCTGCAGATTCCTTACAGGAAGGTCCCACCAGGATGCCTGAACGGACCCACAGCAGATTCGGAAGAAGATTTAAGCCCAGACGGCACAGGGACTGATGCAAACTACTCAAAAGTTGTTCACTAATTGTGCTGTAACAGTTTAGGACTGATTTGTGATATCACTATGCTGTTATGATTACCACTGAATTCTCTACAGGAGCATAGCTGCTGGAAAGTTTCTTCTTTGTCAAGAGGTGTAGCAGTTAGTATGTCATAATAATTATCTTAAACTGTGAATTTTTCTATTGTCCTTTTCTTAGTCGTTTGGGGGGGGGGGGGCTGTGGTCTATATTAATCATATATCCCATAACCTACATATGTATAAGCATGTGAGAATGTTTGGTGACTACATATGTAAAGCGACTTCACACCTCAGAACAGGACAAAGGGTCTCAACCGCCAGTGAGGATCAAAGAGCATCCAAGGCACTGCGGTGGAGACCAGATAGGTCGCCCTGACCTCCCAGGGCCAGGTGGAGGGGTACGGAGACAAAGGAGGGGATTAGGTTAATGGGGGATGTCAGCTTTGATATGCATGTCTTTTGTTGTGTGTGAGTATAAGTACACAGAGCCGAATGTGTTCGCCCTCTGACTTCTTCTGCTGCTGCACTAGATGAGACTTGTTAGAGGAGCGAAGCTGATAAACTTTGGTTTATAAGTCACACTGCCTCGTTATTCCAAGCTCTTCTACAGGTTATGCTAAACCCAAGTAAGAAAATAATGTAATGGGACAGTATATTCCCTGGTTATGTGATAAATTAATTGTAATTCATTTCATGAATTACAAAGACAAGGTTAAAAGGGATTAATCATAATTTCATGGTTAAATGATGTAGAGATAAAATGAGAAATCCATTTAATTGGTTACATGAAAAAAAGGGTATTTCATGTGCTACCAGAGAGATTGTGAGAAAAGAACACATGCATGTAAGATGTAAGATGTGAAATGTAAGATATTATTGTTGGATTGTAATAATAGTAATATGAGAGAAGAATTTAAACACTAAGCTATGGTGTTATATAAGAAGGGATTGGAAGACGAATTACTCTAGCTGTAAACAATAATACCATTATTGTTGTACAGGCTAGGCTTTTTTGGTTGCCGATCAAGAACCTTCTGGATCCTGGATTCTCTCCGAATGGAGATGGCGAGCCTGACCCGAGACTGAACCGAGATTGAACTGAGATCTAACCAAGATCTCGATTGAAGAGCATCCTTCCTCTCTCCAGTGCCCAAGATTCAAAGTGGTAACAACCCAAGGCGCCGCTTTAAAAGAGGAAAAGAAACCTGAGTCTGGAGATACAGGGTATCTTGACTGGTCAAACGACTAAACCGAAAGGACAAACAAACACTGAGCTCAGTAGGATATCTTTGGGGTTTTATTTCATACCGGCCGTTGTGATATTTGTATAGTTGTAAATTGTCTGTATATATTGCTCACTTTATCCCTATAAATAACAACCATTATTGCTCATTTCATGCCTCCAGCTATTTCATTCCACACTCACTTTAATTCCCTATTGTAACCCTTACGAACCTAGCAGCTGGTCTACACTTAATTATTTCCCTTACCTAATTAACATAAGGCAAGGGTTACAGGAGACAATCTGCAAAAATGTGGTAACGTCATCTGAGAGACATCTGCTGTAGTAATATTTTTCATTAGGAGTCAAAGAATCAGAAATAGTGAAATCAAAGGTTAACAGACAATGGTCTGAGAGTACAGGATTATGAGGAGACACTACCAGAGTTTCTATTTCTATACCATAAGTCAAAACAAGGTCCAATGTGTGGTGGAGATAATGGGTCGAATTTTCTACTTTCTGGGAAAACCCCATTGAGTCTAAAATTGAATTGAATGCCTTATTAAGACTTCATCAACATGCATATTAAAATCCCCTACAATAATTATTCTATCTGATTTTGGCACTAAATCAGCTAAAAATTCAACAAATTCAGATGAAAACTCTGAGTAGGCCGAGGGAGGACGGTAAACTATAGCAAAGAAAATTGGGTTCAAGCCAAGATAGCCAACATGCCCCACACTGAGGACCAGGCCCTCAAAGGAATTACACATGTGGACAAAATTGTTGGTACCCCTCTGTTAATAAAAGAAAAACCCACAATGGTCACAGAAATAACTTGAATCTGACAAAAGTGGTAGTAAATAAAAATTCTATGAAAATTAACCAATGAAAATCAGACAGTGCTTTTGAATTGTGGTTAAACAGAATTATTTAAAAAAAAAAAACAAACTCATGAAACTGGCCTGGACAAAAATGATGGTACCCTTAACTTAATATTTTGTTGCACAACCTTTTGAGGCAATCACTGCAATCAAACGATTTCTGTAACTGTCAATGAGACTTCTGCACCTCTCAGCAGGTATTTTGGCCCACTCCTCATGAGCAAACTGCTCCAGTTGTCTCAGGTTTGAAGGGTGCCTTCTCCAGACGGCATGTTTCAGCTCCTTCCACAGACGTTCAATAGGATTTAGATCAGGGCTCATAGAAGGCCACTTTAGAATAGTCCAATGTTTCGCTCGTAGCCATTCTTGGGTGTTTTTAGCTGTGTGTTTTGGGTCATTATCCTGTTGCAAAACCCTTGACCTGTGACTGAGACCAAGCTGTCTGACACTGGGCAGCACATTTCTCTCTAGAATACCTTGATATATTGAGATTTCATTGTACCCTGCACAGATTCAAGACACCCTGTGCCAGATGCAGCAAAGCAGCCCCTGAACATAACAGAACCTCCTCCATGTTTCACAGTAGGGACAGTGTTCTTTTCTTGGTATGCTTCATTTTTGCGTCTGTCAACATAGAGCTGATGTGCCTTGCCAAAAAGTTCCAGTTTTGTCTCGTCTGTCCATAGGACATTCTGCCAGAAGCTTTGTGGCTTGTCAACATGCAGTTAGGCAAATTCCAGTCTGGCTTTTTTATGATTTGTTTTCAATAGCGGTGTCCTCATTGGTCGTCTCACATGAAGTCCACTTTGGCTCAAACAACGATGGATGGTGCGATCTGACACTGATGTACTGTACCTTGACCTTGGAGTTCACCATGAATGTGTTTAGAGGTTGTTCTGGGCTCTTTCGTTACCATTCGTATTATCCGTCTCCTCCTGCGGCCACATCCAGGGAGGTTGGCTACAGTCCCGTGGATCTTAAATTTCTGAATAATATGTGCAACTGTAGTCACAGGAACATCAAGCTGCTTGGAGATGGTCTTATAGCCTTTACCTTTAAAATGCTTGTCTATAATTTTCTTTCTAATCTCCTGAGACAACTCTCTCCTTTGCTTCCTCTGGTCCATGTTTGGTGTGGTACACACCATGTCACCAAACAGCACAGTGACTACTTGTCACCCTTTAAAAAGGCTGACTGACTGATTACAAGTTTGTAGACACCTGTGATGTTAATTAGAGGACACATCTTGGTTGAACATGTCCCTATGGTCACATTATTTTCAATCTTTTCTAGGGGTACCATCATTTTTGTCCAGGCCTGTTTCATGAGTTTATTTTTTAAAGTAATTCTGTTGAACCACAATTCAAAAGCATTGTCTGATTTTCATTGGTTAATTTTCATAGAATTTTTATTTATTACCACTTTTGTCAGATTCAAGTTATTTCTGTGACCATTGTGGGTTTTTCTTTCATTAACAGAGGGGTACCAACAATTTTGTCCATGGCTGTAAAACATGATTTTTGCTTTACATTAACTAGTAATTTAGAATGGAAAATTGCCGCTACTCCACCTCCACGACCAGAACTTCTGGGATTATGATAGTTTAGATAACCAGAGGGAGTTGATTCATTCAAACCAACATAATCATCTTGCCCTAGCCAAGTCTCTGTGAGACAGAAGGTCACTGAGTGGACAGATCATCTCTCCACTCATCTCTGAGTGGACAGAAGGCTCCTGAAGTCACTCTTTAAGATCTCTGACGTTTCATCTGGGATGTTGTTGCATCCGACATGTACTATGACAGTTTTAACGTGGGGGTATTCATTTAGTAGGTCAGGGGTAAGAGCGTCAATGTCAGACACTCTAGCCCCAGGAAAAACTTTAGTCACACAGTACCTGCTTCTGACGTTCCTCATAATCGAGTCACCAATTACCAGCGTTTGACGGTGGTTTCTGACGTGGTGAATTTTGTCGATGGTATTGTTGTGAAGGCGGGGTGATGCGCTCTCTTCTATTTGGAGCTGGTGTGTAATTTGGTACACCTAGAGTAGTCTTAGTCCAGGGTTGGCGGGTTTGAGCCGCCACTGAAGGAGAGGAAGGAGGAGGAGGGGCGACCATGGGTGGATGGCCAGCGTCCAGGTGGGGAAAATCCTCCAGAGAAAGGATGTCAAATCTATTTTCCAAGAGTAGGGGAAGTGAACCTATGGTGATGGGTGGGTTCAAATTATCGTCGGCAGAGAAACAGCGCCGCCGGGAGTTGGGGTTGTGCCTTTACTGCGGGAGCGAGGAGCATGAGATAGAGTCATGTCCCAAACGGCCAAAAGGGGGAGTCCGTGCGTCGCAGTAGGGGGACTCACGGACTTGCCCCGCAATAATCCCCTTTCCCATTTTCTGATTCCTATTCGCTTCAGTTATAATCGTAGAGAGACAATCACACACACACTCATTGATTCGGGGGCCGAGCAGAGCTTTATTTCTGGGGAGCTGGCAACCCGGTTGGGGCTTCCCGTCCAGTCACTAGAGACCCCCTTAAAACTTGTTGCTCTGTCTAAAGCCCCTTTGGCCATGGTCTCCCAACGGACCGGTCCAGTGTCAGTAATTATATCGGGCAATCATCGAGAGGAGCTAAGACTGTATGTTCTGCCAGTGTCCTCCACCCTGGTTATTCTTGGTTATCCCTGGCTTCGTCTCCACAACCCTTTGATTGACTGGCGTTCCAGGAGTGTCTTAGCCTGGAGTTCCTTCTGCTTGAGTGCCTGTTTACAGTCTGCTGCGTGCTCGCCATCCGTGCTTCTGGGTGTCCCTGTCTCTCCTCCTCCCGATTTGTCTAAGGTCCCATCTGAATATCACGACTCAGGGGCTGCCTTCAGTAAGACCCAGGCCCTTTCCCTCCCCCTCACCGCCCGTATGATTGTGCTATCAATCTCTGAGCCGGAGCTCCACTACCCTCTAGTAGACTTTACAACCTGTCTGCCCCGGAGTGTGCAGCAATGGACAAATACATCAAGGAGTCCTTGAGCTCAGGCATAATCCGGCCGTCATCTTCAGCGGTGGGGGCGTTTTTTTTTTCATTGGCAAGAAGGATGGCTCACTAAGGCCGTGTATTGACTTTCGGGAGTTAAATAATATAACCATCAAAGACAAATACACTCTCCCACTCATTAACTCCACTTTTGATTCCCTCCAGGGGGCCTCCTGGTTTACTAAGTTGGATCGGCGCAACGCCTATCATCTGGTGCGGATCCGGGAGGGTGATGAATGAAAGACGCCATTCCAGACCCCTAGTGGGCATTTTGAATATCTGGTCATGCCATTTGGGCTGACCAATGCCCCTGCCGTCTTCCAGCGGTTGATTAATGATGTGCTGAGAGATTTTTTGGGCATGTTTGCATTTGTTTACTTGGACGATATTCTGATTTTTTCTCAGTCCCTGGATGAGCATCGTGTGCACGTGAGGCGGGTACTGCAGCGGCTGTTGGAGAATAAACTCTTCGTGAAGGCTGAAAAGTGTGAGTTTCATGTCTCCTGAACATCTTTCCTTGGATTCATGATCACCCACAACAAGATCATCCCCGACCC
Organism: Pholidichthys leucotaenia; assembly: GCA_020510985.1. Lineage (NCBI taxonomy): Eukaryota > Metazoa > Chordata > Actinopteri > Cichliformes > Pholidichthyidae > Pholidichthys > Pholidichthys leucotaenia. The sequence goes on from CM035843.1 coordinate 264,666,292, forward strand.
GGTGAAGGTAAAAGAGGTGATAGAGTGGCCCACTCCATCATCCAGAAAGCAGCTCCTGCAGTTCCTGGGGTTTGCTAATTTCTACCGCTGCTTCATTCAAAACTACAGTCTTATTGATCTTCCTCTGACCAGTCTGACCTCTCCCAAGGTGCCCTTTCGGTGGACGGAGGAGGTGGCTGCGGCCTTTGATCATCTGAAGGACAGGTTCTCATCCTCCCCTAAATTGACGCAAGTGGACCCCGCTCTCCAATGTCTGGTGGAGGTGGATGCATCAGATTCGGGGGCTGGAGCCATCCTATCTCAGCGCTTCCCGGCGGATGGCAAGATACGTCCCTGTGCGTTCTTCTCTCGTCGCCTATCCCCGGCTAAGTGCAATTACGACATCGGCGACAGGGAGCTCTTGGCTGTCAAGCTCGCGTTGGAGGAGTGGCGTCATGGGCTGGAGGGTGCTTCCCAGCCGTTTGTCGTTTGGACTGACCACAAAAACCTGGAGTACCTCCGGACGGCCAAGCGTCTAAACGCACGGCAGGCTCGCTAGTCCCTGTTCTTTGGAAGATTCAAATTCACTATTACGTATTGTCCCGGGTCTAAGAATATGAAGCCAGACGCCCTGTCCCGATAGTTTGCCCCGGAGACGACGGAGATGATCGAGCACCCTATCCTCCCCTCATCGTGTGTCGTGGGTGCCCTCTCCTGGGGTATCAAGGACAGGGTCCTGAGGGCACAAGAAGATGAGCCCAATCCGGGCGGGGGGACAGTGGGTAAACTGTTTGTCCCATCGGCTGTTCGGGGGGAAGTTATTCAGTGGGGTCACTCGTCCAAGTTCGCGTGTCACCCTGGGAGGCATGTAGAGTGGCCCTTCTTCAGAGGACGTTTTGGTGGCCATCCCTCCAGAAGGACGTTGGGGAGTACATCCGAGCCTGTCCCCAGTGTGCCGCTGGTAAGACATCTTCTTCCCCACCAGCTGGGCTGCTCCACCCCCTTCCTATCCTCGGAAGACCATGGTCCCATGTGGCTTTGGATTTTATCACTGGCCTCCCAACGTCCAATCAGCACACGGCTATCCTCACCCTGGTCGATAGATTCTCCAACGCTGCCCATTTCATTCCCCTGCGGGGGCTGCCCATTGCTAGGGAGACGGCGGACCTTCTTGTCCAGCATGTGGTTAGGCTGCATGGGATCCCCCGGACATTGTCTCCGATTGGGGTCCCCAGTTTGTTTCCCAAGTCTGGAAGTTGTTCTGTAACGCTCTGGGGGCTACGGCAAGTCTATCATCAGGCTACCATCCACAGACCAATGGGCAGTGTGAACGAGCAAACCAGGAGTTGGAGGCTGCGCTGCAGTGCGTCACCACCACTAACCCATTGTCATGGAGCTCCCACCTTCCTTGGAATGAATATGCTCATAACACCGCTATCGCTACAGCAATCGGCATGTCTCCCTTCGAAACCTCGCTGGGCTACAATCCCCCACTGTTCCCAGAGGAGGAGGGGGACATTGCTGTTTCTTCCGTTCGTGCGCATCTGAAGTGCTGCCGTCGGATCTGGAGGGCTACCAGGGCAGCACTACAACGTACGGCAGAGCGCAACGCTTCAGTGGCCAACCGTCACAGGATTCCGGCTCCCGCCTATCAGGTGGGCCAACAGGTATGGCTGTCTACAAAATACATTAATTTGAAGGCTGAGAGGAAGAAGACGTCGCAGCGGTTCATTGGGCATTTTCCCATCAGCCGGATCATTAATCCTGTCTCTGTGCGCTTAAATCTCCCCCCCTCCCTCCGCATCTGTCCAACTTTCCACGTCTCCCAGGTCAAGCCAGTCTGCTCCAGCCCTTTGTGTCCTCCTCCCAGGACTCCACCACCACCGATGGTGATCGATGGCGAACCGGCATGGCCAGTCACCGCCATCCTGGACCGGGGTTGTGGCCTGCAGTATCTGGTGGACTGGGAGGGCTATGGGCCGGAGTGGAGATCCTGGGTGCGTCCCTCCTTCGTGCTGGATAAGCAGCTCATCAGGGACTTCCACCAGGCACACCCAGGAAGGCTGGAACGACCGCTGAGATGCGAGTCGTGGGGGGGAGTACTGTCATGGCTGCCAATTATCCACACCTGTGCGCACACCTGCTCTTCATCCTGCCCTGGCTATTTATACCATGAGGTCCTGAGATCAGCGCAGAGTCGTCTGTCTCCTTCCCACGAGACCTGCTTTCGCCTTCTCCACGTCGAGCTTCTTAGACTCGTCTGGTTTTCTCTACTTCAAGCTTCCTAGCCTTGTCAAGGGTCCTGTCCAGCCTTACGCCTCCTGGACTCATCGTCTCCCCGCTTCAAGTAAGCAATCATCAATTCCTCTTACTCTTCTGTGATCCCCTGTGCACAGGCGGAGATCCGTGGTGACGGATTCCTTCTACCTGATGGCGGACTCCTCCTCTCCATTCATCTGCCTACATCATCTCTTGTGGGCCTGCTGGCACTGTCCTCCTGGCCAGAGCAATTGAGCTTAACCTGCGCTCCACTTCACCACCGCAAACAGGTTGCCAGGTTGCACGGTGCTCTGCTCGCCCCAGCTGATTCACCTTCTCATTATATACATATACAGATATGCATACACGCACTCACACTCTCACTTTGTTCAATAAACGGTTAATTGCGTCATTCTCGAGTCGTGTCTGCTCTTTGGGTCTGAAACTATGTCAGTAAGATTATTTAATTTTACTTAAATGGTCCAAAAATTGCAACTAATTTTCCTTTGTTGTGCATCGGTGCCTGTAGTGGCTCTTCCATATCTTTGGGTGGGTCTTTCTTCTTCTTCTTGATGAAAAACTCACCCCGTAGAGAGGTGGGGCCACCCCCACAACCTCTGCAGCCGCTCCGCATACTCCGCCAAAATCCTAAAAAAATGCTGCCATGTTTGAGCCCACAACACCATCTGGAGAGGAACACAAGTGAGGAAAATGTTACCATCTCCTCCAGAAACCATATCCCAATATCGGCTTCCCTCAGCACCAAACAAGCGGTAGAAAAAACTTTCACAGAGCTGATGCAAGTTTGGAAGAATAAATAGAAAACTGAAATCCAAAGCTCTGGCGTGGGAGCATTTTTGACAGAAATCAAATGAGCGAGGAGAACCCAGTAATGTCAACGGGCCAGTACGTGGCCTATTTTTGAAAGCAGTTGTAACAAAAACATAATCATCTCACTCATTTTTTCGAAGTGGTAACAGACCTCTGCCCAGACATGCAGAGCCCTCCATTTCCCCATAGTCTGGTATAAAGGAGCCTTTGACCAACAATGCAGATATAAATGTGACAGTGATAAATGAAAAGTTTACTATTAAAAATATATTGTCTGCCAACATTTGTTACTGTTACAGGTCTAATTACAAGACTAAAATGTCATTGTATAAGAAGTAATAGGCTACAATGTGCCATTTTATAACATTTTGAGTTGGTGGGGTGCCACAGGGCTTTTTTCAACGCAAGGAGGGTGCTGTGGCTCAAAAAAGGTTGACAAACACTGCTTTATAGAAACGATATCAGCTGACATCACCACTATAATGCAGTTTGGAGCTTTGTTTTCAGTGAATATCTCATTCCTCAGATTGATTTTGCTTATCTTAATGAAAGCACCAAGGTGCTGTGCCTCTGTGCCTGTAGCTTGGCAGCAAGGATGGCTGTAAAAAAGTGGCACGCCAACCTTTACTGGCATGGGATAGTTATTGCAATACCTTTTTTCGTTGTGGCATTGACAGAAATGGTGAGTTAAATTTGTGTTTATTTCAAAAACAAAGTGTTATTTTGAAACTCTGGCAAATTAGAAGTTGAGAAAATATGGTGATACAATGATACAAGCCTTTAGTTCCACTTAATTTTGATCTGGCGAGCTGAAACTGAGAGGCAGACAGACAGACAGACGGACAGATACACACAGCCACAAACAGACGCACTAACTGATTACTGTATGCCTCCATTTCACCGAGGCATAATTATTCACATCTGTACATTTACCGCTTTACCACAATATAAATAGGTGATCTGGGGATTCAACTAGCCACTTAGCACAGGTTTTCATTAATTTGATCCCTATATTTTTACATAAAAATATTGCAGTATTATTCCAATAATTATTAGTATCTGTAAAAAGAAATTATTCCAATAATTGTCCTTTTTGAAAAAAAAAACAAAACAAGCACATTTCCATTGTCTCAGGATATTTTATCAAAATGGAAATCACAAAAAAGTATTAATCTAAATATGGTATATCGTATCATGTTCCAGTTTCATCCCAGTCAAAAGAAATTTTTATTATAAACTGACGATAAGGATGTGAATGTGTGTGATTGTTGGTTTCTCTATCTTTCTTTGTGATCGACTGTGTGGTCTGAAATAGGCCCCATCTCCCAATGACCCTAAACTGAACAAGCGCTTAGGAAGACAGATGTATGCATATCATGTAATTGTATTTATTCAGGGGACATTACTGAGCAGCAGGGATGTTTTGGTGCAATTCCTCCAGCAAAATCTGGAGCAGCATGGTGTTGCTGTGTGTAGCTGTGTGAACAAAGCTGCATTTTTTTCACCATTTTGAATTCTTTTTTTCACTTCTTATTAAAAAAGACTTTCTTAACTTGTCACCTCAGTAAAAGGTTGAATAGTTTATGATACATTCAAATGACAAGAGGCCACTATAGTACATTGCTGCCACTGAAGTGTTCTTCAGCCATATTATAGACTGATGCTCTTGGCATGGAGAGATGGACAGCAGTTTCTTCAGCTTTGACTGGCCACACATCACACCAGAGCTAGGTGTCTGCTTGTAGCTTCATGCTACTTTTTTTCTTTTCCTTTCAAAATGATTTCTAACCCGTTCTTCATCTCTATGTATTTCCAGGAAACACATTGTAAGTTATTCAGATTATAATTTGTCTACCACTTCAGCACAGGGACAAGCAAGCCTTGTGTGCTGCTGCCAAGAGAAAAAGCGCAAATTAAGAGTAGGGAATTCAAAAGGCTTCATTACTGAAGTTCTTATCCAAGCATGCTGAATTCTTGCTTAACAAGAATGCATAATTTGTAGCAGTTTTCCACCTTTCGTGGCTGAAGTGATATCATTTTAAAACATGTTGCTTCTCCTCCACAAGATTTTACACACAGAAGTTCAAACCACTGACTTTTTTTTACTTAAGGCAGAAGGGCAAATAGACTGAGAGAAAACTGACTATTCTTGGAATGATACTTTTATTTTAGGCTCCAGGGTGACTCTCAACAGTTCTGCTCCCTTTCAAAGTGATGTAAAAACAGGCAGAGCTTTAATTAGGATGACATTATCAGAAGGCATTAGTCAGAGAATGGCTCATGGTTTAAGCTGCACAGAACTGGCCATGCTAATATGCTACCGTCTTGCAGGTATAATAACATCACGATCTTCACAAGGCTGGCTAAAGGGAATATGGCTACTTTTGTTGATTTTTGCAAAAAAATAGATTTACACCTAAAAATTTTGAGTTATGCTTATAATTTACATAAAGGAAATTCATGGAATCATGACAAGTCACCATGCCCACCTGAACAAATTCCTCCTCTGCACATGCCCACACCATCTCAGTCTTGCCTCTCTTATTTTGTCTCTAAACCACTCAACCTGAGCTGTCCCTTTGATATACTCATTTCTAATCTTGTCCCTCCTAGTCACTCCCAATTAGAATCTTCAGCTTGGCTACCTCCAGTGCTGCCTTCTGTCTTTTTGTCAGTGCCACCATCTCCAAACCATACATCATAGCAGGTCTTCCTACCATCTTGTAAATCATCCTTTTCACTCTTGCTGCAATCCTTCTGTCACAAATCACCCCTGACACTCGCCTTCACCCACTCCACCCTGCCTGCAGTCTCTTCTTAACCTCTCTTGTGCATTTTTCATTGCTGTGGATGGTTGACCCCAGGTATTTAAATTCATATACATCCTCTACTCCTTGCATCTTCACTGTTGCACCTGCCTCCCTCTCCTTCACATACATGCATTCTATCTTGCTTCTAATAACATTCATTCCTCTTCTCTCCAGCACATACCTCCACCTCTCAAGGTTCTCTTCCACCTGCTCCCTACTGTCACTACAGATCACAATGTTGTCTGCAAATATCATAGTCCACAGAGAATCCTGCCTGACCTCATCTGTCAGCCTGCCCATCACCACCTTGAATTCTTCTGTCACTACAGCAAACCTCACCCCTGCCTGACTGTTCTCATACATGTCCTGCACCACCCTCACATATTTCTCTGGCACTCCTGACTTCCTTATACAGTACCACACTTCCTCTCTTAGCACCCTATCATATGCTTTCTCTACATCCACAAATCCCACTCTCTGAAGACACTCCCAGATTCTTAAGCTAATGATGAGCCTGAGAATTCAGTACAGTGTGACAAAAGAACACCCAACATCTTTTGCCACACAGTGTTGAATTACTTTCTTGAAGAAGTTTTATAATCCCTTCCACTGATTCAGTTCATTCACGCCATGGACATTATTAACACATTTAAGCCCAAACTGTGAAAGCAAATATGTAAATAAACATTTTCAAATGCTACCAACATCTGTGAGCAAATAAGACCCCCCCCCCCAAAAAAAGGAGAACACTGTGGCCGACACACATTGTGGGCTCACGCTGCCACAGAGACAGGACTGAATGTGTATTGTGGGGTGTCACGTCTGCAAGGACTGAGGACTGAATCTACAGGAGGTAACAAGGAAGTGTGAGATTTGTCTCTTTGTCCCACAGAAGACGCCCCGGAGGGTATTCCGGTTCATCAGGAAATGAGAGACAATGGTGAAGCTTCAAAGGGATGCTTTGTAACTGTATGTTGACTGAAGACACCATGTGACTTGAATTCTGATGCTGGAAATGTATAAAAGGGTGTTGAAGTATGATTCTTTCTCTTTCCTGCTTTGAGAATGCTAGAAGCTGTGTTCTGTCAAATAAAGCTGGTTTTATGACTGAAACTCAGCCTCGTTATTTGAGCATGCTTCTACACTGGTGGCCTACGACGGAAAATGAGCAGACAGAATTCTCCCGAGCGGGGCTCGGTGGAAGCCAGCCTGATGGCCGCCTCCACGATCCGGCTGCCCGATTTCTGGCAGCACAGCCCGCGCTCATGGTTTAGCGCAATCGAGGCACAGTTCGACCTCCGGAGAATCTCCAACGATGACACAAGATTCTACCAAGTGGTAGCGAAGCTGGACAGTGACACGGCCCAGAGAGTGGAAGATCTGGTTAACCATCCACCAGACAGCGACAAGTACAGCGCATTGAAGGACGCGCTGATCAGCCATTTCACCCCCTCAGTCCAACAACGAGCAGAGGGGCTCCTGGCGCTGACGGAGGCCGAAAACGATAGTCCTGCGGACCTGATGGTGAAGATGCTGCAGCTCAAAGCCTCTGAAGATGGCGAATTCATTTTCGCCCACCTTTTCCTTCGAACCCTACCACCAGCAGTGAGAGTGGCCCTGGCAGAGTCACCCCGATTGGCCAGGCGAGACTACCATGGGTTGGGCAAGGAGGCGCAGAGGTTGGTCGACGCCCACAAGCGGAACGCGGTCTCGGCCGCGGCGGCCAGTCCGGGAACGGCGTCCGGAGACAGTGCGGGTCCAGCGGCCGCGGCGCCAGACGCACCAACGACGGCGGCGACAGGAGCCAGACGACGCGGAGCGGAGAACGGCTCGTGCTTCTACCACCGCCGTTTTGCAGAGAGAGCGCACAGGTGCATCCCACTGTGCAATTTTAAGCGCCAGGGAAACGCCAAGACCGAGGGCCGGTAGCAGCTGCGACCCTCGGCAACGAGAACAGGCTGCTTTACCTGACGGATGCACGCTCGGGGAAACAGTTCCTCGTGGACACGGGCTCTCAGCTGAGCTTCGTCACACCCACCTACGCGGAATGGCTGTCGCCTTCTAAAGCCCCCTGGGTGTCAGTGTCAGCAGTGAACGGCTCCACGATTAAAACGTTTGGTGAGAGGACCATGCTTCTGTCCTTACAGGGCCGTTCATTTGAGTGGACATTTATTGTAGCAGCAGTCAGTTTCAACATGTTAGGGGCTGATTTTTTGTGCTCACATGGTTTATTGGTTGACCTTGCTAATAGACGTCTGATTAATGCACTGTCCTTTCATTCTATTCCCTGCACAGCTCGGGTGGCCCCGCCAACTGCACATGCCAGCGTCTCAGCTGCGGGTGGTAAGTTTCACACTCTGCTTGCTCAGTTTCCAGTACTCACAGTCCCCACGTTTTCAGCAACGGTGGCCAAACATGGGGTAGAACATTTCATAACAACCACAGGCCCTCCCGTTTTTGCAAAGGCTCGGCGCTTGGACCCAGCTAAACTGGCCATCGAGCGCGAGGAGTTCACTAATCTGGAAAAACTGGGCATTGTTAGACGTTCCAAGAGCTCTTGGGCTTCGCCGTTACACATGGTCCCAAAAGCTGATGGCTCGTGGCGACCTTGCGGCGATTTCCGCAGGTTGAACAACGTTTCAGCTCATGACCGCTACCCGATTCCGCACATTCAGGATTTTTCTGTTCATTTGGCGGGGGCGCGCATTTTTTCTAAAATAGACTTGGTGCGCGGCTATCACCAGGTGCCAGTGCGCGCGCAGGATGTACCCAAAACAGCGGTCATGACGCCTTTCGGCCTTTTTGAGTTCTTGCGCATGCCTTTTGGCCTCAAGGGGGCCGCGCAGACTTTCCAACGCATGATGGATGCAGTTTTACGCGACCTGCCTTTCGTGTTCGTTTATTTGGACGATATTTTGGTAGCCAGCGCGTCCGAAGGTGAACATGAAAAACACCTCACAGCAGTTTTCCAGAGGTTGGCAGAGCACGGGTTAATAGTTAACCCAGCGAAGTGCCAGTTTGGGGTGGCGCAGATTGATTTTTTGGGACATCGCGTTTCGGCAGAGGGAGCAGTTCCCCTTCCAAATAAAGTGCGTGCCATAACGGATTTTCCGCAACCTCAAACGGTCAAGGCGCTTCAGGAGTTTCTAGGGATGGTTAATTTTTACAACCGTTTCCTCCCAAGCGCAGCACGACTCATGCAGCCATTGTACACCGCGTTAAAAAAACAAAAGCCCGCAAATAAAGTTGAATGGTCTCCGGAGCGGGAGCGCGCTTTTGCCCAGGTCAAATCAGCCCTGGCAAACGCAGTTTTGTTAGCGCACCCAGTTCCAACGGCCCGCATGGCACTCACCACTGACGCTTCCGATGTAGCGGTGGGGGCGGTAGTTGAACAGTTTGTGGCAGGTACCTGGCAACCCCTCGCGTTTTTCAGCAGGACCTTGCGCGATAGTGAACGGAAATACAGCGCATTTGACAGGGAGCTTTTGGCCCTACACTTGGCCATCCGTCATTTTCAGTTCTGGTTAGAGGGGCGACGTTTCACCGCTTTTGTGGATCATAAACCGCTAACGTTTGCGATGGCCAAAATTTCAGAACCCTGGTCAGGCCGGCAACAAAGGCAACTAGCCGCAATATCGGAGTTTACTACTGATATTCAGCATGTCGCGGGTAAACACAATGTTGTAGCAGACTGCGTCTCGTGTGCAGTAGCACCGCCAAGCCCCATAGGGGCAGACTCTGTAGCCATGACCGTGGGCCCGGGCAGCGACGCGGGAGCGCGCGCAGCCCCAGTCTGTGTTGGGTTAGATTATGCAGCCATGGCTGCGGAGCAGGTTAACGACGTGGACGTGCGCGCGCTCCAGTCTGGACCAACAGGGTTAAGGCTGGAGCACAGGGTGCAACAAAACGGTATGCCCCCACTAATCTGCGATGTCTCCACGGGACGGCCCCGCCCTGTGGTGCCAACCGCGTGGCGTCGCCGTGTTTTTGACTTGGTCCATTCTCTCGCGCACCCGGGGGTGCGCGCATCGATTAAGTTGGTGGGGGAGAAATTTGTTTGGCCCGGGTTGCGCAAACAGGTCAAGGAATGGGCAGCAGCCTGCGTAGCGTGTCAGCGAGCTAAAATACACAGACACACTAAGGCCCCGTTAGAACCTTTCCACATCCCCGCTAAGCGTTTTGATCACGTGCATATTGACCTGGTCGGCCCGCTTCCGTTATCACACGGGCACACACATCTTTTGACGATGGTAGACCGCACCACGCGCTGGCCAGAGGCGATTCCTCTGACATCAACCACAGCGGAAGAAGTTGCGCGAGCATTTTTAGCAGCATGGGTTGCGCGTTTTGGTGTACCGTCGGACATAACGTCCGACAGGGGTCCCCAATTTATTTCCGAGCTGTGGTCATCGATGGCCCGCAGCTTGGGGGTGAAGATTCATCGCACCACCGCGTATAACCCCCAGGCTAATGGTTTATGCGAACGCTTTCACAGGTCATTGAAAGCAGCCCTCAGAGCGTCGCTAACGGATACAAATTGGGTAGACAAACTTCCATGGGTTTTATTAGGGTTGCGTTCTGCACCTAAGGAAGATTTGCACGCTTCCCCGGCTGAATTAGTTTTCGCTCAACCGCTTCGTTTGCCCGGGGAATTTCTTCCTGATAATCCCGCACCTAATGGCCCCCCCGCTCAGCCGTGGCAGAGCGGCTCAGGAGCAAACACGCTTCCTGGCCCAGTCCATCACAGTTTCCCACACGTTTTTGTGCCCAAGGCTTTAAAAAATGCAGAGTTTGTTTTTGTTAAACATGACGCCCAGCGTCCAAGTTTGCGGCCGTTTTACGACGGACCGTTTTGAGTGCTGAAGACCGGGCAGAAGCATTTTCTGCTAGATTTTGGGGGCAGAAGGGAGCTGATTTGCATTTACAGGCTCAAACCCGCTTTTGTTCTGGCTGACGAGGAGGTGCAGCTCGTGAGGCCCCCCCGCCGGGGCAGGCCGCCGAGGAGACATTCTCCAAAGTCTTCACAGAGGGGTGCTAACAGCTTTAATCCACAGGTGCAGAGAGATGTTGCAGGTGCAGCCAAGCCAGGTTGCAGCAGATTCGGCAGAAGATTAAAACCTAGGCAGTTGGTGGATTGATTAGCGATGTATGGAGTGCTTTGTGTTTTTCTTTTTGTTATGCCATTTAGATTTTGCCTTACTAGACGTTTGGGGGGGGGGGGGTAGTGTGGCCGACACACATTGTGGGCTCACGCTGCCACAGAGACAGGACTGAATGTGTATTGTGGGGTGTCACGTCTGCAAGGACTGAGGACTGAATCTACAGGAGGTAACAAGGAAGTGTGAGATTTGTCTCTTTGTCCCACAGAAGACGCCCCGGAGGGTATTCCTGTTCATCAGGAAATGAGAGACAATGGTGAAGCTTCAAAGGGATGCTTTGTAACTGTATGTTGACTGAAGACACCATGTGACTTGAATTCTGATGCTGGAAATGTATAAAAGGGTGTTGAAGTATGATTCTTTCTCTTTCCTGCTTTGAGAATGCTAGAAGCTGTGTTCTGTCAAATAAAGCTGGTTTTATGACTGAAACTCAGCCTCGTTATTTGAGCATGCTTCTATAACACTACAGTAATTTATAGTGCATCCGGAAAGTATTCACAGCGGTTCACTTTTTCCACATTTTGTTATGTCACAGCCTTATTCCAAAAGGGATTAAATTCATTTTTTCCCTCATAATTCTACACACAACACCCCAAAATGACAATGTGAAAAAAGTTTTTAGGGGATTTTTGCAAATTTATTAAAACTTAAAAAAAAAATAAGAAATCACATGTACAAAAGTATTCACAGCCTTTGCTCAATACTTTGTTGATGCACCTTTGGCAGCAATTACAGCCTCAAGTGTTTTTTGAATATGATACCACAAGCTTGGCACACATACACTACTGTTCAAAAGTTTAGGGTCACCTCAGACAATTTTGTGTTTTCCATGAAAAGTCACACTTTTATTTACCACCATGAGTTGTAAAATGAATAGAAAATATAGTCAAGACATTGACAAGGTTAGAAATAATGATTTGTATTTGAAATATTTTTTCCTTCAAACTTTGCTTTCGTCAAAGATTCCTCCATTTGCAGCAATTACAGCATTGCAGACCTAACATGATTGCACAAGGGTTTTCTAATCATCCATCAGCCTTCTGACGCAATGAGCAAACACATTGTACCCTTAGAACACTGGAATGATAGTTGCTGGAAATGGGCCTCTATACACCTATGTAGATATTGCACCAAAAACCAGACATTTGCAGCTAGAATAGTCATTTACCACATTAGCAATGTATAAAGTGCATTTCTGATTAGTTTAAAGTTATCTTCATTGATAAAAGTGCTTTTCTTTTAAAAATAAGGAAATTTCTAAGTGACCCCAAACTTTTGAACGGTAGTGTATCTTTGGGCAATTTCAATCATTCCTCTTTGCAGCACCTCTCAAGCTCCATCAGGTTGGATGGGAAGCATTGGTGCACAGCCATTTTCAGATCTCTTCAGAGATGTTCAATTGGATTCAAGTCTGGGCTCTGGCTGGGTCTCTCAAGGACATTCACAGAGTTGTCCTGATGCCACTCCTTTGATATCTTGGCTGTGTGCTTAGGGTTGTCCTGCTGAAAGATGAACCGTCACCCCAGTCTGAGGTCAAGAGTGCTCTGGAGCAGCAACCTAACGGTGAAACTCCCAGACTCAATCCAAGGAAAACCTCCTCAAAATCAGACCTAACGGATTTTTGGAAGATTAAAATTCAAAAGACAATAACACCATGCCTAACCAAAAGCAGAGGAAACTGACATTCCCCAGATCAGGACGCACAGCAGCCGCAGAATCTGAACCGGAGGACCTCCGTTCAGAAGACGAGTGCCTAGCTAACAAAAGGATTAGCTTGAAATCGCTATTTGACGAATTACGACGATTTCGGGCCGAATTTCTTGAATTCAGAGAGGATCTAAAAAAGGCGAACAGCAGATTGGACCAGGCCGAAAACCGAATCTTGGAAGCTGAAGACAGAATAAAAGTGCTTGAAGATTCTGTACTGGATTTACACAGAAAACAATCAAGGCTGGAGGCTAAGCTAGCCGACCAAGAAGGAAAACGGAGACGGGACAACATCAGAATTCACGGTCTGAAAGAAGGAGCTGAAGATGGTTTCAACACAGTGGCAGAATGCGTGGAATCCTTATTGAGAGAGAAGTTGGATATTCCACAATCCACCGATTTGAAGATAGAAAAGGCACATCGCACATTAGCCGCAAAGCCAGCCCCGGAAGCGCCCCCACGTTCAGTGTTGGTAAGATTCTCCGACTTCAAAATAAAACAAGAAGTTGTAAGACGGGCTTGGCAGAAGAAAGGATTTATGCATCAAGAAAGAAAAGTCTTCGTGGAACACGATTACGCCCCTGAAGTTCTTAAAAAGCGACGGGAATATAACGACGCCAAAAAGGTTTTACGGGAAAAGAATCTACGCTTTCAGACGCCATTTCCGGCGAAGCTAAGGGTCTTTTACGGGGAAGAGTCATGTCTCTACAATTCAGCGGAAGAAGCAACATCTGACATGGCAAGAAGAGGACTCCCGGAAACGGTGTTTAAACCCGCAGCGGATCTGAGCGTGAAAATCAGAGCTCAAACGTGGTCCACTCAGAGACCTTCAAAATCCACGGGCCAGCAGCGGGAACACCCAGCCCCAGAGCTACAAAGATAAGCTTTCCAGTACCAGAAAGGAATAGCGACCTTTTTGGGGTTTTTTTTTTTTTTTTCTCTTTCTCTCTACAGTCACTCTGCACTTCCATCCCCCCTCCTACAAGGTAACAAACATTAAAGAAGATGCAGAATCAGCATGTGGTAAAACCTTTCATGGAGCAGTTTTAGCATTAGAAACAAATGTCTTCTTAATTTAAAGGGGAAAAAAAAAATCATGTTAAAATAGAAATGTAACAATGACCCACATGTTCTCCCCACACTAACAAATACTGTATTAGAGTGAATGTTTGCTGTGATGGGGGTGGGAGGGTGCACACAAGCTCATAGAGTATAGGCATAAAAAAAAAAAAAAAAAAAAAAATCATTACAAATTCGGATTGGGATCTGAAATTCACGTTAAAAACATGGGACAACTTACAGGAGTAAGAGAGGGCCCTCAGCACGTAACAGAGTTTGAGGAATTTCCCTCAGAGCCCATACTCCATCAGGGCTCTTACAGGGTCTTTAAAGAGACCACAGCTCAGGAAGTTTTTTTGACAGTTTTTTGTTTTAAAGTTTCGTTCATTATGTACTTAATGTTTTTTATGTTCTTAATGATCTTTCAGTTTCTGAGTAGCAAAAAAGAGGGCCACCACACTGTTATACTAAATAAGAAAATACAATGGAGAAACAGGGTGTAACCAAAATAGCCTCATATAATGTGAAAGGGATCCTGAATCCAGTTAAAAGATCCAAGATTCTACGCAAAATGAAAAAAGACAAAGCAGAAATAGTATTTTTACAAGAAACCCACCTAACAGACATGGAACACACTAAACTCAGTAGACAAGGGTTTAAAATGATCTCTTCATCTTCATATAAATCAGGGAGGAGGAGGGGAGTAGCGACATTGATATCAACCAAAATTACATTTGAAAAAAAATCAGAACACAAAGATAAAGAAGGGAGGTACAGTTTGGTAACTGGGCGGCTAGAGGGAGAAGATATCACCCTGCTGAATATATATGCACCACCAGGGGCAAAATGGAAATTTTATAAAAATGTATTCGACCTAATGATAACTAAAGCCCAAGGTTTAGTGATATGTGGTGGAGACTTCAATCTAAGACTGAATCCATACTGGGATGCAACAGGTAATTCTTCACATCAAAATAACACCCAAAATAGGAATACTCGGATGCTACTAAAAGAAATGGGAATCTGTGACGTATGGAGGGAATTCAACCCCAATGTAAAAGATTATACTTTTTATTCAACGCCACATTCATCTTACTCAAGGATTGATTACTTTTTTATGTTTAGTAGAGACATTGGAAGAGTAAAAACATGTAAAATAGGACTGATGGATCTCTCCGACCACAGTCCGATCTATATGGATTTAAACATCCAAAAATACACAAATAATACATTTTCCTGGAGGTTGAATTCAAGTGTCCTCAAAGGGCCACTGAAAGATGAATTGGAATCAGATATTCTCAGATATTTGGAAGAAAACGATAATGGAGAAGTATCCCCTTTAATACTGTGGGATGCGTGCAAAGCTGTAATAAGGGGAAAAATTATTGCAAAACTGGCAACCCAAAAGAAACTGAGACAAGAAAAACTAACCACACTAGAGTCAGAGCTCAAGAACCTAGAAAAAGAACACAAAGATAACACTCATTCTAATGGCTCGCTCAAGATCAAAGAAATTAAAAATCAAATAAATGAGATCTACACAATAGAAATCCAGAAGAAACTTACATTTCTGAAACAAAAACACTATGAAACAGGCAGTAAATCGGCAAAATTACTAGCCTATAAATTGAGGAAACAACAAACGGAAAGAGCAATCTACAAAATCAGAGACCCAGTATCAAAGGAAATAAAATTCAGAATTCAGGATATTCTTAAAAGCTTCGAGAATTACTACAAGAACTTATACTCCCACAAAAATCATAAAAACGCATCCGAGACATTCCTAAACACATTAAACCTTCCCCAACTTACGGAATCACAAAATAAAACCCTACTGTCAGAAATACAACCTAAAGAATTGGAAAAAGCAATTATGAAACTTAAAGCTAACAAATCCCCAGGAGCAGTTGGCTATACAGCAGAATGGTACAAAACCTTTAAACAGCAACTATCTCCTCTCCTCCTGAAAACATTTAACTATGTCCTCCACACAGGGGAAATCCCCCCCTCCTGGAGAGAAGGGGTCATTGCAGTCATACCTAAACCTGAAAAGGATAAACTAGATTGCTCCAACTACAGACCAATCAGTGTATTAAATCAGGACTATAAGCTATTTACCACTATCCTTGCCAAAAGGTTAGAAAACATACTGACAGACTTAATTCACTTAGACCAAACAGGTTTTATAAGACAAAGACAGACACAAGACAACATTCGACGCACTTTACACATAATTCATCATATAAAAAAATATAACTTAAATGCAGTCATATTGGGATTAGATGCTGAAAAAGCATTCGATTCGGTTGACTGGTCTTTCCTCTATAAAATCTTATCCAGTTTCAATTTTCATAACAACTTCATTAGAACTATACAGGCATTATATAAAAAACCAACAGCTAAAATAAGGATTAATGGTAATTTATCATCATCTTTTGAGCTGGAAAGAGGATGTCGTCAAGGCTGCCCCCTGTCTCCACTGCTCTTTGCAATCTTCATAGAACCTCTGAGCCAATGGATAAGACAAAATCAAGAAATTCAAGGTATTACACTTGGTCAGAAAGAAAATAAAATAGCACTCTTTGCTGATGACATTTTAATATACCTAGGGCAGCCAGACACTTCTCTACCAGAACTAATCTCAGTTTTTTCAGACTATGGAGATTTATCAGGGTACAAATTAAACATGCATAAAACCCAAGTTTTAACATTCAACTATGACCCAAATCATTTTTCACTAAATGAACTCAAAACTAACTGGGAGTTGGATTCTATGAAATATCTGGGGGTCAATATCCCGAAACAACTCGACAAAATTATAACACTAAACTATGATCCACTGGTGACAAAAATAAAATCTGACCAAGCAAGATGGAATATGATACCATTCTTAGGTACCGCACAAAGAATTGAAGCAGTCAAAATGAATATACTCCCACGTCTTCTATACCTTTTCCAAACAATACCGGTAGAACCTCCCAAAAAAACATGGCAGGAACTGGACAGAAGGATCTCAAGATTCATATGGCAGGGTAAGAGACCTAGAATCAGATATAGAACCCTACAGCTAAACAAAGACAAAGGTGGGCTCGCACTGCCAAATATCAGGGACTATTTTATAGCTGCACAAATTAAAACTTTAGTAGAGATATGTAACCCAGTCTACACTGCACAATGGAAGGAGATGGAATGCCAAATAACAAGTGACATCCCCCTACAGGCGATAATAGGGAACAATGCCTTAACTAAACTCCTGAATAACACTAACCCGTGGATAGAGACCCTGCTAAAAATTTGGTTTAAGATAGTCAGAGAGAATCAAGCTAAAGAGCCCTATCGACTTCTGCAATGGATTGCCTATGATCAAGACTTTACCCCCAATAAAACAGATACTAGATTTAAAGAGTGGAAAGAGAAAGGGCTGATAAAATATTACGATTTTTTTAAGGGGCAAACTTTAAGAAGTTTTGAAGATTTGAAAAAACAAGGTCTAATAAATCAAGATCTGTACAGGTTCTTTCAGCTTAGACACCACATAAACAATATACTTAAAAAGGAGGATTTGGAAAGGGCCCAGTCAGGTGTTCTGAAGGTCTTCTTAATGGCATATAAAGGGATCCCAGGGATCAGATACATTTCTAAAATATACCAAGGTCTTCAAGACTTAAAAGGAGACAACACATCGTATATAAAAGAGAGATGGGAAAAAGAGGGGAATTTCACTTTACAATTGGAAATATGGGAAAAGCTAAATAAACAGCAATGGAAAAGTACCTCATCCCTGCAGTGGAGAGAATTTGGATGGAAAAACTTGGTAAGATTTTTCAGAACACTTGCACAAAACAAATTTACCCATAAGGGATTGAACTGTTGGCGCTTGTGTGGTGAAAAGACTGCAAATCATTTTCATGCGTTTTGGTCATGCCCAGTTATCCACCAATATTGGTCCAACGTACAGACAATATTGGGGAAAATATTCAAAATAACAGTTCCCTTTTCTTTTGTAACTTTGTATTTGGGTTTATTACCGGACTCACTGGAAAGACGAGGAGATAAATACTTATTCAATGTTTTAATATTGGCAAGTAAAAAAGCCCTAACTAAAAAATGGGTGCTGAAGGACTGTCCTACACCTGAAGATTGGATTAACGTGATTCAAGACATTTACTCGATGGAAAAGTTGACATTCGCACTGAGACAGGACAAGGATGGGTTCATGAACTTTTGGCAACCCTGGATCGCATATGTGTCTTCCATTAGAACTAATCTTTGACAAATACCATTTCAATAATGGTCCCGCTCTTTGTTCCAACGCTACTCAGTTGCTCTTTTACTTTTAATTACTTAATTTTCTGTTTGTTTGTTTTTTGCTGTTCTGCTTGTTTGTTTATTTGTTTGTTTGTTTGTTTTTTATTTAATTCTCCTTAACTTCACTTTTTCTTTCCCTTAAAAAAAAGGGGGGGGGGTTGTTGTAATAACTATCCTACCAATGTTGTCAAATAGCAAAAAATAAGGGAACGTGATGAAAATGTAAACAATGCAATGCTGTAATGACCTGTATACCCTTTACAAAAACTTAAATAAAATAAAAAAAAAGAGTGCTCTGGAGCAGCTTTTCATCCATTGCTGCATTCATCTTTCCCTCTATCTTGACTAGTCTCCCAGTTCCTGCCACTGAAAAACATCCCCACAGCATGATGCTGCCACCACTATTGACGTGGTGATGAGCGGTGCCCGGTTTCCTCCAAACATGATACCTGGCATTCATGCCAAAGAGTTCAATGTTTGTCTCATCAGACCAGAGAATTTTGTTTCTCATGGTCTGAGAGTACTTCAGGTGCCTTTTGGCAAACTCCAGGCAGGCTGCCATGTGACTTTTACTAAGGAGTAGCTTCCATCTGGCCACTCTACCATACAGGCCTGATTGGTGGATTGCTGCAGAGATGGTTGTCCTTTTGGAAGGTTCTCTTCTCTCCACAGAGGAAGGCTGGAGCTCTGACAGAATGACCATCGGGTTCTTGGTCACCTCCCTGACTGTAGATGGAAAAAAGCGATTAAAATACAATTAAAGGCAATAATCCTCAGGAGAGTGAGGAGAGCTAGCCACAGAGCTAACCACACTGACAGCAAAACCAATAATAAATAATAATAATACTGGATTTCTTCTTAGAATACAGAATCTTCCCAAAGCACAAAAGGCAGTCTGGTGTGCTCAAAATCCTGCATACCCCATGGCCTCAAAATGAATTTAAGTTTAATGTTTATTTGAAAGGGACATTACATACTAATGAACATTTTAATACAAATGTAAGTATGCCAGCTTTAGCAATATTGTTAATTTGCATCTGTAGTCCCCCAGCGGGTCACAAAAACACACAAACAATCATACAAGAAGAACATCTGCAATGAAACTGTACAAAGTGGAGATGCAAAATTGCAAGCGTTAAGGTGCTACAAAACAAAACATTCACGTCACATGAGTGAAGTGCTGTCTATGCGTACACACACCCATGCACCCAAGCACCTCACAGCAACAACAAACAACAGCCATAATTCCAGAGAGAGGGCGCCAAGGTCCTCTGCAGCCGATGCCTCTGGGGGCGCGTCCACCGCAGGCTCGACTGAAGCCCCTGAGGTAGAACTAGCAGTAATTTCCTGCTATTAAATTCAGATAAGACTGAAGTCATTCTTGTTGGTCCAAAAAACCTTAGAAATTCCTTTCCAAATCAAACTTTCAGTTTGGATGCAGTTACTCTTTCTCTTAATAGCTCTGTGAGGAACCTTGGAGTTATTTTTGATCAGGATTTGTCCTTCAATTCACATATTAAATTTGTTTCTAAGACTGCCTTCTATCATTTGCATAATATTGCCAAGATTAGGAGCATCTTGTCTCAGAGTGATGCTGAGAAGCTGATCCACGCTTTTGTTAGCTCGAGATTAGATTATTGTAATTCTTTATTATCAGGTTGTCCTAAAACATCTTTAAAAAGTCTTCAGCTGATCCAAAATGCTGCAGCAAGAGTTTTAACAGGTACTAGAAAGAGAGATCATATCTCTCCGGTTCTGGCCTCCCTTCATTGGCTTCCCATAGAGTTTAGAATTAAGTTTAAAATCCTTCTTCTTACTTACAAAGCTCTAAACAATCAGGCTCCTTTTTATTTAAAAGATCTGATACTACCATATCATCCTAACAGAGCACTACGCTCCCAAAATGCAGGTTTACTTGTAATACCTAGAATCTCCAAAAGTACAATGGGAGGCAGAGCCTTCAGTTATCAAGCTCCTCTCCTGTGGAATCAGCTGCCAATCTGGATTCGGGAGTCAGACTCGATCTCTGTTTTTAAGAATAGGGCTAAAACCTACCTTTTTGATATAGCCTACAATTAGGGAGGGATCATGTGTTTTCTGAACCCTCCCTTAGTTATGCTGCTAATAGGTTTAGTCAGCCGGGGGACCTCCAGTAATGCACTGGGCCTCACTCCTTTCCTCACTCTCTATGAAATATTTTTTTTTTGCTGGTCATTAACATTTGTTTGTTCTCTCCCATAGATTGAGTCCCCATCGTGCTGTTTGCTCTCTACATGTCTGTTCTTTTCTTCTTCTCTATCCCCTCACCCCCCAGCCAGTCGCAGCAGATGACTGCCCCTCCCTGAGCCTGGTTCTGCTGGAGGTTTCTTCCTGTTAAAAGGGAGTTTTTCCTCTCCACCGTCGCCAAGTGCTTGCTCACAGGGGATCGCCTGATTGCTGGGGTCTTTCTGCAACTGTGGGGGTCCTCCCTACAGTTGATAGTGCTATGAGATGACTGTTGTTGTGAAATGGCGCTATATAAATAAAGTTGAATTGAATTGAATTGAATTGAACTGTAAGCAGTGACCATTTTGAATGTGTTTGGTAGAAGCAAGTCTGGTTCGCAGGGGCAGAATAAACCACCCAGTCGTGCTGGGCTAACCGGCAGTCTACCTGGTGGCTCAGGATTGGAAAAAAAAAAGAGGCTGTCGTGAAGGTAATGCCTTAAAGAGAATTTTGCATGTTGTTCTAAGCTTTTCCAAGGGGGTGGGGGGTGGGGGGTAGATGTTAAGTATGGACATGCTAACAAATAGACAGCACGGGCGTAACATCAGATGCATGGGTGATGTCAGCACACCGTGCCCATTTAGGACTGTTGGCAGGAGCCGTCCTCTTTGGCGCTCCACCTTGATATGACAACAGCCTGTGTTAAGAGTAGTTAGCCTACACTGTGACACATGTACTCATTTTGTACTTTGTAATAAAGTTTGAGTTCAGCACAATTCCTGCCTCCGCTGCCCTGCTTTTCAGACATCACAATTACTATGCCTTTAAACAAATTGGGAAAGTGCAGATGATGATGTCATGGCTTTGGGAAGCTTCTGATAGGTTAATTGACAACATTTGAGTTAACTGAAGGCGCACCTGTGGATGTATTTTAAGGCACACCTCAAACACACTGCTTCCTTGTGTGACATCATGGAAAAATCAAAAGAAATCAGCCAAGATATCAGGAAGAGAATTGTGGACCTCCACAAGTCTGATTCATCCTTGGGTACAATTTCCAAATGCCTGAAGGTGCCACGCTCATCTGTTCAAACAATTATATGCAAGTATAAACACCACGGGAATGTCCAGCCATCATACCGTTCAGGAAGAAGATGGGTTCTGTGTCCTTGAGATGAATGTGTTTTGGTGTGAAATGTATGTATCAACCCCAGAACAAAAGCAAAAGTCTTTGTAAAGATGCTGGTTGAAGCTGGTAATAGAGTGTTATTATCCACAGTGAAATGAGTCCTGTACCAACATGGGCTGAAAGATCACTCAGCGAGGAAGAAGCCATTACTCCAAAAGCAAGATAAAAAAGCCAGATTACTTTTTGCAAATACGCACATAGTGACCACTGTTACATTTGGAGGAAGAAGGGGGAAGCTTGCAAGCGTGAGAACACCATCCCAAATGTGAAGCACGGGAATGGCAGCATCATGTTGTGGGGGTGTTTTGCTGCAAGAGGTACTAGTACATTTCACAAAATAGATGGCATCATGAGGAAAGAACATTATATGGAGATACTGAAACAACATCTCAAGACATCTGCCAGGAAGTTGAAGCTTGGGTACAAATGGATCTTCCAAATGGACAATAACCCTAAGCATACTGCCAAATTAGTTAGTGTGGCTTAAGGACAACAAAGTCAATGTTTTGAAGTGACCATCACAAAGCCCTGATCTCAGTCACAGAGAACATTTGTGGGCAGAGCTGAAAAGACGTATGTGAGCAAGGCGGCCTACAAACCTGATTCAGTTACACCAGTAATGGTGTAACTGAATCAGTTACCAGTGTAGGGAGCTTGGAATGAAGAAGCGATGTGATTTTATAAATCAAAGTTTAATATCGGCTTCACCTCCCTAACATGTCTCATCTCGGTGCAGAAGCAGAATAAGAGGTCGAGCGCAGTCAGACCTTCACACTTATACCCACACTCAACAAAAGACATTGCATATCAAAGCTGACATCCCGCATTAACATAATCCCCCTCCATTGTCCTCCATCTCCTCCACCTGACCCTGGGTGGTCAGGAAGTTTGATCCGGTCTCCACCGCTGCGACTCGGTCTGTTCTTTGATCCTTGCTGGTGGTTGAGACCTCTTGTCCTGTTCTGAGGCGTGAGGTCATTCCACATATGTAATCACTAAACATTCTAATATGTCTATACACATGTAGGTATGGAATATATGATTAATATAAGCCACAGCCCCCCCCCCCCAAACGACTAAGAAAAGGACAATCAAATTAAGTTTACAATTTAAGATAATCTCTATGACATATTATACTGTTAACATCTTGACAGGGAAAACAAGGAAAAAATCTTTCCAGCAGTCATGATCCTGTAGAAAATTCAGTGGTAACAACAAGAGTATAGTAATGTCACAAATCAGCCTTAAAACTGTCACGGCACAATCTGATAACATAGTTAACAACTCTTTGTCAATTTTGCATCAGTCCCTTTCAGGAGGAATGGGCCAAAATTCCAACAAACTACTGTGAGAAGCTTGTAGGACATCCAAAATGTTTGACCCAAGTGATACAGGCAGTGCTACCAAATATAAATGTATGTAAACTTCAGACTTTGAAGAAAGTAATAAAAAATTATCTAAAGAATTATTTAGCAAATATGTGACGACCCCATGGTCATCCTTCAGGCCTGCCTGTTTCCTTGTTGTGGTTTTTTTGGTGTTTGTGTGCTGCTGGTTCTGGTTGAGAATGAAGCTCCACCAATTTCATCAAGGAAGTGGAGACAGCTGGCTACTGTCTCCACTCCTATAAAGGCAGTTCCAGTGAGGCTCTCTGTCTGGCACTCCAGTCCGGTGGGTGGAGGTAATGCACCTTTCAAGTTGGTTGCTGGCTGCCATTTAAACCCAAAAGCAGATGATTTCTGTCTGGCCCTAGACATCATGACTTTTTTTTTTTTTTAAGTTTGTATGTGTGGAGAGCGTGAAAAGATGAGGCTGAGTTTATTTCTCAAATCAGATTTATTCACTTGTCTCCAACATCCTCCAAACAGAAAAAGAGACCCATCCTCCCACATCTGTCCTTTTTATACCCGGGACATCAAAGTACAGAGCCACATTGTCTTTAAATCCCAAGACACAATACATCGTCCCCCAGGTCTTCTCCCCTCCACCTAAAACCCTGGTGGTCAGGAAGTCTCTCAAGGCCATCTCTAAAGATCACATTTCGCACCCTCCTGTTATCCCCAGGAGACCCAGACTTATTGTTCATTCTGAGACGTGAGGCAACAGTAATATACATATGCAGCCTAAGCAACTCAAATATGTGTGCCACAGTATGTATCTTTTCTGGTATCCTATTTTCTTGCCAGCTCCCCAATTTTTGATGATGTTTAAGTTAATTTTCTGTTAAACTACTTTCTTTTAGAAATTCCACACTTGCGTTCCTTTATTTGTTATGGTCCTCGAGCTGGACCATAACAAATATAAAATTTAGCAAATAAATAATTTTGGTAATCCTAATTGACCTAAAACAACCTTTTATTTTGCTCTATCTATGAGTGGTGATTCCATAATTTTCCAGGACTATATGAATTGCTGCGGGTTCAATAAAACTTATTTCCTTTTTTGACACCTGTTCATATGGACTCCAAATCCTCAATCACTTTTTTCCTTTAAGGCCAACACCCCCATCTCCTGGCAGAAATATTAATCTTCCATAACCAATGAAGAATGATTAAAATGATACAGCCTTTAATCATTGTCTGTTCATCATTTGTTTTTAATTATATTTAAGCAGCAAATACAGTGGGCTGACTTCATTTCCATCCAGTCCAGTGGCTGTGATGTATGAGGGAGGGCTGAAAAGTTCAACACAGTCTCCCCTATGGTCCACACACGTCTTCCATCGGTGTTGCAGCGCTTGGATCCCTGCGGTTGAAAAATAAACCACATTTGGTCAAATTTGACCACTATGAACTTTTCAGCTCCCCCACCACCACCACCTCGTACAGCACACTATGGTTCCCTCTCACCACCAGAGCTGCCACTTGGTCCATGTGAAGTGTCTGAATGTACCCGAACAGACTACACACGTCTTTATTAGCAGGCACCCAGAGGGAAAAAAAGAACATGACGGGGTCAGCTTGCTCTCACTCTTCAAAACAACAGGAACCTGTACAATTATCTCTCCACCACGCCACCTCACCAACTGCAACGGCAAACACGATCGTTCTGCCTCCACTGAACAAAACACAACCTCAAATGAACTGCAAAACCTTCTGAAAGCCAAGCCATATAACCTTAAAGGAAGAATTCTGTACGGAAGACCGAACAGTTAAGTGCGCACTTTTCAAATCAAACAAAATGAGACAAATGGATGCAATTTTCCAAAAGCATGTTCTGAGCTGATACCAATTACTGTAAACCAAATGCTTCAAGTAATTTAATTACATTAAATATACACATTTTTTTTTAGTTTCTTTTATAATCTTTTCATTTAAAGGGAATATTATGGCTGATTTTAAGATCTCTGGCTGATATAGCACTTTTAAAATTATATTTTCTTTATTGTGCAGATGCCATTTTACATACAAGTGCAAACAATTATATATAGTACTTGTATTCATTAAACTAGTTGGAAACATTTAACTTCAACCACTTTTTTAACAGCAAAACCATAAGCTGGTAGCTGTATGTTGCTGAATGAAACATTTCTAAATATGTCTTGTGTCTTTTTCAATACTAATGATTTCAAACTGAAATTTTTACAGTCTGAGAAAACACTAAGTTTCACAATCAATTACCTTCAGCAAGCAGGGCCATGATTTGTTTAAAGAGGGCATATGATTCACTTTTTCCACATGGTGACACCGTTCCTAGAGGTCTTGATGAAATGTCTGTGATATGCTTTGGTCAGAATACATCAACCCTTATTTATTTCAGCACCATTAACAGGCTTAATCAGAATGACTCCTTTCACAGCAAGTAGTTTAAATGCTCATTAGTTCACCCCACCTTCCTTCTTTCGTCACTGCTAGAAGTCTATTCGAGGAGCGGAAGATGCCATATTGAGGCTTAGCTTGTTAGCTGTTAGCTCCTGATGGCAGAGACATACTGAGCTAACTAACAGCTGAATGCAATTATGTAAAAGCCCAAACAAAGCATTATCGGGGACAGGAGTGTATGGCGTGAATGGTCGATAGGATATAACTAGTCCCTGGCATACAGTAAGCACAGAAACAATCCAAAATGAGTGAATGGCTAATGCTGCTAATGTATCGCACTCTCTCTGCCAAGGTGAGCTCTGATGCGGTAGACAGCCTGACCTTGTCTGGCTAGCAAAAGATGTTAGTCAGGCATGCTAGCCTGGTGTTATGTCCAAAATCTAACAAAATAAGCCAGAATGATGCAACATATACAGTACTATCAACTGTGGATTAGTGAACCAGGTGGAAACAGGGATGATGAGTGGGGCAACTAGAATTTAAAGGAAATAGAAATATAAAATGTGGTCAACTCCATAGCAGGCTAGCAGCCATAGTAGCACCATCAGTGTGGGGCTGGATGGTCACAGGGATCCTCCCACTGTCGTTAAAATGGGTGGAGATGGGGCTTCCGCTGACGTCATGTTAGGGGTAGCAGCCTGATTTTTCCACGGTGGAGAGAAACCTTAAACCAGCTAAACCCTCATTTAATTTTACACAAGTTTGGTAAATTCCATCCATCCATCCATCCATCTTCTTCCGCTTAATCCTTTTTGGGTCACGGGGGGCTGGAGCCTATCCCAGCATCTTTGGGCGAGAGGCAGGGTACACCCTGGACAGATCGCCAGTCCATCGCAGGGCCAACACTAATTGTTTCTAAAAAAACAAAACAAAAACAAACTGCAATTTGTTTTTCGAAAAAACAAAAAGACACGAACAAGAGAAGCAAAACAGTGAATAAAGAAGACAAACGAGACCAAACGGATGCTGAAGAAAACATGGTGGCCGTGATAACAGGGCTGCACGGTGGCCGGCAGCACAGTTTACCCTTGGCCGGGGGATCGTGGGATCGTGGGTTCGATCCCAGCCCCCGACCAACAGTGATCTGTGTGGAGTTTGCATGTTCTCCCCGTGTATGCGCGGGTTTACCCCGGGATTTCTCCGGTTTCCTCCCACATGCCAAAAACATGCAGGTTAGGTTAATTGGAGACTCTAAAGTGGCCCTAGGTGTGAATGTGTGTGTGAATGGTTAAGGGATAGCGCCGTATCGTGGCTGCTTCATCCATCCAGGTGGTGGATGACCCTCAATTTCCCCTCTGGGGATCAATAAAGTATACTAAATCTAAAAAAAACAGAGCTGCACAACCTACAGAAAGAATACACAGAGGCCTCCCAGGATACAAAGGCATCTTTAACCAGGTTAGAAGCCACTCTCGCTGATGCTGTGCAACGTAACAGAAAATGAGTGGAGATGATGCTTGGAGGGTGGAATCATTCCAGTGAGCTCTGGTTTTCACATCACACACGGAGCAAAATCAAAACAGCTTGTTTAAAGAGACAAAGGCCGACCCTAGCAAAGTGACATTTTTCCATTAGTAGCCACTTCAGGTACCCAAATATACTGTATGTGCAAAAGGACTGAAAAAGTGACATTTTCATCACACGTCCCCTTTAATCCCCATTTGTTCCTCCGAGAACAAACAGATCTAATTTTACCACTAAAGATGGATAAAAGTCTTCAAATTTGATTTGAACATATGATTGGATAGCTAGCTGTAATTTTTAACAGATATATTCATCCATATGAGTAAAAAGAAAAAAAAAGTGACACTTTCAAGCCTGAGAAAACAGCTTGTTAACAATACATTTCAAGATCTAAGATGGCTGTTAAATGATGAAAGGACTTTCACCCGTTAGCTGTTGTACAGAGGCACCACCCTGTCAATGGTCGCCCTACAGATGGGACATTTCTTTGGCTCTGGCAGGGCCTTGTAGCACTGGCTGCAGGCACACACATGACCACACTCTAAAAACACATAGGCACGTTCTCGGCTCATGCACACAGTACAGCTGGTGGGGGACACACTGCTTTCCTCCATGTTCAGTTCGCGCATACGTTTCTTCTGCTGCTCCTTGAACTCCTCGAGCATGCTCCGCTCCTTCTTGCTCTGTTTGCGGTGCATGTATTGCTTATACAGGATGAAGAGGAGTGTGGAACAGGCGGCGATGCCAAACACGATCGTCAGAATCTTCCACAGCCTGACGCTGTTCCCCTGCTTCCTGAGGAGAGACTCGTAGTCCATCCGTGTGAGAAAATAGCAGAAGCCCTGTTTGGGAGGCTGGAGCTTGATCAAGTTGTTGTCCAGGACGAGCTCTCCGACCCCCGTGAGGTTGTCGCCGACACGCAGCATTTCCTCAGTTTCGTGGATGCCCTTGGGACGTTCCCCGCTTATGAAGTGACCGATAACGCTGGTCAAGGATTGGACGGTGGGGTGGAAGTTCTCGTAGGTGGTTTCCAGATCCAGCTCGGCAGCATCTAAGGGACGTATGACACGAACTGTGGCAGCAATGTCTTCATCGTGAGAGCCAAGGGCAAAGGGAACGGTGTTAATGCGCTGGTGAATGACCTTTTCTGTGCTGTTCCTGTTGAGAAAAGACACCGTTTATCCATCAGTTTGTAAGGTACAAAATGAAAGAAACAAAGTCATGGACATGTTGGCATTTTTTATGTTATACAGTTGAGGACAGAATTATGAGCCCCCCTATGAAAATTCAATTTTTTTTTAAGTATTTCCCAACTGCTGCTAAACAGCACAAAGAATTTTTAACTCAGCTTTTCTAAACATCCTAGTTTTCTTTAGAAAGCATTTTTTCACTCTGCACACAGAAACAAAATTACTTCACAAAATCCAAGAACTATGAGGGTAAAAATTATGAGCTCCCTGAAAAACCAACCTTTTATATAGAGGTACAGCACAAACCACTGCTGTTCAGTGATATGCTTTAACTTTGCAATGCTCAAAGCTTGTAAAATCAAGTTAAAACTGAGGGTTATCTTCCAATTTACACACAGTATAAAATCTTCAGCCAAGGGTTGGGGCTGCCACTTCAGAAAGCATTATGCCAAAAACAAAAGCAATCAGTTTAGACTTGAGAAAAATAATCATTGATGCTCACAAAGCAGGAGATGGATATACAAAGTTATCACAGCATTTCCAAGTGTCAAGAACTGGAGTGAGAAGTATCATCAAGAAATTCAAAGAGAGTACAGTACAGAACAAGCCTGGCAGAGGCTGAAAGCAGAAGATTTCAAAGACTCCGGAAAGAAAACTAGTGAGAGATGTGTCTGTCTAACAGCACTTGGGAAATACTTTTTAAAAAAATTAATTTTCATAAAAGGGCTCATAATTCTATCCTGAAGTGCATATCATATGGTTGTTTTAAAGACGATTAGCTGTAAAATGGTGTTTTTGTGGGTTTTAACTTTCTAAAATGTCTCCATGGGTCACATGTACATCACTAAATTTTAAAAATGCTCATTTCACACAGAAATACACACTGCCTTTATATAGACACCATCTTAAAGAAACAATCAAACTGCACTGCCTGGGTTTTGTAATGTCACAAACAAACCTTACCTTCAATTCTCTAAGCTTTCATTTTCTCCTTACCCAGGATTTACACTGACTCCAGATGCAGTCCATTGTGGATGCAGTGCAGATGGAGCCTTGTGTCCTTCCCTACCAGCTCCGTTTGTGTTTTGAAATGGTATGGATAAGAACAGGGTTCGAAATACAAGACTGCACAAAGAATTATATAAAATAATGCAAGATCTCAAGAAAGACCCGAGAGAGACAGAGAAGGACCGATTGCGATCATGTGATAACAACAAGGAAGCGTGATGTACCGGCTCTCACACCTGGATTTTTGTCACTCTAAATAATACATAAGTAGCTTGTTAATTTTAATTCTATGAAGTGTTTGTAATGTTTAAGTCAAAATATTTTGACACAGTGGTGGAGAAGTAGTCCTCAGAAAATAATGGACAATCCTTAAATAGTTTTAATGAACAAACAGTTATTAAATACAGTAGATACTGGGGCTTTTCCTTGTGGACTGGATCGCAGCATCCATCAAAAATAAACTCCATGTGTATTGTAGCGAATCCAAATCCAACGAGCCTCAAATTTTGTTCCGCATGTGGTCATGGGACATGTGTGGGAGGTAGAACATTAATTAGAATGGGAAACTATTGCTGCGAGACGCAGGATCGCAGCCATACTGACTGCAATCCAGACGTCGTGGAAATCCTTGGTTACCTGTGTTGGGCCCATTAAAATAAACAAATAAAAATCATTAATATTATTGAGTAAGGCTGAAAAGTATTTCTGATAGAACTTTACAGAAAGCTTTTTTTTTTTTTTTTGTAGTACTTTATTGATCCCCAGAGGGAAATTCAGAGCATCCAGCTGGATGGATGAGGCAGACCATCGGTACGGCGCCAATCCCTTCACCATTCACACACATTCAAACCTAGGGGCCACCTTTAGAGGTCTCCAGTTAACCTAACTCGCATGTTTTTGGCCTGTGGGAGGAAACCCACGCAGACATAGAAAAAACACGCAAAATCCACACAGAAGGGTCACTGATTGTCAGGGGGTGGGATCAAACCCACAATGGTCAGGGGTGGAATCAATCCAGTGACCTTCTTACTGTGCTGAAACAGTGCTAACCACTGTGCCACCGAGCTGCCCGAGGAGCTTTAAAACAACACAAATGGTTTTCACTCTGTACATTTCTTTGAGTGTGTCAAAATTTAAAACCATTCCCTGGAAAAATGCTCAGTATAGGACCTTTAATTGACAGTTTCTTGCATTTGTGAATTAAAAAAGAACAAACAAATGAGATACAATTTTTCCCTTAGCAGCTGGGAGAGCAAGTGACTATGTGAAGATGTCACACTCCAACAGACTAAAGTGACAGTTTGATAAGCTCAGAATACTCCAGCTAATAAGCTATCTAGACAGCAGAAATGATGGTAGCAGTTCTCTTTTCCCTGAAGAATGCTTGGTCACACTTTCCTGCAACCTTGCTCTTGGGACACAGTGTTTTCATGTTTATAAGGTAATGGGTGAGAGGATGACATCAGCTGGAAATAAACAAATGTTAACTGTGGTTCACAGTCATTTGCTGCAGCTTGCGTCAGAGTTACCATCTGTGCCATCTCTGACACAACACTGACAATTCTGTTTCCAGTCAGAATGGCTGTGTGAAATTCTGATCTGTGTATAATGGGCCATTTTGGTAAGTGATAGACTAATGACCCCACCCCCCCCCCCCAAAAAAAAAAAAAAATAAAAAAAAAATCTGTCTTTTTTTTTTTTGTAGTTTTTATCAAAGTATCCAGAGTTCAGGAAGGAGTTGATACAGGCTCTGGGTGGTAGGGAAGAATTACCAGATGACTGGGAAAGTACAGCAAAAGTATTGAGGGAAACGGGTAGAAAGGTATGTGGTGTATCCAGTGGACAGAGGAAGGAAGACAAAGAGACTTGGTGGTGGAATGAGGAGGTACAGGAAAGTATCCATAGGAAGAGGTTAGCAAAGAAAAAGTGGGATGGTCAGGGAGATGAAGAAGACAGGGGTATTTGGAATCTAGACGCATGGCAAAGAGAGAGGTGGCAAAGGAAAAAGCATATTGTGACCTGTATGAGAGGCGTGGACACGAAGGAATGGAAAAGGTATCAATTGGCTAGACAGAGAGATCGAGCTGCGAAAGGATGTGCAACAGGTTAGGTTGATTAGGACAGAAATGGTAATGTACTAAACAAATGACGAGAGTGTGTTGAGAAGGTGGGAAGGAGTATTTGAAGAACTGATGAATAAAGAAAATGAAATCGAGCGAGGAGGATGGATAAGATAAGCCTTATTAGTCCCACAATGGGGAAATTCCAGGATTGCAACAGCACAGGGATAGCAACACTCAGAGCAACAATCAAGAAGACAAGAAAAACAAGAGCAGTGAATATACATATGTACATATAAATATATATACACACAGTGCGGAGCATTGTAGCTAGATGGAATAAACAGCATAACCATCTACTTAGTTATCCTACATAGTATGAATATGTACCCATACATATTGTCACCCTCCGTAGCGACTGATATTGTCCTAGTTCTATACTGGAGGGGACCATTGTGTAAGTCTATTGCGTCTTTTGCATTCAATACTATTAGGTCGTCACGTTTTTTTTGCTATCTCTGCGAGCAGCCCTGCTTAGGTTATACAATCTGACAGCCGTAGGTAGGAAGGACCTGCGAAACCTCTCGGTTGCGCACCTAGGATGATGTAGTCTGCTGCTAAATGAGCTCCTCAGTGCGTTCAGTATGTCCTGCATAGGGTGGAACTTGGACTCCAGCAGAGATGACAGTTTAGCCATAATCCTTCTCTCTCCCATCTCCTCCACTCGGTCAAGGTGTTTCCCCAGGACAGAGCTAGCTTTCTTGATCAGTTTGTTCAGTCTCTTCCTATCGGCTGCTGTAATGCCACTGCCCCAGCAGACCACTCCAAAAGTGATGGCTGATGCCACCACTGAAGGAAAGATGGTGAACAAGGAAGTCCCGAGTATTAGCAAGGCAGAAGTGAGGGCAGCTTTGAAAAGGATGAAGAATGGAAAGGCAGTTGGTCCAGATGACATACCTGTGGAGGTATGGAGAGGTTTAGGAGAGATGGCAGTGGACTTTGTAACCAGATTGTTTAACACAATCTTGGAGAGTGAGAGGATGCCTGGGGAGTGGAGAAGAACAAGGATGATGCTCAGAACTGCAGTAACTACAGAGGCATAAAGTTGATCAGCCACACTATGAAGATATGGGAAAGGGTTGTTGAAGCCAGGTTAAGAGGAGAGGTGACAGTGACCAGCAGTACGGTCTCATGACAAGAAAGAGTACTACAGATGCAATGTTTGCTCTAAGAGTGCTGATGGAAAAGTATAGAGAAGGTCAGAAGGAGTTGTGCTGTGTCTTTGTGGATCTAGAGAAAACATATGATAGGGTGGCAAGAGAGGAAGTGTGGTACTGTATTAAGAAAGTCAGGAGTGGCAGAGAAGTATGTGAGGGTGGTGCAGGACATGTATGAGGACAGTGAGACAGTGGTGAGGTGCTGTAGGAGTGACGGATGGATTCAAGGTGGGGGTGCGATTACATCAGGGATCGGCTCTGAGCTCCTTCTTGTTTGCCATGGTGATGGACAGGTTGACAGATGAGGTCAGGCAGAAGTCTCTGTGGACCATGATATTTGCAGAAGACGTGATCTGCAGTGAGAGTAGGGAGCAAGTGGACGAGAACCTGGAGAGGTGGAGGTATGCTCTGGAGAGAAGAGGAATTAATGTTATTAGAAGCAAGACAGAATACATGAGTGTGAATGAGAGGGAGGCAGGTGCAATGGTGAAGATGGAAGGAGTAGCGGTAGTGAAAGTAGATGAGTTTAAATACCTGGGGTCAACAATCCAAAGCAATGGAAAATGCACAAGAGGTGTAAAAGAGAGTGCAGGCAGGGTGGAGTTGTGACAGAAGGATAGCAGCAAGAGTGAAAGGTAAGATTTACAAGATGGCAGTAAGACCTGCTATGATGGCTGGTCTGGAGATGGTGGCACTGACAAACGACAGGAAATGGAGCTGGAGGTGGCAGAGTTGAAGATGCTAAGATTTTCATTGGGGGTGACAAGATTAGAAATGAGTACATCAGAGGGACAGCTCAGGATGAGCAGTTTGGAGACAAAGAGACAAGGCTGAGATGGTTTGGACATGTGCAGAGGAGGGATAGTGGATATATTGGACAAAGGATGTTGAAGATGGAGCTGCCAGGCAAGGAGAAAAAGAGGAAGACCACAGAGGAGATTCATGGATGTAGTGAAGGAGGACATGGAGAGGGTTGGTATTACAGAGGAAGATGCAAGGGATAGGGTGAGATGGAGGCAGATGATCCACTGTGGCGACCCCTAAAGGGAGCAGCCGAAAGAAGAAGAAGTCGAAGCATCCAGGTGTAATGCAATAAATGTCAACTGTTCAAAAAAAAGCTGGTATGTGTATATGATACAGTGGGGCAAAAAAGTATTTAGTCAGCCACCAATTGTGCAAGTTCTCCCACTTAAAAGATGAGAGAGGTCTTCAATTTTCATCATAGGTATACCTCAACTATGAGAGACAAAATGAGAAAAAAAAATCCAGAAAATTACACAGAAGGATCTTTAATGAATTAATTGGTAAATTCCTCGGTAAAGTAAGTATTTGGTCAATAACAAAAGTTCATCTCAATACTTTGTTATATACCCTTTGTTGGCAATGACAGAGGTCAAACGTTTTCTGTAAGTCTTCACAAGGTTTTCACACAGTGTTGCTGGTATTTTGGCCCATTCCTCCATGCAGATCTCCTCTAGAGCAGTGATGTTTTGGGGCTGTCGCTGGGCAACACGGACTTTCAACTCCCTCCAAAGATTTTCTATGGGGTTGAGATCTGGAGACTGGCTAGGCCACTCCAGGACCTTGAAATGCTTCTTACGAAGCCACTCCTTCATTGCCCGGGCGGTGTGTTTGGGATCATTGTCATGCTGAAAGACCCAGCCACGTTTCATCTTCAATGCCCTTGCTGATGGAAGGAGGTTTTCACTCAAAATCTCACAATACATGGCCCCATTCATTCTTTCCTTTACACGGATCAGTCGTCCTGGTCCCTTTGCAAAAAAACAGCCCCAAAGCATGATGTTTCCACCCCCATGCTTCACAGTAGGTATGGTGTTCTTTCTCCTCCAAACACGACAAGTTGAGTTTTTACCAAAAAGTTCTGTTATGGTTTCATCTGACCATGACATTCTCCCAATCCTCTTCTGGATCATCCAAATGCTCTCTAGCAAACTTCAGACGGGCCTGGACGTGTACTGGCTTAAGCAGGGGGACACGTCTGGCACTGCAGGATTTGAGTCCCTGGTGGCGTAATGTGTTACTGATGTAGCCTTTGTTACTTTGGTCCCAGCTCTCTGCAGGTCATTCACTAGGTCCCCCCGTGTGGTTCTGGGATTTTTGCTCAGCGTTCTCTTGATCATTTTGACCCCACGGGGTGAGATCTTGCGTGGAGCCCCAGATCGAGGGAGATTATCAGTGGTCTTGTATGTCTTCCATTTTCTAATAATTGCTCCCACAGTTGATTTTTTCACACCAAGCTGCTGACCTATTGCAGATTCAGTCTTCCCAGCCTGGTGCAGGTCTACAATTTTGTTTCTGGTGTCCTTTGACAGCGCTTTGGTCTTGGCCATAGTGGAGTTTGGAGTCTGACTGTTTGAGGTTGTGGACAGGTGTCTTTTATACTGATAATGAGTTCAAACAGGTGCCATTAATACAGGTAACGAGTGGAGGACAGAGGAGCCTCTTAAAGAAGAAGTTACAGGTCTGTGAGAGCCAGAAATCTTGCTTGTTTGTAGGTGACCACATACTTATTTTACCGAAGAATTTACCAATTAATTCATTAAAAATCCTTCAATGTGATTTTCTGGATTTTTTTTTTCTCATTTTGTCTCTCATAGTTGAGGTATACCTATGATGAAAACTGAAGACCTCTCTCATCTTTTAAGTGGGAGAACTTGCACAATTGGTGGCTGACTAAATACTTTTTTGCCCCACTGTATATACAGCTGAAACCACAAGTCTGCATACTATACTGTATATAAAACACACAACCTTTTTTTCCTCCCTGTCTGACAAGAAATCAGACTAAATTTGTCTGGTTTCTGGTCATTTAGAATTACCAAAATTATTTCTATTTGCTAAATAATTTTTATATTTTCAAAATTTTTTGAGAATTTTCAGGGCCAACTTGACCTGGGGTGGGAACCTTTTTGTGTGTAGTTTGCATGTTCTCCCTGTGCGGCGTTGGTTTACTCCAGGGACCCTGGTTTTCCCCAACGATACATAGAACACTGCAGTTTTTGACACTACTATTAGATAAGCACTTTGAGACTAGAAAAAGTGATATATAAGTGCATCTTCATTCACATACTCAGACAAATAAACACTATTTGGATAAAATATTCCTACCTGTGTTTGGCAGCATTTTTCCCAGTTTCCAGCCACAGTTGTCAATCCTATCTATTTTGTATGACTTTAGGTTTGTACTTACAGAAAGTCTTGTGTAAATATAATCAGTCTGGAGTTAGGCTTTTTGAGCTTCTTCTGTAACGTGAGTAGGCTAAAGGTGCGTTCAGACCAAATGTGAAGCAAATTTTTTGCGCAGCGCAAATGCATACAGAGTTAATGGAAAGAGGCAAGCACATGTGAATCTCAAGCATTCGCACGTTCACGTCCAAGGTATAGCGCTAGCTAGTAATGGCCCTGAGATTCTGCTGTCACCAAGTAAAAGTATCAATATTGGAGAGTAAACTAGTTTGAAAATGAGACCGACACTCACCTGGTGACAGATGGACCGGGAGCTCTGCAGCTGAATCGGCATGTCGGAGTTTTTTTACCCACAGACTCCTGCCACTGACCTGCTAATAAGGCTAGCAGTGTAAACAACCCATCATCCAGGTGAAATTTTGGAGGCAGGGACAATTTTTTTCATCTGAGACCCTGTTGGATAATGTAAACCCAAGCATGACGGTGTTTTGGGGATTTCCAAAGCAGGCTGAACACAGCTGCAGAAGTTATAAAGGCAACTTTGCCTGTCTGCAACTCACTCAGACGGTGAATTCATGTCTAGTCGTGTGTTTACATTGAGTTATAATGTAATCGTGCCACACGAAAAATTTGCCCATTCGCGTTTGGTCTGAACGCACCTTTATAGTCATGGAGAACCAGAAGTGCCAAAATTAAATATAATAAATAAATAATTGAAATGATCATTAATTATTAAAAAAATCAGAACAGATTTTAATAATTATTAAATGTGTCAATAATATTTAAAATAAAAAAATTAAGCTTTATTCTTTTCATCTGTATTTTCATTGTTTTCTTCCTTTAAAAACTTTATTGCCGGGCTGAAATCTATAAATCTTAAGTTTTTTTTAGATTGCATTTAGTATTTAGTCATATGCATGTTTATTCAGCGTCACTTTTGTCAATATGAAGATACAGAGCTGATTGTTTTACGATAAGAGCTGCTTGTTTGAAGGGCAACATCTGGCAAACCACTGCTAGTGGTTTTTTAATGATGATTACCATATAAATGTGAAAACTCTTGCAGCTGCTGAGCATTTAAACACTTTATTTGGAATACTGCCTTTACCAAAATAAGGACGTTAACCCAATATTGTGTACATGCAAATGTAGTCACTAACTTACCATATGTGAGTTGTGCGATTCCAAACCATTTTTTCCTCCTTCAGCGTCATTCTTTCAATGACGCCTTTGCAGTTGTCGACAAACTGACTGTTTAGGGTTTCCTTCACTGATCGCACTACACCTGTGTAGAGTAATACATGGAGACAAAGTGTTTGTAATACAATGTTCAAATCATTCAATTCAATACAACTTTATCTCTTTAAGCCGCTTTTCCACTAGCCCAGCTCGCCTCGCCTCGTTTCGCTACTACTCGGTTCGGCCTCGGTTTTGTCTCCATAGCCGGGTAAAGCGGGGTTAAGCTGGGGTGGGCATGATTTTTTTTACAGCAAGGCGGTGCCACACTCCCGTAACGTAAAACACGCGACCCAAGCAAAACATAACATGGTGGCTGTACAAGGCGACTCCTCGGTCTGTGGCTTTTTTCACCGTAAATGCCAAAAAGGACTGCCAGACAAGGGTACAGGCAGCGAGACGAAACACTCCGGAATAGTTCTGCAGCTTCTGGGAGAGCCGAAGACGTGAGGATACAAACTAGGTCATATATGACGATAAGCTAATGGTTGCTAATGCTAGTTTGCTATAAGTACGTCGTACTACACTGTAATGTCTGCAAGTTATCGCTGTTAGGTACTAAAATATGTACGCTGTGTGTTTCAGATGGCTCTGTTGTGGGAAAATTACCGCTTCAAACGGTCGGTCTGGGCGTTCAACACAGCCTTTCACTGATGTCAACACAGCCTGTCACTGATGTCAGCACAGCTTCACAAACAATCAGTGGTTATAGAACTTAAGAATGTCTGTAGAAACGTTTATTTCCTGTGCAACAAATTGGTCTGATCTGCGTGAAAATCATGGAGAGACTGTTGAGACATCATGGATGTACCTGCTCCAGCAGTACTGATTCTGAGGTGGTGTCATAGCAAAAAATGATAAGCTGACACAACTTGATCGCCAGGTTAATAACTACATTAGCCATAAAATATATATTCAAAAAGTAAACAGTACTGAGTTAGGTATAATAAGATATATTTGACAGTTAGGATGCATTTTAGGCCAAAACAAACTTGATCTAGGATTAAAAGCAATTAAAATAATGCAGTCACAAGGTTACATGGAAAATGCTTGCTTCACTAGATACATGTACTGTAGAAATATATATTCTCTGCATCAACAATGTACTATACATGCATTCATGTAGTATTGCACTGACAATAAACCTGTGAAGTTTTTGCAGATGTCTCTTTTTTTATATGTGAAGGTTACCACCATGTGACATAAATTTAATACTGACAGATTGAAAAAGCTGTCTAAGAACAATCCAGCAGTTTGAGAAATCACTTATGGTTTGGTATAAGTCTGTCAACAGGATTATGAACCATAAAGCAGTTTGTGTTAAAATGTTAAATCCCATTAAACTTTAACCCACAGGTGTCCAATCATGTGTCATGGAGGGCCAAGACCCTGCAGGTTCTCTTCTACCCAGTCTCTTCAGCAGGTGTTTTCACTGATCTGCAGTCAGTGGAAGAAGTTCAGTGGAATCTGCTGTTGAAGACAATGGTTGGAGGTAAAGCCTGCAGGGTCTTGGCCCTCCATGGCACATGATTGGACACTCCTCCCCAAACCCATTATGATGAAGAGCAGATGCTAATATGACCCAGAATTCCTCCATATACTGGTACTGTCACTAAATTATGCATGGTCTTCTGCGGTGGCACATCCAACAATACAGTCTTCAGTTAATAAAATAATTGTTTTGGTTACTTTTCTTAAAAATGAGCCATTATTTTCAAGATCACCCATTAATGGTTTGTACTATTGACTCTTTTCCCACCAGTGTGTTAACAGACAAAAATAGAAATCATGATGCAAACACATACACTACTGTTCAAAAGTTTGGGGTCACCCAGACAATTATTTTGTGTTTTCCATGAAAAGTCACACTTATTTACCACCATGAGTTGTAAAATGAATAGAAAATATAGTCAAAACATTGACAAGGTTAGAAATAATGATTTGTATTTGAAATAATATTTTTTTCCAGATACTCAACCCGCTCAAAGGAAGGTCAGTTTTATAGCTTCTCTAACCAGCTAAACTGTTTTCAGCTGTGCTAACATGATTGCACAAGGGTTTTCTAATCATCCATTAGCCTTCTGACGCAATGAGCAAACACATTGTACCATTAGAACACTGGAGTGATAGTTGCTGGAAATGGGCCTCTATACACCTATGTAGATATTGCACCAAAAACCAGACATTTGCAGCTAGAATAGTCATTTACCACATTAGCAATGTATATTAGATATTAGAGTGTATTTCTGATTAGTTTAAAGTTATCTTCATTGAAAAAACAGTGCTTTTCTTTCAAAAATAAGGAAATTTCTAAGTGACCCCAAACTTTTGAACGGTAGTGTAAGTCACTAAATTGTTTATTACAATCAGCAGCAAATTCCAGATTATTCAGAATGTGCAAAATTCAAACTGTAAGACTGGGTCACTCAGCAGCTGGGACGTGCAGCTCACACTGGTCCCAGTTCAGCAGATCTTAGGCCTGCATCTCTGTAAATAGTGACGCAAGGTCCAGTTTGGGGTGGATTGTTTCCCTCTTGCCTAAACAAAAGACAGAAATGGGTGGTGGTTAAATTAAGGAAGTTTAAAACATATTTGGGAAATACACTTGTTGCTAAAAGCCAGTGGTGGAATGTGAATGAATGAATGAATGAATCTTTATTTTGGATAGATTAAAAGTAAAGATTAAAAGAAAATAGAATAATATACCAAAGGGGGAAAAAAATCTAACAAGGTAAAATTAAACAATAACTCCTCTGATTATACAGTTCAACAACATAGGTTATCTGAAATGGGTGATGGCTGAAGCTGCAGCTAATATTGCCCACCCACATTCCATCCAAGAATTCAAAAGGAAAACAAAACAGGAGCGATTCCAATTCCAATGTGAATATAAAGTACTTCGTTGTTGTATTTAACCACAGTTTTCATGTAGCTGCGCTTCAGTCGAGTAGATTTTATAAGGGCTGCGTTACATTTAAAATCATCTGTTTTTACTGTGGCCTCAGCAATCAGAATGAATTAATACATTCACTTAAATGGAATCTAGTACTTTAACTGAAGGTGTGCATCACCGAGTATGGAGTCGCTCAGTCAAAATATGGAGTTTTTATCAATAAAAGTTTGTCTTGTCTGTAAAAGTGTCTCTTCTTGCCCTGGCTTCAAGTGTGGGCGGTGTTTTGTACTTGTATTGCTAAAATATAAAAGGAAGCACTACAATGGGTCTCAAATATTTGTAATGTGTCCTGTTACTGCATGAGTTTATTGATGATAGACTATAAACTACACATATAAACTAAGTTATATTGATGACTGAACAACTCCCATTCCCCAAAAGATACAGTTGTGAACATAACTCACAAAGGATCACACAAGTGATCTGACAAAAAAATAAATACATTAACAAGCGGTTTACTTTACAGTTGATGTGCCATTCATTTTCAATTATTCTGTAATTAATATTCACACAATCAAATAAATCTCAGTTCAGTCCCTTTTATATTAAGTGGAAATTGTGCTACTTTGGTTGTACTACTTTGGTTTTGACACTTTACCTATAAAAGCAAAGGATTTCAGTACTTTCCACAGTGGCGAGGTCCGTTGTGGGCTGGCTGCGTTTCCTTTCCTCCTGCCTAGACAAACGACAGAAATGGATGTTGATGTTGCAAGTTCAACACTTATACAGGCACATCTCAAAAATTATAATATCATGAAAAAGTTCAATATTTTTGTCACTCATTTCAGAAAGTGAAACCCATATATAGATTCATTACATGGACAGTGATATATTGCAAGTGTTTATTTTAATTTTGATGATTATGGCTACAGCCCATATTAACCAACACCTCAGCGGCCAACATTTCTATTTAAAAACTTAAATTCTATTAAAATAAATATATAATTCACTGTCTGTGTAATGAATGTATATAATATATGGATTTCACTTTCTGAAATGAGTGACAAAAAATATTGAATTTTTTCATGACATTCTAATTTTTGGAGATGTACCTGTAGTAGGGGAAATACACTTAAAGTCAGTGATGGGATGTGACAAAAATGCTTCGTTTCCTTGACAAGCACCGCAGGATCCACTCTTACGTGTACAAGTACATGATCAATCCAGGGATTTATGGTGGAACAGCACAACAACACTTTCCAACACCTTTTATGGAAAATCCACAGAATCGGTGTGTGGGTCTACTCTGACGCTTTAGAAAATTATATGAATGACTTTATAAATCACTGGTTTGAAAAAGCACCTGTATATGTCGAGATTTCGGCTCCTGTGGTCCACTTGACCTGCATCCACAAACACTGAGGGAGGCTAAACCCTGGCATGTGAACACACATTCTAGGAAGAAATTACACACAATTCAATGCACAGCACCAAAGTGCAGCACGTACACAAACCAGGACTTTAACCAGGATTAACATATTCCATCGTTTTGCTCTCACAAGCGAATACTTAGGACAAAACAAGCGTGAATCAGCAGTTGGTACTAGCTAGCTACTAGCTAATACTCGTTAGCCAGCACAGGACGGCGCTGTATGGCTCAAAAAAAGTGAGCTTACCACCAACAGGATAAATAAGCGAACAGATGCACAATATTACAAATCACTCACCATGGATGGGTCTCTCACATTCGTCTTCAGCTTGTCCATAGTCCGGTTCTATGCTGGGCTGCATCTGTATCAGTGAGGGTCGCTCCTCACTGTGGATCTGGCACCAAGCAGAGAAAACCCCGCACCTCTTCGTTGGACCATGGTGTAGATTTCCGCAAAACCTACAACGCTGTCTGTATTAA
Organism: Pholidichthys leucotaenia; assembly: GCA_020510985.1. Taxonomy (NCBI): domain Eukaryota; kingdom Metazoa; phylum Chordata; class Actinopteri; order Cichliformes; family Pholidichthyidae; genus Pholidichthys; species Pholidichthys leucotaenia. Next base: position 264,707,803 of record CM035843.1, read on the forward strand.
TATCGTATTTACTCCGTGACCGAGTTAGTCCGTGAAATATTGCAAATGGCGGTCATGTAAATTCCACTGAAGACGGACGCTTTCGTGACGTTACGCCCTGACCAATCAGTGGCTCACAGTCTGCTGACGTCACATCTCGGCTTGACTCAGCACGGTTGTACCCTGCCCTCGAACAGGCACGAAAATAGCGCCTGTTAAACCATGCTGGGTACAGTGGAAAAAGCTAGAAAGCGAGTCGAGTAGAAGTGAGTAAGGCCAAAGTGATACTAGTGGAAAAGGGCCATTAGAGACGACTTTATGGAGCAGCTCATCATAACAGCATCATAAAAATAATTCAAACAAAAACGCATTTAATATGGTGTCAGCATGAGAGAATTATGGCAAAGTGCTACAGGTCTGTTAGCAGAATATTATCCGTAATATAATAATTTAATCTGGGCACAGCAAACCTTCTATAACAGTGTACGGTACACATCTTCCGGGGGTTTCAGATAAGATGTTTTTCAAATCTTGGTCAATGGAAACTTTTTTGGCTCCCTGTGTGGAAAAAACAAACATACAAAGGAATTAAAACCTGGAAGGAATTAAAACCTACAGGCAATACATTCACAGAATTACAAGTGGAGTGGAAACGAAGCTGACCTTTAATCTGTTAACTACTGTTGCTCTGTTCCTGTAAATGGAATAGAAGATGGCAGTCAGGGCTGAGCTGGTGGCTAAAACCACGATGTGTGCAGTTGAGGGTTTCCCACTGGAGTCCATCCTATAATGTGCAGCGGCAGGTGAACACAGAGCCCAAAATTACACGCCATGTAATTCCTTCAGTCAAACTGATAATCACTTCTGCTACACAGAGCTAGTGGAAAATAATTATGTTCATTTACTCAAACAGTGTTGAGGTATTTTTTAATATGCTGCCACTTACATAAAAAAGGATAAATGTTTTACTCTCTTATAGTCAAGATTTTCATTTTAGTTGACTGTGAGTGAGGAAGTTTTATTCTACAGTTGAAGCACAATTCATAGATTTATCTCTTGCAAGTATAGGTCTACCCAAACCATTCTGATAAGCATTTTATTTGATACATGTGACTGTATGTTACTATAAATCTTGTTCCAAATGCTATATTTCAAGAATTACTTGAGAAAAAAATTACAATAAACCTAATTAGGTTTGCCTTTTTTTTTTTGTTACTTATTTGTACCCGTAGGTAGACTTGGTTTGCAGTCTGGTGACAAGCCACCGGCTGCTGGTCGCTGCATGCGCGAGCGCCCTAAACCTACATGTTTTTTTTTGGTATGCGGGAGGAAACCGGAGAAATCCCGGAGTAAACCCGCGCAACACGGGGAGAACATGCAAACTCCACACAGCTCACTGTTGGTCGGGGGCTGGGATCGAACCCACGATCTCATGATCCCCGCGATCCCCCGGCCAAGGGTAAAACTGTGCTGCCACAGTGCTAAACCACTGCGCCACCGTGCAGCCCTTGGACTGAACAAACAAAATTATTCCAAGCCCACCAACAGGAATTTACTGAATCAATTCAAAGTTACCTACCAGCATTTGCCAGTTTCATCTGTGGACTTTCTTTTTATTAATACCTTGCTTAACTAATTTCTTTTAACACTCGATAAAACCACCCACCCACATCCCAATAATAAGGGTCAAAGACGTCTTCATTTTTCAAAATGGAAAGGGAGTGTCTATTGGTACGGAAGCTGTATCTCTATACGAAATGTCTATTGGTACGAAGAGTTGACAATCCAACAAAAACTTTTCAGATCAACTCCAGCCTGCTGCGGCTGTGGCGTAGGTGAATAGTGTGGTCGACGTCTGATCAGAAGGTTAGTAGTTCGGGTCCTGCTCTCACTGCCATGCCCACACCGTTTTACCTGACATAAGGAGGAATTTAGAATTAAAATTAAGAGATTAGGATTTGGGAGTGGGTAAGGTTAAAAAGGTAGTAAATAGATATTAATTAAAAAAAACTGAAACAAATAAATTCCTCAAATTTTGGACCTTTAGCCTGCTGCCTTTAAGAAGCGGCATTAATAGAATGTACTGGCCAATCAGATTTGAGTTGTACCTGTAGCAAGCACTCCGTGGGTACGGTTCTGTACCCATAGCCACTGCCAAGTGGAAATGCCTCAAATATGTCAGTCAGTTAGATCTGCATAACGGAGTAGTGGCCTAGAGGTGGAGCATCTGCCCCACAACTGGGAGGTCGTGGATTCAAGTCCTGGTTGGGTCATACCAAAGACCATATAAAAACGGTACTTCCTGCCTTCTAGCTTGGTGCTCAGCAAAACTAGAATGGAGGAAGGAATGTTGACTACCCAGCCACAGGGGGTGCACAAGCCAGTGTACTCCCTGTGCTGGTCCCAAGCCCGGATAAAGGGTCAGGGTCAGCAAGGGCATCCAGCGTTAACATCCATGCCAAATCAACACGCGGATCATCACGATATGAAGTAATGACAGCTGTGGCGACCCGAAAGGGAGCAACCAGAGGACAAAAAATGGTCAGTTAGACCTGCATTTACATGGGATGAGTCTATAAATTGTACATGAACTACAAACCAAAATTACCTCATTCATATGCTATAGCATTTAAAAAAAAAAAAATCAATCAATACTGGAAACCACAGTATATTCAATGAATTTACTGTATGTGACACAGTATGAAAAAGCCGTTTCACTTTCGATATGATACCCTAAACAAATCTTTCGTGGACTTTCATTTGTAACTGAATATTTTTGCAGTGTACACCACCTACAGTATATACTCAGCTTGGGGGTCTGAATGTCACTGCAGTTAAATAGTTCAATAAATTAATTACCAAAATAGGGAAGTTAGCCTTTCTTAACACACTGATAATCGATACCAGTACCATTTCAGCACTTCACACAGCGGCACTCGGTCTTTGACAGCATATATGATCTAAACCCGGTCATGTCCTTGGCCGAAGGGCTTCAGTTTGCTAACATTTCATGCACTTATTCGACAGGAAGAACTTGCTAGCTTAGCTAAATTAGCTAACAGCTAGCTGTGCTGCGGGCTACCAAGGGTAAGAGAGCCACCTGCTCAAAATACACCATAGCTTGTTTCGTTAGAAAACTATTGTTAGTGGAAGAAGTACACAGACCGTCTGACCTGTTTTCACAATCGGTAGTCTGGTCAACGATCCTTAAACATCAGCGGCCACGGAGCAATCGAGACAGACAGATGCAGTTCTACTTCCTGCCAGCAGATGTCAGTCCAAAACTACTTAATCAGTTACAAGCCTGGCGTAGGCGTACCATAAGGCTGTTGAAAACATTTAGAGTCTATTTGGAATGTAAACTAAAATGTTACGTTATATAATAAAATAAAATTCACCAAAACTCGGTCAGACTATCAAAAAGTTCTCAATTAGTAATACTGTCAACTAATAAAACCACAAAGAGATGCGCGTTATCTAGTAGGTTGCTACAGTACATCACATCCTTCATGAATGCTGCATTTTCTCTCATTTTCAAGACCAGTCTTCCAATGCAGGGCTGTCCTTGGATCTTCAGAATCTGAGAATTGCTTTTCTTGTTATATAACAGAATCAATTTTACATATAACATTGTGTTTGCACCTTGGACTGTCTACTTTAGTTACCAGAATACACAGAAAGGGTGAAGCTTACTGTATCATATTACTAGATTGTTATTATCATAGTCTGTGTTTTCCAGCCCAGTTGATTTTGTAGGCTTTCCTTGTATTGTGCTTGGGTTTTGGGTCATTGGTGAGCTTGATAAGATCATATCTGCGCTGGCCTTTCTGTCTGTGTTCCTTGTAAACCAGATGGATCGTTTCCATTTTGATTCAAGTGACCACTGCTTTATGGTCTACGCCAGAACGAAGGTCTGTTCCAGCTGGTAAAGCACAGATAAGTTTGTTCAAATCAAGTTATATTTATCAAGTTATATAGCATAACGTGAATGTGATGTCAACAAATGTCATTGTGTCTTACCAACTGAAGTAATTTTAAAAAGTTTTCCAGCTACTGTCTTCTAGAACATATGCACCAATTTTAGTTTGTGTCTTTCTAATACATCCATTTAAAAAATGGGTTTTGAGAATGCTTTTGTATGTCAAAAAGTGTTCAATAACGGTCAGAAATATTTTATTGATTTTTTGAAATTTTTTTTAAAAAGGAAGCAGCGCGGTGGCAGAGTGGTTAGCACTGCGGCAGCACAGCAACTCACCCTTGGCCGGGGGATCCTGGGTTCAATCCCAGCCCCCGACCAACAGTGATCTGTGTGGAGTTTGCATGTTCTCCCCGTGTCTGCGTGGGTTTACTCCGGGATTTCTCCGGTTTCCTCCCACATGCCAAAAACATGCAAGTTAGGTTAATTGGCATCAAAACTGGGGATTCGAAATTGTCCTTAGGTACGACTGTGAGAGTGAATGGTTGTGTGTCTCTCTGTGTTGGCCCTGTGATAGACTGGCGATCTGTCCAGGGTGTACCCTGCCTCTCGCCCAAAGATGCTGGGATAGGCTCCAGCCCCCCCGCGACCCGAAAAGGATTAAGTGGAAGAAGATGAATGAAAAGATGAAACAGAACTTTTAGGATTGCATTTTAGATTTATTTTAATCAGAGTTTACTTGTTTTTGATCACAGACCTGAAAATTTGGCTTTTTAAGTGTCTTTCTATTTGATCCTCTAAAAGTTAAGGACTTCCTGTTCTAATTAGAGAAATTCATTCTTTAGTAATGAGTGTTTTTTTTTTTTTAAGGGTTGCCTTAAAGACACAAAATACTGTCTAACTATATCTGTAATATATTCCACACCTGTGTGTAGGTGGCTAGACTATACCTTGGCAAAGGAGAAGTCCTCACTGACCCTGTTTACATGGTCACAAGTAAACCGATTACTGGAGTAAACTGATAAAGGTAATCGGATTACTCTGTTTACATGACAGTTTGAATAATCAGATAACTCCAGAAAGCTGATTGTAATCGGTTTACCCATGACCATGCAAACAGTGTCAATGACTAAGATTTGAAAATAGTGTTTTGAATTAACAAAAGAAGAGTGAAAACAAGAGTTTCCTTTATATTTTTTCTTAAGCATGTGAGGAAAGCATTTTCTTAAGCATGTGCACTGAGGAATATTAGTGCTAATCAACAATAAATTACATTGATAAAGAAAGTTAAGTTAATCCCTTCCACAGTATGTGGGACACCATGTGGTGTATGGGGGAGTGTTGGGTTTGGAGGACTGTTAGTGTGTGACACAGGTGGTGGCTCCGCCTTTCCGGTTCCGCCACCACCCAGGGTATAAGAAGACAGGGAGAGAGAGGGGCGGTCTCTTGGCCCCCTCTCTGCCTGGCAGATGCGCGTGTATGGTAAGAAAGCATCATTAACAAACCTGTGTTCAGTTCAACACTCAGTCTCGTCTTTGGCTCCTATTCCCGACATAACATTTGGCAATTCAGCAATTTTTGGAGCTTCCTGGTGAGCCGCCCGTCTCTCGGGCGAGGTGGTTCGCCGCTTTTCAAACATATTTGGCGGCATTGGACCTTGGAAGACTGGAGAAGTTGAGGGCACAGGTGCTGCTGGTTCATAATTTAGGAACGGAGGGACAGTGGATATTAAGTACTTTAGGTGAGTGTGATAGCTTTGAGGAAGTGGTGGCGCTAATGGCGTGGCATTTTCACGCCCTGGAAAACGCCATCGTCCACAGAATCCAGTTTTGACAGCGCCACCAGCGGATTGACAAGTCAGTACAACGGTTTGTGTCAGACCTGCGCCAGCTGGCCAAAGACTGTGGGTTTAGAGCGTTGGAGGAAAAGATGATCCGCAATTAGTTGGTGGAACACACTGTTAGCTCGGCTACAAGGTTGAAGCTCCTTACATTCTCGGGTGAACTGATGTTGTCCAAAGCCATCGAGTTAGCTCAGCAGTTGGAGGTGGCAGGCAAGCTATCGTGGGAGCTCAGTGAGAGAGCGTCACATCACCATTTTGAACCACAGTCAACAGTGCAAGCAGTGGACCCGGATAGTGACAACAGCGTAGATGATGAAGGGAGCTACCCTAATGCTGTCAAGATGAGGTCTGGCCCAGAGACGCCCAGGTGTTTGGGTTGTGGGTCCACCAAGCACCACTGCAAGGCCAGGGAGTGTCCGGCAAGAGGGAAATGCTGCAGCAAGTGTGGACTTTTGCATCATTTCGCTAGAGCATGTCACAAGTTCGAGCTAGGGGATCCGAGGTGTAAGGAAGACCCTTCTGCTCCCACGGTTATTCACACTGTGTCCCCAAGTACCAACGGCCGTTCCTACTGTATGGTGGGACTGGACGGGGTAACAGTGCCACCGCTGATTGACACAGGTGCGGTGAGCTCCATGTTGAATTGGGCAACCATGAAGAGCTACACTTACCGTTCAAAAGTTTGGGGTCACTTAGAAATTTCCTTATTTTTGAAAGAAAAGCACTGTTTTTTTCAATGAGGATAACTTTAAACTAATCAGAAATACACTCTATACATTGCTAATGTGGTAAATGACTATTCTAGCTGCAAATATCTGGTTTTTGGTGCAATATCTACATAGGTGTATAGAGGCCCATTTCCAACAACTATCACTCCAGTGTTCTAATGGTACAATGTGTTTGCTCATTGCATCAGAAGGCTAACGGATGATTAGAAAACCCTTGTGCAATCATGTTAGCACAGCTGAAAACAGTTTAGCTGGTTAGAAAAGCTATAAAACTGACCTTCCTTTGAGCAGGTTGAGTATCTGGAGAATCACATTTGTGGGGTCGATTAAATGCTCAAAATGGCCAGAAAAAGAGAACTTTCATGTGAAACTCGACAGTCTATTCTTGTTCTTTGAAATGAAGGCTATTCCATGCGAGAAATTGCCAAGAAACTGAAGATTTCCTACAACGGTGTGTACTACTCCTTTCAGAGAACAGCACAAACAGTCTCTAACCAGAGTAGAAAGAGAAGTGGGAGGCCCCGCTGCACAACTGAGCAAGAAGATAAGTACATTAGAGTCTCTAGTTTGAGAAATAGACGCCTCACAGGTCCTCAACTGGCAGCTTCATTAAATAGTACCCGCAAAACGCCAGTGTCAACATCTACAGTGAAGAGGTGACTCCGGGATGCTGGCCTTCAGGGCAGAGTGGCAAAGAAAAAGCCATATCTGAGACTGGCCAATGAAAGAAAAAGATTAATATGGGCAAAAGAACACAGACATTGGACAGAGGAAGATTGGAAAAAAGTATTATGGACGGACAAATCGAAGTTTGAGGTGTTTGGATCACACAGAAGAACATTTGTGAGACGCAGAACAACTGAAAAGATGCTGGAAGAGTGCCTGACGCCATCTGTCAAGCAAGGTGGGGGTAACGTGATGGTCTGGGGTTGCTTTGGTGCTGGTAAGGTGGGAGATTTGTTCAGGGTAAAAGGGATTTTGAATAAGGAAGGCTATCACTCCATTTTGCAACGCCATGCCATACCCTGTGGACAGTGCTTGATTGGAGCCAATTTCATCCTACAACAGGACAATGACCCAAAGCACACCTCCAAATTGTGCAAGAACTATTTAGAGAAGAAGCAGGCAGCTGGTATTCTATCTGTAATGGAGTGGCCAGCGCAGTCACCAGATCTAAACCCCATTGAGCTGTTGTGGGAGCAGCTTGACCGTATGGTACGCAAGAAGTGCCCATCCAGCCAATCCAACTTGTGGGAGGGGCTTCTAGAAGCGTGGGGTGAAATTTCTCCAGATTACCTCAACAAATTAACAGCTAGAATGCCAAAGGTCTGCAATGCTGTAATTGCTGCAAATGGAGGATTCTTTGATGAAAGCAAAGTTTGAAGGAAAAAATTATTATTTCAAATACAAATCATTATTTCTAACCTTGTCAATGTCTTGACTATATTTTCTATTCATTTTACAACTCATGGTGGTAAATAAAAGTGTGACTTTTCATGGAAAACACAAAATTGTCTGGGTGACCCCAAACTTTTGAACGGTAGTGTATTTCCCACATTATCGTATTGGAGGTGACTCAGCGCCACTGTGTGGTTATGATGGAGGAAGATTGGAAACAGTGGGATCGGTGAGGCTGACGGCTAGGTACAAGTCAGTGGAGGTGTGCAACCAGAGGTTCATTGTGACTGCCAGGGGAGAGAACATTATGGGATGTGATTTGTTTTATGGCCTGGGTTTCACCATCATGAGAGGCGCTGGAGAAGAATGGTCGGGTTGTGGTTTGTGGGACCAGCCGGTCCCATGAACGGATGACGGCGCTGTGTGGGACGAGAACTTGCCTGACACTCTGGAGGAAGAGCAGAACCAACCCCACCCAGGGCCATCGCGGGAGGGTTCCGGTGCCAGAGCCCAAGTAGCCCTAGCTGAGGGAACTGGGCTGCACGGTGGGACACCCGTGACGGTGGGTGGCACCGAGTGGCTGGCTCCATCTGCTCCCGGATTTCAGCTGGGAGGGACTGGAGAGCAGGGAGTCACAATGGCGACACCGGCAACGGAAATGAAAGTGAGCGGGGCAGGACCGGCTGGCATGGTGAGACGACGTGCCAAACAGGAACACTGGAAGCTGAGTAGGGTCCCTCTGCGGATCACGGACGTGTTCCGTCCCAGGGAGGAGGCCCGGTTGAGAGGAGTTCGGGTCAAGCGTCGGAGAGGAGATGACCGGGGCAGCTGCAGGTGGTGGCTGTTCGGGAGGATGCTTATCTCCAGCTATCTGATGGCTCATGGAGACACCCTAATGCGGCACACCCGGGAGAAGAAGGAGGTGCTTGGGTCTGAGCGTGGGGCATCCCTGGTGGTGAGGAAGAGAAGGCGCACCGGAGTTGAATCATCCGATGGTTTTCCGGGGGAGGGTTCCTCTCCCGGGGCAGACTGATGGTTGGACAGTGTGTGATACATGTGTCAGAAAGGGGGACAGCCGGTATGTTTATTGTGTTATTTGTGTTATCATGGGATTATTTTCTGCATTCTCTCTTATTTTAGGAACATGGCCGTTATTTTCTTTTAGTTGGACTGTTTTGTTTTTTTTTTTCTAGTACAGACAACAGAATAATCCGTCTTGACGTGTGGGGGTGGGACGACAGTCCACCTGTCCTCTCCTAGTTTTTAGTTATATTGAGTGACTGTGATGGGCCCCTTTTAGGTATTTCTGTTTAGTTTTTTTAGTGCATGATTTGAATTCCGAGGGTTTAAAATGTTCAGAAAGCATCACAGTAACTTTCATTTCACAATTTCCAGTGCTCAAAGAAAGCTATCAGAAATTACAAAGACACACAGAAAAATGTGCCTTTATTGTTTTGTTTTGGTTATATCAGCATGATTTCATTTTCAAAATGATGTATGCCAGAAACTTGAACTTTGCTGACCTACTCTTTTGAAATGCAAGCTCAGTAAAGTGCTATGAAAAGCTGCCGCAGAAAGTCCTTCGAGCTGAATCCACCTGACATAATCAACGTGACATGTGAACTATTAACCTTTGACAATCTTCGCCTCGATGTTTTCAGGAAACTTCACATCCTTGCTTTCAATCCTAACAAAAGATCAGAAATGTCTCAAGGGCATCATTTTAACATTAGCCACCTTGTTGTGTGAACACACTCCACTTTGTAGATCCAGTAACATGCCACTCTGCACATGTAACCCCATGCACCTTCTGCCTTTACTTCTTTTGTGCATTCCTGCTTGTATCAGTATTCCATTCAATGCCAGTGGATGTGTTCACATGGACATCTGACAGACAGGAATAAAGACAACAGATGGAGGCAGCAGCTTTATGGGAGGAGTGCAAGTGGCGAGAAGAACGCCGCACGTGTTCTGTTGATGCTGTGCTGTTGAAAGGGCATAGAACTTGCTGGGACTGACTCAGACATTCTGGCACATTGCCTGCCTCTGCAACTTCCAGTCTAGGACGTCTTCTTACAGAGTCTTTCCAACCGCACTGTAAGAGACTCACAACAGATGCATAAATTTGTCATATTTGGCGAATGCTATATTTCACTATACAGATTCAAGAGTGTCTTGTAAAGCCAATATGGAATGCATAACTTTCTGAGGTGTCATCAATGATGGCGAGTGCCACTTGTTTCTAACAGTGTTACAGCTGGTGCAAAAGTAACAAACATTCTCATCTGTCTGACCATAAATCCAATAGTTTGTAGTTTTGCTAAAACTGAAAAAGCTAAACACACAGCAGCATCTTAAGGCAACAAAATTTGTTCCTGTAAAGTCCATCCATTCATTTGCTTAATGACTTAATCCTTTTGTTTTAGTCTCTTTTTTTTTCTCTTTTGGTTTAATATATGCATCCGCATATTAAAACATTTGGCTCAAATTTGAACAGTACTAACGACAGGTAAATTTCTAAACATTTATCTTATATTTTTAGAAGAAGAAGCCAACTTTATTGTCATTCAATCCATACAATCAATCATGTACAGTAGAACAAAATTGCGTTTCTCCTATCTACAATGTTAATCACATCTAGAATCAGAGGGGCCGCTGCCATGCAAGGCGTCGCCACAAACAACTTTTCCTTCCCCCATTCTATTATACTGAGCACCAAGCTAGAAGGCGGGAAGTACCATTTTTATATGGTCTTTTGGTGTGACCCGGCCATGGCTTGAACCCACAACCTCCCGGCTGTGGGGCAGATGCTCAATCACTAGGCCACCATTCTGGTTTTTAATCTTTGTAGCTCGCCTTCTGGCAATGTTTTGCTTGTAGTGTTGTGTTGTTCATTCGTGATCCAGTTCTGTTGAACAAGCCTTTACGATAAATGAAGGCATTGAAGTTGCAGTTGGAGCTATGCCCTGTCTTTTTCTACGTCTGCCTAATTCTCATCTGCTCTGAGTCACCCGCTGCTCTTGACGTGGGCAGAGAAGGCCAGTCAGTCATGAATAATGAGAACTTGAGGTTGAGTCCAGTCTCAGGAGGAGAGTAGTGGAAACAGCACCTTACAGGGGTTGTAAAAATAAATGCATATGGAGAGTGCCTAACCCTAACCATTACTGGAATGAGCACCTAAACCTAGCATTTCCCTAACCCTAGCTACTACACAAAGTGGATGTGAACCCGGGCTTGTTGAGTGAATGTGCAGATGAGAATCTCAGCAGCCTTGAAAGGGTGAGAGCTTTTTTGACAGTAGTGAAAGAGAGTAGAAAAAATAAATTTTTATAGTCAAGGCTGTACAGTGCGACATATATGTCCCTCATGCGATGTGAAAATTGGTCTGTGCAAAGAATAAATGAATTGATGTAGCACCGGTGCAATGAAAAATTATTGAGAGTCACCAGCATTTTTATGTCTTTTAATTTTGTCACCCCATGTCAAACTCAGCGTAGCTCAGTGGTGAAATACACTGATATACAGTATATAGTTCAGCGTGTGAGGATGTGACAGCGGGGTGAGGCAAGATCTTCGGTTCCAATTTTCTGATTTTATTTCAGTAAACTTACATGTAAATAGTTCCAAAACATCCAACACGATTCTTCATCAACAATCCACAAGGTTACAGCGAAACTCTTGACTGCAAGACTGAAGATAAACTCTCCTCAACTACTCCTCTCTCCAAATACACCCAACACCTGTTATATATTACTGGAGATAATTAGGGCTGATTAGCCCCTACCATAACCCCAGGTAAAACAATAAACATTTCCATTGTTTGCACATACCCACTAATCTCTAAAAATACATAAATACTTCCCAACTATATACAATATAAATATAAATAGCATATAATAAATAACAATATAAATAATTCAATAAATAGTTCAAACCCTTACAAATGTTAAACCACCCCTCTAACTTACCATACATGCTTCCTTCCTGCTGGTGTCCTATATAAGGCCCTCAACCCCTAACAGAGTCTTTTGCCCGGACACCCACAGGAAGCATGTTGGCAAAGGTATGTGAAATAAATCATTATCCATTATTTTACCAAAATACTTAACCATAACAATTATCTCCCAAGGGCATTCAAATTAAACAAAGACAGATCCCAAAATAATGTGTGCACTTTACAAACAATCATAATAACATTTACCATATTACAAATATAACATGATCACACAATACAATAAGTCATACAGTGGTGACACTCCATCGTCACACAGCGGTTGCTGCTCTTTGTCCTCCGTTACAAAGGAGAGAACTGCAAAATGCACCCAACATTCTTTTTCATATCGGTGCTGAACAGCTTTCATATTTACAACAGACACTGTGTATGTGTGTGCAGGCTGTACTTTAGAGTGTCACATTTAGCGCCACACAAAGCGGGATATGTTTTATTTTGGAGGGGACTGTCACGGATAAAAAGCGCAGATGCGAGGTGAACCATCTGTTGAACCGTAGTTTGTTCAACATCCATCCATCCATCCCTCCATCCATCTTCTACTGCTTTTCTGGAGGTCCAGGTCGTGGAAGCAGCAGCTCAAGCAGAGAAGCCCAGACTTCCCTCTCCCCAGCCACCTGCTCCAGCTATTCAGAGAGGATACCAAGGCGTTCCCAGACCAGCTGGGAGACATAGTTTCTCCAGCGAGTCCTGGGTCTGACCCGGGGTCTCCTCCCAGTGGGACGTGCCCGAAACACTTCAAGTGGGAGGCATCCAGGAGGCATCCTGATCAGATGCCCAAACCACCTCAACTGGTTCCTTTCAATGTGGAGGAGCAGCAGTTCTACTCTGAGCCTCTCCTGGATGACTGAGCTCCTCACCCTATCTCTGAGGGTGAGTCCAGCAATCCTATGGCGAAAGCTCATTTCAGCCGCTTGTATCTGCAATCTCATTCTTTCGGTCATTACCCAAAACTCATGATCATAGGTGAGGGTAGGAACATAGACTGACCGGTAAATCGACAGCTCTGCCTTAAGGTGCATTCACACCAAACGTGAACGGGCAAATTTTTCACTTGGCACGATTACATTATAACTCAATGTAAACACGCAAACAAACATGAATAGTGAGATGCAGACAGGTGACGTTGTCTTTAAAACTTCTGCAGCTGTATTCAACCTGCTGTGGAAATTCCCAAAATAACGTCATGCTTAGGTTTACATTATCTGACTGGGGGCTCACCTGAAAATGTTGTCTCAAGCCTCCAAAACTTCACAGATGATGGATGTTTATGTTGCTACCTTGCTAGGATGTCCATGGCCGGAAACCGTGGGTAAATAACTCAAAAATCCCAATGCAGCTGAAGAGTTCCTGGTCCTCCTGTCTCCTGGTGAGTGAGTTTCATTTTCAAACTAGTTTACTCTGCAATGGTGATACTTTTATTCCGGTGACAGCAGAATCTCAAAGCTAGCAGCTAGCTAACGTGCGGACGCGAACGCACAGCTGCGCAAATTCACGCACTCGCCTCTTCCCGTTCACTTTATATGGATCTGCGCCACCTGTTTGTATTTGGTCTGAACACACCTTTAGAGCTCAGCTCCCTCTTCACCATGACAGATTGATACAACATCCACATCACTGCAGATGCTGCTCTGATCCATCTGTCAATCTCTCGCTCCATTCTCCCCTCACTCGTGAATGAGTACCCGAGATACTTAAACTCCTCCACTTGGGGTAGGAGCTTGTCCCCAACCCGGAGAGGACAATCCACCTTTTTCTGGCTGAAGACCATGGACTCGGATTTGGAGGTGCTGATTGTCATCCCAGCTGCTTCACACTCAGCGGCAAACTGTCCCAATAAGACCTGTAGGTTTTTGCTGGATGAAGCCAACAGGACAACATCATCTGCAAACAGCACAGATGAGATCCTGTGGTCACCAAGCATGACACCCTCCATTCCTTGGCTGTGCCTAGAAATCATATCCACAAAAATTATGAACAGGATCGGTGACAAAGGACAGCCCTGGCAGAGTCCAACTCTCACTGGGAATGAGTCCGACCGAGTGTTGGCAATACGAACCAAACTCTCACAATGGTCGTATAGAGACTGAATAGTTCATAACAACAAGCTCGATACCCCACACTCCCGAAGCACCCCCCCACAAAAAAACCACGACCATTCAGCTGTTGGTCAAACCTCGGATTCAGGAGCAGCAAAGTGGTTTTTGGCCTGGTCATGGCACATTGGAGCAGCTCTTTACCCTCTCGAGAATCCTCGAGGGTTCATGGGAGTTTGTCCAACCAGTTTGCTCAACAGAGTATTGAAAAAAAATGCTGTTATAAAAGAAACATTTTTTTCCGTTTCTTCCGGCTTCTCCTGGGCCCACAGCGAGTTCATTTTACATGGGTTTCTGGAGGAGGAGTGCGATGGAGAAAGAGGAAGCTCCATCAGGTGATTGAGGCTGTTTTCTATGGACTAGTCTAGGGGTGACAAACATACGGCCCGTGGGCCAAAACTGGCCCATTGGTTTGTATGATGTAGTGAGTCTGTTTAGGTGGTTAGGATTGATGACTGATGTGGAAATGAATGTAAATTTAAAATAATTTTAGATCTTGACAAGTTGTTTTTAATCATAAAGTGAAATTGTCATGAGCTCGCCTGTGCGCCCTTCATTAGCGCACGGCGAGGGGAGAAAGGACGAGGATTTAAACGCTGAGTTACACCACACACACGTTTATTAACACACAGCTTAACATACAGACACAGAACAGCTTGGATCCTCGTTAGCGTCCTCAAAGTTGCCTTACACACAGGAGGGAAACAGCAGCGGAACAGCGCACAGGCAGTTACTCACAGTGGGGAGGCAGACCGAGTCGTCATAGCGAGAATCCAAGACACACAGACAGTCCTTACTGACGTGACGGTTGACAGCGGAGAATGACCATCCAACACGTACAATAATCCAGCCGCGTCTATCTAGCCAAGAGCTCCTTTAATACAGACGCCGCTGGTGTGACAAATAGGAATCACCTGGGCGAAGCACGGACAGATAATTACCAGGGACTGGAAACAGCTGATGAGCCAGAAGGAGGGCGAGGGGGCATGGCTAGGCCGGCAGCCTGTCAACAGTGTGAGAAAAAGGGGATGACAAATGCTGACTAACAGCTGCCGGTCAGTCAGTGGCTAGTGACATGGAAAAAGTACAAGAATACATCAAAGTACACATCACCAGCAAAGCCAACCCCACAAAGAGATCGAGGCCGAGCCGGGGAAAGCCAAGCCGGCTTGGCATGTGACAGGGCCCCTCCTTCTAGGGGTGGATACCAGACACCCACGGTAACATCGTAAGAACCCCCCCCCACCACCACCACCAATCCCCACAGGCAAAACATTGGCACACGAACCCAGGTGGGAGGTAGGGGGAACAGGAAAGGAGGGGACATGACACCCTGCCCAGGGTCCACAATTACCCCCCCCAAGTCCACGGGCATTGGGGCTCAGGAGGCCACCCAGAGTCCCAGGCCCAGCAGAAGGTCCGGTGGACGGAATCCGGTGGCCTGCTGGACAACATGGGCCACCAGACCCGGGGAGTCAATTCTTCTGGCGGCTGGCCCACATTGCTCAGCCACCAGGACGGAGGGAGTGAAGCAGGAGGTGGCCTGCCCACTGGAAGGCTGACTGTGGGGCAACCGGACCGGGGAGAGGGAACCTCCACGGCCTCCTCATTGGCATCCGTAGTGGACCCCGACTGGTCCGGCTCCGCTGCATCCACGACAGACTCCAGTGGGAGCCTCACTGTGTCCATGGTGGCCCCTGACCGGGCTGGCTCCGCTGCACCCACGGTGGACTCCAGCAGGAGCCTAACTGTGCCCATGGTAGCCCCTGACTGGGCCGGCTCCACTGCACCCATGGTGGACTCCAGCGGGAGCCTAGCTACTTCCATGGTGGCCCCTGACTGGGCTGGCTCCGCTGCACCCGCGGTGGACCCCAGTGGGAGCTTGGCTGCTTCCACGGTGGCCCCTGACTGGGCCGGCTCCGCTGCACCTGCGATGGACCCCGAATGGGCCAGAGCTGCACTCACGGTTAGCGGACCAACCCGCAGGAGCACCAGGCTGAGGAGACGATCGATGGGAGGAGTCCTGATGACCCTGGCAGGAGAAGCCAGAGCAGCGACATCCTCCTTTGGCAGGACTGGACCCTCGCGACCTCCGGCGGCGACACACCCTCTCCGGCGACCCTGGTTGAAGGCTTAGGGGAAGCAGGAGAAGAAAGATGGTTAGGGTCGCCGGCAGCGATGGTGTCCAGCGAAGGAGGTTCAGGCGCAGCGCACAGCTGCGCCTGACTCCCCTCACCCAGAGCCAGGCAAGATCTCTCTAAAACTGACATAAGAAAAACAAGAGAGATTACTTGCTTGAGCTTGAACTCCACCGCGGTCCAGGACTCCGTCGATCCCGGAGATGAACACTCGGGCCCAGCCTCCAAGAGGTCCAGCTCTGGCTCCCAATTCGCTGCAGACACCTCCACTGCTGGCAAGATGGTGTTGGCAGTCCTGGTGTCCACCTGCAGCAGCTCCAATGCTGGGTATTTCACTGGCGTGGCTGCAGGGGGACCTCTCCATGCTGACTCCAGGAATGGATCATCCAAAGCCACTGGCTCCTCCACCCTCTCCGTGTCAGCGGTGATAAGGCCCTCTTCAATGGCTGGAGGAGGAGCTGTCTCCGTGGCAATGGAGGTGGGCGTTCCGGAAGCAGCCCCGTCTAGCCTCGCAGCAGCTGGGAGGGTGATGACTGCTGACAACGAGGGAGGCTTCTCCCGGCGTCTCCACGCGGGGTGATGCTGTCTTCTGTTTCCTGGAGAGGACCGTGCTGGAGCGGGAGGAGGGGTGGGCGAAGCATCACGGAGGATGACGGGCTGAGAGTTGCCGGTCCTCTGCCTCAGCGCTGTGGGCCACGCCAATCCGGGGAAAGAGCGCTGGAGCGAGCAGACCATGGAGAGCAGGTCGGCAAACTGGGGGTAACTCCCCAACCCAGGATTCGCTTCTAGGATCCCGACAACTCCGCCCAGGCATTCCAGTGTCTTCTTCGGTCCACGGGCGGCGAGAGCTTCATTCACCAACCTGCGAATGCCTTCAGTGGCCCATCCCTCTTCGACCGTGGGAAACCCCACTGCTGATCCTCTTCCTCGGCGAGACCGGGGCATGACGCTTTCCAGATGCAGGTAAGTCCAGAAAACAGTCAAAAAAAAAGAAAAGAGAGCGATGTGTGGGTGTAACCCGCTAAATCCTATAGTTGGCTGGATTATTCTGTCATGAGCTCTCCATGCGCCCTTCATTAGTGCACGGCGAGGGGAGAAAGGACGAGGATTTAAACGCTGGGTTACACCACACACACGTTTATTAACACACAGCTTAACATACAGACATAGAACAGCTTGGATCCTCGTTAGCGTCCTCAAGGTTGCCCTACACACAGGAGGGAAACAGCGGCAGAACAGCGCACAGGCAGTTACTCACAGTGGGGAGGCAGACCGAGTTGTCACAGCGAGAATCCAAGACACACAGACAGTCCTTACTGACGTGACGGTTGACGGCGGAGAATGACCATCCAACACGTACAAAAATCCAGTGGCATCTGTCTAGCGAAGAGCTCCTTTAATACAGATGCCGCTGGCGTGACAAATAGGAATCATCTGGGCGAGGCACGGACAGATAATTACCGGGGACTGGAAATAGCTGATGAGCCAGAAGGAGGGCGAGGGGGCGTGGCTAGGCCGGCAGCCTGTCATCAGTGTGAGAGAAAAGGGATGACAAATGCTGACTAACAGCTGCCGGTCAGACAGTGGCTAGTGACATGGAAAAAGTACAAGAATACATCAAAATACACATCACCAGCAAAGCCAACCCCACAAAGAGATTGAGGCCGAGCCGGGGAAAGCCAAGCCGGCTCGGCACGTGACAGAAATACTATATTTTAAATGATTAAACTGCACTACTTGCACAGTGGTACAGGAGTTAGCACTGTTGCCTTACAGCTAGAAGGTTCCAAGTTTGAATCACCAAGCTGGCAGGGGTGAGAACCTTTCTGGGTGGAGTTTGCATGTTTTTCCTGTGCTGTGTGATGTGGGTTTACTCCAGATGTTCTGGTTTCCTCCCACAATCCAAAGACATGCATGTTAGGTTAATTGATGATTCTAAATGGTCCCTAGGTATCTGTCTCTGATAGGCTCTTAGAATAGAGGGTTAGTACTAGTGAAGTGCTTTGAGTGGTCTTTGAGAGTAGAAAAGCGCTGAATAAGTACAGGTCCTTATCCTTGCAGTCAGTTTTAGAGAATTAACAGATGTTTTTTATCATGCTACAAGTTTTTGTCTTGTGCTTCATGACTATGAACCTCTGTAGCACCAGTGCTATGAGCAAAAAAAGTTAACGTACAGCCCTGATAGTTTAAATGGCACATTTTTAATGGGTAGGATAATGTGCAGTTTATACTACATTTGGTTGCGAGGTTCAGGACAGAACATACACTTTCAATATCTCCCCTCTCCACTTGGGGAAAGGATAAAAGAGAGTGATCAAGCAAGCAGGAGTCTAAATCCAAGCACCTATTGTAAAAAAAGAACAGTGAACCTTGTTTTTTCTTTGAAAGGAACAGAGCCAAAAGGTCTGTTTCCTTCCAAGGTGCCATTATTGGGATTGTTATTTGCTTGTGCAACATTAACTAAATTTTCTGGTCATAAGTTTAGGAAAGGATTGTAGTTTTAAGTCAAATATACTATATCTTTTGGAAGGCAGGCTTCCTATTTTTCAAAAGTATTCTAGTATGGATTCCTGTGATTGTGGCAACACAAGTTTCAACATATTCTCATTACGAAAGTTGAACTAAATCACACTGAAAATGGTAGTATCTGCTCAGCCCTGTGGCAGATAGATGGATGGACAGATGGATGGTTATTGAGTGTCAATATATGGTAATGGAAAGTGAGACTGTCTGCACAATAAAAACCACTTCAACAGCCACTTCATGTTGTCTTCCCAAATTACACAGTAAAAGTGAACATGCAGCCTGTTTGTAATAATCAGTCCAAATACAATTTTGTTTTTGTCCAGGTTCATCTATTCATCTATGATGGATGTACAGTAAGTTAGGCAGTTTTACTTTCCATGGGTAATTCCTTTGTCTATTATGCCATGTGTGTTTCTGTTGTTTTGGTTGTCTACTGTCATGCAGCTGTTACACTGTAATTTCCCAGTTTGGGATCAATAAAGTACATCTATCTATCTATCTATCTATCTATCTGGGTAGCTATGTAGTCACTGTATTTTCTAATTACAGTATTAAAATAATGCACTACATAGGAATTTGCGTTCAGTTTAATAGGAACTTTCTCGTATCACATTGTCCTGAAGCTAAAAATGGTTATGAACCTTCTTCTTCTTTTGGGTGCTCCCTTTAGGGTTTGCCGCAGCAGATCGTCTGCCTCCATCTCACCCTATCCCATCCTCTTCTCTCACACCAGCCCTCTCCATGTCCTCCATCACTACATCCATGAATCTTCTCTGTGGTCTTCCTCTTTTCTTCCTGCCTACCAACTCCATCTTCAACATCCTTTGTCCAGTATATCCAATGTCCCTCCTCTGCACATGTCCAAACCATCTCAGCCTTCCTTCTCTTTGTCTCCAAACTGCCTAACCTGAGCTGTCCCTCTGATATACTCATTTCTAACCTTGCCCCTCCTAGTCACTCCCAATGAGAATCTTAGCATCTTCAACTCTGCCACCTGCAGCTCCACCTCCTGTCTTTTTGTCAGTGCCACCATCTCCAAATCACACATCATAGCAAGCCTCACTACCATCATGTAAATCTTCCCTTTCACTCTATAGCTGCAATCTTTCTGTCACAAATCACCCCTGACACTCATCTCCACATCTCCTTGCATCTTCACCATTACACTTGCCTCCCTCTCTTTCACACACGTATTCTGTCTTGCTTCTGTTGACTTTCATCCCTCTTCTCTCTCGTGCATACCTCCACCTCTCTAGGTATTCACTGGACAGAAGGAATGAAACATTTTGGAAAGATTTGATAAACATTTCAAAATTACCAGACAGCAATGAGACTCGGCCTTTTCAGATCTATTTAAATTCAGTTATAATCCCTGGAATGATAAACTCAGTCGAGATCAAAAATATAATCTAATTCCCAACATGCATTAAAATATGTCCTTATTTGTCTCTTTTTCTAACTGCCTTTTGTCCCCATTGACCGTGCATCCAAACAAATATATCAGTTGCTGCAGCACAGCACTTTCCCAATTGTACTATACAGGAGTAAATGAGGGGGAGTTGACCTGAAGGTATCCTGTGACTGAACCATTCTCCTGATTACAGTGCCCACTGAGTCTACGATATAAATTTTTTCCCCGTTCATTAAACTATGATTCACTTGAACCACATTACGTATTCATCCAAATCAAAGGAATCTATACTACGGGAATGAGGTAATATTGATTTTCTTCCCTCAAGGCTTACGCTGCTTCTTTTAGTAAACAAAGAAAAGCCCTCTCCTCTGTGAAAATGTTCATTTTTGTGAGTCTAATTTTTGATCGTGCGTAGGCGTCTCGTCGATGGCAGCAGTCTGATATATGAAAGGCACGGTAGCCATTTCAGCCATCATTCCTTTTTGCTGGTGGCGTTTTGCCTCACATACAACCATAAATCATCCATCTAAGAGCTGGGTGTCTCTCTGCCAGGTCCCTCTCATTGATTACACAGCACAGGGCAAGTGTAGCGTGATGAAGAGAGAACCCAATTCAATTAGGCTTCCTTGCTAGACAGAATATGTTGTCTTGGATAAAATGATGTCTTCAAGAGCAACGAGACGAAACTGAGGATAAGGAAGAAGAATTCAAGAGGCAAGGAAGGGATGTCACTTAGATGAACGTAATTGGTTTGCTGTGATAGCATTCCACACCCCGGGGTTGCCTGTGTGAGTTGATAACTGACATTTACAAGGGAAGAAAAGGATGTTAGATTTACAGGACATGGAGTCCAAGCAGGAGGGGGAGTGATAGACATTTTTTTGGAGGCCCATAAGAAATTCCTCTTCTCCTGCAAATACATCCATTCCAGTTTGGTGCTTCCTCAATACTTTAATATCTTAGGGAATGACCAGAAGTTAATAGCAATACTTTAGTTATTATCTTGAGCATATTTTACAGTCATCATTTCTATTGGGTCAGTGTCCTGTTATACACATGCTAATGCGACATGATGAATTATAACCAGTCCATCAATGAAAGAGTAGCTCATTCTGGTCTGATGAAATCACAGCAACAGTGCACAGATCTCTTGACCTCGAGCACAGCCATAGATGCACATAAACTTGAGGATCATTGTGCATGAGTTTACCAAACAGTGGGGAAATTGCCTAGGAGGAGTAACAGTTTTTGTGAAATCATGAGTGCCCACATCGCCTGAGCTTTGATACTGACCTTGACCTAAACCTGTTTGCTGACAAACTGGAGGATCATTGTGTGTGATTTTTTTAAAAAATATATAATTAGGGCAATTACCTAGGAGGAGTAACTATTTTTATAAAATCATATAAATGCTCAGATCTCCCAACCTTTGACCCTGATATTGAGCACAACCTTGATACAGACCCACTTGAGGATCATTGTGAATGAGTTTGGTGACCATCCGGCCAATTGTCTTGGAGGAGTAGGAGGAGTAGTGATGCCCATGAAATGTGGAGGGATGCCATCGGATTAGCTCTTTTCAGCTTCACTAGATTGAGCTAAAAATGATTCAGGACGTCCCTAATTTTACCCATTTGGCCTATGAAGCATCCATTAGAAGCTAAATAAGTTTTTAGTTTCCTCATCTTTTTTGTACAAGTCATCCACACAATTGTAAAACATCAAACTCTGTGCCCACCCTCCATTGGAATTCCCCTGTTTGCTTCAGCATTGTTATAGCAGATACGGGGAGGCCACATGATTGCAGGGGCCCATAAGGTGGTAGGTTCTGAACTGTGCATAGTTACTTGGACCACTTTATGACTGCTTGCAATTCTAGTTGTACTTTTTTGATTAATTTCAGTCCCCCTAATTTTTTTGTCTTTGAAATGACTTTCCTGACAGACACTGTGACTTGATCAGTTGGGCCAATGTTGAAGCTACATACTAAGAGGCAGATTTACTAAGGCAGCGCAAAGTAGCGAGTGCGCAGTTTAGACAGATTGCCTAAGGGAGTGGCCAATTTTTGCCAGTGATCTACTAACAACACGTAAAATTATGAACACAGACGCAGACACTTCCTTATGCCTAGGTAAACGGAGGCATACTGTATGGTAATCACTCAATACATCTGTGTGTGGCTCTGTCCACCTCTCTGTTTCAGTTCACCCATTCAAAATTAAGTGGAACTAAAGGCTTGTATCATTGTATGACCATATTTTCTCGACTTTCAATTTACTAGAATTTCCAGATAAGGCTTTGTTTTCAAAATAAACAAATCTAACTCACCTTTACCATCTGGACCTGGGAATAAAGGTATTGCAATTCAGAGGAACATGTATATTTCAAAAACCTTCAGTGAGAACTACCACCAAGCAACACTGTGTTTCAGTGCAAGGAGTCAGTTTATGGAACGATTTTGGACCTGAATTAAAATCATGTACAACGCTTGGACTATTTAAACAAAAACTAAAGGAAGAAATACTCCAAACATATATACAAGATGACATGTAAAATCACATAAGGATTGTCATATCCAGTCTGCGTTGTGTTGTAGCTTAGTTTTTTTGTCACATTTTGTCTTAGCTATGTTCTGAATTGTAATCGCTCTTGTTTTGTTTTTCTTTTGAATTCTTGGATGGAATATGGGTGGGCAATATAAGCTGCAGCTTCAGCCATCACCCATTTCGGATAACTTATGTTGAACTGTATAATCAGAGGAGTTATTGTCTAATTTGACCTTGTTGGATTTTCTTCCCCCTTTGTTATATTATTCTGTTTCTTTTAATCTGTACTTTTAATCTATCCGAAATAAAGATTGATTGATTGATTAAAAAAAAAACTATGCTGGGCCACTAGAGGCAGAAGTGTGACTTTTTTACAGCACACGGATGACTTCCTGTCACAGTTGATTAGGGCTGGGCGATATACTGAATATATTCATTGTATTGGTACATTTGGCTGCCTGTGCTACATAAATCATTATCTCACGGATACGCGGATATTTATCATGTTAAAATGGGCTGCTGCTGCTGCTGCTACTGTGAGACAGTTTTGTCTGCAGCTTGGCTGCTGAAGTCTGAAAATAGAAGCTCTCTAGCTCACTGCAGCTGCCCCGCCCCCCTGCATGCTCACAGAGAAAGCTAAACTGCAGCGAGCAGAGATGAAAAGGAAGATAACAGAATAAATGTAGGCTCACCGTAAGCACAGGAAACGGGATGGGGGGATAAACATTTCAAGTCTGAACTCTGCATGTTCATTCGCTAAGTGAACAAACTTAGCAAATGAACTTTCAAAATAAGAGCTCCTATCTGGTATTGCAACCCTTCAAAATAAGAGCAAGTGGCTCGCCAAATAAACAACTCATGGAATGTAGACACATTAAAAAAGTGATAAATTATACTTCTGTCACTTATTAGACCACCAAGTGTCAAGGATGTCCCTTACGGGGCATCAATGAGACGCTATAGGCCAGCCGATGAGTTTGCATATTTATTAACAAAAGGTACAAATGACAAAATGAACAGCCACGTGGGGCAAAAACACGGACATACACTTAGATACTCAATCACAGACTATGAGGAAACACTCACTGGGAAACGAAGAATCAAAGAGGGAGACTGGAGTTGGGGTTAGGGACTCCAGCCAAACGTTGTGTGGGTCCAACGTTGTGCGAGGTCGCAGCAAGGAGTAAACCTCAGCTGCTCCCTTAAATAATGCAATCTGACTAATCAGAAAGGAGAATAAAAAGGAAACAAAGGAAAAAAAGACCCTTTGCTCAGTTACATACAGTATTGCTGTAAAGAATTTTCTCTGACATAAGTTTTCATTTTATTATTTAGCTTTTTCATAAGTGAAATGAATATATACATAAATTTCTAATAAAAATGTAAATAAAACAAAAGCATGAAAGAGGAAATGTGTAGGAGGAGGCAGAGCAGACCAATCACAGCTCTTGCAATTTGCATTTCTGCAAGTAGTAGGGTATGATGTAACTACTGCATTGGGTAATGTTATGTCTGGAAACCCGGAATGACCAATGGAGAGATGAGCAGTGCTGGAACTCGAACTTTATTACACACAGTATTAACAATACAGTAAGGTTTGGTGTATACTGAACGCTGTAACGTTGTGAGTCGAGAGAGGCCTAAGATGGCCGACTCTCTCCATTTATTGACTGGCATGATGATGTCACCATTTGGCTGCGTCCTCACGCCAGTGCCTATTAACCCTTTTATAACACCCCCCCCCCCGGAAAAAACATAGAACACATAGTCAGATTCAACCCTCCCTAATTTGGTACACTAAACACAAACATTACTAGCTAGGGCTAGCGGGTGGACCACCACGTAGCCCAGTGCGGCTGAGTGGATTATTCTACTCTCAACTGGCAGCCGCGCCCCTAGCTAACCAGTCCTTGATTTTTGTGTACTTTATTGATCCCCAGAGGGGAAATTCAGGGCATCCGCCTGGATGGATGAAGCAGCCACGGTACGGTGCTATCCCTTCACCATTCACACACACATTCACACCTAGGGCCACTTTAGAGTCTCCAATTAACCTAACATGCATGTTTTTGGCCTGTGGGAGGAAACTGGAGAAATCCCGGAGTAAACCCACGCAGACACGGGGAGAACATGCAAACTCCACACAGATCACTGTTGGTCAGGGGCTGGGATCAAACCCGGGCTCCCATGGCCAAGGGTGAGTTGCTGTGCTGCCACAGTGCTAACCACTGCACCACCACACTGCCCGTCCTTTCTTTCTTGCTCTCTTCCATGGGGAAGGCAGTTCTGCCGGAGGGGCCTTGTAGCGAGCCCGTGGTGGACGCGCCCCTGGAGGCGCCAATATCAGCAGGCCTGGGTGCCACCCTGCTGGAGCCACGGCATGCTTGTCAGCAATGTCCCAGCCTGGATCCCACACCAGCTGGGTCGGCAACAATGCTGCGTTTTGATCCGCAGCTGCCACCCTCACTTTCCGCAGATAGCTGGCCTGCCATCTCAATCCATCCGCCATCTGAATGGTGGTTGGTCTCTGCTGTGCGGTGATCTTCATAGGTGTCGGTGGTGATGACGATGTTAAGGCTGACTGTGAGCCCAGTCGCTTGGCTCTGTGGGCCTGAACCCAGTTCATCACTGTGAGCGGCGCTCCATTTGGCTGTGTTTGGCATCATGGTTGTGACGTTATAACTCTCACATCTGCTGTGGGGTGTCCACCAGGCTGTGGTGGTTCTGCTACATCCTGTTGGGTCATGGACTCTTCATCCTGCTTTTCAGCGGCGGTTCCTGGAGGCTGATGCCGGTCATGAATTCGGAAGACGTCCGGTGGTTCTATTGTGTTCTGCTCAATCATGGACTCTTCATCCAACGGCCCAGCTGTGGCTTCTGTAGACAGGTGCTGTGCGAGGATTTGGAAGCAGTCTGGTTCCTTCTCTCCTTCACCTGAGAAATCTAGTTGTTGTGATGTGTCACTATCATCATTGTTAGGATCCACACCGAATTGCTGTGTCCCGGGATCCTCAGTGTGCGTGGGCTCCTTTTCCTGCTCTGCAGCGGCTCCTGTGGGCTCATGCTGGGTGAGGATCTGAGGCGAGTCCAGCCGCTGTCTCCTCTCCAGGCAGCGCTCCTCCTGTGCACACAGGACAGCTGTGTTCTCGTCATCGTCATCCTGTTGAATCTCGTCTCATTCATCATCATCATCAGTGGGGTATGTTGCGTCCCAACCATCGTAGTCGATCAAGCAGAGTCCTACTGTCGGTGATGGAGAAACCCAGTTGGTGGAAAAGGTCACACCCTAATATGTTGTCTCCATGTGTGGTCACTTGAAACACAAAGTCAGAAACTACCCTTGACGCATTGCGGACCATTAGTGTGATGGTCCCTACATTGCTAACTCTGTAGCCCCATACAGTACCTATACAGCGCCGCTGTTTTTTTTTTCTGATCGGGTGGTTGGGGAAAAACGTCTTCACTGTGGCCCGATTTAACATCAGTCTCACTGCAGCGATGTTGAGCAGGAGCTGCAAAGTAATGTTGCCCATTTCCACCATGCTGAATGCATATGTCGTGCTCCCGGGCCTTACCGTGTGGATGGTCGTTGCAGGTGGGTGGCTGTTTGGCAAGTGGGCTCGGCGGTGTTGTCGACCTGCAAACTTTGGCAAAGTGATTAAGCTTTCTGCACTTCTTGCGTTATTGCCACCTTGCTGGGCAAAAGCGTGCTCTCTCCCGGTGTGTCGGGAACCCCAGCTGCCACATGTAGAACGTCTCGTAGTGGTTCTCTGGTCCACGGTGTTCGCTTTGAACTCTTCTGCTGTGTCACCAGGTTCCTCCATGCTCACTGCATACGTCAGCGGTGTCTGGCTTGGCTGCTGCTGCTGTTGCTGCACAACTAGCTCCAATGCTAATCTGTCGGCGGACTCTAGCTGGAATGCTAGCTCGATAGTGTTAGCTAGTGTCATGTCGTTTGGCACCGTTAACAACTTCGTCCACAGCCGCGGGTTACTAGTGTGCTCGGCCAGCTGGTCCCACACCATTTCATCTTCAAACTAAACCTGTACATGCTAGCTAGGTGACAAAGGTCTGCAATGAATTGTTGTGTCATTTCACCAGTTCTCTGTCACCGTTGGCGGAATCTAATATGCCGCACCAACACGTTGTCAGATGTAGCAAAGTAGCGAGCTAGCAGTTCTACAGCATCAGTGAACAAGTCCATTGGTCCTAGCATATGTAAAATGCGCTGTCCTTCCATGCCCAGGTTGTGAACTAACAGAGCTCACTTCCATACCTTGTCCAATGCGTGTTCACGCACTGCCTAATGCACCTAGTGTTTGGAGGAGCAAAATATATAAAGCTTTTTTTAAGCATTTGTTTAAGTGCAAAACCCACTAAAATAGTTTTGTTCATCATATTTCAAAATTTTGATTTTCATTTAACATGGCAGACTTGTTTAATATGTACAAATAAAGTATTTGTATCTAATTTAAAAAAGGACTACTCATGAATAAATTGGTTATTTGACCAACGTATTTATTTTATTAGCACAAGAACCGTCAAGATGGTCTGATGGAGACTCTGGGGTTTTATTATGTGAATAACTTTATTTTAACAAAATCTACAGGTCTCCCAGATCACAACTTTTTATAAAATATGCATTTTATGTTTTTTGAAGTCTGGAACGTAATAAAATTAAACACATACGATTTCACTTTTTTCTCGGACAGCCACAGAAGAGACTGCTGTCATTGACTTGAGGTGTTGCAGTTTCTGGAGACGTTTGTATGGGTCTGTGTTCTTTTTGTCAATAATCTGATCTGTTTTCCTCCTATATTGTGTATCCTAAACTGGGAGAGAGAATTAGAGAGAAGTGGGAACTGAATTACCGTTTTATGCACAGCAAAAAGAAATAAAGAGAGAAATATGGATAGAGAAAAAAAAAACAAAGAAAATTGACAATGTGGAAGATTTTGCTTCAAGAGCGAGGGGAAGCTGATGGATGGAGAGGAGAGGAAGACTCCAGAGTCCGAGTCTGAACCTCTGCAGAAAAGAGAAAAAAAGTCACTGTCCGCTGACGTATCTGTATGTCCACTCCAAGCAGGAAAGTCTCCTATTGTATCCTATTTTATGGATACAAATTCATGTAGTAGGCTATATATAAACAAATGAAATTAAAAAAATCCTCTGCTCACTGATGTCCAGTTCAGCATCACACCGATCTCTGTGAGACCATAGATATTCATATAATCTGTTCTTCTATCATGCCAAATAAAGTCACGCGCAGAGAGAAGATTCTCTCTCTCTTTGGCCACGCACCCTTGGTTCTTGGTGGTGTCTCCTCCTGGTACCAATGATCGCTGTCATGTCAGGTGCACGTGAATTAAGACATGCTTTTTCTGGGCGTTAAATCCTGGTGCAATTTGACAACCACAAACCTTAGTAAATCACCTTGTGCCAGTCATTTAAATACTCTCCTCCCTCAAATTTGCGCTTTGACATGACAACTCCTACAAATACAGTGGTGTGAAAAAGTGTTTGCCCCTTCCTGATTTCTCATTTTTTTATATATTTGTCACACTTAAGTGTTTCAGATCATCAAACAAATTTAAATATTAGACAAAGATAACAAGTAAACACAAAATGCAGTTTTTAAATGAAGGTGTTTATTTTTAAGGGTAAAAAACAAATCCAAACCTACTTGGCCCCCTGTGAAAAAGTGACTGCCCCCTAAACTTAATAACTAGTTGGGCCACCCTTAGCAGCAACAACTGCAATCAAGCATTTGCGATAACTGGCAATGAGTCTTTTACAGCACTGTGGAAGAATTCTGGCCCACTCATCTTTGCAGAATTGTTGTAATTCCGCCACTTTGGAGGGTTTTCGACCATGAACCGCCTTTTTAAGGTCATGCCACAGCATCTCAGTCGGATTCAGGTCAGGACTTTGACTAGAACACTCCGCAGTCTTCATTTTGTTTTTCTTAAGCCATTCAGAGGTTTACTTGCTGGTGTGTTTTGGATCACTGTCCTGCTGCAGAACCCAAGTGCGCTTCAGCTTGAGGTCACAAACAGATGGCTGGACATTCTCCTTCAGGATTTTTTGGTAGACAGCAGAATTCATGGTTCCATTTACCACAGCAAGTCTTCCAGGTCCTGAAGCAGCAAAACAGCCCCAGACTATCACACTACCACGACCATATTGTACTGTTGCTATGATGTTCCTTTTCTGAAATGCTATGCTACTTTTACGCCGGATGTAATGGGACACACACCTTCCAAAAAGTTCAACTTTTGTCTTGTGAGTCCACAGAGTATTTCCCAAAAGTCTTGGGGATCATCAAGATGTTTCCTGGCAAAACTGAGACGAGCCTTTATGTTCTTTTTGATCAGCAGTGGTTTTTGTCTTGGAACTCTGCCATGCAGGCCATTTCTGCCCAGTCTCTTTCTTATGGTGGAGTCATGAACACTGACCTTAACTGAGGCAAATGAGGCCTGCAGTTCTTTGGATGTTGTTGTGGGGTCTTTTGTGACCTCTTGAATGAGTTGTTGCTGCGCTCTTGGGGTAATTTTGGTTGGCCGGCCACTCCTGGGAAGGTTCACCACTGCTCCATGTTTTCGCCATTTGTGGATAATGACTCTCACTGTGGTTCACTGGAGTCCCAAAGCTTTAGAAATGGCTTTATAACCTTTTCCAGGCTGATGGATCTCATTTAGTTTGTTTCTCATTTGTTCCTGAATTTCTTTGGATGTCATGATGTCTAGCTTTTGAGGATCCTTTGGTCTACTTCACTTTGTAGGTCCTATTTAAGTGATTTCTTGACTTTTTTTTTTTTTGTACTTATTTTGTACCCGTAGGTAGATTTGTTTTGCAGTCTGGTGACAAGCCACCAGCTGCCGGTCGCTGCGTGCACAAGTGCCCCATATCCCATATCCCTTGATTGAGAACAAGTGTGGCAGTAATCAGGCCTGGGTGTGGCTAGAGAAATTGAACTCAGCTTTCCAAAGATGTGATAAACCAAAGTTAATTTATGTTTTAATAATAAACACCTTCATTTCAAAACTGCATTTTGTGTTTACTTGTGTTATCTTTGTCTAATATTTAAATTTGTTTGATGATCTGAAACATTTAAGTGTAACAAAAATACAAAAAAATGAGAAATCAGGAAGGGGCAAACACTTTTTCACACCACTGTACATATGCAGGTGCAAAATTAACACTGTCCATGCCATGCCACCGCTAATTTTACCCTGCGCCCTTAGTAAATCCCGACAGTGGTCTTTTAATGCCAAAACAGGGTTTTGCAATGGCGCAGCATGTTTGTAAATCTGCCCCTCAGAGTTTTGGCCTTCAGCATCTTGTCTGATTTACCTCAAAAAATTGGCTTACAGCCAAACTTCCAAAATAACATTTACCATTCACCTTAGATTCAGTCGGATTTATTAGCGTGCTCTTCACTTTCTGTCTGAGAGATCAAGTCTTTTGTCTGTTAAGACACCAGTGGGAAAAGAGTCAACAGTACAGACCATTTATCAGTGACTTTGAAAATAATGGCTCATTTTTAAGAAAAAGTAACCAAAACAATTATTTGCAGAAGACTGTATTGTTGGATGTGCCAGTGCGGAAGACACTGCACACTTTTGTGATAGTACCAGTATATGGAGGAATTCTGGGCCATATTAGCACCTGTATTTCCTAATAATGGGATAGAAGAGAGAACCTGCAGGGTCTTGGCCCTCCATGGCACATGATTGGACACCCCTGAGTTAGGGTTTAATGGTATTTAACATTTTAACACAAACTGCTTTATGGTTCATAATTCTGTTGGCAGACTTACACCAAACCAAAAGTGATTTCTCAAACTGCTGGATTGTTCTTAGACAGCTTTTCCAATCTCTGTATTTAATTTATGTCACTTGGTGGTAACAACGCATAAGTTGAGACAGATCTGTAAAATGTACAAAAGTTTATTGTCAGAATTCCCAGGGCAATACTACATGAATACATGTATAGTTCTCTGTTGATGCAGAGAATATATATTTATACAGTATCTACATGTAGTCAGCAATACTCAGTATGACATATATCCAGTTAATCCATGTATTTCTCCATGTAACCTTGTGACTGCATTATTTTAATTGCTTTTAACCCTAGATCCATTTATTTTGGCTTAAAATGCATCAGAATTGTTAAATATACAGTATCTTATTATACCTAACTCAGTACTGTCTACCTGTTGAAATATATATTTTACAGCTCATATACTACAATATGGTACCTGGCGATCAAGTTTGGCAGCTAGCTGATCCATGTTTTGCCACGACACCACTGGCTGGAGCAGGTATATCCCATGACGTCTCAACAGTCTCTCCATGATTTTGACACAGATCAGAGCAATTTGTTGCACAGGAAGCTAAACATTCCTACAGATATTATGCAGTTCTGTAACCGCTTCGCGTTCCTGAAGCTGGGGTGACATCACTGTGTTGAATGTTCAGACCAATGGTTTGAAGCAATATTTTTGCCACAAGCGAGCCATCTGAAACACACACACACAGAATACATATTTTAGTACCTAATACTGATAACTTGCCGACATTACAATGTTGTACGGCAGACTTAAAAGCAAAGTAGCATTAGCAATCATTAGCTTACCGTCATACGTGATGCAGTTCGTATCCTCATGTCTTCCCCTTGATACTGCTCTATGGTTTCCTAAACGCTCCAGTACTTTTCCAGAGTGTGTCATATCGCCGCCTTTGCCTTCTGTTCTCCTTTTTTGCCTTTATTCTGGCAAAAAAAAGCCAGAGAACGCAGACGCCTCATATCCTGCCAGCTTGTGTTTTGCGTAACGTTACGCTAGTTTTACGCCAGTTACGCTTGTTTTACATAACGGGAGGGACAGGGTTGCTCTGCCTCCCTGTAACTATTCCCATCCACGTCAAGTGGGACTCCATGTGCAGTGGAAGCACAAGTGGGCCGAACTATACCGTACCGTACCGTACTGACCCTAGTAGAAAAGGGCCTATAGAGGGAGCAGTGTGCACCGGATTGCGTGTTGTAATGTATGTGTTGCATGCTGAGACTGCATTAATAGGCTGTAAACAGCTGTAAATGTACAAAGTAGATTGCTTTTAAACAAGAATAAATGCTCCAGCTCCTCAGTAGTGATGGGCAGGTGAAGCCTCAATGAAGTCCTGAGGCTTTCTTTGTAATTGTAAATAGTAAATGGTGTTCACTTATATAGCACTTTTTCTCGTGTCTAGATTATCAAAATGCTTCACAGATCCTGCTATCCACCCATTCACACACACATTACACACTGATGGTGGCGGAGCTGCCATGCACTGTCGCTGGCCTGACCCATCAGGAGCAACTGGTGGGTCAAAAAAACATGCAGAAAAAGAGTCAAAGCTTTGAGATTTCATTCTAAAGAGTACGACTGAAGGACTGACACTTTCAATCCTATGTCAGCAATAAAAGTTCAGAGACTGTGATTATTTTAATGTGACCGACTACTGATCGGAGGGTCGTGGGTTCGATTCCCACTCTGTCTGCAGTCTGCATGTCGAAGTGTCCTTGAGCAAGACACTGAACCCCCAGTTGCTCCTGGTGGCCAGGCTAGCGCCTGTGTGTATATGGTAGCTCTGCCGCCATCAGTGTGTGAATGTGTGCAAGAATGGGTGGATAGCAGGATCTGTGAAGTGCTTTGGTCATCCAGAGATGAGAAAAAGCGCTATATAAGTGAACGCCATTTACCATTTAATCTGCTGATTTTTTTGTTCATTTATACCAGTGGCTGTTAAACCTCTTTATTCCCCATTTTGGGGAACCAGATGATTACCAAGCCCACATACACACACAGCTATTTCTCTGCCCCTCAGTGAATCCAAGAGCAAGCTAAGCCTTGTCGTATTTCCTTTTCTTCTTGGCTTTTTTGTTGATTATATCCAAAATTTCTCTTTCCTCATCATTTTGATGGAGAATTTTAAAAATTAGGTCATGATACAGTTTTATCAGTAATTTTTATTCAAATATGATAAAACACTGAGTAGCTTTTATTTTCATTTGAATTTTCAGTTTTAATTGTGAACATTTTGACTTTGAATAAAGTAATACCCCCCCCCCCCCCACACACACACACACACCATGGAAGGTTTGCATGTAAATCTGGCCCTCAGGAAGTGAGGAAAAAAAAAAATTGTGGCCCTCGCTACCACCAAAGTTGCCCACCCCTGTTCTAGCATATCAGGGTCTGTATTAATCTTAAGATAAGATAAGCCTTTATTAGTCCCACAATGGGGAAATTCCAGGATTGCAACAGCACAGGGATAGCAACTCTCAGAGCAATAATTTAGAAGATAAGAAATTAAGAGCAGTGAATATACATATGTACACAAATATATAAATATATATACACAGTGCGGAGCATTGTAGCTAGATGGAATAAACAGCATAACCGTCTATTTAGCTACCCTACATGGTATGAATATGTACCCATACATATTGTCACCCTCCATAGCGACTGATATTGTCCTAGTTGTATACTGGAGGGGACCATTTGTGTAAGTCTGTTGCGTCTTTTGCATTCAATACTATTAGGTCGTCACGTTTTTTTGCTATCTCTGCGAGCAGCCCTGCTTAGGTTATACAGTCTGACAGCTGTAGGTAGGAAGGACCTACAAAACCTATCTTCTGTAATTTGCAGTGATCAGATGATTAAATCAGGTTGTGTCTATATCCAGTCTTTAGTCACTAACATCAAATAAGAGGACGTGTCTCAAAGATTTCCTAATATGCACTTTTTTCATATGTTGACACAGTACCATTTTACAGAGGAACAAGTGCTCCTCAAAAAGGCCTATTTTATGGCATATTGCTTTAAATGCTAAGGAGTCCCACCTTGTCCCGTTCATCATTTCTCTAAAAGTTATGTTTTGATGGAGCACCATGTTTGAGGCTAACAATAGCATTTAGATATAGTTATGGGACTAAGTCAGATACAGTAGTTGCTAAGTTTTCAGAAAAACTTGGAGTGAGCTAGTAGGTTAGGGGTTGAGTGAGTATACATACGCACAACACACATAAACAGTATTTTTTTTCAAATACACTTCTTTACCTTAGAATAAGTTTTAGAGGATAGTCAGTCTGTTTTATTTAATGATTGTGCTGAATGAATTTGTAAGGTAAGATGATCTTCTGGATGTTACATACTGTAATCTATCAGTCCCTCCAGGATTTCGTGATGTTGACATCATGTCAATTTATGCAAAATCAGCCAATCAGCACAACTATTGTGTGACCTTGCAACTTTGTCCAATCACCGCAGCGTTCCCACAATTTTGGCCAATCCTTGTCAACTTCCGCCAATTCCATCAATCAAATTTGACCCTGAGTGGCGCTCAAACGCTCAGTCTAACCAATCAAATGCATTGCTGCACCGTGCTCACTTCTGTGTTTACAGTGAGTATCAATGGAACACATCAGCAAAAATAGAGTGTGTGATTTAAAAAAAACACTCGCCCAAGAGGTTTCCAACGCCATCCCTTCCTCCGTCTCCCCCAACCTGCCGGTGGATGTCTCACCACGTCTCTGTCCTGACCGTGTGTACGAAGTACTGGGTTTGTGTTGAAAAACGTTCGCCTGCCTCAAAGGCACCCCGTCGCGGGAGCACGTGTGAGGACAGATGCCGTAAAACCATAAACAAATGAGCAAATCTAACACTACAGCCAGTGTTTTATCATTTTATACATCTTTAGAGGTAAAATCATTACTACATCTTGTCATTGAGCTTTAAAACTATGAATCTCCGGTCTGCACGCAGACAGCCCCCCCCCCCCCCCGTAAATGAAAGATGAGTAGATGAGTGTCTGATGAGACAGGTGTGTGTCAAGACGCACAGCAGATAGACAGGTAGGAGTTAGGCACGGAAAGAGAGAGAATATTTTATGTAATTTTTTTTTTTTCAGAAAACAGACTCCGATAGACAATATACATAGAGCAACAGAATAAATTATTTTTTCCTCTCTGCTTGGTACCGAGTGGTTGGGGACCGTAGGGAGTTTTCAAATGAAGGTGCTTTCAGTAATTTCCAAATGTATACTCTGTAACATGCATTCAATGCAATTTAGCTGTTGTAATGAATATTGTATTAAAGTCTGTATTTGCTGTTACACAAAAGAGTTTTTCTGTATAACAGAAGTTTCTGCTTAATTTACAAATAACTGTTTAATAGGAAATTTTTGACAATCCTATGCTTTTCTTGTATTGTTATATAGAATATCACTGCAGTAAACTATGGGGGAAAAAAAGCCTCTGCTTTAAAATTTGTAATTCTTCCCACAACTTTTAGTGCAAAAAACCCTCAAAACATTACAACTTTTATTGCAACTTTTTAAAAAAGCTCCTGCAAATTCAGGCTTTTGGGGCCGCAACAGTCATAAAAACATCCCGCGAAATCCTGGAGAGACTGATCTACAGTATGTCCAACAAAAGTAGATACAAACCTCTGATTGTTATCTTCCATCATGAGCTCTAATGCAGTAGTGCTGTAAAAACTGTTACATACACACAAGTTGTTTTGATTTGCTTTAAAATTAAAAGCCATGGCAGTCAGCCTTGACCATACCTTGACAGTCTGGCTCTGCCTTGAGAGCGCTATTGTGTAAAAGTCTGAAGTAAGTAAACACATTGCCAGTATTTTCTTCATTCTGGAGTGAGAAATAGGGTTTGTGGTAAGAGAGAGTGTGAAAGAGGGCAAAAGAGTGAGACTCACTCCCAAAGGCTGTCATGTGTTATATCAGACAAGGATCCAAATGCAGGACCCAAACACACAGAAGTGAGAGTAGAGGCAACTGAAGGTATTTACTGAAGAGATAACAATGATAACCTTTTAGGTTTACTCCTGTAGGGGAGGGAGAAGGAGAGCGTAAGTGATTGGAGTTCACACAAAGGTGAGTATTACTTGGTATTTTGCAAGGGAGAGTTCTTACTTGAGGTCTTGGAGACGTACTGCAGGTCAGGGTTTCCAACACTTAGGTCGCGGGCCGGAGAAACCCAGAAGTAGAGACTGTTCTGGAGTTGTTTTGGGTAAGTATAGTTCCTTATTTGGAGGGTTCCCCAGGCAGTCCAGATCCAGAGAGCAAAAGGTGAGCAGGAGTCACAGAATTTAGATCAGATGTTCTTAGTTCAAACAGCAGCCATGAGGATGTTGATTAACACGTGACAATCCTGCGAGGAGTAGCTCCAGATTGAAGATTAAATAGCCCGGGACCAGTCATTACCCGCAGGTGTGGCCAGTCAGCCAGCTGCAGCTACTCAGTCTCTTTTGCTCTGGATGGGAGAGGTTATGTAATGAAAAACAGCAAAACAGGGCAAGATGGTGCATGCTCACCTGGATCCACTACAAAGAGTGAGAGTTGGCAACACTAAGTAATATATACAGGGGCAGTGGTGGCCTAATGGTTAGGGATGTGGGCTACTGAGCGGAAGGTTGCTGGTTCAATCCCTGGACCGGCAGGATCAGATCTGGGTGGGACAGATAATGTAGCAGTGTTTGCCCCACCCTCCTTAACCCCACTGTGGTGCCCTTGAACAAGACCCTCAATCCCAACTGCTCCAGTGGAGCTGCTCAGTGGCCACAGGTCAGTCTGTGGTTGTACTGGGCCGCTTCCAGGTGTGAATGTGTAACTATGTGAACAGGGTGTCCTTGAAAAAGAGAGGTTTCCTCTCAGTGGAACTCCTCTGTATAAATAAAGGTTAACCTGTTGCACTTCTGTGTACTGCGGGCGGGCACATCTCTGCGTCCTAGAGCGCACGAGGGCGCTGTGTCCTAGAGCGCACTGAAAAAAAAAGCTGCATTTCCGTTCTTCCACTACAGACACAGCCGCGAACAGATTAGATATGATTGACCTCTCATTCGACTAATAAGAGCCTTGAATTGGGTTTCTGAAACCTTGAAGAACCAATGACTGAAAACCTAGCAAGAAGGACCCGCCTACCAACGGCTGCGAATGCGGTGAGCCAATTGAAGCACAGAAGTTTGAAAGCTGTTTTGTGTAAGGCTGGGTGAAGAGAGACTGACTGCTGCAGCAGATGAAAAAAGGACCCGCAGGAAGAATCGCCACAGACCCAGCAGCACGGAGACCACCCACAAGTGCGACCTGTGTGACAGGGACTGCCATTCGCGCATCAGCCTGTTCAGCCACAGGCGGTGCTGTCCCAGCAGAGTAGACGTTTAGGATTCTCTTCCATGGTCATCATAGACCGACGGAGGCCGACGACGAAGACTGGGTGACACACACGTGTTCGCCAGTCTTTTTTTCTTACTACTGTTATTTGTTTTGAAAAATCGTTTGCCAAAACTGCAATCATGGAAGCGCAAAACCGCAATAATGGAATTATGTTTTGACCGGGTCGCGAGACCAGAACCACGAGTCCGTAATAAGCGGACCAGCTTCATGTTCGTCTGATAATGAAGAAGAGAAGTTTGCCAGCTACGCTGCTGTTGTGAACAGGTAAGTGTTATAAGCTAAATTATTCTTTATCCCTGAAAATTGTAATCAAAAATGACTTTTGACCGATCGGTAAATTAGAACTGTGCGTCATCGCCACATGACGGACCGCGGCGCATGAACGATGTCCGTCCTCTGTAGCCGGGGGGGGACAATCCCCCCCCCACACACACACACACAGCCCTGACTGTCACCTTTCATTAGAGCCCAAGATGAAGCTTCTATATTGAATCATTCAAAAGTTACAGACGTTTTTCCAAACTGTGCCATTTGGCACAATTTGGCACAGTTCAAAAACGCCTGGGAACAACCTGAGAACAAAGCTGTGTAATATATTCATTTTTTGTGGTATTATTACAAAATTTTGACCTCAGCTGGATAACACTTGGTTCTACATTTCTGTTGCATTTTCCAGCCCGGATCTGAAGCTGTGTGTTATTTGCAAGCATTTGTATCCAAAAAAACACCCAGGCGAACTTTATTTTCTTCAAGTTCAGTATGTTTAGATGACTGTTACTCAGTGGCCGGAGCACTTAGAGAGATTATGACTGTTTTGCCAAAAAATTCAAAGTGTTTTCTTTTAAATGAGACCAACCCCATGAAGATGCTGCAAAGGGTTGAAGAACAGCTTTTGATTTACTTTAGGCACGTTATTTTTTGCCGTTTTTAGGGAAATTGACCAGAGTGCAAGGGGTTAAATAAAAAAAATACTTGCCGCCAATGAAAATGCAACACAATTTTTGTATAAATAGTTTCATGTCCATCCTATCTGAGCTTGAGTAATTGTGTTTGTATGACTCCAAATACGTCTAGAACTCATTTTCAGTGGTTGCACTCACTGTCACGACTCACTGCCTTTGAGCTCTGACTCTATAGTCTTTTTGAGCTCAATGTTTGTTTTGGGTACTCAAAAGTCAAAAATGGGTGATTTTAAGGAGTGGTCATCTTCCCTGTATAAAGATGAACAAAAATGCTTAGCACTATGTTATGAAATCTCCACAATGCCACGACGTGGCTGTGTGTCCAACAGGACAATGCTCATACACATGCCGCCCAAGTCACCAGGGAATAACTGCAGCAACAGAACTTTGATATCCTTCCTTTTCCTTCTTATTCTCCAGATTTATCCCCCATTGAACGCTTGTGGGATCAATTTGGGTGACATGTTTCAGCCAGAGTACCAGCACTGCAGAACAGACAGGAATTGGTCATAGCATTGCAGGAGGTCTGGCTAAATATCCCCCAGGACAATATTAAACAGCTTGTGAGATCCATGCGGGGGCATATTACTACCTGCATTAATGAAAATGGAGGCCATATTCCACACTGAACTTTGTTTTTAAGACAGACATTTTCTTGTGATTTTGGAAAGCCAGGATGCTTCCGTTCTGTTCAATTTTGAAAACTGTTGACACACAGATTTTCACTTGTCGATCTCTGATATTGTTTTGAAGATGTCTAAAAATAATTTGCATCCTTTAATTGACCATTTCCATAAAATTTTGTAAAAATATCAAACTTTTCTAGAGTGTTGTGTTTCCATTGGCAGTGAGTATACTAAATATTGGTTGAAGAATTTAAAAGCCCAGCTAAAGCATTATCTAAGATAGGGGTGTGTGATATGAATGGCAAACTCAGCTAACCACTGCTAATTGAAGAGATTCCTAGTCTAGAATATGATAAACTGTAATAAAATAATTTAAAATAACATCTATCAACATTTTTCTCATTAAACATACATATTTGTGATGGAGCCATTGACCTGAGATTTTCACCAGATATCGGTAACAACCCAAATACATCCAAAGAAATCGAGGCAACTGTGTTCACAAAAAAGTTATATTTAATAAAATGGAATGACGCAGGGAATAAACATTGAACACGCTTGGTGAAATTAATTTAATATTCAGTAGAAAAGCCTTTGTTGGTAATAACAGCTTCCAGACACCTCCTGTAAGGAGAAACTAGGTGCAAGCATTGCTCAGGGGTGATTTTAGCCCATTCTTCCACACAAACTGTCTTCAAACCTTGAAGGTTCTGTGGTTGTCTTCTATGAGCTCTGATCTTCAGTTTGTTCCATAGATTTTTAGTTGGATTCAGGTCAGGTGACTGACTGGGCCATTCTAGCAGCTTTATTTTCCTTCTCTGGAGCAAGTTGAGAGTTTCCTTGGCTGTATGTTTGGGATCATTGTCTTGCTGAAATGTCCACCCTTGTTTCATCTTCAGCATCTTGGCAGATGGCAACAGGTCCTTATCAAGGATGTCTCTGTACATATGTCCATCCATTTTTCCTTCAATTATATGAAGTCTGCCTGTACCATGTGCTGAAAAACACCCCAACACCATGATGCTCCCACCTCCGAACTTCACTGTTGGTTTGGTGTTGTTGGGCTGATGTGCAGTGCCATTTCTCCTTCAAACATGCTGTGTGTTGTGGCATCCAAAAAGTTAAATTTTGGTCTCATCTGACCAGACTATTTTCTCTCAGTGTTTTACAGGCTTGCCCAAATGTTGTGCAGCAAACTTTAAACGAGGTTCAACATGCTTTTTCTTCAGAAATGGAGTCTTGTGAGGTGAGTGGGCATAGAGCCCATGTCAGTTGAGTACTTATTGTTTTCTTTGAAACAGCAGTACCTGCTAACTCCAGGTCTTTCTGGCGCTCTCCACAAGTGGTCTTTGGCTCTTTGATAACTCTTCTGATAATTCTTTTGACTCCTCTGTCAGAAATCTTGCGAGGAGCTCTTGGTCGTGGCTGGTTTATGGTAAAATGATGTTCTTTCCATTTCCGAGTGATGACTCCAACAGTGCTCACTGGAACATTCAGCAGTTTAGAAATGCACCTGTAATCATTCCCATCATTATGTTTTACAACAATAAGGTTGAAAAGGTCTAGAGAGAGCTCTTTGCTTCTACCAATCATGAGTTCTTTGTGGCGTGGCAATCTGATATTCACAGACCTTTCTAAAGGCTATCAGTCAGGACTTAACCAGCTGAAATTAATTTGCACTGATGGGGGATGGGATGTCTTGCTAGATTTTGATGGATTTCAGCTGGTTTCTTGGCTTTCTATTCCTTTATTTAATGACCTCTTTTTCTTCATGTGCTCAATGCTTATCCCCTGTGTCAGCCCACTTTATTAAATATAACTTGTTTAGTGAACACAGTTGCCTTGATTTCTTTCTATGTAAGGATTACTTGGGTTGTTACTGATATCTGGTAAAAATCTCAGGTCAATGGCTCCATCAGAAATATGTTTAATGAGAAAAATGCTGGCATGTTCAATACTTATTTTCCCCACTGTAGGTGGCAAATGATCTGGCTGGGAATATGGGTGGCTTGCAGGGATGGATAGAATGGAAAATAGATAAAAGAGACATCAAGTCACAGCTAAGCTGAATCTAACAGACTCTTCTCTCAGGCCAGCTAAAGTTAGTAGCCAGTGATGGCCAAAATATATCAGAATAAACCAGAATGGCATGAGATTATGTGTGGATTAATCAGTCAATCAAAGCTTTATTTATATAGCACTTTTCATACAAAAGTTGCAACACAAAGTGCTTCACACATTAAAATAAAATACAATTAGCCTTGCCATACACACACACACACACACACACACACACACACACACACACACACACACACACACTAACACACAAACTTTTGTCTATGTGAGAGTTACTAATGAATGAGATGGCATGGTGTAACCCTTTGGGTTAATCTAAATGACCATCACATAATATTAAATACAATACATTGTAGTATTTTCACATATCTACAGATGTATTACTACATTAGTATTATTTTTCATGTTCACAAATAGTGTAACATTCTTTTTTTTTTTTCTTCTAATATAGGCCTTACATATAGTGTTTTAGTCTTTTTCTCCAATTTTCTACAGAAACTCACATTTACCAGTGCACGTAATTGGGTCATTCTCCAACTACCTCCTATTTGCTGCCTACTGGTCAGTCAAGGACAATATTAGTGTTTTATTGTTGTGGTTGGCTTTTGCTGTTGGGGGCAGGAATTGTGTAGTGGTTTCTGAGAGTTAACAGTTTGTCTCTCACTATGTAGTCGGCCAGCAGCCACTCCCGGAGTAGGCTGTGTCTGTTGCTGCCGTGGACGCCGAGCGTTGGACCTGCTAACCTAACTAACTGAGAGTTTTCTCTGAACTTAAACGTTTTTTTCTTCAGTTGGCTGGTGGGTCGCTCCTGGAGTAAGCTGTGTCTCTTGCTGCCCGTGGATGCCGACCGTTGGACCTACTAAGCTAACTAAGGGGAGTTTTCCTGGAGCTTGGGCTTACCGAAGAGACCCTTTTGGATTGTGCTGCCATTTAGAGAGCCTTGTTAAGAAGAGCTACTCTTCTGTGACTTCTGCTTTGTGAACTGGCAATGTCATACAGAATATCTGTAGCCTCAGCATCTTTATAGGCAAAAATAGCATTGTCATCAGTGAATATGAGATCGGTCATGAACTGGTTAGAATCGAATTGCATGCCCCTATAGCCTTCGAATGTATGTCGCATGATGGTATCAATGACATTGTTGAACAAGAGGGGAGAGACCACATCCCCTTGGCGGACAGCCATCTTATTTACTTATTCATAATAATAATAATAATCATATCACTGCATATATATATACAGTATGTGCATGTGTATCTGCATGTGTAATAGTGGTGCTTTCTCTAAATCGGTTCATGTGCACGCCAGGCACAGAAATATTTTTCCTGCGTTGCCACAGTAACAATTCTCTCAGCAAAAAACTTCATCCACATCCATCCACACGACAGCTCAGTCCATTATGCCTGGCAGAGCATGGTGACAGTCACACATCACATTTAATTTTGATCTATCGTGGAGAATTCTTGCAGTCAGTGAACAGTTAACATGTTTCTTGGCACACTGTGGTAATGTAGGACAGATGTTCATCCAAGTTTTCTTTCTGCATCTTAAACGAAGATTAATACCAGCATATTAATTTACTAACAACAGTCAGCATTTGAGGAAAACTTTAATCTGAAATGCTTATTTGTGTTTACATGTCTCCTTAGTGGCAAAAAACATGGTTTTATCTGACCATCATGGCACATGCTTGTATATGCAGTGTCCATTTGACACTAAAATCTAAGTCTGTTGATCTGAGTCACTCTTTGTGTTAATTCTTCCATGGAAAGTGAGACTGGATTGCACCTACAACATTTAATTTTTAAAACCAGTTTAAATCATGGTTTATGTTGAAATTCTGACTTTAAAGACACACGCCGGTGGATATAAATTCCCTATAAAAACAAATCCACAACTATAATTCAACATTATAGCTACGTCAGCAAAAATGCTCCGTCTAAACTTGCCTTTTTCCAAGGGACGGAGCTTAAGTGAAATTTCACAGCAAAAAAACACTGACATGAGACATTTGAGTGGTTTTACTCTTGGTATGGCTTGTACGTCATAAAAAAAACCACGTCACAGACATGTTAACAAAGAAAAAGCTTGTTTTTTGGACTGTCATTTTAAAGTGAGCAACTTCTCCTTTTTGCTTTCTTTTTTTTATCTGATACATATTAGCAATGTTGTTTGATTTATTCAGCCAATATATTTTTCTCAAAGAAGGAAATATTTGAGCTGAGCCATCAGAGGGACTGGGTTACCTGGGTGAATAAGATAGGATTTTTTTCTTTTAATTATCTAGCAATAATTTGTTTTGAGAAGCAGCTAGTTTAATGTGAGATGGTGCAGCAGACCTTGGCTTAATTTTAAACCTTAGTTAACTCAAACCTCTTAAATCTTAAACCTAATTTTAATAAACTTTGATTAAAGCTAATCTTGTTTAAATAAAGATTTAATCTAGCCTGATGCTCGCTACCATATCAGTAGAACATTGCTCAG
The DNA here is from genome assembly GCA_020510985.1 of Pholidichthys leucotaenia. Lineage (NCBI taxonomy): Eukaryota > Metazoa > Chordata > Actinopteri > Cichliformes > Pholidichthyidae > Pholidichthys > Pholidichthys leucotaenia. Next base: position 264,750,781 of record CM035843.1, read on the forward strand.
TTATTCATTGTCATGTCACTGCAGTCCCATTTACTCCGACTGTGACTCACTTTGCTCAAATGGTTTGTGGTATTGTGGTATTTATGTTACATTACATTCTCTTATGTGTAGCCAGAGGGTTGACTTTATGCACAAGTTCACCATGATTGTTATATCAAATGTGAAGACTGTCATTCTTAATAATTTTTTAACAAAACTACAGTGTTAAAAAGTCACACTCAGTACATGACAGTGTAATAAGGGAAGTATCTACACTGAGACACATTAAAGCAGGGGTGTCCAATCATGTGCCATGGAGGGCCAAGACCCTGAAGGTTTTCTCTTCTACCCAGGTCTCTTCAGCAGGTGTTTTCACTTATCAGCAATCAGTGGGAAGAAGTTCAGTGAAATCTGCTCTTGAAGACACTGGTTGGAGGTAAAGCCTCCAGGGTCTTGGCCCTCCATGGCACACAATTGGCCACCCCTGCATTAAAATATAGCAGAGATTGATGAGCAACTCTTCAGAAGGCCATATACTAGACAGGGAATTGTTCTCGTTCTTGTTCTTCCAGCAAGGTAACATATATTAAAAAAAACTTTTAATAGCCATAATTGTTTTCTGAACCTGCATAGACTGAAAAGTCAGTATTTCCAGGCCATCCAGTGGCCTAGTGGTCTATGGCACAATGCATATAACAATTAGAACATGCTGCTCACATAGGCAGTGTGTGTTTGAGTCCTGGCCCAGGCAAGTTTCCCTGCTCTCACGCCATTTCCTGTCTATCTTCACTGTATTTAACAAATAAATGCTGAAAAAAATAATCTTAAATGTATTGCTTCCTTTGCTTTAAACAGGAAGTAATTACATTTCTAATAGAGGCTTGGCATATTACATAGTTTTAAATATAGTAGGATTCTTTTCAAAATACAGGTGCATCTCAATAAATTAGAATATCATGAAAAAGCTAATTTATTTCAGTAATTCAGTTTAAAAAAGTGAAACTCATATACAGATTCATTACACACAGAGTGATATATTTCAAGTGCAATAAGAATATTACAGGGTAGCCTGCCACCCTTTTTGTATGTTTCCTAGCAAACCACTCACACGCACACACACTTTGCGTGCACTCACATACACATGCACACACACATATATCTCTCTGTTCTTTTACATGTGTAGATGCCAGACTTGTGATGAGACCTTTTCAGAAGCAGAACAGTTTCTATTCTATTTCAGCTGTGACAGTTTACTTTTTTCTCTGTTTGTTCCTGTCTTTTTTCCTCCCCCCATCAGATCCATCATAAGTAAAACAATTTAAATAAAGTATTAAAAGTTATTACAAGAGGAGTCTGTAAATAATATTTATATACAGTACATATCTGTATATGATATGTACTGATTTCTGTTCTGCTTACCTAGCTGCTAGACAGGACAGGGGGAAAAAGAAATAAGAATATTACATAAGATTAATTTTAATGTTGGCAGACTGAAAAGTATGTCCATGTACACACTCAATACTTGGTCTGGGCTTTTTTTTGCATGAATTACTACATCAGTGTGGTGTGGCACAGAGGCAATCAGCCTGTGGCACTGCTGAGGTGTTATGGAAGCCCAAGTTGCTTTTATTGTGGCCTTCAGCTCATCTGTATTGTTGGGTCTTGTGTCTCTCATCTTCCTCTTGACAGTACTCCATAATGTTCTCTGTGGGGTTTAGGTCAGGAGAGTTTGCTGGCCAATCAAGCACAATGATAGCATGGACCAGGTATTAGTATTTTTGGCAGTGTAAGCAGGTGCCAAGTCCTGCTGGAAAATGAAGTCAACATCTCCATAGAGAACCTAAGTCCCTCTACTCCTGCATATGGGACCTTAAATCGGAAAAAATCTCCATTGATATGAATGGCAAAAGAGAAATTATCTTTTGAGCCTGATCAAATTTTGCCACGAGTTACACACATGATGTTTGTCAATTTAAAAGATAATTTCCCACGTAATTAAAGTTGTAGGTTGTCATATAATAAAAGAGTAATATTTAGTTTTTGTGAAACCACTTAGTGGACTACATCCGCTATTGTCTCAGACGTCACCAAACACAATTACGGCGATTCCCATCTCAAAGCTCACCTCCTGTTTTCTGACCGATGAAAGAAGGATCTAAAGAGGAGAAAAACAACACAAATATATTGTATTATGAGAGCTGAAGCTAATCCACGGATCTGTTAGTTACTTCCCCCTGGGTGCTCTTTGAAAATGATGACATAACTTACATGAGTAAACAAATATGTTACATGTAATATGTGACTTTAATAATATTTTAATCATTTAAAACTCACAAGAGAGGACGATTTGGCAATGTTTTCCAGAGGTTTACATGATGTATAAATACAATATCTTAGTCACAAGATTAAAAAAAAATCTTTTTTTTGTTGTGAGCCATTTGGAAGCATATCAACAAAGTGTGCTGAGGTTGCCTGAGTGCCAGGGGCTACAACTCTTGCACTGATCAGCACAGCATGATGCAGACAACACAGGGAAAAGAGGAGGAGAGGAAGGAGGAGCGAGCGGGGGAACAGACTGTTTGAGCCTCGCAGCGCTCAGTCTCTTTTCTGTGCTTCACAGAGCAGCTTCTCTCTGCCTGTTCGCCCTCCTTCGCACATTTCGCACAGCCACTTTTTTGCAGTGCACTAACCCTGCCTGAGCTGACAAGAGGAAACGCAGCAGCGCTGGGGCTCACTCGCTCCAACTGTTCCTGCACCATGCTGCCCTGGAGAAGGAATAAGTTTGTTCTCGTGGAGGACGAGGCCAAGAGTAAGCCCAAGAGCTTGGGGACCGGGCTGAGTTACCACTCCATCCTCTCCACGCTACTGCGAGCCTGTCCTGACTTCCTTCCCGACTGCCCCTTTGACTGGGTGGGCAGCATCTTCCATACCAAACGGCAAAAGGTGGAACTGAACAAAGAGGAGCCTGTTTACACTGTGCGCTACCTGGGAAGTGTGGTCACCATCACAGCAAAAGGAGACGGCTGCACTCAAGAAGCAGTCGCCAAGATTTGGGCAAGGAGCAACTATGGAGAGCAGAGTATCAAGATGAGGTTAACAGTGGGACCACAAGGCATCCGGATGAGCACAGATAAATCTGGGAAAAAGAAACCCATACACCTTTATTCTCTAAACAGAATCACCTATTGCGCCGCAGACCCGTGTCGGCCAAAGATTCTGGCGTGGATCTACAGGCACCAGGTCAAGAACATGGCAGTGGTGCTTCGGTGTCATGCTGTTTTAGTTAGCAAATCAGAAAAGGCCCAGGCAATCGCCCACAGCCTCTATCAGAATGCCACCTCGGCGTTTAGCGAGTTTAAACGGCTGAAGCGTCAGAGTGATTTCCGGCACTGCCAGCAGCAGCTGTTGGGCGAGGAAGCGGTGCCCCTGATGCCACTGAGGAGGCTGCTGAATGGACAGTGTCACTACAGGCCACCTGCCGACAACCTGGGGAGTGCCACCCGTCTCTGCTCCATCACTGAGGAGGAAGAGGAGGAGGAGGATGAGTCGGGGAGCAACGATGCAAAGGAGGGGGTAGAGAAGCCGGAGATGGACGTAGAAGAGCAGCAGGACAAACAGAAGGTTTTAACCACCAACACAGACCCAACTCAGTTATTATCAGAGCTGGCAATTGGGGATATTGCCCGACTGGAGCAGTGCCAAATTAACTTTGTCAGTGACAGCAACAACAACACGTTTACATTTATAACCTCTCTGGTGTGACTACAGCGCAGTTTGATTCTGCAACACTACAATGACACATTCCTCTCTCTGCCCTTCACTGATACCCCCACTCAGGCTCCCTCCTCCCTCCATCCATGTGCTGTGAAGTGTTTACCAGAAACTTCCCCCACTTTGTCTCAACTGGGAGGGAAAAGGTGGACGATCTCTCTCTGTGGGATTAATTTCTATTCTGTCGAGGTGGCTCCAGTTCTGGCTTGACTCTAGCAGAGTTTACAAACTGTGTGTTTACAAAAGGTGATGCACAGACTGACGATGGCACAACAATGAAAATGAGAAGGACGATGGGCTCGGACAGCGTGAGAGAGCTGACGCAGAGATCACTGACACGCGGGTCACATATTGATCACTGCAACTGAGCAGGATGTACTTATGTGTATCTCTTTATTTTTGTGAGGACACTCAAAGCTGAGTTTGTCAGCAGGGACCCTTTTGGCTTGATTTGTAATATGTTTCAGGAAGGTTCTTTGTAGATTTGTGTACTATTTTCTAAGTAGACAATCCACACAGGCTGACATTTCTGAACGAAAAAGTTTATTACTCTGGTTTTACTAATGACTACAGCCGACTAAAGGATAAAGCTGTAACTTAGGAGGCAAGCCATGGAGTTGACAGATTTATTGCTAGCATTCGTTAGAGTCCTCATCATTTATGCATGACAAGTCAGCAGTAACCTTTTCATGCTGAGCCTTTTTGGTAACATCTCTGATCCTTTGGCTCATAAACATGAACACTGTGATAAATGTGCAACCAGCGACATGCACACAACTGTTCATGCATCACTGTCTAATTTATGTAATGCAAATTTTATATACCTATTACAGTGTCACTTTGTTTGTCATAGCAAAACAGTTTTGCCATTGACATGCCCTTCCTAGCCATGTTTTGCTAATGCAGTTTTTCCCACGAGCTCTTGCAAAAAAGGCAGATTGACTGTCACAACTGAACAAACTGTTTCAAATACATTAGCTCGTTTCCTGTTGATATTTGTGCTACTGTCTAAAGATGCATTGTGATTACCCTGAGATGAAGCTATTTATTTTCTAAATATGATAAATAAAAATTACCCACACTCTGATTTCCTTCTTGAATCTCAGCGGGATGACATTTCTAGATGTAATCAAAGACATTATTCAAATGAATGCAACATCTCTGCATTCCAGTGCTGTGCATTTGCATGTTTGTGATGGGAGAATGTCTAGCCTACACTTCAAAGAAAACAACATCCACATCAGCATAATCTGCTTCCTGAGATTTCAAACTGTATCAGAAGAGGATATATATATATATGTAGTCACAAGAAGACACACTCAATGCCGACTTTATACTGCCAATCAGTTTCATTAGATGCTAATGTGGTTTGATGAATTTCTGCAGGCATTGTGCTGGCCTTGTGCTGCTTTACTCTGAAGGGAGCAATTAATCACTGGATTGAATTGTTCAGGAAATGAACATAAAGCACCTGCCTCGGCAGGATTCCTGTCAGACTCTGTCAGTACCAAGTGATCCAGAACAGGGACCAGGAAGTTGACTCACCCATCAACCATTTTACTGCTAACATCAGCCATTTTAATGAGTGTTTAACAATCTGGCAGTTCAGACTATCAGCAGAAACAACTGTTTAATGTTTTATATTCCATATTATCTTGTCGTAAGTGCCCTACAGCACAATTAATGAATGTTGGATGGAGTCATGAGTATTAAAATGTTAATATATTCAATTAGTGTTATTTAACAGCCAAAGTTTTAAATATGGTATTCCTAGTTCAGAGTTTGAAAAGAAATATTGTTTTTTCTTATTATTTCCTCTCTGAGAAAGAAAAATCCTTTTTAAAAAATTGGCTACAGACTGTTTTCCAGCTGAGATTTATGGGATCAATATTTTTCCTTTTCTTGAAATAAACTACCTGGAAAAAGAACAGATCTGATGTGAGAAAATGGATGAAAAGAGATTCATCTGCCCTTGCCACATATAGGGTGACTGCAGTATCTCCTTTAATTTATTTATCCTGCATTGTAATCTTAAGTCACTTCAAACAGATAAAAAGAAGTCAGATCCAAACAAAACATTGTAATAAAGTCATTCCGTTTGCTCGGAGCATTGTAGGAATTCAGTGTGTGTGACATGTTGCCAGTTCTGTATTATCATGGAGTGGTTAGCACAGGAACCACAGTGCTTTTATGTAAACATAACTCTTGTCAGGCAAACAGAAGAGAGGAAGCAGATGGCAGCAGCAAGGTGCACGCTGTGCTTTATCACAGTCATTTTCCAGAATAACAAAGGCTCAAGCCCAGATCCTCAGCTCCTTGTATTTTGTCACATCGTCAGCCGCAGGGGACGCTCTTTAAAAACATGAAATCTAATCAAATACGGTGGATACTGGCCTGTCAGGAATTACATATAGCTGTGTTGAGCCATTTTTACAGCGGGGTGCCTTTAGAGATCTGAAAAGCTGTTTCCACCTTCACGCATCTGTTTAGAGGCTTTCTTATCCTCATGCCGTGCCTCTGAAACACACACAAGGGGATGAGTGACAGCACCAGGGGCCTCTCGCCTCCATCATGAGGAGGAGGAACAAAGGAACAAAATATTGTGTCCCAGAGAAGCTGGCAGCAGGATGCAGTCTATTTGTTCCAGAGTGGGTTATACAGAAAAATAAGGCGTCTTGTACAAGAAGGTGGCAGACAGGAAGAACAGTACTTGTGGGCCAAGGAAGTACACTGTGAATCAATGAAACTTTGTTCAGTACAGAGCAATATGACCAGTAATGAAACTTTGTGAAATATAGCTAGAAGTGATGATAGGGACCGAGCGGTTCATCAGGGTATGGTCACCAAGGCAACTTGATGTGACTGTGTTAAAACCATGTCCGTAAGATAGTAGAAATGTATTTTGCTATTGCAGCACTCCTGAAGGTTCATACAACAAATTGGCTCTGGCTCTTTGTTAAGACTTTTCTTTTTAGTGATTCTGTTTTATACTTGTTACACAGCAGCAAAAAGGCTTAACTGACAATAACTAGCATATTTGTGAAAGGGGACACTAATGATGGCCATACAGGTAACAAATTTACAATGACCAGAAGATTGAGTTTAGATGGAAAAAAAGATGTTAAATTAATTTGAAATATAATTTTGATACTCAGGTCCTGTCTAGGTATGCATTATAACTGCTTTCTGAAGCTGACAAGTGAAAAATGGCTCCGTTTCAAATGTCAGTTTCAGACTTCTTAATAATTGCTTTAAATCAACAGCAAAAATATCAGCTCGTGTCTAGGAGGAAAAAATGGCTAAAAGAGCATACAAAGCCTCTAACTGTAAAGGATTTTTGACTGTAGTCTAAATACAACTAACAGGGCTGTCCCAAATGTAATTTTCACGGGTCTCAATATTCACTTGCATTTAGCTTTAAAGGTTTTAAACAGCCACCCATGGGACCCGGCCGGGCTCAGCCCGAAGGAGTTACATGGGTCCGCCCTCCAGTGGGCTCACCACCTGCAGGAGGGATCATGGGGGTCCGGTGCTATGTGGATCAAGTGGCGGTCAAAGGCGGAGACCTTGGCGGACTGATCCCAAGCTTTCTAAACTGGCTTTTGGTACGTGGAATGTCACCTCTCTGGTGGGGAAGGAGCCTGAGCTGGTGTACGAGGTTGAGAGATACCGGCTAGATATAGTCGGCCTCACCTCAACACACAGCTCCGGTTCGGGAACCAGTCTCCTGGAGAGGGGCTGGAGCTTGGCCTTTCCTGGAGTTGCCCCGGGCGAGAGGCGACGAGCAGGGGTGGGTATTCTTATATCGCCCCACCTTGCTGCCTCTATATTGGAGTTTTCCCCGGTGGACGAAAGGGTTGCTTCCCTGCGCCTTCGGGTTGGGAAACGGGTCCTGACCATCATTTGTGCCTATGCACCAAATGATGTTTCAGAGTACCCACCCTTTTTGGAGTCTGTGACTGGGGTGCTGGAGGGTGCTCCTCTTGGAGACTCCATTGTCCTATTGGGGGACTTCAATGCGCACGTGGGCAACGACAGTGAAACCTGGAGGGGGGTGATTGGGAGGAATGGCCTGCCCGATCTGAACCCGAGTGGTGTTCAGTTATTGGACTTCTGTGCTAACCACAGTCTGTCCATAACGAACACCATGTTCAAGCATAAGGGTGTCCATATGTGCAACTGGCACCAGGACACCCTAGGTCGCAGGTCGATGATCGATTTTGTTATCGTGTCATCAGACCTGCGACCGTATGTCTTGGACACCCGAGTAAAGAGAGGTGCAGAGCTGTCAACTGATCACCACTTGGTGGTGAGTTGGATCCGATGGCAGGGGAGGAAGCCATTCAGACCTGGTAGACCCAAACGTATAGTGAGGGTGTGCTGGGAGCGTCTGGCTGAGGCCCCTGTCCGGGAGGTCTTCAACTCCCACCTCCAGAAGAACTTCAACCACATTCCGAGGGAGTCTGGAGACATGGAGTCTGAATGGGCCATGTTCTCCACCTCTGTTGTTGAAGCGGCGGCCCAGAGCTGCGGCCGCAAGGTGGTCGGTGCATCTCGTGGTGGCAACCCCTGAACCAAGTGGTGGACACCAGTGGTGAGGGGGGCCATTAAGCTGAAGAAGGAGTCCTATCAAGCTTGGTTGGCTTGTGGGACTCCCGAAGCAGCTGAGGTGTACCGGCAGGCCAAGCGGAGTGCAGTTCGGGTGGTTGCTGAAGCAAAAACCCGGGTATGGGAGGAGTTCGGTGAGGCCATGGAACAAGACTTTCGGTCGGCCTCAAAGAGATTCTGGCAAACTGTCCGGCGGCTCAGGAGGGGAAAGCAGCTCCCCGTCCACACTGTGTATGGTGCGGATGGGACACTGTTGACTTCGACTGGGGACATCGTCGGGCGGTGGAAGGAATACTTCGAGGATCTCCTCAATCCCACTGATACGCCTTCCACAGAGGAAGCAGGGTTTGGGGACAAGGGGGATGACTCGCCTATCACAGGGGCTGAGGTCGCCAAGGTGGTTAAAAATCTCCTTGGTGGCCGGGCCCCAGGGGTGGACGAGATTCGCCCCGAGTACCTCAAGGCCCTGGATGTTGTTGGGTTGTCATGGTTGACACGCCTCTGCAACATTGCGTGGAGGTCGGGGGCAGTGCCTTTGGCATGGCAAACCGGGGTGGTGGTTCCTTTCTTTAAAAAAGGGGACTGGAGGGTGTGCTCCAACTTTAGAGGGATCACACTCCTCAGCCTCCCTGGGAAGGTCTATGCCAAGGTACTGGAGAGGAGAGTCCGGCTGTTGGTCGAACCTCGGATTCAGGAGGAGCAATGTGGTTTTCGTCCTGGCCGTGGCACATCGGACCAGCTCTTTACCCTCTCGAGAATTCTCGAGGGTTCGTGGGAGTTTGCCCAACCAGTTTACATGTGTTTTGTGGACTTGGAGAAGGCATTTGACCGCGTCCCTCGTGGATTTTTGTGGGGGGTGCTTCAGGAGTATGGGGTATCGGGCTTGTTGTTACGAGCTATTCGGTCTCTGTACGACTGTTGTGAGAGTTTGGTTTGTATTGCCAACACTCGGTCGGAGTCATTCCCAGTGAGAGTTGGACTCCGCCAGGGCTGCCCTTTGTCACCGATCCTGTTCATAATTTTTATGGACAGGATTTCTAGGCGCAGCCAGGGAATGGAGGGTGTCATGCTTGGTGACCACAGGATCTCATCTCTGTTGTTTGCAGATGATGTTGTCCTGTTGGCTTCATCCAGCAATGACCTACAGCTCTTGCTGGGACAGTTTGCCGCTGAGTGTGAAGCGGCTGGGATGAGAATCAGCACCTCCAAGTCCGAGTCCATAGTCCTCAGCTGGAAAAAGGTGGATTGTCCTCGCCGGGTTGGGGACAGGCTCCTGCCCCAAGTGGAGGAGTTTAAGTATCTTGGGGTCTTGTTCACGAGTGAGGGGAGAATGGAGCGAGAGATTGACAGACGGATTGGAGCAGCATCGGCAGTGATGCGGACGTTGTACCGGTCTGTTGTGGTGAAGAGGGAGCTTAGTTCTAAGGCAAAGCTGTCGATTTATCAGTCAATCTACGTTCCTACTCTCACCTATGGTCACGAGCTTTGGGTAATGACCGAAAGAACAAGATCGCGGATACAAGCGGCTGAAATGAGCTTTCTCCGTAGGATTGCTGGACTCACCCTCAGAGATAGGGTGAGGGGCTCAGTCATCCGGGAGAGGCTCAGAGTAGAACTGCTGCTCCTCCACATTGAAAGGAGTCAGTTGAGGTGGTATGGGCATCTGATTAGGATGCCTCCTGGACGCCTCCCACTTGAGGTGTTTCAGGCACGTCCCACTGGGAGGAGACCCCGGGGCAGACCCAGGACTCGGTGGAGAGACTATGTCTCCCAGCTGGTCTGGGAACGCCTTGGTATCCCCTCTGAAGAGCTGGAGCAGGTGGCTGGGGAGAGGGAAGTCTGGGCTTCTCTGCTTGAACTGCTGCCTCCGCGACCCGGACCTCCGGAAAAGCGGTAGAAGATGGATGGATGGATGGATGGTTTTAAACAGCAGTCTATAATTGATGTAGGATGTGAGATAGGAGATAACGTTCCACGTGTAAAACACAAGTTTTAAAAAAAACTGATTTGAAAGCTAAATGCCTACCTTGCCTTGTTGAATACTGGTCTACACAGTGGAAACACTTCTTCTTCTTCCCCTGTTTTGTTGAGGCTGTCCAGTACTGCCACCCACAGGCTGGACTGCTGTCTGGCAGGGTGGATATTATTCCCATGGGTGACAACACCAAAAGTATAGCTCCAGACTGCTTCGCTCTTGGCACCATGCAAGCTCCTCACAAGATCCACAGAAAAGAAAACACGATTGAGACTTGTAGCTACCACTTAGTCAGAGGTTTGCAGATAAATAGATAGACAGATAGATACAGTGGTGTGAAAAAGTGTTTGCCCCTTCCTGATTTCGCATTTTTTTTGTATGTTTGTCACACTTAAATGTTTCAGATCATCAAACAAATTTAAATATTAGACACATATAATACAAGTAAACACAAAATGCAGTTTTTAAATGAAGGTGTTTATCATTAAAGGGAAAAAAAATCCAAACCTACATGGCCCTGTGTGAAAAAGTGATTGCCCCCTAAACCTAATAACTGGTTGGGCCACCCTTAGCATCAACAACTGCAATCAAGCATTTGAGATAACTGGCAATGAGTCTTTTACAGTGCTGTGGAGGAATTTTGGCCCACTCATCTTTGCAGAATTGTTGTAATTCAGCCACATTGGAGGGTTTTCGAGCATGGACCATCTTTTTAAGGTCATGCCACAGCGTCTCAATCAGATTCAGGTCAAGACTTTGACTTAGCCACTCCACAGTCTTCATTTTGTTTTTCTTAAGCCATTCAGAGGTGGACTTGCTGGTGTGTTTTGGATCACTGTCCTGCTGCAGAACCCAAGTGCGCTTCAGCTTGAGGTCACAAACAGATGGCTGGACATTCTCCTTCAGGATTTTTTGGTAGACAGCAGAATTCATGGTTCCATTTACCACAGCAAGTCTTCCAGGTCCTGAAGCTGCAAAACATCCCCAGACCATCACACTACCACCACCATATTTTACTGTTGGTATGATGTTCCTTTTCTGAAATGCTGTGTTAATTTTATGCCGGATGTAATGGGACACACACCTTCCAAAAAGTTCAACTTTTGTCTCATGAGTCCACAGAGTATTTTCTCAGAAGTCTTGGGAATCATAAAGATGCTTTCTGGCAAAACTGAGACAAGCCTTTATATTCTTTATGCCCAGCAATGGTTTTCGTCTTGGAACTCTGCTATGCAGGCCATTTTTGACCAGTCTCTTTCTTATGGTAGAGTCATGAACACTGACCTTAACTGAGGCAAGTGAGGCCTGCAGTTCTTTGGGTGTTTTTGTGGGGTCTTTTGTGACCTCTTGGATGAGTTGTGGCTGTGCTCTTCTGGTAATTTTGGTCGGCCGGCCACTCCTGGGAAGGTTCACCACTGTTCCATGTTTTCGTCATTTGTGGATAATGACTCTCACTGTGGTTCGCTGGAGTCCCAAAGTTTTAGAAATGGCTTTATAACCTTTTCCAGACTGATAGATTTCAGTTACTTTGTTTCTCGTTTGTTCCTGAATTTCTTTAGATGGCAGCATGATGTCTAGCTTTTGAGGATGTTTTGGTCTACTTCACTTTGTCAGACAGGTCCTATTCAAGTGATTTCTTGATTGAGAACAGGTATGGCAGTAATCATGCCTGGGTGCAAGGAGGGGGATCACTTTTTCCACACAGGACCATGTAGGTTTGGATTTTTTTTTTCTACCTTTTTTTTACCTTTACTTCTGTTATCTTTGTCTAATATTTAAATTTGATGATCTGAAACATTTAAGTGTGACAAACATACAAAAACATGAAAAATCAGGAAGGGGGCAAACACTTTTTCACACCACGATAGATAGATAGATAGATAGATAGATAGATGGATGGATAGAACAACCAAATGCTAATCCCCCAAGTAGTCTAGGTGGCAGGAGATGCCCCAGAGATGTTTCCATATTTCTCCCAGAACCCACAAGTCGTTCTACTATAGTGACAAGAGTAAACACAGGCCAAGTTTAACATGCCCTCAGTGACTTGTCTGCCAGAAATCAAAATAAGCAATGGCCAGCAGTCTCCTATCCAAATAGTTTCTACTATCAATCTTTCCATTTTGGAGCAGTTTGCATGACTAAGTAGTTGGCAAACTGGAAGAGACTGCAGCAGCATTTTGCTCAAAGGGCATAAGTATTTATAATATTGACATCTGTGAATGTTTGTTGTCCACTGGAGTGGTGACCTAGAGGTAGAGCATCCGCCCCACAACTGGGAGGTCGGGGTTCAAGTCCCGGCTGGGTCATGCCAAAAGACCATATAAAAAGGGAACTTCCAGCCGTCCAGCTTGGTGCTCAGCAAAAATGGAACTGAGGAGGGAAATGTGAACGGCAGTGGCTCAGGATATAGAGTGGGTTGTCCAATAGCCAGTGGGTTGGTGGTTCAAATCCCGCTCTCCCCAGCCATCCTGCCATTATGTTCCTGGGTAAGACACTTTACTCACCTTGCCTCCAGTGTCCATGACACTGGGTATAAATGTTTGATAGTGGTCGGAGGGGCCGTTGGCGTGAATTGGCAGCCACGTTTCCATCAGTTTGGCCCAGGGCAGCTGTGGCTACAGTAGTAGCTTACCACTATCAATGTCTGTCTGGAGTAAATGAATAATGGACTCACTGTAAGCGCTTTGAGATGCCACTTGAAATGTAAAGCACCATATACTGTAAATCTAATCCATTATTATTATTGTTCAGTAAATCTCACTTTACAGTCTCAAATTTCATATATTATCTATGCATGTTTGTATTTTCCTGAGCTATCAGGTATATGAGTAGGCTAGTCATTCACTGACATCAACCAGCAGCAAAAAGGCAACCTTTGACCTTTTTAGTCTGTTTGTGTTTCAAACTAAGACCACAGCAGCATGTGCAGAGTAGCGGGTTTGTTTTTGCAAATATGCCCACCTCTGTTAAATTGCTGTGCACAGTTACTTCCCAGAGCTGCCCCGTGGGGCTGATGGATGAATTACGCTGAACTGGATCTCCTGCTGCATGAGCCAGATTTTCTGGTTCCTGGGTTTGCTTTCACATTTTCCTGCTCACTGTGGCATTTCCCAAAAATAAAATCAAGTTTTTTAAAGAGTGGGATGCTTCTTACAAGTATAATTCAGATTTAGCCCAATGTATATTTAATTGCAGTTGGGGATCTTCTGTCAGTAGTTTTACACATACATGTTTTGTTCTTTTGATATGATTGCAAAGGAATTTTTAGTCCACACGGGATTGATATACATTATGATGTACCTTGAGCCACCATATACTGTAGAATCATTGGCAGATTGGCAGGGATCATAGGCGTAAATCGGGGGGCCCAAAAAAAAAAATCTAATCAAACACCTTTCACTGATAATGGACCCAGAAATAGACACAGAGAAGAGACTGGGTAAGGATGCAAAGATAAGTATTGATTGTAATAGTGAACTTGACTGTGCTGGTGACATCAACCCTGGAATGAAAGGAGATGGTAGGTATGTGAACAGGAAAGGATTGGATCTGATTGATATGACTCAGTCTCTTACTTTATACTGTAGATGCTGGGAGAGGATGGGGAGTATTTGCAGGTTGGTAGGTTGCCCTTTGCTTTCACAGGAGGAGGATGGTTTTGAGCTTGTAAGTGTAGAGGTAGATGACAGAAGAACTGACAATGTTGCCCAGGCCTAGGCTGGTCTTGTGATTAAGGTTGGCTATATTTTGCGATTTGAATTGGTACTAGCCAGTTAGGTGTTCAGTGCTGTTGCTCCAGGTAGAAGAGATTCCACCAGAGGATTGATCCAGGTTTGGGTCAGGCCTCTCCCGAGAAGGAAGAGTCAAGGTAAGGAGTCCTGAAGGTAGACAGCTACAAAGAGTCTTTAGTTACTTAATCTGCTTGGTTACTTGAGTTTCCCATAGAAGGAATAAGGTGATAGGAGAGGCACGGGGGCACACGGGTGAGCACCAGAGGTTGCACTAGACTTTTTTGTTATTTGTTTTTTGCTACCCCTCCTAAGAAATTGCCTTGATGCCTGCCAAACTCACTCACAATGATCCTCAGGAGGGTCTGCATACCTACTGAGGTCAAGGTCATTGTCAAAGGTCATGAGATCTGGGTGTTTATGATTGCTCAAAACACTGCTTCTCTAAGGCCATTGACCTTGAACTTAAGCACATGGAAATGGTGAAATGCAATATCTGCCCACCATGGGAGAGATGGAACCATTATGGAGCCCTCACTAATTTTCAGATGAGGCATAAATCATCACTTTTCCTCTTGCTATTTAAAGCTTTGTTATTTGATTACCTCCGCCAAAGGGGGAGGTTATGTGATCATCGGCGTTGGTTTGTCTGTCTGTTTGTTTGTTTGTTTGTTTGTTTGTCTGTTTGTTAGCAAGATAACTCAAAAAGTTATGGACGGATTTTCATTAAATTTTCCCAGATTGTCAGAAATGGGGTATCCTACAGATGATTAGATTTTGGTGGTGATCCGGCTCACCGTCCACAAGAAAACCGCCATTACACAAAATGCCATTTTCGTGAATAACTACTAAACCACTAATCCTATCATTGTCAATCCAATTGTTGTGAATCCAATTGCTAGTCATATGTTTTCATGGTCAAGGAATCTGAAAACGTACACACAAACACTGTATGGGGGGAACTGTGGCACTAAACCGCCATTACGGAAAATGCCATTTTCGTCAATAACTACTGAACCACTAATCCTATCATTGTGAATCCAATTGCTTGTCATATGTTTTCATGGTCAAGGAAACTGAAAACGTACACACAAACACTGTATGGGGGGAACTGTGGCCGCCATTACGGGAAATGCCATTTTCGTGAATAACTACTGAACCACTAATCCTATCATTGTCAATCCAATTGCTAGTCATATGTTTTCATGGTCAAGGAATCTGAAAACGTACACACAAACACTGTATGGGGGGGAACTGTGGGCGCCATTACGGAAAATGCCATTTTCGTGAATAACTACTGAACCACTAATCCTATCATTGTCAATCCAATTGCTAGTCATATGTTTTCATGGTCAAGAAATCTGAAAACGTACACACAAACACTGTATGGGGGGGAACTGTGGCCGCCATTACAGAAAATGCCATTTTCGTGAATAACTACTGAACCACTGCTTGTCATATGTTTTCATGGTCAAGGAATCTGAAGACTGTATGGGGGAAACTGTGTCGCTTGGCGGAGGTCTGCGCTCTCCGAGTGCTTTTCTAGGTTTTTTTTTTTTGATTTTGTATACTTTATTGATCCCCAGAGGGGAAATTCAGGGCATCCACCTGGATGGATGAAGCAGTCACGGTACGGCGCTACCCCTTTACCATTCACACACACATTCACACCTAGGGCCACTTTAGAGTCTCCAATTAACCTAACCTGCATGTTTTTGGCCTGTGGGGGGAAACCGGAGAACTCCCAGAGTAAACCCACGCAGACACGGGGAGAACATGCAAACTCCACACAGATCACTATTGGTCAGGGGCTGGGATCGAACCAGGGATCCCATGGCCAAGGGTGAGTTGCTGTGCTGCCGCAGTGCTAACCACTGCTCCACCGCACCACCCTGAACATAAGCATATTGCTTCACAATGCACTTGATGAAACCACCATCACTGTGATGCACATTCAGATTAAATGACTGTCAAAACCAACAGCCACCAATGCCGTCTTTCTATGGGAAGTGCTGTATATTTAGCAATTTGCAGATGAGATTCCTTGTGTTTTGCTGCACCGAGACAGAGAGCTCTCAAAGAAAGCTGCTTGAAAATGCAGTGTGTGTGTGTGTGTGTGTGTGTGTGTGTGTGTGTGTGTTTTAACTGAACTGCTTTGCGTTGACTATTATATGAGACAACCACTCCACAAGCCCTGAAAGACAATGAAAACTCAATAGACTGTCAAATATTATCCTCAAGCCACAACTGTTCTTACTGAGCAAAAGCTGGAAAGGATTCAACTTAATTCACAAGAAACATGGATTAGTTTGCCATGTGGCATTTATAGTTTTATTCCACATAAACAATAAGAAGCAAGGCTTAAAACTGTCAGGAACTTGAGATACAGAAAATCCTACATCAGGAAAAGTATCCTGCTAAAGAATTCTATTTAGAAGGCTGAGCAGTATCTCCCTGTGAGAGGGTGTTTTTTTTTTCCCTTCTTTTTTTTTTTTTGTAGCAGGGCAAAAGCTGTCGATAAATTCGAGGCAGTGAAACTACAGCCCTATACAGTGTTTCAGTTAGCTTTACTGCTCCCTCATGCTCTCCCTCTTGCTGCTGGCTTTATTGAAAATGAACTACGTGGAAAATGTCAGCCTGCTTTTCTCAGCAATCCACTGCTTTCATCACACTTTGGAACAGTTTTATAGTGAAATTTATTGTCCTCCTCTTCACACAGAAATCACCCCCCCCCCCCACACACACATGTATGTCTCCATACCTGCAGAGGGGCACGTACTGTACCGCTTATTCCCTGGCATCAACAGAGGGACATTACACAAACTAATTATGAAATCAATAAGCTGGAGGCACAGGTTTGCATTTTGCAATTGCCCCCTCCCCACCTCTTTTATCTTTTAAAAAGTGATTTGAGGCAATAGCATTTATGTCCTTGTGGGTCTAAATTGTTCCGTGGCCGTTGCAATAGAGCATCAGCTGCTTTGAGTGCAATATGAGACCCCGGCGCATGCAGCATCAATCTTGTCTAGCACCCGTGATATAACCATACAGTGATGTCAAGAGAGAAATAAAGACTCAGATTTAACAGGGAAAATACAAAGAAATACCCTTTTTGTCATGACTAGATTAGATAATTGAGGAAACATGTTATTCTAGACCAGGTAATTTATGCAATCACAATTTTGTGAAATATTTGGTGTGACAGTACACAGCAGTGTGGATCTTGGGTTTTGTGTAAAAATAGTGTGCATGTCATTTAATTAGAATAAACATATGGCTGACAAACTATGTGATATTCATTGCAGTTTTTTTTAGCAGCAAATAGAAATGGGATGTTGCTGTGCAAAGTGGTTTAAAAGTGATGTATCTTGCTCAGGAATAAGAGGTTTGTCTACAAATCAAATGTTTTTTTTAGGGTACTTTCACACCTTACCCCTTTGGTCTGGACTTTTGGACTGTTCAGTTTGATTCATGTCAAAATTTTTGGTGTGAAACCTCCACCGAACCATAGTCTGGACCTAAGAGATGAAATTTGGTCTGGCAAAAAAAGAGATGGTCTCGGTTTGCATCAAACTGATCCTTGGTCCATTCTCAGAAAGGTTTGGACTTCTGGACCAAACACAGAAATTAAGACAGCCCATAAGAAGGAAAATGGGCCATTGGAGCACTTGGAGAGAGGAAATATGGCCATTAGCACCACAGATAGTCAATATTTAAAAAAAAAAAAAATCATAAAAATGCAGAAACCAGATTTTCAGAGAGGATGCAGCCTGAAGATCATCACAGCTGATGAGGAGCGTCATTTTTAATGAAAATCTGGAAAACATTGTAGCCTTACTAAGCTTGTTCACTGACTAATATGATGGAGTCTTCCCAGCTTCAACTTAAGGTGTGGTTACCGATGTGCCCAGAGCTGCAGAAAACAGCTTGAGGATGAGTAGCATGTTTGCTACCTACAGTCTGTACTAACAACACAAACGTCGTCATGACAAGACCTTAAACTCTTACACCTCTAGTCTGTATACCAGTAGGTACTTTTACAAGAAAGGTGTAAAAGTAACATGCATGACATTTAATTAGAATAAACATATGTGGCTGACAACCTGACTGGATCATATGAAAAATAAATCTCATGAGGAGAATGTGAGTGATAATGTGAATGGGATTCAGGTTAACCCACATTTATTAACACAACCACTAGTTGTAATATTCATGCAAGAAACATACAATTCTGAACAAAATATCTGTGTCAATATTTGTAATAAATAAACTAAGCAAACATGGCCCAACCACAACAATTTCAGTGACCTTGATAAGAGAAAAATTTCCATCTTCCAAGTCCAGAGGATGAGCTTTGAGATGGACAGTGTGGCACCATGATGCGGGTAGCTCAGAGAATCTCACTCATCAACAACATTTTTGAAGTGCACCAAAAATTTTGGCCTGTCATTTTTGTGCAGCTTGAACCCTAGCATTTGAAAGACTGGTTAATATTTGCATGAAATGTTCTGTCATCAAAGATATCATTTCCAATATTAAATGTAAAGCAAAGATATTTTGATAACTTTTTTTTTTACCTGGACATGATTTTTTGTTTTTTTCTTGTATCTGAAATTCACTAGCATGCATGTTGCCTAAATACCTCTTATCCAGCACGTTAATAGGTCTATTTTTTGCTATAGGGCAGAGTATGAAAATGCTATGGCCCCAAGCTACAAATCCAGCTTCAAAATTCTGGGGAGGAAAAGACAGTACCCATCTTCATTTGTAGTCAGCTAAGCAGCTTATACCTTTTCTGAAGCACTTAGAAATTAAATGTAGGATATAAAGTAAATTAAGCTACAATGATTGCAAAGCTGTAGCTGTTTAATACTGTAGCTTTAATTGGTTTTGTGAATTTATCATTTATCTAATTGAAATCATAAACTATTTTTGAGGAAAATGCTGCATCTGTTGTACTTATGGACCTATAATAGCCGCAGTGCTTATTATGTATCATTATTTTTGGTAGATTTAAATTGCTTGGGTCAACTTATGATCTTTGATTTTAATTTCAAATTCTCAAATCAAGCCTGTTTTCTTCCAAAAGTGTAATATTTTCACAACGCCATGAATAAACTCCTCCGCATTACAAAAAATAGGGGTCCCCAAACAAAATATTGCATAGGGCTCCCAAAAATCTACAACCAGCTCTTTTAAACAAGTCACACTTTGGGTTTTCTTCCTCCGGATCAGTCATTCCTTTAAAAAAAAACTTTCTTTCAAAATGGGTGTGTGGTTTTCACTGGTGTTGTGTGAGGAGAGGAATGTAACTAAGTAGGTACAATGTCACTCCTCTGTGGATCGCCACCTTATCATGGTAGGGTTTGCATGCCCTCATGATCGCCGGAGCTATGTTGTCAGGGTAGGATCTCCAATGGTCAGCAGGTCCTGGGTGAAGGGCCAGACCAACAGCGGTCCACCAGTCCTCATGAAAAGCTACAAGAAGTCCCCAGTGTACACAGTGAGCCGCATGGGTCCACCCTCCAGTGGGTTCACCACCTGCAGGAAGGATCATGGTGTTATATGAACCAGGCGGCAAACTGTCTTCCCTGCTTGGACTGCTGCCCCCATGACCCGGACCCCTGGATAAACAATAGAGGATGGATGGTACAGTGTTTGCATTAATAGCTTCTGCGATGGAGAAGTTCAGCCAAATTCATCCATCAGCTCCATGTGACTTGTGTACCTACTTATAACCCTCATTACTTAATATTTTCCTCTATGGGGCATGTGTGCAAATGGGTTGCAGTTCCATTTGATATGTGGCTCCTAAATTACATTTTGTATGTTTAAAAAGAAAAAAAAAACCTGGAATAATGAATGTGGCTGTGGCAGAACCCCAAGTTGCTCTAGGACAAGGGTATCCAATCATGTGCCATGGAGGGCCAAAACCCTACAGGCTTTACCTCCAACCAGAGTCTTCAACAGCAGATTCCACTGAATTTCTTCCCACTGATTGTTGATAAGTGAAAACACCTGCTGAAGAGACTGGGTAGAAGAGAAAACCTGCAGGGTCCTGGCCCTCCATGGCACATGATTGGACACCCTTGCTCTAGGACCTGCCTCAGGACACAATGGCATGACACAGCATAATAGAAGAAAATAAGAGGGATTTTTAAAAATGCACATATATTCTGAAAAGCAAAACTGTTACATGCCAGATTTATGCTTTATCATTTATGTCAAGTCATTTAAAGGAAAAGACTGTAACATACAAGAGGAATTTTTGGTTGGTAAGATATGCATGCATATATGTTCTAAACAGATATCAATACACAGTAATGTATAAACAATAAGCAAAATGTGGATTTTCCCAAATGCAACAATATTCCTTTCAAAAGCAATAAATAAGAAAATATTGCCTGAAAAATAAAGTCCAAGATATTTTGCACATCTTTCCTTTCACCTACTCTTTCTGGAAGTCATATTGGGATTGTCCAGAGATAACATAAATTTACAGATGTCTCCTTCTAATGTGTTTAAAACTACTGCTGCAGACAAAGCAAGGGGTAATATTACAGTCATCTGGTTTGCTTATCTGTTAAACACATCTTACATTTAGCTCTTGCAAGACACCAGGAGGCAACAGGAAAGTAATTCGCAGCAATTATCATCACGCTCATCGTTATTTGCAGAAGCAGCGGAGGTGTACTTGCCATTATACCTGTGGGTGTCTGGGTTCAGTCTAATGCTGCACTCTCAGGCTCTTTGATGTCTCAGCGATGAAAGGCATGACTAATATAATGACCAAACAGAAGCACTGGAGAAAGTTTTGGGAAATGGAAGAAAATAAGGTTGCATTAGCTAGGAAAGAAATATAGCCCTGTTTACCCCTGAAGCTTTATGTCGGACAGTGAGGAGGGAATCAGCGCAACATCCGTTTGTCTCAGAGTTTCCTATTACCTGGGGAATAGTAAAACAAGTCACCAGAGAGCAATCACTTAAGCACGCATAGGCACATTCATGCACATAAAAGAAACTGGGCCAAGCCCCACACAAATGCTCATAGACGACTGAGGGCATCTCATTTATATAGGGTTTGAGGATAAGATCAGGATTTTTTTTCTTTATTTGAGGATCTACAGAGAGTGGCAGGTGGATAAAAGGGGCAGTGGAGTGGGTGGATTTGGCCAGCATGTGAGTGGGTTGGCATATGCCTCAGAGAAGGCAGTGTATGGATATGAGCCAGCCATGGTCACAGCACCTGAATAAACAAGGATGCACAAAAACAAACAGGCTGGACTGCTGCAGCATATTAGAGAGGACGCACCGGGGAACAACTTTATTTTCAGCTCCACTTTATGCACTAGTGATTGCCACATCAGTTACTGATGGCGATTTTTGAAATTCGCCTACACCTCATTAAAACAAAACAGTGTTAACTGCACAGACAACAACAAAAGTGCAGACTACACATTTATGGATGGATCAAGGGTTATTCGTGCATTTAAATACTACACAATCCATCATTTTGAGGCTATTGCAAAGAAATGAGGATCGAGAAAATGCATAAATGCCACCATCACAGTTATACATGCTTTACACAGTGTTCCAAATTATTATGCAAATGATATTTGCCTCTGATTTTCCTAAATAGTCAATGCAAATGACAGTATAATTTTCAAGTCATCAACCATTAGAGCATAATTCAGATTTTATTGAACAAACCTCCCAATGATAACTATTTTTTTTCAAAAATAAAAAAAAAAACTCAAAATGCACCATTCCAAATTATTATGCACAAGAGTTTCAAAACATTTTATTGGTTCTAAAGAACTGAAAAATGATCATTTGTTAAATTTGCAGCATTAGGAGGTCATATTTACTGAAATCATAAGCTATTTGAATCAAAAACATCTTAACAAGCCAAGTTATGTTAACATAGGACCCCTTCGATATAACCTTCAAAATTCTTGCATCCATTAAACTTGTGAGTTTTTGGAGAGTTTCTGCTTGAATTTCTTTGCAAGATGTCAGCATAGCCTCCCACAGCTGCTGTTTTGATGTGAACTGCCTCTCACCTTCACAGATCTATTGCTTGAGGATGTGCCAAAGGTTCTCAATAGGGTTGAGGTCAGGGGAGGATGGGGGTCACACCATGAGTTTCTCTCCTTTTATCAGTGGTGGACCGATCAAAATTACATTTACAACCTACATTCTTATATTTGTTCCATGATGATGTATTAAATTATTCCCAATAGTCTATTCTCTTCATTTTGTAGCTTTTCTCTTGGTTGCACTCCTTCCAGTAGTGTAAAGCATGTTAGAGTTTTTTTTGTCTAATCATATTTCAGCCATCTGTGTTGCTAAGGTCAAGCAAATCTCCCTTGGGCCTTCAGGAATTAACAGGGTGCTCTGTATGTTAAATTAACTGTTAAAATTATCCTGTTGCTTTAACCAATCAGATGTCTTCTGTACAACCAGGGGTACGCATAGAAGGCATTCGAGAAGATCAGCATTTTCACGTCTTTTGATTGGATGGTTAGACTCCTCCACCCACAATGCAGAGGGTCCTAGCTAGCAAAACTCCAGTGCAAGGACTTGCTTAAGCAGTTACAATATACTGTATCTGTTTAAATACGTATAATAGCTGTTTTTCCATCCACAATGGCTGACAGGGGAGAGGAAAATGATTTGGTTGCTGATACTTTAAAACATCAATTTTCCAGACGAACTTTTCAAGAAAAGCTGGTCATTGTGAAGAGAGGTCAGCCAACCCTGAAGCCAGTAGACTCGTCTCAGCTGGGAAAAGGATTTGTCTGTCACTTCCATATTAGGAACGAGTGGTATCCTTGGATTACAGCCTCCAAGGAGTGCTGCAAATTATCTTGCTAGGAATGCCTGTTGCTTGCAACTGATCGAGTAGATACTTGGAACCAGACAGGGTTTGCAAACTTGAGCTGTCTGTCACACCATGACGATTTAGGTAGCGTTAGCCAAACATATAAAAATTGGTCTAAAACGCTGGCATATGCCAAAATTTTCACTTTTGGCCATATGCATCATGTATCCATAATGACTTGGACATATATATGCTGTATAATGCATTAGTAACTTATATAGAATATTTCCATAACTTATAAGTAACCTAAACCAACTAATGCTGCACATGTTGCCAACATTCACAACTTATGTGCAACAAAAGTCAAACTTCTGCATAGCGTAGTCATGCCAAACTGTCGTTGCCTCCCGATCCATGAATCCTAGGTGTGCAGAGATCATCTCTGTTCAAACGAGATGATTCTCCTTTACAAAGACCAGGCGGGGGGCGTGACTGACCTGGCAGAGCTATCAAATTTGTCAGGTCAGTCACGCCTAAAACAGCTGATGTGATATGTTAGGAAAATCAGATGACAGTTGTCACAACCTGGCTCAAAGGCACGCAAACTGATGCCGATAAAAAACGTTTATTTTCAATAAAGTAGAAAAAAAACAAGATAATGCATGGAGTGTGCTTTTGGTGGGAGGCGCAGCCAACAGGAAAGTGTGATTTATCATGGAAAACAGCTGCGCTTCAGACGATCAGCTAATTGGATCCTCCTCCTGCGGTGTTCTGATATTTTGGCATATCTATCAGAACAACACTGGACAGCTGATAGTACAGACTTCAGTCAAATGGAAAACCCCCGACAGGTCCTGTTATACGAACAAAAATGCGTGTGTGTATGCGCTACAGGCAGAGCTCTGTACGGGTTTTTCCTGTGAACCAACGCTGCAAATACGCCATTTGCTCCGCGAATGCGGAATATATCAGCCATATGCTGGATACATTGGAAAATTTTCAGCATGCTGAAAATAAATTTTCAGAGGAGCTCAGCGAACTACACCGTAGCGTGCTTCAGCATTCTTCAGCGTGCTCTTAACTTAGACAAAACTTTGTCATAACTGATTAAACGTACGTCAGCGTATTCTCCAAATTTTTCATACGTTTTGGCTACCTAAATCATCTAGGTATGACAGGGCCTTAACCAAGGCAGCAGTGAGACACGAAAGCACAGCTGCCAGCCGGACACTTACAAGCAACAGTACTTTTAAACCTTTGGGCAAACAAGAGTGGATCTGCAGCTCAGTGAACAAGTGTTCAGGGAAATGGAGCTCTACAGTGAAATGGTAAAGATTTTTAAAACTATAATTTTATAGTTAAAGTTATCTTTATCATGCTTTGTGTAGATGGCCCTATAGGCTATTTTTATGGTGTTTAGTATAAATGACACTTAAATCAGGTAGATCACCACTGCAGGCCTAGTTGTAAAATACATGGTCCGTCACTGCCTTTTATGCCCATAGCAGCCAGTGACACAGAGATATTCTTTGCAGCATGAGATGGTACATTGTCATGCATGAAGATAATTTTGCAATGGAAGGCACTTTTCTTTTTGTACCATCTAAGGAAGTGGTCAGTCAGAAACTCATTATACTTTGGTGAGGTAATTTTCATACCTAAAGGGGCCTACCAGCTCTCTCCCCATGATTCCGGCCCAAAATATGACTCCGCCACCTCCTTGCTTACGTCGCAGCCTTGTTGGGACATGATGGCTATCCACCACCCATCCACTACTCCAGCCATTTGGATCATCCAGAGTTGCATGGCACTCATCAGTAAACAAGACTGTTTTAAAATTAGTCTTCATGTATTTCTGGGCCCACTGCAACATTTCTGCTTGTAAGCATTGGTGAGGGGTGGCTGAATAGTAGGATTATGCATAACTGCAAGCCTCTGGAGTATCCTACACCTTGTGGGTTGTGGGACTCCAGAGACACTAGCAGCTTCAAATACCTGTTTGCTGTTTTGCAATGGCATTTTAGCAGCTGCTCCCTTAATCTGATGAATTTGTCTGGCAGAAACCTTCCTCATTATGCCTTCATCTGCATGAACCCATCTGTGCTCTGAATCATGCTATGTGTCCACTGGTTCCATCGTTTTTCCACTTCCCATTCATTGTGTATTGGAAACGCAGCGGAAGGCATTCGGGTGCGGAGCAGTCGAAAACCATACTGTGGTCGCTCGTGGTCCCCCTACAGCTCATTTGCATAAACATGTTATGATTACTACTGCTAGGGGGCAGTGGCGTCCTAATGGTTTGGGATGTGGACTGGTGAGCGCAAGGTTGCTAATTCAATCCTTGGACTGGCAGGATGAGATCTGGGTGGGACAGATAATGTAGCAGTGTTTGCCCCACCCTCCATAACGCCACTGTGGTGCCCTTGAACAAAGCCCTTAACCAGCTGCAGCTTGAGCGTGGAGGTGTCCCGGGCAGTGAGATGAGCAGCGAGACGAGCACCGCGGGGCCAGCGGCACTTCGGTTGCTGGAGAGGAACGTGGCTGTGACACCTGCTCACCTGGACGAGCAGTCAGAGAGGCGTGGTGGTGATATCTGGGACGTGGACCACTTGTTTGGGGACTTCTCTTGTATATTCCATGTTTCAAGAACTGGGTATTATTCTGTGAGAGAGACGTTTCAGCTCTGTGGCGTTCAGCTGGGCTGAGGCGGATTGGTGAAGGACGATGCTAACTGGGACGACACTAGCTGCCGAGGGAGCCTTGGTTTCACCGGCGGATTCAGCTGTCAAGTGGTGACACTGGTTGGTGACCTTCACTAGCCATCACTGGTCATCGGGAGCGCTTAGACCTCGCAGTCGGGTGACACCTATAATTGAGACGGCGGGCCAGCTGGCGGCCTCCACTAGTCATCGGACGTGCTTCGCCTCCTGTATTAGACAACAGGTGAGCCGCCTTTGATCCCAATTAGTCTAGTCAGTATGCTTCCGAAAAGGAATCAGGTAAATGGAGAGGAGTTGGAGGAGATCAAACTCTCATTAAATTTTATGACTGAAGAAATATCCAAGATAGCAAAACAACAAACTTTGCTTATTGGCCTTATGGATCAAGTGCGTGAATTAAAGGCTGAAGTCATGGAAAAAGACAAGAAAATTAATTTCTTAGAAAGACGTGTGGATGAATTAGAACAATATACAAGAATGGATGATGTCATTGTCAGTGGCCTTAACACCAGACACCGCTCCTATGCACGTGTGACAGCTGGAGTTGGTAACCAGGATGGGGAGGATGAGACATTGGCAGAATCACACACTCTTGAACAGCAGGTGTTAACCTTTTTCAACTCTAAAAACATTGTTGTGGACAATAAGACTATTTCAGCTTGCCACACATTTCCTAGAAAAGACAGTAAAGGAAAACCAGCGATCATCATCTGATTTGTCAGCAGGAAAGCAAAAACTGATATTCTGCGACAAGCAAAAAAACTGAGAGGAACGGCTGTCAATATAAACGAACATTTAACAAAAAAGAATTCTGAAATAGCTAGACAAGCCAGAGCTCTCAGAAAACAGGGAAAAATACAATCAACATGGACAAAGAACTGTAAGGTGTGGACTAAACTGCTTGGCACTCCAGAAGAAGTTGAAGTAATAATGATTAGAGAAATGGAGGAATTAGACAAATTTAAACCTTAGCCCTGATGCAAGAATAACAGTGCAGTAAGATCATGAGTGGAGATTTTTGTGTTCTTTTTCCTTTTTTCCTTTTGGTGTACATTGTTGACATAATTTATGATTAGTACTTTAATCAATCATCCTTCCTCATTTAAAAATGAAAGTGTATTAGGGCAAATTGAAGCTGGAATCTTTGTCAATACTGAACAGCAACCACAAGACATTTTAGGAGATATTGACCCAGACAATAACTATTTTAATCATATTAATAATAAGTGTGTTTATTATGATGAACAACAATTAAATGGAATTATGAATTTGGATCAGACATTGACAATAATACATATTAATAGTAGGAGTCTCTATGCAAACTTTGATAGTATTAAGGAGTTTTTAAATCAGTTTAACACACCATTTAGGATTATTGCAATAAGTGAAACATGGATTAATGAAGAAAAAGATGTAAATTTTGAACTATGTGGATATGAGATGTACACGCAAAATAGGAAATGTAAAAGTGGTGGCGGGGTAGCACTGTATGTTGATAGAAAATTAAAAAGTAAAAAAGTGGACAGCATGACATCAACAGTGAATGAAAGTATGGAATGTTTAACAATTGAGATTACGATGGAAAACAGAAAAAAATAATAGTAAGTTGTATATATAGAGCACCGGGATCTGACATGGAAAAATTTAGAAATGGGATGGAAAAGATGTATGCAAAAATAAGACAAAAAGATATCTTTATTTGTGGTGACTTTAATATAGATTTAATGAAAACAAAACAACACAAACCAACTGAAGATTTCTTAGATACAATGTATAGCTTAACCTTATTTCCAAAGATTACAAAACCTACGAGAATAACGACACACTGTGCTACCCTGATAGACAACATTTTTACCAATGTTATTGAATATAATATGGTGGGTGGTATACTAATAAATGATATTAGTGACCACTTGCCTGTATTTGTTTCTTTAGATGTTAATTATGAGGCTAATGACAGTAAGAAGAATAATAAACCATGTAAAAAGATTATCTATAAAAGAAAATGAACAGAAGATAGAATCAGTGATTTAAAAAAAGACTTAATGTTACAGAATTGGGATGTTGTCTATAGAGAGAAAAAAGTGGACTTGGCATATGATAAATTTATTGATATATTTAAATCATTATATGATTAAAAACTGTCCAATTAAAGAAATTAATAAAAAACATATATACAAAAATTGCCCGTCGTTAACCAAGGGGCTACAAAATGCTTGTAAAAAGAAAAATTATCTCTATAAAAATTTCATTAAATTAAGAACCAAAGAATCTGAAAAAAGATATAAAACATACAAAAATAAATTAACTGAAATAATACGAACTGGTAAAAAATTATACTGTAGGAAAATGTTAAATGAAAATAAAAATAATATAAAAGGAGTCTGGGATATTAAGGAAAAATGGAACTAAGAAAATGAAATATCCAGAGTATTTTACTGATAATTGTGGTGATAATTATGATAAGAATATGGTAGTAAATAAAATGAATAAATTTTTTGTAAATGTTGGACCAGAGTTGGCAGCAAAAATTCCAAACCAAGGAAGAGACACCGTGAGTGAAACATTGATTGGAAATAGCCCTCGGTCAATCTTTCTTACAGCAGTGGATGAACTAGAGGTAAAATCTGTTGTTGAAAAGTGTAATAATAAATTATCTACTGATTGTGATGGTATTGATATGGCACTAGTAGAAAGTGCCATATCAATGTTGATGGCATGTTAATGTTAATGGCAATGTTGATGGCATATTAAAACCATTCATATATATTTGTAATCTATCATTTCAAACTGGCTCATTCCCACAGAAAATGAAAATAGCACAAGTAATACCATTATTCAAGCAAGGAAATAAACACCAATACACAAACTACAGACCAGTATCGCTTCTCCCACAATTTTCAAAGATTCTGGAAAAACTTTTCAACAACAGATTAGAAAACTTTTTAAATAAACACAATGTGCTTAATCAGAACCAATATGGATTTAGAGCCAAGAGTACAACATCATTGGCGATAATAGAAGCAACAGAGGAAATAATAAATGCATTAGATCAAGGAAAATATGCAATTGGTGTATTTATAGATTTTAGAAAAGCATTTGATACAATAAATCATTCAATACTTTCTTGATAAACTGCAAATGTATGGTATTAGGGGAATGGCTCTGAATTGGGTTACAAGTTATCTATCTGAGAGACAACAGTTTGTGAAGATGGGAGAATATCTGTCTGGGTGTATGGGAATTGCCTGTGGGGTCCCCCAGGGGTCAGTATTGGGCCCCAAATTATTTAACATATATATAAATGAAGCCAGTTTAGAAAGCTTGGGATCAGTCCGCCAAGGTCTCCGCCTTTGACTGCCACCTAATCCACATAGCACCGGACTTCCATGATCCCTCCTGCAGGTGGTGAACCTACTGGAGGGCGGACCCATGTAACTCCTTCGGGCTGAGCCCGGCCGGGTCCCATGGGTGGAAACCCGGCCACCAGACGCTAGCCTTCGAGCCCCTCCCCCAGGCCTGGCTCCAGGGTGGGGCCCCGGTAACCCCATACCGGGCGGGGTACACTGAATCCTTGATATACAATTTATCATGAGAGTCTGTTGGATCGTTCTTCGTCTGGCCCTTCACCCAGGACCAGTTTGTCTTGGGAGACCCTATCAGAGGCAAATTGCCCCGGACAACATAGCTCCTGGGATCACTGGGGCACGCAAACCCCCCCACCACGATAAGGTGACGATCCAGTCTGTCTATAACGAACACCATGTTCAAGCATAAGGGTGTCCATATGTGCACCTGGCACCAGGACACCCTAGGCCGCAGGTCGATGATCGATTTTGTTATCGTATCATCAGACCTGCGACCGTATGTCTTGGACACCCGAGTAAAGAGAGGTGCAGAGCTGTCAACTGATCACCACCTGGTGGTGAGTTGGATCCGATGGCAGGGGAGGAAGCCATTCAGACCTGGTAGACCCAAACGTATAGTGAGGGTGTGCTGGGAGCGTCTGGCTGAGGCCCCTGTCCGGGAGGTCTTCAACTCCCACCTCCGGAAGAACTTCAACCACATTCCGAGGGAGTCTGGAGACATGGAGTCTGAATGGGCCATGTTCTCCACCTCTGTTGTTGAAGCGGCAGCCCAGAGCTGCGGCCGCAAGGTGGTCGGTGCATCTCGTGGTGGCAACCCCCGAACCAAGTGGTGGACACCAGTGGTGAGGGGGGCCATTAAGCTGAAGAAGGAGTCCTATCAAGCTTGGTTGGCTTGTGGGACTCCCGAAGCAGCTGAGGTGTACCGGCAGGCCAAGCGGAGTGCAGCTCGGGTGGTTGCTGAAGCAAAAACCCGGGTATGGGAGGAGTTCGGTGAGGCCATGGAACAAGACTTTCGGTCGGCTTCAAAGAGATTCTGGCAAACTGTTCGGCGGCTCAGGAGGGGAAAGCAGCTCCCCGTCCACACTGTGTATGGTGCGGATGGGACACTGTTGACTTCAACTGGGGATATCGTCGGGCGGTGGAAGGAATACTTCGAGGATCTCCTCAATCCCACTGATACGCCTTCCACAGAGGAAGCAGGGTTTGGGGACGAGGGGGATGACTCGCCTATCACAGGGGCTGAGGTCGCCAAGGTGGTTAAAAATCTCCTTGGTGGCCGGGCCCCGGGGGTGGACGAGATTCGCCCCGAGTACCTCAAGGCCCTGGATGTTGTTGGGTTGTCATGGTTGACACGCCTCTGCAAAATTGCGTGGAGGTCGGGGGCAGTGCCTTTGGCATGGCAAACCGGGGTGGTGGTTCCTCTCTTCAAAAAAGGGGACCGGAGGGTGTGCTCCAACTTTAGAGGGATCACACTCCTCAGCCTCCCTGGGAAGGTCTATGCCAAGGTACTGGAGAGGAGAGTCCGGCCGTTGGTCGAACCTCGGATTCAGCAGGAGCAATGTGGTTTTCGTCCTGGCCGTGGCACATCGGACCAGCTCTTTACCCTCTCGAGAATTCTTGAGGGTTCGTGGGAGTTTGCCCAACCAGTTTACATGTGTTTTGTGGACTTGGAGAAGGCATTTGACCGCGTCCCTCGTGGATTTTTGTGGGGGGTGCTTCGGGAGTATGGGGTATCGGGCTTGTTGTTACGAGCTATTCGGTCTCTGTACGACCGTTGTGAGAGTTTAGTTCGCATTGCCAACACTCGGTCGGAGTCATTCCC
Source organism: Pholidichthys leucotaenia (assembly GCA_020510985.1). Taxonomy (NCBI): domain Eukaryota; kingdom Metazoa; phylum Chordata; class Actinopteri; order Cichliformes; family Pholidichthyidae; genus Pholidichthys; species Pholidichthys leucotaenia. The sequence goes on from CM035843.1 coordinate 264,781,579, forward strand.
AGTGAGAGTTGGACTCCGCCAGGGCTGCCCTTTGTCACCGGTCCTGTTCATAATTTTTATGGACAGGATTTCTAGGCGCAGCCAGGGAATGGAGGGTGTCATGCTTGGTGACCACAGGATCTCATCTCTGTTGTTTGCAGATGATGTTGTCCTGTTGGCTTCATCCAGCAATGACCTACAGCTCTTGCTGGGACGGTTTGCCGCTGAGTGTGAAGCGGCTGGGATGAGAATCAGCACCTCCAAGTCCGAGTCCATGGTCCTCAGCCGGAAAAAGGTGGATTGTCCTCTCCGGGTTGGGGACAGGCTCCTGCCCCAAGTGGAGGAGTTTAAGTATCTTGGGGTCTTGTTCACGAGTGAGGGGAAAATGGAGCGAGAGATCGACAGACGGATTGGAGCAGCATCTGCAGTGATGCGGACGTTGTACCGGTCTGTTGTGGTGAAGAGGGAGCTTAGTTCTAAGGCAAAGCTGTCGATTTACCAGTCAATCTACGTTCCTACTCTCACCTATGGTCACGAGCTTTGGGTAATGACCGAAAGAACGAGATCGCGGATACAAGCGGCTGAAATGAGCTTTCTCCGTAGGATTGCTGGACTCACCCTCAGAGATAGGGTGAGGAGCTCAGTCATCCGGGAGAGGCTCAGAGTAGAACCGCTGCTCCTCCACATTGAAAGGAGTCAGTTGAGGTGGTATGGGCATCTGATTAGGATGCCTCCTGGACGCCTCCCACTTGAGGTGTTTCAGGCACGTCCCACTGGGAGGAGACCCCGGGGCAGACCCAGGACTCGGTGGAGAGACTATGTCTCCCAGCTAGTCTGGGAACGCCTTGGTATCCCCTCTGAAGAGCTGGAGCAGGTGGCTGGGGAGAGGGAAGTCTGGGCTTCTCTGCTTGAACTGCTGCCTCCGCGACCCGGACCTCCGGAAAAGCGGTAGAAGATGGATGGATGGATGGATGGATATATAAATGATATATTCCAAGTTTCTACATTATTAAAAAGAATATTATTTGCTGATGATACTAATATATTTTATTCTGGAAATAATTATAATCAACTAATCCATACTCTAAATAATGAATTAAATAAGCTTAAAAAATGGATGGATTGTAATAAATTATCACTAAATATAGATAAAACTAAGGTAATGATATTTGGTAATTGTAAAAATAAAGAAGATATACATATTCATATAGATAATGTGATTATCGAAAAAGTTAAGGAGATCAAGTTTTTGGGTGTAATACTAGATGATAAAATTAGTTGGAAACCACACGTCAGATACATACAAAACAAAGTTGCAAAAAATATTGCAATTATAAATAAAATTAAGCAGGTCCTAGATTACAAATCACTTCATATCTTGTATTGCTCATTAGTACTTCTATACTTGACCTATTGTATAGAGGTCTGGGGTAACAATTATAAAAGTAAACTTAATTCATTGCTAATATTACAAAAAAGGGCAGTCCATGTTATACACAAAGTTGGGTATCTCGAACATACTAATTTCTTGTTTTTACATTCAAAATTATTGAAATTACGGGATCTGGTTCATTATTATACAGCACAATTAATGTTTAAAGTCAGTAAAAACCTTTTGCCACACAATATACAAAATTTTTTCAGTGAGAGAGAAGGGAAATATAATTTACGGGGCAACACAAAATTTAAAATGCACTTAGTAAAATCTACTAGGAAGGGTTTTTGTGTGTCTGTGTGTGGGGTAAAATTGTGGAATGGGTTGGGGGAGAAACACAGGCAATGTCCAAACATCCATATATTTAAATCAACATATAAAGAAATGATTTTTGAGCAGTATGAAAATGAAGGGCACTGATGTTACAATGTGTCTTCAGTGAGGGAAGGTTGTTATTGTGTGTGTTATTGTGTTATGGTGATTGTGATGGTGATGGTGTTGTCTGTGTTTGTGTTGAACATGCCAGAAGTATTTGCTTATTGTTGTTGCAATACTGTTGGATATTGGTATTGTTGTCAATATGGACTGTCCTTGTGTCATTTCTGTTGTATAATTTGACTATGGGATGTATTATGGTGAATGTGGTTGTGGGATGAATGATGATTAAGAGTGATACTGTAATTTGTTGGGTATGGAAAAGGGGTGGGACTATATAAGCGTTGGCTTCTTCCCACTCCTTTTGAACATTTTTTTTTTGTCTTGTTTTTTGTTTTAAATTCTTTTTTTTTTTCTTTTTCGGAATGTTCAAATAAAATCAATCAATCAATCAATCAATCAACATTACCATCGGTCATGATTTTTTCTGTACGGTCATAATGAACCAGAGGCAGTACTCTCGTCCTGAACTTTTAAACCAGCGGGTTTTGATATCAAATGACGACAGATTCATTAACTGAACCTACTATTTCTTGCACCAAATGATGTTAGAAACACTTTTTGCTGGTTTGTTTTAAAGATATGGAGACCAAGGATGCTATATTGTCTGGTAGCTACGGAGAGCTGAAGACCACCCACAGCCAGATCCATCGACCAATCCAGTGAACCAGCCAGCTGGAGGAGAAGATGGGGGGGGGGGGGGAGTAGATCTGTATGTTACCTGTTGTTGTGAAGATACAACAACAAATTAATATGCACTGTTTCAGGTAACCTTATACTATATGACCAATCCTTGCTGTCATATAGAAATAACATACCGTATTTTCTGGATTATAAGGCGCACTTAAAATCCTTTAATTTTCTCAAAAATCGACAGTGCGCTTTATAATCCAGTGCGCCTTATGTATTAATTCTGGTTGTGCTTACTGACCTCGAACTGATTTTATGTGGTACACGGCGCTCAAAAATCTGTCAAAAATGTTTTAGTACGACTTTGGTAAGCTACGAAGCCGAACCACTTGATGGATTGTTGGAGCATTACGGTAGTCAGGAGCCTCGCGGAGTAATATGTGCTTCAACATAATGGCCGGATGGCTTTTTCCACAAATCTCCATCCCTATTGATCTGCCACTCCATGCGCGCCCATCTCACCGATACTGTCCAAACCCAAGTGAAGCAAACTAATTCGGAGCTTGCCATCATTCTGGGTGGATTAACCAAAGAGCTCCAACCGCTATATTGGTGTCAACAGGTCATTCAAAGTTAAATTGCTAGCGAGTTACGCCACTATCTGCCAATGGATCGTGGATCAAAACTGCTCCTGTTTAGCTGTAATTAATATTCAAAAATGATATTTTCGGGATGAAAGAATTCAAGCGTCCCGGCATTTGTTTGCATTGTTTACTTCTCGGGGCTGCCACCGGAGAGCAAGCCGTATCGAGTACCGAGCGAGTACCGAGCGAGTATCCTGGCCACTATGGCGATGTAAACAGCCACAGACCAAAAAACGTACATTTGCTCGTGGAACAGGTCATTCACACTCGCAGACAATCGTGCTATATGTGTCTATAATGACTATAGACAGGATTTTCTTTCCATGCACGCAAAAAAAAAAAAAAAAAAATTCCCAGATCCGACTACCTCGCGAGGTAGTCGATACCCAAAAGCCGATGGTGTATAGAACACGTATATTAGGATTTGTATGTGAAATTTCGGCATCGAAACTGCTCCCGTTTAGCTGTAATTAAATATTGAAAAACGATATTTTTGGGACGAAAGAATTCAAGCGTCCCGGTATATGTTTACTTATTAGGGCCGCCGCCGGAGAGCGAGCCGTATCGAGTACCGAGCGAGTACCCAGCGAGTATCCTGGCCAATATGGCAATGAACAACCACGGACTAAAAACGTTCCGCCTGCTCGTGGAACAGGTCATTCACACTCGCAGACAATCACGCTATATGTGTCTATAATGACTATAGATGGGATTTTCTTTCCATGCACGCAAAAAATTTTTTTTTCCCGGCTCCGACTACCTTGCTTTAATGCACCTTATAATCCGGTGCGCCTTATGTATGAAAATAGACCATCAAATAGACTGTTCATTGATAGTGCGCCTTATAATCCGGTGTGCCTTATAGTCCCAAAAATACGGTACAAAGGAACGAGACGTGGAGAGCAGTGGAACATGGGCTCATCCAGCCGAAGGTCACAAACCAAACAGTCAAATTTGCCATGCATTGTGCAGGTCTGTAGGATTGGGTGAACCCAAAACCGGTGGCGGTGATGACAACAAAGTCACCTTTTGTAGCACATAATATACCAGCACTATTAAAAACAATCTGTTCATGGTTAATAATGACTTTTCCAGTATTTCCTCCTGCATTGCTCGACTCTGCCTAGCCGAGAACTATGCTACATGCCGCTTTTCTGCGCCTCACAGGTTGCGGTATGCTGATTCCTTTCTGAAAAATCCTGACCAGTGGATATGTAGCATCAGCCACAAATTTCTTCACAGTATGGTGATCGCGCTTAAGTTTTTGTGAAATATCTAATGTTTTCATACCTTGTCCAAGGCATTGCACTATTTGAGGCTTTCTGGCAGCAGAGAGATCCTTTTTCTTTCCTACATTGCTTGAAACTTGTGGCATGCTTAATAATGTGGAACATCCTTCTTAAGTAGTTTTCCTTTAATTGGGCTCACCTGGCAAACTAATTATGACAGGTGTCTGAGATTAATATCAGTGATCAAAAGAGCCCCGAGACACAATACCATCCATGAGTTTAAATGAAAAACAAAAAAAATTGAATTTTATGATACTAAAATCCCATTTGCATAATAACTTGGAATGCGGTATAGTTCAGCTGACAGGTGATGCACATGGAGGTGCAGGCTTGCCTGTGACTTTGTGTCAAAGAGAAATCTGATTGGCTCCATAGTGGCACAAAAGAATTCATTCACTGGCAGGACAGGCCAAAGAGATTAGAAGAAGACACCATTCATTGTGGAAGTTGAAAGATGCTACGATCAAGCATGCTTGGGAGACAACCAACCAGTATTTCTCCTTCAGGAGAGCATGTTATTGTATTATTTGTCACATCTAATCAGAAAAACTGAACCATCAAACTGACAAGGGAAGTAGAGTTCAAGGCATTGAGAGACATCGACAGTGTACCGCAGATTGCGTCTTGAGGCCCAATACCAAATAATGAGTTTATCCAGCTTTAAAACATGAAGTAAATTCAAAGAATCAATGGAGCGTATGCCAACTGTCTTGGGATGAGGAGAAGTTTACACCATGGGCACATCACAGGGCCAAAACACAGAGACAGACAAACATCCAGTTTCAAACCCACATCTACAAGATACTTGGTGTCATAAACTCCCCATGCGCTGTTCCATTGTGCGCGGTGGAGAGAAGGAAGAATGAGGATTTAAATGCAAGGATTCACCAAACACACATTTACTGACAACCAGTGTATACAGGAACTGACGAACAAGTGAATTATATACAATAGGGATGAGCTCGGGAGAAAAGGGAAGACAACGAGAAGCTCTACTAACTCGGGGGAACGCAAACTGGGCACAGCCTAAGCGTAGCAGTCGTGCTGCGGGGAGAAGCGCTGCCAGAAGCGTAGCAGGATTATTGCAACGAGAGAAATGCTTCTGACCCAGAGTAGCAGCTGACCGCACACAGAAACACTAACAATTTACTCACGAGAAGGAGCAGTCCCAAAAAGTCCAGTTTTCTTGGCGAGCAAACACACAAGTCCTTCCTGACGTGACAATCACAGCGTGGAGAGCAGGAGTGACTCGTTCAATGACCCAGCAGCATTTGTCTAGCAACAAGCTGCTTATGAACAAACGCCGCTGGCGTGGCAAATTGGGAACACCTGGGCGAGGCACGGGAAGGATGATTACCGGGGCTGGAAACAGCTGATGGAGTCAGAGGGAGAGAGAGGGGGCCTGGCTGGACCGACAGACTGTCAGCAGCGTGAAAGAAAGTAGGTCACAATGCTGACTAACAGCTGCCGGTCAGGCAGTGGCTAAGGATATGGAAATCCACAAAGTGCACCTAAACAGTGGAGCCAAAACCCACAGAGAGATCAGGACCAAGCCGAGGAAAACCAAACCGGCTAGGCTCATGACACTTGGATTCTGAAATTAAAATAACATTAACTGTTAGAGGAAACCACACCACCTGAAGTAAACCCATGTTAGCACAAGAAAATCCTGGAAGCTCCACACAGGAAAGTTTGCCTCCACAAACTTTTAACAGTAGAAGCTGAGTGCACCATCGCGTCACTCAAAATAACCAACTCCAATGATAGGTGTTCATGTGATGCTTTGGGAATAAACTTGGGAAGTGAGTTGAAACCAAAGACTGTTCATCGTAAAATTAGAACCAAGGAGCTGTGAGGAACAATTCAAAAAACGGGGGTGGTGTTTATAGGGGTGACAGCTACTATCCTACATCAACACAATTACACCCTTCACTGTAAGCAGGCTGTTGTCACTATGGATACATTAAAGTACTCATGACACCATTTTTTCATTTTTTAGCATGTTGTGTAAACCAAAAAGTCATTGTCGATGATCAATATAATAGTTACAAGTGCGCCTGCATAACATAGTTATCATCAAAAAACCGTAGCCGCTGACTGGACTGTGGCGCCGCCCACCGAATGAAGAAGGAGGCTGAAATGATGTCACAGAGAGAACGGACGCCGGTGTTGTTGACTGGAATGCCAGCAGCTTTGCAGCAGACAGTTTGTCTGGTTTCTTGTTTTAGTTTTTTTGTAACTTTGATTTTTATTCATTTTTCATCATACATATTACATTCAGATCACAGTCTCTATATTTAAAAAAGGAGCTAACCATACAGCCAAAAAGAAAGAGAAGAAGAAAAAAAAAGAGAGAGAGAAAAAAAAGGGGGGGGGGAAACAAATGTTGGAGCATCCAGTTTTTAGTTTCCATCTCTAAATTCTTCTGGTTTTTCCATTGTCTTTGGTTATTCTTTCAATTTCTGTCTTGTTATTGCACTTTGTAGTGTGTCCATTTCCACCATTTTTTTTCATATTGTCCTTCTTGCATTCTTTGTAGATATGTTAGTTTTTCCATTAAACGTATATCCTCAACTAGAAAAGCACTCGGAGAGCGCATACCTCCGCCAAGTGCCACAGTTCCCCCCCATACAATGTTTGTGTGTACGTTTTCAGATTCCTTGACCATGAAAACATATGAGTAGCAATTGGATTCACAATGATAGGATTAGTGGTTCAGTGGTAAAAGCATTACCTCCTTGGCGGAGGTAATAAACTGAAGTGTTGGTGTTGTGTCCATCTCCTGCATCTGCAAAGTGCCAAGCTGCGACCTGTCAAGGCATACCTCATGCCTCCCTTATTGGGGGGCTTTCACACCTGTACTGACCTCATGCCTCCCTTATTGGGGGGGGGGGGGCTTTCACACCTGTACTGAGTACTTAAAAACTGTATTTATCAGCAGATGAAAGAAACCTGAAGCAAAAACAAACAAACAAACAAACAAAAACTAAACAAACAGCAAGTGCAACATGAACTATTTCAAACATATTTATTCAAATGCACACTTATATGGACACAATCTTGAGCCATAACTTTTTGGTAATGTGAAAATAATAAGCCAAGTAGCACAAAAAAATTGAGCGCTCTTGCTGTCAGGAAACAATGTTGGCACCAAATCACTCAAGTGATCTGCCACCAATGGGGGTAGATTGTGGTCTGGCACAAAATGAGAAAACATCACTTCTGCTAGTGATGCATTGGATTTGGAAGGCGTCGGTTCTGTCACTGACTGAAAATGTTCATCCATCGATCGAATTTGGCTACAAAGTTTATGTGGCGCTGTGTACCAAAGTGCGACTTCAGGTGGAAATTCCCCGATGCAGTCAGTTTTAGTATTAGAGTCACACATATCAGGCGCGGCATTACTGGCGCCGGGATTCCTCTCTGTTCCGGAGCCGCAGGACAAAAGAAGATACAATAATGGTTGCCGTGGGTTTTATTGGGTTTGCGCTCCGCGGAAAAAAGAGGATTTGGAAACTTCCCCTGCAGAGAGCTGGTTTTTGCGCAGCCCCTACGGCTGCCCGGGGAATTTCTGCCAAATAATCCGGCGCCGGACAGCTGCCCGTCTCAGCTTTTGCAGCATAGCACAAACACAGGCACTCTGGAGGGTCCTGGCCACCACTGTTTTCCGCGTGCTTTTGTGCCTCAAACTTTGAAGAAGGCGGAGTTTGTGTTCGTCAGATACGACGACCAGTGCCCTCTATTGCCCCTGCACACATGCTGAAAATGGCTGTATGTCACAATGTTAAAGAATGCTTTAAAAAATTCCTGTATCAAGACAGTGATCCGGATCATCCCCAAAATTTAATCAGTTCTTCCTTGTACCATTTCCAACAACGCCTGAAAGTTTCATCGAAATCCGTCCAAAACTTTTTGAGTTATCTTGCTAACCAACAGACAAATAGACAAACAAACAGACAAACAGACAGACAAACAGACAGACAGACAAACCTCGGCAAAAACATCTATTGCCCCTGCACACATGCTGAAAATGGCCGTATGCCACAATGTTAAAGAATGCTTTAAAAAATTCCTGTATCAAGACGGTGATCCGGATCATCCCCAAAATTTAATCAGTTCTTCCTTGTACCATTTCCAATAACGCCTGAAAGTTTCATCGAAATCCGTCCAAAACTTTTTGAGTTATCTTGCTAACCAACAGACAAACAAACAAACAGACAGACAAACAGACAGACAAACAGACAGACAGACAAACCCGGGCAAAAACATAACCTCCTCCTGGCCTTCGGCCTGGCGGAGGTAACAATGTCTGTCCATTGCTCTTGGTCAGGAAGAACTTCTGATTGCCATTTTCTTGTGATTGTTTTTTTTTTACATGCAATCAGCATGATTTTAACTAAATATCTGTCCTCAGCCTGTATTACATTGTCTCTTTTAAGATCACATAAATACATCAAGTTACAGTTCATTGGTATATCCTAATATCCTCTGTATTGTCACATGTATAGATTTCCAGAATGATGAGATTTTGCAGCATTTCCAAAACATATGCGAGTGGTCTGCATTTTGAGCCTCACAGCCCCTCCAGCATATAGATTTGGTATTTGTATATTTGGTATTTGTAAATATTTGTATATTTTCTTTGGATCTGTGGTGTAATGAAATAACGAATCAGGTTTTTCCATCCAAATTCCCTCCATGTCCTTGAACTTGTTGATGTGTGTTGTGTTTTCCATATTTCTTGCCAGTTTTCTTCTGTTATGTTTAAATTTAGCTCTTTCTCCCATTTCTCCTTTATATAGTTACTTGAATGTTTGTTTGCCATAAGTTTCTGATATAGCTTTGAAATAATTCTTATTTTATTTCCTGCATACGAGCTTAAAATGAATTGTATAATCTCACTCACATCTGTGTGGAGGTTATGCCTAATCTTTCTCAAATAATAATCTCTCATCTGCAGATATCTGAAGAATTCAGATTTTTCTAGTTTAAATTTTCTTCTCATGTTTACAAAACTCCCGAAATCTTTTTTTCCCATATTGCCCCATGCTGTGATTCCCTTGTTCACCAGATTTTTGTATCCCCTATCTTGCTTTGCCGGTTCAAACTGACTGTCAAATGCTACCCATTTCAATAGTTTTATGTCCTCTTTTATATTATACCTTTGTACTGTTTTATACCACAGTTCCAAAGTAAATTTAGTGATTGGGTCTATTTGTTTGATTTGCTTATACGCATCCTTATCTCCTATTATGCTTTGCACTGGGAGTCCCTCAATTTCCTTATCCATTTCTTTCCATTTTGCCTCGTATCCTCCATCGCACCAACATATGATATATCTTATTTGTGCTGAGTAGTAATATTCCTTTAGACTCGGTAGACCCATGCCGTCTTTCTCTTTTGGTAACTGGAGAGTTTTATATTTCACTCTTGGCTTTTTACCTCCCCAAACAAATCTCGATATCATCCTGTCCCACTTTGAGAACTGGGCACCAGAAATCTCTGTTGGTAGAGCCTGGAAGAGGTAAAGCAGTCTAGGTTGTATGCTGATTTTGACTGTCTTAATTTTTGAATTCAGATCCATGTTTAAGATTGATCATCTATCAATATCTTTTTTTTATTTCTTGTTCTAACCTATCATAGTTTGCTTTATAGATTTTGCTTAAATCTTTAGGTATGTTCACTCCAAGGTATTTTATTTCTTTTTGTTTCCAGTTTAGTTTGATCTTATCAGTTATCTGGTTTAAAGGGTTATAGTGGAATGTCAGTATTTGTGTTTTTGGTATGTTTATCTTGTATCCTGATAATTTTCCAAAATTTTCTATCAAGTCCATCATTTCCATTATTGATTCATCTGGTTGTTCAGGATAAACTATTACAGTGGGGCAAAAAAGTATTTAGTCAGCCACCAATTGTGCAAGTTCTCCCACTTAAAAGATGAGAGAGGTCTCCAATTTTCATCATAGGTATACCTCAACTATGAGAGACAAAATGGGAAAAAAAAATCCAGAAAGTCACATTGAAGGATTTTTAATGAATTAATTCGTAAATTCCTCGGTAAAATAAGTATTTGGCTACCTACAAACAAGCAAGATTTCTGGCTCTCACAGACCTGTAACTTCTTCTTTGAGAGGCTCCTCTGTCCTTCACTCGTTACCTGTATTAATGGCACCTGTTTAAACTTGTTATCAGTATAAAAGACACCTGTCCACAACCTCAAACAGTCAGACTCCAAACTCCACTATGGCCAAGACCAAAGAGCTGTCAAAGGACACCAGAAACAAAATTGTAGACCTGCACCAGGCTGGGAAGACTGAATCTGCAATAGGTAAGCAGCTTGGTGTGAAGAAATCAACTGTGGGAGCAATTATTAGAAAATGGAAGACATACAAGACCACTGATAATCTCCCTCGATCTGGGGCTCCACACAAGATCTCACCCCGTGGGGTCAAAATGATCACGAGAACGGTGAGCAAAAATCCCAGAACCACACGGGGGGACCTAGTGAATGACCTGCAGAGAGCTGGGACCAAAGTAACAAAGGCTACCATCAGTAACACACTACGCCGCCAGGGACTCAAATCCTGCAGTGCCAGACGTGTCCCCCTGCTTAAGCCAGTACATGTCCAGGCTCGTCTGAAGTTTGCTAGAGGGCATTTGGATGATCCAGAAGAGGATTGGGAGATTGTCATATGGTCAGATGAAACCAAAATAGAACTTTTTGATGAAAACTCAACTTGTCGTGTTTGGAGGAGAAAGAACACCATACCTACTGTGAAGCATGGGGGTGGAAACATCATACTTTAGGGCTGTTTTTCTGCAAAGGGACCAGGACGACTGATCCGTGTAAAGGAAAGAATGAATGGGGCCATGTATCGTGAGATTTTGAGTTAAAACCTCCTTCCACCAGCAACGGCATTGAAGATGAAACGTGGCTGGGTCTTTCAGCATGACAATGATCCCAAACACACCGCCCGGGCAACGAAGGAGTGGCTTCGTAAGAAGCATTTCAAGGTCCTGGAGTGGCCTAGCCAGTCTCCAGATCCTAACCACATAGAAATTCTTTGGAGGGAGTTGAAAGTCCGTGTTGCCCAGCGACAGCCCCAAAACATCCCTGCTCTAGAGGAGATCTGCATGGAGGAATGGGCCAAAATACCAGCAACAGTGTGTAAAAACCTTGTGAAGACTTACAGAAAATGTTTGACCGCTGTCATTGCCAACAAAGGGTATATAAAAGTATTGAGATGAACTTTTGGGATTGACCAAATACTTATTTTACTGAGGAATTTACCAATTAATTCATTAAAAATCCTTCAGTGTGATTTTCTGGATTTATTTTTTTTCTCATTTTGTCTCTCATAGTTGAGGTATACCTATGATGAAAATTGGAGACCTCTCTCATCTTTTAAGTGGGAGAACTTGCACAATTGGTGGCTGACTAAATACTTTTTTGCCCACTGTATATCGTCTGCAAACAGCCCAATCTTGTGTTCCGCTCCCTTTATTGTTACACCTTTTAATTTCTTATTTTGTCGCATCGCTTGAGCCAGTGGCTCTATGAACAGAGCAAACAAGGTGGGCGATAGGCAGCATCCCTGCCTAGTTGATCTTTGTATATTTACTTTGTCTGTTAAGCTACCGTTTATCTTGATTCTTGCCACAGTTTTTTGATACAGTGTCTTTATGCATTGCACTGACTTTTCATTAAATCCAAAGCGTTCCAGCACATTATATAGAAACATCCAATTAACCCTATCAAATGCTTTTTCTGCGTCTAAACTCATTATTACTGCGCTTTTCTTTTCTTTATGTATTTGATTAATTATGTGTATTGTTCTCCTGATATTATCATGTGTTTGGTGTCCCTCTATGAAACCAGTTTGATCATCCTCTATCAATTCCATCAAGAATGTCTTTATTCGTTTACAGATAATTGTTGTATATATTTTATAATCCACATTTAATAAAGAGATTGGCCTATAGTTTCTGCATTGTTCCCCATCTTTCCCTGGCTTTAAAATAACTGAAATAATGGCTTCGTTCCATGATGGAGGTATTTTGTTGTTGTTTAATGTCCAATTAAGTGACCTTAGGATCTGTGGCATGAGTTCTTCTATAAACAGTTTATAAAACTCAAATGGGTATCTGTCACTACCTGGTGATTTGCCATTTTTTAGTGACTTAATCACATCTTTAATCTCTTGTGTTGTTATTTCTGCTGTTAGCTTTTCATTTTGTTGGTTTCCTATTGATGGCAAGTCCAATGTGTATAGAAATTTTTTAATATCCTTAACATTTGTCTCTTCAGGTTGCGAGTATAGTTCTTGATAGAATTTATGGAATACTTCTTCAATGTTTTCTGGGGTAACTGTGGATTTATTTGTAATGGGGTCCTTAATCTTATATACATTATTCACTGTTTGTTGTTTTCTTAACCGTTTTGCCAACAGTTGCCAACATCATATGATTCCAGTTTAGACTTTTTTGCTTTTCTTGATTCAACAATTAATTTACCTCTTAACACGGCTTTTAGTGCGTCCCATAGTATTGTTGGGTCCACTTCTCTATTATCATTCTCTTCGATATACTCATTTATGTTTAACTTTATTCTTTCTTTCATTTTCTCATCATTTAATAGTCCTACATTAAGTTTCCATGTTGTTTGTCGTTTTCTATTGTTTAAATATATTTCCATGTATATAGGATTATGATCTGATATTTCTGCCCCTCCAATCCGACAATTTCTCACCCTGTGTCTGTCACCTTCATTCATAAGGAAGTAATCTATTCTAGAGTGTACTTTATGGACTGCTGAATAATGTGTATAGTCTTTTTCAAGTGGGTGCAGGTCCCTCCATATGTCTACCATACCCATTTCTGCCAGTGAGGTTCTTATGAATTTTGTTACATGTTTTTTTGTCTTCTTAACACTTGTTGTGTCAACTTCATGATCCATGACGGCATTTAAGTCTCCTCCACAAATTAGGACTCCTTCACTGTGTGTTGCTATGAGATCAAACAGATGTTGAAAAAAACCCTTGTCACTTTCTGGTGGAGCATAGATGTTCACTAATGTGATCTGCATACCATCTATTCTTCCCTTGATTATTACATATCTGCCTTCTTTATCCTGGATTTCTTGTTCACATTTAAATTGCATTTTATTTGAAATTAGTATCATAACCCCCCTTTTAGTTCTTCTCTTAAATGAACTGTAGTAGGAGTTCTTATAGCCAAATCTCTTTAGTTTCTCATGTTCTGTCTTGTTCAAATGTGTCTCTTGCATAAATATAATTTCGGCTTTTTCCTTCTTGAATTTTTTTATTATTCTTTCCCTTTTAACAGGTGAGTTCAGACCGTTCACGTTTAATGTCATTATCTTAAGATTTTTAACCATATTCATGTTTTTCCATTTTTTTTTAACTTGTGCTCCTAGCCCCTTTAACAACAAAACTAACACATATATGTACAAAAACACATTAATGAACCTCGACCTCCGCACTTTGGGCCTTTCTTCTGCCCATTGGTCCCTGTTGGAGGGTGGAGGGAATGTCCTCACCGAGTGAGGGGCCCTCCCTAGACCTCTAGTTACTATCCAAGTAATAGTCATTAGTCTAGAAATGTCCAACAAAAATCACTTTAACCTCTCCTAGCCGTTTGTTTCTCTTTTACCTTGTCTTCTTGGCCTTCATTTCTTCTGTGCCCTTCTTAATTTTTGTTATAATCTAAGCTTTCCATTGAAAGCCTTGCAGTTTTTCTTGGGCTCAGTGCGCCACGTCCGTCTCCCGCCCTCTGCCGCTCACTCGCCTCCACTCTGGCTGTCTCGGTGCGCTCCGTGCTGCCGCTGCTCCAGCCGCTTCCTCCGGTACGCTCACCACAAAGCCTCGCTCCTTCATGTCCCGCGCTGCCTCTCTGGCCGTGTTGTAGGTTTTTACGCCGTCATCCCAATGAATTCTCATCTTCGTTAGTGGCGTTTGAAATCTAATTTTTTTCTCTTTCAGCATTTTTTTAATGTTGGTATAATTCTTTCGCTGCTGCACAATTTCTGTTGGGTAGTCGTGGTCAAAGAATATCTGTTTGTCGCCAACTCGTATCTTTTTTTTCCACGCTTGTGTCAGGATTCTTTCCTTTACGTCGTATTTTAAAAAGTTTACCACAACTGACCTGGGTGCAGAGTTTGAGTTCGGGTTCTGTGCCAAGGCTCTGTGCGCACGTTGGATCTGCAGGTCTGTTTCATTGGGCAGCTCAAGCTCTTTTTTTAAGAATTGATCTATGAATTTCGTCATCGAGTTGCCTTCAGTGCCCTCCAGAATCCCGAAGATGCGTATATTGTTCCGTCTGGACCTGCTCTCCAGGTCGGTTATTTTTTCCTGCATCCTCTGTGTTTGTGCTGTCAGAGTCTGTAGCAGCTCGCTTGCCTCGGTCTTCCAGTCTTCCAACTCTGATATTCGAGCTTGTGCTTCTGCCATACACGCCCGTTGAGTGCGCAGCTCCTCCATGTTTTCTGCTAGCTTGCGGTCCATTTCTTTTCGGAGACCCATAATTTCCTCCTTCACCTCTTTTTTCAGTTCTTCCTTAAGAGTCATTAAATCCTGTTGGAGTTGTCGCTTGAGGTCTTTTATGTCCTTACTTATATTGGCGAAGCCAGTGTTCATAACATCGAGGTTGGCGTCCTCCATTTTCTCTGAAGTCTCCTCGTTTTTGTTGGCCTCGTGTTCAGCGATTTCTCCAGTGTTGTTGAAGAGGGATTCTTTAGTTTTACCCTGCTTTTTTCCATGTGCCCGGGTTCTTCATGTTTTCATCCCTTGGTTTATTGACCTATTTATGTCGAGTTGGTCATTTAGCAAAGATTTTTAATCCAACTAGGGAGAGCTCTCTGTTTAAGTGTTATGCCTCTCCACCATCTTCCCGGAAGTCCCTTCTTGTTTTAGTTTTACGGCTATGCCTTTGCATTGTGTCACAGGCTTAGATAAACAGCAGGCTGTGAAAGACCACATCACACGCTTCAGCTCCAACTGTCATAAGCCTTCTCGTGCGCTCCTTGTGTGCTTTTATGCAGCGCACGGAGGAGGGGAAGGATGAATGGATTTACTCGCAGGATTCACCACAGCACATGTATTGAACATAAGACTGATGACAACAGTTCCCCAAAAGGTGAAGACTTACAAAAATTAACAGAAACACTTACAGTTGGCGTTCGGGGCTGACATCGCCCAGTGAATGCATGGAGAGGAGACGTGTCAACCATGGTTGCACCCCAGGGCCGATATCAGTTCAAGGGGCGCAACAGAACCACGGCTGTGTGGAGTGGCTAACATGTCGCGATAGTGTTGGCAATATTGGCTGGCTGACAACACGGCAGATGATGCACTCAAAACATGAACAGCTGACTGTCAAAGAGAGAGGGGGAGTGTCGGACCGGCGAATCTTGGACACCACCTGAAAGTGGGTCAAAATGGCTGCCCAACAACCACTGGCCAGAGTGGCGGCTACAGACATGGAAAAGAAAAGGAACACAGACATAAAAACAACAAGAACTCAAAAGATAATACAAAATAAACCCGATGCCTGAGCCACAGAGAACGATCAGAACCGAGCCTACAGAATAACACGGGCTCGGTTTGTGACACCAACTGACTATATTTTATTCATTGTCACTAATTTGGACTTTTTCCTGTTATAATAATTAATTCAATATTTTTGATAGTTCTAGTACATGTGTGCTATACCAGTTATGAGTATTGTTTTTCTTGTGACCAAACTCTTGAAAAAATGAGGACTATCACTTGCTTCTATTGCTTTTATTATTATTGTTGAAAATCACGTCAGTTGATACAAGACAAAAGCAGTTAATAAACAATGATCACAAACAAAATTGCATTTTTTATGAGACATAAATA
This sequence comes from Pholidichthys leucotaenia, assembly GCA_020510985.1. NCBI lineage: Eukaryota > Metazoa > Chordata > Actinopteri > Cichliformes > Pholidichthyidae > Pholidichthys > Pholidichthys leucotaenia. The sequence goes on from CM035843.1 coordinate 264,797,891, forward strand.
ATAGGACTGAGCTGAGGGTCCGCCCTCCAGTGGGCTCACCACCTGCAGGAGGGATCATGGGGGTCCGGTGCTATGTGGATTAGGTGGCAGTCAAAGGCGGAGACCTTGGCGGACTGATCCCGAGCTTTCTAAACTAGCTTTTGGGACGTGGAATGTCACCTCTCTGGTGGGAAAGGAGCCTGAGCTGGTGTACGAGGTTGAGAGATACCGGCTAGATATAGTCGGCCTCACCTCAACACACAGCTCCGGTTCCGGAACCAGTCTCCTGGAGAGGGGCTGGAGCTTGGCCTTTTCTGGAGTTGCCCCGGGCGAGAGGCAACAAGCAAGGGTGGGTATCCTTGTATCCCACCACCTTGCTGCCTCTATATTGGAGTTTTCCCCGGTGGATGAAAGGGTTGCTTCCCTGCGCCTTCGGGTTGGGAAACGGGTCCTGACCATCATTTGTGCCTACGCACCAAATGATGTTTCAGAGTATCCACTCTTTTTGGAGTCTGTGACTGGGGTGCTGGAGGGTGCTCCTCTTGGAGACTCCATTGTCCTACTGGGGGACTTCAATGCGCACGTGGGCAACAACAGTGAAACCTGGAGGGGGGTGATTGGGAGGAACGGCCTGCCGGATCTGAACCTGAGTGGTGTTCAGTTATTGGACTTCTGTGCTAACCACAGTTTGTCCATAACGAACACCATGTTCAAGCATAAGGGTGTCCATATGTGCACCTGGCACCAGGACACCCTAGGTTGCAGGTCGATGATTGATTTTGTTATTGTGTCATCAGACCTGCGACCGTATGTCTTGGACACCCGGGTAAAGAGAGGTGCAGAGCTGTCAACTGATCACCACCTGGGGGTGAGTTGGATCCGATGGCAGGGGAGGAAGCCATTCAGACCTGGTAGACCCAAACGTATAGTGAGGGTGTGCTGGGAACGTCTGGCTGAGGCCCCTGTCCGGGAGGTCTTCAACTCCCACCTCAGGAAGAACTTCAACCACATTCCGAGGGAGTCTGGAGACATGCAGTCTGAATGGGCCATGTTCTCCACCTCTGTTGTTGAAGCAGCGGCCCAGAGCTGCGGCCACAAGGTGGTCAGTGCATCTCGTGGTGGCAACCCCCGAACCAAGTGGTAGACACCAGTGGTGAGGGGGGCCATTAAGCTGAAGAAGGAGTCCTATCAAGCTTGGTTGGCTTGTGGGACTCCCGAAGCAGCTGAGGTGTACCGGCAGGCCAAGCGGAGTGCAGCTCGGGTGGTTGCTGAAGCAAAAACCCGGGTATGGGAGGAGTTCGGTGAGGCCATGGAACAAGACTTTCGGTCGGCCTCGAAGGGATTCTGGCAAACTGTCCGGCGGCTCAGGAGGGGAAAGCAGCTCCCTGTCCACACTGTGTATGGTGCGGATGGGACACTGTTGACTTCAACTTGGGATATCGTTGGGCGGTGGAAGGAATACTTTGAGGATCTCCTCAATCCCACTGATACGCCTTCCACAGAGGAAGCAGGGTTTGGGGACGAAGGGCATGACTCGCCTATCACAGGGGCTGAGGTCGCCAAGGTGGTTAAAAATCTCCTTGGTGGCCGGGCCCCGGGAGTGGACGAGATTCGCCCTGAGTACCTCAAGGCCCTGGATGTTGTTGGGCTGTCATGGTTGACACGCCTCTGCAACATTGCGTGGAGGTCGGGGGCAGTGCCTTTGGCATGGCAAACCGGGGTGGTGGTTCCTCTTTTCAAAAAAGGGGACCGGTGGGGGGTGCTCCAACTTTAGAGGGATCACACTCCTCAGCCTCCCTGGGAAGGTCTATGCCAAGGTACTGGAGAGGAGAGTCCGGCCGTTGGTCGAACCTCGGATTCAGGAGGAGCAGTGTGGTTTTCGTCCTGGCCATGGCACATCGGGCCAGCTCTTTACCCTCTCGAGAATTCTTGAGGGTTCGTGGGAGTTTGCCCAACCAGTTTACATGTGTTTTGTGGACTTGGAGAAGGCATTTGACCGCGTCCCTCGTGGATTTTTGTGGGGGGTGCTTCGGGAGTATGGGGTATCGGGCTTGTTGTTACAAGGTATTCAGTCTCTGTACGACCGTTGTGAGAGTTTGGTTCATATTGCCAACACTCGGTCGGACTCATTCCCAGTGAGAGTTGGACTCCGCCAGGGCTGCCCTTTGTCACCGATCCTGTTCATAATTTTTATGGACAGGATTTCTAGGCGCAGCCAGGGAATGGAGGGTGTCATGCTTGGTGGCCACAGGATCTCATCTCTGTTGTTTGTAGATGATGTTGTCCTGTTGGCTACATCCAGCAATGACCTACAGCTCTTGCTGGGACGGTTTGCCGCTGAGTGTGAAGCGGCTGGGATGAGAATCAGCACCTCCAAGTCTGAGTCCATGGTCCTCAGCCGGAAAAAGGTGGATTGTCCTCTCTGGGTTGGGGACAGGCTCCTGCCCCAAGTGGAGGAGTTTAAGTATCTTGGGGTCTTGTTCACGAGTGAGGGGAAAATGGGGCAAGAGATTGACAGACGGATTGGAGCAGCATCTGCAGTGATGCGAACGTTGTACCGGTCTGTTGTGGTGAAGAGGGAGCTAAGTTCTAAGGCAAAGCTGTCGATTTACCAGTCAATCTACGTTCCTACTCTCACCTATGGTCACGAGCTTTGGGTAATGACCGAAAGAACAAGATTGCGGATACAAGCGGCTGAAATGAGCTTTCTCCATAGGATTGCTGGACTCACCCTCAGAGATAGGGTGAGGAGCTCAGTCATCTGGGAGAGGCTCAGAGTAGAACTGCTGCTTCTCCACATTGAAAGGAGTCAGTTGAGGTGGTATGGGCATCTGATTAGGATGCCTCCAGGACGCCTCCCACTTGAGGTGTTTCGGGCACGTCCCACTGGGAGGAGACCCCGGTGCAGACCCAGGACTCGGTGGAGAGACTATGTCTCCCAGCTGGTCTGGGAACGCCTTGGTATCCTCTCTGAAGAGCTGGAGCAGGTGGTTGGGGAGAGGGAAGTCTGGGCTTCTCTGCTTGAGCTGCTGCCTCCGCGACCCAGACCTCCGGAAAGTGGTAGAAGATGGATGGATGGATGGATGGATAAATAATAGGGAATACATTATTTTTAAGGATATTGCCATCAGTAACAGAGAATAATTTTAATTTCTAAAGGGGTTATACAGATAATTGAACTTTAAGATGATAAGTCATGGTCACGAGTATGCTCTAATTTAAAAAAAAATATTTATATTATATTTGCAAAATAAAAAAAAAAATTATATCTCTTGTTCAAATACCCAGGATTGATACAGGATTGCATGCAACCTTCAAATGATGTCAACAATTATGAGATTTTCAAGTATCACACTATAAATATTTAGTAATTTTATTTTCTTGTGAAAATTGACAACAGTTGTGGTCAGATAAACATTTATTGAATGAAAAACAATACGATGAAAACATGAAGGTAGTTAGTCAGCATAAGTAAAACCAACATATTGTCCCTCTTGTATTGGAAAGGTCTGTCTGATCTTGTGAACAACACAGGCAGGTATTGGCACGCGGACTTTCTCACCAAGGTAGTGGTAGCACCATCGGATGAACTGTCTGCAAGCTGTATATCGCTTCCAGTTGTTCCCATAATCCACATTCACATAATGTTTATAGGTGAAGTAGGCCACATCTAACACATCTTCATTCAGACACACCGCGGGGAAGTTGTGATGACCAGTGATACACTTTATAGCACAGTCTGGAATTTTCTGCTTCACCTTGTCCTGCTCCTGACAGCCAATACTCTCCTCCTCTGTTGTCATGCTCACACACAGACCACACTGGCACCTGCAAAAATAAAAAATAGTATCTTTTGATTTGTTTATTTGGGGGTGGTGGTGTTGACAGTATCAGGTAGATGTTTCAATTTTATTATAAATACACTGCTATGATTTTTTTTGAAAAATTGGGTTTAAATAAATTATATTTATGAACAAATAGTTTGTTGCTGTCTGTAACAAAAGCATATCACTCAATGTTCCCCTGTCGTGTGTTTGTCGCTGCTGCTGTGCCGGCCACGTGTGCCTCACCACCGTCACTCTCTGAGTCTGACTCGCTAGGTACGATGTCCAGTTGGTACAGCTCAAACCTATAAGGTCTGATGCCCCCAGATTCTTCACTGTCATCCCATTCTTCTGAACTCTAATCGTCTGAAGACTGGACAACACAAACCAATTCCAGACTACATGTGCTGGAACCATCGTCGATGTTTTCAACCGCTTCCATCCTGCGTGTACAACGGGCAGCCAAGCGCTGTGTTCTCCTGTTGACGTCACAACATGGTCGGGGGGGTTTCCAGCCACTGACACAATTGGTGACATTGCGCTCTTGGAAATGTCGGATATTCGCGTGAAAACAAGCCTGTTTGACTTAGAACTGCACACACCAGCCTATTTCGTCATATTGAAATTATGTGTTGCAAAATTAGATGCAGTCAAAATCGTGTCATCAGCACTTTAAAGACGTATGGTGTCAAGATTTATTTCGGCTCAAAGCTGCTCAATACTTTACTCAGCATCTGTGGCTGAATCATTAACTTCTCGAACATTCACACATCTAAGTCCACCATGTTTAAATTCAGCCCTTCTTTCAGATCATGCATTCATTTATGTGCAGTCAAGTTTTTGTTTCTCACTGAAAAGAATGTCCTTGTTCCATTTTTGGCTGTTATTGTGTGTGTGTGGAGGTTTTTCTATCACCACTCATTGTATACAACCAACACAGTTCTGACAATGTTGACAAAGGCCCGAGAGGAATATTGATGTGGTTTACACACACACACACACTGTAATTCTAATTAGTGTGAAAACTCATCATCTCCTGTGTCTCCGTCAGGTAAGTAAACAGCCATGTCACCGATCACCCAGAAAAGTGTTCCTTGATTATTCTCCACTTTCCTGTGCATGCTGTGCTTGATATCTTTAATCAAGGGTCCTCATTACCTTTCCCAGGTAGAAAATAAACACAGACAGATGTTGAGTGTGCAGATAGTCTTTGACTAACTACTATTTTTGATCCCTAGTATAGTCGAGACTTTGCTCCAACAGAATAGCCTATATCGAGGAACTCAAATTTTTTTTGCAATGAGTCCACATTTGTTTATTCCGGTGGGCCCGAGGTCTTGAGCAGTGCCAACATGCACTGGATGGACATTTCACTTCCCTGTTGGGGAACAATAAACAGAACATTTTCTCCAGAGTGCATATTGAGGGGACATTATAATAAGCATTACTGTAGTCAGTCACAACTTTATGAAAAAAGTACACGTATTGGAAAAAAGCTGCAAATCTACAAGGAAAAAAGTTACACGTTTATGATAAAAAAGTGGAAGTTTAAAAGGAAAAGCTCACAAATTTATTAGAAAAGGGTTCCAAATTTACAGGAAAATATCTGATTTAAGGTGCAAAAAGTAGCAGACTTATGAAAAAAGTGGCAAATATACAAGAAAAAAGTTGCAAATTTAAGAGGCAAAAAGTTCATTTTGAAGAAAAAAGGTATAAATTTACAAATAAGCATAGTAAATTAAGATAAGATAAGATAAGATAAGCCTTTATTAGTCCCACAACGGGGAAATTCCAGGATTGCAACAGCACAGGGATAGCAACACTCAGAGCAACAATCAGAAGGCAAGAAAAAAAGCAAGCAAGCAAGAGCAGCTAATATACATATGTACATATTACTATAAATAATGAGATAAAATTTAATGAGATAAAAGTTACAAATTTATGAGAAAAGATGCAAATTTTAAAAAATGCCTTTATGTTTAGCACCAGTGCTTCAAATGCATTTTATTCAGGTATATAACATGATATAGAAAGGTTTATGGATATTTGAGGGGAACATGTTGCAGCTTTAGTTTGTATGCAGCAAAACATAAAAATTATACACAAAATATTTAGTAACAGCAGTAAAAAGAGTGCTTTTTTTACTTTAGATGTCAATACAATACTGTTCACTTGGCTGTAATGACGTGTGGGTAAGAGAACACATTTGTGAAGAACTGGTTCTGGGCATGCAATTATTTACTGTATTTATCCATTCTTTGTCAATTAATACAACGTTGAAGCATAAGATTAGCGCTCCACAATACAAGCAGGTACTCTGTATACTCCTGTGATTGAATACTGTGGTTTTTTGTGTGTGTGTTTTACGGCATACACCCTATTGCTGCCACTTATTTTTGCCACTCAAGTGTTGTGCAACTGCTATGAGTTCTGTTTAGTGACATCATGTGCATGCCATAGATACACACACACACACACACACACACACACAATAGTGTGAAAAAGTGTTTGCCTCCTTCCTGATTTCTCATTTTTTTTATATGTTTGTCACACTTAAATGTTACAGATCATCAGACAAATTTAAATATTAGACAACAATAACACAAGTAAACACAAAGTGCAGTTTTTAAATAAAGGTGTTTATTACTAAGGGTAAAAACAATTTCAAACCTACATGACCCTATGTGAAAAAGTGACTGCCCCCACTGTTAAAACATAAATTAACTGTGGTTTATCACATCTTTGTCATGATTACTAGAAATATCAGCCCACGTGCAAGATGCTACACCAGAGAATGCACACAATGCTGAGAGGCAAAGTTTTAAACACAATTTTATTGAAAAGAGTTGATGCAGGATTAGCGGAAAAATCACCTCCCTCATCAGAGAAGAGCCTAGCCTGTAAGGAGGTAGGCGACAGCAGATTAATACGAGGAGGGAGGCAGGGTATAATGAATAATAGGAAAACTCTTACGAGTGAGAGCAGAGAGCCCAATGAGGAACCCGGTAAGGCAAGGATGAATTGGAAAGGAAGCTGTGGATGAGTAGGGCTGGAGAGATATCTGACTGGGTGGAGTAGGCGATCTGGAGTGAAGACGATGATGAAGGAGCAGGTGAGCGTGCAATGAACCCCTGGGGACACACCGCAGAGATGGCAGCATCCTGAGAAGGAGAAAGAGAGAAGAGAGAGACAGGTTATTCTCTGGGTTCCTAGACAATTAAGACTTACTTAATTCTTTAATGGCAATGTACCCAACGAGCCAGCGCTGGAGTGTTCACAAACTGGTCCTTTTAAGCGCTGGCAACGAAGAGACAGCAGGTGCGTCGACTCATGCAGGTGTATTGATTACCTGCAGAGCCGGGGAACCTCCCACAGGATGGGAGGGGGAGTGCGCTCACCAGATCATAACAGTGCCCCCCCCCCCAAGGGATGCCTCCTGGCGGCCCACCGGGCTTGTTGGGATGGGCTCGGTGAAAGGCCCGGACCATCCTGTTGTCATGGAAGTACAAGCGGGGGATCCATGACCTTTATTTATCTTTTGTTCATATAAAAGACAAAAAATAAAATAGAAAGGAGATGTTGTAGCAGCCATGGGGAAAACATAATGACTAGCATCTTAGATAAGAACAAAGGGCAGAGTTTCCTGGGAGATAACAGGAAGTTGTGAAAGTGTGATCTTTTGTGTGTCGGAGACTGCTAGGAGGATCCTTTGTGTGTCAGAGACCAGGAGGGGGGATGTTAAAGGATTAAGGAAGTGAATGCATTGTGACCGTTGATGTGAATGCAATGTGACTTTTGAGCTGTAGGAAGACCTGAGTATTTAAGGGACGAGTTTTGTCGGAGATGTCCTCTTTCTACTATGCTCATGTTGGAGATGTGTAATAAACTGCCTGAGACAAATCTGCCTCGTCATTTATACACTCCACATTGGTGACCCAAGACGAAGCATGCAACACGAAGAGAATTCCCCGGAGCCAGCCTCGTTGGGAGCCCCCAGCCAAGCGTATGCCATTACAATCCAGCTACCGGATTTTTGGCAGCACAATCCGCGCTCCTGGTTCCACCTGGTTGAGGCGCAGTTCGTCCTCCGGGGAATATCGGTGGATGACACAAAATTCTACCATGTGGTCGCAAAGCTCGACACCCACACGGCTCAGCATGTGGAGAGCCTGCTGGATCAGCCACCAGCCAGCGACAAATACGGCGCGTTGAAGGCCGCACTCATCCAGCACTACACACTCTCGGTTGAGGAGAGAGCAGAGAGACTCCTGGCGCGGACCGGGTTAGGAGATTGCACGGCTATTGACCTGATGGAGAGGATGCTGAGATTGAAAGGCTCGGACGACAACCACTTCATTTTTACCCACCTTTTCCTCAGGAACCTTCCGTCAGCGACAAGAGTGGACCTGGCCAGTTTGCCGTTGCTGGCCAAGCGGGACTACCGTGCGCTGGCCCGGGAGGCACACCGGATCATCATGGCCAGCAGGGAGCTCGCGGCCATGGCGGCAGCGACGGAGCTTGGCGCGACGGCCGGAGATGGCGGGGGGCCATTGACGGCGGCAGCAGAACCACCGACGACGGCGGTGGCGGCGGGGACCAAGGAACGCAGCGGAGACACCCTTTGTTTCTACCACCGCCGCTTTGCAGAGAAGGCGTACCACCGTGCCAGTTCAAGCGCCCGGGAAACGCCAAGACCGGGGATCGGTAGCAGCTGCGGCCCTCGGGGAGGAGAACAAGCTGCTCTACTTGACGGATGCACGCTCAGGGAGGCATTTCCTCGTGGACACCGTCGCCCAGTTGAGTTTCATCATGCCGTCCTACGCAGACTGGCTGGCAGGGTCCAGCGGCCCCCAGATGGCAGTAGCAAATGGCTTGGAGATTAAGACCTTTGGTGAGAGGACTCTACTTCTGTCGCTACACGGCTGTGCATTTGAGTGGACTTTTGTCATAGCAGCATTGAATTTCAATATATTGGGGGCTGATTTTTTGTGCTCACATGGTTTGTTGGTTGATTTCGCTAACAGGCGCCTGGTTAATGCACTGTCTTTTGATTCTATTCCCTGTACAGCTCGAGCGTCCCAGCCAACAGCACAAGACGACGTCACAGCGGCAAGCGGTAAGTTCCACACACTGCTCACTCAGTTCCCAGCACTCACGGTCCCGACATTTTCGGCAGCCGTCGCTAAACACGGGGTGGAACATTTTATTACCACCACCGGGCCGCCCATTTTTGCAAAACCTCGGCGCTTGGACGCAGCTAAACTGGCCATAGCGCGCGAGGAGTTCACCAACCTGGAGAGGTTGGGTATCATCAGGCGTTCAAACAGCCCATGGGCTTCCCTGCTACACATGGTCCATAAAGCTGACGGTTCGTGGTGACCTTGCGGAGATTTCCGCAGGTTGAACAACGCCACAGCGCATGACCGCTACCCAATTCCTCACATCCAGGACTTTTCCATTCACTTGGCAGGAGCGCGCGTTTTTTTCTAAAATAGACTTGGTCCGCGGTTACCACCAAGTCCCAGTGCGCGCTGAGGACATACCCAAAACAGCGGTGATAACTCCGTTTGGTCTTTTCGAGTTTTTGCGCATGCCATTCGGGCTTAAAGGGGCTGCACAGACGTTCCAACGCATGATGGACGCGGTGCTACGCGATCTCCCTTTCGTATTCGTCTACCTGGACGATATCTTAGTAGCCAGTGCGTCCGAAGACGAACACGAAAACCACCTCACGGCGGTTTTCTGGAGGTTGGGAGAGCACGGTTTAATAATCAACCCAGCGAAGTGTCAGTTCGGGGTGACGCAGATTGATTTTTTGGGGCACCGCGTCTCTCCCGAAGGAGCGGTTCCGCTGCCTGACAAAGTGCGCGTGGTAGTAGATTTTCCCCGACTGCAAACGGTCAGGGCGTTACAGGAGTTTTTGGGAATGGTGAATTTTTATAACTGTTTCCTCCCCCGCGCAGCGCAGCTCATGCAACCGCTGTACGCCGCGCTCAAAAAACAGAAACCCGCGAATAAGATCGAATGGTCCCCGGAGCGAGAGCGGGTGTTCTCGGAAGTCAAGGCAGCCCTGGCAAACGCTGCGTTGTTGGCACATCCAGACCCAACGGCCCGCATAGCGCTCACTACTGACCCGTCAGATGTGGCCATAGGGGCGGTCGTGGAGCAGCGTGTAGCCGGGGCTTGGCAGCCGCTCGCCTTTTTCAGCAGGGCTTTGCGCGATAGTGAACGTAAATACAGTGCGTTTGACAGGGAGTTGCTGGCTCTCCACTTGGCTATTCGCCACTTCCAGGTCTGGCTGGAAGGGTGCTGTTTCACCACGTTCGTGGACCACAAGCCACTAACATTCGCGATGGCCAAGGTTTCAGAACCGTGGTCGGGCCGGCAGCAGAGACAGCTGGCTGTGATCTCAGAGTTTACTACCGATATTCAGCATGTGTCGGGTAAACTGAATGTAGTGGCGGACTGCCTCTCGTGTGCCGTGGCTGCCCCGGTCCGTGTGGGGATAGATTACTCAGCCATGGCTGCGGAACAGGTTAGTGACGCGGACGTGCGCGCGCTCCAGTCTGGACCAACAGGGTTAAGGTTGGAGAGCAGGGTGCTGCAAGACGGTATGCCCCCCCTAATTTGTGATGTCTCCACGGGGCGACCGCATCCCGTGGTACCGGCCGCGTGGCGCCGCCGCGTTTTTGACTCAATTCATTCTTTGGCGCACCCGGGAGTGCACGCGTCGGTCAAAATGGTAGGAGAGAAATTTGTGTGGCCGAGCCTTCGCAAACAAGTGAAAGAGTGGGCAGCAGCCTGCATGGCGTGCCAACGAGCCAAAGTACACTGACACACAAGAGCTCCCTTGGAGCCGTTTCACATCTCGGCTAAGAGGTTCGACCATGTTCACGTGGACCTCGTGGGCCCCCTCTCGCCACCACAGGGGTGCACGCACCTTCTGACAATGGTGGATCGCACCACGCGCTGGCCTGAGGTGGTTCCACTGGCGTCAACCACAGCTGAGGAGGTGGCGCGCGCATTTTTAACAGCATGGGTGGCGCGTTTTGGAGTCCCGTCGGACATGACGTCCGACAGGGGCCCTCAATTTGTTTCCAAACTTTGGTCAACAATGGCCCGCAGCCTGGGTGTCACAATTCACCGCACAATCACGTACAATCCACAGGCTAATGGGTTATGCGAACGTTTTCATAGGTCATTGAAAGCGGCTCTCAGGGCGTCACTGACGGATGCAAATTGGGTAGACAAGCTACCGTGGGTTTTATTGGGGTTACGTTCTGCGCCTAAAGAGGATTTGGAAGCTTCCCCGGCTGAACTTGTTTTTGCGCAGCCACTTCGGCTGCCCGGGGGGTTTCTCCCAGATAATCCTGTGCCGGGCAGCTCCCCGTCTCAGCTGTTGCAGCGTAGCATTGACACAGGCACGCTGCCGGGTCCTGTTCACCACAGTTTTCCGCGCGTTTTTGTGCCTAAAACTTTGAAAAACGCGGAGTTTGTTTTTGTCAGACACGGTGCACATCGCCCCCCACTGCGACCACCTTACGATGGACCGTTCAGAGTGCTGGAAACAGGGGACAAGCATTTTTTGCTAGATTTGGGGGGTAGGAGGGAAAAGGTTGGCATAAACAGACTCAAACCCGCTTTTGTGGTGGCGGACGAGCAAGTGCTGTTGGAGAGGGCCCCTCGGCATGGAAGACCCCCACGGGGAGCTTCCCAGAGTAGAATTTCCCCAGAACACCCGCAGGGACAGACAAAAGGTTTTCACCCCCAAGCAGCAGCTACCCAGCATGACAGCGCCGCGGAGGCGGTGAATCCTGGTTACAGCAGATACGGGAGAAGACTGAAGCCCAAGCAGCATGTGGATTGATGTGTAATGATTCTGTCACAACATACAGACTGTTATTCTTTTGTTCGATCCAATATGCTCGTGGGGGGGGGGTGTAGCTGCCATGGGGAAAACATAGTGACTAGCATCTTAGATAAGAACAAAGGGCAGAGTTTCCTGGGAGATAACAGGAAGTTGTGAAAGTGTGATCTTTTGTGTGTCGGAGACTGCTAGGAGGATCCTTTGTGTGTCACAGACCAGGAAGGGGGATGTTAAAGGATTAAGGAAGTGAATGCATTGTGACCTTTGATGTGAATGCAATGTGACTTTTGAGCTGTAGGAAGACCTGAGTATTTAAGGGACGAGTTTTGTCAGAGATGTCCTCTTTCTACTATGCTCATGTTGGAGATGTGTAATAAACTGCCTGAGACAAATCTGCCTCGTCATTTATACACTCCACAATGTCTTTACCTTCTTAACATGTTTCGACTGTACACTGCAGCCTTCGTAAAGACATCTCCTTTCTATTTTATTTTTTGTCTTTTATATGAACAAAAGATAAATAATTAAAAGAAGACAAAATGAACCTATTTGACCTATCCATGACCTTTCTTCAGGTCCGTAGCCCTTCCAGTGGACCAAGTATTGCAGCCCCTGTCCCTGACCGCGAACGTCCAGAATTCTCTGAACGGTGTAGGTGGTCTGGCTGTCGAGGATCTGAGGAGGAGGAGGAGGCTTCGGGGGGGGGGGCAGAGAGGACTGGCGGAGAGGGGCTTAATCTTGGATACATGGAAGGTCAGGTGAATACAGAGAGTCAGCGGAAGCTCCAGGAAGACTGTCACATCATTGATAATTCAGGAGATGGAAAACGACCCCAGGATGCGAGGTGACAGCTTACGAGATTCCGTCTTTAGAGGTACCTGGTTCACCAACTGCTAAACCTTCTGCCCAGCCGTATATCTGGGAGCTGGAACCCGCCTGCGGTCCGCGTACTGCCGGTTCCGTTCAGTGGAACGGAGAAGCGCAGTGCGGGTCGCCCTCCACAGGCGGTGACAACAGCAAGCATGGGCCTCCACAGATGGCATGGTGACTTCCCTCTCCACTGTGGGCAACGGAGGGGGGTGTACCCCATCGATGCCTTGAAGGGTGTTAGTTCGGTAGCCGACGAAACTGCAGAGTTGTGGGCGTACTCCACCCAGGTCAGATAAGTGCTCCACGTAGATGGGTTGCAGGATGCCACACATCTGAAGGCAGCCTCCAGGGATTGGTTGGTGTGCTCACCACCTCGGGCTGACCGAGGTGCCCAGAGCATGACAAAAAGACTTCCACATTTGAGATGTAAATTGTGGCCCCCAGTCAGACACAATGTCCAGGGGAATGCCATGAAGGCGGATGACGTGGTTATTGAAAAGGCTGGCAGTCTCTGAAGAGGAGGGCAGTTTGGGGAGGGGAACTAAATGAACGGCCTTAGAAAAGCGGTCGACAATAGTGAGGATGACAGTGTGACCATGAGAAGGGGGAAGTTCAGTGACAAAGTCCAGGGCTACATTTGACCAGGGGCGTCTGGGAATCAGGAGGGGATGAAGCAGCCCGGCGAGAGGGGAAGAGTCAGATTTATTTCTGGTGCATACTTGACATGCTTTGACATAATCCCGGACGTCCGTCCACAGCGTGGGCCGCCAGAACACTCGTTGGATGAGGTTGATGGTCCGAGAAACCCCTAGGTGACAGGCAAAATGACTAGTATGACCCCACTTGATAACATTGCTGCGGAGGCCGGCCAGGATAAATAGCCGATCCTCAGGTCCTCCCTCGGGTTTGGGCTCAGTGGCCTGGGCCTGTTGGGCCCTCTGCTCAATGTCCCAGGTTAAGACCATCTAAGATACATGAGGAGGGCACAGTGGGTTGGGGGAGGGAGGAGGGGGTTGAGTGGTCAGAGGTAAACTGGCGGGAGAGAGCGTCAGGTTTAATATTGTGGGAGCCCGACCTATAGGTGATGGTAAGATTAAATCTAATAAAGAATAAGGCCCAATGGGCCTGCCGGGTATTTAATTGGTGGGCCAACCAAAGATATTCTAAATTTTTATGGTCGGTCCACACAACGTTAGGATGAACCGCTCCCTCCAGCCAGTGCCTCCACTCCTCCAGAGCCAATTTAATGGCCAAGAGCTCTCGATCCCCTATGTTGTAATTCCTCTCGGCCGGCATGAGCCGCCGAGAGAAATATGCGCATGGGTGGAGCTTCTGATTGGAGGTCAAGCACTGCGAGAGGACAGCGCCCACCCCCGAATCAGAAGCATCCACCTCTACAATGAATTGGAGCTGAGGATCGACCTGGGCCAAGATGGGAGTGTTGGAAAATAGGCCCTTCAGTTTAGAGAAGACCTGTTCAGCTGCCTTGGACCAGGTGAAAGGCACCTTGACCAAGGTCAGCTGCATAAGAGGCTGTGCCTCCCCACTGTAATTCCTAATGAATCAACAGTAGAAATTAACAAATCCTAGGAAGCGTTGGAGCTCCTTATGGGACTGGGGGTGTTGGCCAATCAAGCACAGCCTTCACCTTGGCTGGATCGGCCCTCAGCAACAATAAAGCCCAGGAAGGAAGTGGAGCTGGTGGAAAACTCGCACTTTTCAGCCTTCACAAAGAGCTGGTTTTCCAGGAGCCACTGTAACACGACCCTGACATGGACTGAGTGCTCCTCTGGCGTGCACAAAAAAATCAAAATATCGTCAAGGTAGACAAAAACGAATTAATTAACCATATCACACAGGACGTCATTAATCATTCGCTGGAAGACGGTGGGGGAATTGGTGAACCCAAAAGGCATCACAAGATATTCAAACTGCCCCAGGTGAGTTTTTAAATGCCGTCTTCTATTCGTCCCCCTTGCGAATGCAGACTAATTGATACGTGTTACGAAGATCCAATTTAGTAAACACCTGCGCACGCTGAAGGAGCTCAAACGCAGAGTTGATCAGGGGCAAAGGGTATTTATCTTTGACACTAATGGCATTTAACTCGCTGAAATCTATGCACGGCCGCAGAGATCCATCCTTCTTTCCGACAAAGAAAAACCCTGCCCCAAGAGGAGCCGAGGAGGGTTGAATGAGGCCGGCGTTCAAAGAGTCCTTAATATAACTTTCCATTGCCTCCCTCTCCAGCCCAGAAAGGCTGTAGAGCCGGCTGGACGGCAACCGCGCACCTGGGAGGAGGTCGATAGCTCAGTCATAAGAGCGGTGAGGAGGCAAAGAAAGGGCTCTTGACTTGCTAAAGACCTCCCCAAGGTTATGGTAGACCTTGGGTACGAGGCTAAGATCCGGTGGCTCCACTGGAGGAGAGGAGATGGAAAGGGACAGTGAACACTAGGCTGAGCAAAGGCAGGATGTTAAACAGAAGGAGCTCCAGGAAGAGATGGAATTTTGTGCCCAATTAATGATAGGGTTATGCTTCCGGAGCCATGGATACCCCAGAACCACCGGGGAGGACGAAGTAGAGAGAATAAAGAACAAAATGGTCTCCTGGTGGTTCCGGGACAGAAGGACGGGGATCGGCGCCATGCGTTCAGTAATAGATGCCACACAACTACCAGATAGTGCCACAATGTCAAGCAAAGCCGGCAGTTTAGTTATGGGAATGGCAATTTCCTGCACAAGCCTCAAAGAGATGAAATTTTGCTCTGCCCCTGAGTCAATTAATGCCGAAACCCTTCTCTTGACCCCCCGCAACTGAATGAGGGCCGGAATGGAAAAGTTACCGGGGGGGATGAATAGAGTTCCTGCCCATCAGACCCTCCATGGCTACTGACGGGCTGCGTCTTTTGGCTTAAGGTGGCAATTAAATATCTTGTGCTCTAGCGACCTGCAATACATGCAAGCATCTGCTCTCCACTGCTGCTGGTGCTCCCCTGGAGTCAGTCGAACTCGGCCAAGCACCATTGCCTCGGAGGAGGAGTCAGCTTCACCTGTGCCAGTAGTCAGGGAGAACGTGCCCGAGACGGGCGGGCTGTAGGAGGCCTTCTGCTCCTTTGCGCGCTCGCGGTAGCAGTTGTCAAAACTGACGGCTTGATTGATATGCTCATCCAGGGAGGAAGGAGCAGCATGAATCGACAGGTCATCGCGAAGGTGTATATTAGCTGCTCTTGCTTTTTTTTTCTTGCCTTCTGATTGTTGCTCTGAGTGTTGCTATCCCTGTGCTGTTGCAATCCTGGAATTTCCCTGTTGTGGGACTAATAAAGGCTTGTCTTATCTTATCTTATCTTATCTTAGGTTGGCATCGAGACCCTGGAGGAAGGTGCTTCTTAAGGAAATGTTATTCCATCCAGAATCTGCCGTGACGACCTGAAACTCCACAGAGTAATCGACTGCTGACCGACTGCCCTGGCCTAGTGACAAAACACGACTCATGATGTTGCCCCTCGCATTCCGAGTGATCAAAAGCCTGGGAAAACTCGCTAACAAATCTATCAAAAGTGTACTGAGGGCCCTCCACACAGCCTAAAATAGACTGAGCCCAGCTGAGGGCTTGGTCTTGCAGCAGGAGGGTCATAAAGTGAATTTTAGACGTGTCATCCGGGTACTCCCTGCCCATCTGCCGCAGATAAAGCCGAACTTGACACAGAAACCCCTTGCATTTCCCCACCTCCCCCGCATAAGGGGCAGATGAGGGAATGGAGGTGGTTTGATGATGGTGGAAGAAACTGGGACAGCAGGCGGGGGGAGAGGACCCGAACGAAACATGTGACTAAGGTGTTCGGTGACTGTGCTCAGCTGCTGCATAATGGTCTGCAGCTGTTCAGTCAGCATGACCACCTGCCTCCCTGTAATGTTGAGGCGGAAAAGGGCGGAGTGCTCCGCTGATGTAGCACTTGCTGAGCCTAATTCGAGACCAGAGCCTAATTTGAGACCAGAGAATGCACACAATGCAGAGAGGAAAAGTTTTAAACACAATTTTATTGAAAAGAGTTGATGCAAGATTAGTGGAAAAATCACCTCACTTGCCAGAGGAGAGCCCAGCCTGTAAGGAGGGAGACAAGAGCAGATTAATATGAGGAGGGAGGCAGGGTATAATGAATAATAGGAAAACTCTTACGAGTGAGTGCAGAGAGCCCGATGAGGAACCCAGGAAAGCAAGGATGAATTGGAAAGGAAGCTGCGGATGAGTAGGGCTGGAGAGATGTCTAACCGGGTGGAGTAGGCGATCTGGAGTGAAGATGATGATGAAGGAGCAGGTGAGCGCACAACGAACCCCCGGGGACACACTGCAGAGATGGCAGCATCCTGAGAAGGAGAAAGAGAGAGACAGATTATTCTCTGGGTTCCTAGACAATTAAGACTTTACTTACTTAATACTTTAATGGCAGTATACCCAACGAGCCAGCGCTGGAGTGTTCAGAGACTGGTTCTTTTAAGCACTGGCAATGAATAGACAGCAGGTGCATCCACTCATGCAGGTGTATTGATTACCTGAAAAGCCGGGGGACCTCCCACAGGATGGGAGGGGGAGTGCGCTCACCAGATCATCACAATCTTTTGAAAGCTGAGTTCAATTTCTCTAGCCACACCCAGGCCTGATTACTGCAACACCTGATCTAAATCAAGAAATCACTTAAATAGGACTTCCCTGACAAACTGAAGTAGACCAAAAGATCCTCAAAAGCTAGACATCATGCTGCAAGCCAAAGATATTCAGGAACAAATGAGAAACATAGTATTTGAGATCTATCAGTCTTGAAAAGGTTATGAAGCCATTTCTAAAGCTTTGGGACTCCAGCAAACCACCGTGAGAACCATAATCCACAAATGGCGAAAACATGGAACAATGGTGAATCTTCCCAGGAGTGGCCGCCTGACAAAAATTACCCCAATAGCGTAGCAACGACTCATCCAAGAGGTCACAAAAGACCCCACAACAACATCCAAAGAACTGCAGGCCTCACTTGTCTAAGTTAAGGTCAGTGTTCATGACTCCACCATAAGAAAGAGACTGGGCAAAAATGGCCTGCATGGCAGATTTCCAAGACGAAAACAACTGCTGAGCAAAACGAACATAAAGGCTCATCTCAGTTTTGCCAGAAAACATGTCGATAATCTCCACTTCTGGGAAAATACTCTGTGGACTGATGAGACAAAAGATGAACTTTTTGGAAGGTGTGTGTCCCATTACATCTGGCATAAAAATAACACAGCATTTCAGAAAAGGAACATCATATCAACAGTAAAATATGGTGGTGGTAATGTGATGGTCTGGGGCTGTTTTGCTGCTTCAGGACCTGGAAGACTTGTTGTGGTAAATGGAACCATGAATTCTGTTGTCTACCAAAAAATCCTGAAGGAGAATGTCCGGCCATCTGTTCGTGACCTCAAGCTGAAGCATACTTGGGTTCTGCAGCAGGACAATGATCCAAAACACAGCAGCAAGTCCACCTCTGAATGGCTTAAGAAAAAACAAAATGAAGACTGTGGAGTGGCCTAGTCAAAGTCCTGACCTTGGGCGTTGAGATGCTGTGGCATTACCTTGAAAAGGCGTCTCATGCTCGAAAATCCTTCAATATGACTGAATTACAACAATTCTGCAAAGATGAATGGGCCAAAATTCCTCCACAGCGTTGTAACAGACTCAGTGCCAATTATCGCAAACGCCTGATTGCAGTTATTGCTGCTAAGGGTGTCCCAACCAGTTATTAGGTTTTGTGGGCAATCACTTTTTCTGATTTCTCATTTTTTTTGTATGTTTGTCACACTTAAATGTTTCAGATCATCAAACAAATTTAAATATTAGAAAAAGATAACACAAGTAAACACAAAATGCAGTTTTTAAATGAAGGTGTTTATTATTAAGGGTAAAAAAAAAAATCCAAACCTACATGTTCCTGTGTGAAAAAGTGTGAAAAGCTAGCTAGCTAGTAGCTAGTAGCTACTAGCTACATGCTAGACTATAGTTGACCTCCAGCAGCTGATACGGACAGAAATTCACCTGTTTTCATCCTCATAGCTTTGGGTCGAACTGTTGGTGAGTACCAGTCTAAATAAATTCTCAAGCTGTGTTCGTAATAGATAGACAGATGTACTTTATTTATCCCAAACTGGGAAATTATAGTGTAACAGCAGCATGACAGTAGACAACCAAATAACAGAAACACACACCGCATAATAGACAATGGGATTACCCATGGAGAGTAAAACTACTAAATGCCCATTCATTCCCCTGCTGTTTTTGCAGCATGGTGGGGGTGTCATCACTAGCTAGATAGTTGTTTATGTTTGCAATTTTTCTGCTAAAAAGGAAATTGTGTCTGTAGTGACACACAAGGTTTTGTTTCTGTGTTTGCTTCTCTTACCTTTTATTCTATTGATTTTATTGACTGTGGTTTCTACTTGTGCTGTTTTATATTGTCTTGTTGGTTTTATATTGTTTTTGTGCTCGTGTCCTCCTCCTTGCTTTTATGTGCGTCCTTGTTGTACAGCACTTTGAGTAGCGAGTGTTGCTTTTTAAAGTGCTTTATAAATAAAGTTGATTGATTTGCTATGGGACAAAGAGCAAGCTCCTTTTGTGGCTGTTGGTTGGCTGGTTGTAGTTCAGTGATGTTATTGAGTCCTGGCATTCTATTGTTTGCACATGCAGTAATACATTTGAGAATTTTCTGGAGAATATTGTTGATATTTTTTGTCATCTTGGACATGTTGAGAGCTTTAATCAACCTGCAGGTGAAGACAGCAAGCATTTTTGCCCACTCTCATGTTTCATAACAGTATGACAAACATGAAAACTTACCGACTTAAGGTACACTGTATCTGTCTGGAAAAACACGTGATTAACGCATTATTAATCGTGATTAACTCAACATTACAAAAGATTTTTTTTTTTTTTTTTTAAATTACTACCCCTGTGGGGTGAGGGCTGGTGGCCATCACCATGCCTAAAGCCAATCAGGTTAACCAGTGCATGCCAACATTGCCGGTTTTTGGCCAGCTCCTCTGTGTTGTCAACAGCGACTCTGAGCTGTTGGAGGTCTCTCTCCACCACATCAAGCCATCTGGTGCGTGGCTTGCCCCGGGATCTTTTCCACCCTGATGCCCTGGGGTTAAACATGAGGATGGCTTTCGTCGGATGTTCTGGTAGGAGGTGGAGACATGGCCAAACCAGTGGATATGTCGCTGTGTAATAAGATGGGATGCTGTAGGCTGATGTGTGTGGGCTCAGAGCACATCATTAGAAGTGCGCTGGGGCCACCTGATGTTCTCGATGGCTCTGAGGGCCCTGTCATGTGTTCAGAGGAGCAGAGCTTGGTAACACTGACCATCATCTGCTGATCGCACGGCTTAAGCTGAAGCTTTGGGCCGATCCTTCTGCCAACTACCAGTCCCGCCTGGACTCCTCCCAACTCCATGATCCCAACATCACCACCGAGTTCTGATGCTCAAACAACAACCGCTTCAGTGCCCTGGCCACGGACAAAGTGGGCAACTTGGAGATTTTCCAAGAAAAACATCATCCAGTCAGCTCGCAATGCTCTGGGACATTTACAATCTTCCCCAAAACAATCTTGGATCTCTTGGCGGACTCTGGGCATCATTGACTGTCGCCGAGAGGACCGCCTCTGAGGCGACCTGATGGAGTACCGCAGATTAAACTATCTACGCAATGTGGCCATCAGAGAAGACAAAGAGAATTACTGGTCGGAGGAAGCCAGGCGCCTGGAGTCAGTAGCCAGAAATAACAATATGAGCCACGTGTTCAGTATGCTCCGTCAAGCACGCAATGGCCCATACACCAAGACAGCCCACATGAAGGACGTCAATGGCAAACTCACTAACACTGAGACTAAAAAAAATAATAATTGTCCAACACCACTAATAATATATATAATAATAAAATATTAAATAAATAAATAATAAAATTATAAAAATTATATTTGTAATTTTGTATGCATATATATATGCCTACAAAATTACACCCAACTACAGCATGCATATTTTTCTGATTGCTAAAATTGTAGTTCTTTCTATTCACTTCAGCTTCATTTTTAGTTCATTCCATTTACTGTTTTTCAGCATTTAAAAATTTCAAAGGTTACAAGAAGAAAAATTGGCTTAGATGCCCATTTTTCTAAGGAAGGCATGTTCATATTTCATATTTTATGTTGGATTTTATTATATCCTTTTAAGAGAAAAAGCATTATTTAAAGCCAGACAGATAATAAAACTCCTGCATTGATGCTGAAATCCTGTGAATGCTTGCTTCCTAACTGATCAGGAACTGATAAGGGAATCGATAAAGAATTGGAACGATAAGCAAAATGGACAATGCCATTGGTATTGATGAAATCTTATCAATTCCCATCCCTAGTCACCAGGCTATTCATGCCGTGGGAGGAGCTGGGAGAATGTGACTTATTTGGCAGTGGCATGGCGTGGTGGTTTATGCCGATTGGGACCGCAGCACTGTTTGCTTGTGGCCAGTGCACTGGGCTGGTAAACAAAGGGTGTGATGAGATGATTTTGTGTCCTCACCTTGGTGCTCTGTGGATGGTACTGTTCAGGTGGCTGTGTTTGGAACAGAGTGAACGTGCACACATGGACAATGGGTATGCTCACACGCACGACACGTCACTCAGTGTGTGTAAACAACGCTGATTCAGTCGCACAGGCAAAGCAGCGAAGTTGGTAAGCATGGAGAAGCACATATAACTTAATGTGACACATGTTCATGTCCAGATTGATTTTTGATTGGGTCTGCACCCGCACCGTTACGGTCTTCTCTCCGGACAGATGAGGAGGGTTTGTACTAGCTGCCGGGCTGCCTGATGAATCCAGGTTTGGTTGGGTCATTCTGTTACAATCTGCCCTCTGGGCAGATGAGGGTTTCTAAGGAGGACTCATGGTGCAGGCAGGACTTAGTGCAAAATGATAATTTATTAAGAAAAACTCAAAGGAACAAAATAAAGGTGCAGCATGGGGGCCAGAAATAACTGGAAAACATATAGTAGACTAAACTCATGGAGAAAACAGTCAGAACACACTGGGAGCATGATGGAAGAAAAAGACACACAACATTAATGACCCAACAGCGAACTGAAAACAAAAGGTAACATACTGTATATAAGGAGGAAACTAATAAGGGACAGCTGGGAGACAATCAAGAGCTGAACAGCAGCACACATGAGGAAATGGCTATGAGTATGGAAACATGAGGAGCTGGGAATAAATAGGAAGACAAGTACACACACTAGACCATAATAAAGACACTGAGGACAGACAAGGGGTGACACGACATGACTAAGGACCGGGGGGAAACACAGGAGACCATAACTATAATAATAATGCAAATAATAATAAATAAAGAATCAACCAAAATCACAAGAGACTGGGAAAACAGGATGGCAACAGAGAAACCAGGGGGATATTCCAGAAAACAGGGTTAACATAGCCTGAAATAAACCCTGAACTCAGGGTTAAGCGAACCTGCCAGAACTTACTCTGAGTTTCTGATTAAAGAGCTCCGGTTATGACTGTGTTTGATCAACTCAGAGTTGACTGACCTTGAGATGTGCACGTTCACGACAAAGCTACTAAGACAACATGTGTTGAACACAGAGACCATGAGCAGTGGAGGAAAAGAGACTTAGAATTATTTCTCTGAGGAAGAGTTACAAGGACTCTTGGAGACATATGAAGAGTGGAAAAAATATCACAATCAAGAAGAAAAAACAGCGACATCAGCCGAAGCTGAGCTGCAAAGAACTGCTGCTGCATGGAGTGAATTTTAGGGATTCTTCACCAGTGGACAATGTATGAGTTTATATGAGTATTTCTATTTGACTTGCAAAGTGGTCAAGACTCTTAGTGACATAAGTAGAGCGCTGCACTCTGATGTGAGAGGCTGTGAGTTTGAGCCCTCACTTGGGTGTCCTTTGGGTTAAGTTTATTTTCCATTAAAAAAATAAGTATTCAGAATAATGTGATAAATTGAGTGCATTGCAAGGCAGTAGGCTGTTTTACAACCTTTATCATTACATTCAGATATAATGGTTTTTGCTATAAAGATTTTTTTCATGTAAATTTGTACCTTTTTTCATAAATTTGCAGCTTTTCGTGTAAATTTGAGAGCCTTTTTCTTGTAATTTTGCTGGTTTTTTTTATAGTAAATTGTCATGATCCAGTGCACAGGCGGGGGCCATGCCTAGTTGTCTGATTAGTTTTGTCTTTTTCTGTTAGTTTATTTTTCTGTTCACCTTGTTAGCTGTATTTGGTTCCTGTTTTTGGTTAGTTCATGATTAGTTTCTGTATTTCCTTTTGGGTTATTGTTTTGATCATTGCGGGCACTGTGACAGCTTGCGCGCCACTTCCAGCTGTCAGATTCTGTTCACGGGCTGTCACAGCTGCCTGCAATGATCACCACTTATGACCCCACCCCACAGGTGTTGGCAATCAGGGGGTTAACTATTTAAACCATGGGCGCCACTTCCCTGTTGCAGTGGCGTCTAATCTCTCCTGTCGTGTAATCCCTGGACTTCTTGTCAAATTAAGTAATCTGTTCTTGTTCACGTCCTTGGCTATTCTGGCATTTTTCGCTCCAGCTTCAGAGCTGTGTTTTTCATTGGTTTGTGTTTTGTGTTACTTTTAGTTAATAAAATTGCAAACTCACAGTCTGCATTTGGTGTCCCGTTTGCCCTCGCAGAGTGCCATTCATGATAGTATGCTGCTGCCATCAAGACGCCAGCGGACTGTGAGTTCTGGGATTTTTTTCCCTCCAGTGTTTTTCCTTTAAAATATATGTTTTTCTGCCGACATGGCAGCGGTTTCTGACCATAGTCTGTCTGAGTTTAGTGAGGAGGAATGTTGGACGGTCAATGTTTTACACAACATCTTGTCTGAGGCTCATGCTTCCCGCACTCCCCAGGTGGTTCGGGTGTGTCTGGTGGGAGCCGCACAAGTGCTGGAGGCATGCCACAGCCTGTGGAGCCACTGAATGTATGAATAAATCAGCACCAGAGCCACTCTGTGGTTTCATCCAAAGACAGGATGGCAGCAGAGTCACCAGGAGTTCTAACAGCAGTAAATGTAGAATATCTCACCGCAGAACCACATTTGGACAGACAGCTTTCTCTATAAAAGGTAGTCACATTTGGAACACAAATGAAATTTAACTAATGACAGATTCCAAAACATTCACAGTAAAAATTAAGAACTGGCTGAAGGCAAAACAAGAATGTACCCACATCTAAGACTTGTGATGTTTGCAAGGTCAGCCTTTTAATGTGCTATTTGGTGTTTGTTTGTGTTGTGTTGGGTGAATGTGTATTAGGTTCCTATGCTGCTTGTTTATACTGTCTTTATTTGTTGTTGCTTTACTAGTATTTTTTCTTTTAATTGTATTTCTTCTTGAAAAGTCCAACCGGGGACAGGAGTCGCAAACTAGTTTAATGCTATATACTCTTTGTGCAGAACACCAGATGTTCTGTATGACCACTATGTTTCACTGCATTGTCCCTGATAAATAAATGAATTAAATAAATAAAATCCAGAACTCTCCGACCTTCTCCTCTCCATAGCCAACCCATTGGCCATGCTCCACGTGCTGGGGTAAACCTCCTCCTTATCCACTGGCCTCCTTACCCTCCTTACCGCAGGCACGCGCCCACGAGGAAGCGATCCCGGTCACGGAAGCCCCAAACCTCTCGCCGCTCACCAGCAGCAGCAGGAGCCCTGCATTCCCCTCCTGAACTGTGGCCCACACCATCGGCGAGAATGGAGGAATGCCAGCGGGTTTTGGTGGCAAAGGCGGAGCTGCTCATGGATTACAAGCCGTGGCTCCTTTCTGAACTCGGGGCCCCAGTCAAGGGAGGATGTCGTGTTCCATTTGTTGTCATGCCTGCAGGGCCAGATCAGCCAGGATCTGCATTAGTGTCCTCAGCTCCCATAACCAGTAGGGAGGAGTCTTCTGGCCCTCCTGCAGCAGCCACCACCACACCTAGGGGGCACAGGCAAGTGCCTTTTCATTTAATAACATCAGAGGATGAATTGTCTTGCCTTGTTCCCGGTGGAAAGGCTCAGTAGCAGTCACCCACGTTGACTGAGCCTTCCTCACCTGCTGCTGCAGTCATCCCTTCTTTTTCACCTGCCTTTCCCATGTCCCCCCCCCCCCCGCTTTCCCTGTTTGTCCGCCGGTCCTGGAAGGGAACTGCTGGATGAAGAGGAGGTCAGTGGTTCCAGAGGACCCGGTGTTAGCTGTGTGGCCGTACCCTGGACGGGAGAGGAGCACCCTCTATGGTCCGAAATCTGAGCCGATGATGGTTTTGGCATCGTGGGACCCGGTATTATCGGTGAGGTGAGTCCTGGCTTCTTCACGCCGCACTGGAGTTCCCCCTGCATCAGCTGGCATGTTGGAGGGTCCACTAGCGTTAATCATCACGCCTAGTGGTCCACCAGTGCCCGTCGCCTCATCTGGGGTCCCGCCAGTTGCTGTCGCCATGCCTGGAGGGTCGCCAGCGTGTTTAGCCACCATGCCTGCTGCCTGGGCCGCCGCAGCAGAGTCGCCGGAATTCTGGACAGCGGTGGAGCTCAAGTCCAGGCAAGTGCTCTGTTCTGTTCTCAGGCTGGGCAGATTCAGTTGCAGATGTCCTCTGCTCCTGAGATCTCCTCACCGGGCTCCACTGCCGCCGGTGAATCATCTCCAGTGTTTGTCCTTTCTCCTTCTCCTGAGGTGGCCGTGTTGGGAGAGGTTGCCCTAGCGGTGGAGGTTGAGATGTCCCAGCTGGAGTTGCCGGAGTCCTGGACAGCGGTGGAGCTCGAGATTAGGCAAGTTTCCTTATGTAGTCTGGGGAAGTCTTGCCTGGATCTGGTTGGGGGGGACCGGGTGCCCCGTCCCCCGGACCAGAAGCCTCCGTTCGAGGCCGCCGTGGGTGCAACCCCGCCGTCTGAGGTCTCCAAGAGTACTGCTTCCCCATCGTCTGAGGTCTCCGAGGGTGCTGCTTCCCCATTGTCTGAGGTCTCCGAGGGTGCTGCTGTCCTGCTGTCAGTGGTCTCTGAGGGTGCTGCTGTCCCGCCATCTGAGGTCTCCGAGGGTGCTGCTGTCCTGCCGTCTGTGGTCTCCGAGGGTGTTGCTGTCCCGCTGTCTGATGTTTCCAAGGGTGTTGCTGTCCCACCGTCTGTGGTCTCTGAGGGTGTTGCTGTCCCACCGTCTGTGGTCTCCGTGGGTGCTGCTATGCCCGAGTCTGGGGCCGCCGTGGGTGCTGCTATGCCCGAGTCTGGGGCTGCTGCAGGTGCTGCTATGCCCCAGTCCAGGGCCACTGCGGGTGCTGCTATGCCCCAGTCCGGGGCCACCATGGGCGTTGCTATGCCCCAGTCTGGGGCTGCCATGGGTGCTGCTACGCCCCAGTCCAGGGCTGCTGCGGGTGGTGCTGCACCTGAGGTTGCCATAGGTCCTTTGCTGGAGTTCGTCAAGGGTCATCGGGCATTGCTGGAGATTCCCGCCGGTCGGCCACCCATTTCAACAGGACGCCACCTCCCGGCTCCCATGATCTGTGAGGAGCGCTGGGCCCAGCTGCTGCCCCCCCTGGGGGGGGGGCTGTTAGTGGCCCGCAGGCTAAGGGATGCTGGGAGGCTGCCTGACAGATGGGGTCCTTTGTTGGGTGGCTGAGGAACTCTGGGCGGCCACTGGATGCTCTGGACCATATACTTCGGTGGTCTTGGGACTCGGGCAGGCCACCTGAGCTGCCTCGGTCTCTCTCCTGCGGTCCTTGAGTCTTTGCCACCTGTCATTCTGTCTTGGGGGACATTAGTGTTTTCTTTTTGAACTTTTTTTTGTTTGTTTTGTCTCGGTCCCTCCGTGCCTGTATTCCCCCTCCTCCCCCTGGGATGGGTTGTTTTTCTTGTGTGTGGGGGGGTCTTCTATGTGTGTGTGTGGGAGTTTGTTTTTTGTGATGTTACCCTGGGGTGTCTGGGATTCCACCCCTTGAAGAGGGGACTCTGTCATGATCCGGTGCACGGGTAGGGGCCGTGGCTAGTTGTCTGATTAGTTTTGTCTTTTTCTGTTTGATTATTTTTCTGTTATTCTTTTTCTGTTATTATTTTTCTGTTCACCTTGTTTGTTTAGTTCCTGTTTTTGGGTAATTCATGATTAGTTTCTGTATTTCCTTTTTGGTTATTATTTTGATCATTGTGGGCGCTGTGACAGCTCACGCGTCACTTACAGTTGTCAGATTCTGTTTGCGGGCTGTCACGGCTGTCTGCAGTGATCACCACTTATGACCCCACAGGTGTTGGTAATCAGGGGGTTGACTATTTAAACCGTGGGCACCACTTCCCTGGTGCAGTGGCGTCTAATCTCTCCTGTCAGATAATCCCTGGACTTCTTGTCAAGTAATCTGTTCTTGTTCATGTCCTTGGTTATTCTGGCATTTTTCGCTCCAGCTTCAGAGCTGTGTTTTTCATTGGTTTGTGTTTTGTGTTACTTTTAGTTAATAAAATTGCAAACTCACAGTCTGCATTTGGCGTCCTGTTTACCCTCGGGGAGGGCCGTTCATGATATAAATATGCAATTTTTCCATGTAATTTGTAATGTAAACACTTAAAGGTCTGATGACACGTTTTTGACTTCATCTAATTTTTCAACACATAATACAATATGACAAAATAGGTTGGTCCGTGCAGTTCTAAGTTAAACAGGCTTTTTTTCACGCGACTATCCAACGTTTTCATGAGCGCCACGTCACCAATTGCGTCAGTGGCTGGAAAACCCCCCGGCCATGTAACGTCATCAACAGCACACAGCGCTTGGCTGCCCATTGTACACACAGGATGGAAGTGGTAGAAAACGTTGATGATGGTTCCAGCACATGCAGTCTGGAATTGGTTTGTGTTGTCCAATCTTCAGACGATTATATTTCCGAAGAATGGGATGACAGTGAAGAATCTGGGGGCATCAGACCGTATAAGTTTGAGCCGTGCCAAGGTGGCATTGTGCCAAGTGAGTCAGACTCAGAGAGTGACAGTGGAGAGGCACACATGGCCGACACAGCAGCAGCGACAAACACACGGCAGGGGAACACCGAGTGTTATGCTTTTGTTACAGATATTGCAACAAATTTTTTGTTCATAATTATAATTTATTTAAAGATAGATAGATAGATAGATGTACTTTATTGATCCCAAACTGGGAAATTACAGTGTAACAGCAGCATGACAGTTGACAGCCAAACAACAGAAACACACACGACAGACAAAGGAATTACCCATGGAAAGTAAAAACTAACACGACTATAGAACCTATATACATCATAGCTTAATATATGATGACCCGTATAAACACATGACTCATCTCACTGCACAAAGAAGGACCATCAGGAGCAGACTGAAAAGTGATGTACCAGTTAGTCTGTAAGATGCAGTGTGGCAGCATAGCTATGGCCAGAATACAACATCATAGTGAGTTATTGTACAGTGAAATTGCGTGTGGCAGGAAAGATTTCCTGTACCTGGCCGTTCGACAGCGAAGCTGTAGTAGTCTACTGGAGAAAGTGCTTCGCTGTCTATCTAGTGTGTGGTGGAGGGGGTGATCAGGATTGTCCATGATGGATCGCAGTTTATTTAGTGTTCTCCTCTCCTCCACTGTTTCAAAGGTCTCCGGTCTGGGACCAATTACAGAGCCAGCCCTCTTGATAATCTTGTCAAGTCTGTTGGTATCTCTGGCCCCGATACTGCTACCCCAACAGACCGCAGCAAAGAAGATGACGCTGGCGACAACAGTCTGGTACGAAAAGGCTCCAGCATCCTGCTGCACACGTTGAAGGATCTCAGCTTTCTTAGGAAGTAGAGTCTGCTCATCCCCTTCTTGTGCGCAGCATCGGTGTTGGATCTCCAGTCCAACCCGCTGCTGATCCTGACACCCAGATATCTGTAGTCCTCAACCACTCCCACATCCTCCCCCCTAATCTGCAGTGGCTGAAAAGGAGCCTTCCTCTTCCTGAAGTCAATCACCATCTCCCTGGTCTTGCTGACATTCAACCTCAGGTGATTCTGCTCCGTCCACTCCACAAATCTGTCTACCAGTGCCCTGTACCCCCCCTCCTCTCCTCCTCTTATACACCCCACAACAGCTGAGTCATCAGAGAATTTTTGCAGGTGGCATGACTCAGTGCTGTACTGAAAGTCCATGATGTACAAGGTAAAAAGAAAAAGGAGAGAGCACAGTCCCCTGTGGCGCTCCCATATCACTAGCCACCACTCCAGACAAGACACTGCCCAGCCTGACAAACTGTGGTCTGCCTGTCAGGTAGTCGGTAATCCAGGAGATCACAGAGCTGTCAACCCCCATCACCCGCAGCTTCTCGCCTAGCAGCAGTGGCTGGATGGTGTTAAAGGCACTGGAGAAATAAAAAAAAGTGATTCTCACAGTATCTCCTCCACCATCTAGGTGCAGATGGGATCATTGCAGCAGGTAGATGACAGCATCTTCAACTCCTAATATGGCGGCTGATATGCAAACTGCAGAGGTCCAGCCACATCTTCACCTGTGGCCTCAGGTGGGCTAAGACCAGTCTCTCCAGGACCTTCATCACATGAGATGTGAGGGCAACTGGTTGGTAGTCGTTCAGATCCAATGGAGATGACTTCTTGGGGACAGGAACCAGGCAGGATGTCTTCCACAGCACCAGTACTCTCTCCAGACTCAGGCTCAGGTTGTACAGGTGTTTCAGTACCGGAGCTAGTTGGTTGGCACAGGTCCTCAGGGTTCTAGCGGAGATGCCATCAGGGCCCGAAGCCTTCCACTGACGGAGTCTCTCCAGCTGTTTCTCCACCTGATCTGTAGTCACCGTGAAGTGAGGGAGGGTCCTGGTGCCCCCTGAGGAGGAGGAGGGGGGAGATGGAGAGAGGTTCTGCACGGGAGCGTGGGTGGGGATGGATGTGTGGGGGTCTGGTTGTGTTGCTCGGGTGACAGACTGTGAGTTGAACCTATTAAAAAACAGATTCAGTTCCTCAGCTCTCTCCTGGCTCCCAGATGGCTGCCTGACTCTCCCCTTGTACCCAGTGATTTGTTCCATTCCCTCCCACACATCTTTAGTGTTATTTTGCCTGAGTTTCTCTTCCAACTTCCTCCTATAATTGTCCTTGCACCTCTTCAGCATCTCTCTCAGCTCATGCTGCACTCCCCTCAGCTTCTCCTTGTCTCCAGCCCTAAAAGCTCTCTTCTTTTTGTTCAGAAGTGCTTTCAGGTCACTGGTGACCCACGGTCTGTTGTTGGAGAAGCAGTGTACAGTCTGAGCTGGCATGGTCATGTCTTCACAGAATCTAATGTATTCTGTGATGCAGTCAGTCATATTGTCTATGTCCACCCCATGTGGTTCACAGAGTATGCCCCAGTCTGTCGTCTCAAAGCAGTCCTGCAGTGCATCAGCAGCCTCCTGTGTCCACCTCCTCACAGTCCGTGTATAAGCAGGCTGCCTTTGCACAAGGGGGGCGTACTTGGGTGTTAACATGACCATGCAGTGATCTGATTTACCAATGGGGGGTAGAGCTGTGGCACTACAGTATATGCATCCCTGATATTGGCATACAGTAGATCCAGTGTTTTGTTCTCTCTGGTGGGAAAGTCAACAAACTGGTGAAAGTTTGGTAGTGTTTTTCCCACTGAGACATGGTTAAAATCACCCGTGATGGCCATGAATGCATCCGGGTGCTTCTCCAGTAATGTGGCCGCAGTGGAGCTGATGATGTCACAGGCCACCGCTGCGTCAGCTGACGGAGGGACATAGACGATAATAATTAAAGCGCACTTCATTTCTCGCGGCATATAATAAGGTCTCATACTAACAGCCAACAGTTCAATGTCTGGGCTGCAGCACTTTTCCTTCACATAAATGTGTTCCGGATGACACCACCGCTCATTAACAAGAAGTGCCACTCCTCCTCCTCTCTTTTTCCTGCTGCTTTTCATGTCCCTGTCTCCCCTTATAGTCCTGAAGCCAGGTATCGCCACGTTTACATCTGGGATCTGTGAGTGTAGCCACGTCTCCGTAAAACACATGAAACTACACTCACGATACTCCTTTTGTGTCCTGACCAGCGCTGTAAGCTCATCTGTTTTGTTTCCCAGCGATCGCACGTTCCTGGTGATGATCATCGGTACAGCCGGCTTATGCTTCTTCCTCCTCCTCCTCACCTTCGCTCCAGCCCTTCGCCCGTGGTGTCTCCTCTTCAGCTCATCCGGGATGAGGGGCTTCACTCCCAGCCGCAGCGCTCCAGGCGCCGGCCTCCTCAGCGCAATCAGCTGCTCACGTGTGTAAACAATGCGTCCACCCCACCTCTGTTGATCTCCATTGTCCGAGGAAGAGAAAAGATACGAAAACTAGAAAAAAAGGCTGGCTAAATAGAGAGAAAAGTTGGTCCAGTCTTAGTCCGAGTATTCCTACGGAGCCCTGGTTAGTAAGAGACACACTATATACAGGTATAAACAGATGGAAACACAAAGACACGAGAGAGTTGCTGCTGGTACAGCCGCCCTGCCTCTGGCGCCATTAAAAAAAAAAAAAAAAAAAAAAAAGTGTGTTAAACCCGATTTTTCAAAAAAATCGTAGTAGTGTATTCTCTGTGGCTCAGGCATCAGGTTTATTATGTATTATATTTTGAGTTCTTATTGTTTTTGTTTTGTACATGTGTTTTATGTGCGTTTTGACCCACTTTCAGGTGGGCACTGTCCAAGATTCGCCGGTCCGACTACGCGCCCACTCTCTTTCAGAGTCAGCTGTTCATGTTTTGTGTGCATCATCTGCCATGTTGTCAGCCAGCCAATATTGCCAACTCTATCACGACGTGTTAGCCACTCCACACAGCCATGGTTCTGTTGCACCCCTTGAAGCAATGTCGGCCCTGGGGCGCAACCATGGTTAACATGTCTCCTCTCCATGTTCACTGGGCGATGTCAGCCCCGAACGCCAACTGCAAGTGTTTCTGTTTATTTTTGTAAGTCTTCACCTTTTTGGGAACTGTTGTCATCATTCTAAAGTTCAGTACATGTGCTGTGGTGAATCCTGCACGTAAATCCATTCATCCTGACCCTCCGTGCGCTCTCACGCAGGGTACGGAGAGCGAGGATGAAAAAACAAGGATTTACGTGCAGGGTTCACCACAGCACATGTAATACAGAAAGACAGACAATTCCCAAAAAGGTGAAGACGTACAAAAAACACAGACACACTTACTGATGGTGTTCGGGGGCCGGCATCACCCAGAGAACGAATAAGAGGAGACGTGTTAGCCACAGGTGCGCCCCAGAGCCGACATCGCTTCAAGGACGCATGAGAACCACGGCAAACATGGAGTGACTAACACGTCGTGAGGGTGCTGAAAATAATGGCAGACTAACAGCACAGATGACAATACTATGGACCAGCAGTGCGTGACTGGCAAACGGCTGCTAAGTACATGTACTGCTGGTGATGGTGTGATGAGAAGCACCTGGGCGAGGACCGGGAAAGATGATCAGCAGGATTTTTAATCAGCTGATGATAATGATAGAGGGGACGTGGCCAGACCGGCGAACGTCAGCATGCGATCACAGAAAATAGGTCAAAGCTGCGCGTAAATCTATTAATCCTTTCCCTCCTCATGTGCTCCTCCTGCATAAAAGCGCATGAGGAGCGCATGAGGAGGCTTATGACAGTTGGAGCTGAAGTGTGTGATGTGGTCTTTCATGGCCTGCTGTTTATCTAAGCCTGCGACACAACGTGAAGGCATAGCTGTAAAATTAAAACAAGAAACCAAAGAAACTGTGAGCTGCAAAGCTGCTGTCATTCTTGTCACCAACACCGGAGTCCGTTCTGTCGCTTACATCATGGTGGTGCGGCACCACAGTCCAGTCAGCGGCTGCGGTTTTTTGATGATAACTAGTTTATGCAGGCGTGGTTGTAAATATTATATTGATCATCAACAATGACTTTTGGGTTTACACAACATGCTAAAAAATGTCAAAATCATGTCATCAGACCTTTAAATGTTTGAGATCATCAAACAAATTTAAATATTAGACAAAGATAACCAAGTAAGCACAAAATGCAGTTTTTAAATGAAGGTGTTTATTATTAAGGGTAAAAAAAAATAATCCAAACCTACATGACCCTGTGTGAAAAAGTGACACCCCCCCCCCATTAAAACATAAATTAATTGTGGTTTATCACATCTTTGGAAAGCTGAGCTCAATTTCTCTAGCCACACCCAGGCCTGATTACTACCATACCTGTTCTCAATCAAGAAGTCATTTAAATAGGTCCTGCCTGAAAAAGTGAAGTAGACCAAAATATCCTCAAAAGCTACACATCACGCTGCCATCCAGAGAAATTCAGGTACAAATGAGAAACAAAGTAATTGAGATCTATCAGTCTGGAAAAGGCTATAAAGCCATTTCTTAAGCTTTGAGACTCCATCGAACCACAGTGAAAGCCATTATCTACAAATGCCGAAAACACGGAACAGTGGTGAACCTTCCCAGGAGTGGCCAACTGACCAAAATTACCCCAAGAGCGCAGTGACAACTCATCCAAGAGGTCACAAAAGACCCCACA
Organism: Pholidichthys leucotaenia; assembly: GCA_020510985.1. Taxonomy (NCBI): domain Eukaryota; kingdom Metazoa; phylum Chordata; class Actinopteri; order Cichliformes; family Pholidichthyidae; genus Pholidichthys; species Pholidichthys leucotaenia. The sequence continues at coordinate 264,831,076 of CM035843.1, forward strand.
ACAACATCCAAAGAACTGCAGGCCTCACTTGCCTCAGTAAGGTCAGTTTCATGACTCCACCATAAGAAAAAGACTGGGCAAAAATGGCATGCATGGCAGAGTTCCAAGACAAAAACCACTACTGAGCAAAAAGAACATAAAGGCTCATCTCAGTTTTGCCAGAAAACATCTTGATGATCCCCAAGACTTTTGGGAAAATACTCTGTGGACTGACGAGACAAAAGCTGAACTTTTTGGAAGATGTGTGTCCCATTACATCTGGTCTAAAAGAAACAGCATTTCAGTAAAAGAACATCATACCAGCAGTAAAATATGGTGGTGGTAGTGTGATGATCTGGGGCTGTTTTGCTGCTGCTACACTCAACCTGTTTTGCTTGAGTATAGAGGACTGACCCACGATTTTGTGGACTTGTGCCTGTGGAACTGCCTCCAGATCAATACAGGGAGGACAAAGGGAGTGGTTGTGAACTCTTGCAGGACCTCCACAGCACTGGTAAACATCCAAGGAACAGACATTGAGATGGTGACATCTTACAAATACCTGGGTGTTCACATGAACAATAAACTGAACTGGTCATACAACACTTATGTGCTTTACAAGAAGGACCAGAGCAGGCTGTTCCTTCTAAGGAGATTCAGGTCTTTTAGATTACAAGGGGCACTCTTGAAGACCTTCTATGACTCTGTGGTGGCATCAACCATCATATATGAAGTGATCTGCTGGGCACCAGCACCACGTCAGCAGACAGGAAGAGATTGAACAGGCTGATTAAGAAGGCCATCTTTGTTCTGGGGTGCCGCTTTGACCTAGTGGAGGTGATTGGAGCAAGGAGGATGGTGGCTAAGCTCTCATCCCTGCTGGAGTCCGAGTCTCACCCCATGCAGGACATGCTGAGTGCACTAAAGAGCTCGTTTAGCGACAGGCTGCTTCATCCAAAGTGCTTGAGGGAGAGGTTTCACGGGCTCAGCCTACCTGCTGTCAGAATCTACAATCTGCACTACTCAAGAGAGACCGCACATAATACAGCTAGCTACTTTGTACAAATAAGGAATACTCTTTACGGTATGAAAAAAATTGTCCATTAGTAATGAACAAGCTTAAACATAAATTTGCCGATAAACCATGGTTAACCAAAGGATTACAAAAGACATGTAAAAAGAAAAATTTCTTATATAAAGCTTTCCTAAAGAAAAGGACAAAAGAAGCAGAGCAGTGGTATAAAACATACAAAAATAAGTTAACATATATAATAAGATGTAGTAAAAGAGACTATTACAGTAAAGAACTGGGGAAAAACAGAGACAATATTAAAAATACATGGACAATACTTAACAATATTCTTGGAAATAAAACAGAAATACAAGCTACCCAACCGATTTTTCAAAAAATAATAAAACGACTCAGAGTGTGAATGCAGCTTCACCTGCAGATGAGTTTAATAACTTTTTTTGTTAACGTTGGTCCTAATTTGTCTCGAGAAATACCCATTACGGCACCCACAGGTGATACAATAAGCAAAAACACTGCTATAAAAGACTCAATTTTCATAAAGAACACAGACGAGAGAGAGGTCATTGAAATTGTTAAATCGTTTAAAAGTAAAACATCTACGGACTGTGATGGTATTGACATGCTCTTAGTCAAAACTATTATTGAATGCTTAGTGAAACCACTGACGTATATCTGTAACCTGTCTCTCCAAACAGGTATATTTCCCAATGCAATGAAAATAGCTAAAGTAATTCCGATATACAAGACGGGTGACAGAGGGGAATTCTCAAACTATAGACCAATTTCACTATTGCCGTAATTTTCCAAGATACTTGAAAAAATATTCTATGAGAGAATTGACAACTTCGTACTGAAGAACAATTTATTGTGTGAGCAGCAATATGGGTTCAGACACAAGAGGACAACTGCAATTGCTCTAATGGAATTTATAGAAAAAATGTCAACTGCCGTTGAAAATAAAGAGTATTCAGTTGGGGTATTCCTGGATCTTAAAAAAGCATTTGATACAGTGGATCATAATTTACTATTAAAGAAACTACACAATTGTGGTATTAGGGGGGTAGCACTGTCCTGGTTATGTAGTTACTTGAAGAATAGATATCAGTATGTATGTGTTGGTAACAAAAACTCACAGTTACTGAAGGTTACTTGTGGAGTCCCACAGGGTTCAGTTTTGGGGCCATTGTTATTCAATATGTATATAAATGATATATGTAAAGTTTCAGAAAAAATGGATTTAATATTGCTTGCCAATGACACTAATTTATTATGCAGTGGAAGCAATTTGGAACAACTTTTGGATACACTCGGAAAGGAATTAGGAAAGCTTAAACTGTGGTTTGATTCAAACAAATTAACGCTCAATTTAAGTAAGACAAAATTTATAGTTTTTAACAACCATCACAACAACTTAGTATCCAAACTCAGTGTAAATGGTGTAGAGATTGAAATGGTATCCAAAACTAAATTTCTTGGAGTAATAATTGATAATAAACTGTGTTGGAAGTCACATATTAATTATATTAAAGGTAAAATATCCAAATCAATTGCAATACTACACAGAGTGAAATATTTGCTGAATCAACCCACACTATATACCTTGTATCATTCATTAATACTCCCATACATGACATATTGTACTGAAGTATGGGGAAATACATATAAAACAAACATATATCCAGTCTTTATGCTTCAGAAGAGAGGTATTAGAATAATAAATAAAGCTGCTTACAGGGAACCAACAAACCCACTTTTTCTTAAATTAAAAGCTCTGAAGTTGAAAGATCTGGTTGACTTTAAAACTGCAGTAATAATGTTTAAAGTGAAGAATCTATCACTGCCCGCAAATATCCAAAAGTTGTTCCAAATAAGGGAGAAACAATATCATTTCAGAGGAACATGTATATTTCAAAAACCTTCAGTGAGAACTACCACCAAGCAACACTGTGTTTCAGTGCAAGGAGTCAGATTATGGAACAATTTTGGACCTGAATTAAAATCATGTACAACGCTTGGACAATTTAAACAAAAACTAAAGGAAGAAATACTCCAAACATATATACAAGATGACATGTAAAATCACATAAGGATTGTCATATCCAGTCTGCGTTGTGTTGTTGCTTAGTTTTTTGTCACATTTTGTCTTAGCTATATTCTGAATTGTAATCGCTCTTGTTTTGTTTTTCTTTTGAATTCTTGGATGGAATATGGGTGGGAAATATAAGCTGCGGCTTCAGCCATCACCCATTTCAGATAACTTATGTTGAACTGTATAATCAGAGGAGTTATTGTCTAATTTGACCTTGTTGGATTTTCTTTCCCCCTTTGTGATATTATTCTGTTTCTTTTTAATCTGTACTTTTAATCTATCTGAAATAAAGATTCATTCATTCATTCATTCATTCATTCATTCATTCAATATTCCTTTTCAGTATACTGTTAATGTCATTATTATTATTGAAAGTTGCAACAACACCCCTAGTCATTCAACTGTGAAATATACTGTTAATATGTATATTGCTGAATAATTTAACTGCTTACTAGCTCTGTAAATACTATTTTTTTTTCCCACAATATCTTTATTGAACCTTTTTTTTTTTTTAACAAACATGATACAAACAATCAAACACTAACACTAAAGTACTACAAAAAAAAAAAAAAAATGCCCTAAAAACACCAACAACCACCAACAAAATCAAGTCTTCAACAATGCTCCTCTGTTTAGTCTAGACAATCCAATATATTAGTATACATATTATGTTCACCAGTTTGGAATTTACAAGGTCCACACACATCATTCACCTTCTTCTTCAAGAGTTATGTTTAAATTTTTTACATAATCAATAAAAGGTCTCCATATATTCTCAAACACAATTTCCTTTGATTTCAGTATATATGTTATTCTTTCTAATGGAAGGTTTGTTAACATCTGTCTTAACCACTGAGTCACATCTGGTCTATGAGTCTTTTTTCCATAATAGTGCAATACATTTTTTGGCATTAAGCAAACTGAGGTCTATGAATGTTCTTTCACTTTTATTGAAATTATGCTTTTCTGGGTACAGACCCAACAAAAACAGTTTAGGATTCAATATGATTTGTTTTGAGATTATTTTTTCAATTGTTACCCTCACCTCCTCCCAAAACATTCTTATTAATCTACATTCCCATAAACAATGAAATAGGGTTCCTTTACTTTCCATGCATTTTGTGCATGTATCTGGTATATTTTTGTTATATCTATTTAACTCCTCCGGTGTAACATACATCCGCATTAACCATTTGAAATGTATCAATTTAAGGCGTGCATTTATTGATTTGGTTTGAGCTTCTGTACAAGCCAATTCCCATTGTTCCTCTGAAATTTCAATTTGCAGATCTTCTTTCCAGTAGTTTAATCTTTTCAGTGAATTTTCACTTGAAGATAGTGTCAATGAGTTATAAAACTCTGAAATAATACCCTTTCTTTTACTATCTTTCATCATCATTTTTTCCAAGGATGAATAAATAGGTCGAGTGAGAGCTTTATTTTGATTTGATCGAATAAAGTTTCTAAGTTGAAGATATTTAAAAAAATGTGTTCTATTGAGATTAAATTTGATCCTCAGCTCTTCAAAAGACATTATGTTGTCTGCACATGGCAAATATAAATCCTGAATCTTTTGTATCCCTTTTAAATTCCATACTTTAAATACAGCGTCCGCTCTCCCTGGTTTAAAATATTGATTACCCCATATTGGACTAAATTGTGACAATAACTGTGGTTCTTTTAAATAGTTTTTAGCTTCACACCATATTTTGATCATATGCTTTACAAATGGATTTTTAACATGTTTTTGTAATTTTTTTGCCGAATCTGAGTATATGAATATGGGAAGAGGTAAAGGTAAATTGTATGATTCCATTTCAGTCCAGTGAGGGAGATCATTTGATGAAAAATAATATGTCATAGACCTCAGTTGTGCCGACCAATAATACAACATAAAATTTGGACATTTCAGACCTCCACGATCAAATGGTAAATATAATAAAGACAAACGTAATCTAGCCCTCCTGTTGTTCCATATAAATTCCACTAACTTTTTTTTTATTCTTGAGAATAGATCTAAAGGTGGTGATAAGGGAATGTATTGAAATAAATAAAGTATTTTAGGTAAAATATTACTTTTAAGTATATTGATTCTCCCGATCATCGACATTGGTAGTGACATCCATCTCTGAGTTAACTCATTGATATCTGACATTAAGGCTTCATAGTTGACACTGGCGACTGATTCTAGCTTAGGCATAATTTGGATTCCTAAATATTTAAACTGATTTACAACATTGAATTGATTTACCTCAGGGGCTGGGTAATTTCTCTGGGTCTCATTTAGCATTAATATTGAAGATTTAGTTTTATTTATTTTATATCCTGATATTTCCCCAAAATTCTTTATTAAATTCAACAAGGTTGGAATTGATTTTTTTAGATTCGACATAAACAAAATTATATCATCGGCGTACAGGGAGATTTTATGTTCTGTTGGTCCAACTTTAATTCCATATATTTGTGAATGTAAACGTATCGCTATCGCTATCGCTAAAGGTTCAATTGCCATAGTAAACAGTAAAGGTGAAAGTGGACAGCCTTGTCGACATCCTCTATTGATTTTTATTGGTTTTGAAATATTGTTATTTGTTAGGATTTCTGCTGTAGCATTATTGTATATTATTTGAACCCATTTTATGAAATTATTTCCAAGTCCAAACCTTTGTAGGACTTCAAAAAGAAAGGGCCATTCAACTCTATCAAAGGCCTTTTCGGCATCCAATGATAGGAGAGCTGTATCCGGTGCTTCTTTATTAAAATAAATAATATTAAATAGTCTTCTTACATTATGGAAGCCTTGTCTACCCTTTATAAAGCCATTCTGATCTCGATTAATAATATTTGGTAAAATTTCTTGTATTCGTCTTGCTAAAATTTTACAGATTATCTTAAGGTCGGCGTTTAATAGGCTTATTGGTCTCATATTTTCACATTTATTAGAGGGCTTACCTGGTTTTGGCAGCAGTATAATTAAGGCATTATTTATGTATGATGGTAAATTATTATTTTGAAATGCTTCTAAAACCATTTCCAAAAAAGGTTTTATTAATTTATTCTTGAATTTTTTATAAAGGTCAACTGGAAGACCATCTGGTCCTGCACTGATTTTTCACCTTGTTCATAAAAAGATTGTTTCAATCTTAGAAGACTCGAGGCAGCTCTATTCGCTGATTTTTTGTCGTATTCAGCTCTCAAAATCAGTAATTCATTCTCCAACCTTGGGTCACTTCCTGCATACACTTTTTCCTGAAGACTTTGTAAATACTATTTTTACTTGTTATTTTAACTGTAAAAACAATTTTTTTTTAACTTCTTCCATTGTGTATATACTGCTTTTGCTATATTTTACTATTTATTATTGCTCTGAGTGCCACTATCCCTCTGCTGCTGCAATACTGTAACTTTCCCTGTTGTGGGACTAATAAAGGATTATTTTATCTTAATTTCTGATAAAGGAGCCCCAACCAAGTACTGAGTGTATAAATCAACCGTTTTAAGGAGTTGGACATTTCTTTATTGCAAATCCTTACTTTTTGGATTAATCTTAAGGAATATTCTCACAATATACTAGAGTTCAGATTTTTATAAGGTAGGCTATAAATCAATAATCATCAAAATTAAAACAAAAAAGGACTTGAAATACAGTATTTCCTTTGATTTATAAGGAATATGGATGTAAGGAGCTGGAGAATGACTATTTAAATGTTGTTTGGAGCCATCTTCACATGGAGAATAACTGCACAATAATACCACTTCAGGGACTGCAGAAGAAATAATAATAGACAGAATTTAGGGCGGTGCGGTGGTGCAGTGGTTAGCACTGCGGCAGCACAGCAACTCACCCTTGGCCATGGGATCCCTGGTTCGATTCCAGCCCCTGACCAACAGTGATCTGTGTGGAGTTTGCATGTTTCTCCCCGTATCTGCATGGGTTTACTCCGGGATTTCTCCGGTTTCCTCCCACAGGCCAAAAACATGCAGGTTAGGTTAATTGGAGACTCTAAAGTGGCCCTAGTGTCATGCGGTGACCCTCGCGGATCACCATAAGACGCCAAGAGTCCACCAGTGAGTTTTGCAATGATGGTGATTTATTAATAACACAAGACAAGACAAGACTATGAGCCGCTCAGGGCAAAAACACACATTAAGCAATTCAAGGGCTCGTAGGGCTAACCCCAGCCACTACGAACTAAACTATGACAAGACCAAAGAACACAAACTTGACATGAAGGTCTAACGAGGTTTAGACGATGTCTGACGACGTTTTGACGAGGATAGTTTGACGATACTCCTGCAATTTAACTGCCGCTAGTGCCCGCCTTATAAAGGCGAACACTAACGAGCAGTAATGACAAACAGCTGACCAACCTTGACAGGCGGAAGCCCCACCGAGCGCCTTCACAATAAGAGCCCGTTGAGGCCAGAATACAACCCACAGCTGTCAAGGCCGGCAGCAAGCTGTGCTTAGCCCGAGCGCGGACAGAACCCAGCGCTCGGGTCGTAACAGTACCCTCCCTCCAAGGGCGGGCTCAGAACGCCCAAGGACCACCCTGCCCCCCCTCCACCCCCCAGGGTGGGTGGCTGGGGGTAGGTGCGGAGGGAGAGAGACCAAACCCAGAAACAAACAAAACCCGGCAAGAACAACTAAATACAGGACAGTGACAAGAATACCAACTACTCAGATTAAATCAAATGTTCGACTAACAATCACAAAAAATTGCACAGGATAACATGGACAAAACAAAAAAAAAACAGAATCACTGGGTCAGAAAAACTAAATACAGGACTGCACGAGAAAATTACATCTTAGGATAGCAAGGAGAAAAAAAAACAAAAAAAACCAGAACAATCACTGGGACAGATCAACACCAGAAAACGACCACTACCCCCCCGACAGTTTATGCCGACCGGCGGAGACCAAGCGCCACAGGAACAGTTCAGGTGGTCTCCCCACGTCCAACAGCCGGCGGGTGGTCATAGGAGGCGGAACATGACCAGGCAGCTCACCACAGTCCAACGCCCAGCATGTCCGCTCCTCTGGTGGTCGAACCAGGTCACCCAAAGAAACACACAACACGTCGGGTGGCCGACCCGGGGCGTCGAACCGGCGAAGCAGTTCCTCAGACGGCCGACCCGTGTCCCTCAGCCACCAGTCCCGGGGAAAAACAGCCCGCGGCGGCCTCCCTGACGAGGACAAAACTCGGGAGAGCCGGGGCGAGCGAACAGGAACCCCCACGGCCCCCGGCAATGATGCGCAGGGGCGGTGACTCAGTGGAGAGGAAAGAAGGCAAGGATGAGCCCGTAATCCGTCCGACGGCGAAAAGTCTGCAGCTCCTCCCCCGTCCGCGGACCACACCGGCGCCGCACCTCCACTGGACCCTGATTGGGTCCCAGCTGCACCCACGTTGGGCCCCGATTGGGCCAGAACCGCACCTGCAGTGGACCCCGATTGGGCCTCTGGCGCACCCACGTCGGACCCCGATTGGGCCAGAACCGCACCTGCAGTGGACCCCGATTGGGCCTCTGGCGCACCCACGTCGGACCCCGATTGGGCCAGAATCGCACCTGCGGTGGACCCCGATTGGGCCTCTGGCGCACCCACGTCGGACCCTGATTGGGCCAGAACCGCCCCTGCGGTGGACCCTGATTGGGCCTCTAGCGCACCCACGTCGGACCCCGATTGGGCCTGAACCACACCTGCGGTGGACCCCGATTGGGCCTCTGGTGCACCCACGTTGGACCTCGATTGGGCCACAGCAGCCTCCACGACGGACCCCGACTGGGTCGGTGCAGCTCCGCTGACGATCTCCACCCCCGAACCTGGGACCTCCAACCCAGTGACTCCGACTGGTTCCATGCCGGCGACACTGCAACGAGGCTCACAAACAAGAAGGAAACCGGGATCAGAATCACCTTTAGCAACAGAACCCAGCGAGACAAGCTCGGGCGCAGCAGGCGGCTGCGCCTCACTCGCCTCCCCGAGAGGCAGGCAATAATGCTCCAAAACAGGGGACAGAGACACAAGAGGGAGCACTTGCCTGCACTCGGGTTCTGTTGCCACCCAGGACTTCGACGATCCAGGTTCAGGGCGGCGACTCTCGTCAGCAGGCTCCAACTCAGCTGCATCGGGCTCCGCAGCTGGCAAGATGTCGTCTGCAGCCTAAGGTTCCTCCCGCGCTGCTGTCCATGCCAATGACCCGTATGGCGTTGGGGCAGAGGACACTCGACCCACTGGCTTGGACCGCTCCGGCAAGGAGACCCGGGGACGCTTCATCGTCGGCTCAGGCTCTGGGCCGCAGTCCGCTCTTCTCCTCCGTCCACGACGTGGCTGCAGGGCCGGTTCCAGGCTTTCCAGCACTGCAGGCCCCCTCATCATCCGACAACGTTGGCCTGGCGTCGCGGACCGCTCAACCGGGGGGGGACACAGAGGCAGCAGGTTTAGTTATTATCACTACAGCAGGTGGAGGGAGCTCGGGGGGCTGCGAACCCCGAACTCCGCCCCCAGGAGTCAGACAAGGCAGGTAACAATTATGATGTAATGAATTAACTTGCACTTGCCTTTCTCCCGGAGGAAAGATGGCGCCTGCTGTAGGGGACGCTGTTTCTCCTTCTCCCCGCTGGATGGCGACAGAGGGCCCCCTGGAACGACGAGGTGGAGCCGCTTTCAGAGGCTCGCTGACGGGCTTCGCCGGCAGCGGGTCCAGCCGGGGATTCTGCCGAGGTTCTCCTTGGCCGTGGCGCCGACGTCGTCGACGACCTCCAGATGGCGCGACCTCCTGGACCGGGTCAGGGACAGGAACCCAACACGGGGAGCGAGGATGCCTCCTCCTCTGCTTCCTGCTTTTCTCCTCCTCCAGCCCGCGGAGTATCTCGCGCTGTGTGGCGAGTTCATCTCTCCTCGTCATCACCTCCGGGTGATCGTAGTAGTGGAGAGGAAGGGTGTCCAGGAGAACCTCTGCATAGTCCAGGTGCCAGCGCATATAGCTGGAGTTGATGTCAAAGGTAGTGGTGAGGAGCGTCCCATCGACGTACTCCAGCGCGCTCGCTAACCCTTTGCCCAGGCGCCGACCGCGGCCCCTGGATGACGGCATTCTCCCAGCAAAAAGAATGCTGGGAAGAATGAAAAAGGCGTCTCGGTGTGGCGTCTCTGTTTAGACGTATCGCAGGAGTATACTGTCATGCAGTGACCCTCGTGGATCACCATAAGACGCCAAGAGTCCACCAGTGAGTTCTGCAATGATGGTGATTTATTAATAACACAAGACTATGAGCCGCTCAGGGCAAAAACACACATTAAGCAATACAAGGGCTCGTAGGACTAACCCCAGCCACTACGAGCTAAACTATGCCAAGACCAAAGAACACGAACCTGACATGAAGGTCTAACAAGGTTTAGACAATGTCTCACGACGTTTTGACGAGGATAGTTTGACGATACTCCTGCGATTTAACTGCCGTTAGTGCCCGCCTTATAAAGGCGAACACTAACGAGCAGTAATGACAAACAGCTGACCAACCTTGGTCAGCTGTTTGGGCGGCAGTGGCTCAGGAGGTAGAGCAGGTTGTCTAATAACCCGATGGTTGGCGGTTCAAATCCCGCTCTCCCCAGATATCCTGCCGTTGTGTCCCTGGGCAAGACACTTCACCCGCATTGCCTCCAGTGCCCATAACACTGGGTATGAATGTGTATAAATGTTCGGTGGTGGCCGGAGAGGCCGTTGGCGCGGATTGGCAGCCACATTTCCGTCAGCCTGCCCCAGGGCAGCTGTGGCTACAGTAGTAGCTTGCCACTACCATTGTCTGTCTGGAGTGAATGAATAATGTATCTACTTGTAAAGCGTCTTTGAGTGTCTATGATAAAGCGCTATATAAATCTGATGCATTATTATTATTATTATTATTATTAACCTTGACAGGCGGAAGCCCCACCAAGCGCCTTCACAATAAGAGCCCGGTGAGGCCAGAATTCAATCCACAGCTGTCAAGGCCGGCAGCGAGCTGTGCTTAGCCTGGGCGCGGACAGAACCCAGCGCTCGGGTCGTAACACCTAGGTGTGAATGTGTGTGTGAATGGTTAAGGGATAGCGCCGTACCGTGGCTGCTTCATCCATCCAGGTGGATGCCCTCAATTTCCCCTCTGGGGATCAATAAAGTATACAAAATTAAAAAAAAAAAAATAAAAAATTTAAAATGTTCAGTTAAATGTCTTCACAAATAGTTATTATTAGTTTGATAGTACAGTACTAGAATATTTATATCAGTTCAACTACTTTTTATCTGTGACATTTTAGCAGCATTGCTAAACACTCTTGGGACTAAGAAACTTGTCAGTCTGCAGCGGTGAACTTTAAAAACTCAAAATGACTTCAGTAAAGACATTTCTATCTCTTAAAGGTAATAAACAAATCAAAATACCAGACTCAAGGTTTCCTGTGAAAATGCTAAGAGACTATTCTTTTTGTCTTCACAGTTTCCACCTGTGCCTCACACTTTAAATACAGCTAGTGTTAAAATTAATATCTCGGTTAGTCCATATTAATGAATGGAGACTAGACGTGGCAGCTTTATCAGCTTCAGGGGCGTAAGACAAATGAGTTGGTTCAAATGCGAGATGTTCAGATGGTTACATATTGAGCTGTGGTATTTAATATTCTGCTTCACAAGACAGAGGACAGTTAGCGCCAGCATGAAATATGTGCATGATGCAGAATGTCAGTGTGGGGAGGAGAAAGAAGACACCAATAAAAACCCATAACAATGAATGATGCTTTCATTTAAGTTAACATAATATTTCTTACTGATTCAGATCAAATTTTGGTTAAAGCCACAGTCTTCTTCCCAGACAGTCTGTCCTCAGGCAATTCTTTTTTCAAGCAGTCTGGGCCTGGGCTTTGATGTTCCAGTGTTTAACTACTGTATAATCACACTGTAGCTCATATATGTAGCTCGGCTCAGCTGTATTGCTCTGCCCCTGCATAGTGGCAGCATTGAAAAGAAATTGATGAAGGAGATGTTATGGTGATTTTTCATGGTTAATCAAATCAGAAGAAATAACCAGGTCACTTACATAACATCCATCAACTGCAAGGGTTTATTTTTTGCTCATTCTGAGTGTTTGAGCATCTGAATTATGCACAGGACATTTGCACCTGAATATCAAGCAGCTATTTATCTTGAGCTCTGTGTAACTGCAGACTATCATCCATTACCGTGTTTTTCAACCGGTGGTACTTGGAGTCCTTGGGTTCATGAAAGAATGTTCAAGGTTCTGCAGGAAATTGTCTAATTTCACTTCTTATTGCAAATAATTTGCCATTGTTCTGCATGGGTGTCTGTAGTGTAGTGGCTCTTCCATGTCAGTAGGTGGCAGTATTCTTCTTCATCTTCTTCCTTTTCATGTCTTTTACTGAGATCAATCAAACACAGGATTTGTTAGTAGAGTGAAAGAGAGACACACCGATGATGTTGTTATGCAGTGTTTTTGCATCACGAGGCGCTCATTGCCAAGATTTTACTAGCAGACTTGGTTCCTGTGCTGAATGATGTCGTGCGGATGGTAAAACTTTAAGACAAGACCTCCAAAAAGCCACATATTTGCATCTTTATGTGAGAAAATGGGAGTGGAGCAAGTGGTGAGTGGTGTGCAATGCTGGCATACCTAGCAGATATATTTCAGTATCTTAAGGAACCGAACATACAAAAGCAATGCAAAGATGAAAACCTGGTCTCAAACAGACTGTCATAGTCCCCTTCAGCAGGCACGTAAGATGGACTCACACAGCAGGCAGAACTCCAGCATAATATAATTTATTAACCAAAAACACAAATTAACCCAAAGAAACAAACATGCAGCACATAGGCTGAAAGACACAACTAAGGGCACGACTGGTAAATTGCTTACAGAAACCTAAGGACACTAGGGTTACCGGCAGGGAACAACGATCACACGTTACAACGATAGCATGTTAACATCAACATTAATGATACCACACCAGAATCAGTTTTATGGTTTGGTCAGATAAAACTGAAACAGAGGAAATCCTTGGATCAGGTAGTTAGATGGTCCAGTCGTTTCCTTGGTGAGTCACAGCTGAGCCCGACATCCCTGTACACCAGACAAGTACAGAGGATGGCTACCTCCATTTTAAATGATGACTCCCACCCTTTGCACTGCAACTTTCAGCTTCTTCCCTCAAGACGGAGGTTTGCTGTCCCAAAAAGTAAAACCCAGCGCTACAAAAACAGCTTTGTTCCTGCTGCTGTCAAAGAGTTGAAGAAGTTGTAACAATATATTGCAGATAATTTAGGTACCTATTTATTAACTCCATTTTATATTTACTTATTTTTGTAGGATGTTATTTGGGTTCTAAATATTTTATTGGGTTTTAGACCTTTGAGTTTTTAACCTCTTTGACTAGTTTTTAACTTTTTAATATGACCCTTCTCTCTTACCTCTGGTTTTTCTCCCATCTCTTTGTCTTTTTATACCCTGATTGATGGAGCCTTGTGTATTTTTATCATGTTTATAGTCAACTTCATGTGTGCCTGTGTTTGTGTCTATGTTGAATGTAATTTGTGGCTTTTAAATATGGATGTCACTAGACTGCAAAACAAATCTGCCTACGGGTACAAATAAAGTAACCTGAACCTGAACCTGAATGATGATGAACATGGACATATATAGACAGGGGAGTAATCACAGAACACAGGACAGGTGGGAACAATCAAGGGCAGCAGAGAAGTGGCTAGAGGTGAGGAGAACAGGACGGGCGGGGCTGTACAATCAATCACAGACAGGGGATGCACAGAAACATGAACAGAGGATCAGGGAGACAAGACCATGACAATAATACTATTAATAATCATAATCAACTGAAAACCCAGGAGGGACAAATCCTACGGAACATAAGATACATGATGATGAAAATAAACACAATTAAGGCTGAGATAGGGAAACACAGAGAAACATCATGGCTGAAGGGGAGGACATGGGATGACGATAGACCAGGGAACACAGAAGACAATTAGTGCAAATAATTATCATAAATAATCACAGAAAAACAATAACTGAACATAAAGCGTGAGCATGAGCCCGAGTCTGTGTCATGCTCAGACAATGACACAGACTAAATAAATAGATTCCGTTCAAAGGTACACCTCTGGTAAAAACATCTGGAAAGTGCCAAACTTGACATGTTGCACCCAGAGATGGCAAGGAAATATCAACGCTGTTGCACTTTGTGAGATAATAGATAAATATCTGAAAATTCTTGAAGAGAAGTTTCTATAAAAACTAAAACAAGAGAAAGACTGAAAGCTGTTGATCAAGCGGTTCATGTTTGCCTTTCTTCAGTTCCTGCCACAATATTAGCTTTGTGTTCATCGAAACAGGCCGAAGTTTCACACTGAGTGAGTGTAAACTATTTACAGCACTAAATTACCATATATAATAGGCTACAATTTGTCATTTCGTAGCATTTGTGGTTGCTGGGATTCCCCAAGATTTTTTCAATGTAAAAAGGGTTCCTTGGCTCAAAAAAGGTTGAAAATCATTGATCTATTAATCAAAATTTTTATTTTTCTAATTGCAAAAATAATTTTTAAATAAATAAATGCACTTTTTTTATGGAAATCGTGACAAGTACTAAACTCTATTATCTTACTTAACTTGGGAACTCTCATAATGTGAACTTAATAAAACTGAGGTTGTATGGCATGGTTTTCTAAGAAAGATGATTTGAGGGAGTTTTGAAAGGAAAAATGCACCTAGCCCTAAAGAGAGAAAATCAAATGCAGACCTTCAAAATCAAGGTGAAGGACATCTGGACTGAGGTTTCAAGGTATCCAATGAAAGACTCTGTGCCAGCAGCAAGACTCTTCCGATCCATGACTTCTGCTACTTACAACATCTTAAGTACCTGGGTCATATATGTTGGCTTGATGACTCTGAAACACAAAAACAAGTGCTATTTGACTGAAGAATGCCTCAGGCAATGTGGAACAAGCTAGAAAGGCTACTGGACATACACTACCGTTAAAAGTTTGGGGCCACCCAGACAATTATTTTGTGTTTTCCATGAAAAGTCACACTTATTTACCGCCATGAGTTGTAAAATGAATAGAAAATATAGTCAAGACATTGACAAGGTTAGAAATAATGATTTGTATTTGAAAAAATAATTTTTTCCTTCAAACTTTGCTTTCGTCAAAGAATCCTCCATTTGCAGCAATTACAGCATTGCAGACCTAACATGATTGCACAAGGGTTTTCTAATCATCCATTAGCCTTCTGATGCAATGAGCAAACACATTGTACCATTAGAACACTGGAGTGATAGTTGCTGGAAATGGGCCTCTATACACCTATGTAGATATTGCACCAAAAACCAGACATTTGCAGCTAGAATAGTCATTTACCACATTAGCAGTGTATAGAGTGTATTTCTGATTAGTTTGAAGTTATCTTCATTGAAAAAAAGTGCTTTTCTTTCAAAAATAAGGAAATTTCTAAGTGACCCCAAACTTTTGAACGGTAGTGTAGATGTTCTCCAAATTAGAAGAACAATATGTGATGACCCGGTCAGCGTGCTCCCCCTCCCTTTCTGTGGGAGGTTCTCCATCAGGCTCCCGGCTCCGCAGGTCATCAGCACACCTGCGTGAGTGGACGCACCTGCTGCCTCTTCTGTGCCAGCACTTAAAAGGACCTGTTTGTGAATGCTTCAGCGTTAGCTCGTTGGGTATAACTGCCTTAATATAGGACTTGAACTGAACGTTTTTGGGAACTCAGCTTACTCTCCTTTTCCTCTTTTCTCCCCAGGTTGCTGCCATCTCCACGGTGCTTCTCCGGGGTTGCAGCGCGTTCACCTGTCCCATCGTCATCTTCACTCCAGACTGCCTTCTCCACCCGGTCAGACTCACCTCCCAGCTCCCCTCCTCTTCCACTTCCTGCCAGCCCTGCCCTGCTTGTTCCTCCTCCGTTAGCTGGGTTCTTCTGCCGGGCTCTCTGTTCATTTACAGTAAGATCTGCCCTTGTAAATTCATTGTTCCCTGCCTTCCTCCTCGCTCCTAATCCGCTTTCGCCTCCCTCTCTTTCAGGCTGTGTGTTCTCTCTGGCGTGTGTTGCTTTTCCCTATGACAGAGTGTTTATTTTCAATAAAGTGGTGTTATGTTATCCCTCTGTGTTGTGTGCCTTCTCTGGTGTTAGTAGACTGCACCTGAGCTTCTTCCTCGCAGCCATGACAGAACGAGCCAGCCATGACGTAAGCTCAGCAGGCGCGGCATCAACGGAGCACTCTACTCTTTACCGTTAGAAGTCACAGGTAGGAGGCAGGTGACCGTGCTCACTGAGCAGCTACAAACTATTACTCACCATAGTCACCAGCTCACCACAGCCACTGACCACCTCTGCCATATGTCTCGTCCGGGTCCTTCCTCTCCACCTGCTTTCCCAGTGGCTACTACCATCCGCTGAACCACTTCTGTTCCCTCACCGGCCCCGTAGGCGGGAGAGGTGGGGAAATGCAAGGGGTTTTTGCTCCATGTTTGGCTTTATTTGGGGCAGGTGGGCGGGGAGTACCCGGACATCACTTCAGAAATCCACTTTTTGACTCTCCTGCTGCGAGACCGGGCTCTCAGTTAGGCTCAGTCCATTATCAATAGCGCTGAGGGCCCTAATTACACTTTTGATTGGTTTGTTAGTGAGTTTTCTCAGGCTTTTGACTGTTCGGACAGTGAGGGGAACATTATGAGCCGCCTTATGTCTCTCCGTCAGGGGAGCCGGTCTGCGGCCGACTTCTCTGTGGAGTTTCTGGGTCGTCGCAGTGGACTCTGGGTGGAATGACGTTGCCTTACGCAGCGCCTTCTTCCAGGGTCTGAACACCAACCTTCGCAACGACCTGGCAGTTCATGCGATCCCCTCATCTTTGGATGGGCTCATTGATCAGGCCATCAGTTTGGACAACCAGTTCTGCGAGCGTGCGGAGCCGAAGACTTCCTCCGGTCCGCCCGCTTTACGCATACCCCCTCCGGCTACTGGTGCGGGCAAACCAGACTTTTCCTCCAAAGCTATGGTATTTGGCCAAGCCTGTTTGACTCCGGAGGAGCACCAGCGATGGAGGAAAGTCGGTGCGTGTACAAACTGGAGCACAAACTAGAGCACAAACTGTTTAACTGCCATCTCAAGCCAAAAGACGCAGCCCGTCAGTAGCCGTGGGGGGTATGGCAGGCGAGAATTCTATTAATCCCCTCGGTAACTTTTCTATTCCGGCTCTCATCCAGTTACCGGGGGTCGAGAGTAAGGTTTCAGCGCTAATTGATTCAGGGGTGGAACAGAATTTCATTTCCTTGCGGCTCGTGCGGGAGGTAGGCATCCCCACTACTAAATTGTCGGCTTTGATAAATGTTGCGGCATTATCTGGCAGTAGTCTAGCCTCCGTCACCGAATGCATGGTGCCGATCTCCATACTTCTTTCTGGGAACAACCGGGAGACTCTGTCATTCTTTATTCTCCCTAGCTCATCCTCCCCGGTGGTCCTGGGTTACCCTTGGCTCCAGAAACACAACCCTATTATCAGATGGGCCCAAAATTCAATCTCCTCCTGGAGCCCATTTTGTCTAGCATCCTGCCTCTGTTCAGCCACATGTTCACCGTCCCTTCCCATCTCCTCCCTCCCGGTGGAGCCGCCGGATCTCAGCCTCATACCAGAGGTCTATCATGACCTTAGGGAGGTCTTTAGCAAGTCGAGAGTACTTTCTTTGCATCCTCACTGCTCTTACGACTGTGCTATCGACCTCCTCCCGGGTGCGTGGTTGCCATCCAGCCAGCTCTACAGCCTTTCTGGGCTGGAAAAGGAGGCGATGGAAAGCCACATTAAGGAATCCCTGAACACCGGCCTCATTTGGCCCTCTTCGGCTCCTCTTGGGGTGGGATTCTTTTTTGTTGGGAAGAAGGATGGATCGCGCATGGGTCTTTTCCAAATTAGACGTGCGCAACGCGTACCATCTGGTCCACATATGCAAAGGGGACGAGTGGAAGACGGCCTTCAAAACACATCTGGGGCACTTTGAATATCTAGTGATGCCTTTTGGGCTCACTAATGCCCCGGCTGTCTTCCAGTGCATGACCAACGACGTCCTCCACGATGGTCAATCAATTTGTTTTTGTTTACCTCAATAACATTTTAATTTTTTCCTGCACGCTGGAGGAGCACACTGTCCACGTCCGGGCTGTGTTACAGCGGCTTCTGGAAAACCAGCTCTTTGTGAAGGCTGAAAAGTGAGTTTTCCACACGCTCCACTTCCTTCCTGGGGTTTATAGTTGCTGAAGGGGAACTGAGGGCTGATCCGGCCAAGGTGAAGGCTGTGCTTGATTAGCCTACTCCACAGTCCTGCAAAGATCTCCAACGCTTTTTGGGCTTTGCAAATTTTTATCACAGGTTCATCAGGAATTACAGCGGGGTTGCACAGCCTCTCACCCAGCTGACCTTGGCCAAGGTGCCTTTTGCCTGGTCTGAGACAGCGGAGCGGGCTTTCTCCAAATTGAAAGCCCTGCTTTCCAATACACTCATCTTGGCCCAGGTCGACCCTCAGCTCCAGTTCATTGTAGAGGTGGATTCTTCTGATTCAGGGGTGGGCACTGTTCTCTCACAGCATTCAGCCTCCGATCAGAAGCTTCACCCATGCGCGTATTTCTCTCGGCGGCTCATGCTGGCCTAGAGGAACTACAATGTAGGGGAGCTTCTGGCCATCAAACTGGCCCTTGAGGAGTGGAGGCACTGGCTGGAGGGAGCCGTCCATCCCATCATAGTGTGGACCGACCACAAAAATTTAGAGTATCTTAGGCTGGCCCGCAGACTCAATGCCAGGCAGGCCCGCTGGGCCCTATTCTTCCTTAGATTTAATCTCACATTCACCTAGCAGCCTGGGTCCCGTAACATAAAGCTAGATGCTCTCTCCCGCCAGTTCGATCCTGACCAATCACCCTCCTCTTCATCTCCTGAACCCACAGTGCCCTCCTCCTGTATTCTTGGTGCTCTATCATGAGAGATCGAGCAGAGGGTCCAGCAGGCCCAATCTACTGAGCCCAAACCCGAGGGGGGTCCCGATGATCGCCTGTTTGTCTCAGCCGGCCTCCGCAGTGACGTCATCCGGTGAGGGTACACCAACCACTTTGCCTGCCACCCAGGTTTTTCCCAAACTATCAATCTAGTTCAGCGAGCATTCCGGTGTCCCACGCTGCAGACGGACGTCCGGGACTACCTCAAAGCCTGTCAAGTATACACTACCGTTCAAAAGTTTGGGGTCACTTAGAAATTTCCTTATTTTTGAAAGAAAAGCACTTTTTTTCAATGAAGATAACTTCAAACTAATCAGAAATACACTCTATACACTGCTAATGTGGTAAATGACTATTCTAGCTGCAAATGTCTGGTTTTTGGTGCAATATCTACATAGGTGTATAGAGGCCCATTTCCAGCAACTATCACTCCAGTGTTCTAATGGTACAATGTGTTTGCTCATTGCGTCAGAAGGCTAATGGATGATTAGAAAACCCTTGTGCAATCATGTTAGGTCTGCAATGCTGTAATTGCTGCAAATGGAGGATTCTTTGACGAAAGCAAAGTTTGAAGGAAAAAATTATTTTTTCAAATACAAATCATTATTTCTAACCTTGTCAATGTCTTGACTATATTTTCTATTCATTTTACAACTCATGGTGGTAAATAAGTGTGACTTTTCATGGAAAACACAAAATAATTGTGTGGGTGACCCCAAACTTTTGAACGGTAGTGTATGTCAGGAACAAATCAGACTCTTCACCTCCTGCTGGTCTGCTGCATCCCTTGCCGGTTCCCAGTCACCCTTGGTCGCATGTAGCGTTGGACTTTGTCACGTCTCCCCCCCTCGCAGGACAATACTGTCATTCTCACTATCACTGACTGCTTCTCAAAGGCCATCCATTTGGTGCCCCTCCCCAAGTTGCCTTCTGCTTCCGAGACTGCTAACCTTTTGACCTTCCATGTTTTCCACCTGCATGGCATCCCCTTGGACATTGTGTCTGACAGGGGCACACAATTCACCTCTCAAGTATGGATGTCCTTCTGCCCTTCCCTGGGCACCACGGTCAGCCTCACCTCCGGATACTACCCTTAGAGTAACGGGCAGCCTAAGTTGCAGGAACCAATCCCTGGAGGCTGCCCTGAGATGAGTGGCTTCCTGCAACCCATTCTCCTGGACCACCCATCTGACCTGGGTGGAGTATGCCCACAACTCCGCCGTTTCCTCAGGATCCAGGCTGACACCTTTCGAAGCATCCATGGGATATATTCCCCCCTGCTGCCTATGGCGGAGAAGGAAGTGTCCATGCCATCTGTGGGGGCCCATGCTCACCGCTGTCACCACCTTTGGAGAGCCACCCGGGCTGCCCTTCTTCGTTCAGCAGAGCGAAATCGCCAATATGTGGACCGCAGGTGAGTCCCGGCGCCCAAATATGTAGTTGGCCAGCGCATGTGGTTGTCGACGGACCAGGTCCCGCTGAAGTCAGAGTCCAGAAAACTGTCACCCCGCTTCCTTGACGACTTTACCATCTCCAGGATCATTAATGATGTGACGGTCCGCCTGGAGCTGCCGCTGACACTCCGCATCCACCCCACATTCCACGTTTCCAAAATCAAGCCCCTGTCTGCCAGTCCTCTCTGCCCCCCGAAGCCTCCTCTACCTCCTCGGATCCTCGATGGCCAGACCACCTACACCGTTCAGAAGATTCTGGATGTTCGCCGTCGGGGCCGTGGCTTGCAGTACCTGGTCCATTGGAACGGCTACGGGGCAGAAGAGAGGTCATGGATCCCTGGCTCCAACTTCCATGATAGGGGGATGGTCCGTGCCTTCCACTGAGCCCATCCCAACAAGCCTGATGGGCTGCCAGGAGGTGCCTTTTGGGTGGGGGGGGCACTGTGATGACCGGGTGAGCATGCCCCCCCCTCCCTTTCTCTGGGAGGTTCTCCATCAGGCTCCCAGTTCCGCAGGTCATCAGCGCACCTGAATGAACTCATGCAACTACTGAATTCGATATTTATGCATGAGCCAAGTGGGAAAAGATGATGATGATTATATTGTTATGCATGAATATAAGCGAGACATGAGTTGGTCTTATGCCGAGGATTCAACTGAACTTTATTACAGACACAGGTGAATATATACAGCAGCCGCTGCCCACCTGACGTCATCCCCCTCAGACGGCTAGGGCAAGCCCCTGGGTTCAAACCCTCCTAAAGTCACACATCACATTCCACCCCCCATTTAGAAAAATCTAAAACCACACACACAGTTGAAAACCTCCCCAAATTTGGGACCTGAATCACGCACTAAAATAATGAAAACAAAGGTACTAAATTGGCTTAACACACTCACTCAAAACAACCTAAAAATAGGGCTGACAGGTGGACTACCACACAGCCCGCACGGCGGGGTGGGTTATTCTGCCACCCATAAACAAAAAGAGTCTTTTTGTAAAACTAAAATCACACACCGTGCTCCTAAACTAAAGAAAAACACAAATATACGGTATCTCACAAAAGTGAGTACACTCCTCACATTTTTGTAAATATTTTATTATATCTTTTCATGGGACAGCACTGAAGATATGACACTTCAATACAATGTAAAGTAGTCAGTGTACAGCTTGTTTAACAGTGTACATTTGCTGTCCCCTCAAAATAACTCAACACACAGCCATTAACGTGTAAACCGCTCGCAAGAAAAGTGAGTACACCCCTAGCGAAAATGTTCAAATTGTGCCCAGTTAGCCATTTTTCCTCCCCGGTGTCATGTGACTCATTAGTGTTACAAGGTCTCAGGTGTGAATGGGGAACAGGTGTGTTAAATTTGGTGATATCGCTCGTACACTGTCTCATACTGGCCACTGGAAGGTCAACATGGCACCTCATGGCAAAGAACTCTCTGAGGATCTGAAAAAAAGAATTGTTGCTCTACATAAAGATGGCCTAGGCTATAAGAAGATTGCCAACACCCTGAAACTGAGCTGCAGCATGGTGGCCAAGACCATACAGCGGTTTAACAGGACAGGTTCCACTCAGAACAGGGCTTGCCATGGTCAACCAAAGAAGTTGAGTGCACGTGCTCAGCATCATATCCAGAGGTTGTCTTTTGAAAATAGACGTATAAGTGCTGCCAGCATTGCTGCAGAGGTTGAAGGGGTGGGGAGTCAGCCTGTCAGTGCTCAAACCATATGCCGCACACTGCACCAAATTGGTCTGCATGGCTGTCGTCCCAGAAGGAAGCCCCTTTTAAAGATGATGCACAAGAAAGCCCACAAACAGTTTGCTGAAGACAAGCAGACTAAGGACATGGATTACTGGAACCATGTCCTGTGGTCTGATGAGACCAAGATGAACTTATTTGATTCAGATGGTGTCAAGCATGTGTGGTGGCAACCAGGTGAGAAGTACAAAAACAAGTGTGTCTTGCCTACAGTCAAGTATGGTGGTGGGAGTGTCATGATTTGGGGCTGCATGACTGCTGCCGGCACTAGGGAGCTACAGTTCATTGAGGAAACCATGAATCCCAACATGTACTGTGACATACTGAAGCAGAGCATGAACAGAAACTGGGCCGCAGGGCCGCAGGGCACTATTCCAACATGATAACCACCCCAAACACACCTCCAAGATGACCACTGCCTTGCTAAAGAAACTGAGGGTAAAGGTGATGGACTGGACAAGCATATCTCCAGACCAAAACCCTATTGAGCATCTGTGGGGAATCCTCAAACGGAAGGTGGAGGAGCGCAATGTCTCTAACACCATGATATTGTCATGGAGAAGTGGAAGAGGATTCTAGGGGCAACCTGTGAAACTCTAGTGAACTCCATGCCCAAGAGAGTTAAGATAGTGCTGGAAAATAATGGTGGCCACACAAAATATTGACACTTTGGGCACAATTTGGACATTTTCACTAGGGGTATACTCACTTTTGTTGCCAGCGGTTTGCACATTAATGGTTGTGTGTTGAGTTATTTTGAGGGGCCAGCAAATTTACACTGTTATACAAGCTGTACACCGACTACTTTACATTGCATCAAAGTGTCATATCTTCAGTGTTGTCCCATGAAAAGATATAATAAAATATTTACAAAAATGTGAGGGGTGTACTCACTTTTGTGAGACACTGTACCTGTAACCCCCATAACAAAACATGCACATAAAAAACACAAAACTATAAACAAAGTGCTACTGCACAGTTGTTTGGGTGAAAAAAGTTGTAACTTGCATGGGGAGTCCAGGGCAGCCCCTCAGCAGGCGTGCCCCTGGAGACCACAGATCCCCGGAGCGATGGCTGACCCTCTGGATGACGGATCCCGGATCCCACACCGCTATCATGCTGAAGCTGACTGGCGTGCCTCGATGAACCATTGGACAACCTGAAGCATGCTGCGCCCAGCTTAGCCACAATATGCAGACACCCTCAATATTTTGCTGGCTGCGGCCCGGCCATTCGCCGTCCCAGTCTCCCGCCGGCACGAACTTGAACCCAGTCCGTAACTTGGAGCAGCACCTTGTTTGTTTTCATGCTCTGTCGTTGCGCTCCCGGTGGCTCTGCATATTCATTCAGCTCGGGACCTCTGCCGTGCTACGGCGGTTCCATTGTCATCATATTCGCTGCGGACCCTTCACCCGCTGTCTCCGTCATTGAATGCGGCTCTTCTCGGGTGTAGAAGCAGTTCGGTACCTCTCCGGTGTCACTCGTTGAAATGCTCTGCTGTGCCGCCGCCTGCTCTGTGGTTATGCCTGGCTGCTGCTGCTGCTTTTCGGGGCTCTCAGCATGCTCACGCTCCCTCTCCCATGGCTCCGACTCTGGCTGCGGGGAAAACTGAGCCAAGTCTGTTCGCTGCTCTCCTTCTGTGCTGCGGACACACACAGTGCTAAATTCTCCCTTTTTACTGCGCTCACTCTCTGTGCTGGTCTCTTCGGCTGGCTTGTCATCTTGATGGACACGGGCTCTTTCTTCTGTGGCTCCGATTCCACCGTGTTAGCTAACGCTGACTGCCTGGGTAACTTTTGGCGCCAATTGCATCTCCACCTACAGCTTCGTGCTACGTGTATGTTCAGCAAAGTAGCTTCCAAGCAGCCCGACAGCATCTGCATACGACTTCGTCTCTAACGTGTGAAATATTCTCTGACCTTGTACACCGAGTTTGCGAACCAGAAGTGCTCGCTTCCTTACTCCGTCGAGTCCACCCAGGCCCAACACTGCAATGTATGCCTCAAACGCGGCGAGCCAGGGAGGCCACAGAATTGCTGGTTCTCCTGAGTTATTCAAAAATGGCCATAGAGGTGCCCTGCACGCCTCCATGAGTTAATCCTCGCTCGCCAAATGTTATGTATGAAATAAACAAGACATGAGTTGTCTTCTGCCGAGCATCGAACTGAACTTTATTACAGACACGGGTGAATATATATAACAGCCGTAGCCCACCTGACGTCATCCCCCTCAGACGGCTACGGCAAGCCCCAGGGTTCAAACCCTCCCAAAGTCACACATCACATATATTACTGTTGAAATGGATATTAGTGAACAAGTCCAGTTGCTGCTAAGATGATTAGGCCCTCTAAACTAGAAAAGCATTCAGAGAGTGCATACCTCTGCCAAGGCTCATTCTGTCCCTCATAGATCACCTCCAAAATGTAATAGGTTTATGTGTAGGCCTAGAGCCACTTCTGGTAAAAAATTGCATCAAGGTCTGTCCATTAGTTTTGGAGTATTGTTGCTAACACACTGTGAGAAGATAAGCGCCTTGGTGGAGGTATGCATTCTCGGATCATCACCAAAATGTTATGGATTCCTCTCTAGGCCAAGGACCATCTCTAGTGAAAATTTCATCGAAATCCATATAGTAGTTTTTGTATAATCATGTTGCACAAATACAAACAAGGTCCTTGTTGGAGATATGCACTCTCAAATCATCACCAAAATTTAATGTGCTCGTCCTTGGCTCAAGGGCTACCTCTGGTGAAATTTTGACCAAAATCTGTTCAGTATTTTTTGCGTAATGCTGCTAACAAACAAACTAACAAATAAACTAACATACTGTAACCTCCTTGGCAGAGGTAATTAAAAACTTTGGCAAAGGAAAGATACATTAAGCATTAGGTAGAAACTATCTGATTTGTTTTGTTATATCCTAATATTACTCTGTTTTTATTATATCACTTGTATGTAGTGTACATCTATTGACAAAGACTGGCAATAGTGGTTAATTTGAGTATTTTTTTTATTTTAATGATTTTGAAACAGGCATTCTGCTTTATTTATAACACTAGTAACACACATGTTTACCTGCTATTTTATGTCAAAATGGCTGAGGTGAAATATGCTCATTCAACCCTGTGACGATGGCGTGTCGCCACTGTATGGTCTGGTAATTGAATATTATATGTGTAAAAGGATTTATATTTAAAAATGTTAACATGTATCTGATTGTAAAAATGCACATATAATTGTAGAATGTGTTTTGACTGAATTGAATTCTTTTGTGAGATAATTGTTAATATTAATTACATTAATTGGGTGAGGCAATTGATTAATCTTGGAACCACGTACCTTTGCCAGCATGCTTCCTGGTGGTATCCGGGCAAAAGACTCCTCAGGGGTTTGAGGGCCTTTAAAGGATACCAGCAGGAGGAAGTATAGGATGGTGGAGTAAAGGGGGTATTTAATATGTAAATAGGGGTTTGAATTATTTATTGTATTATTTATGGTGTATTTATGGTGTTATCTATTCTGTAAATATTGTGGGGAAATTATTTATGTATTTATGTCCTTTTTAGATATTATTGGGTATATGTGGGAAGATGAAATGTTTCTTGTCTTACCTGGGATTATGGTATGTACCAATTAGGTTAATTATCTCACCGAGTATATTAACAGGTGTTTTCATTTGGTTTGTGTGGGGTGTTGGATGTGCGTTGGCATTATTGCCTGTGAAGATTATTGGAATAAACTGAAATTGCTGGTTGCAAACTTTGGAAGCCTCCGCTCTTTCTCTGGTGCCTTGACCGCTCGGCTATCGTTCGTGACATTCACGTCTTGATTGCTGGGGTCTTTCTGCAACTGTGGGGGTCCTCCCTACAGTTGATAGTGCTATGAGATGACTGTTGTTGTGAAATGGCGCTATATAAATAAAGTTGAATTGAATTGAATTGAATTGAATTTGGTGTCAGAAGTGGTCCATTTCTTGACATTTGGTGTCAGAAATGGTTTGTTCCTGATAATTGGTGACAGAAGTGGTCCGGTTTCACGGCTGTGGTGAAGAGGACAGCGCAGCCGGATGAGTGGTGTCAGCAATTTTCCACTCCCAACGCGGCTTAGAAGAAAGGTAGCGGAACGTATGACGATGTCAAATTAAGCAGACTGTGTGACGTTTGGTAAAAAAAAAAAAAAAAAAAAGTGTTGTCATAAGTAAGGAGTGATAACACGGGACAAGAGGAGCGATGGCCAAAAGGAACATGAAGAAACAACAGGAGCAATTAGATGACTTGGAAACTAGCATGGCAATTGAGGAGCAGTGGGACAGTGGACTGGAGAAGCTGGGAGAATTGACAAGCTTGGTGAAGTCCGTGGTGCCTTCACTGACAGCCAGAGACCATCAGATGGAGGAAGAAGCCTCTCTGCAAGAACAAAGGTGGCAGACTGTGCAGCATCAAGTTCGCCAGATGCAGTCACAAGTGACGGAGCTGAGAGAGGAGTATGGGAGCCGGGCTGAACGCAGCGGTGATGACGGCATTTCGGAAGAAGTCCCCAGGGTGACAGCCAGTCAGATCGGCCCACAGGAGGAGGAGCTACCGCTGCAGATGCAGCCGAGGACAACGCCGATACACCACGAGCCTAGGCTGAATCCGCTCTCTCCTGATGACGATATCGAGCATTATCTGGCGACGTTCGAGAGGATTGCTACGGTCTGCCTCTGGTGTAAGGAGGAGTGGGCTATTCAGTTCGTTCCTCTGCTCACGGGTAAAGCACGTAGTGCATATGTGCTCATGGACATCGCTGACACAGAGAACTATGATAAAGTGAAGGAAGCAATTTTAATTAAGTATGAAATAACACCCGACACCTATAGGAGAAGGTTTCATGCCCTGGACATTCATCAGGACGACCCCCCCCCCCCCACCCCCGTGAACTGTATGTATGTTTGACAGACCTGTTTAACAAATGGATTAAACCGGAGACCTCAGCGGTGAAAGACATCGCAGAACTGTTGATCTTGGAGCAGTTTCTGCGGAGGGTGGACCCGGAACTGGGAGTCTGGATGCGAGAGCGGGACCCCAAGACTGCGGAGGACGCAGCTTGACTGGCGGAAGTCTTCCTGTCAGCCAGGTCTGGGAGCAGGAGACCTACTCTCAGCCGTGACGGCTCTTTCACCACACGGAGTAAGTTTGATGGAGGTGAAAGGGGTGGTCAAGCGCAAAATAGACTGTATTCCAGCTCCAGTCAGGTCACTATTAGCAAACATAATGGTAGTAGAAAGTTCACGTTGTGTTTTGAGTCAAGATATACAGTACGCTGTTATCAGTGTAATAAAATTGGCCACACACAGTATTCATGTCATGCCACAAGAAAAAGTAACCCGTCATTATTATGCTCAGTTCCTAGACCCACTCTTTTAGCCCCAGTGCACAGGGAAATGTATAAAACGACGGTGTTGCTTAATGGTCAGTGTGAAGAGGCCCTTTTAGACTCAGGTTGTTTTCAAACTGTTGTGCTGCCCAGTTTGGCTCCTAGGGATTTGTGGAGTGAGTCTGAAATAAATATCAGTTGTGTCCATGGGGATAAAAAGCTGTACCCGACCACTGAGGTCTATTTAACAGTCGGGGGGGTGGGGGGTCAGACTTATCTCCTTTCTGTAGCTCTTGAGCCTGATTTGCCATGCTCGGTGATTCTTGGCAATGATGTTCCAACTTTGTTGGACATCATACAACAGGTCAGGGACAAACACCAAACTGAGGAGAGACAGACAGGTGGCGCTGTTGAGCAGGGGGTAAAGGCGCCTGTGGTGAAAAATTGTAATATGGTTACAACTAGAGCTCAGAGGGCTGCCAATGTTCTTCAGGAGCTGCCTTTTTATGATTCTGGGATAGAGGCAGGCCCAATTAAGTAACCAAAATCCAAGGCTCAGAGGAGAAGAGACAAGGTTTTAGCTACAGCTAAGAACTTGGGGGAGGAAACATCACAGCTAAGCCAGTCAGTAGATTTTAACATTCCTTCTGACATAGCTGCACTGCAGGAAGCTGACCCATTGCTAAAACCTTGGTTTGAAAAGGTCTCTGAGATTGACGGTGTGAAACAGGGCGGAGTGGACTGTTTGGCTGAGGCCGAGTATGTCATTAGAGATGGCTTTCTGTACCAACAGCAAGGTGAAGTTAGGGCCATAGCTTTGCCACAAGGCCTCACACAAAAGTGATGGAACTGGGACATGTTATCCCATGGGCAGGTCATCTAGCGTTTCAGAAAACGTTACAGAGAATTGCTAGAAGGTTTGTGTGGCCAGGAATGTATACCCAAGTTAAGGAGTTTTGTGCAACATGTGAGATATGTCAAATTACATCATCTAGGGGAGTAGCCCAGGCCCATCTTCATCCATTACCAATCATTGGAACACCGTTTGATAGGATAGGGATGGATATAGTTGGGCCCCTAGAAAGAAGCTCCTCGGGTAACAAATACATTCTTGTAATATGTGACTATGCTACTCGGTACCCAGAAGCCTTCCCACTGAAATCTATTAAGGCTAGGCAGGTTGGTAACTGCCTTATTCAGTTATTTTTGTGGGTAGGCGTACCCAGAGAGGTCCTGACAGACTGTGGGACAAATTTTCTGTCAAAACTTTTGCAGCAGGAGTATAAACTGTTGGGTATTAAGGGAATTAAGACCACCCCATATCACCCTCAGACTGATGGACTGGTGGAACGGTTTAACCAGACTTTAAAGAACATGCTGCGAAAATTTGTTTCTAGTACGGGCTCGGATTGGGACCAGTGGGTACTGTATTTGCTGTTTGCTTATCGGGAGGTGCCCCAGGCTTCAACAGGGTTCTCACCTTTTGAACTACTTTATGGTCGTCAGGTGAGGGGCCCATTGGATTTATTAAAGGAGCACTGGGAGAGGCCTCCGAGTGATCAGGACAATGTAGTCTCATACGTCATTAAAATGAGACAAAAACTGGATCAGATGACTGCTTTGGCTCAGGAGCACATGAGGATGGTGCAGAATAAACAAAAGACATGGTATAACAAGAAGGCCAGGAACAGGGTTTTTCACCCAGGTCAGCAGGTGTTGTTACTGCTGCCCTCTTGTGATTGTAAGCTGTTGGCTCGATGGCAGGGGCCTTACGAAATTTCTAGGAAGTTGAGCTCAGTGACATATGAACTGTATATGTCTGATAGAAAGACAAAACTCCAGTGCTTTCATAACAACTTGTTGAAGGAGTTTCAGCAGCCTGTGCATCAGCAGCAGCAGCCTGGTCATCAACAGATGCATCATCAGCTCCTGATTTGTGCGACGGAAGTGGATGAGGAGAGAGAACAATCCTTTCCCACAGACGTGACAGAGGATGATCAGCAGAGACAATTAGAGGCACTAATAGATCCAGATTTGTTTCAGGAGAGACCTGGTTTCACCACTTTAGTACACCATAGAGTGCATTTAAAGAAAGAGGCGGTTCCCTGTCGGAAGTCCTATAGGATTCCTGAACGGTTGGTCCCAAAACTGAGGCAGGAGATGGATTTGATGTTGCAGCTGGGAGTGATCGAGGAGTCGGTCAGCGAATGATGCAGTCCAATTGTGTTGGTCTCCAAAAAGGATGGTTCTTTGAGGTTCTGCATTGACTTTAGGTATTTGAATGCAGTCTCTAAGTTCCAGCATACCCCATGCCCCGAATTGATGAGTTGTTAGAGAAAGTGGGCAGGGCTAGGTTTATTTCTACATTAGACCTAAGCAAGGGGTATTGGCAGGTGATCTTGGCACCTGGGACAAAGGAATTGACAGCCTTTAAAACACCTTATGGCACTTTCCAGTTCAAGGTCATGCCATTTGGCCTCCATGGGGCACCTGCAACTTTCCAGCGACTCATGGACCAGGTATTAGGAGGAGTGTCAGACTTTGCAGCTGCCTATCTGGATGACCTAGTCATTTATAGTCAGATCTGGAAGGACCACGTGTTACATCTTCAGCAGGTCCTGTATTTAATTAAGGAGGCAGGTCTTTTTTTTTTTTTTTTTTGGACTTATTTTGTACCCGTAGGTAGATTTGTTCTGCAGTCCGGTGACAAGCCACCAGCTGCCGGTCGCTGCGTGTGCAAGTGCCCATTAACTCCCTAACCTGCATGTTTTTGGCATGTGGGAGGAAACCGGAGAAATCCCGGAGTAAACCCACGCAAACACGGGGAGAACATGCAAACTCCACACAGATCACTGTTGGCCGGGGGCAGGGATCGAACCCACGATCCCCGCGATCCCCCGGCCGAGGGTAAACTGTGCTGCCGCGGTGCTAACCACTGCGCCACCGTGCGGTCTGACTATTAATCCACGCAAGTGCGCATTTGGACAGCAGCAGGTGGAGTACCTGGGACATGTGGTTGGTCAGGGGGTCATTAGACCATGAATGGGGAAAGTAGACACTATTCAGGCCTATCTTGCCCCTACCACCAAAAAGAAGGTACGGTCGTTTTTGGGTCTGGTAGGGTGGTACATTAAATTCATCCCCCATTTTGCTGAAAGAGCAGCAATCCTGACTGACCTCACGAAGGCTTCAGCACCAAATAGGGTGAAATGGTCAGAGGAGTGTGGGAGAGCCTTTGAGGATTTGAAGGGTGTGATTTCTGGGGAGAAGGTTCTCTACAGTCCGGATTTCGCCCGTCCATTTATTCTGCAAACAGATGCTTCAGGAGTTGGCATCGGAGCAGTACTTCTCCAGGAGGTAAGAGGAGAGAGACACCCAGTACTGTTTTTGAAATGTAAATTGTTGGACCGAGAGACGAGATACTCTACGGTGGAAAAAGAATGTCTGGCCATGAAATGGGCAATAGGGTCTCTTAGGTATTATTTACTTGGATGTCATTTCACATTAGAGACAGATCATTGGGTCTTACAATGGCTAAATAGAAAGAAGGACACTAACAATCATCTTACAGGATGGTATCTGTCCCTACAGCCCTATAACTTTACGATTCAGTATATGCCAGGGAAGACCAACCTTGTGGCAGACAGCCTTTCCAGAGTACATGACTCATTGAGTACTGTACTTTTGGGAGAGGGGGGTAGGAGATGTGACGACAGAGTGTCGCCACTGTATGGTCTGGTAATTGAATATTATATGTGTAAAAGGATTTATATTTGCAAATGTTAACATGTATTGGATTGTAAAAATGCACATATAATTGTAGAATGTGTTTTGACTGAAGTGAATTCTTTTGTGAGATAATTGTTAATATTAATTATGTTAATTGGGTGAGGCAATTGATTAATCTTGGAACCACGTACTTTTGCCAGTATGCTTCCTGGTGGTATCCGGGCAAAAGACTCCTCAGGGGTTTGAGGGCCTTTAAAGGATACCAGCAGGAGGAAGTATAGGATGGTGGAGTAAAGGGGGTATTTAATATGTAAATAGGGGTTTGAATTATTTATTGTATTATTTATGGTGTATTTATGGTGTTATCTATTCTGTAAATATTGTGGGGAAATTATTTATGTATTTATGTCCTTTTTAGATATTATTGGGTACGTGTGGGAAGATGAAATGTTTCTTGTCTTACCTGGGATTATGGTATGTACCAATTAGCTTAATTATCTCACTGAGTATATTAACAGGTGTTTTCATTTGGTTTGTGTGGGGTGTTGGATGTGTGTTGGCATTATTGCCTGTGAAGATTATTGGAATAAACAGAAATTGCTGGTTGCAATCTTTGGAAGCCTCTTCTCTTTCTCTGGTGCCTTGACTGCTCGGCTATCGTTCGTGACAAACCCTCAACCAGACTTTTTTCTGCAGTGTCCTTTCCACTTTCAGAGGCCTCCTGAGGCCGAGGCAGCTGTCACTCAGTGCTCAGAAGTTACAGAACAGTGACCCTGTGCACCATAATGAGCTCCCTGCCTCACATTCTGCACCAGCAACATACTGTATAATCATCGACTGAAGCAAGCACAAGTCTCATAGAGGTTGAAGTTGTGTTTTCATATGAGAACTTACTGGATCTACATACTTACGCAGAAAATGAGACTATAGTAGAAGCTCTGAAATAAACCAATGAAGTCCCAGTAATGTGGCATGTAAATGTAACATTCATAAATGTCCAAAATAGTTACATGTGATGATTACAACTGATACATGTACAATTCATATGGAACACTACCTACAGTATGTCTAGATCCAAATAATTGTCAAATACGTCAATAACAGCGCTTGCCTGCACTTTTTGTGAGCCAGCGTTCATAGTTTATTTTTAATTGGTCATATTGTGTATGACTCAAGATTTATCTATTTTCACATCTTTTTCGTTTCAAACTTTCTGTATCAAAAATACAGTAAAGATAGAAATGCGGACTTCCGGTTATGGCTGCCACGTAGGACGGATGTGTCTCACTCTGCTCTGCTCCTGGAGAAAAAAAATCGGCAAATAACTCTCTCATTTGGGACAGAACGTATCCTAGCGTCTGGGCGAGGATATGTCGGCGAAGCCTAAGGCTGGAAAACCAGGTAAAGGAAAAAGCGAGCCGCCGAAACAGTCCAAATTAACGGACTTTCAGGTCTGTGACGCAGCAAATAAAACTCCATATATGGCGGAGGAGGCTGGCAACGGTGCGATGTCTGCGGGGCGAGGCGCAGATGCGCTGATGGCTGCCATGAGTTCAATGAGAGCGGACTTTTCCTCTAGATTTGATGGGATTATGACAGCGTTGGAAGGAATAAGAAAGGAATTGGGTGACTGTGTAGAACGAACGGCGCAGATGGAGCTCTGTCTCGCTAGTGCTGAAGATGACGTCACCCGTCTTCAATTAAAGGTGCGCACTTTGGAAAAAAAAAAATAAATCTCTGGAAAATAATATTTTGGATTTGGAATCTCGGTCGAGACAGAATAACTTGAGGCTGGTGGGTCTTCCAGAGGAATCAGAAGGTCGGGACGTATGTTCCTTTCTGGAAAAGTGGATTCCGGAGGTGCTGGGCAGCGAGGAGTTGCAATCAGCAGTGGTTCTGGAAAATGCACATCGTATTGGCCCACGGAGAGATAAGGGACCGCCGAGGACCTTAATTATGAAGTTTCTTAGCAACAGAGACAGGATGAAGATCTTCAACGCTGCACGAGCTAAAGGAGAGATTAAACACCAGGACCAGCAGGTGCGGTTCTACCCAGATTTGGCCACAGGAATCCAACAATTGAGGAAGCAGTTTGATCCCATACGTAAGGAGCTGCGCAACCTTGGGATTCGTCATGGTGTAATCTATCCTGCGAGACTGCTGACCACATATGAGGGCAGAACCCACATCTTCAAGACCCCAGAGGAGGCGCAGGAGTTCATCAAGAAGATCAAAGAAGAAGAAGAGACTGGTGGGAGCTAAGCATGAACAAAATATAAGGTAGAATAATTAAGCATTTGCACAGGCATCTGACTGACTTGAAGTAAATAGTAAGTTTACAAAATATAGATTGTATTATATATAAAAACAAACAAACAAAAACAAAATAAACAAAAAAAACTATGATGTACAAAGTTGTTAAAAATTTTGGAGTTAAGTTGGAAAACTACAGAGGAGAGTTAATGTTATGTCATTAAAAGCAGTAGAGTTAGGGTGATTGGGAGGATGAAGAAGGAGTGGCTTAGGCTGTTCCCCGTGGGTGTGGAGCGGTCGATGGCTATATCGGGAGACGGAATTTTTCTTTTGATTTTGGGGGGTTTCCCACAAGTGTGGGAAGGGGAAATTTGTTTGTGTGTAGTTTGTAGGATGAATGTTCAACCACTCATGTTTTTGCTTCTCTGTATGAGCATGTTTACACTGCAAGGTAATCCCAAACTCTCTATTGATCATAAACCAAAGCGTTAATCTTAATTTAACTTCATGGAATTGCAGAGGTCTACAAAATTTAAAAAAACTTAAACAAGTTATGAATAAAATAAAAGACATGGGTTCAAAAATTGTGTTTTTACAAGAAACTCATTTAATAGAGGAGGATATAAAAAGAATTAGGAGTAGATGGCAAGGAAGTGTCTTCACCTCATCATTCTCATCCCGGGCCAGGGGAGTTATGACTCTCATACATAAATCAGTTCCTTTTCAAGTGAAAAATGTAATTCGAGACAAATTTAGAAGATATGTAATCATTCAAGGTTCTTTGCTATTAGAAAATATAAATCTTGTGAACTTATATGGTCCCAATATAGATGATCAGAAGTTCTTTGCTAATTTATTTCTTATCTTATCATCACTTACAGGGCAACATATAATAGCAGGGGATTTTAATTGTACATTGAATCCAGGTATAGATAGATCAACAGGACTGGATTGCACGCACATTGGATGTAGGATGACTATTAATCATTTTATGAAAGAATTGAGATTGTTAGATATATGGAGAGAAATGAAACCACAAGTTAAAGCCTATTCTTGTTATTCCAGTACCTACAAGACATTCTCACGTATTGATTATTTTTTGATTTCCACAGAATTAAGGTCCAAGATTCAAAACTGCTTTTATGATAACATCGTGATCTCTGATCATGCACCCTGTTGTCTAATATATGTAGATAAAAAATTGACAAAGGAATCAGGTAGATGGCAATTTCAGCATAAATGGCTTCAGGATGAGGAATTTGTCAAGTATATAGAAAAACAGATAGACGAGTTCTTTGACATCAATACTACACAAACATCAGCATGTGTAAAGTGGGAGGCTTTCAAAGCTTTTATTAGGGGACATATTATTAGTTATACAGGATCAAAATCTAAGAAGACTCGAGAGGAGAGAGCTAAATTGGAACATAAAATAAAAAGTCTTCAGGAAAAAGTGTATGCAGGAAGTGACCCAAGGTTGGAGAATGAATTACTGATTTTGAGAGCTGAATACGACAAAAAATCAGCGAATAGAGCTGCCTCGAGTCTTCTAAGATTGAAACAATCTTTTTATGAACAAGGTGAAAAATCAGGAAAATTATTAGCATGGCAGATTAAACAATTAGAAATTAAAACACCAATTACCAGTATTATAAGTAACGGACAGGTAGTTATAGATCCTTTAGAAATTAACAGAGCCTTTAGAGATTACTATGAAAAATTATATGATACCAAAAATGAATCTGATTTAACAAAACTAAATGGGTTTTTGAACGAACTATCTATACCGTGTATTCCAAATGAAAACAGGGAGATATTGGAGTCTAAAATTAGTCAAGAAGAAGTTGGGCTAGCCATTGATAATATGAAATCAGGAAAAAGTGCAGGACCAGATGGTCTTCCAGTTGACCTTTATAAAAAATTTAAGAATAAATTAATAAAACCTTTTTTGGAAATGGTTTTAGAAGCATTTCAAAATAATAATTTACCATCATACATAAATAATGCCTTAATTATACTGCTGCCAAAACCAGGTAAGCCCTCTAATAAATGTGAAAATATGAGACCAATAAGCCTATTAAACGCCGACCTTAAGATAATCTGTAAAATTTTAACAAGACGAATACAAGAAATTTTACCAAATATTATTAATCGAGATCAGAATGGCTTTATAAAGGGTAGACAAGGCTTCCATAATGTAAGAAGACTATTTAATATTATTTATTTTAATAAAGAAGCACCGGATACAGCTCTCCTATCACTGGACGCCGAAAAGGCCTTTGATAGAGTTGAATGGCCCTTTCTTTTTGAAGTCCTACAAAGGTTTGGACTTGGAAATAATTTCATAAAATGGGTTCAAATAATATACAATAATGCTACAGCAGAAATCCTAACAAATAACAATATTTCAAAACCAATAAAAATCAATAGAGGATGTCGACAAGGCTGTCCACTTTCACCTTTACTGTTTACTATGGCAATTGAACCTTTAGCGATAGCGATACGTTTACATTCACAAATATATGGAATTAAAGTTGGACCAACAGAACATAAAATCTCCCTGTACGCCGATGACATAATTTTGTTTATGTCGAATCTAAAAAAATCAATTCCAACCTTGTTGAATTTAATAAAGAATTTTGGGGAAATATCAGGATATAAAATAAATAAAACTAAATCTTCAATATTAATGCTAAACGAGACCCAGAGAAATTACCCAGCCCCTGAGGTAAATCAATTCAATGTTGTAAATCAGTTTAAATATTTAGGAATCCAAATTGTGCCTAAGCTAGAATCAGTCGCCAGTGTCAACTATGAAGCCTTAATGTCAGATATCAATGAGTTAACTCAGAGATGGATGTCACTACCAATGTCGATGATCGGGAGAATCAATATACTTAAAAGTAATATTTTACCTAAAATACTTTATTTATTTCAATACATTCCCTTATCACCACCTTTAGATCTATTCTCAAGAATAAAAAAAAAGTTAGTGGAATTTATATGGAACAACAGGAGGGCTAGATTACGTCTGTCTTTATTATATTTACCATTTGATCGTGGAGGTCTGAAATGTCCAAATTTTATGTTGTATTATTGGTCGGCACAACTGAGGTCTATGACATATTATTTTTCATCAAATGATCTCCTTCACTGGACTGAAATGGAATCATACAATTTACCTTTACCTCTTCCCATATTCATATACTCAGATTCGGCAAAAAAATTACAAAAACAAGTTAAAAATCCATTTGTAAAGCATATGATCAAAATATGGTGTGAAGCTAAAAACTATTTAAAAGAACCACAGTTATTGTCACAATTTAGTCCAATATGGGGTAATCAATATTTTAAACCAGGGAGAGCGGACGCTGTATTTAAAGTATGGAATTTAAAAGGGATACAAAAGATTCAGGATTTATATTTGCCATGTGCAGATAACATAATGTCTTTTGAAGAGCTGAGGATCAAATTTAATCTCAATAGAACACATTTTTTTAAATATCTTCAACTTAGAAACTTTATTCGATCAAATCAAAATAAAGCTCTCACTCGACCTATTTACTCATCCTTGGAAAAAAGGATGATGAAAGATAGTAAAAGAAAGGGTATTATTTCAGAGTTTTATAACTCATTGACACTATCTTCAAGTGAAAATTCACTGAAAAGATTAAACTACTGGAAAGAAGATCTGCAAACTGAAATTTCAGAGGAACAATGGGAATTGGCTTGTACAGAAGCTCAAACCAAATCAATAAATGTACGCCTTAAATTGATACATTTCAAATGGTTAATGCGGATGTATGTTACACCGGAGGAGTTAAATAGATATAACAAAAATATACCAGATACATGCACAAAATGCGTGGAAAGTAAAGGAACCCTATTTCATTGTTTATGGGAATGTAGATTAATAAGAATGTTTTGGGAAGAGGTGAGGGTAACAATTGAAAAAATAATCTCAAAACAAATCATATTGAATCCTAAACTGTTTTTGTTGGGTCTGTACCCAGAAAAGCATAATTTTAATAAAAGTGAAAGAACATTCATAGACCTCAGTTTGCTTAATGCCAAAAAATGTATTGCACTATTATGGAAAAAGACTCATAGACCAGATGTGACTCAGTGGTTAAGACAGATGTTAACAAACCTTCCATTAGAAAGAATAACATATATACTGAAATCAAAGGAAATTGTGTTTGAGAATACATGGAGACCTTTTATTGATTATGTAAAAAATTTAAACATAACTCTTGAAGAAGAAGGTGAATGATGTGTGTGGACCTTGTAAATTCCAAACTGGTGAACATAATATGTATACTTATGTATTGGATTGTCTAGACTAAACAGAGGAGCATTGTTGAAGACTTGATTTTGTTGGTGGTTGTTGGTGTTTTTAGTGCATTTTTTTTTTGTAGTACTTTAGTGTTAGTGTTTGATTGTTTGTATCATGTTTGTTAAAAAAAAAAGGTTCAATAAAGATATTGTGGAAAAAAAAAGATAGAAATGCATTCTTTTGTCAGTTGAAGTCATTTTAAGTATAGAAATGGATAACGCACAACACTTTAGTCTGGTTTTGGTTGGTGGGGGGATTGCCCAAGGGGAGTCAGCCTACAGCCTCCCCCAAAACAAAGGGATTTAACTGAAATTATGGTAAAAGATTCTGATAAATTCTGTTAGGGGGAGACAGGTGTTAGGCAGAAAGCTGTTCTATAAAATAGGGAAAAATCCTATGCCCTCAATTTAAAAAAAAACAAAAACTGCCAGAGATGCCAAAAAAAAAGACAGTTTGAAACATCTGTTCACTCTGTTTGACAGCACTTGTGCCCGGGGTGATAATGTAATTGGTGCCCAAATCTCTCTGTCTTTCTGCTGCTGAGAGGGAGAATGGGGCAGTTGCACAACATAAATTGCTCATTATTATTTTACATATAATGAAGTAAGAATTAAGGGAAACAATTCCAGTAGATTTTTTTTTAAAAGACAATATCCCTACTGTTTGTTTCTTTTTGTTTATTTTATTTTACCAATCACTTCCAATCGTAGTGATAAAGAAGAGAATTGTGGTGTGTGCTGCAAACAAGGCCTTTTAAGAGCAGAAAATGAATGCAGCAGCACACACAGAAAACCATCTCGTCTTCATTATTCATTCCTATCCCCTATTTGGTGAAAAGTGGAGGGAACATTGCACTACTGTTCATCCTCCTTAACGAGAACATCTTATCTAACTGGTATCTGAGGTCCAGTAACCAATGAGCTATACTCTTGTATACCGTCATATGTACATAAATTAGCATGTATATGCAGTACTTGCAGTTCTGGACAAAGACTGCTGGATATTTTCTGTAAATGCCCAGGGATAAAATCTGAAAGCTAAAGAGCCAATGCTTCCATCTGTGCAATCATCAAGAGACTAAGCTTGGGAGCTTTTTCTCTAATTATTAATGCAGAGAAAGATTCAGGGGACTCAGAGTTTCGCTGAGTACCTTACATCCAAATTAGCTTTAATTTTATTTTTTAACCACAGTGCTAGAGGCTTTGAACTCAATGAAAAATATCCTCTTTGCTTCCCCCCTTCTTTTGTCTTTGAAGCAAATAGAGGATTTGGCTTTTATTGTATCACCAAGTTTTAGAAGTTATCTTCAGGAAAGGTCCGCAGGAGCAAAACTCAGAAGTAACTTCCATTTGAAATCCATCCATCCATCCATCCATCTTCTACCGCTTTTCCGGAGGTCCGGGTCGCAGAGGCAGCAGTTCAAGCAGAGAAGCCCAGACTTCCCTCTCCCCAGCCACCTGCTCCAGCTCTTCATTGGGGATACCAAGGCGTTCCCAGACTAGCTGGGAGACATAGTCTCTCCACCGAGTCCTGGGTCTGCCCCGGGGTCTCCTCCCAGTGGGACGTGCCTGAAACACCTCAAGTGGGAGGCGTCCAGGAGGCATCCTAATCAGATGCCCATACCACCTCAACTGACTCCTTTCAATGTGGAGGAGCAGCGGTTCTACTCTGAGCCTCTCCCGGATGACTGAGCTCCTCACCCTATCTCTGAGGGTGAGTCCAGCAATCCTACGGAGAAAGCTCATTTCAGCCGCTTGTATCCGCGATCTCGTTCTTTCGGTCATTACCCAAAGCTCGTGACCATAGGTGAGAGTAGGAACGTAGATTGACTGGTAAATCGACAGCTTTGCCTTAGAACTAAGCTCCCTCTTCACCACAACAGACCGGTACAACGTCCGCATCACTGCAGATGCTGCTCCAATCCGTCTGTCGATCTCTCGCTCCATTTTCCCCTCACTCGTGAACAAGACCCCAAGATACTTAAACTCCTCCACTTGGGGCAGGAGCCTGTCCCCAACCCGGAGAGGACAATCCACCTTTTTCCGGCTGAGGACCATGGACTCGGACTTGGAGGTGCTGATTCTCATCCCAGCCGCTTCACACTCAGCGGCAAACCGTCCCAGCAAGAGCTGTAGGTCATTGCTGGATGAAGCCAACAGGACAACATCATCTGCAAACAACAGAGATGAGATCCTGTGGTCACCAAGCATGACACCCTCCATTCCCTGGCTGCGCCTAGAAATCCTGTCCATAAAAATTATGAACAGGACCGGTGACAAAGGGCAGCCCTGGCGGAGTCCAACTCTCACTGGGAATGACTCCGACCGAGTGTTGGCAATACGAACTAAACTCTCACAACGGTCGTACAGAGACCGAATAGCTCGTAACAACAAGCCCGATACCCCATACTCCCGAAGCACCCCCCACAAAAATCCACGAGGGACGCGGTCAAATGCCTTCTCCAAGTCCACAAAACACATGTAAACTGGTTGGGCAAACTCCCACGAACCCTCAAGAATTCTCGAGAGGGTAAAGAGCTGGTCCGATGTGCCACGGCCAGGACGAAAACCACATTGCTCCTCCTGAATCCGAGGTTCGACCAACGGCCGGACTCTCCTCTCCAGTACCTTGGCATAGACCTTCCCAGGGAGGCTGAGGAGTGTGATCCCTCTAAAGTTGGAGCACACCCTCCGGTCCCCTTTTTTGAAGAGAGGAACCACCACCCCGGTTTGCCATGCCAAAGGCACTGCCCCCGACCTCCACGCAATGTTGCAGAGGCGTGTCAACCATGACAACCCAACAACATCCAGGGCCTTGAGGTACTCGGGGCGAATCTCGTCCACCCCTGGGGCCCGGCCACCAAGGAGATTTTTAACCACCTTGGCGACCTCAGCCCCTGTGATAGGCGAGTCATCCCCCTTGTCCCCAAACCCTGCTTCCTCTGTGGAAGGCGTATCAGTGGGATTGAGGAGATCCTCGAAGTATTCCTTCCACCGCCCGACGATATCCCCAGTTGAAGTCAACAGTGTCCCATCCGCACCATACACAGTGTGGACGGGGAGCTGCTTTCCCCTCCTGAGCCGCCGAACAGTTTGCCAGAATCTCTTTGAAGCCGACCGAAAGTCTTGTTCCATGGCCTCACCGAACTCCTCCCATACCCGGGTTTTTGCTTCAGCAACCACCCGAGCTGCACTCCGCTTGGCCTGCCGGTACACCTCAGCTGCTTCGGGAGTCCCACAAGCCAACCAAGCTTGATAGGACTCCTTCTTCAGCTTAATGGCCCCCCTCACCACTGGTGTCCACCACTTGGTTCGGGAGTTGCCACCACGAGATGCACCGACCACCTTGCGGCCGCAGCTCTGGGCCGCCGCTTCAACAACAGAGGTGGAGAACATGGCCCATTCAGACTCCATGTCTCCAGACTCCCTCGGAATGTGGTTGAAGTTCTTCCGGAGGTGGGAGTTGAAGACCTCCCGGACAGGGGCCTCAGCCAGACGCTCCCAGCACACCCTCACTATACGTTTGGGTCTACCAGGTCTGAATGGCTTCCTCCCCTGCCATCGGATCCAACTCACCACCAGGTGGTGATCAGTTGACAGCTCTGCACCTCTCTTTACTCGGGTGTCCAAGACATACGGTCGCAGGTCTGATGATACGATAACAAAATCGATCATCGACCTGCGGCCTAGGGTGTCCTGGTGCCACGTGCACATATGGACACCCTTATGCTTGAACATGGTGTTCGTTATGGACAGACTGTGGTTAGCACAGAAGTCCAATAACTGAACACCACTCGGGTTCAGATCGGGCAGGCCGTTCCTCCCAATCACCCCCCTCCAGGTTTCACTGTCGTTGCCCACGTGCGCATTGAAGTCCCCCAGTAGGACAATGGAGTCTCCAGGAGGAGCACCCTCCAGCACCCCAGTCACAGACTCCAAAAAGGGTGGGTACTCTGAAACATCATTTGGTGCATAGGCACAAATGATGGTCAGGACCCGTTTCCCAACCCGAAGGCGCAGGGAAGCAACCCTTTCGTCCACCGGGGAAAACTCCAATATAGAGGCAGCAAGGTGGGGCGATACAAGAATACCTACCCCTGCTCGTCGCCTCTCGCCCGGGGCAACTCCAGAAAAGGCCAAGCTCCAGCCCCTCTCCAGGAGACTGGTTCCCGAACCGGAGCTGTGTGTTGAGGTGAGGCCGACTATATCTAGCCGGTATCGCTCAATCTCGTACACCAGCTCAGGCTCCTTCCCCACCAGAGAGGTGACATTCCACGTACCAAAAGCCAGTTTAGAAAGCTTGGGATCAGTCCGCCAAGGTCTCCGCCTTTGACTGCCACCTAATCCACATAGCACCGGACTTCCATGATCCCTCCTGCAGGTGGTGAACCTACTGGAGGGCGGACCCATGTAACTCCTTCGGGCTGAGCCCGGCCGGGTCCCATGGGTGGAAACCCGGCCACCAGACGCTAGCCTTCGAGCCCCTCCCCCAGGCCTGGCTCCAGGGTGGGGCCCCGGTAACCCCATACCGGGCGGGGTACACTGAATCCTTGATATACAATTCATGAGAGTCTGTTGGATCGTTCTTAGTCTGGCCCTTCACCCAGGACCAGTTTGTCTTGGGAGACCCTATCAGAGGCAAATTGCCCCGGACAACATAGCTCCTGGGATCACTGGGGCACGCAAACCCCCCCACCACGAATTAGGTGACGATCCATGAGGGGGATTTGCTGCCATTTGAAATGTGGCAAATATTTCAGTTGACCTTCCAGCTAAAGAAATACATTTAAATAAAAGAATGAGTGATGATTCTTAGTAAATGTAGTAAAAGTAAGGTTGCTGTTTGCTTCCAGTTTCTAATCTGACGAGGTTACTGTTTCCAGCATGGTTTTGTGTTTGATTAAATTTTAAGGAGAGGTTGGAAACTTTCTAAGGACTAACTGATTGCATTATGGGGGTGACCTGGATCACTAGCTGGATTTCCAGTAATTAATTTTAAGTTTTTACATTCTCAAGGATAGAAGTAGCTGTTAAGTCCAAAAATCATCAGTGTTAAAGCTCATTGAAATAGCTCACGTGTCTCTACTGTTTTATATCTGCTCAATAATATTCATGAGATCCTTATCTTATTAGACAAAATGTTTTTGTTTTAATGAGTAAATGCAGTAAAGGCCAATCAGAAGTAATAATAACAGGCTAAGCTAACACCAATGACTACCTCCCACTGTCGGCCTATACTGTAAATATCCCTTCTCACCATAACTGACATTTGTACAAAAGCAGGAGAGCAGCAAATCCAGCAACAAATAAATGAAGCCGCCACCAATACAGTCACAAGGCAGACATGTTTTCCCTTATTTCAACAGCAAATCAATGCCAGTCTAACAGTTACATCCTGACAAAATAGCATCACAGCAAAACATAAGCTGTCTTCTAGTTAAGTTAATCTATTGATGTTCGTTGTGATGCTAACAGGCTCTGCTAATCCCTGGCTCTGACTGAGGGCTCGCCAGCCTGATGAGCTATAGTATGAGAGGAGAAGTGACGATCAAGGGATGGAATGGACACTTCTTTGGTATTTATCTGGCAATAACTTTGATAACCTGCCTTGTTCAGGACTGCTTTGTTTATTAACAACTCCACAGAGGTGGATAATGAACCATTTTGTCCCCAGTTGAGCATGTTTTTTGGTTATTGTTAGCTCTGGTGCTACCAGAATGGTGGCCTTCTGGTAGAGCATCTGCCCCGCAGGGCAGGTTGTAGGTTCAGGCTCCAGCCACATCATACCAAAGACTATATAAACGAGGTACTTTCTTTCTTCTAGCTTGGTGGTCAGCATAATAGAATTGGGAAAGAAACAAGACCCTGCCACAGAGGGGAGCACAAGATTGTGTACGCCTAGTGCCGGTCCCAAAACCATGTGCTGTAAATGGAAAGGGTTGCATCAGGAAGGGCATCTGGTGTAAAATCTCTACCAAATCAAATAT
This sequence comes from Pholidichthys leucotaenia, assembly GCA_020510985.1. Classification (NCBI taxonomy): domain Eukaryota; kingdom Metazoa; phylum Chordata; class Actinopteri; order Cichliformes; family Pholidichthyidae; genus Pholidichthys; species Pholidichthys leucotaenia. The sequence goes on from CM035843.1 coordinate 264,875,116, forward strand.
GTGGATCATCATGAATGAGTCCTCTATACCATGAGGTGGAGGCAGATTATAACCTGTTATATTGAGTGTTAAAAATATTTATTAAACTCGCTGGAATTAAAAAGATTTAAAAACAAGACGTTTCAGTGTTCATCCAAACATCATCCTCAATTGTAATGAGTAACAGTAACTCTGGCAAGAAATGCAAAAACAAGTCACATGACCTGTGATGTAACAATTTGTTGGTTACTTGTTGGTTTGAAATACACCGGGATATTATATTGGAATAAAACTCTTATCTATTTTTCAAAGACACCAGCCACATACAGTGCATCTGGAAAATATTCACAGTGCTTCACTTTTTCCACATTTTGTTATGTTATAGCCTTATTCCAACATGGATTAAATTCATTTTTTTCCTCAAAATTCTACACACAACACCCCATAATGACAACATGAAAAAAGTTTGAGATTTTTGCAAATTTATTAAAAAAAAAACAAAAAACTTTATTTATTTATTAAAAATAAAAACTAAGAAATCACATGTGCGTACATAAGTATTCACAGCCTTTGCTTAATACTTTGTTGATGCACCTTTGGCAGCAATTACAGCCTTAAGTCTTTCTGAATATGATGCCACAAGCTTTGCACACCTATCTTTGGGCAGTTTCGCCCATTCCTCTTTGCAGCACCTCTGAAGCTCCATCATGTTGGATGGGAAGCGTCGGTGCACAGCCATCTTCAGATCTCTCCAGGGATGTTCAATTGGATTCAAGACTGGGCTCTGGTTGGGCCACTCAAGGACATTCACAGAGTTGTCCTGAAGCCACTCCTTTGATATCTTGGCTCTGTGCTTAGGGCTCTTGTCCTGCTGAAAGATGAACCGTTGTCCCAGTCTGAGGTCAAGAGTGCTCTGGAGCAGGTTTTCATCCAGGATGTCTCTGCATGTTGCTGCATTTATCTTTCCCTCTATCCTGATTAGTCTCCCAGTTCCTGCTGCTGAAAAACATCCCCACAGCATGATGCTGCCACCACCATGCTTCACTGTAGGGATGGTATTGGCCTGGTGATGAGTGGTGCCCGGTTTCCTCCAAACATGATGCCTGGCATTCATGCCAAAGAGTTCAATCTTTGTCTCATCAGACCAGAGAATTTTGTTTCTCATGGTCTGAGAGTCCTTCGGGTGCCTTTTGGCAAACTCCAGGTGGACTGCCATGTGCCTTTTACTAAGGACTGGTTTCTGTCTGGCCACTCCACCACACAGGCCTGATTGGTGGATTGCTGCAGAGATGGTTGTCCTTTTGGAAGGTTCTCCTCTCTCCACAGAGGAATGCTGGAGCTCTGACAGAGTGACCATCGGGTTCTTGGTCACCTCCCTGACTAAGGCCCTTCTCCTCGATCGCTCAGTTTAGATGGCCAGCCAGCTCTAGAAAGAGTCCTGGTGGTTCCGAACTTCTTCCATTTATGGATGATGAAGGCTACTGTGCTGGGGGGACGGGCTCTCTTTGGGACCACCTTCCTCCCAGTCTTACTGCTCCCCCCTTCCCCCAATTCTGGGTGGATCATATATCTTATTGGATACACTTAGGGTTTTGGAGTGGGAGCGTGCTATTTGGTGTTGGTGAAGAGGATCCCTCTTTCTACTGTGCAGTGGGGCCACCCTCACCTTTTTGCACTATAGACACTGAGGGCTTGGCGGGATGGGAGCCCCACTGCCCATAGCAGTGGGTAATGGTGCCCTAACACACTATCCCCCCAATTTTAACTGCACTTTGGTAGTTCAGAATCAGAATCAGAATCAGAATCAGGTTTATTGCCATTGTTCATGTAGTACACAAACTAGGAATTTGTCTCGGTACAATGCTGCAACATTAAACATGATAGGATAAGAGAAATAAACTATACATGTAATAAAGTGTAGGATAAGATTAAGTGATACTGGTCAACAGTTAAAATATATATTAGCCAGCAGCAGATACTGTGGAGAACTATATAGTGCAGTCGGTAATGCAGGAAGAAAAACAGTGATGATTGACATGAGTCTGGTTGAGCTGCTGTACATGGTGCACGAGAGTCAATAAGTCACTTAGTGTTCAGCAGTCTAATGGCAGAGGGGAAGAAGCTGTTCATGTGACGGGAGGTTTTAGTCTGGATGGACCGAAGTCTTCTACCAGAGGGGAGGGGGGCAAACAGTACGTGACCAGGGTGTGAGGGATCGGCTATGATCCGGCCAGCACGCCTCCGGGTCCTGGAGATGTACAGATCCTGGAGAGATGGGAGCTTGCAGCCGATCACCTTCTCAGCAGTGCGCACGACGCGCTGCAGCCTTAGTCTGTCCCTGGCAGTGGCTCCTGCGTACCACACGGTTATGGAGGTGGTGAGGATGGACTCGATGATGGCTGTGTAGAACTGCACTAACATCTTGGTGGGTAGCTTGAGCTTCCTCAGCTGCCGCAGGAAGAACATCCTCTGCTGGGCTTTTCACATACAGTGGGGCAAAAAAGTATTTAGTCAGCCACCAATTGTGCAAGTTCTCCCACTTGAAAGATGAGATAGGTCTCCAATTTTCATCATAGGTATACCTCAACTATGAGAGACAAAATGAGAAAAAAAAAATCCAGAAAATCACATTGAAGGATTTTTAATGAATTAATTGGTAAATTCCTCGGTAAAATAAGTATTTGGTCACCTACAAACAAGCAAGATTTCTGGCTCTCACAGACCTGTAACTTCTTCTTTAAGAAGCTCCTCTGTCCTCCATTTGTTACCTGTATTAATGGCACCTGTTTGAACTCGTTATCAGTATAAAAGACACCTGTCCACAACCTCAAACAGTCAGACTCCAAACTCCACTATGGCCAAGACCAAAGAGCTGTCAAAGGACACCAGAAACAAAATTGTAGACCTGCACCAGGCTGGGAAGACTGAATCTGCAATAGGTAAGCAGCTTGGTGTGAAGAAATCAACTGTGGGAGCAATTATTAGAAAATGGAAGACATACAAGACCACTGATAATCTCCCTCGATCTGGGGCTCCACGCAAGATCTCACCCCGTGGGGTCAAAATGATCACGAGAACGGTGAGCAAAAATCCCAGAACCACATGGGGGGACCTAGTGAATGACCTGCAGAGAGCTGGGACCAGAGTAACAAAGACTACATCAGAAACACACTACGCCACCAGGGACTCAAATCCTGCAGTGCCAGACGTGTCCCCCTGCTTAAGCCAGTACATGTCCAGGCCCATGTGAAGTTTGCTAGAGAGCATTTGGATGATCCAGAAGAGGACTTGGAGAATGTCATATGGTCAGATGAAACCAAAATAGAACTTTTTGGTAAAAACTCAACTTCTCGTGTTTGGAGGAGAAAGAATGCTGAGTTGCATCCAAAGAACACCATACCTACTGTGAAGCAAGGGGGTGGAAACATCATGCTTTGGGGCTGTTTTTCTGCAAAGGGACCAGGACGACTGATCCGTGTAAAGGAAAGAATGAATGGGGCCATGTATCGTGAGATTTTGAGTGAAAACCTCCTTCCATCAGCAAGGGCATTGAAGATGAAACGTGGCTGGGTCTTTCAGCATGACAATGATCCCAAACACACCGCCCGGGCAACGAAGGAGTGGCTTCGTAAGAAGCATTTCAAGGTCCTGGAGTGGCCTAGCCAGTCTCCACATCTCAACCCCATAGAAAATCTTTGGAAGGAGTTGAAAGTCCGTGTTGCCCAGTGACAGCCCCAAAACATCACTGCTCTAGAGGAGATCTGCATGGAGGAATGGGCCAAAATACCAGCAACAGTGTGTGAAAACCTTGTGAAGACTTACAGAAAACGTTTGACCTCTGTCATTGCCAAGAAAGGGTATATAACAAAGTATTGAGATGAACTTTTGTTACTGACCAAATACTTATTTTCCACCATAATTTGCAAATAAATTCTTTAAAAATCAGACAATGTGATTTTCTGGATTTTTTTTTCTCATTTTGTCTCTCATAGTTGAGGTATACCTATGATGAAAATTGGAGACCTCTCTCATCTTTAAAGTGGGAGAACTTGCACAATTGGTGGCTGACTAAATACTTTTTTGCCTCACTGTATTTAGATCAGGCAATTGATTCCTTCTATTCCTTGGCCTTGAAGATAAAATCATTCTTAAAATAAAAAGTCAGAATCCCACAATACTAAGCAGCATGTTTGTCTTACACTGTTGTCAAGGTAGGATGACATGTCATAAAGTGTCCCATTCATTTTACACCTGCGAGGTCGCCCTTGCAGACTCTCAGACTCACACACTACCAATGGCTGCCGCTTAAGTCTGCAAGGGCTCAGGGCTTGAGGGCTTAGGGAGGAGATTGAGATTCAGTCCTCCTCTCTGGCAAGAAGACTACAGCTTAGAAGTCATGTGATTTGTTACATCACAGATCATGTGACTTGTTTCTGCATTTCTTGCCAGTTACTTCCTGTTACTCATTACAACTGAGGATGGTGTTTGGATGAACACTTAAACGTCTTGTTTTTAAATATTTTTAATTCCAGTGAGTTTAATAAATATTTTTAACCCTATGAGTGTGTATGTTGCCAAACTGCGACATAACCCCTAGTGGTCAAGAGTGGTAAATATTTTTTGTCAATAAAATATTTCAGATTTCCAAGGGTATAACTTGAAAGTGGTAAGAGATAATGGCTTACTGTCAATTAGAAAGATGTAATATATGATCCAAAGTTTCAGATAGGAATAAATTTATGCATCTAATTTGCATAATATTGTGGCACCTCTTTAAATTCCATAACTCAGTCAAAACTGGACTTTGGATGTATTTACACAAAAAATGGTTCAGTCTTTTGACACCGTTTTTTGTACAGAGGTACCTCATCATCTTATCTTCAAAGTACATGAACAAGAAATCGGTACATTTCTCACTTACTCTTTACAAGGTCAGAGTGAGAAAGCAGGCACAGTGCCACGCTCTGCCACTAGGGGCACGCAAATTCTCACACTCAAAGGGTAACAGCATACAACCTGGATGATTAAAATGTGAATCTGCACAGACTGTTATATTGAGGTTTTGCAGTTGTCGTCACCATATATATGTCATGAGCAGGGTGTGGTTTCATGGAGTGAAAGCACAAGAAGACACACGGAGCTATAATGTAAAACGTAGCCTGTATTTAAGTAATGTTTCTGGGAGAATATTGGAAGTTGGAAGTTAGCACTAGAATATTTACGACTATACCACAGACCACAGCTGCGTAGCTGTAGGCTATCAAAATTACAGGACAAAGAATGAGGACTATTTACAGATTTCCTGCTGAAACGATCAGACAGAGAAATTGATCCCAGCACTGAAAAGAGCTGTCCCCTTCAACAAACAGAAACCAGCAAAAATAGTCAAATACACAATAGCCCTCATTTATCAAAAGTGCCTTGAAATCAGCACACATTTGGGTGTAAATATCATTGTACAAAAAGGTCTATATGGTGTTTATGAAACCGTGTGTATCTAGTCAATCTCAATCTGTTTGACTAAATGTTGCCAATGTTGGCATTTTAAGCATTTTGCCAAACATAACAATTTATTATTTACTATTTAAAAGTGCAGAAAGACATCCCAAACAGCTGTCTGATGCGCTGTGCACACTGGCTTATCTCAGCTACAGCTCTCTGTCATCTATTCATTTCTCATTTAGCAGCAGACTACATCATCCCAGGTGCACAACCGAGAGGTTTCGTAGGTCCTTCCTACCAACGGCTGTCAGACTGTACAACCTAAGCAGGGCTGCTCGCAGAGATAGCAAAAAGACGTAACAAACTAATAGTTTTTTGAATGCAAAAGATGCAATAGACTTACACAATGGTCCCCTCCGGCATACAACTAGGAACATACCAGTCGCTATGGAGGGTGAGAATATGTATGGGCACATAATCATACCATGTAGGATAACTAAGTAGACGGTTATGCTGTTTCATCCCATCTAGCAACAATGCTCTGCACTGTGTGTGTTTATATATTTACATATTTATTCCATCTAGCTACAATGCTCAGCACTGGGTGTGTTTATATTTATATATCTATATATTTATTCCATCTAGCTACAATGCTCCGCACTGTGTTTTTATATATCTACATATTATTCCATCTAGCTACATTGCTCCGCACTGTGTGTGTTTATATACTTGCATATTTATTCCACCTAGCTGCAATGCTCCGTACTGTGGGTGTTTATATATTTACATATTTATTCCATCTAGCTACAATGCTCTGCACTGTGTGTTCATATATTCATATATTTATTCCATCCAGCTACAATGCTCTGCACTGTGTGTCTGTGTGTATATATATATTTTATAGTAATATGTACATATGTATATTAGCTGCTCTTGCTTGCTTGTTTTTTTTTTCTTGCCTTCTTATTGTTGCTCTGAGTGTTGCTATCCCTGTGCTGTTGCAATCCTGGAATTTCCCCGTTGTGGGACTAATAAAGGCTTATCTTATCTTATCTTATCTTATCTATCAATAATGTAATGCACAGGGCAAAATAAAATAATTTCCCCACATCTTCTCTGCTATTTTGAACTTCTCGTGCTTATCCAGAGAAGTTTTTTTTTTTTTTTTTTTAAACCCAAATGCACCAGATCACCTGGACCAGGGAATTCTGTGTGTAAAGCTGTGTTGTGGTTAACGGATAATTTGTAAGGGAGAACTATTATGAGATACTGTACTACATAACATTATTTAACAGTGTTCACACAGGAGACTTACAGTACAGATACATAAATACAGTAATTAAACAACAACTGAAAACCCCTGCAGCTCAACTGCAAAAATATTTCAGAAACTAGATTCAGTTTTATACTGTTCATGTTGTGAAGCGCCACATTACAATAGACTGCGCAGATGTGATGACACAGGCACGGATGACATCATCACGTCCAGCCCTATTTAAGGGACTGTTGGTGGCAGCTCGGCCTCTTTGGCGCTCCGCCTCTAGCAGGACACTAGCCTTTACCCTCTATGTGTTAGCATAGCAGCTACTGTATATTATTGTTCCACGTGCTATTAGCAGTGCTGTTCAATAAAGTCATCATTCAGTACAGTTACTGCCTCCGCTGTCCTAACTTTCAGATATAACAATGGTGACGAGGATAAACCTTCATAACATTGACATGGAAGCATATTTTAGCACCCACACCACCGTTCCCCGTGACCCCAGGTGAGCCGCCCATCCCATGGCCTTGCTGGTTTGATTCATTCAGTACATACATATTGGCTATGGACCTAGCTAGAGTCAGTGAGATGCGGCTGCAGGCGACCTTGATTCACCGCCTGGGTATCGAGGGACAGTGGGTGTTAAGCTCATTGGGACCAGCGGACACATACGAGGAGTGTATCACACTGCTAGCCGGACATTTCACGACGCCCGAAAGCGTGCTGGTGAGGAGGATAAGGTTCCACCAGCGCTGACAGAGAGCGGGAGAGATGGCCCAGCAGTACATTATGGACCACCACTGTCTGGCGAGCACGTGCCAGTTTGGGCAACTAGAAGATGAAATGGTGCGGGACCAGCTAGCCGAGTACACCAATAACCCGCGGCTGCGGGTGAAGCCGCTGATGGTGCTGGATGACCTGCTGCTGGTGAAGGCGGTGGGTTTAGCATTCCCGCTAGAGGCCATTGACAAGCTAACATCACAACTAGGTAACCCACAACAGCAGGCCCCACTGGCATACACACTTACCCCAGCAGAGGAACCCGGTTACACCACAACCTTCATGGAGGACACCGAGGTGAACACTACAGGACTGAGGAACATCAAAAGACACTATTTGTGTAGTAACTGCGGCTCCCCGACTCACTGAGAGTGAACGCAATCCTGTCCGGCCAGGGAGCAGTGATGTCAACGATGCGGCAAGCTTAATCACTTTGCCAAGGTGTGCCAATCGACACAACTAACATTAAGCCCGCTACCCAGCTCAACAAAACCACCAACAGCCACCATCCATGCAGTGGGCTCCAGAAGGGCGGCATACAAGTGGTGCACAGTGAGGTCAGATGACGTCAGCTTACCGTTGTTGTTGGACACTGCCGCTGTGAGATCCATGATGAACTGAGTCACTGTCAAAAAATTCTTTCCTAACCATCCTATCGGGAAGAATCTGCTGTACGGCTATGGGTGCACATGAATCAGCCTCGTAGGAACCATAATGCTGATGGTTCGCTACGGGTCAAGAGTCCTCCTGATGTTCACCTTCCAGGTAGCCACACATGGAGACAACATTCTGCGGTGTGACCTTTTCTATGGACTGGGCTTTTCAATACAAGATAATCATGGACTCTGTTTGACTGCTGATGATGGGAGCGTAACACACCCGGACAAGGGTACAACCGCTTCAAGCTTGACACAGCAGAGAGAGCACAACATGGAGAGAGGGCACAAACTGGACTTGTATCTGATCCTCACCCGGCATAAGCCTCAAGGAGCCACCACTTAGCTGCAGTAGAGGGAATTTGTGGCTAAAGGGGACCCTGGTGAATGACGACAACCTGGTGCACGTCTCGTCGCCAGCGTCAGCGACACATCGCTGCAACCACAATCAGCACCAGGAGAGAGGGGGCAGAAGCCAGACTCATCTTGCATCCTCACCCGGCATTAGCCTTAGGGAGCCGCTGTAGCACTGTAGGATAGAGAGTTCGTGGCCCAGCAGGACCCAACAAAGCAACGCCAATCCAGAGCGCATCCTGCCACCGGCGTGAACAGCATGGCGCCACAACAGCAGCCAGCATCCGGGACAAGAGAGCAGTAGCACCACGTGCAGCTGAACAGATCACTGCTCGTAGTGCTTAATTGGGTTTGGGTATGCCAATCCAAACACCCAGATGACCTGCAGATGCTCCTGTCACCAGCAATGCAGATCACCATGCAGTTGGGGCCAGTCACCTTCTAGATGGTCGATGGTTCGAGATGGCACGCCAGCCATCTGCGAAAGGTAAGAGCAGCTGCCCCAGACCAAGCCGCAATGCTGGAACCGATCCAGCTAGTGTGGGACCCAGAATGGGACTTTGTAGCAGAATACCCAGATCAGCTGTACCCAGCGCCTCCAGGGCTGTGCCCACCACAGGCTTGCCAGAGGCCCTCTGAACTAAAAACACAGCAGTGACTCTGAAAACCATTTAACCGGGCACGACTGCTTCAAAAGTGGCAGAATAACCCACTCAGTCGTGCAGGGTCAACTGGTGGTCCACCCGGTGGCTCAGGTTCTGTTCACTTTGCTGGTGTTGCTGTTCACAAATTCATAAATGTTCATAATGTTTTTGGTTTTCCTGGGGGGGGGGGATGAATGTTGTGAAGCACAACATTACAACAGACTGCGCAGACATCATGACACAAGCACGTGCAACGTCATCACCTCCAGCCCTATTTAAGGGACTGTTGGTGGCAGCTTGGCCTCTTTGGTGCGCCACCTCTAGCAGAACACTAGCCTTTTCCCTCTATGTGTTAGCATAGTAGCTACATTATTGTTCCACGTGCTATTAGCGGTGCTGTTCAATAAAGTCATCATTCAGTACAGTTACCATCTCCGCTGTCCTAACTTTCAGACATAACAATACATTCCATCAAATAACTACTTAAAAAATCTGCTGAAATTCTTCTTCTTCTTCTTCTTCTTCTTCTTCTAGCTGCTCCCTTTAGGCGTCCCCACAGCGGATCATCTGCCTCCATTTCACCCTATCCCTTGCATCTTCCTCTGTAACACCAACCCTCTCCATGTCCTCCTTCACCACATGCATGAATCTTCTCTGTGGTCTTCTTCTTCTCCTCCAGCCTGGCAGCTCCATCTTCAACACCCTTTGTCCAATATATCCACTATCCCTCCTCTGCACATGTCCAAACCATCTCAGCCTTGCCTCTCTTACTTTGTCGCCAAACTGCTCAATGTGAGCTGTCCCTCTTATATACTCATTTCTAATCTTGTCCCCCCTAGTCACTCCCAATGAAAATCTTAGCATCCTCAACTCTGCCACCTCCAGCTCCATCTCCTGTCTTTTTGTCAGTGCCACCATCTCCAAGCCATACATCATAGCAGTTCTCACTACCATCTTGTAAATCTTCCCTTTCACTCTTGCTGCTACCCTTCTGTCACAAATCACTCCTGACACTCGTCTCCACTCACTCCACCCTGCCTGCACTCTCTTCTTCACCTCTCTTGTGCATTTTCCATTGCTTTGGATGGTTGACCCCAGGAATTTAAACTCATCTACTTTCAATACCTTTACTCCTTCCATCTTCACTGTTACACCTGTCTCCCTCTCATTCACATTCATGTATTATGTCTTGCTTCTACTGACTTTCATTCCCCTTCTCTCCAGAGCATACCTCCACCTCTCCAGGTTTTCTTCCACCTGCTCCCTACTCTCACTACAGATCAAAATGCCGTCTGCAAACATCATGGTCCATGGAGACTCCTGCCTGACCTCATCTGTCAACCTGGTCATCACCATGGCAAACAAGAAGGGGCTCAGAGCCGATCCCTGATATAACACAACCCCATCTTGAACCCATCTGTCACTCCTAAAGGACACCTCACCACCATCTCGCTGTCCTCATACATGTCCCGCACCACCCTCACATACTTCTCTGCCACTCCTGACTTTCAAATACAGTACCACGCTTCCCGTCTTGGCATCCTATCATATGCATTCTCTAGATGCACAAAGACACAGTGCAACTTCTTCTGGCCTCTATAATTCTCCATCAGCACTCATAGAGCAAACATTGCATCTGTAGTACTCTTTCTTGTCATGAAACCATACTGCTGCTCATGGATTGTCACCTCTCCTGTTAACCTGGCTTCAACAACTCTTTTCTATGTCTTCATAGTGTGGTTGATCAACATTATGCCTCTGTAGTTATTACAGCCCTGAGCATCACCTTTGTTCTTGAAAATTGCTACCAAAACACTTCTTCACCAGTCCTCAGGCATCCTCTCACTCTCCAAAATTGTGTTAAACAATCTGGTTAACGAGGCCACTGCCATCTCTCCTAAACATCTCCATACCTCCACAGGTATGTCATCTGGACCAACTGCCTTTCCATTCTTTATCCTCTTCAAAGCTGCCCTTACTTCTGCCTTGCTAATCCTCAGGACTTACTTGTTCACCATCTTTTCTTCATCCATCCTCCTCGCTCTCTCTCATTTCTTTATTCATCAGCTCTTCAAAGTATTCCTTCCACCTTTTCAACACACTTGTCATTTGTGAGTACATTTCCATTTCTGTCATTAATCAACCTAACCTTTTGTACATCCTTTCCAGCTCGAGCTCTCTGTCTAGCCATATACATACATACATCTATACATCTTCTTCCGCTTAATCCTTTTTGGGTCGCGGGGGGGAGGGGGGGAGCTGGAGCCTATCCCAGCATCTTTGGGCGAGAGGCAGGGTACACCCTGGACAGATCACCAGTCCATCGAAGGGCCAACACAGAGAGACAGACAGCCATTCACTCTCACATTCATACCTAAGGACAATTTAGAATCACCAGTTTGATGCCAATTATCCTAACTTGCATGTTTTTGGCATGTGGGAGGAAACCGGAGAAATCCCGGAGTAAACCCACGCAGACACGGGAAGAACATGCAAACTCCACACAGATCACTGTTGGTCAGGGTCTGGGATCGAACCCAGGATCCCCCAGCCAAGGGTGAGTTGCTGTGCTGCTGCAGTGCTAACCACTCCGCCACCGCGCTGCCCTCCGTCTAGCCAATCAACTCCTTTTCTTCTTCCTTAGTGTTTAGCCTCTCATACAACTCACTATATGCCTTTTCCTTTGCCTTTGCCACCTTTCTCTGCCATGCGCCTAGATTCCAAATACTCCTGTCTACTTTCTTCATCTCTTTGACTATCTCACTTTTTCTTTGCTAACTTCTTCCTTTGAATGCTTTCCTGTACCTCCTCATTCCACCACCAAGTCTCCTTGTCTTCCTTCCTCTGTCCACTGGATATACCACATATCTTTCTACCCGTTTCCCTCAATACTTTTGGTGTACTTTCCCAGTCATCTGGTAATTCTTCCCTACCACCCAGAGCCTGTATCAGCTCCTTCCTGAATTCTGTGTGACCTTCTTACTTCAGCAACTTCCCCCACTTAATCTTTGGCTCTGCCTTAACTCTCTTCCTCTTCTTGCTCTCCAAAGTCATCCTACAGATTACCATCCGATGCTGTCTAACTACATTCTCCCCTGCCATCACCTTGCAGTCTCCTATCTCTTTCAGATTTCTCCTTCTGCATAAGATGTAGTCCACCTGTGTGCACCTTCCTCAACTCTTGTAAGTTACCCTATGTTCCTCTCTCTTCTTAAAGTGTGTTCACCACAGCTATTCCCATCCTTTTAGCAAAATCCACAACCATCTGTCCTTCCACTTTTCTCTCCTTAAGACCATACCTACCCAGAACCTCCTCATCACCTCTGTTCCCTTCACGTACATGCCCATTAAAGTTCGCTCCAATCACCTCTCTCTCCCCCATAGGCTGCAGCACCATAAATATGGATAAAGCATTTAGAATAATAGCAGCTACTTAGTCTTTAAAGCAAATCATCAAATCTCTCATCTAAATACACCATGTTCCAAATTATTATGCAAATGATATTTGTCTCTGATTTTCCTAAATAGCTGATGCAAATGACAGTCAGTATAATTTTCAAGTCATCAACCGTTAGAGCATAATTCAAATTTTATTGAACAAACCTCTCAATGATAATTTTTTTTCAAAAATAAAAAAAACAACTCATAATGCTCTATTCCAAATTATTATGCACAACAGAGTTTCAAAACATTTTATTGGCTGTAAAGAACTGAAAATGGTCATTTGTTGAATTTGCAGCATTAGGAGGTCATATTTACTGAAATCATAAGCTATTTCAATCAAAAACATCTTAACAGGCCAAGTTACATGTTAACATAGGACCCCTTCTTTGATATAAACTTCACAATTCTTGCATCCATATAACGTGAGTTTTTGGAGAGTTTCTGCTTGAATTTCTTTTCAAGATGTCAGAATAGTCTCCCGCAGCTGCTGTTTTGATGTGAACTGCCTCCCACCCTCATAAATCTTTTGCTTGAGGATGCTCTAGAGGTTGTCAATAAAGTTAAGGTCAGGGGAGGATGAGGGCCACACCATGGGTTTCTCTCCTATTATGCCCATAGCAGCTAATGACACAGATGTATTTGTTAGATATTCCCCATATTAACAATAGGCAGCGCGGATGTGGGGACACACGCATGATGTGACGTCATCGCGCCATGCCTATATTAGGAGGACTAACGGCGGGAGTCGTCCTCTTTGGCGCTCCACCTCCATGCCAGCAACAGCCTGTATTGCTAAGGGGTTAGCATGCTGGTTAGCTTGTGTGCTATTGCTGCAACATGTGTACCATCTGTTGTGCTTGTAGTAAAGTTCGAATTCGGTACAACTCGTGCCGCTACTGTCCTGTTTCCAAACATAACAAATGGCGACAAGGATAAAAGTGGGTCTTCTTGAAGAAAATACAATATGTTTTTTCTGAAGATGGACACGCATCTGGAAGAGTGTCTGGCACTCCGGAGGAAGATGTCGAACAGGAGAATCAAGTTTGGCCAGCGCCGACAGTGAGCAGGTGAGTCGGTCCAGCAATTTGTTGCTGATCTCTGCCATTTGGCTAGTAAGTGTGAGTTTGGACACTTGGAGGTAGAGTTTGTGTGAGACAAGTTGGCAGAGAACACTACAAATAGCAAGCTGCAGGAGATATTGTTCCTGGTGCCGGACAGCCTGATGCTGGCTGAAGCACTGGAGATAGTGTCCCAGCTAGAGTGAGAAGAGACTGCTCAGTTAGCATCACAGCTAGTGGTCCCCGGCCCACGCTTCCCACAGTCAACTCCGCTAATACAGATGGTTGCCCAGTTGCTGAGCCCGTCGACCCCATGTCTGACTTGGACAGCATCAACGTTGTGGGCCCCGAGAACTGGTCAGGACTGCAGTGTGTAGTGAAGCTGGATGGCGTCAGTATATTAATGATGATAGCCACCACTGCCTCAAGGTCCTTGATAAGTGAGGCCATGGTTAGAAGGCTTACTCCCCGGTGACCTGAAGTGGTGGAAGTGCCGGACGATGGATGCTCCAAGACCAGCAGAAACATCACCTTTGCAGTGCAATACGACGCAGAACAATCCCATCGTTCCAGTTCCAGGTGACATGCCAGGGCGATAATGTTATGAAGTGGGATTTGTTCTGTGAACTGGGCCTCTCCATCACAGACCCTGTGCTGACAGGCGACGGTCCGGGTCCATTGCACTCAGATGTGGACACAGCCAACCCCTGCCTCGCACCGCACGGCAAATAGATCCCAGCAGAACCGGATCAGCCACAAGAGCCCCAGTTTACAGTCACATGGGACCCAGAGCTGGTCCTCGTGTAGCACAAGCATTCTTGAGCTGCAGCCTCATTGCACAAGAGAGAGTATGCTTTCGCGGACGTGGGTACAGCCGTAGATCAGAACATGGAGAGAAAACACAACATAGAGAGAGAAGTCAGCACAGAGAGAAAGCACAAACTGGGCTCGCCTCCAACATTCGCCCATCATGAGCCTCATGGAGCCGCCGTGGAGCCACAGGAGAGGGAGTTGGTGGAGAAAAGGGACCCCGGTGAATGACGACAATCTGCCGCGTGTCCTGTCACCAATGACAGAGACACATCATCACAACCACAATCAACACCAGGAGAGAGGGGGAAGAAGCTGGACTCAACTTGCATCCTCGCCGAGCATCAGCCTCAAGGAGCTGCCGCAGCACAGCAGGATAGAAAGTTTATGGTCCAGCAGGACCCAGCAGAGCATCGCCAACTGAGGGCATGTCCTGCTGCCAGCGTGAATGGCATGCCACCACAGGAGCAACCAGCATCTGCGATGAGAGAGCAGCAGCGCCGAGTACAGCCGACAGATCGCCGCTCGCACTATTTAATTGGGCTCGGGTCCAACGATCCAACTGCCTGGACCCACAGATTGTCCCGTGATCGCAGATGAGAATCACCGCACAAAAGAGGCCAGCCGCCATCTAGATGGCCGATGGTTCAAGATGGCATGCCAGGTGTCTGCGGGAGGTAAGAGCAGCTGCCTCGGATCAAGATGCAGCGGTAGAGCCGACCCAACTAGTGTGGGACTCAGGCTGGGACGTTACTAATGAGTGAGCTATGACTCCAGCGAGATGGCACCCAGGTCTGCTGCAGCCAGCGCCTCCAGGGGTGGCTTGACTGAGGCCCCTGAAGTTGAACTGCAACAGTGACTCTGCTTTGCAATGTTTAGACAGAGCATGGTTTATTGCAGTGGCAGAATAACCCAGTCAACCGTGCAAGGTCTACCAGCAGTCTACCCGGTGGCCCAGGTTCTGTTTGAGTCTGTGTGTAAAAAAAGATGAGCTGTTGTGAATGTTAAGCCGCTGTGAATTTAAAGTGTGCATAATGTTGTGGGTTTTTCAGAGGTGGGGTAAATGTTAGAAATTCCCCATATTAACAATAGGCAGTGCGGACGTGGGGATGCATGCACAATGTAACGTCATCGCGCCACGCCTGTATTAGGAGGATTAACGGCGGGAGTCATCCTCTTTAGCGCTCTGCCTCCATGCCAGCAACAGCCTGTACTGCTAAGGGGTTAGCATGCTAGTTAGCTTGTGTGCTATTGCTGCAACATGTGTACCATCCATTGTGCTTGTAATCAAGTTCGAGTTCAGTACAACTCCTGCCTTCACTGTCCTGTTTCCAGACATATCAGTATTCTTTGCAGCATGAGATGGTGCATTGTCATGCATGAAGATAATTTTGCTATGGAAGGCACGGTCCTTCTTTTTGTACCATGGAAGAAAGTGGTCAGTCAGAGACTCTATATACTTTGCCGAGGTCATTTTCACACCTTCAGGGACCCTAAAGTGGCATACCAGCTCTCTCCCCATGATTCCAGCCCAAAACATGTGTAGCATCAGCTCCCTTTGGCTATAATCTGTAAAATCACTCTTCCCCTTAAAGAAACTGCTTCACCCAAAAAGGTCTGATCAAGAGCTGTTTCTTCATCTCAGGACCCCAGGTTGGAAAAACATTGGATGGTGAAAGGACGATAAGGATCCCATTTTGTGCCAGGAACGGATTAGTTTGCCATCATAAATAACCTGGAGCTTACTCCCAATCAGACAGTTTTATGCTTTAACAATTGTCTGACATATCCCAGAACTTGGTGATGGCATTCCACTCCCTCGCCCGACTCCCATTTCGAATATGGATGACCGCGTGGACAGTGTGCCTGTGCCCCTTCAGACCGCGACCTTGACAAGATCGCGTGAAATGTCACGAAATTTGATCCAGGACCTATGGGTTCACCTGATGCCAAAGTCTATTTACAGGACATTGATTACTACCTGCATAAGTACCCTGATGCTACGGTTGACGATCGCATCTATCTGATCAAACTAACATCTAACAGGTCAGTATCAAAATTCATAGACAGACAGCCGACGAACATCAAAGCAGACTACATGCTGCTCCGCGAAGCCATCAAAAAGGAGTTCTCCGACGACTGCCTACAGGCAGGGCTAACCGCAGCCCTAGCCGTGAAGCAAGGACACTCAGAGCCGACACAGGCCTACTACCAGAGACTCCTACTTGCATATTTTGGATCTCAAAATACACCAGGGATGGAAAAAGACCACAATTTCAAGACCCTCTTCATCCAAAACCTCCATCCCACTGTGAGTCATCACCTTGGAGTTACAGCTAACCCAAGATCAAACTCAATAAGTCAGCTGAGAGAGTTCGCACACTATGCGTCCCAGTAACAGCAACAAAGTTGCAACAAGCACGCTGAGCCTGCCACAGTGCTAGCTATTAGCAGTGCGTCTAACACCTTGGAGTTGGAAGGAGTTCCTTACTCTACTCCAACTCCTACACTGCGAGTACATAAAGAGTCGAAGCATTTTCCCAACCGACCTCATCAAGGTCAAAACCAAACTAGGTCCTCTGGATATCACTTTGGACCAACTTTGCGAAAACCCGACTACCGTCGTAGACCATATCCACGGGATAGGTCACGAGAATGTGATATGGACTACGATGATGACAGATACCGATACGAAGACACGTGTAACCGCGACAAATGGTCTCCATCTCATCACAGAAGCTCAGAGGCAGAGACCTATCACAAACCTTGGAAGGAAGAAGAAACTCCTATGCTCAGTAGAGAAGATATTGAAATTGTCAAACACCTCCTAGCAGAGATTCAAAGCAACAAAGAGAATAAAACTACTAACATTCTAGCTATATCAGCTGTGCCAACTCAAAACAAACGTTCCAAACGAAGGAAACGCAAGAAGAAAATCCCTTATGCAAATGAGGAAGAACCAAAGGACTCAACGCAGTCCAGTGCTGTTATGGCAGCCCAACCACAGGTCACAGACCACTCCTCTAACAACATGTCGCAACTCTTTGTTGAACCACCGATTCCACAATTTCTATGCGATTTAAACGAGAGGGGGGGTGGCACGGAAATTCTACCTTCCACTGACCCTTGAAGACGTGATGTGTCAGGACGCTGTTTTAGACACCGCTGCTGACATCACTCTCATGTCACACACCCTTTTTGACAAACTACATGTAGCCGCTAACCGCGCTAACAAATATTTGAAACTGGAACCCTGTTCATTAGCCATGCGACCATATGCGTTCACTAAAACAACCCTGTTGGGCGTATCACTACTAAACATGTCCATTGGACCCATGACCTTGACACATCCGGTTTATGTGTCCAAACTTGACACCATTCCATTGCTTGTTTGCAAAGACCTACTGAACCGTTTTGAGCCACTGACTGATTTCAAGAACCTCAAACTATGGGCTCAAACGCAACACCCTCACCCGTTTGACCCAACAAGGACAACTGAATCACAGTGCTTTGTTCTGAACACTCTGGACACCCCAAGTCTCACACAACTAGCACTGTTGGAACAACTGCAACCGATTGAAAGTGACCGCCAAGACCAAGGTGAGTACTGTCCACAAGAAGTCAAAAGTCACCTTCACATACAAGGTCAAGCCAAACACTCAAATGACCTTGAAAACTCAACGGCCAAGCAGAAAACCCCAAACGGCCCCCTTGAAACCCTTGATACCCATGATTCAATGGTAGTGTCACATTTTGAAACCCACCCACCCACCCATGAGGCCTGCATGGCCACAAGAGCCACACCAACCGGCTCTCTAGACCCTCTGAAACCTCAAGTTTTTGCTACAATGAACCCAACTTTTTCAAACGCAAGGTGCACAGTCACTCAACCTTGCAACCAAATGATCCATAAAACCGTCAAACACCAGTCGGATAAAATGGTACATGCGCTTCCCGCGTCTAAACCCTTTGACATACCAAAATTGAAACCACTTCATGCGACACAACTTTCTCTGCAGCTATACAATGGCACTCCTGTTCATGCTTCTGACGAACCATCGCCACCGCTCAAAGTTCCTCGAAACCAGAGGGGGGTGATGACTGCCAATGCCCATAACATTCCAGCTGTAGAACACAAAAGCGTCAAAATGACATACAAAGCTCCCAAGTCTGTATTTCAAAAACATTCGGACCGATTCGCCAAACGACACAAAGCATACAACAATCAAAAACTCTCGCATGACAAACTGCGAAGGGGGGACAAGGTCTTCCACCCCACATTTGTACCGCAGACACCAGAAATCATTTTACAGGAAGAGAAAATCACTCCTAAATTTCTGCCTGAGTGGAGGAATCCACACATTGTCAACAACAAACTTTGGCCACTCAAGTGCCAAACCCAGTACCCCATTTTCAAATGGGCTCACCAAAATCAGAGCAAACTTTACCAAAACCCCATGGGACTTGTCGGGTACAACACTGTCAAAGTAAGTCCATAAATAAGATTAAAATCAAACCTGTGTCTGAGAAATAACTGGAGCTAACTACTAGCCTCAGGTACACTCAGTCAGATTTCTCCAAACAATTAATTAACTGCATCAAAACTTCCAAAAAGGAAAGGGTATATTAAAACCAAATTAGCCCTTAAACTAAGTTCAAAGACCTCTGTAAAATCTAATAAAGTTCAATCAACTTACTATTATCAAATAGTACACACAAAACATTCAACACCATTAGCTTGAGCTAATAACCTTACAACTCCCATCAAAGGTGAAAAACAAGCACAAGGTTTAGAGTTCAATCTCTAATCTCTCTTCTGTAATTTCTCAGTTTGGGATCAATAAAGTACATCTATCTATCTATCCATCTAAAAGAAATCATTCCACCTCTGAGAGGAATTTTCATTTGCCAACCAGGTATCTAAAGAAAGATCAACAAGAAGATTGAGATCCAAAACCACTCACTTTTGTTTGCCAAGATGATGGCCCTCCTGTTTATCAGTTTAGTCATCTGCCTAGCAATCACACCCACTGTTACCCAGTCAGAATTGGGCCAAGCCAAGACGAAAGGTCAACGATCCTCAGGTGGATTCTCAATAACAGCCTCATCGTTAGAGCCTCTTGTTAGCCTTAGCATGCCCACTGTTAACTCGGTCAACATCGCTAAACCGAAACGCCAGGTTGTCGTACCACAAATCATTACCAAAATCTTACAAGACACTGTGTTGTTTTTGAATGCTTGCTCTGAAGCTTCAGTCAAACTCAACAAGGTCTTGAACTCTTTGCTCTTTGTGTTAAAGGTTGACTATGCTCACACACAGCCAATGTCTATGTTACTCTCAGAAGTAGCTAGAAACATTAGCTTTTCGGTTAACGCTTTAGCAATGAATATGCTCTCACATCATCTTATCCTTTTTGCAGTAAATCCAAATTTACTTCTCATTGCCATTCAAAGAATGATAGCGACATCCCATGTCCACTCAGTTTTTCTGAACAAAAGCCTCATACACCCTATGATTTGGACATCTGTGGAACCATGGTTTAGTCTAACTAAACAAATTCAATTTGAACCTCCTTGAGTCACCTCAATATTGATTAGTCTGAACCTCCACCTCAAATATGAAAGAATTTTATTTTTGCTTTTGACTAAGATTTTTGGATACATGCATGCGTATATACAAATATATATCCTTTACACCCTATTTAGATTTTATGCACATTTAAACTGTTTTTGAAATTTTGAATAGATATTTTTCAGCAAACCCAAAACAGTTATATCAAGTATGTCCAAACCACATACTTCTAGTTCACACTTTTGTTCCCAGAATTTTCTTTAAGTCTTTACAGGCATATACAGAATTTTAGTAAATCCTAAACAATTATACAATGTTTATATTTGGTCATACCCAAATTATTTTTGAAATTTCTAGAAGTTTTTCAGAAAACCAAATTTAGGGATCCACACTTTGGAATAGATACTGTTTACAAGCTTAAGACTAATCGACATCAAAATCTTTAGTTCAGCATTTGGATCAAGCCTCGCCAAATTGAGATTTGATGCCGAAGATTGCTATCAACGCTGAATCAACGTCACCATTGATACCAAAGGGGGGACTGTAGCATCATCTCACTTTGGCTCAGCAATAATTATTCTTCTGCTTAAAGACGTTTGGTTTCACCCAGGAGAAGGCTAAAGAATTCAAACTATTTTCCTGCTTTGGTTTTATTGCCCCCATAAACATGGAGACATGGAGCCCCTCATTGCCACACCGATCCACAGCTCAATTACATTTCCTTAAACCCTGGAACATGCAGATCTAACCACTGCAGCTTTTCATCACATCTGTGTTAACTCAATTCTAAACCTTCTCTTTTCCGGGACTATGAAAAGCAAATGGACTCTGATGTTTTAATGTGGAAAATCAATAATATGTGTGAAATGCATTAATCTGTGATTTTATATATATACACTACCGTTCAAAAGTTTGGGGTCACTTAGAAATTTCCTTATTTTTGAAAGAAAAGCACTTTTTTTCAATGAAGATAACTTTAAACTAATCAGAAATACACTCTATACATTGCTAATGTGGTAAATGACTATTCTAGCTGCAAATGTCTGGTTTTTGGTGCAATATCTACATAGGTGTATAGAGGCCCATTTCCAGCAACTATCACTCCAGTGTTCTAATGGTACAATGTGTTTGCTCATTGCGTCAGAAGGCTAATGGATGATTAGAAAACCCTTGTGCAATCATGTTAGGTCTGCAATGCTGTAATTGCTGCAAATGGAGGATTCTTTGACGAAAGCAAAGTTTGAAGGAAAAATTATTATTTCAAATACAAATCATTATTTCTAACCTTGTCAATGTGTTGACTATATTTTCTATTCATTTTACAACTCATGGTGGTAAATAAAAGTGTGACCTTTCATGGAAAACACAAAAATTGTCTGGGTGACCCCAAACTTTTGAACGGTAGTGTGTATATATATATATATATATATATATATATATATGTGTTAAAAATGTTTAAGTGAATGTTTATTCCTGCATGTTGATTTAGAAGGACTGCTTATAAGTTACACTAATCACTAAGGTTAGCTTAGTTCATACATAACGGTATAAAAGCATATTCCAGTGTATTAAAATTGTGTGTATCCATGGGGACCGGTATCAAATGTCACCCAGCATTCACTGAGTTCCAGCTTCGCCATCCCATTGGCCCCTCGCAGACAAAGCCTGTCATTGGGCTAAAGTTCATCAAGCCCGCCCACGAGGAAGGCTTATTGGCTGAGGTTGCTGTCAACCCGGAAGCCCGCGAAAGCTCAACAGAACTTATAAAAGGAGGAAGACCCCCTGCTACCTCCTCTTTTTCTCCGCTCTTTTGCCTCCGTTCGCCGCTGCTCTTCTGCTCCGCTCTTTGCCGCAGCTCTTATCTCTTTTCTTCCTCTCTCTTCAACACGTCCTTTGTCCACACACAGCAAGAAAGAACTTTGGGAAGAAACATGGACGGTCCTAGCAAAGGCTTTTCCTATCTCAGAGCAGAAAATTTGTAATTTGTTTATGTAACTTTGTATTTTAATGTTTTTTCTTTTTCTCTTAAATGCCTAGGAATTCCTATTTCTTCGAGCTCAATTCTTAATCGGAGTTAAACTCCAATTTTTATTTATCACTTTTTCTTTGTTAAACTTTCTGTAAAACCACCGTTTGTTTTTAATTTTAATGTAAACTTTAATCTTGACTTTATTTTTATAATATTTTTCTTGACCAATCACACACCAGAAGCTATTATTTTTATCTAAAGTCCGAAACTCTTTAATTTGAGATCGGATTAGATATCTTTAATTATTATCGAAGGCCTCTGAGAAGACGCAGTTCCCACATCACGCGCAGCTGAGGAATCGGCGTGCTTCTGCTGAATTTCAACCATTGGGATCAAACATATGATCTCATACATCCATCCGTCTGTCCATCTCACCCATCGTCAAGAGAATATTTGCTGGACAAATATTCTGGGTTTTGGCCCTGAACAACACATCAAAACTTCATGAGGACTACGAAAGAACGTTAACCAGATCAACGGGGAATCATCACCAAGAAGAATCACGTGAACTGCAAATTTTAATTCATCTGCTGAATTAAACTTCTGAGGTTCAGTAATAATTGATATCTGATCAGATGTAAATTAAGAATCCCTTAACGTAACTCTTCTTTTCATTAAAATTCCATTTTTATTTTCTTAAGATTGATCCAGAACTTTTCATATAATTAGTAAACTTTCTCCATAAATTTGCGTTGTTTCCATAATCTGTTAACTCAAACTGATAGAAATTCGTTTCTCAGTTAACCCTGGTTCCGAAAATATTGACATTGTTAATCTATCATTTACAAGATTGATTTTATGATTAATGAAATTACTGCAATGTCTGTTAATCATTTCATTTAATAAATATGTGAAAATGAGAGAAGTTGTTGAGAATTTATTTCATTCTGAGTCTGTTTCAAGCCCCGGTATCGAATTCACGGAAAATTTTTGAGACTGATTATTAATTAATTTGAGTGATTAAACAGGTATAAAGTGAAATTAAAGATTAAATTGCTTCTTAGAGATAGAAGCTGGTGCCCCACGTGTGTTATTAACTTTTCTGGTGTATATGAAACGAGATTTGATCTCAGATTCCAATACATCAATATAAATTAAATAATTTATACCTGATCATAATTATTAATCTCATATTTTTCTACAACGTGATCGATCACAGAATCACTGATCATACTGCAGATAAGACGATAGACAAACACGAGCAACATATTTCTAATCAGCAGAACAGAGATTTCTCATGGAACCCTATGAGGAGGTGAAGCATATAATATCTAAAAAAAGGAAAAAATGGCTGCTCTAAATAAATAAAGAGAGAAATATTGTACATTCTGTGGGAATGTAACCCCAAAGGCTGATGGGAAATGTTTAACGTCTAAAAGTGAGCATGTTCTCTTTAAGCAAATTATACAAAAACAAGTTAAATGGTCAGTTATTGTGCTAAAGTTTCTTGGTTGAGATGTTTTTTTGTTGCAGTTTTTATGTCGGCACCATCAGTGTGAGCACTGTTGTGGGGAGAACATCTCCCCCCCTTTGTTGTACTACTGAAAAGAGAGAATAAAGTTAGAGTAAGATGGATGCTGTTTTAATCACTGTAGACTGTTGAACTTCATGTTAAGGGCTAGTCACTAGTCAGAGAGTAACTCATCCTGTCTTATAATTAACAGCTGCAGACAATGACTTAAATGTGACCAGTGGAAGTGCATGTTACTCAGAATATTTATACATTTAGATTAGTTGGCACTTTCCCCCAATGTTTTCAGTACAAAAGTTGTAATTTTTTTTTTATCTGTCCCTCATAAAGAAAAAACATGTTCGAAAAAGGACATGGCATATGTGTTGACTGACTTTTGCTTACCTGCAGTGTCTGGTGGTAACAGTGAAACTTCATGAGCCACAAGAAGAGGATGATGCTGTGAGCTGTCTAATTAAAATCATAATCATAGGATGTCCTGTCAGAACTGTTAATATAAGTTGTATTGAATATGGTGGGGAAAGCATATCTGCAGATGAAGAGACTGCTCATGGACTCAAGATGGCTTGAGATATCATCAGATGTCTTTACCCAATGCACATAAAGACACAGATTTGGCAGAAGCCAAAATAAGACTGAAAGAGAGACATTTTTGGATCTGGATTTAGGAATGGAAGTAAATCACAAGATACTGAGAAAACTGGACCTGGAGATCCAGAAACTGGAAAGAGATGTAATAAAATCTTTCTTTACACACTGTAACCATGTCTGTAAAACTACAGTGGTGTGAAAAAGTGTTTGCCCCCTTTCTGATTTCTCTTTTTTTTGTGTGCTTATCATACTTAAACGTTTTACATCATCAAACAAATTTAAATTTTAGACAAAGATAACACAAGTAAATACAAAATGTAGTTTTTAAATGAAGGTGTTTATTATTAAGGGTAAAAAAAAAAATCCAAACCTACATGGCCCTCTGTGAAAAAGTGATTGCCCCCCCCTTCCCGTTAAAACATAAATTAACTGTAGCTTGTGGGCCACATATGTATCACTTTAAGCTTCACATCTCAGAGTAGAACAAAGGACTGGGTCTCCTTGGAGATAACAGGAAGATGTGAAAATGTAGTCTTTGGTATGCAAGAGACGGCCTTGGGGGATTTCCCTGGTCTGACAGAGACTATGAGGAGGATGTTATAAGATTTAAGAGAAGATGCATTGTTACTTGTGATTAAATGCAATGTGACTGTGAGCTTTGAAGGTCCTGGATATATAAAGGACGAATGTCTGTGTTTTTCTTCTTTTCTGCTTTGCTGATGTTGGAAGATGTGAATAAACCTGACTCGTGAGATAAACTCTGC
Source organism: Pholidichthys leucotaenia (assembly GCA_020510985.1). NCBI lineage: Eukaryota > Metazoa > Chordata > Actinopteri > Cichliformes > Pholidichthyidae > Pholidichthys > Pholidichthys leucotaenia. The sequence goes on from CM035843.1 coordinate 264,899,971, forward strand.
CTCGTCATTTTCACATTTCCACACTGGTGACCCTAAGACGTATCATGGATGAAAGAAATTCCCCCGGGCCAGCCGAGTCAGGAGCGCCCAGCCAAGCGTATGCCGCTACCGTCCAGCTACCGGACTTTTGACAAGACAACCCGTGCTCCTGGTTCCACTTGGTCGAAGCACAGTTCGCCCTCCTGGGGATAACGGTAGATAACATGAAGTTCTACCATGTGATTGCAAAGCTTGACAACTGCACAGCTTGGCATGTGCAGAGTCTATTGGAGCGGCCACCGGCCAACGACAAATACGGCGGGTTGAAGGTTGCGCTTATCCAGCGCTTCACTCTCTCAGTCGAGGAGAGAGCGGAGAGGCTCCTGGCTCTGAACGACTTGGGAGATGGCACGCCCATTGACCTGATGGAGAACATGCTGAGGTTGAGGGGCTCAGACAATGACGACTTCATCTTCACCCACATTTTCCTCAGGACCCTACCGTCGGCCACGAGAGCAACCCTGGCCAGTTCGCCGTTGTTGGCCCAGCGGGACTTCCGTGCGCTGGCCCAGGAGGCGCACTGGATTCTCAACGCCAGCAAACAGCGCGCGGCCACTGCAGCAGCGATGGAGTTCGGCGCGACGGCCGGAGATGGTGGGGGGCCAGAGACGGCGGTAGCAGAACCACCGACGACGGCGGCGGCGGGGGCCAAGGATCGCGGAGGAGACATCCTCTGTTTCTACCATCGCCACTTTGCAGAGAAGGCACGCAAATGTATACCACCGTGCCAGTTCAAGTGCTCGGGAAACGCCAAGACCAGGGGTCGGTAGCAGCTGCGGCCCTCGGGGAGGAGAACAAGCTGCTCTACTTGAAGGATGTGTGCTCGGGGAGGCATTTCCTTGTGGACACAGGCTCCCAGTTGAGTTTCATCACACCTTCCTCCGCTGACCGGCTGGCGGTTTCCAGAGGTCCCGGGGTGTCAGCAGCGAACGGCTCGGAGATTAAGACCTTTGGTGAGAGGACTCTGCTTCTGTCCCTACACGGCCGTACATTTGAGTGGACTTTTGTCATAGCTGCAGTGAATTTCAATATGTTGGGGGCTGATTTTCTGTGCTCACATGGTTTGTTGGTTGATCTTGCTAACAGGCGCCTGGTTAATGCACTTTCTTTTTATTCTATTCCCTGTACAGCCCGAGTGGCCCCGCCAACAGCACAAGCCAACGTCACAGCTGCAAGCGGTAAGTTCCACACACTGCTCACTCAGTTCCCAGCACTCACGGTTCCCACATTTTCAGCAGCCATCGCTAAACACGGGGTGGAGCATTTTATTACTACCACCGGGCCGCCCGTTTTTGCAAAAGCTCGGCACTTGGATTCAGCTAAACTGACCATAGCGCGCGAGGAGTTCGCCAACCTGGAAAGGTTGGGCATCATCAGGCGTTCGAACAGCCCATGGGCTTCCCCGCTTCACATGGTCCTGAAAGCTGACGGCTCGTGGCGACCTTGCGGAGATTTCCGCAGGTTGAACAACGCCACAGCGCACGACCGCTACCCAATCCCGCATATCCAAGATTTTTCCGTTCATTTGGCAGGGGCGCGCGTTTTTTCTAAGATAGACTTGGTCCGCGGTTACCACCAAGTCCCAGTGTGCGCTGAGGACATACCCAAAACAGCGGTAATAACTCTGTTTGGTCTATTTGAGTTTTTGCGCATGCCATTTGGGCTTAAAGGCGCTGCGCAGACGTTCCAACACATGATGGACGCGGTGTTGCGCGATCTCCCCTTCGTATTCGTCTACCTGGACGACATCTTAGTAGCCAGCGCGTCCGAAGACGAACACGAAAACCACCTCACGACAGTTTTCCGGAGGTTGGAAGAGCACGGTTTAATAATCAACCCAGCGAAGTGTCAGTTCGGGGTGACGCAGATTGATTTTTTGGGGTATCGCGTCTCTCCAGAAGGAGCGGTTCTGCTGCCTGACAAAGTGCGTGCGGTAGCAAATTTTTCCCAGCCACAAATGGTCAAGGCGTTACAGGAGTTTTTGGGAATGGTGAATTTTTATAACCGTTTCCTCCCTCGCGCAGCGCAGCTCATGCAACCATTGTATGCCGCACTCAAAAAACAAAAACCCACAAATAAGATCGAATGGTCTCCAGAGCGAGAGCGAGCATTCTCGGAGGTCAAAACAGCCCTGGCAAACGCTGCGTTGTTAGCTCATCCAGACCCAACGGCCCGCATAGCGCTCACTACTGATGCGTCAGATGTGGCCATAGGGGTGGTCGTGGAGCAGCATGTAGCCGGGGCTTGGCAGCCGCTCGCCTTTTTCAGCAGAACTTTGCGCGATAGTGAACGAAAATACAGCGCATTCGACAGGGAGTTGTTAGCTCTCCACTTGGTCATTCGCCACTTCCAGTTCTGGCCTGAGGGACGCCGTTTCACCGCGTTCATTGACCACAAGCCGCTGACATTCGCGATGGCCAAGGTTTCAGAACCGTGGTCAGGCCGGCAGCAAAGACAGCTGGCCGCCATCTCAGAGTTTACTACCGATATTCAGCATGTGGCGGGTAAACTGAATGTAGTGGCAGACTGTCTCTCACGCGCCGTGGCGGCCCCAGTCCGCGTAGGGATAGATTATTATGCAGCCATGGCCGCGGATCAGGTTAGCGACGCGGACGTGCGCATGCTCCAGTCTGGACCAACAGGGTTAAGGCTGGAGAACAGGGTGCTGCAAGACGGTATGCCCCCCCCCTAATCTGCGATGTCTCCACTGGGCGACCGCTTCCTGTGGTACCGGCCGCGTGGCGCCGCCGCATTTTTGACTCGATTCATTCTCTGGCGCACCCGGGAGTGCGCGCGTCGGTCAAAATGGTAGGAGAGAAATTTGTATGGCCAAGCCTGCGCAAACAAGTTAAGGAGTGGGCAGCAGCCTGCATGGCTTGTCAACGAGCCAAGGTACACAGACACATGAGAGCTCCCTTGGAGCCGTTTCACATCACGGCTAAGAGGTTCGATCATGTTCACGTGGACCTCCTAGGCCCCCTCCCGCCGTCACAGGGGTGCACACACCTTCTGACAATGGTGGACCGCACCACGCGCTGGCCGGAAGTGGTCCCACTGGCGTCAACCACAGCCGAGGAGGTGGCGCGCATGTTTTTAACAGCATGGGTAGCGCGCTTTGGAGTCCCGTCGGACATTACGTCCGACAGAGGTCCTCAATTTGTTTCCGAACTTTGGTCAACAATGGCCCGCAGCCTGGGGGTAACGATCCACCGCACAACCGCGTACAATCCACAGGCTAATGGGTTATGCGAACGTTTTCATAGGTCATTGAAAGCGGCGCTCAGAGCGTTGCTAACGGATGCAAATTGGGTAGACAGGCTACCGTGGGTTTTATTGGGGTTGCATTCTGCACCTAAAGAGGACTTAGAAGCCTCCCCGGCTGAGCTAGTTTTTGCGCAGCCACTTCGGCTGCCCGGGGAATTTCTCCCAGATAACCCGGCTCCAGACACCTCCCCGTCTCAGCTGTTGCGGAGTAACATAGAATCAAGCACGCTGCCCGGCCCCGTGCACCACAGTTTTCCGCGCGTTTTTGTGCCTAAGACTTTGAAAATCGCGGAGTTTGTGTTTGTCAGACACGATGCCCATTGCCCACCGCTGCGACCACCTTATGATGGACCATTTAGAGTGCTGGAAACAGGGGACAAGCATTTTTTGCTAGATTTGGGGGGCAGGAAGGAAAAGATTGGCATAATCAGGCTCAAACCCGCCTTTGTGGTGGCAGACGAGGATGTGCTGTTGGCCAGGGCTCGTCGGCGCAGCAGACCCCCTCGGGGACATTCCCCAGAACACCCACAGGGAGTGACAAACAGTTCCCACCCCCAGACAGCAGCCCCCCAGCAGGATGGCGCCGCAGAAGTGGCGAAGCCTGCTTACAGCAGATACGGGAGGAGACTGAGGCCCAAGCAGCACGTGGGTTAATGTGTAATGATTTTATCATGACATGCAGACTGTTATTCTGTTGTTCCATCTTAGATGTTTGGGGGGGGTCATGTGGGCCACATATGTATCACTTTAAGCTTCACATCTCAGAGTAGAACAAAGGACTGGGTCTCCTTGGAGATAACAGGAGGATGTGAAAATTTAGTCTTTGATATGCAAGAGACGGCCTTGGGGGATTTCTTGGTCTGACAGAGACTATGAGGAGGATGTTATAAGATTTAAGAGAAGATGCATTGTTATCATCAGATGTCTTTACCCAATGCACATAAAGACACAGATTTGGCAGAAGCCAAAATAAGACTGAAAGAGAGACATTTTTGGATCTGGATTTAGGAATGGAAGTAAATCACAAGATACTGAGAAAACTGGACCTGGAGATCCAGAAACTGGAAAGAGATGTAATAAAATCTTTCTTTACACACTGTAACCATGTCTGTAAAACTACAGTGGTGTGAAAAAGTGTTTGCCCCCTTTCTGATTTCTCTTTTTTTTTTGTGTTTATCATACTTAAACATTTTACATCATCAAACAAATTTAAATATTAGACAAAGATAACACAAGTAAATACAAAATGTAGTTTTTAAATGAAGGTGTTTATTATTAAGGGTAAAAAAAAAATCCAAACCTACATGGCCCTGTGTGAAAAAGTGATTGCCCCCCCTTCCCGTTAAAACATAAATTAATTGTAGCTTGTGAGCCACATATGTATCACTTTAAGCTTCACATCTCAGAGTAGAACAAAGGACTGGGTCTCCTTGGAGATAACAGGAGGATGTGAAAATATAGTCTTTGGTATGCAAGAGACGGCCTTGGGGGATTTCCTGGTCTGACAGAGACTATGAGGAGGATGTTATAAGATTTAAGAGAAGATGCATTGTTACTTGTGATTAAATGCAATGTGACTGTGAGCTTTGAAGGTCCTGGATATATAAAGGACGAATGTCTGTGTTTTTCTTCTTTTCTGCTTTGCTGATGTTGGAAGATGTGAATAAACCTGACTCGTGAGATAAACTCTGCCTCGTCATTTTCACATTTCCACAAACTCAGGTAGGTTCATTTTGTCTTCTTTTAATTATTTACCCTTTGTTTTTATTAAAGACAAAAATAGAAAGCAGATATTTTTACCTTCTTTACATGTTTCAACTGTGCACTCCTTTCGACTGTGCATCGCCTTTCTATTTTTGTCTTTAATAAGAACAAAAGGTAAATAAATTAACAGTGTTTTATCTTATCTTTGGAAAGCTGAGTTCAATTTCTCTAGCCACACCCAGGCCTGATTACTGCCACACCTGCTTTCAGTCAAGAAATCACTTAAATAGGACCTGCCTGACAAAGTGAAGTAGACCAAAAGAACAACTGAGAAACAAAGTAATTGAGATGTATCAGTCTGGAAAAGGTTTTAAAGCCATTTCTAAAGCTTTGGGACTCCAGCGAACCACAGTGAGAGCCATTATCCACAAATTGCGAAAACATGGAACAGTGGTGAGCCTTCTCAGGAGTTGCTGGATGACCAAATTTACCCCAAGAATGCAGCGACGATTCATCCAAGAGGTCACAAAAGACCCCACAACAACATCCAATGAACTGCAGGCCTTACTTGCCTCAGATAAGGTCAGTGTTCATGACTCCACCATAAGAAACAGACTGGGCAAAAATGGCCTGCATGGCAAAGTTCCAAGACGAAAACCGCTGCTGAACAAAAAGAACATAAAGGCTCATCTCAGTTTTACCAGAAAACATCTTGATAATCCCCAAGACTTTTTGGGAAAATGCTCTGTGGACTGATGAGACAAAAGCTGAACTTTTTCGAAGGTGTGTGTCCCATTACATCCGGCGTAAAAGTAACACAGCATTTCAGAAAAGGAACATCATACCAACAGTAAAATGTGGTGGTGGTAGTGTGATAGTCTGGGGCTGTTTTGCTGCTTCAGGACCTGGAAGACTTGCTGTAGTAAATTCTGCTGTCTACCAAAAAATCCTGAAGGAGAATGTCCGGCCATGTGTTCGTGACCTCAAGCTGAAGCGCACTTGGGTTCTGCAGCAGGGCAATGATCCAAAACACACCAGCAAGTCCACCTCTGAATGGCTTAAGAAAAAACTAAATGAAGACTGTGGAGTGGCCTAGTCAAAGTCCTGACCTGAATCTGATTGAGATGCTGTGGCATAACCTTAAAAAGGCGGTCCATGCTCGGAAATCTTCCATTGTGGCTGAATTGCAACAATTCTGCAAAGATGAGTGGACCAAAATTCCTCCATAGCGCTGTAAAAGACTCACTGCCAGTTATCGCAAACACTCGATTGCAGTTGTTGCTGGTAAGGGTGGCCCAACCAGTTATTAGGTTTAGGGGGCAATCACTTTTTCACACAGGGCCATGTAGGTTTGGATTTTTGTTTCCCTTAATAATAAACACCTTCATTTAAAAACTGCATTTTGTGTTTACTTGTCTTTGTCTAATATTTAAATTTGTTTGATGATCTGAAATATCTAAGTGTGACAAACATACAAAAAAAAAGAGAAATCAGGAAGGGGGCAAACACTTTTTCACACCACTGTATGTAGTCATCTTGTTTTTCCTCTCCAGCTTCAAGATGACAAGTACACTATCCAGTACACTATTTTATAGAACCAGTTTAAGTGAAACTAACCTATAATCTGGAACGATATCAATGTGTTGTAACAGTAATGTCATATAAAATGCATTTACACAGGAATGTCACCAGACATTCATGATGTCAGTGACTGCAGTAATATAGGCTGTGTGTCATTACACCTCAGACAGTAATATAAATGACCGTCTTAATAATATTGACTACCACATGGATGATTATAAAAATGATTGGTATAATTAAAATAACAGTAGGTGTACTTAAATGAATGACAATATATCTGTATTATTTTAATGCAAGATAAATTTTTCTTCATCTCTTTGAGTTTCATTCAATGCAGGATAATTAAAATGTTGCAACATATTTACAGTAGACCTTTTAATGACAGTGAAAAGCAGTGATTTCTCATAGGACTGACCCCTGCACTGACAAATAAGTCAATTAATCTTAGCCTAATTCTTAGCCTGGTCTGGATCAGGCTAGCTCCAGAGAATAAATCTCCATAGCAGTTTAGGTGGGCATCATTTATCCTACTTTTATGCAACCAAGTCAAGTATAAATTAAGACAGGATTACTTGAAAACCCTGGCTTAATTCCTTATCTTGGTTTTATGCAATATCCCTCAGGATGCCGGTAGCATCTTGACACGATGTAAACAAATGATTGACCATGAGATAAGAATCACGTTTCAGACCATCCATCCATCCATCCATCTTCTACCGCTTTTCCAGAGGTCCGGGTCGCGGAGGCAGCAGTTCAAGCAGAGAAGCCCAGACTTCCCTCTCCCCCGCCACCTGCTCCAGCTCTTCAGAGAGGATACCAAGGCATTCCCAGACCAGCTGGGAGACATAGTCTCTCCAGCGAGTCATGGGTCTTCCCCGGGGTCTCTTCCCAGTGGGACGTGCCTGAAACACCGCAAGTGGGAGGCATCCAGGAGGCATCCTAATCAGATGCACATACCACCTCAACTTACTCCTTTCAATGTGGAGGAGTAGCGGTTCTACTCTGATCCTCTCCCGGATGACTGAGCTCCTCACCCTATCTCTGAGGGTGAGTCCAGCAATTCTACGGAGGAAGCTCATTTCAGCCGTTTGTATCCGCGATCTCGTTCTTTCGGTCATTACCCAAAGCTCGTGACCATAGGTGAGAGTAGGAACGTAGATTGACCGGTAAATCAACAGCTTTGCCTTAGAACTAAACTCCCTCTTCACCACAACAGACCGGTACAACGTCCGCATCACTGCAGATGCTGCTCCAATCCGTCTGTCAATCTCTCACTCCATTTTCCCCTCACTCGTGAATAACACCCCAAGATACTTAAACTCCTCCACTTGGGGCAGGAGCCTGTCCCCAACCCAGAGAGGACAATCCACCTTTTTCCGGCTGAGGACCATGGACTCGGACTTGGAGGTGCTGATTCTCATCCTCAGCGGCAAACCGTCCAAGCAAGAGCTGTAGGTCATTGCTGGATGAAGCCAACAGGACACCATCATCTGCAAACAACAGAGATGAGATCCTGTGGTCACCAAGCATGACACCCTCCATTCCCTGGCTGCGCCTAGAAATCCTGTCCATAAAAATTATGAACAGGATTGGTGACAAAGGGCAGCCCTGGCGGAGTCCAACTCTCACTGGGAATGAATCCGACCGAGTGTTGGCAATACGAACCAAACTCTCACAACGGTCATACAGAGACCGAATAGCTCGTAACAGCAAGCCCGATACCCCATACTCCCGAAGCACCCCCCACAAAAATCCACAAGGGTGGAGACGCGGTCAAATGCTTTCTCCAAGTCCACAAAACACATGTAAACTGGTTGGGCAAACTCCCACGAGCCCTCAAGGATTCTCGAGAGGGTAAAGAGCTGGTCCGATGTGCCACGGCCAGGACGAAAACCACATTGCTCCTCCTCAATCCGAAGTTCGACCAACGGCTGGACTGTCCTCTCCAGTACCTTTCTAAACTGGCTTTTGGTACGTTTCAGACCATTCACGGATAATTTCTCAACATACCAACGCTTGTGCAGTTGTCATATGCTCCAACAAAGTCACACAATCCAATTTTAAGAAGTTGTAATGACTGGGTCATGCTAAAATACTGTTTTAATAATGCATTAATGTGCACGGGGTAGCCAAAACAACATTAAATTTTTCCCTCCCGAGGACCTGGATCACTGCCGGAGGTCACATGACTAATTTACTGTTACTTTTATATCAGACAAAAATGTAGAAGTGATTTGTTTTTTCACCTTGACATGTTTCGATTGACACCTGCAGTTTTCTTCAGAAGTGTTGCGTGCTCGCTGTGACATGTGGTTTTATCAGCTGTTTTCCTTAGGCGTGGCCAGCCTAATGGACCTGACAGATACACCATGCTGGCCACTCCTCCCGTCGTCAGGAGGTCAGCCCAGTCTCACCAAAAAAAACGTGAAATTGTATGTTTTGTCACTCAGAGAAAATGTACACAGACATGTAAAAAACATTTTTCACATGCAGTGGATAGGTGGCGTTTACAGCTTTAAGAAAGGTGTGTAACAGCAGCTTAAGGTTTGGCACTTTGTATTCCTGTCACTTTTATTGTCTTTCACGATCAACCAACTACCCCACATTTTAATCCCTAACCCTAACCTCACAGGAACCTTTCATTAGTGGAGTGAAAAACAAAGTCAGGGAAAAAAAGACAAAAAGGTCAGTCACAGACGAGAGTGGGAGTCAAACTTGAGTGTTTTTCTGTCTGTTGCTTGAACGCCTGTGTAGTTAACCATCCACCATCCCCCTTCCACCAACCGAATGAGCACTGGGAAACCAAAGTAAAAGATGCATTGTTGGGCACATGCGCAGTGAGGACTGTTTAAAAGTATTTTCCGCATGCGCAGTGAGTGAGCTTGTAAAAACATGCTGAGGCACGTTATTTTTTGATTTAACATGCAAATGCACGATTTTAGAGGGGTGGGAAAACGTTTATTAGGTACAATTTTTACCGAGACCGGGTTGCAGGTGGTCTTTGGAGGATGGAGTCCCAGGTGTGGGAGAGTATGAATGCTCCCTCATCCTGGTTCATGTTTTCTGATTTCTATGACTTCCTTGATCGAACGTTTGTTTATTACCCTCTTATCCAATGATTTTTGTGTTGTCCCAGTCCATGATGTGATTGGTCCTTTTGCAGTGATCCAGTATTGCTGATTTCAGGGTTTTATGTTCTGCCTCAGTCATGTGACTGCAAAACCTCAGTAGGGAGCAGCCAAAAGAAGATTGTTAGCTTGAATGCTAATGGCTAGGACCCCTGGTTTGTGTGGGATTATTGGTGTAGACTGAATCAATATAACAGCCAATGGCATTGTGATGGGAGTAACTTTTAAGCCAGATTTCCATTTTGTGATACATCCCAGAAAAACTATACCAAGTTTTCCAAAAGTGCATAAATACAAATATTTCTAAGTAAAGAGAGGTTTTAAGATTGTTACTACAATCATTTGACCCAAGACAGGTTAAAGCCCACAGTCATCACTGTATGGCAAAGAAGATATAAATTGGTGGGAAAAATATGGCAAAGAAGATATAAATTGTTGGGAAAAATATGTACATATATCTGTTTCTGCAGCAGCAACACTATTTTAAAAATATTGGCATATCGGTTATCAGCAAACATCTCATGTTGGGCATCCCCAGATGGGACCTTTAATGCACCTTGCTGGATGTTTTGCTAATTGCTAATAGGGAGCACTTAGTGCTTCCTGGTTTTAAAAAAAATCTTGTATGTTTTAATCAGCTTTCATTCAAATAATGCTCCCAGTGATATGGAATGATATCAGCATTTTTTAAAATAGCTTTTAAAATAGCCCATGATGAGAAATGAAGTAAGTGAATGAACATATCATCCCAAATCATTAACAATACCTGTCACTCGTCAGATATTTTAATCAGTGCTTTAGCAGTATGTAAGTCAGCGGTTGCAAGTTCTGGAAAGTTATTTGTGCATTTGGAGGTTCCATGACACCCCACTCCAGAAGAAAATGGATCCAAAGGATTTACAGCATCCCTGATTGCAGCAGCATGGGGGTAATGAGAACCTCTTAAAATGAGATTGCCTTTGGGTGGGAGTACTGCCGGAGGGCCTCACCTTTGTCCCCGTTCCACTGCTCAGTTCTGACAGCACTGCAGATGCTTTAAGTCACTGCCTACAGCCCACTATTCTCAGCTGGAAAAGGAATACCTGTCTGTCATGGCCTTTGAGTCAAACTCAGGCAACTTTCATTCAGCGAGTCACTGTAAATTCAGCTGCAGTCATATCAGAACCCTGCAGTGGCTGTGGCTCAGCTAATCTTCTGAAGCTTTAAACAATGTGTTTGTCAGAAGGCACTCATGCCAAGCCCTCCGAGCTAAGCCGAGTCTCAAAGCCACAAACAATCCCGAGCAGCATTCATATCTTCACTCTGTTGTTCTGTAGCCAGATGTGAAGTGCAGACAACTGTGGCAGAGCATCAATGCAAGGCTTGAAGGAAGCAAGCAGCTACAAAGTAACATAATTCCTTTATCTTTTTCCAACTCAAGCTGTGTGGCTCTACATTTGCCAGTGCTGGTCTCTCACTGCTGCTAACATTTATCATCACCAGTGAGTAAATCTTAATGACTTTGGTGGTAGAGTGACTTTTTCTCTTGCAGCATAGTATTATGTCCATTTTCATAGCCTTTATCATCAGACTTTCCTTTTAGCATGAGGTTTGCATGTGTGTTTTTGATTTAAAGGTCAAATGTATAATTAATGATTTATGACATTCCCATTTGTCACAGCTGTGCATCATGTTGAACTTGCTAAATATAAAAGAACTAACATCCTCTATATATTAGGATGTTATGAAAGCATTGGCATGCTGATGCACGATTTAGAGCACTGCACCACTACAGCTCAATGAAACTCTTTTCCACCCTGTAGCTTGGCACCTGACTGTTGTTTTATACATTTATGTAATTTCAATTCATGTATTTCTCCTGTCTGAATATGAAGCATATGTTTCCCCCCCCCACCTATCTCTCTCATGTTAGAATGAATGGCCCTGGAGAAGCAGGCTGCAAATGAGATACCGAAGCCTTTATATAAATCAGGGGGACAGAATCAGGGAGGAGGAAGGCTATGGTGTAAATTTCACAGCATGTGAAAGTGCCGCCTCCCACACTTGACACAGTTAATCATGTAATTCTCACTGACGTCCATAAATATCCTCACAGTCAGTTCACACTACCCTGGCATTCTACGTGAGACTCGTGGATGACTCTGTGACTGAATAGCAGAAATTAGTTGTGTCCATTCAGTTGAAACTCTGAAGTAATAAGTTTGCTCCTTATAGTTTCTACAGTGGAAAATTCCTTCCTACCCTCTGTGAATAACAATTTTATTGAGGATTCCTCTCCGAAAATGCTTGTTACTGAATATGATCAAGAGTTGTTAATAAAAATTATTCTGTGCAGACCAATGTGAGAAAAAGCTGCAATTTAAGCCTATTTCCCAATAATGAAAAAGTATTAAGCCAGAGAACTGTGCAATTTTCTTTCTTTCAAATTCTCACCACAAACAGAAGAGACCAAGATACACTCTCTATAATGGATCTGTGTAACAGCTGCTGTGTCCCTGTATTGCTACCCTGGAGGAACTTTTAACATCTTTTCAGGTTGATAATGTTCGTGCTGTATGGGGTTATGAAAGACAGGTAATTTGTCACATAAAACCCAGGATGAAATGGGAATTAGCTTGACAAAATATGCAGACCCAGCCCAAGTTAAAGGTGTGTAGCAGACTCAAGCTGGATTGAACACTGAAATTGGAATTTTGCTTCATGTATGAACAAACTGTCTAACCTCTGCCAAGTTTCATAACCCCCAACAGGACCCAGTTGTGATGGAGGACCACATACAGCACCCCTGCCCCCTCTCTTCTGTCCTTTCAACACAGATCCCTGATATGGAGAAGAGAGAAGCAGGAAACAAACTCCCCCACTGAGACATTATTTTAAGACCATGGCCATAAAACTCTTGCAGAACAGGAATTTTTTCTAAAGACTTACAAAATGTGCTTACAATGTTGCTGCATTATCTATTGTCATAAATGTTTCATTTATGCATGCTTTTCTTACTTATGAACCCTCACAGATTAGAAAATTCAGATAGAGGTATTCTGAAAATGTGTGCCTAGTTTGTGATAGATGTCTATGACTTCACTTCCCTTTGGGACGAGCGAGCACTGAGGTGATCATGCAAAGCCCTGATTGGCCGACCCCTCAGGGCCGCCCTGTGAGTATGTGCCTTTATCACATGTCCAGACCAGAAGTCACTCTTTTTTGCTGCTGTTCTTCTGAGGAGAGAGGTCATTGGCTCTCTCTCTCTCCTCAGAGGCCTGAAGGCCTCTAATCCAGCTCTTATCTGACTGAAGGTAACACTTGAAGATTTCCATTTTTCTAGCATGCTTTAACTACCTAACCTTTGAAACTTTTGGATTTTTCTTTAAAATTTCATCACCTTCTCTAGCAATTCATGACTGGTGGAAGTAATCTTCAATTTTTATCTTTTCGAAAGCCAACCAAGCCATGATTTTCTTCTTTAATCCTAATTTTTCTGTAAGTCAAGCGTGATCACACTTTTTAGAGCTCATTCCATTTTTAAGGCTTCCTTCTGGCTATCCTGCACTGTCAAATGTGGGTCTAGAGGAGATCCATTGTTCCAGCCACCTCCAGCAGACACAAGCTCCGGGCCTGAACCAGGCCCCACCTCAATGAGGATTTCCAGGCCTAGACCCCGGGGCACAGGACAGCAGGGAGAATCATTGCTGCCAAGGTTCATCTCCAGCCCAGGTTGGACTAATGTAGGGCTACCCAGAGTCAATCCTCCCACGACTATGACCCCTCCTAAGGCTCGACCATTTTGTCCTGTGCCAAGCCTCTTGGGAACCAAGCAACACCAAGAGAGTAAGGCAGTTAACAGCATTAGCTTCAAGGAAAACCATAACCTTTTTCTGTAACGACCGTCCCTTTTTGAACACAAGGTAAAGTTAATCTATTTTCTTTTTCATAACAATTTTTCCAAATTCCGTTTTCCTTAATTTTTACCACTATTTTCACTTCACCTTTATTCCACATATACAAGATCTGTAAATATGTAAATATTGCTATTTCTTCACATATGCAAAATTATCACTGTTCATGTTAATTTGGTTATCTTCTCATTCTACAAGCTATACAGATGTCTATTGTCATTTTGGGTTTTTCTGTAATAAATTTACTAACCTCTTCATTGGTGTCGTGTCTGTCCAGATATTAAGAATCACAGTGTCAAGAACTGATGCCCAGATTAATAATTATTAATTAATTATTAACTAAGGCTTAACTTACCAATTGATAAATTTTTAAGTTTTGTTCTTGTTATGCATGCTCTTTGCTCATAAGAGTTTCCACCTTATAAAATGTGGATGGTGCCCCAACTAGTGTTACAAACAAGGTAATGCAAGAGTTATTAATAATTATCAATTTCAGTTATTAGTCATTAATTATCATATACATATCAGTGGTGTCCCCACCTAATAATGCTATAGGTGGGTAAACCTAGAGGTTTTAAATGAAATGTAAGTCTTTAGTTAATCAAATCTATGAATTTTGTATTGAAAATGTGTTAGCTAACGTAAACTTGTAGTGACCTAATTTCCTCTGTTGCCTCAATCACCCTCTTATGACTTCACCGAGAGGGCCCAAATCCCACAAGCACAACAGCAGAAGAAATTTCACAAGAAGAAATTTTGCTGCTATGTATAAAATTTTCATTCAACTTTGGCATTTCAGGCAATATTTTCAGCTGACAGTGGAGTAGTTTGGGCATGTCATCCCCAAATTTATTTCCATTTTGGCCCATAACAGAAAAGGTCTGTACATGTTCAGTAAAATAACAAGCATTCACGGCATGACAGCAGCATGAGCATTTTAATTTCAGGGTAAAACGAACAGCTGTAGCTGTCTGTATTTACCCCGACATTAAAACACACAAGCACTGTGTTGTGGTTCTTTGTGGCTCTGACTAGATTCTATGTCTGCTGTAAGGTAAATTTGATTATGTCCAAAATATTTTAACAAAATGCAACCGATTTTATTGCGGTTGAAACACAGCGTTAGCATTTTAGCTGCAGAACTAACTAATGGAGCTACTGTCTGCAAAGCCACTTTTTCAGGTCATCTTCTTATCACTCCAGTTGTGGGAAGTTGTATGGTTATATTACTCTTTTTGAGGTGCAAAAGGCCGTGTTCCTGCATTTTTGATGCCGAAGTGTCATGATCCTGAGCACGGTGGGTGCCGTGCTCAGACTCCAAGTTGTTGCATGTCATTTTCTGTATCTGTTTATTTTGTATTTACTATGGTTATCTTAGTTTGAGGGTTTTCATGCATTTCTGTATTTGGTCTGGGTTGTTATTTGTCTCTGTTTGTTTAGGAGTTATCTTGTATTCTTGATTTTGTCATTGTAGTCTTGTTTATGTACTTGTGCATCGTCTTGTCAGGTCAGGCATTGGTTTGCTTGCTACCGGATAACCATGAAAACCGGTACTACCTGTCTCATGGGTTGGGCCATCGGCGACTCAACTGGCAACCCTGCCCTTCCGAGGGCGTGGAGGGTGAAACTGGGCATCCTGGCAGAACTAAAAACAATATCTGTCACAGGTCTGTGGTGGACCACTCCCAGTTACACAGGGTGAGACTGGAAATCCTGACAGATAAGCACATCTGTCGCAAGGTCTGTGTTGGACTTTTGCCAGTTGGTGCATCGTGACATGCACTACACAAAGAGCAGAGATAAACAACCCTATCACCTAGTCAGTCACTGCATCAGATACTGGAGTCAGTTTGTCTTGCCCTGTCTTTGCCACTGATTATACCGCTATCTGCCAAAATTGTGCCACTAGTCCAGCAAAAGCTAGCGGTACTGAAACACTTTGCAAGCAATTTCATGAAATGGTCAGTCAGAAAGCAACTCATACCAGCTCGTACATCACCCGGGTTAACAAGGTCAGGAGTTCCTGGCAGTGGAAGGCGAAGAACAGAGCTGTGTGGAGGAATCTGATCAGACCTAAATGAAACAGACATTGTCGACCCCAACAAACTGCTATTATTTATCCACTCTGGTGCTTTTGTTTTGACAGTGCCCCGTGTACGTCCGGCTGTCAAACTCTGTTTTGCAGGCTGCACAGCTGTCACTAGTGATAGCCAGATGAGGCTTTCTACAGGACTTGAGGCCTTTCATCAAAATGGTTCATATAGACAAGTCCTCATGTGAAACTTCATTTTCTCTACTAGGCCATCTAGTGGACCAAACATATACAACATGCAGATTTTTACAAGGGCGTCTTTTACAAAATATCAATGATCATAAGGGAAAAAAAAGAAATAATAAAACTTGGGTGACTACAGTGAATGTGCTTGTGCTACTTATCCATTTTTATTAAGAAATAATAACTTTTCAACAGTCTTTGGACTAAGGCAATTTCTTTTTTTTTTAGATTATTTCTCCAGCTTTGGAGAATACTCTCTCAGAGCACAGAGGGTACAGGTGTGCAAATGAAGGCTACTGCAAGTTTGTACAGTGTAGGGTCAACAAGTTTCTGTCTCTCCCAGTACATTCACCTCTTTCCTTATTGTCATGCAGGGCACAATAGTGCCTCAGCATAATGATCCAAGTCTTTGAAACACGACAGACACTTCACCTTGCAAATAAAAATAAAATTCCAAAAATGGCCTAGCTGGGACTTGAACCCTAGCCTCCCAGTTGTAGGGTAGATACTTTACCGCTAGGCCACCACTTCAGTCATGATAAATATGCACTATTTGTGAAAAATGTATCAATGGGAAAAATGAGATCAAACTGTTCCCAAATGGGAGATGTCCATGTTTTTGGTGCTGGCTCCATCTGAAAATTGGCTGTGACAAATCCCTTACACAGTCAAACACTGACAACACAAAATGTGAGGGATGGGGATTTCCATTGTGTATCCGTCGGCCTCCGTCAGTCTATGATGACCATGGAAGAGAATCCTAAACGTCTACTCTGCTGGAACAGCACCGCCTGTGGCTGAACAGGCCGATGCGCGAATGGCAGTCCCTGTCACACAGGTCGCACTTGTGGGTGATCTCCGTGTTGCTGGGTCTGTGGCGGTTTTTCTTGCGGGTCCTTTTTTCATCTGCTGCAGCAGTCAGTCTCTCTTCACCCGCTTTGAGCTGTCTGGTCAGGGTGCCTCTCCATTTGGAGCGGTCCGTTGCAAGGTCCTCCCAGCGCTCTGTGTTGATCTTCAGTGCCTTCATGTCTCTCTTGCAGACGTCTCTAAAGCGCAGCTGTGGGCGGCCAACGTCTCTCCTGCCAGTTGCCAGTTCTCCATAGAGGACGTCTTTGGGGATTCTGCCATCCTCCATACGGTGAACGTGGCCTAGCCAGCGGAGCCTGCGCTGCCTGAGTAGAGTGAACATGGAGGGAAGGCCGGCGCGGGACAGAACTTCTGTGTTGGGCACTTTGTCCTGCCAGGATATGTCCAGGATGTGGCGAATGCAGCGCAAGTGGAAGGAGTTCAGTCTCTTTTCCTGCCGGGCGTATGTTGCCCACGTCTCACTCCCATAGAGCAGTGTGCTGATGACGCAGGCGTTGTACACTGCCATCTTCTTCTTGACAGAGAGTTTGGGATTCTCCCACACTTGTGTGGTGAGGCGAGCAAGTGTGAAGGCTGATTTTCCAATCCTCTTGTTGATCTCTGTATCAAGGGAGAGGTTGTTGCTAATCGTGGACCCCAGGTACGTGAACTGATTCACGACCTCCAGCTCGTAGTCGTTGATGGTGACGGTGGTGCTTCCATGCCTTGCGCCAAGACATTAGTCTTCTTCAGGCTGATGGTAAGCCCGAAGTCCTTGCATGCCTGGGAGAAGCGGTCCACCAGGGTCTGAAGCTCCTGCTGTGTGTGGGTTGCGACTGCAGCGTCGTCTGCGAACAGCATGTCTCTGATTAGAGCCTCGCGTATTTTGGTTCTGGCTTTCAGGCGGGCGAGGTTGAAAAGCCTGCCGTCAGATCTTGTGTGCAGGTAGATTCTCTCTGTTGCTGTGCTGAAGGCATGCCTCGGGAGCATAGCAAAGAAAATCCCAAAGAGGGTTGGCGCAAGTACACAGCCCTGTTTCACTCCGCTGCGTGTGTTGAATGACTCTGAGACGTTGCCATCGTGCTGCACTATCCCCTGCATGTTGGTGTGAAACGATTCGATGAGGCTTTGCAACTTTGGTGGGCATCCTATCTTTGGCAGGATCTTGAAAAGGCCCTCTCTGCTGACCAGATCGAACGCTTTGGTGAGGTCGATGAAGGCGACGTACAGGGGCATGTTCTGTTCTCTGCATTTCTCCTGGAGTTGGCGGATGGAGAATATCATGTCTACCGTCGATCGCTCAGCACGGAAGCCACACTGAGACTCGGGGTAGACACATTCGGCAAGCTTCTGTAGACGAACGAGAACAACTCGTGCGTAGACTTTGCCAACAACGCTGAGGAGGGAGATGCCCCTGTAGTTGTTGCAGTGCCTTCTCTCCCCTTTGTTTTTGTAGAGGGTGATGATCTTGGCGTCCCTCATGTCCTGTGGTACAGAACCTTCCTTCCAACACTGGCAGAGGACGTCATGCAATGGCAGCAGTAGGGCGGTCTTGCAGTGCTTGATCAGGTCAGGGGGTATGCCGTCGTTGCCGGGTGCCTTGCCAGCGGCCAAGCTATCAATGGCCTTGATGAGTTTGTCGATGGTTGGCTCGGCGTCAAGTTCGTCCATGGATGGCAGGCAGTCGATGGCATCAAGGGCTGACGGTGTCATGGTGTTCTGTCTGGAGTAGAGGTCAGAGTAGTGTTCCACCCATCTCTCCATCTGCTTGTTCTTTTCTGTGATCATCTCCCCAGTGGAGGATTTGAGGGGGGCCGTCTTGCTCTGAGCCGGACCAAATGCTTTCTTGATGCCATCGTACATACCACGGATGTTCCCTGTTATGGCAGCGGTTTGAATGTCTTGGCTGAGCTGAGTCCAGTACTCGTTGGCACAGCGCCGACCAGTCTGCTGAACTTTGCTTCTCGCAGCCCTGAGAATCTGGAGATTCTTCTCGTTTGGGTACTTCTTGTACTCAGCAAGTGCTGAGCGCTTGGCTTCAATGACGGGGGTCATCTCGGTCAACTTGGCATCAAACCAGTCCTGTGACTTCGAGGTCTTCCTCCCAAAGGTAGCCAAGGCTGTGCAGTGGATGGTGTTTCGCAGCTCTTCCCACTTCTGCTTTGCAGATTCTCCTTCTTGTGGTACACCAAGTTCCTTCTCAAAGGTGGAGGCAAACTGCTCAACAAGTTCTGGTTGAGCCATCTTGCTGGTGTCAATCCGTGCCTTTCCAGGCTGTCTAGCACGATGGAATTTCTTCAGCTGCAGCTTGACCTTGCAACACACCAATGAATGGTCTGTGTCGCAATCTGCACTCTGGAACGAACGGGTGATTAGCACGTTCTTCAGTGAGGTGCGCCTGGTCAGGATCAAGTCCAGCTGGTGCCAGTGCTTTGAGCGCGGATGTTGCCAGGAAACCTTGTGTTGGGGCTTGGTCTTGAAGAACGAATTCGTGATGCACAGATCGTGATATGTGCAGAACTCGAGCAGCCGCTGTCCGTTGTTTTTCATTCTGCCCACGCCAAAAGGTCCAAGACAGGAGGGCCAGGAGTCGTGGTCAGCACCCACTCTGGCATTGAAGTCTCCAAGGAGAATGAGTTGTTCAGAGTTGGGGATGATCCTGACAGTTGTTGCGAGATTCTCG
Source organism: Pholidichthys leucotaenia (assembly GCA_020510985.1). Lineage (NCBI taxonomy): Eukaryota > Metazoa > Chordata > Actinopteri > Cichliformes > Pholidichthyidae > Pholidichthys > Pholidichthys leucotaenia. The sequence continues at coordinate 264,919,384 of CM035843.1, forward strand.
TAGAACTCGTCTTTTGCCTCTGGTGTGGCTGTCAGTGTTGGGGCATACACACTGACGAGGGTGACTGGGCCTTGAGTGGTGTTGAGGCGGAGGGTGAAGAGTCGTGCAGAGCCATTGCTGCCCGGTTCCACCATCTTCAGCAAGGTGTTCTTCACTGTGAAGCCCACTCCGTGTTCCCTGTGTTCGTCACTGCCCTTTCCCTGCCAGTAGAACGTGTAGTCCTTCTCTCTCAGTGTGCCTGCGTTAGCCAACCGTGTTTCCTGGAGAGTGGCGATATCCACTCCCAGACTCTTCAGCTCATTATTGATGATGGCAGTCTTCCTGGTGTCGTTGATGTCCTTGAGGTTAGCAGCGAGTCCTGTCATCATAGTGCGGACGGTCCAAGTTCCCAGTTTTAGAGTTGGTCTCTTTTGTTTTATTGTCTTGCCTGGTGCGAAGGTTCTCAGCCTGCTGTTCGGACTTCTCCTCATCCCCATGCACCCAATGAGGAAAGCAAGCTGTGGTGGGACAACACCTTATTGGCTGGGGGCTGCCCAGCTTGAGGCGGGCGGTAGCTGTCCAGTGAGATCCAATGATCCCTCCCACCGTCGGGAACAACCCCTGGCGCCGCGCTCTACGCCAATTGAGCGGTGGCTTATAACCGGTAACTGTCATTCCCCGTGTTTTGTCTACGCCAAAGGCGAAGCTGGAGTGTCCTCTCCAGTGATCCGGTGTTCTACCTTCCAGCGTTGGGCGTTGGTAGGATTCAAGCCTGGGCAGGAAGATATGGAGGACAAGATGTTGCCCATGCAGCATGTCCCCCCTCTCCACGTCACTGATGAATCCAAAGGAACAGCAGGGCTGCTACAGTTTGGCACCAGCGCTGTTGCAGGAGCTGCCAGAATGATGTTGAGCACAACATAGAACTGCTTTAGGGGCTCCGACTCCGGATTTTTCCTCAGGGTTGACTCCCGAAGCCTTTCCCGTGACCGGGTATGCCGCAAGGCAGCGGAGGTTTGAAATCAGGGTTTACCTTCCCCTAGATGGGCTACCTTCCCAGGTTGACGAGCCACCATCTACCCGAAGCATCTGGTTTTAAGGCGCTAGAGATCCGCCCTCACCCCTTCTCCTATTAGTAAAAGCAGTTCCGCCGGGCTTAGAGACTAAACCACACGGGCAGGCTAGGAGTTGGACTTAGTTGTCAGAGGCTTTTCGAGACGCACGCCATAAAGAACATTTTATGAGCACTGGGAGCTTAACCCCAGTGCCGCTCCTGGCTATGACAACCTTGGAACCTTGGAACCTTGGAATTGTGTATCACTGCTCACTTTATTTCATGTTGCGTGCAAAATCATGAATGGCTCCCTGACCCAATCACGTGGTATGACATCAGCAATATACGCCTCAAAACGTGCTTTGCCAAATATTTCCCAGACAAGCACGGAGCACCCTCGAAACTCCAGAGCCTGCTGTCCCATCACTAGCTGTCACTTGTTATTTTGATTATTTCCTCACTCATGTATCCACACCTGTCATTCATGGATCAATTTCCCATTTACCTATTTAAGGACAATGGCAATGTTTCCCTTTGCCATATTCTTCTGCTGCTTTCTCAGAATGACCAGCTGTAACTCTGAGTGAAAGCGTTTTTTCCGCAGAGGTGAACAGGTGCGCTTCGTCCTGGTAGTTTTCTTTTTTCCCGTTTCCCCAGATGTGAGCCCCATTTCTTTTCAGGTGTGACTCCGTCTGGTTTTTGTCTCTTTTTCCCCAGCATGTCCGAACGCCTCAGCCTGGGTTCATCCAGGCTGTTCTCTTTTCCCATCAGACATGAGCTCCGTTCTCCTCCAGTGGCCCTCTCGCCATTCATTATTTGTAAGTGTTGTTTAGTGTTTGTATTTAAGTTAATAAATGTTGCAAACTCACAGATGGCATTTGGTGTCTTCTGCCTGCCCTTGAAAAGGGTGATTTATGATAGAAGGGTACGGCTTGAGTGTGGACACCAGCCGCTGTGAGTTTGCTTTTTCTTTTTCACCTGTTATTTTGCTTACCGGAGGGAGAGTGGACAGTATGCCATCAGCACACCGGGGCTTTGCTAACAGAGGGGAGTTAGTGGCCGGATGCCCCAGCGTGGCTGAACAATGGGTGGCTTTTTTCATCCAGGATTTTGTCTCTGAAGCTCTTGCCTCCTGGTCCTCCATGAAGGTCCTGAAGAATGTGGAGTCGGTGGCGGTGATAGTGGAGGCACATCCCGGGCTTAGAAATTACCCCGAGTATGCAGAGATCCTCATGATTGTCTCCACCCTCCGCATGACGTTTCGAGGATTGGTGAGAGCCTCACTCCCAGTTGCGCCTGAGCTGATGAGGAAGTGTCTCCTGGTGCAGCCACCTCTGGTCTCTCGCCGTTCGCCAGTGTTGGGGTGCCGTACTCCAGCACCTATCTCTGGTCGTCCCCATTCATAGCCTGTTCCTGAACCAATGAGAAAGCGTCCCCCCCCCCAGGACAGGCATACCCAGTCTCTCATCACCATTCAGCTGCATCACACCAGAGGAACTTCCCCACTGTAGCAGCTGTTTTGGCTAGTGATGTGTCTGCAGAGCCAGCTGCTTCAGAGTCTCCATGGGTGCCCGTGCCCGCTGCAGCCACAGAGAGGAATTTATTTGGGCTTCCAGCAGCAGCTACCATCATGCCCTGGGAAATAAGGCAAGTACATTTTCATTTTCAAACACTTACAGATGAAATGCCTTGTCTTATTCCCAGTGGTGAGGCTCAGCAGCAGTCCAATTTAAGTTCTCACCATCTGCTGCTGCTATCATATCCTCACCTGCTACTCCCGTGTCTCCTCCTGTTTTCCCTGAATGTCCACCGGTTCTGGCATGGAGCCGCCAGACGATGGAGGAGCTTGCAGTCCTGGAGGGCTCCATTCCAGCCCTGCAGCCATGCCCTGGATGGGAGAAGAGCACCCCCTGTGCCCTGAAGACTGAGCCAACAAGAGGATGTCCCCTAACTTCAGCTGCATGGGTCTATGCGCCAGCGGTGAGGCAACCGCCAGCATCAGCTGCCACGCCGGGAATTTCGCCAGCGTCGGTCGCCATGTCTGGAGGCCTTTCAGCAGCAGATACCAATGTGCCCCGGGAGATAAGGCAAGTGTGTTTTCATTTTCCTGCACATAAAAATGAAATGTCTTGCCTTATTCCCAGTGGTGAGGCTCAGCATCTGCAGCCCATGTTAGCTGAGTCATCACTGCCTGCTGCTGCCGCTGGTTCCTCACTTGCCTCTCCCATGTCTCCTCCTGTGTCCCCTGAGTGTCCGCTGGTCCTGCGATGGAGCCGCCAGATGACAGAGAAGCCTGAAGCCTGGGAAGATTACGTTCCTGCCCTGCAGCCACATCCTGGATGGGAGGAAAACGCTACTTGCACCCTGAAACTTGAGCCCACAGGAGAGTGTCCCCTGGTTTCAGCAGCGTGGGAGCATCATTGGTGAGGCAACCTCCAGCTTTAGCCGCCATGCCGGGAGTTCCACCTGTGTCGATCGCCACGCCTGGAGGTCCTTGGGCTGCGTCCAGCATCATGCCTACTGCTGGGGTTGTTGCAGCGGAGTTGCCGGAGTCTTGGATGATGGTGGAGCTTGAGTCAAGGCAAGTTCTCTGTTCAGCCACTCCATTATTAGCCTTAGAGAAGTCTTGCTCATGGCAGGGAGAATCAGCTGCAGATGTCCTCTGCTCCTGAGTTCTCCTTGCTGGGCTCCACTGCTGCCAGTAATAGTGTTCTGGTGTCCATCTCCTCCTTCCCATCCCAGGTGGCCGTGTGGGGAGTAGATGCCCAGAGGAACGGATTCAAGACGTCCCATCCTGTGTTGCTGGAGTCCTGGATGGTGGTGGAGCTTGCATCCAGGCAAGTACTCTGTTCCTCTGTTCTGTTTTAACACCTGCAGATGTAGAGACGTTTTGTCTGGATCATGGTGAGCAGAATCAGCTGCAGATGTCCTCTGCTCCTGAGCTCTCCTCGCCAGGCTCCACTGCTGCTGGTAATGTTCCTGTGTTTCTTTCTTCTTCCCCATTGGAGGTGACAATGCTGGGGTTGGAGCCTCAGATGTCCAGAGTCGATGTCCAGCCTAATTCGCCGGAGTCCTGGACGGCAGTGGAGCTCAAGCTCAGGCAAGTTCTCTTTTTCGTTTTCACTATAACTGTATTAGCGAGATCTTGCTTGGCTCTTGGTAGGGAAGACCAGTTGACCTGAGTTCCCCTTGCTGGGCTCCACTGCTGCTGGTGACTCTGAACCAGTGTCTGTTTCCCCTCTTTCTGAGCCTCCATCTCAGTCAGAGGTCACTGTGGGTCCTGTGCCTCCACCCGAGGTTGTCGTGGGTCCTCCGCCCCCACCCAAGGTCGCCGTGGGTCCTCTGCCTCTTCCTTCGTCTCCGCCCGAGGTTGTTGAGGGTCCTCCATCTCTGCCCAAGGTCAGTGAGGGTCCTCCATCTCCGCCTGAGGTCATTGAGGGTTCCTCGCCATCACTTGAGGTCGTGGAGGGTCCTCTGCTGTCGCCTGAGGTCGTTGCGGGTTCCCCGCCTTTGCCTGAAGTCTCCACTGAGCAGCCATCCCCTTCATCTGGCCCTCTTGCTGGTCAGCCACCATGGCCAGCCGTCCAGTCGCCTGGTCCCTTTGCTCATCAGTTGTCATTGCCATCCGAGGTTGCTGTTGGCCAGCGGTCCTCTTCAGGGCTCGACGTTGTCCCACTACAAGTCCACTTCACCCATGCCTCAGCCCCTGTAGTCCGCAAGGAGCACGTGTTCCAGCTGCCACCTCCAGGAGGGGGTGTGTTGTGTTCTGTGATCTGTGGGTTCAGGGATGCTGGGAGATTACGTCCTTTGGTTGGGTGGCTTAGAGACTCTGGGAGACCACCCAACACATTCCAACTCGTGGCCGGGTGGTCTTTGGACTCTAGCAGACCACCTGAACTGTTTGAATTTTTTCACTGTTTCTTTGGTATTCTTCTGCCACCTGCTGTACAGTGTTGCAGGTCATGAGTTTTTTTTTCTTGTTTTCTGGTTTGTTTCTGTCCCTCCATGCCTGGGTTCCCCCTCCTCCCACCCGGGGTGGGTTGTTTTTTTCTTGTTTGGGGGGGTTGTCTTCTTTGTGGGTGGGTCCTCTTTTCTTTTTTGGTGTTACATCAGGGTGTCTGATGTCCACCTTTGGGGGGAGGGGGGGGTCATGATCCTGAGCATGGGTGGGTGCCGTGCTCAGTTTCCAAATTGTTGCATATCATTTTCTGTGTCTGTTTATTTTGTATTTACTATGGTTATCTTAGTTTGGGTGTTTTCATACATCCCTGTGTTTGGTCTGAGTTGTTATTTATCTCTGTTTGTTTGGGAGTTATCTTGTATTCTTAGTTTTGTCATTATAGTCTTGTTTATGTTCTTGTGCATCGTCTTATATTAATTGTGTTAATTGCATCTTGTGGGTTTATGTTCATTCCATTTCCAGTAGCATTATTGATCCACTCTGGTGCTTTTTGTTTTGACAATGCCCCGTGTATGTCCAGCTGTCAAACTGTTTCGTGGGCTGCACAGCTGTCACTTGTTTTGAATGTTTCCTCACTCATGTACCCACACCTGTTATTCATGGATCAATTTCCCATTTACCTATTTAAGGACAATGGCAGTGTTTCCCGTTGCCATATCCTACTGTTGTTTCCTCAGAGTGACTAGCTGTAACTCCGAGTGAAAGTGTTTTTTCCACAGAGGTGGACAAGTGCGCTCCATCCTGGTATTATTCCTTTTTTCCCATTTCCCCAGACGTGAGTCCCGTTTCTTTTTGGGCGTGACTCGGTCTGGTTTTTGTCTCTTTTTTCCCCAGCATGTCCGAGCGCCTCAGCCTGGATCTGTCCAGGCTGTTCTCTCTTCCCATCAGACGTGAGCCCCGTTCTCCTCCAGCTGCCTTCTCACCACTCCTTATTTGTAAGTGTTGTTTAGTATTTGTATTTAAGTTGATAAATTTTGCAAACTCACAGTTGGCATTTGGTGCCTTCTACCTGCCCTTGAAAAGGGCGATTTATGATACAAAGTCATTTTTTTAACAAGGAAAAGTGTCCCATTTTTGTGACAACCCCACTTTGTAAACTAGTACCGGAAGTTACGCCCATAATACACGCAAGGCATCATGGGGGCTAGGAATAAGGTGGATACCAATGACCGCAAGCAAACATCTGCTATCGTTGTAGCTCTAATGTATCCTCCAGTGGTGGATAAAAATCACGAGTGCTCTATTCCTGAACACATACTAAGTCACTGTGTACAAGCATTTTTGGAGCATTACAGCTGTCCTTTAATATAGTTTTATTTTTAACTGTAATAGATGAATTATTACAGAGCCAATATAAATTTGTCTAGGTAGAAATAATCTTGTTTTGATGGCAATGATCCCACTGAAGTTTCTCACAGACGTAGTGTACATCAAGAGTATCCAAATGTGGGTGTATCATCATTAAATACATTATTATTGTGTGGCTATAATTTTGATCAGAAAAGCCAAGCAGAAAAAAAGACACTGGATCAAAATCTTTGTTTCGGTAACAGTTTGATGTTCAACTTCAATGTGAGCCACATTAATTTTGTTTAATCTCTTTCATCTCAGATTAAAATGTTATTAGTGATAATATTTGTCAGTTTTCACTAGGGAAGAAAGATTTTGGCAACGAGGCACAGTAATGGCCTGAAAGTTGATATACAGCACCTGTGCAAATGTCAAATAGATATTGCCTGTTAGAACTGAGCTTGAAATTCCTGAGCTCAGCTCAGAGGGAGGCTCCGCAGGGATATCTGGATGAAAAATAATAGGTAAGCAAAGCTCTAATTGTTAAATTTACAGTCAGGGTTTATGAACCATTCCTACCTCTGAGTCTTTCAAACCCCAGAGTACTCTTCATTAAAAAACTGCAGATATAGAGTTGTCTTAAAACACTCTCAGAGATGATACAGACAAGTGACTTCAGTTCAGTTAAGCACACAGCATTTATCAAATTAGAGCAGTAGGTTTGGAGTTAGGGCTGGGATAAGAAACACATTAACTTTTTTGATTAATGTGGGCAAATTAACACACTGAAAAATGGGATGCTGTCAGGTGACTCTCTGAAGTGGTGTCTCAACAGCTGGTTCAGTTTAAAACAAGAGTAGGTCCTGTTTTTCAGTGTTTAAATTTACACCACACTAAAAGGATCCCCTTGTACTCAGGGCAACCTTATCCTGCCTGCACAAACCCCACTTAAAGCACGCACGCATGCACATACACACCAAACCTAACATTACTGATTGGGGCTGCTCGTGAGCAGAGAAAAACACACACCTCAACATGAAGTGAATAAAAGCTTCTTTTTTCCCCACTTTTTATTCAGATGTAAGCTTTATGTATAGCAAAAGAAAAAAAAACAGAAAATATTCTTAAATAAATTATATATCTGTGTGTGTGTGTGTGTGTGTGTGTGTGTGTGTTTAAAAAATTGCTCTCATTTCATACCATTCTGATTAGACCTCATCTCTGGAACATTTTCGTTTCATTTTAAAAAATCACTAGGTGGCGAGTGAACACGCAGCAGCCTCCCTTCTCTCTTTGTGTTTTGTACTGTTTAGTATTGTTTAAATTGTGCCTAAGTGTATATTTGTGTGTTTAATGTCCACATATGCTGCTGCACACAAGTTACAGTCGCCACAGCCTTCTGGAGATAAAGAATATGACCAAACATTATGTCTTGGACCAGAGTGTTACAGAGGAACTCTGTGACCTAGGACTTCTCCACCAGACTTCCACACCCACTCGACTGCTGTGTCTCATTCCAAATGGTGACCCCGTAGAGGGTGCGAGAAGAAATGAAAGCAAGGTAGGCGTGGAGGAATCAGAGCTAAGCTAGCCGCTAGCCCAGGGCTGGACTGGCCATCTGGCATACCCGGCATTTGCCCGGTGGGCCGATGCACATGTGGGCCAGTGAGTTGTCATCAATATAATTATGTAACCACAGCTTCAAGGACCATTGCACAATGGCCGCTGAAGTACTGACAGCAGCTCATTCATTTGTTTTCATTACTGACATTGGACTGCCCAATCAAATCTCTTAAGGCACCTCTGACACCCCCATCCCTTCCTTTCCAGTGTGCACTGGGCCCTTTCTGAGCTGAGTTTGGTGGGGAAGAAGGTCTGTAGCACAGAAGTATCATATGAAAATGGTCAAATAAAAGCATAAAAGTGCAGTTGAAAAGATTAGGGGAAAAATAAAAAATGTAACTAGATGCCACTAAATTTATTAAAATAAAGGACATATTAGTCGGTTAAAAAAGCTCCAGACAAAGCCTTATGTGTCAAACTTTATGTTTTATCCAACTAATTCTGACATAAAGTCAAACTTCTGAGTTCAACTGAATGCAACATCAAGTCCCTCCCTATCCCAGCAGAGGGAAAAGTGAGGGGTCAGTAACACACACCTGATCATCTCATAATGATGTATGACACCAGCCTCAGCTTGAATTTTCTGCAAAGTTATGAATAGTTTTGGGTCTGTCTGAATTTTTTCGATGAATATGATGCATACCTGCAAACATTTAGGTTTCAAAGTATGTGAGGTTTTCATGGGGTGAGGGTTGGAAAATAGGCTATTAATAGGCTAAATAGCCTATAATATAACAGAAAATACTACATCCTTGCTCATTTTCAAAGATTCAAGATTCAAAGGCTTTATTATCATGTGCACAGTTAAGAAATGCAACATTTCCTGAGCAATGAAATTCTTACTCTGCTCTCCAAACGAATGCCAAGGTAATATATACACATCATTACTAATAAGGTAATAACACACCTAATACTAATGAATACTAATAACACACACTAATAACACACATTAGGCAATTAGGACACCTTAAACACACCTTAATACTAAATACTAATACTAATGAATACTAATAATACACATTAGGCAATAAGGACAGTTAAAGCAGTTAAACTAGAGGAAAAAAGAAGAATGAAAACTGAAAATTCACTGGATGACTATAATGGATTTTCAGTCCAGAAAATCCACCACAATGATGATGGCAGCATAAAAATCACAGTCTACAGGAAACCAACCCACACAGATCAATACCTACTATGGACATTAGAACACCCCACAGCACACAAACTATCAGTTGTCAGGACGTTATATGAACGGGCCATCATCATCACAGACCAAGAAGACAGACAGGAGGAGAAAAATCACATAAAACATGCACTTATATGCTGCCAATATCTAGTATGGGCCATAAACAAAGGGAAACAGCAAGTCAAAAACAAAGAAAACAAACAGGAAATAAGACAGAACAAAAGCCGAAATCAAAAACAAGGACACCATAACTATACCATACATCCGAGGGATCACAGAACCAATTCAAAGGATCATGAAAAAATACAAAATAAACACAGCAGTAAAACCACACAAAAAATTAAGACAGTTATTAGTACACCCCAAGGACAGACTAGAACAAGACAAAAATGCAATGTACAGTGGGGCAAAAAAGAATTTTGTCAGCTGTGGTCTATATTAATCATATATTCCATAACCAACATATGTTTAAGCATGTGAGAGTGTTTGGTGATTACATAAGTAAGGCGACTTCACACCTCAGAACAGGACAAAGAGTCTCAACCGCCGGTGAAGATTAAAGAGCATCCAAGGCACTGCGGTGGAGACCGGAGGAGCTGCCCTGACCCCCCAGGGCCAGGAGGAGGAGTACGAAGACAATGGGGAGATTAAGATAATGAGGGATGTCAGCTTTTGATATGCATGTCTTTTGTTATGTGCAAGTATAAGTTCGTAGAGCCGAAGGTGTTCGCCCTCTTACTTCTTCTGCTGCTGCACTTAGATGGGACTTGTTAGAGGAGCTGATAATAAACTTTGGTTTATGAATCTCATCGCCTCGTTATTTCAAGCTCCACTACACTGGTGACCCTGACGCGAGAATGGACCAGAGGCGTTCCCCCGCGATCGACTCATCTGTGGCGACCCAGGCAGACGCCGGCGCCCATGCAGACAGGGGAACAGATGGACGACGTTCCCCCACGGCAGAAGTGATAGAGAGGGCTCAACCGAGCACCAGCGCCGCGGAGAGAGCCGAAGCAAGGCACTGTCACCCTGCGGTCACATCAGTGACGGTCCACACAAACACCGTCACCGTCAACCTGCCGGACTTCTGGCAGGAAGACCCCACCTCATGGTTTCAGCAAGCTGAAGCCCAGTTTGCACTTGCGGGCATCACGGCTGACGATACAAAGTTCTATCACATCGTCGCCAAACTCGACGCCGCCACTTCGAGATGTGCGCGGAGCATAATCCAGCGGCCGCCGGCCCAGGACAAATATAAAGAACTGAAAGCGACCATCGTGGCAAATTACGTCCCCTCAGCCGAGGAGAGAGCCGAGAGGATCCTGGCGGTCTACGGCCACAGAGGAGGCAGACCCAAGGCCCTCATGGAGGACTTGCTGCAACTTAAAGAAGAGGACAACAACAATTTCCTCTTCCATTTCATATTCCTCAGTACGCTGCCGCCACACATGAGAGGGACGCTTGCCAACATGCGATGCAGCACCCAGCAAGACTTCCGCACGCTGGCTCACGAAGCTCAACGGCTCGTCAACGTCTGCAAGGAGCAGACACCCACAGCAGCACCCACAAACCTCAACGCTGATGTCCGGAGCCACGAGGAGCCACAAATCACCGAGCAGAATCAGCCCGCGGTGACAGCGACACGGCCAGGACGCAACAGACGGAGAGACGTTTGTTATTACCACCACCGCTTCGCCGAGAAGGCTTACAAATGCGTTCCCCCCTGCAAATTCACAATTTCAGGAAAACGCCGAAGCCGAGAGCCGTTAACAGCGGCGGTTCTCGGCGAAAAAAGCAAGCTTTTATATGTGACGGACGGACACACCGGCAAGCGGTTCCTTATCGACACGGGAGCTCAACTAAGTTTTGTCATGCCCTCCCAAGCAGACTGGGCCATGGGCCCCCGGGGCAATGGAGCGGTGGCAGCCAACGGCTCCATCATCGACACTTTTGGTGAAAAGAGCCTGCCCCTCTGCATCCACGGCCGCAACTACTGATGGACATTTGTTGTAGCGGCGGTGAGTTTTAACTTGTTGGGCGCAGATTTTTTGTGTGCACATGGGTTATTAGTTGATCTAGTGAACAGACGCTTGGTTAATGCACTGTCCTTTGCTTCTATTCCCTGCTCAGCTCGACTTTCTCCACCACCCGTGCAGGCTAGCGTCACCACAGCAGGAGGTAAGTTTGATCAACTCCTCACCCAATTTCCAGCACTCACAATTCCCAAATTCTCAGCCACAGTGGCTAAATACGGGGTCGAACACTTTATTCCCACAACGGGCCCACCCGTATTTGCCAAAGCTCGGCGCTTAGACGCGACCAAGCTCGCCATAGCTCGGGAGGAGTTCACCACCCTTGAAAAATTAGGCATTATCAGACGCTCGAAAAGCCCCTGGGCCTCACCACTTCACATGGTTCCGAAATCCGACGGTTCTTGGAGACCGTGCGGCGATTACCGCAGATTAAACAATGCGACAGCGCATGACCGCTACCCAATTCCTCACATTCAAGATTTTTTACTACATCTGGCGGGCGCGCGCATTTTTTCAAAAATAGACCTGGTCCGCGGTTATCATCAAGTCCCAGTTCGAGCAGAGGACATTCCTAAAACAGCTGTAATAACCCCCTTCGGTCTTTTTGAATTTTTGCGGATGCCTTTTGGCCTCAAAGGCGCTGCTCAAACCTTTCAGCGGATGATGGACGCAGTATTACGCGACCTCCCTTTCGTGTTCGTCTACCTCGACAATATGCTGGTAGCCAGCTCGTCTGAGGAAGAACACGAGCAGCATCTCACTATGGTTTTACCAGAGAACCCAGAGCCAGGGCATTTTCCAGCCCCGAGGTTTTTAGGCAGCAACGGACCGGACTCTCTCCCCGGACCGGCACATCACTCTTTTCCATGGGTTTTTGTCCCCCAAGCTTTGAAAAACGCTGAATTCGTTTTTGTTAGGCATGAAGCTTTAAAACCAACTTTCCGCCCACCATACGATGGGCCATTCAGAGTGCTGGAACCTGGTGATAAACACTTTGTGCTTGATTTTGGGGATAGAAAAGAAACAGTCAGCATTGACAGACTTAAACCTGCCTTCTTGTTGAGAGACGAGCCTGCACGGTTGGCGAAAGCACCTCGGCGGGGTAGACCCCCCAAAAGAAAAGACTCAGCCCCCCTGCAGGGAACAAATAATCACTCTCCTTCCCAAGCTGCAGATTCCTTACAGGAAGGTCCCAGCAGGACGCCAAAGCGGACCCACAGCAGATTCGGGAGAAGATTAAAACCCAGACGGCACAGGGACTGATGCAAACTACTCAACAGTTGTTCACTAATTGTGCTATAACAGTTTAGGACTGACTTGTGATTTTACTATGCTGTTATGATTACCACTGAACTCTCTTAGGAGCATGGCTGCTGGAGAGTTTCTTCTGTGGCAAGAGGTGTAGCAGTTAGTATGTCATAATAATTATCTTAAACTGTGAATTTTTCTATTGTCCTTTTCTTAGTCGTTTGGGGGGGGCTGTGGTCTATATTAATCATATATTCCATAACCAACATATGTTTAAGCATGTGAGAGTGTTTGGTGATTACATATGTAAGGCGACTTCACACCTCAGAACAGGACAAAGAGTCTCAACCGCCGGTGAAGATTAAAGAGCATCCAAGGCACTGCGGTGGAGACCGGAGTAGCTGCCCTGACCCCCCAGGGCCAGGAGGAGGAGTACGAAGACAATGGGGAGATTAAGATAATGAGGGATGTCAGCTTTTGATATGCATGTCTTTTGTTATGTGCAAGTATAAGTTCGTAGAGCCGAAGGTGTTTGCCCTCTTACTTCTTCTGCTGCTGCACTTAGATGGGACTTGTTAGAGGAGCTGATAATAAACTTTGGTTTATGAATCTCATCGCCTCGTTAGTTCAAGCTCCACTACATCAGCCACCAATTGTGCAAGTTCTCCCACTTAAAAGATGAGAGAGGTCTCCAATTTTCATCATAGGTATACCTCAACTATGAGAGACAAAATGAGAAAAAAAAATCCAGAAAATCACATTGAAGAATTTTTAATGAATTAATTGGTAAATTCCTCGGTAAAATAAGCATTTGGTCAATAACAAAAGTTCATCTCAATACTTTGTTATATACCCTTTGTTGGCAATGACAGAGGTCAAACGTTTTCTGTAAGTCTTCACAAGGTTTTCACACACTGTTGCTGGTATTTTGGCCCATTCCTCCATGCAGATCTCCTCTAGAGCAGTGATGTTTTAGGGCTGCCGCTGGGCAGCACAGACTTTCAACTCCCTCCAAAGATTTTCTGTGGGGTTGAGATCTGGAGACTGGCTAGGCCACTCCAGGACCTTGACATGCTTCTTACAAAGCCACTCCTTCGTTGCCCGGGCAGTGTGTTTGGGATCATTGTCATGCTGAAAGACCCAGCCATGTTTCAGCTTCAATGCCTTTGCTGATGGAAGGAGGTTTTCACTCAAAATCTCACGATACATGGCCCCATTCATTCTTTCCTTTACACGGATCAGTCGTCCTGGTCCCTTTGCAGAAAATCAGCCCCAGAGTAGACAGTAGAATCACAGTTCACTCTGCTACACTTATTGACAACCTGTTTGTCAATGTTCTCGATAAGAAAATAGAAAGTGGATTATTGATAAATGATATAAGCGACCACTTGCCAATCTTTGCACTTATCCATGGCCACACGGGGCCCAACCCAGAAAAAATCTCAAAATCGTTCAGACACAAATCACCAAACGCAATCAGTTCTTTTAAAGAGGACTTGCTGAAGCAAGACTGGACAGAAGTCTATGTATCAGATGTAAATGAAGCCTATGACACATTTATAAACATTGTAACCACTCTTTATGAAAAAAACTGCCCATTAGTTAAAAAAAAGCTTAAACACAAATTTGCTGACAAACCATGGTTTACCAAAGGACTACAAAAGGCGTGTAAAAAGAAAAATTTATGATATAAAGCTTTCATAAAGAAAAGGACAAAAGAAGCAGAGCAACGGTATAAAACATACAAAAATAAGTTAACATATATAATAAGATGCAGTAAAAGAGACTATTACAGTAAAGAACTGGAAAAAAACAAAGACAATATTAAAAATACATGGACAATAATCAACAGTATCCTTGGAAATAAAAGCAGAAATACAAGCTACCCAACTAATATTCCAAAAAATAATAAATCGACTCCGAATGTAAATATAGCTTCACCTGCAGATGAATTTAATAATTTTTTTGTTAACATTGGACCTAAACTGGCCCGAGAAATACCCACTACGGCGCCTACAGGTGATACAATATGCAATAACACTGCTGTAAAAGACACCATCTTCATAAAGAACACAGACGAAAGAGAGGTCATTGAAATTGTTAAATCGTTCAAAAGTAAAACATCTACTGACTGCGATGGTATTGACATGCTACTAGTCAAAACTGTTATCGAATGCATAGTGAAACCACTGACGTATATCTGTAACCTGTCTCTCCAATCAGGTATATTTCCCAATGCAATGAAAATAGCTAAAGTAATTCCGATTTACAAGACAGGCGACAGAGGGGAACTCTCCAACTACAGACCAATTTCACTATTACCGCAATTTTCCAAGATACTTGAAAAAATATTCTATGAGAGAATTGACAACTTCATACTGAAGAATGATTTATTGTGTGAGCAGCAATATGGGTTCAGACACAAAAGGACAACAGCATATGCCTTAATGGAATTTACAGAAAAAATATCAACAGCCATTGAAAATAAAGAGTATTCAGTTGGAGTATTCCTGGATCTTAAAAAAGCATTTGATACAGTAGATCACAATCTATTATTAAAGAAACTACAAAATTGTGGTATTAGAGGGGTAGCACTGTCCTGGTTAAGTAGTTACTTAAAGAATAGATATCAGTTTGCATGTGTTAACAGCAAAAACTCAGAGTTACTGAAGGTCACCTGTGGAGTCCCACAGGGTTCAGTTTTGGGACCATTATTATTCAATATGTATATAAATGATATATGTAAAGTTTCAGAAAAAATGGACTTAATATTGTTTGCTGATGACACTAATCTGCTATGCAGTGGAAACAATTTGGAACAACTTCTGGATACACTCGGAAAGGAATTAGGAAAGCTGAAACTGTGGTTTGATTCAAACAAATTAACGCTCAATTTAAGCAAGACAAAATTTATAGTCTTTAACAACCATCACAACTACCCAGTACCCAAACTCAGTGTAAATGGTGTAGAGATTGAAAGGGTATCCGAAACTAAATTCCTTGGAGTAATAATTGATAACAAACTGTGTTGGAAGCCACATATTAATTATATAAAAGGTAAAGTATCCAAATCAATTGCAATATTACACAGAGTGAAATATTTGCTGAATCAACCCACACTATACACCTTGTACCATTCATTAATACTCCCATACATGACATATTGTAATGAAGTATGGGGAAATACATATAAAACAAACATATATCCACTCTTTATGCTTCAAAAGAGCTATTAGAATAATCAACAAAGCAGCTTACAGGGAACCAACAAACCCACTTTTTCTTAAACAAAAAACTCTCAAGTTGAAAGATCTGATTGACTTTAAAACCGCAATAATAATGTTCAAAGTGAAGAATCTATCACTGCCCACAAATATCCAAAAGTTGTTCCAAACAAGGGAGAAACGATATCACTTCAGAGGAACATGTATATTTCAAAAGCCTACAGTGAGAACAACCACCAAGCAACACTGTATTTCAGTGCAAGGAGTCAGATTATGGAACGATTTTGGACCTGAATTAAAATCATGTACAAAGCTTGGACAATTTAAACAAAAACTAAAGGAAGAAATACTCCAAACATATTTACAAGACGACATGTAAACTCACATAAGGATTGACGTATCCAGCCTGTATTGTGTTGTAGCTTAGTTTTTTCTTTTTTTCTTTTTTTCTCTGTGACACTATGTCTTAGATTTGTTTTTGAATAGTAACCGCTTAACTTAGACTAGCTCAGTTTTCTTTTTCTCTCAGTCACATTTTGTCTTAGCCTTGTTTTAAATTGTAATCGCTCTTGTCTTGTTTTCTCTTTTTTCTCCTTTGAATTCTTGGATGGAATATGGGTGGGCAATATAAGCTGCGGCTTCAGCCATCACCCATTTCGGATAACTCACGTGGAATTGTATAGTAGAAGGAGTCTTTGTCTAATTTGACCTTGCTGTTATATTATACAGTTTCTTTTAACCTGTAATGTACTATCCGAAATAAATAAAATTCATTCATTCATTCATTCATTCATTCATTCATTCATTCATTCATTTTCACCCCCATGCTTCACAGTAGATACGGTGTCCTTTCTCCTCCAAACACGACAAGTTGAGTTTTTACCAAAAAGTTCTATTTTGGTTTCATCTGACCATTTGATATTCTCCCAATCCTCTTCTGGATCATCCAAATGCTCTCTAGCAAACTTCAGACGGGCCTGGACATGTACTGGCTTAAGCAGGGGGACACGTCTGGCACTGCAGGATTTGAGTCCATGGCGGCATAGTGTGTTTCTGATGTAGCCTTTGTTACTTTGGTCCCAGCTCTCTGCAGGTCATTCACTAGGTCCCCCCGTGTGGTTCTGGGATTTTTGCTCACCGTTCTTGTGAACATTTTGACCTCACGGAGTGAGATATTGCATGGAGCCCCAGATCGAGGGAGATTATCAGAGGTCTTGTATGTCTTCCATTTTCTAATAATTGCTCCCACAGTTGATTTCTTCACACCAAGCTGCTTACCTATTGCAGATTCAGTCTTCCCAGCCTGGTGCAGGTCTACAATTTTGTTTCTGGTGTCCTTTGACACTCTTTGGTCTTGGCCATAGTGGAGTTTGGAGTCTGACTGTTTGAGGTTGTGGACAGGTGTCTTTTACACTGATAATGAGTTCAAACAGGTGCCATTAATACAGGTAACAAGTGGAGGACAGAGGAGCCTCTTAAAGAAGAAGTTACAGGTCTGTGAGAGCCAGAAATCTTGCTTGTTTGTAGGTGACCAAATACTTATTTTACCTAGGAATTTACCAATTAATTCATTAAAAATCCTTCAATGTGATTTTCTGGATTTTTTTTTCTCATTTTGTCTCTTATAGTTGAAGTATACCTATGATGAAAATTGGAGACCTCTCTCATCTTTTAAGTGGGAGAACTTGCACAATTGGTGGCTGACTAAATACTTTTTTGCCCCACTGTAATATATGAAATATCATGCAGATCATGCAACAAAACCTACATTGGAGAAACTGGAAGATCTTTCACCACAAGAAAAAAAGAAAACCAGAAGGAATGTAAGAAGGAAACACAAGGACGACTCACAAGATCGCAAAAAGAAAAGGCAGAACAAGAAACATTAAAATCAACAATATCAGATCACTACAAAAGAAATAATCACATCATGGACTGGGACAACGCAAAAATTATTGGATCGGCGACACACACAAACGCTGGATCAAGGAGGCCATAGAAATCATGAAGCGGGGAAAAGATACGGTACCATGAACCAAGATGAGGGGGCCTTTATGCTTTCCCACACCTGGGACCACATTCTCCAGAGACCATCTGATGGCAGAAAGTGGGGCCGGCTTGGTGGATCTGACAGGTTTGCTGGGCTGGCCCTGCCTATGAAAGTTAGCTGATAAAATGTCACCTTGCAGCAACCAACTGACTCTTCTGACAAAGGCTGCAGTGCACAGTTGAAACATGTTAAGAAGGTAAAAACATCTCCTTTCTATTTTTGTCTTTAATAAGAACAAAAGGTAAATAATTAAAAGAAGACAAAATGAACCTACTTGAACGATTATGATAGTAAAGACTCAAATGTACAAGAAAAAAAGCCCTAAATTAGCACTAAACACAAATTATGAGAGATGTTGATTTAAGTGGGAAAAAAGCTTTCACATTTACAAGAAAAGGTAGTACATTTAGAATAAAACCGTTTTAAATTTAGGACAAAAATCTCAAACTGTCAAGACATCTCAGTAACTTCTTCATAAGCTATTTTGGGGTAATTACTCTCATATATCAGTAATAATATACATAGGTATGTTTACTTGTGTACAGTTTTAGGATACTCTACCACCTAAAATTAGATTTTTTTTTTAACTGAAAATGTAGAATTTTTTATCTAACTTTGGAGAGTTCTCATAAATTACCTACTTTTTATGATTATTTTTGCTCTTTTTTAATTTATAGACTTTTTAACAAAATTTTGAAACCAAGAAAACTGAAACTTCATGAAAAGTTTTTGCTCATGGATTGACATTTTTTTCTTGAACTTGTGACTTTTGCATCATAAACTGGCATCTTTTTTCTCCTGTCTTTGCACTTTTGCCTCAATAATTTCCCCTCATCTTTCCATTGATTTTTTTTCCTGAATTTTGTTTTTTAATTATTGCAAATGAGCTACATTTCTCTTGTGATTTTCTGACCTTTGTCTCAACAATTTATTAATTTCTTCTTTCTTAATGAATTTATTCAGTCTTTTAAATAACTTCCCATGTTTACATTCTCAATTACTTGTAGAGATATGAATTTTTCCTCATAAATTTGCAACTTTTGCCAAGAATTTGTAACTTTTATCTTTTAAATTCAAGTCTGTTTTTCTTGTAATTTTGCATTTTTTTCTCTCATGAATTTAGTACATATTTTAAATAAATGAGCATTTGTCCCTATAAATTTGTTATGTTTTTCTAGTAAATTTGAAGCTTTTATTGTGTATATACAGTATATGCTTATGATGGTTTTTTCCTTGTAATTTTTTGGCTTTTTCTCAAAGTTTTGCACCTTTGAAAATTTTAAAACTTTAAAATTATGACAAAATATTTTTCAATTCAATTCAATTCAATTTAACTTTATTTATATAGTGCCATTTCACAACAACAGCCATCTCATAGCACTTTCAAATGGAGGGGAAACCCCACAATTGCAAAAAGACCCCAGCAATCAGGCGATCCCTTGTGAGCAAGCACTTGGCGATGGTGAAGAGGAAAAACTCCCTTTTGACAGGAAGAAACCTCTAGCAGAACCAGGCTCAGGGAGGGGCAGTCATCTGCTGTGACTGGCTGGGGGGTGAGGGGACAGAGAAGATGAAAAGAACAGACATAAAGAGAGCAAACAAAAAGGAGAGAAGCCAAGTACATTATTGGAAGTCACCCGGCAGTCTAAATCTATTAACAGCAAAACAAAGGGAGGGTTAAGAGACACATGATCCCTCCCTAATCGTAGGCTATATTGAAGAGGAAGGTTTTTACTCTATTCTTAAAAAGAGAGATCGAGTCTGACTCCCGATCCCAGATTGGTAACTGGTTCCACAGGAAAGGAGCTTGATAGCTGAAGGCTCTGTCTCCCATTGTACTTTTGGAGATTCTAGGTATAACAAGTAATCCAGCATTTTAGGAGCGTAGTGCTCTGTTAGGATGATAGGGTACTATCAGATCTTTTAACTAAAAAGGTGCCTGATTGTTTAGAGCTTTGTAAGTGAGAAGGAGGATTTTAAACTTAATTCTAAACTCTATGGGAAGCCAACCAAGGGAGGCCAGAACCGGAGAGATATGATCTCTCTTTCTAGTACCTGTTAAAACTCTTGCAGCAGCATTTTGGATCAACTGAAGACTTTTTAAAGATATTTTAGGACAACCTGATAATAACGAGGTGAAGAGGATGATAAAATAAAGGCAGCGTTGGATTTTTAAGTAGCTTTATTATCACCCGCCTTCATCAGAACTCGGCTCCAGCCCATAGTGTGAGCAGGCTGAAGCTGAATTCCTCAGGCTCTCAAAAAGGAGACAGTGTGTGTGTCTCACAGCAGATGCAGAGCCAGAATGAGAGAATGAGAGTGAGAGAGTTTGCATTACAGAGTTGCAGCATATATACTGGACTACAACAATACATCAAAGGACATACCCCAGCAGTTGGTATGATCAAAGAGATAACAGAACAGGCATAAGACATTTGCATTTGAGAAACATATTGATCTCAGTCCCTAGGTCACAGTGAGGACAGGACGCATGAGCACAATGCATGAAAGGCAACATTAACATCACAGAAGTGAGCCAGACGAAACGAGTCTGCCTGTAGACATTAATACACATTTCACTGTTCTGTTATTTGCTCTAGCCGAGCACTGTGTTTGACCAGTCTGTTTGTGGAGGTTTACACCAAAGCACATCTACATATTGATCTCAGCCTCTAGGTCACAGTAAGGACAGGACGCATGAACACTGTACATGAATGGCACATTACATCACGATACATGCATGGCACATTACATCTCAGTAGTGCAGCGGGAAAAACCTAGAGAAAAGAGCTGAGTGTCCTGTGTGTTGTGGGGGGGTTGAATCAACCCGCCACACGCTCCCCCCCAGAGGGCACGGCAGGGGGCCGAGACCTCGATAATCCATCTATGGGAGCGAGCTGTGGGAGAAGCTCGCTGCAGGCGGAGGGGGAGGGAGGGGAGGGGTAGTAAGTGCCAGCAGGGGGGGTAAAATTGTCCGAGCCGCGCAAAAATTGCTTGCTGCTCCGCGACGTCGAGGGGCTGTCCCGTTGCGCGTGCGGAGATCACAAGAAGAAAAATTTGTCTCTGACTCCTCTCGTGGCCATGAAGAAAAGCAGGAGCAGCTGTAAGAAAAAAAAAAAGAAACAAAAGCAGAGGGACTGGCGTGTTGGTTTTAGGTGCAGGAGCAACCCCAAAGCCCCCCGGGAACAGCTGACGGCTGAAATCCCTTTGTGCCGTGGCTGAGACCATTAGAAAATCCAGTGGCGAGCTGCGTGCTTGCTTCAGGTGAACGGGCAGCCCTGAAGGTTCCAAGGGTGGCGATCGGCCGTATTTCTCGGGCATCTGCAGCGGCGGAGGACGATGGCGGTCTCTGTAGCCTTTATTGCCCCGTGCGTGGTGTGCCGTCCTCGTAACTCCCCGGTGCGCGCGCGGGGGTTCCGTGCTTGGTTGGGCCGCTGGAGTGGCGAGTCAGGGTGCAGAATCTTGGCGGAGATCGGTGCAGATGGCGCCGATAAAATCCAGGTTGAGCTGTGGCTGCAGATTGGCCATGGTGCGTTGCAGCGGTGAGAGGAAATAGACGATCTTTGGTCCCTCAGGCTCGTGCAGATGCGTTGGAGCGGTGGGAGGGAATAGACGATCTTTGTTCCTCAGGCTCGGGTAGATGAGTAGGCTCGCTGAGAGGGAGGGGTAGCGGTGAGAGGGAGAAAACGTTCTGTGCCCCTCGGCTGGTCCAGCGTGGACGCCCGATCTCAGGCGAGGGTCGCGCCATGACGTTTTCTGCAGTTTTCCCGGTCGTGGGTGATGTCCGGAGAACAGCTCGTTTGCGTCAGGCTGCTGTGTTCGCTGGCAGCGTGTTTTTTTCTGCCTTCCGGTCATGGTGCGTTGGGGCGGCGAGAGGGAGGAGACGTCTTGTGTCCCTCGGCCGGTTCAGCGTGGATGTCCAGACCGGAAGGCTGCGTCGCACAAAGCGTGTGCATCTCAGGGTCACCAGTGCAGCTGTATGAAATAAATTAAAGCGTTGTTGAAGATTTTAAGTAGAGTTTATTATCATACCGCCGTCACGGGCTCCGCTCCCGGCGCCGTGCATGCGCAAGTTTATGAAGTCACATTCACATCAGAAAATCACATTGAAGGATTTTTAATGAATTAATTGGTGAATTCCTCAGTAAAATAAGTATTTGGTCAATAACAAAAGTTCATCTCAATACTTCGTTATATACCCTTTGTTGGCAATGACAGAGGTCAAACGTTTTCTGTAAGTTTTCACAAGGTTTTCACACACTGTTGCTGGTATTTTGGCCCATTCCTCCATGCAGATCTCCTCTAGAGCAGTGATGTTTTAGGGCTGTCGCTGGGCAACACAGACTTTCAACTCCCTCCAAAGATTTTCTATGGGGTTGAGATCTGGAGACTGGCTAGGCCACTCCAGGACCTTGAAATGCTTCTTACGAAGCCACTCCTTTGTTGCCCGGGCGGTGTGTTTGGGATCATTGTCATGCTGAAAGACCCAGCCACGTTTCATCTTCAATGCCCTTGCTGGTGGAAGGAGGTTTTCACTCAAAATTTCAAGATACATGGCCCCATTCATTCTTTCCTTTACACGGATCAGTCGTCCTGGTCCCTTTGCAGAAAAACAGCCCCAAAGTATGATGTTTCACCCCCATGCTTCACAGTAGGTATGATGTTCTTTCTCTTCCAAACACGACAAGTTGAGTTTTTACCAAAAAGTTCTATTTTGGTTTCATCTGACCATATGACATTCTCCCAATCCTCTTCTGGATCATCCAAATGCTCTCTAGCAAACTTCAGACGGGCCTAGACATGTACTGGCTTAAGCAGGGGGACACGTCTGACACTGCAGGATTTGAGTCCCTGGCAGCGTAGTGTGTTTCTGATGTGGCCTTTGTTACTTTGGTCCCAGCTCTCTGCAGGTCATTCACTAGGTCCCTCCATGTGGTTCTGGGATTTTTGCTCACCGTTATCGTGATAATTTTGACCTCACGGGGTGAGATCTTGCGTGGAGCCCCAGATGGAGGGAGATTATCAGTGGTCTTGTATGTCTTCCATTTTCTAATAATTGCTCCCACAGTTGATTTCTTCACACCAAGCTGCTTACCTATTGCAGATTCAGTCTTCCCAGCCTGGTGCAGGTCTACAGTTTTGTTTCTGGTGTCCTTTGACAGCTCTTTGGTCTTGGCCATATTGGAGTTTGGAGTCTGACTGTTTGAGGTTGTGGACAGGTGTCTTTTATACTGATAACA
Source organism: Pholidichthys leucotaenia (assembly GCA_020510985.1). Lineage (NCBI taxonomy): Eukaryota > Metazoa > Chordata > Actinopteri > Cichliformes > Pholidichthyidae > Pholidichthys > Pholidichthys leucotaenia. The sequence continues at coordinate 264,942,272 of CM035843.1, forward strand.
TGCTCAAACAGGTGCCATTAATACAGGTAACGAGTGGAGGACAGAGGAGCCTCTTAAAGAAGAAGTTACAGGTCTGTGAGAGCCAGAAATCTTGCTTGTTTGTAGGTGACCAAATACTTATTTTACCTAGGAATTTACCAATTAATTCATTAAAAATCCTTCAATGTGATTTTCTGGATTTTTTTTCTCATTTTATCTCTCATAGTTGAGGTATACCTATGATGAAAATTGGAGACCTCTCTCATCTTTTAAGTGGGAGAACTTGCACAATTGGTGGCTGACTAAAAACTTTTTTGCCCCACTGTAGCTTGGAGAAATCATCTCTTAATTTATAAAAAAAAAAATCTCTTAGAAAAGCTAGAACAAGTTATTACTCTGCATTAAGAGAAGAGAATAAGAATAATTCCAGGTTTCTTTTAAGCACCGTAGCCAGGCTGACAAAGAGTCAGGACTCTGTCAATCCTTGCATCCCCCTAGATCTTGCTAGTCAGGACTTTTTGAATTTTTTCAATCATAAAATTTTATCTATTAGAGATAAAATCAGTCAGATTTTTCCCACCGTAAACTTAAGTACAGCAACTACTACAACTCCTTTAACTGATATCTGTTTGGAAAAGTTTACTCCAATTGACCTTTTAGCGTTAGATAAAATAATCTCCTCATCCAAGCCTTCAACTTGTCTATTAGATCCTATTCCTTCCAGGTTATTTAAAAAAGTCTTCGCATTTATTGGTTGCCGTATTCTTCAAAAAATCAATTCTTCTTTAACTTTAGGTCATGTACCGCAGGCTTTTAAAATTGCTGTAATTAAACCCTTACTCAAAAAGCCAACGCTCGATCCAGGAGATTTAGCTAACTATTGACCAATCTCTAATCTGCCTTTCATTTCAAAAATCTTAGAAAGAGTTGTTGCTACGCCATTATTTGACCACTTGCAGGGAAATGGTTTATATTAATCATATATTCCATACCTACATATGTATAGACATATTAGAATGTTTAGTGATTACATATGTGGAATGACCTCACGCCTATGAACAGGACAAGAGGTCTCAACCGCCAGCGAGGATCAGAGAGCAGACAGAGTCGCAGCGGTGGAGACCGGATCGATCTCCCTGACAACTCAGGGTCAGGTGGAGGAGACGGAGGACAATGGAGGGGGGATTATGTTAATGCGGGATGTCAGCTTTGATATGCAATGTCTTTTGTTGGGTGTGGGTATAAGTATGAAGGTCTGACTGCGTTCGACCTCTTATTCTGCTTCTGCACCGAGATGAGACATGTTAGGGAGGTGAAGCTGATATTAAACTTTGATTTATAAAAGTCACATCGCTTCTTCATTTCTAACTCCCTACACTGGTGACCAGACGTGAGGATGGAACAGAGACGTTCTCCCGCGATTAACTCATCAGAGGCGACCCAGGCAAGCGCCGGTGCCCATGCAGACAGGGGAACGGATGGAGGACGTTCCCCCACGGCAGAAGCTACAGAGAGGGCTCAACCGAGCACCATCCCCAGCCCCGCCGTGAGAGCAGAAGAAAGGAGCTCTCACCGGGCGGACACATCAGGGACGGCCCACACAAGCGCCGTCACCATCAAGCTGCCAGAATTCTGGCGAGACGACCCGAGCTCGTGGTTCCAGCAAGCTGAGGCTCAGTTTGCACTAGCGGGCATAACGGCGGACGAGACAAAATTTTATCATATCGTCGCCAAACTCGACGCTGCCACGTCAAGATGTGCGCGGAGCATAATCCAACAGCCGCCCACCCATGACAAATACAGAGAACTTAAGGCGACCATCGTCGAGAACTTCGTCCCCTCAGCCGAGGAGACAGCAGAGAAGATCCTGGCGATCTACGGCCACAGAGGATGCAGACCCAAGGCCCTCATGGAGGACATGCTGCAGCTTAAGGAAGAGGACAACGACAACTTCCTCTTCCAACATATCTTCCTCAGCACTCTGCCGCCACACATAAGAGGGACACTGGTCAACATGCGGTGCAGCACCCAGCAGGACTTTCGCGCGCTGGCCCGAGAAGCGCAGCGGCTCATCAACGCCTACGGCGAACAGATGGCCACAGCAGCATCTGCAGATCTCAGCGTGAAAGCCCAGAGCAACGGAGAACCACAGACAACCGAGCAGAGCCCGCCCACCATGGTGGCAACACGACCAAGGCGCAGCAGGCAGAACGACCTCTGCTATTACCACCACCGTTTTGCCGAGAGGGCATACAAATGCGTGCCCCCCTGCAAATTCAAAAGTTCGGGAAACGCCAAAGCCAAGAAACCGTTAACAGCTGTTGCTCTCGGCGAGACAAATAAGCTGCTTTATGTGACTGACGGACACACCGGGAGACAGTTCCTGATCGACACCGGAGCTCAGCTGAGTTTTATCACCCCTTCCCACGCAGACCGGGCCATGGGTCCCCGGGGAAATGGAGCGATGGCAGCCAACGACTCAATCATCAACACTTTCGGCGAAAGGAGCCTGCCTCTTTGCATCCACGGCCGCAACTATAGATGGACATTTATTGTAGCGGCGGTGAGTTTTAACTTGTTGGGCACTGATTTTTTGTGTGCACATGGGTTGTTAGTCGATCTAGCAAATAGGCGCTTGGTTAATGCACTGTCATTTTCTTCTATCCCCTGCTCAGCTCGAGTTTCTCCACCACCCGTGCAGGCCAGCGTCACAACAGCAGGAGGTAAGTTTGACCAACTCCTCACCCAATTTCCAGCACTCACAGTTCCAAAATTTTCAGCAACGGTAGCGAAACACGGGGTTGAACACTTCATCCCCACAACAGGCCCACCCGTGTTCGCCAAAGCTCGGTACTTAGACGCGACCAAGCTCGCCATAGCACGGGACGAGTTTGCCACCCTGAAAAATTAGGCATTATTAGACGCTCGAAAAGCCCCTGGGCATCGCCACTCCACATGATCCCGAAAACCGACGGTTCTTGGAGACCTTGCGGCGATTACCGCAGATTAAACAATGCGACAGCGCATGACCGCTACCCAATTCCTCACATCCAAGATTTTTCACTACATCTGGCGGGTGCGCACATTTTTTTCTAAAATAGACCTGGTCCGCGGCTATCACCAAGTCCCCGTTCGAGCGGAAGACATTCCTAAAACGGCTGTAATAACCCCTTTCGGTCTTTTTGAATTTTTGCGGATGCCGTTTGGCCTCAAAGGCACTGCTCAAACCTTTCAGCGTATGATGGATGCGGTATTACGCGACCTCCCCTTCGTGTTCGTCTACCTCGACGATATTCTGGTAGCCAGCCCGTCAGAGGAAGAACACGAACAACACCTCACTACAGTTTTTCAGAGACTAGAAGAGCACGGGTTAATAATCAACCCAGCCAAATGCAAATTCAGCGTGTCACAAATTGATTTTTTGGGACACAGAGTTTCACCGAAGGGGGCAGTCCCATTGCCAGACAAAGTCCACGTGGTAAAAAATTTTCCACGAACACAAACGGTCAAATCGCTGCAAGAATTTTTGGGAATGGTGAATTTTTACAACCGTTTCCTCCCCCGTGCAGCTCAACTCATGCAGCCCCTGTATGCCACGCTCAGAAAACAAAAGCCTTCCAACGCGGTCGAATGGACCCCGGAGCGCGAACACGCCTTCGCGGAAGTAAAAAGTGCTCTAGCGAATGCCACATTGTTGGTTCACCCCGATCCCTCGGCCCGCATAGCATTAACCACAGACGCTTCAGACCTGGCCATAGGGGCAGTCGTGGAACAACATGTTGGCGGAACCTGGCAACCTTTAGCATTTTTTAGCAAATCTTTAAACCAAACCGAGCGTAAATACAGCACTTTTGACAGGGAGCTGCTAGCGCTTCATTTATCCATCCGCCACTTCCAGTTCTGGTTAGAAGGGCGGCGCTTCATGGCTTTTGTAGACCACAAACCGCTCACTTTTGCGATGGCTAAAATTTCAGAACCATGGTCAGGCAGGCAACAAAGACAGCTAGCTGCAATTTCAGAGTTCACCACAGACATTTGACATGTGGCAGGCAAACTTAACGTGGTAGCAGACTGCCTCTCTCGCGCTGTGACATCGCCAGAGCACGAGGAGACAGATTATACTACCTCAGCCGCAGAACTCTTCGCCAACGCGGACGCATACGCGGCCATATTTCATGTAGGGATAGATTACGCAGCCATGGCAGAGGAACAAAGCAGCGACGTGGACGTGCGCGCGCTCCTGTCTGGACCAACAGGGTTAAGACTGGAGGAAAGGGGTTTACGTGACGGTGTACCCCCCCTAATCTGCGACGTTTCAACCGGCCGACCTCGCCCGGTAGTCCCAGCTGCATGGCGCCGCCGCATTTTCGACTCGGTTCACTCCCTCGCCTTGGTTAAAATGGTCGCAGAAAAGTTTGTTTGGCCGGGCCTGCGCAAAAATGTCAAGGAATGGGCAAAAACTTGCATGTCTTGTCAGCGCGCCAAAATACACAAACACACAAAAGCTCCTCTAGAGCCTTTTCGAATCCCAGCCAGAAGGTTTGACCACGTTCATGTCGACCTCGTGGGACCACTACCTTCGTCTCAGGGTTTCACACACCTGTTAACAATGATAGACCGTACTATGCGCTGGCTTGAGGCGGTCCCTTTGGCGTCAACCACAGCTGCGGAAGTCGCTCACGTTTTTTTTTAACAAACTGGGTGGCATGTTTCGGCGTCCCATCGGCCATCACGTCCGATAGGGGGCCTCAATTTGTCTCAGAGCTTTGGTCAGCCATGGCCAGCAGCTTAGGGGCGACAATTCACCGCACCACCGCTTATCACCCTCAGGCTAATGGGTTATGCGAGCGTTTTCATAGATCTTTAAAGGCCGCCCTCAGGGCCTCACTAACGGATACAGATTGGGTGAATAAACTTCCCTGGGTTTTATTAGGGTTGCGTTCTGCGCCTAAAGAGGATCTAGACGCCTCCCCAGCAGAATTAGTTTTTGCACAACCTCTCAGACTCCCAGGTGAGTTTTTACCAGAGAACCCAGAGCCCGGGCATCTTCCAGCCCTGAGGTCTTTAGGCAGCACCGGACCAGACACTCTCCCTGGACCGGCACATCACTCCTTTCCACGGGTTTTTGTCCCCCAAGCTTTAAAAAATGCCGAGTTCGTTTTTGTTAGGCACGAAGCTTTAAAATCAACCCTCCGTCCACCATACAACGGACCATTCAGAGTGCTGGAACCTGGTGATAAGCATTTTGTGCTTGATTTAGGGGACAGAAAAGAAACAGTCAGCATTGACAGACTTAAACCTGCCTTCTTGTTGAGAGACGAACCTGCACGGGTGGCGAGAGCACCTCGGCGGGGTAGACCCCCCAAGAAAACAAACTAAGCCCCCCTGCAGAGAACAAATAACCACTCTCCTCCCCAAGCTGCAGATTCCTTAGAGGAGGGTCCCACCACGACGCCAAAGCGGACCCACAGCAGATTCGGGAGAAGATTAAAACCCAGACGGCACAGGGACTGATACAAATTGACCAAAAGTTGTTAACTATGTTATCAGATTGTGCCGTGACAGTTTTAAGGCTGATTTGTGATATTACTATACTGTTGTTGTTACCACTGAATTCTCTACAGGAGCATGACTGCTGGAAGGATTTTTCCTCGTTTTCCCTGTCAAGAGGTTTAATAGTATAATATGTCATAGAGATTATCTTAAACTGTAAACTTAATTTGATTGTCCTTTTCTTAGTCGTTTGGGGGGGCTGTGGCTTATATTAATCATATATTCCATACCTACATATGTATAGACATATTAGAATGTTTAGTGATTACATATGATGGAATGACCTCACGCCTATGAACAGGACAAGAGGTCTCAACCGCCAGCGAGGATCAGAGAGCAGACAGAGTCACAGCGGTGGAGACCGGATCGATCTCCCTGACCACCCAGGGTCAGGTGGAGGAGACGGAGGACAATGGAGGGGGGATTATGTTAATGCGGGATGTCAGCTTTGATATGCAATGTCTTTTGTTGAGTGTGGGTATAAGTATGAAGGTCTGACTGCGTTCGACCTCTTATTCTGCTTCTGCACCGAGATGAGACATGTTAGGGAGGTGAAGCTGATATTAAACTTTGATTTATAAAAGTCACATCGCTTCTTCATTTCTAACTCCCTGCAGCTGACTAAATACTTTTTTGCCCCACTGTAGCTTGGAGAAATCATCTCTTAATTTATAAAAAAAAAATCTCTTAGAAAAGCTAGAACAAGTTATTACTCTGCATTAAGAGAAGAGAATAAGAATAATTCCAGGTTTCTTTTAAGCACCGTAGCCAGGCTGACAAAGAGTCAGGACTCTGTCAATCCTCGCATCCCCCTAGATCTTGCTAGTCAGGACTTTTTGAATTTTTTCAATCATAAAATTTTATCTATTAGAGATAAAATCAGTCAGATTTTTCCCACCGTAAGCTTAAGTACAGCAACTACTACAACTCCTTTAACTGATATCTGTTTGGAAAAGTTTACTCCAATTGACCCTTTAGTGTTAGATAAAATAATCTCCTCATCCAAGCCTTCAACTTGTCTGTTAGACCCTATTCCTTCCAGGTTATTTAAAAAAGTCTTCACATTTATTGGTTGCCGTATTCTTCAAAAAATCAATTCTTCTTTAACTTTAGGTCATGTACCGCAGGCTTTTAAAATTGCTGTAATTAAACCCTTACTCAAAAAGCCAACGCTCGATCCAGGAGATTTAGCTAACTATTGACCAATCTCTAATCTGCCTTTCATTTCAAAAATCTTAGAAAGAGTTGTTGCTACGCCATTATTTGACCACTTGCAGGGAAATGGTTTATTTGAAGAGTTTCAATCTGGGTTCAGAATTCATCATAGAACTGAAACAGCCTTAGTGAAGGTCACTAATGACCTCCTTATCACATCTGATAATGGACTTGTTTCTGTACTTGTCCTTTTAGGTCTTACAGCCTTTGATACTTCTGACTATGATATTCTACTTGATAGATTAGAGCACTGTGTTGGACTAAATGGAACTTTGCTGCAGTGGTTTAGATCTTATTTGTCCGATAGACTTCAGTTTGTTCATATCAATAATGAGTTTTCTTCCAGCTCAAAGCTCAGTCATGGAGTTCCACAGGGATATGTGTTAGGCCCTACTCTTTTTAGTTTATACATGCTTCTGTTAGGCAACATCATTAGAAAGCACTTATTTACCTTTTTGTTCTTATTAAAGACAAAAATAGAAAGGAGATGTTTTTACCTTCTTTACATGTTTCAACTGTTCACTGCAGCCTTCATCAGAAGTGTCAGCTGATTGCTGCCAGGTGTCATTTTATCAGCTGACTTTCATAATTAAAAGAAGACAAAATGAACCTACTTGAGCTATTAGAAAGCACTGTATACATTTTCATTGTTATGCAGATAACACACAATTATACCGGTCAATGAAGCCTGATGATAGTAATCAATTAGCCAAGTTAGATGCCTGTCTTAAGGAAATCAAAGCTTGGATGACTTGTAATTTTCTGCTATTAAACCCAGATAAGACTGAAGTCATTCTTGTTGGTCCAAAAAAACCTTAGAAACACCTTTCCAAATCAAACTTTTAATTTGGATGCGGCTACTCTTTCTCTGAATAGTTCTGTGAGAAACCTTGGAGTTATTTTTGATCAAGATCTGTTTTTGAATTCACATATTAAATTTGTTTCTAAAACTACCTTCTATCATCTGTGTAATATTGCCAAGATTAGGAGCATCCTGTCTCTGAGTGATGCTGAGAAACTGATCCACGTTTATGGTTCTTCATAAACTTCATAAAATCAATGTGACTTCATAAACTTTGGTTTATGAATCTCATCGCCTCGTTATTTCAAGCTCCACTACATCAGCCACCAATTGTGCAAGTTCTCCCACTTAAAAGATGAGAGAGGTCTCCAATTTTCATCATAGGTATACCTCAACTATGAGAGACAAAACGAGAAAAAAAAAATCCAGAAAATCACATTGAAGAATTTTTAATGAATTAATTGGTAAATTCCTCGGTAAAATAAGCATTTGGTCAATAACAAAAGTTCATCTCAATACTTTGTTATATACCCTTTGTTGGCAATGACAGAGGTCAAACGTTTTCTGTAAGTCTTCACAAGGTTTTCACACACTGTTGCTGGTATTTTGGCCCATTCCTCCATGCAGATCTCCTCTAGAGCAGTGATGTTTTAGGGCTGCTGCTGGGCAGCACAGACTTTCAACTCCCTCCAAAGATTTTCTGTGGGGTTGAGATCTGGAGACTGGCTAGGCCACTCCAGGACCTTGAAATGCTTCTTACAAAGCCACTCCTTCGTTGCCCGGGCAGTGTGTTTGGGATCATTGTCATGCTGAAAGACCCAGCCACGTTTCATCTTCAATGCCCTTGCTGATGGAAGGAGGTTTTCACTCAAAATCTCACGATGCATGGCCCCATTCATTCTTTCCTTTACACAGATCAGTCGTCCTGGTCCCTTTGCAGAAAAACAGCCCCAAAGCATGATGTTTCCAACCCCATGCTTCACAGTAGGTATGGTGTTCTTTCTCCTCCAAACACGACAAGTTGAGTTTTTACCAAAAAGTTCTATTTTGGTTTCATCTGACCATATGACATTCTCCCAATCCTCTTCTGGATCATCCAAATGCTCTCTAGCAAACTTCAGACGGGCCTGGACATGTACTGGCTTAAGCAGGGGGACATGTCTGGCACTGCAGGATTTGAGTCCATGGCGGCGTAGTGTGTTACTGATGTAGCCTTTGTTACTTTGGTCCCAGCTCTCTGCAGGTCATTCACTAGGTCCCCCTGTGCGGTTCTGGGATTTTTGCTTACCATTCTCTTGATCATTTTGACCTCACGGGGTGAGATCTTGTGTGGAGCCCCAGATGGAGGGAGATTATCAGTGGTCTTGTATGTCTTTCATTTTCTAATAATTGCTCCCACAGTTGATTTCTTCACACCAAGCTGCTTACCTATTGCAGATTCAGTCTTCCCAGCCTGGTGCAGGTCTACAATTTTGTTTCTGGTGTCTTTTGACAGCTCTTTGGTCTTGACCATAGTGGAGTTTGGAGTCTGACTGTTTGAGGTTGTGGGCAGGTGTCTTTCATACTGATAATGAGTTCAAACAGGTGCCATTAATACAGGTAACAAGTGGAGGACAGAGGAGCGTCTTGAAGAAGTTACAGGTCTGTGAGAGCCAGAAATCTTGCTTGTTTGTAGGTGACCAAATACTTATTTTACCTAGGAATTTACCAATTAATTCATTAAAAATCCTTCAATGTGATTTTCTGGATTTTTTTTCTCATTTTGTCTCTCATAGTTGAGGTATACCTATGATGAAAATTGGAGACCTCTCTCATCTTTTAAGTGGGAGAACTTGCACAGTTGGTGGCTGACTAAATACTTTTTTGCTCCATTGTAAGTGATGGGCGGTTCCAAAACAGGTTGAAATTGTCTACAAAACCAGTGTTAAAAGTAGGACATATAGAACACAACCAGGTATTAAGGCTGAGAGTTCTGCTAAAATAATTGCAACCTCGTCTGAAAGGCGCCAATGGCCCAGAAATAAACACACGTCTGCCACAGTTCATAAGAGTGGACAGAAGGCTCTTAAAGTCACTCTTTAAGATCTCCGATGCTTCATCTGGGATGTTGTTGCATCCAACATGCACAATGACAGTTTTAGCGTGGGGGTATTCATTTAATAAGTCAGGGGAAAGAGCCTCAATGTATGACACTTTAGCCCCAGGAAAAAATTTAGTGACACAGTATCTGCTTCTGACGTTCCTCATAATTGAATCACCAATTACCAACGTCGTCTGGGGGGGCCTTGCCAGTGGTTTCTGAAATGGTGGATAATTTTGCCGTTATCGTGATGGCGTGATGATGCGTTCTCTTCTTTTTGGAGCTGGTGTATAGTTTGGCACACCTAAAGTAGTTTTAATCCGGGGCTTGCGGGTTTGGGCCGCTGCTGAAGGAGGAGGAGCGGCCATGGGAGGATGATCGACGTCCAGGTGGGGAAAATCTTCCAGGGAAAGGATGTCGAATCTGTTTTCCAGTAACAGGGGAAGAGAGGAAGCGCGGCCATGTCTGGTCAATTCCCGATGTTTGCTAGTTGGCCCAACCAAGGTCCAGGGCGCGCATTGAGGATGTGAAAAACCACCCGGAGCTTTGGCTGTAGCTCCAAGCTGAAGCCAGTGTTTATTGCTGGGGTCCTGAGCAGCTGAGGAGACCAGAGCAGGGGTGGAAGTGAATGACGATGTGCTAAATTCACCCAGATAAGTAGCCATCTCTGCCAGCTGCGAGTCAGTTGCCGGGGCCAATATCCACCCTAGAATTATAGTATCTAGGTGGTCTTCAGCCTCCCGAATCTTACAGAGGTTGGAGAGTCTCAATTCCAACTCAGAAACCTTCTTAAGGAGGGACACGCAGCTGACACACGTCGGGGATGGAGCCATGACGTTCCAGGCGATAAGTGGATAGCTAGCTAGCAAAAAAACAGCTAAGAACAGCTAAAAACAGGTTAAAAACAGGTTAGCCTAGCCTGGTGAAACAGCCCTGCCCGGGGTCTGATTCACCTGTGTGCCTGATCGGGCTTTTTGATAGGCCAACACTAAGCTAACACTAAGTAAAAAGCTAATATCAGTAAAAAGAGATAAAAATTAAAAGCAAAGTTAGTAAAAACATACAAAAGCAGACAAGATAATGCTTTGACGCGACGTGACGTTTACAGATGCCGACACATGCGCAGTCGGCGCATGTGTATTTATGTGTGTATTTATTTGCATTGATATTTATGCAAAATAGATAAAGTAACTTTCTTTCTTTCTTTCTTTCTTTCTTTCTTTCTTTCTTTCTTTCTTTCTCCAAAGCCACAGGGATTCTCTTGTCAAGGGCAAAAGTGGGATAATTGTGACCTCTGTTAGGCCATTAAGTGTGACGGTTGAATATTGTTATTTAAATTGCTCATAGTCGACATGAAGTCATTAACAAAGCTTCTAATATTAGAAGATTTACAGTAGGCTGGTAATTACTCAATTAACAGGAGTCAGAGTGGAGGGTGGCCTTACTTCGGCCCTTCAAAATGTCTCTGCACATCACTGCGATTGTTGTAAGGGGAGAAGCTTTATGTTATGAGATGAGATGAGATTCAACTTTATTGTCATTACACATGTATGAATACAAGGTAACGAAACGTGACTTGGCATTTGGGCACGCTCTGCAGAGCGCATCCAAGGCCGGGGCAGCTGCTTGGCGCCAGTCACGCATGAATGAAATTAATGAAATGAATGAAATTATTCCCAGTTAGGCATCTCTTAAACAGGATTTAAAATTTTTTTTTTAACCTTTATTTTACCAGGGATAAACCAATTGATGAAAGGACCTCTTTTACAATGGTTCCCTGGCCAAGATGGCAGCACCTATAAAAACGGCTTACAAAACAACACAGAGGTTAAAAGTAAAAATTAATAAATACATAAAAACAGATAACTCACTAAAAACAATAAAACAAATATCAAGTATCTGTTATGATCTGGACATCATGTCCACACTTTCTGTTGTTTTTTGAACCATTTGCACCATTATTATCTTTATGATATCATTTATATTATTTAAGTTTTTATGTCCAGCACCAACTGTTACTTTTGTATGTTTTCCCTGTGTTTCCCTATCTTAGCCTTGGTTGATCAGTGTCTTTATTTTTCATTATCGTATCTCCAATCATGTTCAGCAGTTTTGTTCCTGCGTGTATGTTAGTATCATTCTCTAGCTCCCCGGTGTCGTTATTATTTGCACAGCCCTGCCCATCCTGTTTCCCTCACCTGTAGCTGATCCTGTTACGATCCGAGTGCTGGCTCTGTCCGCGCTCGGGTGGTCCGGTAGTTCTCCGTTCTCTACTCTGGTTTACCATTGGGCCTTCAGGCTCTTATTGTGACAGTGTCTCGGCGGGACTTCTGGCTGTCAGAGGTGCGCTCCACTGAGATGGCTGATTATCAATCAGCTGTCATTCTCATCAGCTGAGTCTTCTGAAGCCATATTTATGGGAGCAGCTCAGGTTACTCCGGGCTGCGACCTCGTCGGACATTCCACGGTTTCATCCCGTTCTTGGATTCAGGAGTTTTCTCTCCTCTGTGAGTGTTTTCCCTCTTAGTCCGTTTCATAGTGCACTTTTCCCTTGTAACTTATTTGTCACTCAAGTGTATGTTCGTGTCGTTGCCCCACGTGGTTTATTATTTTGTACTGTTCTCTTGTGTTAATAAATTACTTAAATTCATCGGCGAGCTCTCGGCGTCTAATTGATGGCTCGTGAGGGCCATCGCATGACAGATCCCCTGTTATCTGTTGGCCCTAATGAGCCTCACCTGTTTACTGTTGAGTAATCACCTGTTTCCTTTATTAGCCATCCTCTTCTGTTGCCTGGAACTGGAACATTGATTGTCATTAGTTGTGAGATGGGTTGCACCCCCGGCGCCATTCCTTCTTCATCTTTTGGTTAATACCAGTTTATGTGTGTGTTTGACAGCTCAGCCTGTCTTCATCATCTTCTGTTGTAGAATAAATCCTTGTTTGCTTTTCACCGTACCTGCTTTAAGTGGCTATTTACTGTCTTCCGGAGGCAGCCCATGACAGAATGTTCCAGCCAAAAGACTGCGGGCATGGTTGCCTTCATTCAGGAGGAGGATGAGAGTTGAACAGTCCGGTCCATGGAGGAGTTTGTCTCCGACGCCTGGGCTTTTACATCTCTGGAAGCAGCTCTCAATTTTCCAGCCGGCGCGGCTGAGTGTTTGGAGGCGCAGCCACACCGGACTGTTTGGTCTGTTCCTTTCCGCCCTAATCCTGCAATGGACATTCTCCAGACTAATGAAAGACTTTTTCCCCCCTTTTGAGCCTGTGCTGATGATGAAACATCCTCGGGTTCCCTTATCTTTATCACTGAAGTTTGCGCCGACGATTGAGCATCCCCTGGCTTCTACAACCTCCGTCCCTCGCCGCTCGTCAGTTTTGGCACCACGGAAACTTGTGCCGATGGTCAAACGTCCCCTGGCTTCAACAATTGAACCTGTGCCGATGATTAAGCATCTCCTGGCTCCTATAACCTCTGTCCCTTGCCACCCTCCAGCTCCAGTTCCTCGCTGCCACTCAGCAGCTCTTTGCCAGGCAGTCACCGCAGTCACCCGGAGGGATTTGTCTGGTTCCGCAGCGGCAGGTTCTATAGCAATGGCAGCCTTGGCAGCAGCGGAGCAGGATGCAAGACAAGTACTATTTTCTCATTTTTTGACATCAAATAGTGAGATATCTTGCCTTGTTCCAAGTGAGGAGCATCAGCAGCCGCTACCCCCTGCTGCTGAGCCCTCACTTTTTGTTTATGCTGCTGCTCCCATTCATCTGCCATCATCTGCTTCTCTCCTCTCCTCTCTCCCGAGTTTGTCATCTGGTGATCCATCAGCTGCCTCCTCATCTGTTGCTCCATCAGCTTCTCTGGTCCTGAGCTCCTCTATTGCTGTCATGTCTCCTGCTGCTCAGCCTCGGATTGCCTCACCCGCAGATGAGCTTCAGACCACCTCATCCACTGCTCCTACTGTGTCTCCTGAGGTCATCATGTCATCAGCAGCTTTGCCAGAGACTATCACCCCAGCAGCAGTGGGCCAGGAGTTAAGGCAAGTGTTTTTTTTTCTTCTTATTTTTAACACCCATTTTTAAAAAGACTTGCCTTGCTCCTGCTGGAGGGACCCAAGTGCAGTTCCCACCTGCATCTGGGTCCTCTCCACCCATCTCTGTTGTGGACAATCATTGTGTGGGCATGACACCAACATGTGTTTTTTCTTCCCTGTCTGAGGTGGCTGCAGCTGGGATGGAATTCATGGCTCCTGAGTGCACCGCTCTCCAGCCTTCATCGTTTTCATCTGGGCTTGCTGTTCACCAGTCTTCATGATCTTCATCTGGGCTCACCATCCGCCAGCCTTCATCGTCATCATTTGGACTCGCCTGGGCTGTTGGAGCAGGCCGCTCCATCACCGCTGTCATCAGAGCACCCTTCGTCCAAGAGGTCGGGCCATCCGCTCCAACTTTGTTGCCTGGGGTCGCTGCTTCTCAGCTGCTGTTAGCCCCTGTGCTGAAGGCCCCTCAGTGGCATAATTATCGGCCCAGGAAACACGCACGCAGGCTCAGGTAAGATTCAAAAGCTTTATTCAACAACAAGGAGTGAGTGAGTGCGTGTATGCGGTATGTGTGTGGTCTGTGGGTGAACGAGGAGCGTCGGGGGCAGAATGGCACGCCGTGCAGCCAGGCAACACTATGGGGAGAGCAGAGACAGAGGTATGAGTTCAGCTTCACCATGCGGGAGAGATATAATTCAATTCAGTTCAATTCAATTTTATTTATATAGCGCCATTTCACAACAACAGTCATCTCATAGCACTATCAACTGTAGGGGGGAACCCCCACAGTTGCAGAAAGACCCCAGCAATCAGGCGATCCCCTGTGAGCAAGCACTTGGCGACGGTGGAGAGGAAACTCCACTGAGTACTATATCAGTACTATATCAGTAATATACTGAGAGTTGCTTACTTGCAGGTGGAACGGTGGCTGGCGTTGGAAAAGGATCTCCTGCCTGGGAGACAGTGCCCTGCTGCACACACGACGAGGAGTGGAAAAGAGGGGAGAGGAGATGGGGAAGATGGAAGGAATCCGCCGCCAGGGAATCCACCTGTGCACAGGGGAGAGACTGGAAGACAGGTGAGTGGAGATACAGCTTACGTGCTGATGAGAGGAACTGCAGGACGGGAAGGAATGATCCTGCGGAGAGTTTGAGAGCGTAGATACACAGACGGCTCCAAACCGATGCTCTGGGCCGAGTGGGTTAAATAGCCCGTGACTGATGAGGCGCAGGTGTGCGCGCAGCTGAGGTAGATGACTGGGAGCGGCGAGTTGTGACACTCAGGCACTATCTTATGAACTAAAAACCCCTGTGCTATTGACCCCTGAGTAGAAAGCTCCTATATTGGTGCCTTCAGAGCTAAAGGTTCCTATGTTGGTGTCCCCGGAGTTAAGAGTTCCTGTATTGTTATCTTCAGAGCTAAAGACACCTGTGTTGTTATCTTCAGAGAAAAAAGCCCATGTGTTATTTTCAGAGCAAAGGGCTCCTGTGTTATTTTCAGAGCAGAAGGCTCCCATGTTTTCTCCCGTCTGGTGGCCCATGGACTTTGGTAGGCCACCCGACGCACCGTGTTCATCCGTCAGGTGGCATATGGACTTTGGTAGGCCTACTGACCCACCTTGCTCCCCGGTCTGGTGGCCTTTGGACTGAGGTAGGCCACCCGATGCACCATGTTTCTCCGTCTGGTGGTCCATGGACTTTGGTAGCCCATCAGGTGTGCCATTTTCCTGCTGTTGTTGTCCTTGGGACTCCAGCCAACCACCCGATGAACTGTTTTTTTTTATCATATTGATTCTTTTCCTCCAGATGAGCAGGCTATAAGTCTGGATCCAGCTAGCATGAAGAGGACCCCATCCATGATCAACCCACACAAGGCAGCTGGACCAGACAACATACCAGGTCGCGTTCTGAAGGACTGTGCGTGCGGATCAGCTCAAGAATGTCCTTGCTGACATCGTCAACATTTCCCTGAGTCAAGCTCTTGTCCCCACATGTTTCAAAACTGCTACTATACCAGTCCCAAAAAAAGCCTGTCCCATCCAGCTACAATGATTATCGGCCAGTAGCACTGACCTTCATTATAATGAAGTGCTTTGACCGGCTGGTCATGCAGAACATCAAGTCCACCCTGCCATCCTCCCATGACCCATCTCAGTTTGCATACAGTTCAAATAGATCCACAGAAGATGCCATTTCTTTTTTTTATGATTTGAACTTTATTGGGTTTTCAGTTTAGAAAGTAAAACAACAACACCAAAAAAAAAAACCCAGAAAAACCCACAAAGAGCGGATATACCCAGTGAGAGGATAAAACATTCCAGTTCCACCCTAGTACTCCTAAAATAATTGACTTAATCTACAACCCCTATAGAGGTGAGATAGGATCCCCATTTATTGTAGAAGCTGTCCATCCTGTCCAAAAGTTTATATGAAAGGCGTTCCAGTGCAGCTGGTTTACCCAACTCCCTGAGCCACTGAGCTACAGGTGGGGAAGAGGAAGATTTCCAATAGGAAACAGTCATCTTTCGGCCCGCCATCAGAGCAGTCTGAATCCACTCGGCATCAAAGAATGAGTCCTGAAGAGTTGAAGGATCCCCAAGGGCAAAAAGTCTATGAGTGAATGGCACATCATGGTTGACAATTGTCATAATATGTCTATGGATCTCCAACCAAAAGTCCTGGATTTCCGGACAACTCCAGATGATATGGATAAGTGTACCCTCCCCCTGTAGACATCTCCAGCAGCTTGATGAGTGTATAAGATTTGCTTTAAACATTTTATAGGGCGTCCAGTAGATTCGATTCAAAATTTTAAATTGAACAAGTCTGGTTTTCAATTCCCTAGACACTTTCTTCCCATTTCTTAGAATATGTGCCCATTCAGCATCAGTAAATTGTGAATTCAAATCTTTTTCCCATTCCTGTTTGAGGGTTGGAGAGTCTTTATTTGAGCTCTTAAGGAGCATTGAATAAAAATTTGAGGCCATACATCTTTTACCACAGGAGCTCAATGCCTGGGTGAACCAGTCTGCCTCAGGAGGAGGGGTAGTTGTAGATCCAAAGACTTGACACAGCAAATGTCGAAGTTGCAAGTATTTCCAGAACTGATTCTGTGGTAGTCCATACTGTGCCCGTAGGTCGTCAAATGATTTGAGAGCTCCCCCTTCATATAGATCTTTTAGCATCAAGATGTCCTTTTTCACCCAGATTTTCCAAATAAATGGAGATTTTCCAATGCAGAGACTTGGGTTAAGCCAAATAGAAGCCATAGAATGAAGATGAGAGCTAAACCCTAGTATAAAAGCAACCCTCTTCCAAACGTATTGTAAGAAGGATACTATAGGATGCGACTGAAATTCGGAGGAAAGTTTGATTGTAATTAGATGTACTAAAGGAAGAGGGCTGCTCAGATAACTCTCCAAATAAAACCAAGGGGGAGCTCTCTCAGGGGGGAGAGCCCAATGAATCAAATGTCTAAGACTAAAAGCATAATGATATAAAATTAAATTTGGGACCCCCAAACCTCCTGAATCTGTAGTCTTTTGTAGTCTTTTCAGCTTTAATCTAGGGCGCTTACCATTCCATATAAACTTATTGCATAACCTATCAAATTGCCGAAAATAACCAACTGGGATCCTAAGAGGAAGGGATTGTAGAAGGTAATTAAATCGGGGTGCCAAATCATCTTGATAACATTGACTTTGCCCCAAAGAGACAAAAAAAAGGGGCGACCACCTCTCTATGCCTATTTTAAATTTATCGAGCAGAGGCTGAAAATTAATCTGAATTAAATCCGATAAAGTATGAGGAAACAGGATGCCAAGATATTTAATTCCTAATTTTGGCCAAGAAAAGCCTGTATTTTGACCAAATGTAAACAATGATTTAGGACAATAAGGTGTTAGTGGGAGAGCTTCTGATTTTGTCCAGTTAACTCTATAACCAGACAGACGTGAAAATTGGTTAATAATATTAAGGAGAGCTGGAATTGATTTTTGAGGTTGTGTAATCAGTACCAATGCATCATTAGCATACAACATTATCTTATGGGTACTGCCATGGACCTGAATACCTGGGAAGTTGCCGTCTTTGCGGATAGCTACAGCTAATGGTTCTAATGCCAAAGCGAAAAGCAGGGGGCTTAAAGGGCAGCCCTGGCGCGTGCCCCTATAGAGTCTAAAAGGCTGTGATGTAACTCGATTTGATGCCACTGAAGCTCTAGATTCATTATATAATAGTTTGATCCAGGAAAGAAACTTTGGACCAAAACCAAAAGTCTCTAGAGTAGCAAAAAGATACTGCCCCTCAACCTTGTCAAATGCTTTTTCAGCATCCAGGGAGAGGGCTGCTACTGGAGAGAGGTGTGCAAGTGAGGGATCATTTTGAACTGACCATATGATATCAATGAATCGCCTAATATTGTCTGCCGCACCCCTGGAACGGATAAAACCCACCTGATCAGGATGTATAAGAGATGTCATTACTTTATCTAATCTTAATGCCAAAATTTTGGAAAGAATTTTACAGTCACAGTTTATAAGACTAATTGGTCTATAATTCTTGCAATCTAACGGGTCTTTATTGCTTTTTAAAATAAGCAAGATTAAAGCCTCTGTTAAAGAGGGAGGCAGACGGCCTTGTTCAAAAGATTCCGTAAACATTTCTAAAAGTAAAGGAGAAAGCTCATCAGCACAGGCCCTATAAAATTCTACAGTGAATCCGTCAGGGCCTGGTGCTTTTCCAGTCGGAAGGCTCTTAATGACGTTCGCAATTTTATCTTTGGTAATTGGGGCGTCAAGCAGGAGAAGATGCCATTTCTGCTGCTCACCATCCAGCCCTCACCCACCTGGACTCAAAGAACTCCTATGTATGAATGCTGTTCTTGGACTTTAGCTCAGCATTCAACACAATCACCCCCCAGCACCTAATACAAAAACTCAGTCACTTGGGACTCAAAATCTCTCTCTGTAACTGGGTGCTGGACTTTCTCACAGGGAGGCCACAGAATGTGCGGGTTGGCAGCAACACATCCAAGACCTTCACACTGAGCACAGGGGCCCCACAAGGGTGTGTGCTCAGCCCGCTGCTCTTCACCCTGCTGACCCATGACTGCGTACCACACTACAGCACCAACCACATCATCAAGTTTGCGAAAGACCCAACGATGGTGGGCCTCATCACTACCAGTGAAGAGGCCAACTACAGAAATGAGGTGAGCCAACTGGTCCAGTGGTGTAAAGACAATAATCTCTTCCTGAACATTGGAAAAACCAAGGAGATTTTGGTCGACTTCAGGAAAGGACACACACAACATTCCCCTTTGATCATCAATGGAGCAGCTGTGGAGAGGGTAAGCAGCATTAAGTTCCTGGGGGTGTACACCTCCGAGGACCTCTCCTGGTCTAATAACACCACATCATCACTGGCCAAGAAGGCTCAAACTCACCTCTATTTCCTCCGGAAACTGAGGAGAGCACAAGTCCTACCCCCAATCATGTGCTCATTCTACCGGGGTACCATTGAGAGCATCCTCGCTGCACGGTGGCGCAGTGGTTTAGCACTGTGGCAGCACAGTTTTACCCTCGGCCGGGGGATCGCGGGGATCATGAGATCGTGGGTTCGATCCCAGCCCCCGACCAACAGTGAGCTGTGTGGAGTTTGCATGTTCTCCCCGTGTTGCGCGGGTTTACTCCGGGATTTCTCCGGTTTCCTCCCGCATACCAAAAACATGTAGGTTTAGGGCGCTCGCGCACGCAGCGACCAGCAGCCGGTGGCTTGTCACCAGACTGCAAACCAAGTCTACCTACGGGTACAAATAAGTAACAAAAAAAAAAAAAAAAAAATCCTCACCAGCTGCATCACGGTGTGGTACGGAAGCTGCACCACCTCCTGCCGGAAGACTCTACAACGCACAGTGAACGCAGCCAGCAAGATCATTGGTGCCCCTCTGCCCTCTCGGACATCTACCATATCTGCCTCACCTGCAGAGCCATCAACATCGCAGGCGATACCTCCCACCCCTCACATTCCCTCTTCAGCCCCCTGCTATCAGGAAGAAGGTACTGGAGTGGCCAGGCCCACTCCACAAGACTGCTAAACACCTTTGTTCACAAGGCCATCAGGACCCTGAACTCTGCCCATTCCCCCCGGACCATAGCACACTCACCCACACAATAACTACCTCAGCTGTTTGCACAAAACAGTAATACATCTGCTGCTGTAAGTATCTGCACCTTACTGCAACCATTTGCACAAATACTGTCTTTTATTGCAATACTGATCATGCACAGTCCAATCTGTAACTGTCTGCACCGACACTCATCATAGCAGTCTGTCGTGGGCGACAATGACTGTTTCATTTAGGTCTGATCAGATTCCTCCACACAGCTCTGTCCTTAGCCTTCTGCTGCCAGGAACTCCTGTCTATGTCCAACTTCTTCAAGTTTCTTTTTACAATGTCTTTAAATCTGAGCCTTGGTCTACCCTGATTGCATTTGCCCTTGCATAACTGTGAGTAGAGTAACTGCCGAGGGAGACGCTGGTGGTCCATCCTCTCAACATGTCCGAGCCATCTCAGGTTCATCTGTATTAGCATGTCCTCCATTGATGGTAGACCAGCTCGTTTCAACACTTCTATGTTGATTATCTTGTCTTTCCATGAGATGTTCATTATGGCTCGAAGGTGTCTCATCATGTACGTGTGGAGTTTCTTCACCTGCACTCTGTAGACAGTCCAAGTTTCAGCACCGTACAATAGAGTAGCCAGTACTGTCGCTCTGTACACTTTGCATTTCACACGGATTGACACATGTTGATTGTTCGACAGTCTCTCCCTCAAGTTTCCAAACACAGCGCTTGCTCTTCCCATTCTGAGAGATAGTTCATCCTCCAGCCTAGCATTCTCTGAAACAGTACTCCCTAGATACTTGAAAGTCTTGCACTTGACTAGTGGCTCTGAACCAATGCTGATCTCTTCTGGTAGTGATGTTGATAATTGGAACTTTGATGGTTGATAAAGGCACTCTGTCTTCTTGATGTTGATTTGGAGGCTGAATTGGCTAGCTGCTCTTGCAAATTTCTCCACTAAAGATTGCATATCTTCCACACTGTGTGCAACTAGAGCACTGTCGTCGGCAAAGAGCATTTCTCTTACTATCTTTATCGATGTCTTACTCTTGGCTTTAAACTGTGCCACACTGAACAAGTCTACTTCTTTCCTTGTTTGAATGTATACTCCTTCTGAAGTGTCTTTGAAGGCCACCTCAAGCATGGCTGCCAGATATAGCGAGAAGAGTGTAGGTGCCAGCACACAACCTTGTTTCACCCCATTGCTTATTGAAAAGTCTTTAGATACTGAACCACTCATTGCCACGTTTGCTTGCATACCTGTATGGAGCGCCTCGATCAGGCTGACAAACTTCTCTGTTCAACCATATTTCTTGAGTACCTGCCAAAGTCCTTGTCGCGAAACAGTATCGGAGGCTTTACTGAAGTCTGTGAAGACTACATAAAGCGGCATGTTCTGTTCGATACACTTTTCTTGAACCTGTTTCTCATTGTGCTTCTTCCACTTCTAAAGCTGCACTGGGTTTCCGGTAGTACATTCTGCGAGATGTGTTCACTGAGTCTGTTAAGTAGTACACGTGAGAGAATCTTACCAACAGTGGCTAGTAGTGATATACCTCGGTAATTTCCACAATCCTTCCTGTCACCTTTCTTGAACAAAGGCACAATGCTTGCATCCTTCCAGTCCTGAGGTCCTTTCTGGGCATCCCATATCTCTTGGATGAGCTTGTGCAGGCAGTTGGTCAGCTGAACACCACCAAATTTCCACACTTCTGCTGGAATTCCATCTCTTCCTGGAGCTTTACCATCCTGTGTTGTCCTGATAGCTGCCATTAGTTCATCAAAATTTGGTGGTTCATCCAGACTTGATACAGCTGGTCGCTGCACTAGAGCTTCTTTAGCCTCTTCAGTGAGATCTCCAGGGTTGTTTAGTAGTTGGTCAAAGTGGTCTGTAAATCTGTCCAAGATCTTGTCTTTCTCCCGCAAAACCATTTCACCCTCCATAGCCTTTAGCTGGATCAATCCTCTTGGTTTAGGGCCGTAGATTTCTCTCAAACCTGTGAAGAATGTTTTCATGTCCTTCCTGTCTGCTGCAGTTTGAAGTTCCTCTGCTTTTTCATCCCACCAGTTGGACTTCATCTCTCTGGTGTACTTCTGTAGCTCACTCTGAGCCTTTGAGTATTTCTTCTTCTTCGACCTCGTGTTATACTGTAGGTTTTCCTGCCTAGCTGTATTCCTCGCTTCTAGTAGTTTCTTCAGGTGTTCATCATGCTCATCAAACCAATCTTAATGTTTCCTCTCAGGGTAGCCTAAGACATCACTTGCAGTCTGATACACCGTATCCTTCAGTGTTGCCCATTTCTCTTCTATGTCATTCTCTGAGTTGTTGCTGTCCCAGTCTTTCAAGTTTTCATCCATTTCCTGTGCAAGTTCTTCCTGCTTCTTTTGGCCTTTCAGTGCACTAGTGTTTAGCTTCTGTGGTGGCTTCGCACCTGTCCTGCAGTGCTGTTTTCGTTTCCAAATCCTTAATCTAGATCTCAGCATAACATGATCAGTGCCACAGTCCGCACCTCTCATTGCTCTGGTGTCCAATACACCCCTTCTGTCTCTCTGCCTGACTATGATGTAGTCCAGGGGTCACCAACCTTTTTGAAACCAAGAGCTACTTCATGGGTATCGAGTTATGTGAAGGGCACCAGCTTGACACACTCCTCTAAAATAACAAATTGTGTGTGTGTGTGTGTGTGTGTGTGTGTGTGTGTGTGTGTGTGTGTATGTATGTATATATATATATATATATACTGTATATATATATATATATATATATATATATATATATAAATAAATAATTATCAATAACTTAGAGTGGGTAACAGACAAGATCAATATTCAACACTTTATTTTTATTAATCTCAGCAATTGTTCAGATGATCCCTTCTACATTTCATAAAAAAATGTCCAGTTTTCACCAGTCCCTTTTAACCATAAAAAACTAAACCCTTTTAATTCATGAACTATGTTGAACCATGTTTGAAAAAGTTATGCAACATTTAAGAAAAATCAACTTTCATATTAAATAAATCTTATCACATTTTTAACTGAACAAATCTGCTGCAATTCTGCTCAAAATCTGTTACATTTAATAAACACACTTTTGTGTGTTCTTCTTCACTGGAATTATATCCATACAGTTCTTGCCAAGAATCATGCTTGAGCAACCAGCACTTTCCTTTCATGAGAAGAAACTAAACAAGCACTGAGAGTGCTTATATGCATGGTGGCGCAGTGGTTAGCACCGCGGCAGCAGTTTACCCTCGGCCAGGGGATCGCGGGGATCGTGGGTTCGATCCCTGCCCCCGGCCAACAGTGATCTGTGTGGAGTTTGCATGTTCTGGTGGTGCATGTTCTGGTTTTTCATGCAAAAACATGCAGGTTAGGGAGTTAAGGGGCGCTTGCGCACGCAGCGGCTGGTGGCTTGTTACCGGACTGCAGAACAAATCTACCTACGGGTACAAGATAAGTCCAAAAAAAAAAAAAAAAAGAGTGGGTAGTGAAGTGACGCTTCGCCATCGCCCCGCAAATGAAATACACGCAGCTTCCTTTCACGGTAGTAAAAAATAACTCTTCCTCCCGCTCACTTTGAAAATGATAAATTTTCTGTCTTTTTTTTGCAATGTTTTTGGGCTTGGAAACCGCACTGCGCCCACCATCTTAACTGCCCGCTAGCTAAGCTTATGCTCCACAAGCGCGAAGGTTTTGTCATGCGCACAATACTGACCTTTGAACTAGGTCAGAGTTCACCTTAACTTTACGTATAATAAACATATTTTCATTTTTTTTATTTTTAAGACATTGTCATTTTAAAATCTATATAAATGCAAGTGTGATTTTAAAAAATATAAAAAATATAAAATAAAAAATAGCGGCAGAAAAAATTACATCTGCAGCTCACTTGCGAGTTGTGCTATTTTTAGAACAGGCCTGCGGGCGACACATGTGGTCCCTGCGGGCGACATGGTGCCCGTGGGCACTGCGTTGGTGACCCCTGATGTAGTCTAATAAGTGCCAGTGCTTGGATCTTGGGTGCATCCATGTCTTGTGTGTGTCCTTGTGCTTAAATAGAGTGTTGGTTATCACAAGGTTGTACTCTGAACATAGTGCAATTAGAAGTTCTCCATTAGCATTGCACTTGCCTACTCCATGACTGCCTAGCACTCCTTTCCATTTCTTGGTGTCCGAACCAACTCTGCCATTAAAATCTAAAATGAGTATCAGCCTGTCATCAGTCAGTACACGCCTGATAGTCTCACGTAAATCACTGTAGAACTTTTCCTTCACCTCCTCTGTGTTGGTCATTGTTGGGGCATATACACTGATGAGTGTGGCATACATCTTCCGCTGTAGTGGAAGTCTCATAGTCATTATCCTGTCGTTGATTGGCACTGATTCCTCATCAAGCATTGCTGCTATCTCCTTTCTAACTGCAAAGCCCACTCCTGCTTCTCTCCTTTCTTGAGTTGATCTTCCACTCCAAAAGAAGATGTACCCATGGTCTTCCAAGCTGTCATATCCAGGCAATCTTGTTTCACTAAGTGCAGCTATGTCTACATTGTACCTGTTCATTTCCAGGGTCACAAGCGCGGTCTGTCTTTCTGGGCGCTGTGATGTTGTTCTGTCCAACAGAGTGCGTACATTCCATTCTGCTACACACAAGGTTGTTGTTTTCCTCTTCTTTTGTCCTCCTGCTCCTAGCTTACTTTTTGCTGCCTGTCAGAGTGTGAACAGATCAGCGTGGACCTTGTAAGCCCGGGCGGCGTCCGAGCCGGTATGAGTTGCTTTCTGATTGACCATTTCATGAAACTGCTTGCAAAGTATTTGAGTACTGCTAGCTTTTGCTGGACTAGCAGCACATTCTTGGCAGATAAAGGTAATATCAGTGGCAAGGACAAGCCAAGACAATCTGACTCCAGTATCTGTTGCAGTGACTGACCAGGTGACTGACTAGGTTTGTTTATCTCTGCTCTTTGTGTAGTGCATGTCACAATGCACCGACTGGCACAGTCCACCACAGACCTTGTGACAGATGTGTTTATCTGCCAGAATGTCCAGTCTCACCCTATGTAACTGGGAGTGGGCCACCACAGACCTGTGGCAGATATTGTTTTTAGTTCTGCCAGGATGCCCTGTTTCACCCTCCATGCCCTCGGAAGGGTGGGGATGCTGGTTGAGTCACCGACGGCCCGACCCATGAGACAGGTAGTACCAGTTTTCATGGTTATCCGGTAGCAAGCAAGCCAATGCCTGACCTGACACAAAAAAGGGGATGTAAGTCTCAGTTAAAAGCTGCCAATTTCTGACCAAAAAAGAGTGGAATTTTATGGGTTGTAAACAGTGAGAAGTTTACACCTTTTTTTTTTTTTGTCTTTTTGCTAAAGTTTCGCTAAAGTTGCAGCTTTTTTACCCATAAAAAATTCTACGGCCGCACATACGAGTGGACTTTTGTCATAGCAGCACTGAGTTTCCCAATCCTGGGAGCTGATTTTCTGTGTGCGCATGGTTTACTAGTTGATGTTGCTAGCAGGCGCCTGGTTAATGCACTGTCCTTTGACTCTCTCCCCTGTACAGCTCGAGGGGCCGGGCCAGTAACACAAGCCAACGTCACAGCTCCAGGCGGTAAGTTCCACACACTGCTCACTCAGTTTCCAGCACTCACGGTCCCGACGTTTTCAGCGGCCATCGCTAAACATGGGGTGGAGCACTTTATCACCCCCACCGGGCCGCCTGTTTTCGCACGACCTCAGCACTTGGACGCAGCTAAACTGGCCATAGCGTGCGAGGAGTTTGCCAACCTGGAATGGTTGGGCATCATCAGGCGATCGAACAGCCCATGGGCATCCCCGCTACACATGGTCCCCAAGGCCGCACTGAATTTGCAATTATGGGTATTACAGCTCTACTTTTTTCTGCACATAGGATTGCTGTGTTTTATCTTTATTTGCACTACAGGTAGCATTACTGTACATAGACTGTTGTTTTTCATCTTTATCTCTTCTTATACAGTGGGGCAAAAAAGTATTTAGTCAGCCACCAATTGTGCAAGTTCTCCCACTTAAAAGATGAGAGAGGTCTCCAATTTTCATCATAGGTATACCTCAACTATGAGAGACAAAATGAGAAAAAAAAAATCCAGAAAATCACATTGAAGGATTTTTGATTAATTAATTGGTAAATTCCTCGGTAAAATAAGTATTTGGTCACCTACAAACAAGCAAGATTTCTGGCTCTCACAGACCTGTAACTTCTTCTTTAAGAGGCTCCTCTGTCCTCCACTCGTTACCTGTATTAATGGCACCTGTTTGAACTCACTATCAGTATAAAAGACACCTGTCCACAACCTCAAACAGTCAGATTCCAAACTCCAATATGGCCAAGACCAAAGAGCTGTCAAAGGACACCAGAAACAAAATTGTAGACCCGCACCAGGCTGGGAAGACTGAATCTGCAATAGGTAAGCAGCTTGGTGTGAAGAAATCAACTGTGGGAGCAATTATTAGAAAACGGAAGACATACAAGACCACTGATAATCTCCCTCGATCTGGGGCTCCACGCAAGATCTCACCCCGTGGGGTTAAAATGATCACGAGAACGGTGAGCAAAAATCCCAGAACCACATGGGGGGACCTAGTGAATGACCTGCAGAGAGCTGGGACCAAAGTAACAAAGGCTACATCAGAAACACACTACGCCGCCAGGGACTCAAATCCTGCAGTGCCAGACGTGTCCCCCTGCTTAAGCCAGTACATGTCCAGGCTCGTCTGAAGTTTGTTAGAGAGCATTTGGATGATCCAGAAGAGGATTGGGAGAATGTCATATGGTCAGATGAAACCAAAATAGAACTTTTTGGTAAAAACTCAACTTGTCGTGTTTGGAGGAGAAAAAACACCATACTTACTGTGAAGCATGGAGGTGGAAACATCATACTTTGGGGCTGTTTTTCTGCAGAGGGACCAGGACGACTGATCCGTGTAAAGGAAAGAATGAATGGGGCCATGTATCATGAGATTTTGAGTGAAAACCTCCTTCCACCAGCAAGGGCATTGAAGATGAAACGTGGCTGGGTCTTTCAGCATGACAATGATCCCAAACACAGTGCCCGGGCAACAAAGGAGTGGCTTCGTAAGAAGCATTTCAAGGTCCTGGAGTGGCCTAGCCAGTCTCCAGATCTCAACCCCATAGAAAATCTTTGGAGGGAGTTGAAAGTCTGTGTTGCCCAGCGACAGCCCCAAAACATCACTGCTCTAGAGGAGATCTGCATGGAGGAATGGGCCAAAATACCAGCAACAGTATGTGAAAACTTTGTGAAGACTTACAGAAAACGTTTGACCTCTGTCATTGCCAACAAAGGGTATATAACAAAGTATTGAGATGAACTTTTGTTATTGACCAAATACTTAATTTACCGAGGAATTCACCAATTAATTCATTAAAAATCCTTCAATGTGATTTTCTGGATTTTTTTTTCTTATTTTGTCTCTCATAGTTGAGGTATACCTATGATGAAAATTGGAGACCTCTCTCATCTTTTAAGTGGGAGAACTTGCACAATTGGTGGCTGACTAAATACTTTTTTACCCCACTGTATATTGCGCACACTACTAAGAGAGAAATGGCATTTCAATTCTCCTGTATGTCCTGTACATAGAAGTATTGATGAATAAAAATCTTTCATTCTTACTCATTGATGAAAAGTGTCAATACATTTAGTCAGAATTTTAGCTTCGTGATTGACTTTTTATTTAGTGTCTGATTTTCATCAGAAAAAAAAATATGTTGTTGATGAAAACTATGGTGAAAATTATTCGTCAACAAAATTAACGCTATTCAAGAGCAAATGATTTTGAAGCAGACTATAAGGAGGTGGTGGTAGCTAAACCAGCTAACAACATGGAGGAATAAACATCCGGGTGAAGATTGTCTCATCCAGATTTGAGGCAGGTCTGTCTGTGGCTTGCAGATTCCATCAAGTTATGCCCTTTCGGCAAGTTATGCCCCGTCACCAAGTTACGCTCCCAAGTTACGCCACTGCACGCTGGCTGTTGCTGACCGTGCAAATTTGGCTGACCCAGCACCGGGCTGATCATACAGAAATGCAGGGGTTTCAGCCTTGTAGACCGGCCGACGGCAGCTGCACATTTCAAAGGATAAATTTAAAAGAATGTAAGGATCTAAAAATGAGTGTTTAGTCCATAGATGGTAAAAAAAATAAAATAAAAAAAAAAAAAAAAAAACAGTGTATGGTCGAGTCTTTGGTTGACATTTGTTTGCGTGACCACACTCTACCCCATCGCCTAGTGACTGTGATAGTGGCAGTTTGCAGTTTTTTTCTAACATTTTTTTTTATAGAGATGGAAGTATTCTTTATTTCACTGACTAAAACCAAATCTTGTTGACTAAAAGTAGACAAAAACCATTGAAAATAAACAAGTCAAGTCAAAGGCAAGTCAAAATTTATTTCTAAGATAAGCCTTTATTAGTCCCACAATGGGGAAATTCCAGGATTGCAACATCACAGGGACAGCAACACTCAGAGCAATAATTAAGAAGATAAGAAAACTAAAAATAAGAGCAGTGAATATACATACGTACACAAATATCTAAATATATATACACAGTGCAGAACATTGTAGCTAGATGGAATAAACAGCATAACCGTCTACTTAGTTATCCTATATAGTATGAATATGTACCCATACATATTGTCACCCTCCCTAGCGACTGATATTGTCCTAGTTGTATACTGGAGGGGACCATTTGTGTAAGTCTATTGCGTCTTTTGCATTCAATACGATTAGGTCATCACATTTTTTTGCTATCTCTGCGAGCAGCCCTGCTTAGGTTATACAGTCTGACAGCTGTAGGTAGGAAGGACCTGCGAAATCTTTCGGTTGCGCACCTAGGATGATGTAGTCTACTGCTAAATGAGCTCCTCAGTGCTTTCAGTATGTCCCGCATAGGGTGGGACTCAGACTCCAGCAGAGATGACAGCTTAGCCAAAATCCTTCTCTCTTATCTCCTCCACTGGGTCAAGGTGTTGCCCCAGGACAGAGCTAGCTTTCTTGATCAGTTTGTTCAGTCTCTTCCTACCGGCTGCTGTAATGCCACTGCCCCAGCAGACCACTTCAAAAGTGATGGCTGATGCCACCACCGTGTCGTAGAATGTCTTCAGCAGCGCCCCTTGTACACCAAAAGACCTGAGTCTCCTCAGTAGGAACAGCCTGCACTGTCCCTTCTGGTAGAGTGCGTCGGTATTGTGTGACCAGTCTAGTTTATTGTTCAGATGAACACCCAGGTACTTGTAGGATGTCGCCATCTCACTGTCTGTTCCCTGGATGTTTACTGGTGCTGTGAGGGGTTGTCCTTGCCTGCGGCAGTCCACCACCAGCTCCTTAGTTTTCCTCACGTTGATCTGGAGGCAGTTCCGATGGCACCAGTCCATGAAGTCCTGGATAAGTCCTCTGTACTCAGCTTCATCTCCGTTGGAGATGAGGCCAACAATCGCAGAGTCAGAGAACGTCTGTAGATGGAAGTGTGTTGTGTGACAAGTCCGCAGTATAAAGGGTGAACAGGAAGGGAGCCAAAACAGTTCCCTGGGGGCCCCCCGTGCTACCGATGATCGTGTCGGACACACAATCCTGGGTTCTCACAAACTGTGGCCGGTCAGTCAGGTAGTCCAGGATCCATGATGACAGGTGCTGGTCCACTCCTGCGCACAGCAGCTTGTCCTTCAGGATCATCGGTTGGATGGTGTTGAAAGCACTGGAGAAGTCAAAGAACATGATCCTCACCGCATTCCCGGGCTTCTCCAGGTGGGACAGAGAATGGTGAAGGAGGAAGATCACCGCATCATCCACCCCAATGCCATGCTGGTAGGCGAACTGGAGTGGATCCATCGCTGGCCCCACCAGGGGGCGGAGGTGAGCAAGGAGCAGTCTCTCCAGGGTCTTCATCATGTGAGACGTCAGGGCCACTGGTCTGTAGCTGTTCAGGTCTTTGGGGTGGGAAGTCTTTGGTACAGGTACCACACAAGATGTTTTCTACAACTGTGGTACCCTCCTCAGCTTCAGGCTCAGGTTGAAGATGTGCTCCACAATCCCACACAGCTGGTCTGCACAGGACTTGAGGAGCTTCGCGCTGATGCCGTCCGGTCACGATGCCTTCCTCGCCTTGATCTTCCTCAGCTCCGTCCTCACCTGGGTCTTAGTGAGGGTCAAGTTGGGGGGTTGTGTGCTGGGAGTGGGGGGTGTTGGTGGAGTGGGGTGCCGACAGCAGGTCTCGATGACTTTAGAGGCAGCAGTGGTCAGTGTGCAGTCGGGGGGGGGGGGGCGGTTGGTCAAACCTGTTAAAAAACAGGTTCAGATTGTTTGCCCACTCCCTGCCCCCCGTGGCCTGGGAGGAGGTATTCTGGAGCCCAGAGATGGTTTTAAGGTTTCTCCAGACCCCGTCGATGTTGCTCTGTTGCAGCTTGTCCTCCATCTTCTTCCTGAAGCTGTCCTTGCCTTCTTTGATCTTCCTCCTCAGCTCCCTCTGTACGGACTTCAGCATCTCCCTGTTCCCCAACCTGAAGATCCTCCTCTTCCCTCTCAGAAGTGTTTTTATCTCAGGGTTGATCCAGGGTTTGTTGTTCGAGCAACACCGTATGGTCTTGGTGGGTACGGTGTTGTCCACACACAAGCTGATGTAGTCCGTGATGGTGTGAGTGAAGCCATCGATGTCCTCACCATGTGGATCGCAGAGCTGCTCCCAGGCAGTGGTTTCAAAACAGTCCTTTAGAGCGTCCATTGCCTCCTTCAGACCATAACTTCACTGTGCGCATGACTGGAGGTTGTCTGTGTACTAGGGGTTTGTACACCGGCAGGAGATGAACCAAGTTGTGATCCAATCTCCCGAGTGGGGGGAGTGGTGGTGAGGTGTATGCCTCCTTAGTATTTGCATAGAATAAGTCCAGTGTTTTATTGTCTCTAGTGTGGCATGTGACATACTGGGTGAACGTGGGTAGAATGGGGGACAGTGAAATATGGTTGAAATCACCTGAGATGAGGAGAAGAGCACTGGGTGTTCTGTCAGCAGCCTGCCAGTTACTGAGTGAATGACGTCACACGCTGTCCCAGTGTTCGCCGTTGGATTTGCATAAATAACAATGCAGATCACTTGTGAGTATTCCCTGGGGAGATAGGTAGGCCTATCTCCCGAAAGGATAGGATCTCCTATCTATAGTACATTTAAAACAAAAGCAGCTGACCAAAGTGCTGTATACCTCGTACATATAAAATATTAAAAACCAACCAACTACACAGTTTACAATCCAAACTAAGAATACACAATATGTTATGATTACTAGAAAGATCAGCCCACGTGCAAGATTCTACACCAGAGAATGCACACAACGCAGAGAGGCAAAGTTTTAAACAATTTTATTGAAAAGAGTTGATGCAGGATTAGCGGAAGAATCACCACTCTCCAGAGGAGAGCCCAGCCTGTAAGGAGGGAGACGCGAGCAGATAAATATAAGAAGGGAGGTAGGCTATAATGAATAATAGGAAAACTCTTACGAGTGAGAGCAAAGAGCCCGACAAGGAACCCAGGAAGGCAAGGATGAATTGGAAAGGAAGCTACGGATGAGTAGGGCTGGAGAGATGTCCGACCGGGTGGAGCAGGCGATCTGGAGTGAAGACGATAATGACTTTGCAGGTGAGCATTCAATGAACCCCCGGGGACACACCAGAGGTGGCAGCAACCTGAGAAGGAGAAAGTGAGAGACAGATTATTTTGTGTTCCTAGACAATTAAGACTTTACTTACTTAATTCTTTAATGGCAATATACCCAAAGAGCCAGCGCTGGAGCGTTCACAAACTGGTCCTTTTAAGCACTGGCAGTGAAGAGACAGCAGGTGTGTCTACTCACGCAGATGAATTGATTACCTGTGGAGCAGGGGAACCTCTCACAGGATGGGAGGGGAGTGCGCTCACCAGATCATAACAGTGCCCCCTCTCAAGGGATGCCTCCTGGCGGCCCACCGGGCTTGTTGGGATGGGCTTGGTGAAAGGCCTGGACCATCCCCTTGTCATGGAAGTATGAGCAGAGGATCCATGACCTTTCATCAGATCCATAGCCCTTCCAGTGGACCAAGTATTGCAGCCCCCGGCCCCGGCGGCGATCGTCCAGAATTCTCTGAATGGTGTAGGTGGTCTGGCCTTTGAGGATCAGAGGAGGAGGAGGAGGCTTTGGGGAGGGGGGGCAGAGAGGACTGGCGGAGAGGGGATTGATCTTGGATACATGGATGGTCGGGTGAATACGGACAGTCAGCGGAAGCTCCAGGCGGACTGCCACGTCATTGATAATTCTGGAGATGAAAAACGGCCCCAAGAAGCGAGGTGAATGCTTACAAGATTGTCTTTAGAGGCACCTGGTCCGCTGACAGCCACACTTTCTGCCCAACCGTATATCTGGGCACTGGAACCCGCCTGTGGTTGGCGTACTGCCTGTTCCATTCAGTGGAGCGGAGAAGCGCAGCGCAGGTGGCCCTCCACAGGCAGCAACAGCGGCAAGAATGGGCCTCCACAGATGGCACGGTGACCACCTTCTCCACCATGGGCAACGGGGGGGGGGCGTACCCCATCGATGCCTCGAAGGGTGTTAGTCCGGTAGCTGACAAAACTGCAGAGTTGTGGGCGTACTCCACCCAGGTCAGATGAGTGCTCCATGTAGATGGCTTGCAAGATGCTACACATCTGAGGGCGGCCTCCAGGGATTGGTTGGTGCGCTCAGCCTGCCTGTTGTTCTGAGGGTGGTATCCAGATGACAGGCTGACCGAGGTGCCCAGGGCACAACAAAAAGACTTCCACTCTTGAGATGTAAATTGTGGCCCCCGGTCAGACACAATGTCAGGTTCAGGTTACTTTATTTGTACCCGTAGGTAGACTTGTTTTGCAGTCAGGTGACATCCATATTTACAAACCACAATTACATTCAACATGAACACAAACACAGGCACACATGAAGCTGACTATAAACATGATAAGTACTCAAGGCTCCACCAATCAGGACATAGGACAAAGAGATAAGAGAAAAAACAAAGAGATAAGAGAGAAGGGTCATATTAAAAAGTTAAAGACTAGTCAAAGAGGTTAAAAACTCAAAAGTCTAAAACCCAATAAAAGATTTAGAACCCAAATAAAAAACCTACAAAATAAAATTAATAAATAGGTAACTAAATTATGTGCAATATATTGTTACATCTTGTTCAACTCTTTAACAGCAGCAGGAACAAAGCTGCTTTTGTAGCGCTGGGTTTTACTTTTTGGGACAGCAAACCTCTGTCAGGAGGGAAAAAGCTGAAAGTGGCAGTGCAAAGGGTGGGAGTCATCATTTAAAATGGAGGTAGCAATCCTCTGTACCTGTCTAGTGTACAGGGATGTCAGGCTCAGCTGTGACTCACCAAGCAAACGACTGGACCATCTAACTACCTGATCCAAGGATTTCCTCTGTTTCAGTTTTATCTGACCAAACCATGACACTAAAGAAAAGGTTAAAACAGATTCAATAAAAGCCCGATAAAACATTGTCATTATGGTTCGGTCAGTTTGGAAGCGTGCAAGTTTCCTTAAACGATACAAATGTTGCTGACCCTTTTTGCACACCCTTTCACAGTTCTCTTCAAAGTTTAAATTACTATCAATAATTGTCCCAAGATATACAAGACCACATTCAGTGGTCTGGCCTTTTAGTACAGTGACTTCGTGCCTGGGAGTTTTCTTCCTAAAGTCAATAATCATATCTTTTTAGTTTTTGTCGTATTCAGCTCCAGGTAGGAATCCTCACACCAGTGAAAATCATCAACTACTGGGCCGTGGCCACTCTCACCATCCTGGAGGAGACTGACAACAACTGAATCATCAGCATACTTTATGTGTCTGTTGTCATGTCTGCTCCGACACATGTTTGTGTACAGGATGAAGAGTAGTGGTGACAACACACCCCTGCGGAGAGCCAGTAGAAGAACACTTTTGGTCAGACAATGTACCATTGACCCTTACTCTCTGTGTCCTTCTGGTTAAAAATCCAGAATCCAACCCACCAGATTATTACTCAAATCAAATTGTTGCAGGAGCCTTTCAACTAAAATATGAGGTTGAATTGTATTAAAGGCAGAAGAAAAGTCCACAAATAAAAGCCTGGCGTGTGTCCCATTAAAATCCAGATGTTCAAAAAGCATGTTAAGCAGAGTGACAGTGACATCCTCTACTCCTCTGTGAGGCCTATAGGCAAACTGCAAAGGATCCAATGCATGCTCAGTCTGCTTTAGGACCTCAAATCTGACCAGTTTTTCAAAAATTTTCATTAAAATTGAAGTCAAAGCAACTGGTCTAAAATCATTTACCATTTTAGGACAGCTGGATTTTGGAACGGGACAACCACAGCATCTTTCCAGATCTTAGGCACATGTTGTGTCTGTAAGGACTTATTGAAAATGTAGTGAAATACAGGACTCAATTCATGTGCACAGGACTTTATCAAGCGCCCACATATATTATCAGGGCCCTGACTTTTGTTCACTTTTACAGCACAGAACGCCCTTTTAACATCCTGCACCTCAATATTAAAGTGCTGACTGTCTTTGAGTTTCTGTTTCAAACCTTGGGTTTCTGTGCTAAAATCAAAGGAGTCAAAATGACCATAAAAACAATTAAGAGCATTAGCCAGCTCTGTGTCTGAATTAAAACCATCTAAAAACACACGATTACTACGCTCTGCGCTCTGAAGGCCTGCAATAGTTTTCATATTCGCCCGGGCTGAACCAAGTCTTTGTTGCCATCTTGCTTTCCAACTCTGATTTATAATTCTGTTTTGCTCTTAAAATTTAGGCCTTCAGCTCTTTTGTGGCAACCAGCAGCTCAGAAACAACCCCCTGTTTAAAGGCAAGTGCTTTCCTCTGTAAGCAGGAGTTAACTGATTTTGTAACCCATGTCTTGTTGTTGGGATATATTTTGACACGTTTACGTGGAACGTCATGTCTCTACAGCAAGCCATGTATGAGCATGTCACGTCCACTAAAAAGTCCAAATCTTCTCTGCTGTCTAGCATGAACACCTCCCAGTCCGTACAGTTAAAGCATTCCTGGAGGCAGTGCACTGAATCCTCTGTCCACACGTTTATGTCTCTGGTCTTCGCCTTGTCTCTTCTGAGAGCAGTTTTATATGTGGGCAGCAAATGTACACAGTTGTGATCTGAGGATCCTAAAGGGGGAAGGGGAATAGATTTATAGGCCCTCTCAATGGATCCATAGCACAGGTCCAATGTTTTTTTTCGCCTGGTTGGGCAGGAGACATACTGATAAAAGTTTTTAAGTGTCTTCTTTAAAGAAACATGGTTAAAATCCCCAAGGATAAAATTTGGAGCCTCTGGGGAAATCGACTGCAGCCGCTGTACCACATCAAAGACGGTGCTGGAGGAGGAGGCAGCATCTGTGTACTGTGTACACTGTGTACTGTGTACATTCACATCGGGTGAATGTACACAGTCGTTATAAAAAGTTCAATTCAATTCAATTCAATTCAATTCAACTTTATTTATATAGCGCCATTTCACAACAACAGTCATCTCATAGCACTATCAACTGTAGGGGGGACCCCCACAGTTGCAGAAAGACCCCAGCAATCAGGCGATCCCCTGTGAGCAAGCACTTGGCGACGGTGGAGAGGAAAAACTCCCTTTTAACAGGAAGAAACCTCCAGCAGAACCAGGCTCAGGGAGGGGCAGTCATCTGCTGCGACTGGCTGGGGGGTGAGGGGATAGAGAAGAAGAAAAGAACAGACATGTAGAGAGCAAACAGCACGATGGGGACTCAATCTATGGGAGAGAACAAACAAATGTTAATGACCAGGAAAAAAAAAAAATTCATAGAGAGTGAGGAAAGGAGTGAGGCCCAGTGCATTACTGGAGGTCCCCCGGCTGACTAAACCTATTAGCAGCATAACTAAGGGAGGGTTCAGAAACACATGATCCCTCCCTAATTGTAGGCTATATCAAAAAGGTAGGTTTTAGCCCTATTCTTAAAAACAGAGATCGAGTCTGACTCCCGAATCCAGATTGGCAGCTGATTCCACAGGAGAGGAGCTTGATAACTGAAGGCTCTGCCTCCCATTGTACTTTTGGAGATTCTAGGTATTACAAGTAATCCTGCATTTTGGGAGCGTAGTGCTCTGTTAGGATGATACGGTAGTATCAGATCTTTTAAATAAAAAGGAGCCTGATTGTTTAGAGCTTTGTAAGTAAGAAGAAGGATTTTAAACTTAATTCTAAACTCTATGGGAAGCCAATGAAGGGAGGCCAGAACCGGAGAGATATGATCTCTCTTTCTAGTACCTGTTAAAACTCTTGCTGCAGCATTTTGGATCAGCTGAAGACTTTTTAAAGATGTTTTAGGACAGCCTGATAATAAAGAATTACAATAATCTAATCTCGAGCTAACAAAAGCGTGGATCAGCTTCTCAGCATCACTCTGAGACAAGATGCTCCTAATCTTGGCAATATTACGCAAATGATAGAAGGCAGTCTTAGAAACAAATTTAATATGTGAATTGAAGGACAAATCCTGATCAAAAATAACTCCAAGGTTCCTCACAGAGCTATTAAGAGAAAGAGTAACTGCATCCAAACTGAAAGTTTGATTTGGAAAGGAATTTCTAAGGTTTTTTGGACCAACAAGAATGACTTCAGTCTTATCTGAATTTAATAGCAGGAAATTACAAGTCATCCAAGCTTTGATTTCCTTAAGACAGGCTTCTAACTTGGCTAATTGATAAGTATCATCTGGCTTCATTGACAGGTATAATTGTGTGTCATCTGCATAACAATGAAAATGTATACAGTGCTTTCTAATAATGTTGCCTAACGGAAGCATATATAAACTAAAAAGAGTAGGGCCTAGCACAGATCCCTGTGGAACTCCATGACTAAGCTTTGAGCTGAAAGAAAACTCATCATTTACATGAACAAACTGGAACCTATCAGATAAATAAGATCTAAACCACTGCAACGAAGTTCCATTAAGTCCAACATAGTGTTCTAATCTATCAAGTAGAATATTATGATCAATAGTATCAAAAGCTGCACTAAGATCTAAAAGGACAAGTACAGAAACTAGTCCATTATCAGATGCAATGAGGAGGTCGTTAGTGACCTTCGCTAAGGCTGTTTCAGTACTATGATGGATTCTAAACCCAGATTGAAACTCTTCAAGTAAACAATTTCCCTGCAGGTGGTCAAATAATTATGTAGCAACAACTCTTTCTAAGATTTTTGAAATGAAAGGGAGATTAGAGATTGGTCTATAGTTAGCTAAAGCTCCTGGATCTAGCGTTGGCTTTTTGAGTAAGGGTTTAATTACAGCCGTTTTAAAAGCCTGCGGTACATGGCCTAAAGTTAATGAAGAATTGATTATATGAAGAATAAAGCTACCAATAAGTGGGAAGACTTCTTTAAATAACCTGGTAGGAATAGGGTCTAAAAGACAAGTTGAAGGTTTGGATGAGGAAACTATTTTGTCTAACTCACAAAGGTCGATTGGAGTAAACTCATCAAGACAGACATCAATAGAAGGAATTGTAGTAGTTACAGTATTTAAGTTAACTGTGGGAAGAATCTGATTGATTTTATCTCTGATGGATGAAATTTTATTATTGAAAAAGTTCATAAAGTCCTGACTAGTAAGCTCTAAGGGGATGCTAGGATTGACAGAGTCCTGACTCTTTGTCAACCTGGCTACAGTACTGAAAAGAAACCTGGGATTATTCTTGTTCTCTTCTATTAATGCAGAGTAATAACTCGTTCTAGCTTTTCTAAGAGATTTTTTTATAAATTAAAAGATGATTTCTCCAAGCTAAATAGATTTCATCTAAATTAGTAGAGCGCCATTTTCTTTCTAATTGACGAGTCTTCTGTTTTAAGCTACGAGTTTCTGTGTTGAACCAAGGAGTTAAAAATCTCTGATTAGACTTTTTCTTTTTTAAGGGGGCCACCAAGTCTAGAGCCTGATGCAGAGAAGCTGAAACACTATCCACCATGTTATCAATTACAGAAGGAGCAGGCTGTCTATAGTTTATTTCCGTTGTGTTGACACATGGCACAGAGGAAACAATCTGCATAAATTTGGAAACAGCATCATCTGAGAGGCATCTACTGTGATAATATTTTTCTTTAGGAGCCAAATAGTCAGAAATAGTAAAATCAAAGGTTAACAGACAATGGTCTGACAGTACAGGGTTATGAGGAGACACTACAAGATTTTCTATTTCTATGCCATATGTCAGAACAAGGTCCAATGTATGGTGGAGGTAATGAGTAGA
Organism: Pholidichthys leucotaenia; assembly: GCA_020510985.1. NCBI lineage: Eukaryota > Metazoa > Chordata > Actinopteri > Cichliformes > Pholidichthyidae > Pholidichthys > Pholidichthys leucotaenia. Next base: position 264,980,405 of record CM035843.1, read on the forward strand.
ATTTCCTACTTTCTGAGAAAACCCAATCGAGTCTAATATTGAATTAAAAGCCACATTAAGGCAGTCACTATCTACATCCACATGTATATTAAAGTCCCCTACTATAATTATTCTATCAGATTTCAGCACTAAATCAGCTAAGAAATCAGCAAATTCGGATAAAAATTCTGAATAGGTTGATGGGGGACGATAAACTATGGCAAATAAAATTGGGTTTAACCTGAAATTGCTAAAGTGCCCAACACTGAGGACCAGGCCCTCAAAGGAATTATAACATGTTTTTTGCTTTACATTAACTAGTAATTTGGAATGGTAAATTGTTGCTACTCCTCCTCCATGACCAGAACTTCTGGGATTTTGACAGTTTAAATAACCAGAGGGAGTTGATTCATTTAAACCAACATAATCCTCTTGCCCTAACCAAGTCTCTGTAAGGGAAATTAAATCAATCTGATGATCAATTAACAGATCATGGACTAACAGAGACTTGGGAGTTAGAGACTTAATATTTAATAAACCACATTTAATTTTTAAATTATGAGGAGGAACAGAGGCCAAATCATTCAATTTAGAGGCTTTATGTTTAATTTGAGTTTTACCAATATTTTGCTTTATCACTTTGGGACGCTTATACATTATATTTTTATTTACTTTGGAGGGAGCAGACAACGATTCTCTGATGGGGAAGACAGGGGCTAAGCTGAGGGGTGGCGGATGAAGAGGAGCTGCAGAGAGGCGTGTAAGACTGCGACTCTGCTTCCTGGTCCCAACTCTGAGTAGTCACGGTTTTGGAAATTTGGATAAAAAAGATGCCAGATTGTTAGATAAATGAGAAGCACCATCCAAAGTGGGATGAATGCTGTCTTGTCTCATAAGACCAGGTTTTCCCCAAAAAGAGCTCCAATTGTCAATGTAGCCCACGTCATTTTTAGGACACCACACAGACAGCCAGCGGTTCAAGGATGACGAGCGACTAAACATGTCATCACTGGTCAGATTGGGGAGGGGCCCAGAGAATACTACAGTGGCAGACATCGTTTTTGCAAACTCACACACCGATTCTATATTAAGTTTCGTGACTTCCGACTGCCGGAGACGGATGTCATTAATGCCGGCGTGAATAACAATTGTGGAGTATTTACAGTTACTTTTAGCCAGCATTTTCAAATTTGACTCGATGTCGCCTGCTCTGGCCCCAGGAATACATTGGACTATGGCCGCTGGAGTCTCTAGGTTCACGTTTCTGACTACAGAGTCGCCAATGATCAGAGTTTTTTCCTCAGCGGGTGTGTCGCTGAGCGGGGAAAAACGATTAGAAACGGGAACAGGTTGGTGGTGAACCGGGGCTTTGCGACTAGGCTTCCTTCTCACCGTCACCCACCCAGTCTCCTCGCTGCTGAGGAGAGCCGGGGAACCACTGACAGTGGGACCTAAGCTAGCTAGCTCCGCTGCAGCTAATGGGCGTCCGTCAAGATTAACTGGCGCAGACGGTGTTTCAATGCAGCGGAGCCGGGATTCCAAATCAGACAACCTCGCCTCGAGCGCCTCAAAAAGACAACATTTATTACATTTACCGTTATCACTAAAAGAGGCAGAGGTGTAGCTAAACATCTGACAGAGAGAGCACACCAGAGGAGGAGAGGAAAGAGAGGTAGTAGCCATAGCTAGTGGCTAGCTAGTGGCTGGAGAGCTGGAGAGCAAACCACACAGGCAGACAGCAAAACAGGAAGTGACGATACGTTACCACAAGGAAATGACGATCTCCTGCAGGAGAGAGCAGCAAAGTTGGGGGAACTCGCGGGGCAGATAAAAGGGGCGTAGCAATACGGACAGAAGCTCCACATCTGGTGTACAGATGCGCTCTCTGACCATGACAGATGTACAGTACTGTTTATTAATATATAAACATATGCCGCCCCCCTGACGTTTCCCCGTTTTCTCTTCCTGCCAATCCGAGCGAAGTGGGGCTCCAAAGCCGTCAATCCACAGGTCCACATCCCGGTCATGCACCGTAAGCCACGTCTTCATGTAAGCCATGACACAGCAGTTCTTGAAATCCTTCTGATATCGTACATTCCCTTGAATTTCATCCACTTTATTTCTCAGGGATTGTACGTTCCCCATAATAATGGAAGGAAGAGGAATGTGGTTAAGCTGACGCCTCCTCAGGCCTTAATCTTACGCCTCCACGCTTTCCGCATTTCCTCCTCTTGTCTCTCTTTTCATCGCCGTGTCCATGAAAATCTCTTAAAATAAAGTCCGGTAGTTGCGACACGGACTCAAACACAGATGCTGCATTATCCATGTTTGAATGCAGTAACATTTCTCTGGAATACTGCGTTCTTCCCGGCGTGACCGCAATCGCGCTTACCTCCAAGACAAAGAGCCGGTAGGAAAGAAACCACAGTGCAAAAACAAGAAGGAAATCCATACTGATGGAACCAGGGAGCTCTTCGTTATATAGTCCACAAACATTCATGAAGGACAAAAACGACAGAATTACGTTGAAACACATTAAAGTGCATAAAAACAAAGACACAGATGTCAAACTTTTTTCACTCTCTGCCGGTCGCTGCGTGCGCATGTGCCCAATTTGTGTCTAGGGGAATGTCGTGAAGGCAGATAACATGGTTGGTGAAAAGGCTGGCAGTCTCTGAGGCAGAGGGCAGTTTGGGGAGGGGAACTAAATGAATGGCCTTAGAAAAACGGTCGACAATAGTGAGGATGACAGGGTTACCATTAGAAGGGGGAGGTCCAGTGACAAAGTCCAGGGCTACATGTGACCAGGGGCGGCTGGGAATCAGGAGGGGCTGAAGCAGCCTGGCGGGAGGGGAGAGTCAGATTTATTTCTGGTGCATTCTTGACATGCTTTGACATAATCCCGGACGTCCATCCGCAGCATGGGCCACCAGAACACTCGTTGGATGAGGTCGATGGTCCGGGAAACCCCTGGGTAACAGGTAAAATGACTAGTATGACCCCACTTGATAACATCCCTGTGGAGGCCGGCTAGGACAAACAGCCGATCCTCAGGTCCTCCATCGGGTTTGGGCTCAGTGGCCTTGGCCTGTCGGACCCTCTGCTCGATCTCCCAGGCAAAAGCACCTATGATATGTGAGGGGGGCACAATGGGATGGGGGACGGATGAGGGGGCTGAGTGGTCAGAGGTAACCTGGTGGGAGAGTGTCAGGTTAAATATTGCGGGAGCCCGGCCTATAGGTGATGGCAAGATTAGATCTAAGGCCCAACGGGCCTGCCGGGCATTTAATTGGCGAGCCGACTGAAGATATTCTAAATTTTTATGGTCAGACCACACAACGATAGGATGAACCGCTCCCTCTGGCCAGTGCCTCCACTCCTCCAGAGCCAATTTAATGGCCAAGAGCTCTTGATCCCCTATGTTGTAATTCCTCTCTGCCGGCGTGAGCCGCCGAGAGAAATAGAAACAGAATCAGAATCAGAATCAGAATGAGCTTTATTGCCAAGCATGTTAAAAACATACGAGGGATTTGACTTGACATTAGGCGCGCTGGATAAGCGCTTCCTAATGACACGTCAGCCATGCAAGGCGCCTCATCAAAACAGTGGGGGTAAAGAGGGGGAGAGGGGGAGGGGGGAGATGACACATTGGGCAGAGAGAAAAAACATAGTTTATCAAAATAAAGCTTGTATGAGCAAGATTGTGATCACATAGAAAAAAACCTTCTAATGCACAATTAGCAGACAATACAGATCACACATTAACAAAGCACAAGCAAGTTGAGAGAGACAGTGTATGTGTGTGAGTGTCAGTATATGTGTATCAGTCATGTAAAGTTGTATGCAGTGTGTGTATCAGTTACTGGTGAACAGCAAAAATCCTCCCTCAGCAACGTTTAGATGTTACGTCTTTAGTGTCCTAAACATAGATAGCATGTCCACAAGAGTAACTCTCAGTGCATGTCCGATGGTAAATTCCATGCCAGTCACATGACGCTGTCCTTGAGAGTTCAGATTACTGCACACCAGTTGTTTATGTTAGGGAGAAGCCAAGCCAAAACTCCCTTCTGCCTTATCTTCCTCCAGGAGGAATGAAATCTTCAGGGCGCCGAATCAAGGTCTAATAGGCACAGTTCACTTAGAGCATAGAATTTTCATCTCTCATGCGATTCTGTGCTTAATAATTTCCATACACAGGCTTTAAAATCCTTCCCTGGAGAGCACTCAGCAACTCCAAGATGTTTTCCACCTACCGAAACATAGATAAACATGTCCACAGAGTCCATCTCTCTTCAGTGCATGCCAGATGGTAAATTCCATGTTAGTCACATTTGCCGCTATCAGTGCTCTCCCCAGCTGGTCGAATTTGTTGAGGGAGCTACGCCGGGTCCGCATTTTGATTAGCTCATCCAACTTCTATAATTTTCGATACACCAGGAAAACTCCAGAGCCAAACAGCAGAAATCATGTGATCATGCCAAAACAGGTAGATGTCTTCCACATCTTTAGTCGAATCACGCAGACACATGAGTTCCAATTGTTCCATGAGTCTCTCCACTTGGGCTCCCCCTGGCCTGATTTTCTGTTAAAAAGTGGTGTCAATAGCATTAAAGCCCATTCCATAATCTCCATAATTTCCATTTGGATCGATATGCACATGGGTGGAGCTTCTGATCGGAGGTCGAGCGCTGCGAGAGTAGAGCGCCTACCCCTGAATCAGAAGTGTCCACCTCTACAATGAATTGGAGCTGAGGGTTGACCTGGGCCAAGATGGGAGTGTTGGAAAATAGGCTCTTCAGTTTAGAGAAGGCCCGTTCAGCTGCCTTGGACCAGGTGAAAGGCACCTTGACCGAGGTCAGCTGCGTAAGAGGCTATACCTCCCCACTGTAACTTCTAATGAATCGACAGTAGAAACTAATAAATCCTAGGAAGCGTTGGAGCTCCTTATGGACTGGGGGTGTTGGCCAATCAAGCACACCCTTCACCTTGGCCGGATCAGCTCTCAGCAACAATAAAGCCCTGGAAGAAAGTGGAGCTGGTGGAAAACTCGCACTTTTTGGCCTTCACAAAGAGCTGGTTTTCAGGAGCCACCTGTAACACGGCCCTGACATGGACTGAGTGCTCCTCTGGCATGCGTGAAAAAAAAAAAAAATCAAAATATCGTCAAGGTAGACAAAAATGAATTAATTAACCATATCACGCAGGACGTCATTAATCATTCACTGGAAGATGGTGGGGGCATTGGTGCGCCCAAAAGGCATCACAAGATATTCAAACTGCCCCAGGTGAGTTTTAAATGCCGTCTTCCATTCATCTCCCTCGCGAATGCGGACTAAATGATATGTGTTACGCAGATCCAATTTAGTAAACACCCACATGCACTGAAGGAGCTCGAACGCGGAGTTGATTAGGGGCAAAGGGTATTATCTTTGACGGTAATGGCATTTAACTCGCTGAAATCTATGCACGGCTGCAGAGATCCATCCTTCTTTCCGACAAAGAAAAACCCTACCCCAAGAGGAGCCGAGGAGGGCCGAATGAGGCCGGCATTCAAAGAGTCCTTAATATAACTTTCCATCGACTCCCTCTCCAGCCCAGAAAGGCTGTAGAGCCAGCTGGATGGCAACAGTGCACCCAGGAGGAGGTTGATGGCATAGTCATAAGAGCAATGAGGATACAAAGAAAGGGCTCTTGACTTGCTAAAGACCTCCCCAAGATCATGGTAGACCTCAGGTACGAGGCTGAGATCCGGTGGCTCCACCGAAGGAGAGGAGATGGAAAGGTACGGTGAACACTCAGCTGAACAGAGGCAGGATTTTAAACAGAAAGGGCTCCAGGAAGAGATGGAATTTTGTGCCCAATTAATGATAGGGTTATGCTTCCGGAGCCACGGATACCCCAGAACCACCGGGAGAGATGAACTAGGGAGAATAAAGAATGAAATGGTCTCTCGGTGGTTCCCGGACAGAAGGACAGGGATCAACGCCGTGTGTTCAGAAATAGATGCCACACAACTACCAGATAGTGCTGCAACATTAAGCAAAGCTGGCAGTTTAGCTGTGGGAATGCCAATTACCTGCACGAGCTGCAAAGAGATGAAATTTTGCTCTGCCCCTGAGTCAATTAATGCCGAAACCCTCCTCTCGACCCCCGGCAACTGAATGAGGGCCGGAATGGAAAAGTTATCGGGGGATGAATAGAGTTCCCGCCCATCAGACCGTGTTTGTTGGCAAACACTGGTGAAAGTTGTATTCGTTGAGAATTTTCAGCATGCTGAAAATTTGCGAACGTTTGGAAACAAACGTTGGTGAACGTTGTGCTCAGTTTGTAAAAGTTCCTCTCAGTTATGGAGAGTTCGTCTAAGTCAGCCGAAGTTAAGCTCCTTTGGAAAATGTTGACTGAAATGCTGGTGAAAACATGTTTTTAGATCAAAACTCAGTTCAGACATGCAGAAACAAGAGAAATAGAGAGAAGGGGTAATTAAAAAAAGAAAATATATATGTAAGAGGACAATGTACAGTATTTGTTTGGTGATAACATGGTGTGTATGACATGTTTTTTTTAATCTATGGGATATATATATACACACACATACACACACACCATATTTCACTGTCCCCCATTCTACCCACGTTCACCCAATATGTCACATGCCACACTAGAGACAAAACACTGGACTTATTCTATGCAAATACTAAGGAGGCGTACACCTCATCACCACTCCCCACACTCGGGAGATCGAATCACAACTTGGTTCATCTCCTGCTGGTGTACAAACCCCTAGTACACAGACAACCTCTGGTCATGCGCACAGAGAAGTTATGGTCTGAGGAGGCAATGGACGCTCTAAAGGACTGTTTTGAAACCACTGCCTGGGAGCAGCTCTGCGATCCACATGGTGAGGACATCGATGGCCTCACTCACACCATCACGGACTACATCAGCTTCTGTGTGGATAACACTGTACCCACCAAGACCATACGGTGTTGCTCGAACAACAAACCCTGGATCAACCCTGAGATAAAAACACTTCTGAGAGAGAAGAAGAAGATCTTCAGGTCGGGGAACAGGGAGATGCTGAAGTCCGTACAGAGGGAGCTGAGGAGGAAGATCAGAGAAGGCAAGGACAGCTTCAGGAAGAAGATGGAGGACAAGCTGCAACAGAGCGATATCAGCGGGGTCTGGAGAAACTTTAAAACCATCTCTGGGCTCCAGAATACCTCCTCCCAGGCCACGGGGGGCAGGGAGTGGGCGAACAATCTGAACCTGTTTTTTAATAGGTTTGACCAACCGCCCTCCCCCCGACTGCACAACAACCACTGCTGCCTCTAAGGTCATCAAGACACAGTTGTGGAAAACATCTTGTGTGGTACCTGTACCAAAGACTTCCCACCCCAAAGACCTGAACAGCTACAGACCAGTGGCCCCAACATCTCACATGTTGAAGACCCTGGAGAGACTGCTCCTTGCTCACCTCTGCCCCCTGGTGGGACCAGCGATGGATCCACTCCAGTTAGCCTACCAGCATGGCATTGGGGTAGAGGATGCAGTGATCTTCCTCCTTCACTGTTCTCTGTCCCACCTGGAGAAGCCTGGGAATGAGGTGAGGATCATGTTCTTTGACTTCTCCAGTGCTTTCAACACCATCCAACCGATGATCCTGAAGGACAAGCTGCTGTGCGCAGGGGTGGACCAGCACCTGTCATGGATCCTGGACTACCTCACAAACCGGCCACAGTTTGTAAGAACCCGGGATTGTGTTTCCGACATGATCATCGGTAGCACATACACACACACACACACACACACACACACACACACATATATATATATACACACACACACACACACATATACACACACATATGCATACACACATACATATATATTATCGGGGGCTGCACGGTGGCGCAGTGGTTTAGCACTGTGGCAGCACAGTTTTACCCTCGGCTGGGGGACCGCGGGGATCATGAGATCGGGGGTTCGATCCCAGCCCCCGACCAACAGTGAGTTGTGTGGAGTTTGCATGTTCTCCCCGTGTTGCGCGGGTTTACTCCGGGATTTCTCCGGTTTCCTCCCGCACACCAAAAACATGTAGGTTTAGGGCGCTCGCGCACGCAGCAACCAGCAGCCGGTGGCTTGTCACCAGACTGCAAACCAAGTCTACCTACGGGTACAAATAAGTAACAAAAAAAAAAAATAAAATAAAAAAAAAAATATTATATATATATCCCATAGATTAAAAAAAACCCTGTCATATCTCTCAACCTCATGCACCAGTTCAGGGTCCTTCCCCACCAGAGAGGTGACATTCCACGTCCCAAAAGCCAGTTTAGGAAGCCTGGGATCAGACTGCCAAGGTCTCCGCCTTTGATCGCCACCTGATGCACAACACCGGACCCCCATGGTCCCTCCTGCAGGTGATGAGCCCACTGGAGGGTGGACCCATGTAACTCCTTCGGGTTGAGCCTGGCCGGGTCCCATGGGCGGAAACCTGGCCACCAGATACTAGCCATCGAGCCCCTTCCCCAGACCTGGCTCCAGGGTGGGGCCCTGGCAACCCCATACCGGGTGGGTAAACTGGATCCCTGTTCTAACGTTCTTCATGAGAGTCTATTGGATCGTTCTTAGTCTGGCCCTTCACCCAGGACCAGTTTGTCTTGGGTGACCCTATCAGAGGCAAATTGCCCTGGACAACATAGCTCCTGGGATCACTAGGGCACGCAAACCCCACCACCACGATAAGGTGACGATCCATGAGGGGATTTGTAATTTGCTGCTATTAAATTCAGATAAGACTGAACTCATTCTTGCTGGTCCAAAAAACCTTAGAAATACCTGTCCAAATCAAGCTCTTAGTTTTGATGCGGTTACTCTCTTAATAGTTCTGTAAGGAACCTTGGAGTTATTTTTGATTAAGATCTGTTTTTTAATTCACATATTAAACTTGTTTCTAAGACTGCCTTCTATCATTTGTGCAATATTGCCAAGATTAAGAGCATCTTGTCTCAGAGTGATGCTGAGAAACTAATCCACGCTTTTGTTAGCTCTAGATTAGATTATTGTAACTCTTTATTATCAGGTTGTCCTAAAACATCTTTAAAAAGTCTTCAGCTGATCCAAAATGTTGCAGCAAGAGTTTTAACAGGTACTAGAAAGAGAGATCTTATCTCTTTGGTTCTGGCCTCCCTTCACTGGCTTCCCATAGAGTTTAAAATTAAGTTTAAAATCCTTCCTATTACTTGTAATACCTAGAATCTCTAAAAGTACAATGGGAGGCTGAGCCTTCAGTTATCAAGCTCCTCTCCTGTGGAACCAGCTGCCAATCTGGGTTCAGGAGTCAGACTCGATCTGTTTTTAAGAATAGGGTTAAAACCTTCCTTTTTGATATAGCCTATAATTAGGGTGGGATTATGTGCCCCTGAACCCTCCCTTAGTTATGCTGCTAATAGGTTTAGACAGCTGGGGAACCTCCAACAATGCACTGGGCTTCACTCCTTTCTTCACTTTCAATGAAATATTTTTGCTGGTTATTAACACCTGTTTGTTATTCTCCCATAGATTGAGTCCCCATCGTACTGTTTGCTCTGACATGTCTGTTCTTTTCTTCTTCTCTATCCCCTCACTCTCCAGCCAGTAGCAGCAGATGACTGCCCCTCCCTTAGCCTGGTTCTGCTGGAGGTTTCTTCCTGTTAAAAGGGAGTTTTTCCTCTCCACTGTCACCAAGTGCTTGCTCACAGGGGATCGCCTGATTGCTGGGGTCTTTCTGAAATTGTGGGGGTTTCCCCTACAGTTGAAAGTGCTATGAGATGACTGTTGTGAAATGGCGCTATATAAATAAAGTTGAATTGAATCAACAGCAGCACTTCCACGTCGTCCAGCTTCACCGTGCAAAATGTGTACCCGTTCATGTCTTGGGACACTGCATGGATGGTTGTCTGGGGCAGGTGGAGCGATTTCTTCCGTGGGCTCTCCGGTTTAAATTCACGGCACATCCTGGCAAAATGGTCCATGCAACCACATCTGTTACACCATGCTCCTCTCGCTGTGCGGTCCTTAGCCTTTTTTCTGGTGTGTCTTAGACTCACAGCCCATGCAAAGGGACCTTCCCAGGGCTGAGCCCCGGCTAGCAGCATTGGCTTCCATATTCTCGCCATCCAAGCTATCTTCGCTGTCCAGGTCCATGGCATTTGCCGCGACAAGGAGAGCTAGCTTGACAGCTCTGGCCAACGTGAGTTCACTTGCCACCGTAAGTAGCCCAGGTCGCAATGCGGCACTACAGGTATGCTCCGCCAGCTGGTCACGAATCACTTCTTCCTCCAAGGCTCCAAAACGGCACTCGCTAGCAAGCTGTGTCAAATCAACGACAAACTGCCGGACGGGCTCACCTACCTGCTGACGTTGCTGCAGAAAGTGGATCCCCCAGACCGCCACACTATCCGGGGTACTGAAATGGCCAACCAGCAGCTCTGCCACCTCCTCATCGGTGTCTGCAGCACCGAGTGCTTGCAGGTTCTGCTGGCCCGCCATGTCCAAATCATGCATCAATAGTGCTCGGGCTCTCTGCCTGTCGAGCTCCCTGAGCCCCAGCACGGCAATGTAACTCTGAAAGGCCTTGCACTACCTAGGCCAGGTCACCGGGGGTTCTCCGGGTGCCTCAAGGATAGGGCGGATAGGGACCACGCATGCCTCCATGGTTTAATCCGATGTCGCCAATGTTACGTCTGATATTACCTGCTGAACAGAAGCGGCGAGGTGACTGGGAACACAGCTTTATTGAGCTCAATGATAACAGAAGCACAGCACCGGCCAAACTCCAGGCGAGATGAGAGTAATAAGATGGCCGACCCGGCCTTATATAGGGTAGGGCAGAGGAGCCACCTGGAAGTGTGTGTCCATCATACACTTTCCTATTAAATGCATATCTCACACGGGCCAATAACACTGTTGAACCCATCTAATAGAGCCTGCTGTCCAAAGAGAATAATTTCTGTCTTACTGCTGTTCAGGCTGAGGAAGTTATTCTTCATCCATGCTTGCACACCCCTTAGACAGTTCAAACATGCCTCGACAGAAGAATAACCTTCTATTGGAAGACATTTGTAAATCATCTGCAAAGCAATGAAATGAAATGTATTTTTCAAAAATGGAGCCCAAGGGAAGCATATACACTACTCATAAAAAGGGATATTTGGGTTTCAGGTGAAAGTTATGGAAAATATAAAAAGTTCATGCTACAGTGATATAACATCATGAAAGGAGGGCATTTAAGTAGAAGGATGCAATGGTGATTTCCTCATCTCAAACAATTTATTGAATCAAAAGCCTACAACAATGGTGGGTATACCACAACAAAAAATGTCAATATCTCAAAACTTGTCCTGTGCCCTTGAGCATCAATTACAGCTTGACAGTGACATCTCATGCTGTTCACAAGTCAACTTATTGTCTGCTGAGGCATGGCATTCCACTCTTCTTGAACACCATCTCCCCACACAGTCCAAACACAAAACCCAGTTTGTGGGGGCAACCCAAAGTTTAAGGCCCCAAAACAAAAACAAGGCATGTTGGGTGGCCTACCAAAGTCCATAGGCCACCAGAGGCGAGAAAACACACGGGGATTTTGCTGTAAAAATGACACATGAGTCCTTTTGCTGTGAAAATGACACACGAGCCCTCTGCTCTGAAAGTAACAACATGAGAACCCCTTGAACAGAGGACAAAACAGAAGTATCATCGTCGTCGTCATCGTCGTCTGCTCCAGCTCGTGTCCGAGCATTGGTTTCATCTTAGTTTTCAGGACGTTGCCATCTGATCGATGTCGATGGCGGATGTGGCTCTGAAGGCCCAGCCTATGATAGAACTGTTGTGGGCAGAAGTCACATTTTATTGTGGGTGGGGGACGTGGTTGGTTTTGTTTTTCTTGTCTTCGTTTGTGTTTATCATCATCCTGTTGTTTTCTGTGCCTCTCAAATGAGTCTGTGCCTTCCCAAGTTCTTCTTCTCCAGGCTGCTCTGTCGGTGGCAAGTTGTTCCCAAGATCTTTTGTCTATGTTGGCTTGCTTCAGGGAACATTTTAGCTGGTCCTTGTAGCGCAGTTTTGGCCTACCATGTGGTCTTTTTCCTATCTCAAGCTCCCCCTGGAGCATGATTCGTGGTAGTCTGGTGGGGTCCATCCGTACGACATGTCCTGTCCATCGAAGGCGGTGCTGCAAGATGGTAGCTTCCACACTAGGCAGCAGAGCATGCTTGAGAATCTCATTGTTTGAAAGTCGATCCTCCCAACGAATGCCAAGTAATTGTCTGAGCTTTCTCTGTTGGAAGTTCAAGGCGCTTGATATCGCAACGATACAAGGTCCAGGCTTCACAGGCGTAAAGAAGGGTGGAAAGAACAACGTCCCGAAAAACCATGATTTTGGTGTGGATGGTTATTGCATGATTATTGAAGACTCGATGACAAAGGCGTCCATATGCGGAGTGTGCAGCTTTTATGCAGTTTTTGGTGTCCTTTGCACATGTTGGTATTTTTGAGAGGATGCTACCAAGGTAAGAGAAATGCTCCACTTCATCGACAGGATTTCCGTTAATCTTAAGGTTGATCCTTGAAGTTTGACCAGGTGCTGGTTGGTTGAGGATTTTAGTTTTGTCAGTGTTAACTTCCATTCCAAAATGCTCATAAGAGTCATAAATGGTAGCTATCCTCTGGAGGTCATTAACAGTCTGAGCTGGTGTGGCATTATTGTCTGCAAAATGCAATTCATGAACACTGGTGACTGAGGTTTTGGATTTCGCGCGAAAGCAAGCAAGATTAAAAAGCCCCCCATCCATTGATACCAGAGGTTGTTGGTGGTATTTCATTTAGCATTGCAGCCATATACAACGAAAAGCAGGTTGGAGCAAGGACACATCCTTACTTGAGACCACTAGTGATGGGAAAAGGGTCTGAGAGGGTATTCTGGTGGCAAACCCTACCAACCATGCCATCGTGGAGAGCGCGAATGAGAGCGATGAAATCATCTGGACATCCAAAATGAGCAAGAACAGCCCACATAGCAGGGCGAGGAACACGATCAAAGGCCTTCTTGAGGTCCCAGAAGATGAACATAAGTAGTTGTTGTTGTTCTTGGCTCTTTTCCTGGAGTTGTCGAGCACAGAATATCATATCTGCTGTACCACGAGAGGGTCTAAAGCCATGTTGGGACTCAGGAAGTACATCCTCGGCTACTACAAGAAGACGGTTGAGAAGGATACGAGCAAAGATCTTGCTTGCAATGCTCAGTAGTGCGATGCCGCGGTAGTTACTCCAGTAACTACCTGCAGTACTAGCCTCTCTAACACCTGCCCACCAGGCACTGCCCTCATCCGCCAAAGTAGTAGACTACTCGCCGTTGGGGACTTTCCTAACGGACTATGCAGTCCGTATACTATTTAACCCATAGTTGGGGATTTGGTTCATGGGTATCAGGGCATGTCCACACGCCGGTGGGCCGTGAGCACCGCAAGTCTGGGGACCAAACCTCCTCCGAGTCCCTGCATTTTAGCCTAGGGCCTCATGGTACCCAGTTTCCATCCATTACCACAAGGAGGTACGCATGGGGCTTGCTGTGGAAAGGCTATGTACTAGCAGAGGAGACTTACACACTCTGCTCCCTTTTCACTTGCTGTAAACAGCAGGCTAGCTAGCGGCGGGACAGAAGTGTACACTACTATAACGCACTAGACACATCACACAGCCTTTTAATGGAAACAGAAGTATCATACTCAGGGGAAAATGAAATGAAAACTTTACCCTCAGAAATTTTAACCTCTGGAGAAGATAAAGAACTTTTAAGCTCTGGAATTAAGACAGAAACCTTAAACTCAGGAGATAATGACAGAGGATACGAACCCAGGATCTAACATGAGAGCCTTCAGCTCTGAGGATAGTAACATTAGAGTCTTTTGCTCTAAAACTGATGACTGAGGTGTGCCAACCCCAGCAACCAACAATTTGTGCGTGCTGGCCTCCAGATGGGACGGCTGGGGAGCAATGACCTCTGGATGAGACGGCTGGGATGCCCTAACCTGTGGAGCAGATGACTGAAGCGCGCCGACCTCAAGTGCTGATGGTTTGAGCATGCTGATTCCCGAATGAGACGGCTGGGGCGCGCTGACCTCAGGATGAGACAGCTGAAGCACGTCCAGTCCAGATGCCCAGGAATTCCTCTCCGATGCAGCCACCTCGGACAGGGAAGAAGAGGTACAGGTTGGAGTTGAGACCACACCAAAACAGTCAGCAGAAGAGCTTGGTAGGGAGAGCTCAGAAGCAGATGGAGGCTGCAACTGGGTCTCCACACTGGGAGCAAGACAAGACCTCTTTAACACAGATATTAACAGAACAAAAAAAAAGAGGATTTGCCTTAACTCCTGCTCTTCCACTGGTGAGGACCCCGGTGACTCTTCAGCCGAAGAGACGATGACCATCTCAGGAGATGCTGAAGAAACAGCAGATGAGACAGTCTCTGCAGGGGCGTGCACGTGAGGAGAAACAGTCTCTGCAGGGGCGTGCACGTGAGGAGAAACAGTCACTGAGGGAGTGTGAACGTGAGGTAAAACAGTCATGGCTGGAGCATGCATGTGAGGCAAAACAGTCACTGCTGCAGTATGCACATGAGGCGGAGCAATCGCTGTTGGAGCGTGCATGTAAGGCGGAACAGTCACTGCTGGAGCATGCACGTGAAGAGGAGCAGAAGCAGCGCTTGAGCTCACCTCCTCTGTTATGGACCCAACTGAGGTGGAGATGACCTCGGGGAGGCAAGGAGTAGAGGTGAGTGGTGGTGTATATATGGAAACAGCAGCAGAAACAAATGGTGAGGGCTCAGTGACAGCTGATGGTTGCCGCTGAGACGCCTTGTCTGGAGCAAGGCAATATACATCACTCAAAGTGGATAAAGAAAAAGAAGTGTGTACTTGCCCCACGTTCTGCTGACACTGAAGCCCTCTGGATGACGGTGGAGCTGGCTTGGAAAAGAGCCGGGGCTGGTGCTGGAATGGGAAAATTGACGGTGAAGTCCTTCGGGAGGCTGACTGGGGACGAACTAGGAGGTGCAGCTGGGAACACAGTGATTCGGCTGGGGACTTCCACGGATCCACGGCTGGGGCAGCAGAGGTGGGGACCACCGAAGATTAAGCTGCAAGACACACCAAAGGATCAGCCGCGGAACACACCAGAAAACCAGTCTTGACATCTCAAGAGCGCTGTCTCCTCGATCCTCCCTTGCGGTCAGGCTTCCCAAATACTGACTGACCGCCATCGAAATCTTTCATCTCCACAGGATAAACGGGTGAAGACAGGCCGGTCAGCTCTGACAAGGGGGAGATGGTTGATGAAGGTGGTGTGACGGGAAAAGGGAATTCCCAACCCAGGGATGGAAATGGATGTCCGAATTTACCTCCATCCACGATGCGGCTGCCCCCCAGTGAACCGCAGCGTCCTCTGGATAAAAGAAGCGTCGCACAGCAGCCACATTGTTTTCCAGCACCTGGATAACAATGTGGAGCTGCTCCGTTCTCCACCTCTCCCTTTCCTTGCCAGTTTTGCCTGCTGAGTCCTTCTTTGAGGGTGTCATATCGCTGGGTCCTTTTTTGGTCACGTTGTACTGTCAGGTTCCGCTGCCACTAAGGCAGCAAGGACGGGCCCAACTACAGAGATGACTTTAGCAGGTTTAATAACATAAGGTGCAGCACAGGGCTGGAAAATCACTGACAGAACATATAACCTGAAAACAAACTGGATAAAATGCAGGTGAGAAACACAACAAGTGTTAATGTGACCACAAACTGAAAACTGAGTGGAACATATATACACAGACAGTGATGACAAATGGCTGGGATTAATTAAGAGAGAAGGAGAGGGTGAGAGGGAAAGAGACACAATCAGGAGCAGCTGTGAGGGATTAAAAAAGAACCAATAACAATGAGCAGAATAAACAGAGCGCTGTCGCAAGGAGTAAACACAAGATTGATTGATTGAGTGAGTGATTTGAACATCAAGACAAAAAAATTAAAACAAGGAATCAAAACCAAAAAAATAAACATAACAAAAAAAAACCAAGATGGCGACCGGGATGGTCACACTTTTTCAGTGCTGAGACAAAGTTGCTGATTTTCCCATTAAAAATACCTAACCAACAGCGATCGGCGCTCGTGACGGACACCCACGGGCTGAATTTCCACCTCCGTTAGAATACCGTTGGAATACCCCTTTAATCGGGTAGAGCTGCTGCGCTCTACCCGAAGCGATTGCTAAGCTAGCTTAGCGCTGGCCCCAGTTGTGCCACCTAACTCCAACACGAAGAGACTCAGCCCCCGGTGAGGGCTTACCGGAGGAACTAACCGAGGCTGCAGTTGGGCGCGAGCCGGATCGGAGCTCGGGCGTGGCGTTGGTGAGAGACGGGGGCCACCTGGACCCAGCCAAACAATAGCCTGAGTCGGAGCCCAGTTGCGAGGCCCAGCGGAGGAACAACCAGACTGACGGCGGTTGGTGACGGGGCCTAGCGGAGGTACCACCCAGGCAGACGGCAGCAGGCGGCGGTGATCAGTGGAGCATCTACCGTGGCCCCAGCGGAGCTCGGCTGCACCGGCGGTGTGCGGCGTGACTCGGTGGAGGAGCTGTACAGGAGCTCGGTTGCGGCAGCGGTGAGCAGAGGGACCAGCAGCGGAGGGGCTAGCTGAGGCCCAGCTGGTTTCACTGTTTTTACTATCCACAGGTCTGTAAAATGCCACCAAAGAAGGAGGAAATGGAAGAGATCAAAAAATCTCTGAGCTTCGTGTCAGAAGAACTGGCCAAATTGGTTAGCCAGCAGGCCAAAATAATAGGCCTAATGGAAGATGTACGAGCCCTACAATTAACAATTCAAGAAAAAGACAAAAAAAATTAAGGGCCTGGAGCAACGCGTCGAGGATCTTGAACAAGGTTCTCGTATGGATGACCTAGTTATAAGTGGACTAGACATCAAATATCAGTCATACGCCCATGCCACTACAGGACTGAGAGGTGAGGATGCTCCCATGAGTGAATCAGTCTCCCTAGAAAACCAGGTGCTTCAGTTCCTTGATAGTAGAGATATTAAGGTAGAAGCTAATGCAATTTCAGCCTGTTATGCTTTACCGAAGAAAGATAACAAAACAAAGAAATCAATTGTGATGCGCTTTGTGAACAGAAGGGTAAAGAATGACATACTGAGGCAGGCCAGAAAGCTACGGGGAACACAAGTTTACCTAAATGAACACCTGACAAAAACAAACGCTGAAATAGTACGGCAAGCACGGATGCTGAAAAGACAAAATAAGATACAGGCAACCTGGACAAGAAATTGTAGAATTTGGATTAAACTAAATGGAACACCTGAGCAAGCAAAGAGTATAATGATCAGGGATGCTACTGACTTAGATAAATACAGATGAACACTGATTAAGAAAATTATGAGTCAATGTTAATCCATATTCACACACACGGTAAGAATAGTTCTTTTGATACACCATGCCAAAGTACTTTTAAAAAAATAAGCAAAACAAACAAAAACTTATGACTGACTTGAGTAGACATCAATTATCTCCAGTTGGAGGAAGTCATTTGACACAGAGTGAGGAAACTCAAACTCTGAAAATATGCCATTATGCTGAACATAAACCACAAGAGATGGAGAATGATATTGATCCTGATAACCACTTTTTCAATAATATTCATAACCATTGTGAATATTACACTGAAAAGCAATTCAAAAGCCAAGTGCAACTAGATGGTAAACTATCAATAACACACTTCAACAGCAGAAGTCTAAACAAAAACTTTCCACAGATTCAGGACTATTTAAAACAGCTAGACAGAAAATTTACAGCTATTGCTGTCTCTGAAACCTGGCTTAATGAAGAGCAGGCTCCCCTGATGGCAATAGAGGGATATCAGATGTTTCATATTAACAGATCTCAAAAAAAGGGTGTGGTGTTGCACTGTATATTGATGACCTGTATAGGTGTAAGCTTGTAAATGGAATGTCCTTTGCACTACCAGGGATCTTGGAATGTGTTACTGTTGAGATTGACCAAGATAAAACAAAAAAATCTAATTATAAGTTGTATATATAGAACGCCGGGAACTTGCATTGAGACATTCAGAGATAAATTAGTCGAACTGTACAATAATATTACTAGTAAGAAAATGGTAGCAATTTGTGGAGATTTCAATACTGATTTACTGAATCCACATCAACAAAATGTAATTACAGAGTTCATGAACTCTATGTACAGCATGAGTCTATATCCCACAATAACACATCCCAGTAGAATCACAGTTCACACTGCTACACTTATTGACAACCTGTTTGTTAATATTATTGATAAGAAAATAGAAAGTGGATTATTGATAAATGATATAAGTGACCACTTGCCAACCTTTGCACTTATCCATGGCCACACGGGGGCCAATACAGATAAAATCTCAAAATCATTCAGATACAAATCTCCAAATGCAATCAGTTCTTTTAAAGAGGACTTGCTGAAGCAAGACTGGACAGAAGTCTATGTATCAGATGTAAATGAAGCCTATGACACATTTATAAACACTGTAACCACTCTTTATGAAAAAAACTGTCCATTAGTAAAAAAAAAAAGCTTAAACATAAATTTGCCGATAAGCCATGGTTAACCAAAGGAATACAAAAGGCGTGTAAAAAGAAAAATTTATTATATAAAGCTTTCTGTCACCATGGGTTGAGATGCCGTCTCAGCGCTCAGCCCATGTTTTCCCTCTACCCTGCTTCCCATTGAGCAGCGTCTCAGCAGGCTCCCAGCTGGCAGCATTACGGACGGCTGGGGCCAATTAGTCCTCATCAGCTGGGGCGCTGCCAATGAGAATAAATAGGAGCAGCCTCGATGACTCGGGGCTGCGACATAAGCATGGCTAGGCTGAAGCCCCTTCGTCTGGTGTCAGCCTCTACTCCCCTTGCAGCATTCCTGTGATTGTAACCCGCTGTGAGTATGCACGCCTTGTTACCCCTATGTCCGGTACGAGCTTCCTGCTCCTGCGCTATGCAACCTGTGAGTGTACCACTGTATGAGTATCTGTGCTCTCCTCATCCCTCATCCCTCACCTGTAATAAAACATCACAACTCACTGGCTCGCCCTTGGCTCTTATTGCGCGGCTCCCTAGAGCCGTGTGTGACAGTATGTCGCAGCCAGGCGAGTTACCGGCGGCCGTGAGTCGCCGTGGAACTGTACCTTTCTGTCCGGGTGTCAGCGCTACTAGCATGCCGTTTCCCAGGAGTCACTCCCGGCGCCAGGGCGACGAGCTGAGGTCCATCTCGGAGGCTGTCGACGGGACGCTCTTCACCCTGTACGACGCCTCCAACGCGAGACACTGGCATCCGGGCCGTGCTGAGGAACTCCTGGACTGTTACCCTCATTCTGTGTTCCATCTCGAGGACAGTGCCAGGATAGACGCCACAGGTACACAGCGAGAGAAGCTCCGCGGGTTGGATGGAAATCCCGGCAGGAAGCCGAAGTGGGTGACGTTGCCTCCCGCTTCGGGATCCCGTTCCTGCCGCCATTCCAGTCCGGAAGTTCGGGCCAACCAGAGGGCTTTCCCCGACCTGCGCCACATCACTCGGGATTCCCTTCAAGGAGCCGCAGCTGACAGCAGTTATGTCTGGGGTCGAGTGGCTAGCGCGAGCTCCACTGTGTGTCCTGTTACCATCTTCAGGCATGTGGCGGCGGCAGTGAGATTGATGGAGAGGACTCCAGGACTACGAAGCTTTCCCGTGCTCGACGCCTTCCTCGCCTCGATCTCCGATCAGGAGCGGCGATTCCTGGGTTCCCCCCTCGCTTCGTCCCCTGGGAATGGCCGTCATCACATCGCCGAGTCACCTCTGCACGAACCTCGTCCGGATCCAGTTCTGGGCCGCCGCCAGGGCCGTTTCTCCCACGCAGCTGTCACCTCTTCGCCTCGTCAGTGTGGAGTTTTCACAGCCTCGTTCCCTGAGCCTCATTTCCCCGTTGTCATTCCTGGACATTCGGGCTGGCTCACCCCGGCTGTTTTCCCCTCCTCCTCGACGCGCTCCCTGACTGCTGTGTGTGCCGGGAATTCTGGCCTGGTGAGCTCTCTGCTGGAGATAACGCGAGCGATCCTCAGACGATTTCCTGGGGGGTCCTCCGTTATCGCCGGGCGGGGAGAGGAAGAAGCAGTATCCACCACAGCAGGCGATACTCAACCTCCAGGAGGCAGGCAAGTCATAGTTTTTTCACACCTGCTTAATGATTTGCTCTGTCACATTCCTGGAGGAGGAGTTCAGGGTTCGCAGCTCCCTGAACTCCCCCCACTTGCTGTAACCTGTGTTCCTAATCCCGCATCCTCTGTGTCTCTCTCCGCCGAGCGATCCCCGGCTCCGGGTCAACGTGGTGGGATAAGGAGAGGGCCTGTGGTTCCGCAGCTACGTTGCGGACGGAGGAGGGGGACTGACTGCTGCGTGGAGTCTGCGCCGATGACTGAGCATCCCTGGTTCTCCACGGAGGAGCGGTTCGGTCCAGCGGGACGAGGTTCTTCTGGCTTCACGCCGAGTGGATCGTCGGCGGGGTTACCGGAGCTGGAGGAACCTCAAGCTGCGCTGACCATCGTGCTGGCTGCGGGGCCCGACGCGGCTGGATGGGAGCCTGACAACGACCTCCTGACGACGGATCCTGGATCTTCGCAGTCCTGGACGGCGTCAGAACCCGAGATCAGGCGAGTGCTCTCCTTTCTTTTCTCCCTTTTTATCTTCAAGCACTTCAGCCTGTCTCTAGGGGAGACGAGCCGGGTGCAGCCGCCCGCTGCGTCTGAGCTTGTCTCGCCGGGTTCTGGCGCTGCCGGTGATCCTGATCCCGGTTCTGTTTTCTCTTCTGAGCCTTCTTCCAGGGTCACCGGCGAGGAGTTGCTGTTCCTCGTGGTGCTGGAGGGTCCAGGTTCGACATTGGAGGTCGGTTCTGGTGCGGTGTTCAACGTGGGTTCGCCCGAGGCCCAATCGGGGTCCAACGTGGGTGCTGCTCCAGCGGCGTCCAACGTGGGTTCGCCCGAGACCCAATCGGGGTCCGACGTGGGTGCTGCTCCAGCGGTGTCCGACGTGGGTTCGTCTAAGGCCCGATCGGGGTCCGACGTGGGTGCTGCCCCAGTGTTGTTCAGGTCCGGTGAGGAGGTGGCCGCTTTCCTGCGGCCTGACGCTCGTCGCCCTCGTCATTGGCTCTCCCCTGTGCCTCTTCCACCGGGACCCGCTCTGACCCTTCGTCCGTCTCAACGGTCCTGGTGGTTGAGTGATGCGGGTCTACGACCCGACCCGCAAGACTTTCGGTTCGGTGATCTGGTTCCCCCCGCTGGTCTGTGTTTGCCTTTGGGTGGCCTGGTTCGGCTGCCGGTGGACTGGATTCCTGGGATCTGGGTCCGGAGTTCGCCATCCGAACATTTCCCTTTCCCTGGTTCGCCGACTGGACAATGGGCGGGGAGACCTCCGGAGCCACCTCGGCCATGTTGGACTCTGCCTGCCATACTCCTCGGGTGTCGCTTTTTCTTTTATCATTATTGAGGTCACTCGGGTGTAATATTTTGTCCTGTTGGTGGATGTGTATTTATAGTGCTGTGTGTTTTCCATTCCTCGTACTCAGCATTTTACTTTTTGTACCTTGTTTTTAGCCTTGTCCTTGCATTGTAGAGTTATGTGTTTTGTTTCTTATCAGACCATACTCTGCAGTTGTCCGTTCGTTCCAGTCACTTTCGCTTCTTTAGGTGACTGTGTGTATTTTTATATTCGTAGTGCTGTGGGTTTTCCTTTGCCCGTACTCAGCATTTCCTTTTTGTGCCCTGTTTATAATTTTGTCTGTTCATTATAGAGTCATGCGCTTTGTTTTCCTTAAAACCATGCTCTGTAATTGTCCGTTTGTTCCAGTCACCTTCACTTCTCTTGGTGACTGTGTGTGTATGTATATACGTATATTAGCGCTGTGTATTGTGTTTTCCCCTTATTAACCATACTCAGCGTTTTTGCCCTGTTACCTTTTTAGTGGTTTTTTTTTCCTTGCTCTGGGTCATGCATTGTTGGTACTCTCTGAGTAGTGTGTAACCGGTGTTCTGACCCAGTTTTTCTCCCCATCTGTACCTGGGTTAATTATTCCCTGTTTTGTTCAGTATTGTATTTGGGTTTTTTTTCCTCTTTTTTTTTTTTCCTTTTTTCCTGCTACCCTACATTGTCCCATTGGTGTTGTCCTTCCCTTGGCTTCTTCCCCTCCGGTCCTGCCTCCCTTCCTCCCACCCTAGGTGGGGGGGGGGGGCTGGGATGTTCCTGGTCGTTCAGGAGCCCGACCTTGAGGGGGAGGCTCTGTCACCATGGGTTGAGATGCCGTCTCAGCGCTCAGCCCATGTTTTCCCTCATCCCTGCTTCCCATTGAGCAGCGTCTCAGCAGGCTCCCAGCTGGCAGCATTACGGACGGCTGGGGCCAGTTAGTCCTCATCAGCTGGGGCGCTGCCAATGAGAATAAATAGGAGCAGCCTCGATGACTCGGGGCTGCGACATAAGCACTGCTAGGCTGAAGCCCCTTCGTCTGGTGTCAGCCTCTACTCCCCTTGCAGCATTCCTGTGATTGTAACCCGCTGTGAGTATGCACGCCTTGTTACCCCTATGTCCGGTACGAGCTTCCTGCTCCTGCGCTATGCAACCTGTGAGTGTACCACTGTATGAGTATCTGTGCTCTCCTCACCCCTCATCCCTCACCTGTAATAAAACATCACGACTCACTGGCTCGCCCTTGGCTCTTATTGCGCGGCTCCCTAGAGCCGTGTGTGACACTTTCCTAAAGAAAAAGACAAAAGAGGCAGAGCAGCGGTATAAAACATACAAAAATAAGTTAACATATATAATAAGATGTAGTAAAAGAGACTATTACAGTAAAGAACTGGAGAAGAACAAGGACAATATTAAAAATACATGGACAATACTTAACAGTATCCTTGGAAATAAAAGCAGAAATACAAGCAACCCAACCAATATTCCAAAAAATAATAAAACGACTCAGAGTGTGGATGTAGCCTCACCTGCAGATGAATTTAATAACTTTTTTGTTAACATTGGTCCTAATTTGGCTCGAGAAATACCCACTACGGTGCCTACAGGTGATACAATATGCAATAACACTGCTATAAAAGACTCCATTTTCATAAAGAACACAGACGAAAGAGAGGTCATTGAAATTGTTAAATCGTTTAAAAGTAAAACATCTACGGACTGTGATGGTATTGACATGCTCTTAGTCAAAACTATTATTGAATGCTTAGTAAAACCACTGATGTATATCTGTAACCTGTCTCTCCAAACAGGTATATTTCCCAATGCAATGAAAATAGCTAAAGTAATTCCGATATACAAGACGGGTGACAGAGGGGAATTCTCAAACTATAGACCAATTTCACTATTACCGCAATTTTCCAAGATACTTGAAAAAATATTCTATGAGAGAACTGACAACTTCATACTGAAGAATAATTTATTGTGTGAGCAGCAATATGGGTTCAGACACAAGAGGACAACTGCATATGCTCTAATGGAATTTATAGAAAAAATATCAACAGCCATTGAAAATAAAGAGTATTCAGTTGGAGTATTCCTGGATCTTAAAAAAGCATTTGATACAGTGGATCATAATTTATTATTAAAGAAACTACAAAATTGTGGTATTAGAGGGGTAGCACTGTCCTGGTTAAGTAGTTACTTAAAGAATAGATATCAGCATGTATGTGTTAGTAACAAAAACTCACAGTTACTGAAGGTTACTTGTGGAGTCCCACAGGGTTCAGTTTTGGGGCCATTATTATTCAATATGTATATAAATGACATATGTAAAGTTTCAGAAAAAATGGACTTAATATTGTTTGCCGATGACACTAATCTATTATGCAGTGGAAACAATTTGGAACAACTTCTGGATACACTCGGAAAGGAATTAGGAAAGCTTAAACTGTGGTTTGATTCAAACAAATTAACGCTCAATTTAAGTAAGACAAAATTTATAGTCTTTAACAACCATCACAACAACTCAGTACCTAAACTCAGTGTAAATGGTGTAGAGATCGAAAGGGTATCTGAAACTAAATTTCTTGGAGTAATAATTGATAATAAACTGTGTTGGAAGTCACATATTAATTATATTAAAGGTAAAGTATCCAAATCAATTGCAATATTACACAGAGTGAAATATTTGCTGAATCAACCCACACTATACACCTTGTATCATTCATTAATACTCCCATACATGACATATTGTAATGAAGTATGGGGAAATACATATAAAACAAACATATATCCACTCTTTATGCTTCAAAAGAGAGCTATTAGAATAATAAACAAAGCAGCTTACAGGGAACCAACAAACCCACTTTTTCTTAAACTAAAAGCTCTCAAGTTGAAAGATCTGGTTGACTTTAAAACTGCAATAATAATGTTTAAAGTGAAGAATTTATCACTGCCCGCAAATATCCAAAAGTTGTTCCAAATAAGGGAGAAACGATATCACTTCAGAGGAACATGTATATTTCAAAAGCCTACAGTGAGAACAACCACCAAGCAACACTGTGTTTCAGTGCAAGGAGTCAGATTATGGAACGATTTTGGACCTGAATTAAAATCATGTACAACGCTTGGGCAATTTAAACAAAAACTAAAGGAAGAAATACTCCAAACATACATGCAAGATGACATGTAAAATCACATAAGGATTGTCATATCCAGCCTGTGCTGTGTTGTTGCCTAGTTTTTTTGTTTTTTTGTTTTTGTTTTTTGTTTTTTTCTTTTGTCACATTTGGTCTTAGCTTTGTTCTGAATTGTAATCGCTCTTGTTTTGTTTTCTTTTGAATTCTTGGATGGAATATGGGTGGGCAATATAAGCTGCGGCTTCAGCCATCACCCATTTCGGATAACTTTTGTTGAACTGTATAATCAGAGGAGTTACTGTCTAATTTGACCTTGTTGGATTTTATTCCCCCTTTTGCTATACTATTCAGTTCCTTTTAACCTGTACTATCTGAAATAAAGATTCATTCATTCATTCATTCATTCATTCATTCAAAAGGAGTGGGAAGAAACCAACGCTTATAGAGTCCCACCCATTCTCCATACCCAATAAATTATAATATCATTCTAGTGATTATTCATCCCATAATTACATTCATTATACAATACCATAATATATAATGCATCTTAGAATTAAATTATGCAATAGAAATAATACAACAATGATAGTTTATAATGACAATAATACCAACTTCTAATAATAATTGTAATTGTAGAAGAGCTGGAAATAACGAGGCGGTTTTGTATCACAAAAGCAGAGTCTTTAATGAACAACTCTTCTATCTTGTCTCATCATGGTGCAGAGCTTGGCAGAAGGCAAAGAGGAAGAATTCTGCCCAGCTCGCTGGTTAAATACAGGCACACATCCAAGACATGCAAAACACAAGCTGAAATCCCCCGTTATCTGAATCCCCATTAGTCCTGTTAACTCCTCCCTCCGTCTTGGGAGGTGATGGGAAAACCTCTCCTCGCCTAAGGGGGTGAAGGTGTCAAGTCTGTTGCCATGGCGTCCTGTGACATCATTGGCCTTCACACGGCAGTGAGATTCCTTTGTCCTTTCAGAGGTGTGAAATTCCTTTGCATATGTTGCCCCACACATTTCCACATGCTCCAACGTATGCAGGTATGGAATATATGAGTAATCTATACCACAGGCCCCCCAAACAACTAGGAAAGGACACAGAAAGATTCACAGTCTAGGGTAATTACTAAGACATACTACGTGTTACAGCTGTTGTCACAGAAGAAACTTCCAAGCAGCCATGCTCCTAAGAGAGTTCAGTGAAAATATAACAGCATAGTATAATCATAAGTCAGTCCTAAACTGTTGCGGCACAATTAGCGAAAAATTGCAGAGTGGTGTAATCAGTCTTTGTGCAGTCTGGGTCTCAATCTTCTCCCAAAGCTGCTGTAGGCTGGTTTAGGCGTCCTGCTGGGACCTTGTTGTGAGGACTCTGCAGTGTGGGAAGGAGAGAGATTATCTGTTCCCTGCCTGGGGGCTGAGACTTTTTCCTTGGGGGGTCTACCTCGCCGAGGTGCTCGCGCCAACTGTGCAGGTTCGTCTCTCAACAAGAAGGCAGGTTTGAGTCTGTCAATGCTGACCGTTTCATTTCTATCCCCATAATCAAGCACAAAGTGTTTGTCACCATTTTCCAGCACTCTGAACGGGCCATCGTATACTGGGCGTAACGTTGGTTTAAGGGCTTCATGCTTAACAAAAACAAACTCGGTGTTTTTTAAAGTTTGAGGAACAAAAACTCGCGGAAAGGAGTGATGAGCTGGACCGTGTAGAGAGTCCGGTCCATTACTGCCTAAAAACCTTGGGACTGGGAGGTGCCCTGGTTCCGGGTTTTCTGGTAAAAATTCACCTGGTAGTCTAATAGGCTGAGCAAAGACTAATTCTGCAGGGGAAGCGTCTAAATCCTCTTTAGGTGCCGCACGCAACCCCAATAAAACCCAGGGAAGTTTATTTACCCAATTTGTGTCCGTTAATGAGGCTCTGAGGGCGGCCTTTAAGGACCTGTGAAAACGCTCGCATAACCCATTAGCCTGAGGGTGATAAGCGGTGGTACGGTGAATTGTTGCCCCTAAACTGTTGGACATGGCTGACCAGAGCTCTGAGACAAATTGAGGCCCCCTATCTGACGTGATGTCTGATGGGACGCCGAAACGTGCCACCCAATTTGTTAGAAAAACGCGAGCAACTTCCTCCGCTGTAGTTGCAGCTAGAGGGACTGCCTCTGGCCAGCGCGTGGTGCGGTCTATCATTGTTAGCAGGTGTGTGAAACCCTGGGAGGAAGGCAGCAGCCCCACGAGGTCGACATGAATGTGGTCGAACCTTCTAGCAGGGATGGGAAAAGGCTCCAGAGGGGCTTTTGTGTGTTTGTGTACTTTGGCGCGCTGACAAGGAATGCAAGTTTTTGCCCATTCTTTTACGTTTTTGCGCAGGCCTGGCCACACAAACTTTTCGGCAACCATTTTGACCGAGGCGCGCACACCTGGGTGTGCGAGGGAGTGAATTGCGTCGAAAATACGGTAGCGCCAAGCAGCCGGTACTAACGGGCGAGGTCGGCCGGTTGAAACATCGCATATTGGGGGGGGCACGCCGTCGCGCAACCCTTTTTCCTCCAGCCTTAACACTGTTGGTCCAGACAGGAGCGCGCGCACGTCCGCATCACTACCTTGTTCTTCCGCTATGGCTGCATAATCTATCCCTTCATGGATAGGTGCTGCATATGTGTTTGCGTTAGAGAAAAGCTCAGCTGCTGAAGCAGTGTAATCTGTCTCCTCGTGCTCTGGCGGTGCCACAGCGCGAGAGAGACAGTCCGCTACTACGTTAAGTTTGCCCGCTACATGTCGAATGTCTGTGGTGAACTCTGAAATTGCAGCTAGCTGTCTTTGTTGTCTGTCCGACCAAGGTTCTGAAATTTTAGCCATAGCAAAAGTGAGCGGTTTATGGTCCACAAAAGCCGTGAAACTCCGCCCTTCTAACCAAAACTGGAAGTGGCGGATGGATAAATGGAGCGCCAGCAGCTCCCTGTCAAAAGTGCTGTACTTGCGTTCCGTCGGGTTTAGCGATTTGCTAAAAAATGCTAAAGGTTGCCAGACCCCCTTGACAAGTTGTTCTACAACTGCCCCTATGGCCAAGTCTGAAGCATCTGTGGTTAGAGCAATGCGGGCCGAGGGATCTGGATGGACTAACATTGTGGCGTTAGCTAGGGCGTTTTTAACTTCCGCAAAAGCGCGTTCGCGTTCCGGGGTCCATTCGACCGCGTTGGAAGCTCTCTTTTTTTTGAGCGCGTCATGAGCTGAGCTGCATGAGGGAGGAAACGGTTGTAAAAAATTAACCATCCCCAAAAATTCCTGTAGCGATTTGACCGTTTGGGGCCGTGGAAAACCTTCTATCGCATGAATTTTGTCTGGAAGCGGAACTGCCCCTTTCGGGGAGACTCTGTGTCCCAAAAAATCAATTTGCGATATGCCGAATTTGCATTTGGCTGGATTAATTATTAATCCGTGCTCTTCTAGCCTCTGAAAAACGGCAGTGAGATGCTGCTCGTGCTCTTCCTCCGATGAGCTGGCTACCAGCATGTCGTCGAGGTAGACGAAAACAAAGGGGAGGTCGCGTAAGACTGCGTCCATCATACGCTGAAAAGTCTGAGCAGCACCTTTGAGGCCGAAAGGCATTCGCAGGAATTCAAAAAGGCCGAAAGGGGTTATAACTGCTGTTTTAGGAATGTCTTCAGCTCGGACTGGAACTTGGTGATAACCGCGGACTAAGTCTATTTTTGAAAAAATGTGCGCACCCGCTAAATGTAGTGAAAAGTCCTGTATGTGAGGAATGGGGTAGCGGTCATGCGCTGTAGCGTTGTTTAATCTGTGGTAATCTCCGCACGGTCTCCAAGAACCGTCGGATTTCGGAACCATGTGAAGTGGTGAAGCCCAAGGGCTCTTTGAACGTCGGACAATGCCTAATTTTTCAAGAGCTGCAAATTCGTCCCTTGCTATGTTGAGCTTGGCCGCGTCTAAGCGGCGAGCTTTGGCAAAAACGGGAGGTCCCGTTGTTGGAATGAAGTGTTTAACCCCGTGTTTGGCTACAGTGGCTGAGAATTTGGGGGTTGTGAGTGCTGGAAATTGGGTGAGGAGTTGCTCAAACTTACCTCCTGCCGTGGTGACGTTGGCCTGCACAGGTGGAGGAGAGACTCGAGCTGAGCAAGGAATAGAAGCAAAAGAAGCATTAACCAGGCGCCTATTTGCTAGATCAACTAATAACCCGTGTGCACACAGAAAATCTGCGCCTAACAAGTTAAAACTCACCGCCGCTACAACAAATGTCCATCTGTAGCTGCGGCCGTGAATGAGGAGATGCAGGCTCTTTTCCCCGAACGTGTCGATGTCAGAACCGTTGGCTGCCACTGCTCCATTGCCCCGGGTGCCCATGGCTCGATCTGCGTGGGAGGGCATGACGAAACTCAGCTGGGCTCCTGTGTCGATGAGGAACTGCTTGCCTGTGTGTCCATCCGTCACGTATAACAGCTTATTTTTCTCGCCGAGAACTGCTGCCGTTAACGGCCCTCGGCTTTGGTGTTTCCCGACATCGTAAACTTGCAGGGGGGGAACACATTTCCGGGCTTTCTCGGCAAAGCGGTGGTGATAATAACAGACGTCATTCTGTTTGTTGCGCTTGGGCCGCGCTGCTGTCACCGTGGGTTGAGCCTGCTCCGTGGTTTGTGACTCTCCAAGGTTCGGGGCGTCAGTTTTGAGGTTTGTGGATGCCGCTGTGGGTGTCCAATCTCTGCAGGCGTTGACGAGTCGATAAGCCTCGTTGGCCAGCGTGCGAAAGTCCTGATGATTGTTGCACTTCATACTGGCGAGTGTCCCTCTCATGTGTGGTGGTAGCGTGCTGAGGAAAATAAATTGAAAGAGGAAATTATCATTGTCCTCCTCCTTGAGCTGCAGTAAATCCTCCATGAGGGTCTTTGGATTGCCCCCTCTGCGGCCGTAGACTGCCAGGATTTTTTCGGCTCTTTCTTCCGCCGACGGGACGTAATTCGCCATGATGGTCGCCTTGAGTGTCTCATACTTGTCCCGGGCCGGTGGTCGCTGGATCAAGCTTCGCACACACCTCGAAGTGGCGGAGTCGAGTTTGGAGACGATATGGTAGAACTTAGTATCGTCTGCCGTGATGCCCGCCAGTATGAACTGGGCTTTGGCTTGGAGAAACCAAGAGGCCGGGTCTTCTCGCCAGAAATCTGGCAGTTTAACAGCGACGGCGTTTGTGCACATCATCACTGTTGTGCCCGCCGGGTGAGAGTGCCTTGCCTCGGCTCTCACGGCAGTGCTGGAGCTCGGTTGAGCTCTCTCGGTACCCTCTGCCGGGGGGAACAGCTGTCTGCTTGTTCCCTCGTCTGCGTTGTCGCTGGCGTAAGTCAGATTCGCCGCGGATGAGTCGCTTGAAGAACGCCTCAGGTCCATACTCGCGTCAAGGTCACCAGTGTAGAAGAGCTGGAAATAACGAGGTGGTTTTGTATCACAAAAGCAGAGTCTTTAATGAACAACTCTTCTATCTTGTCTCATCATGGTGCAGAGCTTGGCAGAAGGCAAAGAGGAAGAATTCTGCCCAGCTCGCTGGTTAAATACAGGCACACATCCAAGATATGCAAAACACAAGCTGAAATCCCCCGTTATCTAAATCCCCATTAGTCCTGTTAACTCCTCCCTCCGTCTTGGGAGGTGATGGGAAAACCTCTCCTCGCCTAAGGGGGTGAAGGTGTCAAGTCTGTTGCCATGGCGTCCTGTGACGTCATTGGTCTTCACATGGCGGTGAGATTCCTTTGTCCTTTCAGAGGTGTGAAATTCCTTTGCATATGTTGCCCCACACATTTCCACATGCTCCAGCGTATGCAGGTATGGAATATATGAGTAATATATACCACAGTAATAATAATAAGTAAATAATTTTGGTATGAATGTAATTATAGACAATATTATCATCATCATAATCACCATATATACCACCATATACCTCCACATGGCTTACAATACCTAGGCACAATAAGTAACCATATAATAATAACCATAGTAATAGGTAGCCATATAGTAGTTATAATAATAATAATTATTATTATTATTATTATACCACCTGGCCTATATAATACTTTAAATAATTCCATCCTAGACAACAATCATAATACTATAATATCGTTGTTATATTCTAGTAATAATGATATCAATAATAATAGTACTTGGCATATATATTCAACAATAACTCAGCATATATATATATATATATATATATATATATATATATATATATATATTCAACAATAACAACAATATCAACCTTTCTTCATTAAAGACACATCGTAATATTACTGTCCTTTATTTTTATATCGCTCAAAAATCATTTCTTTATATGTTGATTTAAATATATAAATGTATGGACATTGTCTGTTTTTCTCCCCCAACCCAGTCCACAATTTTACCCCACAGACAGACACAAAAACTCTTCATAGTCGATCTTATTAGATGCATTTTAAATTTTGTATTCCCCCGTAAATTGTATTTCCCTTCTCTCTGACTGAAAAGATTTTGTATATTGTGTGGCAACAAGTTTTTACTGACTTTAAACATTGACTGTGCTGTATAATAATCAATCAGATCCTGCAATTTCAATAACTTTGAATGTAAAAACAATAAATTAGTATGCTCAGGATACCCAACTTTGTGTATAACACGGACTGCCCTTTTTTGTAATATTAGCAATGAATTAACTTTACTTTTATAACTGTTACCCCAGACCTCTAAACAATAGGTCAAGTATGGAAGTACTAATGAACAATAAATAAAAATATGAAGCGACTTGTAATCTAGGATTTGCTTAATTTCATTTATAATTGCAATATTTTTGCCACTTTGTTTTGTATGTATCTGATGTGTGATTTCCAACTAATTTTAATCTAGTATTACACCCCCAACTTTGATCTCCTTAACATTTTCAATAATTACATTATCTATATGAATATGTCTATCTTCTTTATTTTTACAGTGACCAAATATCATTACCTTAGTTTTATCAATATTTAGTGATAATTTATTACTATCCATCCATTTTTTAGCTTATTAAATTCATTATTTTGAGTATGGATTAGTTCTTTATAATTATCCATCCATCCATCTTCTTCCGCTTAATACTTTTTGGGTCACGGGGGGGAGGGGGGCTGGGGGGTGGGGTGGGGCTGGAGCCTATCCCAGCATCTTTTGGGCGAGAGGCAAGGTACACCCTGGACAGATTGCTAGTCCATGGCAGGGCCAACACAGAGAGACAGACAACCATTCACTCTCACAGTCATACATAAGGACAATTTAGAATCACCAGTTGATGCCAATTAACCTAACTTGCATGTTTTTGGCATGTGGGAGAAAACCGGAGAAATCCTGGAGTAAACCCACGCAGCCATGGGGAGAACATGCAAACTCCACACAGATCACTGTTGGTCAGGGGCTGGGATCAAACCCAGGATCCCCTGGCCAAGGGTGAGTTGCTGTGCTGCCGCAGTGCTAATCACTCCTCCACTGTGCTGCCCTCCTTTTAAATATTTCCATAATAAAATATATTAGTATCATCAGCAAATAATATTATTTTTAATCATTTAGAAACTTGGACTATATCATTTATATATATGTTAAATAATTTGGGGCCCAATAGTGACCCCCTGGGGAACCCCACAGGCAATTCCCATACATCCAGACAGATATTCTCCCATCTTCCCAAACTGTTGTCCCTCAGATAAATAACTTGTAACCCAATTCAGTGCTACTCCCCTAATACCATACAATTGCAGTTTATTAAGAAGTATTGAATGATTTATTGTATCAAATGCTTTTCTAAAATCTATAAATATACCAACTGCATATTTTCCTTGATCTAATGCATTTATTATTTCCTCTGTTGGTTCTATTATAGCTCATGATGTTGTACTCTTTGCTCTAAATCCATATTGATTCTGATTAAGCAGATCATATTTATTTAAAAAGTTTTCTAATCTGTTTTTGAAAAGTTTTTCCAGAATCTTTGAAAATTGTGGGAGGAGCGATACTGGTCTGTAGTTTGTGTAGTGGTTTTTATTTCCTTGCTTGAATAATGGTATTACTTTTGCTATTTTCATTTTCTGTGGGAATGAGCCAGTTTGAAGCGATAGATTACAAATATATGTAAATGGTTTTAATATGCCATTAACAGTTCTTTTTACTAGTGCTGTATCAGTATCATCACAATCAGTAGATAATTTATTTTTATACTTTTCAACAACAGATTTTACTTCTAGTTCATCCACCGCTGAGAGAAAGACTGACCAAGGGTTATTTCTAATCAATGTTTCACTCATGGTGTCTCTTCCTTGGTTTGTAATTTTTGCTGCCAACTCTGGTCCAACATTTACAAAAAAATTATTCGTTCTATTTACTACCATGTTCTTATAATTATCATCACAATTATCAGTGAAATGCTTTTGATATGTTGTTTTCTTAGTTCAATTTTTCCTTAATTTATTTAATATGTGTCAGACTCCTTTTAAATCATCCTTATTTTCATTTAACATTTTCCTATAGTACAGATTTTTACTAGTTTGTATTATTTCAGTTAATTTATTTTTATATGTGTCATGTTCCCCCCGTGCGCCTTTACGCAGCGCACAGAGAAGCAGAAGGAGGATGGCTTTACATGCTGGGCTACACCACAAGCACATTTATTAAGGAAAGTAGACATATAAAAACGGTACAGGGCACACTAAATGGCTACACGACTGGTGTGAAGCGGGCAGACCACAGTGTACAGTGTCCGACACAAACAGTTCAAAAGCAAGGCTGACATACAAAAAGAAGACAAGGTTCACTTACAGACTCACACAACGAGACGTGCAGCGGGCAGACCACAGTGAATGGTGGCACAACACAAGCGTTTGACAATACAATAGTCCAGCAATGCTTGACTGGCAAATAAACAAGGGGAAAATAGAAATTACAAGAAACTCAAAAGATAACATAATACATTACAAAGATAAAACTGAGCCACAGCGGGTCAGAACCAAGCCTGAAGAACAACCCGGCTCGGTTCATGACAATATGTTTTATATCTTTTTTTTGGGATTCTTTAGTTCTTAATTTAATAAAATTTTTATAGAGATCATTTTTCTTTTTACAAGCATTTTGTAGCCCCCTGGTTAACCACGGGCAATTTTTGTATTTATATTTTTATTAATTTCTTTAATTGGACAGTTTTTTGTCATATAATGATTTAAATATATCAATAAATTTATCATATGCCATGTCCACTTCTTCTCTCTATAGACAACATCCCAATTCTGTAACATTAAGTCAACTTTTAAAGCTTGATTGTATCTTCTGTTCAAATTCTTTTATAAATAACCTTTTTACATTGTTTATAATACTCTCATTAACCCCATAATTAACATCTAAAGAAATAAATGCAGGCAAGTGGTCACTAATGTCATTTATTAGTATACCACTCACCATATTATATTCAATAACATTGGTAAAAATGGCTACCAAGGTAGCACAGTGTGCGGTTATTCTCGTAGGTTTTGTAATCTTTGGAAATAAGGTTAAGCTATACTTTGTATCTAAGAAATCTTCAGTTCGTTTATGTTGTTTTGTTTTCATTAAAGCTATATTAAAGTAATTACAAATAAAGATATATTTTTGTCTTACTTTTGTATATATCTTTTCTATACCATTTCTAAATTTTTCCATATCATATCCTGGTGCTCTATATATACAACTTACTATTATGTTTTTTTTCTATTTTCCATCATAATTTCAATTGTTAAATACACTACCGTTCAAAAGTTTGGGGTCACTTAGAAATTTCATTATTTTTGAAAGAAAAGCACTTTTTTCAATGAAGATAACTTTAAACTAATCAGAAATGCACTCTATACATTGCTAATGTGGTAAATGACTATTCTAGCTGCAAATGTCTGGTTTTTGGTGCAATATCTAGATAGGTGTATAGAGGCCCATTTCCAGCAACTATCACTCCAGTGTTCTAATGGTACAATGTGTTTGCTCATTGCGTCAGAAGGCTAAGGGATGATTAGAAAACCCTTGTGCAATCGTGTTAGGTCTGCAATGCTGTAATTGCTGCAAATGGAGGATTCTTTGACGAAAGCAAAGTTTGAAGGAAAAAATTATTATTTCAAATACAAATCATTATTTCTAACCTTGTCAATGTCTTGACTATATTTTCTATTCATTTTACAACTCATGGTGGTAAATAAGTGTGACTTTTCATGGAAAACACAAAATAATTGTCTGGGTGACCCCAAACTTTTGAACGGTAGTGTATTTCATAATTTCATTCACTGCTGATGTCATGCTGTCCACTTTTTTACTTTTTAAATTTCTATCAACATACAGTGCTACCCGGGCAGCTAACGGGCAGCGCGGTGGTGGAGTGGTTAGCACTGTGGCAGCACAGCAACTCACCCTTGGCCGGGGGATCCCAACCAACAGTGATCTGTGTGGTGTTTGCATGTTCTCCCCGTGTCTGCGTGGGTTTACTCCGGAATTTCTCTGGTTTCCTCCTACATGCCAAAAACATGCAAGTTAGGTTAATTGACAACAAACTGGGGATTCTAAATTGTCCTTAGGTATGACTGTGAGAGTGAATGGTTGTCTGTCTCTCTGTGTTGGCCCTGCGATGGACTGGCGATCTGTCCAAGGTGTACCCTTCCTCTTGCCCAAAAGATGCTGGGATAGGCTCCAGCACCGCCCCCCCCCCCCCACGACCTGAAAAGGATTAAGTGGAAGGAGATGGATGGATACAGTGCTCCCCCCACACCATTTTTACATTTCCTATTTTGTGTATACATCTCATATCCATGTAATTCAAAATTTACATCTTTTTCTTCATTAATCTATGTTTCAGTTATTGCTATAATCCTAAATGGGGTCTTAAATTGATTTAAAAACTCCTTAATACTATCAAAGTTGGCATAGAGACTCCTGCTATTAATATGTATTATTGTCAATGTCTGATCCAAGTTCATAATTCCATTTAATTGTTGTTCATCATAATAAGTACACTTACTGTTAATATGATTAAAGTAGTTATTATCTGGGTCATTATCCCCTAAAATATCTTGTGGTTGCTGTTCAGTATTTACAAAGGTTTCAGCTTCAATTTGACCTAATACACTTCCATTATTAAATGAGGAAGGATGATTGGTTAAAGTACTAATCATAAGTTATGTCAACAATGTACACCAAAAGGAAAAAAGAGAGAACAAAAAACAAGAGGAAAAAAAAAAACAACTACATAAATTTCCACTCATAATCTAACTGCACTGTTATTCATGCATAAAAGCTATGGCTTAAATTTGTCTAATTCCTCCATATCTCTAATCATTATGACTTTAGCTTCTTCTGGAGTGCCAAGCAGTTTTATCCACATCTTACATTTCTTTGTCCATGTTGACTGTATTTTCCCCTGTTTTCTGAGAGCTCTTGCTTGTCTAGCTATTTCAGAGTTCTTTTTTGTTAAATGTTCGTTTTACATAGACAGTCGTTCCTCTCAGTTTTCTTGCTTGCTGCAGAAGATCAGTTTTTGCTTTCCTGTTGACAAATCGGATGATGATCGCTGGTTTTCCTTTACTGTCTTTTCTAAGTAACGTCTGGGAAGCCAAAATAGTCTTACTGTCCACAACAATGTTTTTAGAATTGAAAAAAAATTAATACCTGCTGCTCAAGAGTGTGTGATTCTGCCAGTGTCTCATCCTCCCCATCCTGGTTATCAACTGCTGTCACACGTGCATAGGAGCGGTGTCTGGTGTTAAGACCACTCACAATGACATCATCCATTCTTGTATACTGTTCTAATTCATCCATACGTCTTTCTAAGAAATTAATTTTCTTGTCTTTTTCCATAATTTCAGCTTTTGATTCACGCACTTGATCCATAAGGCCAATAAGCAGAGTTTGTTGTTTTGCTATCTTAGATATTTCTTCAGACATAAAATTTAGTGAGAGCTTGATGTCCTCCAACTCCTGTCCATTTGTCTGATTCTTTTTCAGAGGCATAATGACTAGTTTGATTGGGATCACAGGAGAGGCTCACCTGTTGGCTAGTACAGGAGCCAAAGTACGCCCGGTGGCTAATGGAGGCCGTCAGCTGGCTTTGTTGTCTAATTATAGCTGTTATCTGGCAGTGAGGCCGAAGCTCTCCCTATGGCTAGTGAAGGCCGCTAACTGGCGTCGTCGTCTGGTAGCTGGATCTGCCGGTGAAGCAGAGGAAATCAAGGCTCCCTCGGTAGCTAGTAGAGGTCTCTAGCTAGCGTCATCCTAGCTGGTGGTGAATCCGAAGCTCTTCCGGTGGCTAATGCAGACCGTTAACTTGGGTCATAGCCCTGTAGTAGGTATCTGGCGGTGAAGCCAAAGCTCCCTCGGTCCAAGTGGGTGCCTCCAGCTAGCGTCGTCATCTGGTAGGTGGTATGTTCACCAGTTCTTCTGCTTCTGTCGCAGGAGAAATCCTAAATCTGTTAGTGATTATACACGTCAACAAGGTGAAATACTGGATATTGAGCAGCATTTCAATTATTTACAGTTGAGTAGAACAAAACAAGCTATGTACTTGAAAAAATAATATATAGAATAAAATTTGGGGTGGGTGGCTTAAAAGCTGAAAGTGATATGATCCGTGCACCGATCTCGTTCACGCTCGGGTCATATGTCATCCTTTTCAGGCTTTGACAGCAGGGTTTTCCTCTCTGGCTCCCCGGGCTCTTATTGTGACAGCGCCCGGTGGAGCTTCCTGCTGTCAAGGCCAAATAGCTGTGCTGCATTCGGGGTCATTAGTGTCCGGCGTTAAAAGCGTGCACTAAATGCCCCCCTATGCAGCAGTCTCTGTTAAACTCCTGTTTAACTACCTCCAAAGACTCTTCATCGTCTGACGCATCGGGCATCCCCCGGCTCAGACGCTGTCTACTCGTCGTTATGATTGTAAGTTTACCCTGTTGTTATCCCGTTCCCATTATAGTGTGTTTTAGCCCACCGTAGCTCTTTACTTTGTGCTTCATGTTACCTTCTATTATCCTCTGTTCCTTACCCTGAATAAACACCATTGCAAACTCACCGGTGACTTGTTGGCATCTTATGGTGGCTCGTGAGGGCCACCGTGACAGAAAGTAGGCAGAATAAAAGAAGCTGCAGGAAAAAAAAAAAAAAAAAAATTCAGTTACTTTCTTACACCCAGGACTACTCAGAGAACTGGTAAAAAAATGATGACATAATAAGGGTGATAATGATACATAGAATGAGCCAAAAACTAAAGGTGAGGGCAAAATAACTATACTGACAACTGGAGAGAAACATAACTTAAAGAGTGGGACATGCTTGCAAACATGTCCCCATGATAGCTGTGCCTTTAATACCAACACACAAGTCAAGACGTGATAACAGAATATTATGGTTGACTGTGTCAAAGGCTGCAAATAGATCTAGGAGCAACAGGACAGCAGAGTTACCAGCATCGTTAAAAGTAAATCATTAAAAACTCTTAAAATGGCTGTTTTTGTGCTCTGATGTTTAAAACTAGACTGGAACTCTCTGTTTAACTCCAGGTATGACCGAAGGTTTATAAACTTCCTTTTCTAAAATCTTTGATAGAAAAGGGAGCTTTGAAATGGACCTAAAATTAGAAAGAACAGAAGAATCAAGATTGTTCTTTTTGATAAGTGGGTGCACTACAGCAGATTTGAGGGCAGCAGGAACACAACCAGACATCAGAGGAATTAATTAGGTCTACAATACAAGGCCCAAGGGTTTTAAAAACAACCTTGAAAAGATGAGAAGGGATGCTGTCCAAGGGGCAATAAGAAGGTCTTAAACGCTGAAGTGTTTCTGTTAATGAGGAAAGGGACACCTGCTCAAAGTTCTCAAAAACAGCAGAACATACAGGAGAAGCAGTAACATGTATAGCAGGAGCAGAGATGGAAGCCCTGATAACAGATATCTTTTCTTTAAGAAACAAGATTTTTTTTTCACTAAGTGCTGGTGAAAGCACAATGCAATTAACATGTCACAGGTTTAAAAGAGAACTAAGAGTATTAAAAAGAAAATAAGGTTTGGGGCTATGGCTTAAAACAAGGTTTGATAAAAACTGGCTTTTCGCAGCTTTAGCAGCTCTCTGATACTCAGCTAGAAACAGACTAAAATAAAACTATAACTAAAAATAAAATGATTTCAAGTCTATGGGCCCTGTTTTGACTGCCATCCACGCACTTTTCCAACAGATTTTCTGCTGTACGCCAGTGTTTTTGTTAGTTTCTGTCAGTGCATTGTCTATATTTTACACCTTACATCACGCCATCAAATTACCAGTAGACAGTGTGCCCAGTATGCGCTGGGAGGAGGAGTCATTTCAAAGAGTGTGGCAGTACGCAATCAAATGCACATTACTATTATAGTGCATTCCATGACAATCCATTTTTGATCAGGAAAAAGGAGGCCTATCATCTGAAGTGCATTGTTTAATTATATTTCAGTGGAGTGTTTTGAAATCGTGCAGCTCTGGAGCTCATGAGGAGCATGCGCTGACCTTATTTTAACTGAGAGTTTGCAACAGTCATTATATAATCAGCCGTCATTTTAATTATATAATGATCACACACTATTTTTTTAATTCCATCTACACTCTCATTTTAATTGTGGACTTACCATTGGAGCCTATAGGTTAGGCATTAAGGTTGGATTTTTTTTAGGGGAATGAATGAATGAACAGGCAGTATGATATAGTGGTGGTGGGGGATGCGTGTTAGTCTGATGAGTTGTATTCCATTCACATTTTTGTTTTCATCACAGACTTATCAGTGATTAATGTGTTTATTTTTAGGGGAATAAATGAATGAGCAAGGAGTGTGCGGCAATGTACTTTTCACTGTAACTCCCCAGAGAAACAGGAGATGTGTCCACATCCACGGTGGCGCAGTGGTTAGCACTGCGACAGCACAGTTTTACCCTCGGCCGGGGGATCGCGGGGATCATGAGATCGTGGGTTCGATCCCTGCCCCCAGCCAACAGTGATCTTTGTGGAGTTTGCATGTTCTCCCCGTGTTGCGTGGGTTTACTCCGGGATTTCTCTGGTTTCTTCCCACATGCTAAAAACATGCAGGCTAGGGAAACAGGGCGCTTGCGCACGCAGTGACCGGCAGCTGGTGGCTTGTCACCAGACTGCAAAACAAATCTACCTACGGTACAAAATAAGTACAAAAAAAAAAAAAAATCCACGGGAAGCCAAGTCAGATCTCCTTTCTGTGGGGAGATGGAGGAAAGGAAAGGAGGAAACGATGGCACGGAGCGATTTCTGTGCCATCATTAACGACAGTTTATAAAAGTTAATGAAAAATTATGAAAGTTTTTACAGGCATCATCCTCTTTTCCAACAGTTTCGAACCCATTCATGTCTGTGTGTTGCATCCGTGCACAGTACACTAAACCATTCACCGGAGTGGTGGACGAGGGGTAAAGCATCTGCCCCACAACCGGGAGGTCGGGGTACAAGTCCCGGCCAGGTCATGCCAAAGACCATATAAAAGTGGAACAAGATTCAAGATTCAAAGGCTTTATTATCATGTGCACAGTTAAGAAATGCTACATTTCCTGAGCAATGAAATTCTTACTTTGCTCTCCGAACGAATGCCAAGTTAAAGGTACATAAACAACAATACTAATAGGTCATGACACACTAACACAGTAACTCAGTCCTAGTACTGATGGGTGCTATGACACATACACCAGCACACAGTTAGGCAGTAGAGGAATGAAAATGAAGTCACTGGATGACTAAAGTGATAGTGGTATATTGATATCAGAGATGATATGAACCTGAGATGGCATGAACCTATGTACAGCGTGCAAATGCGCAATGTGCAACCTGATGTAAACCTGAGATGGCATAGACTTATGTACAGTGTGCAAATGAGCATTGTGCAACAAGCAGTGTATAATTACAAATTACTGGTAAGTAGCAGCAGAGATGATATGGACATCAGACAGGTGATGCTATATCTACTGTACAGGTGAGCAGTGTGCAGATTCAGCAGCTGGTGTGTGAGTTCCTAATGCAAAGCTGTGTTAGAGTTTTGGGAGTTGTTGTCCATTCATGAGTCTGATGGCAGTGGGAAAGAAGGAGTTTTTCAGTCTGGTTGTCCAGTATTTCACACTTCTGTACCTCTGACCTGAGGGTAGAAGTGTGAACAGTCTGTGTTGGGGGTGGGTGGGGTCCCGGAGGATGACTTCAGCTCTCATTTGGACTCTGCAGTGGTTTTCAGTCCATTCTTCACTGTTTGTTGTTTCTAACATAACTAACTATAATTGATGACTTCCTTATTGTCCTTCCTTATCGTCCTTCACTGATAATACATACAGTCAGTCAGTCAGTCAGTCAAAGACCCAGCAGCGCGTGACTGGCAAAAAGCTGCTTAAGTACATGCACTGCTGGTAATGAAGTGATTGCGAGCACCTGGGTGAGGAGCAGGGAGATGGCAAACGGGACTGGGAACAGCTGATGGTAATGAGTGAGGGGGTGCAATATGGACTGGCAGGCTGTCAGCCAGTACTCACAGAGGAGTAAGCCAAAGAGAGCTGCCTAACAGCTGCTGGCCAGAGAGCAGTGGCTAGGGATAAGGAAGCACACTGAAATACATCATAAACGCATAAACAGCGGCATCTAACTCCACAGGAAGGTCAGGACCGAGCCGGGGAAACCAAGCCAGCTCGCCTCCTGACAAACCCAACCTGAATTGTTTTGCTATATGTGCTGTTTTTCTTTTAATATATTTCTGCCTGCCCCAGGGACTACAGATGGAAATGAGTGAGAATGCTGTAATCTGGTACAGATCATCTTTACCCTGTGTTTAATGTTTTTTCTGTACATGGTCCCTGACAAATAAACTAATAAACTAAACTAAATTAAACTAAACTAAGCTAAACTAAACTAAACTAAACTTATTACCAAGCAGCATTACTATCACATGCATTTTGGCTCACACACACGGGCGTTGATCAGCACAAAACCCATCTTAAAATGTCATGATCACAGTTCGCTTTAGATAATGTGCCTCTTTGCATTAAAGGGATGGGAAGGACTGCTTTGGACTGGATAATCCAAAACACACCTCTGAATGATTAGACCAACCTCTTTGCATCACATGCTGGTGAAAAGTTCATTTTTACACTGTTGCGATAAGGAAATTAACTTGGAAATGTTCATAAATGCGTTCTGCGTCAGTGACAACTGACTAAACGATCCCGTCATTGTAATACGGCCCTATATCTGGACTTACAGTGGGATAAAAAAGTATTTAGTCAGCCACCAATTGTGCAAGTTCTCCCACTTAAAAGATGAGAGAGGTCTTCAATTTTCATCATAGGTATACCTCAACTATGAGAGACAAAATAAGAAAAAAAAATCCAGAAAATCACATTGAAGGATTTTTAATGAATTAATTGGTAAATTCCTCGGTAAAATAAGTATTTGGTCAATAACAAAAGTTCATCTCAATACTTTGTTATATACCCTTTGTTGGCAA
The DNA here is from genome assembly GCA_020510985.1 of Pholidichthys leucotaenia. Classification (NCBI taxonomy): domain Eukaryota; kingdom Metazoa; phylum Chordata; class Actinopteri; order Cichliformes; family Pholidichthyidae; genus Pholidichthys; species Pholidichthys leucotaenia. The sequence continues at coordinate 265,022,610 of CM035843.1, forward strand.
TGACAGAGGTCAAACGTTTTCTGTAAGTTTTCACAAGGTTTTCACACACTGTTGCTGGTATTTTGGCCCATTCCTTCATGCAGATCTCCTCTAGAGCAGTGATGTTTTGGGGCTGTCGCTGGGCAACACAGACTTTCAACTCCCTCCAAAGATTTTCTATGGGGTTGAGATCTGGAGACTGGCTAGGCCACTCCAGGACCTTGAAATGCTTCTTACGAAGCCACTCCTTCGTTGCCCGGGCGGTGTGTTTGGGATCATTGTCATGCTGAAAGACCCAGCCACGTTTCATCTTCAATGCTCTTGCTGGTGGAAGGAGGTTTTCACTCAAAATCTCATGATACATGGCCCCATTCATTCTTTCCTTTACACGGATCAGTCGTCCTGGTCCCTTTGCAGAAAAACAGCCCCAAAGTATGATGTTTCCACCCCCATGCTTCACAGTAGGTATGGTGTTTTTTCTCCTCCAAACACGACAAGTTGAGTTTTTACCAAAAAGTTCTATTTTGGTTTCATCTGATCATATGACATTCTCCCAATCCTCTTCTGGATCATCCAAATGCTCTCTAGCAAACTTCAGACAGGCCTGGACATGTACTGGCTTAAGCAGGGGGACACATCTGGCACTGCAGGATTTAATCCCTGGCGGTGTAGTGTGTTTCTGATGTAGCCTTTGTTACTTTGGTCCCAGCTCTCTGCAGGTCATTCACTAGGTTCCCCCATGTGGTTCTAGGATTTTTGCTCACCGTTCTCGTGATAATTTTGACCCCACGGGGTGAGATCTTGCGTGGAGCTCCAGATCGAGGGAGATTATCAGTGGTCTTGTATGTCTTCCATACAAGACCACTGATCTTTGGTCAGTGTTTGGACTCAAGATGGCGACCGGGATGGTCACACTTTTTCAGTGCTGAGACAAAGTCACTGATTTTGCCATTAAAAGTGGCTGGCCTGCAGCGATCGGCGCTCGTGGCGAACACGCACGGGCTGAATTGCCACCTCCGCTGGATTGCCCTTTAATCGCCTTTCTCCAGCGACTTCCTGCGCCTTCCTGAAGCGATTGCTAAGCTAACACTAGTTAGCTTAATGCTACCTGAAGCGATTGCTAAGCTAACACTAGTTAGCTTAATGCTGGCGCCAGTCTCTAAATAACTAACCTACAGCGATCGGATATACCTCCGGTGGATTACCCCTTTGATCGCTTTTATCCGGCCACTGTGAGTAAACTGACCAGCAATTCCAGCGCTTCCTTGTGATTCACTGATGTGCCCTACCTGAAGCGATTGCTAAGCTAATGCTAGTTAGCTTAATGCTGGCGCCAGCCATTCCACCTAACACCAGCCTGAATCAAAGCCCAGCTGCGAGGCCCAGCGGAGATACTACCAGGCAGGCGGCTATTTGTTGACGGGGCTCAGCAGAGATTTCACCCAGGCAGACGGCGGTAGGCGGCGGTGCCCAGCGGAGGACTTACCGTGACTGCAGCGGCGGTGTGCGACGAGACTACCCGAAGCAATTGCTAAGCTAACGCTAGTTAGCTTAATGCTGGCGCCAGTCATTCCACCTTACACCAGCCTGAATCGAAGCCCAGCTGCGAGGCCCAGCGGAGATACTACCAGGCAAGCGGCTATTTGTTGACGGGGCTCAGCAGAGATTTCACCCAGGCAGACGACGGTAGGTGGCGGTGCCTAGCGGAGGACTTACCGTGACCTCAGCGGAGCTCGGTGGCAGCGGCGGTGTGTGACGTGACTCGGTTGGAGGAGCGGGACGGGAGACCAGTTACGGCGACTATGAGCAACGAGACCAGCAACGGAAGGGGCTAGTTGGCTAGCTGAGGCCCAGCTGGATTCGAGGACGATCGGATCAGATTCTGGCGATATAAGCAGAATTTATTTTACTATCCACAGATTTTCTTTTTCCTTCTTTCCAAGAAAGACTGAAGATGGCTGCCACCGGATTAAAAAGTGGGCTGATGGGCACCACTAATAAGCCTTCTCTACTTCTCTACTTCCTCTTCGTTTTGTCTTTGTGTGTCTGGACCTGCAACAAGAAGGATTTTCCGACAAACTCAACCAAAGGTGAAGTTAAAAAGTTTTATCTGTATGGATTTGGGCTTGGACATCTCACCCTACACTCTATGTGGTCTTTAAAAGCCCTGAGCAAAAACTTCCAAATTAAGGCAAACATGGCTGTTAAGCAAAAATCACAATATGGCAGAGGATATACAATTAAAGTTCTGTTAGTTCTGCTACTTCTGGCAGGAGATATTCACCTTAACCCTGGACCTGCCACTATTAAACAGCAGACCACTGGGTTAGCACAAAACCGAGCTGCACAAAAGCAAAAACAACATTTATTTTTCCAAACTGTTAATCATGCACGAGTTCTTTGGGACACCAAGGCTAAACCAAAGGGGATCCTCGGCGGTCATTTAAACATACGGAGCATAATCCCCAAAAGAGATGAGATTTCGGTGTTGCTGTTGGACTCAAATCTGGACTACCTTTGTCTCTCAGAAAGCTGGCTACACAGGAACATAGACACTAATATGATCGATATTGTGGGCTACCAGTGTTTTAGAAAAGACAGGCAGGTAGGGAGGGGAGGAGGTGTTTTAATTTACATCAAAGAGAAATATAAATGTCAACTGGTTGATTTGAATACTTCACTTGAATGTTTAGCTGTTAATGTATGTCTCTCTCCGGTAATGAATTTCAACATTGCAGTAGTGTACAACCCACTGTCACACAACTCTTCCTTTTATAATGAATTAAGTGATCTGGTTAAACAACTTGAGAAGAACAGAGAAACGATAATTCATGGTGACTTTAATATCAACTGGTCTGATAAAAAAGACAAACAAAAACTGAAAAGCCTCATGACTAAATTTAATTACCAGCAAATCATCAAAGGACCCACCAGGATAACCAAACAATCCAGAACACTTATTGATATGGTATTTACTAATAAACCAGAACGAATAACCAGAACCTATAATCTTGTAACTGGTCTCTCAGATCATAACATGGTTCTTGCTGTCAGGAAACTTACTAAAAAGCGACTACAGTATTTTGGGGGAGTCGATATTGACAAATCAAATTTTATTATCCCCAAATCAAAAAATGAGGAGTTTGAACATTACTTAGAGAATCAAAATTGGGAGCAGCTCATGTCAACATGTGAAGTAGATGATTGTTGTAATTTTATAACTGCAACAATCACAAAGTCTATAGAAAAATTTTCAAAGCAAATTAAAAGTAGACAACAGAAGATTAGCCTACCATGGTTAAATAATGAAATAAGAAAACTTATGAAGAGGCGAGACTATGCACTGAAAACATCACTAACCTCCAAACTACAAAATGATCACCTTGTGTACAAAAGTTTAAGAAATAAAGTGGTACATGAGCTGCGAAAATCAAAAATATCTTATTACAATAAACTGATAGATCATGCAAAGGGTAACAACAGTTCCCTATGGAGGCATTTAAATAACTTAACTAATAAAAAAAACGATCAGAAGGGGGTAAAGGAACTTAGAATCAATGGCAAGACCGTCAGTGACAAGGCTACTTTGGCAAATGAATTTAATTCACACTTTGTGGGCTCTGTGGAAGACTTAACAAAAAATTTTGTGCTGCCAAATGTGCTCAACAACACAAATTCCATACTTCCAACAGATACTTTTCACATCGATGAGGTAAATGAGAAGTTAATTGCTGGTATTGTTAAAACACTGTCAAACTCAAAAACTAATGATATCTACAATATGAGCACCTCCTTTCTCAAAATGCACAGCAAAATATTAATCAAACCACTGACTCATCTCATTAATCTCTCCATTAGGTCTAGTACATTTCCATCTGGCTGGAAAAAAGCTGTCGTCATACCAGTTCATAAATCAGGCAGTAAAGACGATATATGCAATTACCGCCCAATCTCTATTTTACCAGTCCTATCTAAGGTTCTTGAAAAAGTTGTAGCCACACAGCTGATAGACTACTTACAAGACAGTCAACTTCTTCATCCACATCAATTTGGTTTTAGACCAGGATACTCAACAGAAACAGCAAATTGTTGCCTTATTGAAAACGTCAAACAGTCCTTGGACAGGGGTAATGTGGTAGGAGCTGTTTTTCTAGATCTCAAAAAGGCTTTCGATACTGTAAACCACAGTTTGCTTTTATCCAAAATGGTATCTTTTAACTTCTCCCCAAATACATTAGAATGGTTTGCATCTTATCTCCAGAATAGAGAACAGTGTGTAAAAGTTCACCAGGATAAATCCTCATTTTTAAACAACCGCATGGGTATCCCACAAGGGTCCATTCTTGGTCCTTTACTTTTCAGCATTTTTATTAATGACTTGCCGTTACACTGCTCAGCTGCAACATGCCAACTTTATGCAGATGATGCAGTTATTTACACAGCTGCCAAGACTCCAGCACAGGCTGCAGATGTACTGTCTACAAGTATGGTTGATGTCCAAGAGTGGCTCCTCAAGAACCATCTATTGCTGAACCTTCAGAAAACAGTCTCAATGTGCTTTTCAATCAAAAAATGTAACCTGCAACATTTTAAAGTTAATATACATGATCATGACATCAGTTTAGCTACAGAATTCAAATACCTTGGCATTGTACTAGATCCTCAACTCAAATTTAATCTTCATATAAAGAAAATTTCAAAAACAGTAAAAAAAAATCTGAACTGCTTTAAATTAATTAGATATTACATACCTTACGAAGCAGCTGCACTGTATATGCATTCTATGGTTTTTTCTCATATATCATACTGTTTGACAGTCTGGGCTCAAGCAGCCCCTTCCACAATAAGACATATAGGTTCATTATATAATCAAACCCTAAAAATCTTGGACAAAAAGCCCATTAGGTGGCATCACTGTAATGTTTTAAAAAAATACAACCTATTGAGTTTTGAGAGCTTCATTGACCTCTGTCTTCTGAAATTAACGTTCAAATGTTTCCATAAATCAGCACCCGAGCCACTTGCTGGTTTCGTCCAAAGACAGGACAGCAGCAGAGCCACCAGGAGTTCTGTTAACAATAACTGTAAAATATTCCACCGCAGAACCACATTTGGACAAACAGCTTTCTCTATAAAGGGCAGTCACATCTGGAACACAATGCCAAATGAAATTAAAATAATAACGGACTTTAAAACATTCACTAAAAATGTTAAAAACTGGCTGAAAAATAAACAAGAATGTACTCATGTATGAATTAATTGTCTGCAAAGTGAGAGTGAATGAAGGGAAGGAATAAATGTGTTTGTTTATAGTGAGTGACGGAGGGAGGAAGGCCTGAAATAGGCAAATGTGAGTTATGTTATATGTGTTAAATGTGAGTCAGGCTGTTATATTTGTGTATTTATAATATTTATAATATTTATGTTAAATGTGAGTCAGGCTGTTATATTTGTGTATTTATAATATTTATAATATTTATAATTGTGTATTTATAATTTTTCTGCATTGATGTATGTGGTTATTGTGTATATTTTTTATCTTGATTCTTTTTTCTAAAGCCCATCCAGGGACAAGAGTTGCAAATTAGCTAATAGCTATACACTCTATGTGCAACACATCAGATTGATTGTCTTTGATTAATTGTCTATGTTTATTGCACTGTCCCTGTCAAATAAACTAATCTACTACATTTTCTAATAATTGCTCCCACAGTTGATTACTTCACACCAAGCTGCTTACCTATTGCAGATTCAGTCTTCCCAGCCTGGTGCAGGTCTACAATTTTGTTTCTGGTGTCCTTTGACAGCTCTTTGGTCTTGGCCATAGTGGAGTTTGGAGTCTGACTGTTTGAGGTTGTGGACAGGTGTCTTTTATACTGATAAAGAGTTCAAACAGGTGCCATTAATACAGGTAACAAGTGGAGGACAGAGGAGCCTCTTAAAGAAGAAATTACAGGTCTGTGAGAGCCAGAAATCTTGCTTGTTTGTAGGTGACCAAATACTTATTTTACTGAGGAATTTACCAATTAATTCATTAAAAATCCTTCTATGTGATTTTCTGGATTTTTTTTTCTGATTTTGTCTCTCATAGTTGAGGTATACCTATGATGAAAATTGGAGACCTCTCTCATCTTTTAAGTGGGAGAACTTGCACAATTAGTGGTTGACTAAATACTTTTTTGCCCCACTGTAAGTTAAGTGTCAAAAGTAACCTATATAAACTGTAATTTTAGTTTAACATTTTTTTCCTCCTTTGCACCGTTTCGGATGTCTGCCATTATGGAGCTGCTTACTATTGGGGCATTGAGGTATGGGCGTTGTACAGATAGAGTTGCATTATGCTTCATCATTAGCACTCTGAGAAGGCCTATTGTTCAATCAAATTGCTTTGCCTGAGTTACTGTTGCCTAATAAAGTGATAATTTTTTCATCCAGCTTCTTCTTCTACACACAAAATGCAAAATAATGTATTACAGATAAGGGAAGTTCTTTGCCTAGCTTTTGTTTTTGTCTAACTAAACTAAATGAAGTTAGTTTGGTTTGTTTGTCAGGCTGGTATCACACTTGGTACTAAGAAATTGTTACTGCACTATGTAAAATGGTACCATACCTGAAAGTTTCAACATAAAAAACAAACAAACAAACAAAAATACTACGTGAAGAATAATCTATACACCAGTGAAATTTCAGGAAAACTCATTTTGGATGCATTGAGAAAGCTGGATTTAGCTAAATCTCTCAGCCCTGTTGGTAATTTCAGTTTTGGTCACCTGCAGTATTTAAGAGAGAGCGAGAGAGAGGAAGACATCAAACCACAAACAAGACTGATTTTAATTACAGGTGCATCTCAATAAATTAGAATGTCAACAAAATGTTGATTTATTTAGGTAATTCAATTAAAAAAATTAAACTTCTATATTATATAGAGTCATTACACAGAGAGTGATATATTTCAAGTGTTTATTTATTTTAATTTTGATGATTATGGCTTACAGCTCATGAAAACCCAAAATTCAGTTTCTCAAAAAATTAGAATATAACATAAAATTAATTTAAAAAATAGTTTTTTAATAGAAATGTTGGTCAACTGAAAAGTATGTCCATGTGCACACTCAATACTTGGTTGGGGCTTCTTTTGGATTAATTACTGCATCGATGTGGCGTGGCATGGAGGCAATCTGCCTGTGGCACTGCTGAGGTGTTATGAAGGTCCAGGTTGCTTTGATAGTGACCTTCAGCTCGTCTGCATTGTTGGGTCTGGTGTCTCTCATCTCCCTCTTGACAATACTCCATAGATTCTCTGTGGGGTTTAGCTCAGGAGAGTTGGACAGTGGACAAACATCAGCAGATGACCACTGTTCAGATAAAAGTAAATTTTGCATTTCATTTGGAAATCAAAGACCCAGAGTCTGGAGAAAGAGTGGAGAGGCACAAAATCTAAGTTGCTTGAGGTTTAGTGTGAAGTTTCCACAGTCAGTGATAATTTGATAAACCGTGTCAGCTGCTGGTGTTGGTCCACTGTGTTTTATCAAGACCAAAGTCAGCGCAGTCGTCTGACATAACGTTCGGCTCAGGAGACGCACACACACGGGCTCAGAGTAGTTCAAATAGTTTATTAGCAACAGGGGTGTATGGGTGTGTGTCTGTGGGATGTTAATGTGTTGGTGGCGGCGTCTGCTTCAGGCACAGAGGCAGGAGACCGTACAGCTGGCAACCCTATGGGAGAGAACACAGAGACACAGGGTGATGGGCACACACCAACACAGGAGGAGAATAGGCGAGGGAGACGCTTACTTGCTAGGGACAGATGACTGGCGCAACAAGGACGGAACCCGGGAGACAGCCACCTGCAGGGCTCGGTGCAGCAGCGAGGAAGGATGAGGGAACAGAGTTGTCCGCCGCCGAGGAATCCACCTGTGCACAGGGGAGCAGACTGGAGCAGATGAGGTAAATGTTTCTTACCACACAGCGTCGTGCTGAAGAACAAGTTGCATCACGTTGACGGGGAATGAAATCTGACGGCTTCAGGCCGAAGCTCAGGGCGAGGCGGCTTATATCCCTCGCCGCTGACGATGAACAGGTGTGCGAGCAGGTGGTGCCGCTGATGAGCGGCGCGGTGTGACAGTACTCCCCCCTCTAGTAGCGCCTCCTGGCGATGGCTTTCCTGGGTGCGCTCGGTGGAAGTCCGCGATGAGCGATGGGTCCAACACGAATGACAAGGGTACCCACTGTCGATGCTCGGGCCCATAGCCCTCCCAGTCCACCAAGTACTGCAACCCACGACCCCGGCGCCGGGAGTCCAGGATGGAGGCGACGGACCAGGCCGGATGGCCACCAATCATCCGGGGCGCGGGTTGCGCAGCAGGAGGAGGGCAAAGGGGGTCGGTGACTGCCAGCTTCACCTTAGACACGTGGAAGGTGGGATGGATGCAGAGGGAGGGGGGAATAGCCACGCGCACAGCCACCGGGTTGATGATCCGGGTGATGGGGTAGGGACCCATGAATCGCTGTGCCAGCTTCCTCCTCTCGCCTTTTAGAGTTACGTCCTGGGTAGATACGTAGACAAGTTGCCCAACTCTGTACGCCGGGGCAGGTCTTCTGTGCCGGTCCGCCACAGTCCTGTTGCGCTCCGCTGTGCGTAAAAGCGCATTGCGCGCGGCAGCCCAGATGGAGCGGAACTGCCTGAGATGCGCCCTAACTGAGGGGATGGTTACCTCACTCTCCTGCACCGGGAACAGCGGGGGGTCATAACCCAGGGACGCCTTGAAGGGGGACATCCCTGTAGCAGAAGAGCGAGCGGTATTGTGGGCGTACTCAACCCAGGCAAGATGGTTACTCCAGGACGTGGGTTTGGATGTGGTCACACAGCGGAGCGCAGCCTCCAGCTCCTGGTTGGTCTGTTCACACTGCCCGTTGGATTGGGGGTGATGGCCGGAGGAGAGGCTCACCTTGGCTCCGATGGCGTTACAAAACGACCTCCAAACCTCAGATGAAAATTGGGGGCCCCGGTCCGAGACCACGTCCACCGGAATCCCGTGCAGCCTGACCACGTGTTGGACGAGGAGATCCGCCGTCTCCAGGGCAGTAGGGAGACCTCGCAGGGGGACGAAGTGCACAGCCTTGGAGAAACGGTCCACAATGGTCAGGATGGTGTCATAGGAGTTGGAGACGGGGAGTCCGGTGACGAAATCCAACGCGATGTGCGACCAGGGCCTGCCAGGGACAGGCAGGGGCTGGAGCAGACCCGCTGGAGGGGCATTTCCCGACTTGCAGGTGGCACAGATTGGGCAGGCCCGGGCATAGCGGGCTGCGTCCCTCCGCAGGCCTGGCCACCAAAAGGACCGTTGGAGGAGGTCTATCATCCGGGAGGTGCCAGGGTGACAGGTGAGCTTGGAGGTGTGCAGCCAGTGGATGACCTCTCCTCGGACCGCGGATGGCACGAACAGCCGCCCCTCCGGTCCGCCGCCAGGGTCAGGTTCCACTTCCTGCGCCTTCCGGATCTTGCTCTCAATGTCCCACGAGATGGCTCCCACAACGCACGACCTGGGCAGGATGGTGTGGGGCGTTTCCTCCGACTCCACGGGGGTGAACTGCCTAGAGAGGGCGTCAGGCAGGCCGTTCTTGGAGCCAGGCCTGAAGGAAATGGTTTACTTGAAGAGTTTCAATCTGGGTTTAGAATCCATCATAGTACTGAAACAGCCTTAGCGAAGGTCACTAACGACCTCCTCATTGCATCTGATAATGGACTAGTTTCTGTACTTGTCCTTTTAGACCTTAGTGCAGCTTTTGATACTATCGATCATAATATTCTACTTGATAGATTAGAACACTATGTTGGACTTAATGGAACTTCGTTGCAGTGGTTTAGATCTTATTTATCTGATAGGTTCCAGTTTGTTCATGTAAATAATGAGTTTTCTTTCAACTCAAAGCTTAGTCATGGAGTTCCACAGGGATCTGTGCTAGGCCCTACTCTTTTTAGTTTATATATGCTTCCGTTAGGCAACATTATTAGAAAGCACTGTATACATTTTCATTGTTATGCAGATGACACACAATTATACCTGTCAATGAAGCCAGATGATAGTAATCAATTAGCCAAGTTAGAAGCCTGTCTTAAGGAAATCAAAGCTTGGATGACTTGTAATTTCCTGCTATTAAATTCAGATAAGAATGAAATCATTCTTGTTGGTCCAAAAAACCTTAGAAATTCCTTTCCAAATCAAACTTTCAGTTTGGATGCAGTTACTCTTTCTCTTAATAGCTCTGTGAGGAACCTTGGAGTTATTTTTGATCAGGATTTGTCCTTCAATTCACATATTAAATTTGTTTCTAAGACTGCCTTCTATCATTTGCGTAATATTGCCAAGATTAGGAGCATCTTGTCTCAGAGTGATGCTGAGAAACTGATCCACGCTTTTGTTAGCTCGAGATTAGATTATTGTAATTCTTTATTATCAGGTTGTCCTAAAACATCTTTAAAAAGTCTTCAGCTGATCCAAAATGCTGCAGCAAGAGTTTTAACAGGTACTAGAAAGAGAGATCATATCTCTCCGGTTCTGGCCTCCCTTCATTGGCTTCCCATAGAGTTTAGAATTAAGTTTAAAATCCTTCTTCTTACTTACAAAGCTCTAAACAATCAGGCTCCTTTTTATTTAAAAGATCTGATACTACCGTATTATCCTAACAGACCACTACGCTCCCAAAATGCAGGACTACTTGTAATACCTAGAATCTCCAAAAGTACAATGGGAGGCAGAGCCTTCAGTTATCAAGCTCCTCTCCTGTGAAATCAGCTGCCAATCTGGATTCGGGAGTCAGACTCGATCTCTGTTTTTAAGATTAGGGTTAAAACCTACCTTTTTGATATAGCCTACAATTAGGGAGGGATCATGTGTTTCTGAACCCTCCCTTAGTTATGCTGCTAATAGGTTTAGTCAGCCGGGGGACCTCCAGTAATGCACTGGGCCTCACTCCTTTCCTCACTCTCTATGAAATATTTTTTTTTGCTGGTCATTAACATTTGTTTGTTCTCTCCCATAGATTGAGTCCCCATCGTGCTGTTTGCTCTCTACATGTCTGTTCTTTTCATCTTCTCTGTCCCCTCACCCCCCAGCCAGTCGCAGCAGATGACTGCCCCTCCCTGAGCCTGGTTCTGCTGGAGGTTTCTTCCTGTTAAAAGGGAGTTTTTCCTCTCCACCGTCGCCAAGTGCTTGCTCACAGGGGATCACCTGATTGCTGGGGTCTTTCTGCAACTGTGGGGGTTCCCCCCTACAGTTGATAGTGCTATGAGATGACTGTTGTTGTGAAATGGCGCTATATAAATAAAGTTGAATTGAATTGAATTGAAAGGTGATGGAAAACTGGAACCTGGCGAAGAACAAGGACCAGCGCGCCTGGTGGGTGTTCAGGTGCTTGGCAGATCGTAGGTATTCCAAGTTCTTGTGGTCCGTCAGGACCACGAACGGCAGGCTCGCCCCCTCTAGCCAGTGGCGCCACTCCTGCAGGGCGAGTTTGATGGCCAAGAGCTCTCTGTCCCCCACATCGAAGTTCCTCTCCGCCGGGGACAAGCGCCGGGAGAAGAAGGCGCAGGGCCGTTTGGCGCCATCGTCCGGCGACCGCTGGGATAGCACTGCCCCCACTCCCGTGTCCGAGGCGTCTACCTCCATGATGCACTGCAGCGCGGGGTCGACCTGGCGAAGGACCCGGGAGGAGGAGAACTTCGCCTTCAGCGCCTGAAAGGCAGCAGCGACCTCTTCGGTCCACCGGAACGGGACCTTAGGGGACGTGAGGCGGGTCAGTGGTCCGACGATGGAGCTGAAGTTGGGGACAAAGCGGCGGTAGAAATTGGCGAAACCAACGAACTGTTACTAACTAACTAACTAACCTGCACTTATATAGCGCTTTTCTAGTCACAAAGACCACTCAAAGCGCTTTCATTAATACTAACCCTCTATTCTAAGGGCCTATAGGAAACAGATATCTAGGGACAATTTAGAACAGCCAATTAACCTAACATGCATGTCTTTGGCATGTGGGAGGAAACCGGAGAAATCCCGGAGTAAACCCACGCAACACGGGGAGAACATGCAAACTCCACACAGATCACTGTTGGTCTGGGGCTGGGATCGAACCCACGATCCCACGATCCCCACAATCCCCCGGCCAAGGGTAAACTGTGCTGCCGCAGTGCTAACCACTGCGCCACCGTGCAGCCCCGGTGCACGGTGGCACAGCCCCGGTGAACTGTTGCACCTGCTTCCGGGACGCAGGTGTAGGCCATTCCACCACCGCCTTCACCTTCTCTGGGTCTGGGAGCACCTTGTCGTGGGCGATGATGAACCCCAGGAAGGATGTAGTCCTGGCGTAAAATTCACATTTTTCAGCCTTCACGTATAGGCGATTCTCCAGCAGTCTTTGGAGGACCCGCCTCACATGGACCTGGTGCTCGTCCCTGGACTTGGAGAAGATGAGAATATCGTCCAGGTAGACGAACACGAAAAGGCCGATGAAGTCCCGGAGGACGTCATTAATGAGGCGCTGAAAGACAGCAAGAGCGTTGGTCAACCCGAACGGCATTACCAGGTATTCAAAGTGGCCGTTCGGGGTACGGAAGGCTGTCTTCCACTCATCTCCCTCCCGGATCCGGACGAGGTGGTATGCGCTGCGTAGATCCAGCTTGGTGAACCAGGTCGCCCCCTGGAGGGAGTGGAAAGCAGTGTCCATGAGGGGCAGGGTGTAACGGTCCTTCTCAGTGATGTCGTTGAGAGCCCGGTAGTCTATGCAAGGGCGGAGGGACCCATCCTTTTTCCCTACGAAGAAGAACCCTGCCCCCACGGGTGACGATGATGGGCGGATTATCCCAGCGCTCAATGACTCTTTTAGGTAGGCGTTCATTGTCTCCTTCTCCGGCGCTGACAGGCTATAGAGCCGACCAGAAGGTGAGGGAGCCCCCTGGCGGAGGTTGATGGCGCAGTCATAGGGCCGATGAGGGGGGAGAGACATAGCTTTAGTCTTGCTGAACACCATACCCAGGTCGTGAAATTCCGGAGGCACCAGAGACAGGTCCGGGGGTGCAGCGTCCGTAGCAGGGGGAGAAGCGGACGGAGAGCAGGCAGCGGACTGAAGGCAGGTGCCCATGCAGAACGTGCTCCATGCCGATACCCCAGCTGACTTCCAATCCAGGACAGGGTTGTGGAGGCGTAGCCAGGGATACCCTAGGATGACGGGCGACACAGAGTTGGGTAGGACATAAAAGGTCATCTCCTCCCGGTGGTTTCCTGAGACGATGACCGGGACGGGGATGGTCTGGTGTGAGACTCTCCCAAGGGAGGCATGGGAGAGGTTGACAAAGGAGATGGGATTCTTGAGTGCCTGACAGCGGATGCCCAAACGGGTTGCCAGGCTTTGAGAAATGAAGCTGCCTTCTGCGCCCGAATCCACCAGTGCGTGGGTGAGATGCCCAGTGGGGTTGTGGCAGAAACGGATGGGCAGCTTCAATTGGGTGAGTGGATTTAACCGGTTGACGTCCGCGAGGCCCCCTACAGTGACTCGCGGACCCCGCCGACTGGCTTTCCGTGGACAAAGCTTCACCGTGTGTTGGTCATCTCCGCAATACATGCAGAGATCCAACTCACGGCGGCGTTGTCTCTCCGCAGGGGAAAGCTTTGTCCAGCCCGTCACCATCGGCTCCGACTCCTCGGGGCACGATGGTGGCGGCGCCGCCAGGGGGCGAGCTTGGAACAGGCGCGGCGAGGCTTCGCGAGGGCGAGAAGAAGATGACTTCCGCCCCGAGGAGCGCTCGCGCAGCCTGTTATCCAAACTGATCGCTAGAGATGTTAGCTCCGCTAGCGTCTCAGGGATATCCCGCCCAGCTAGTTCATCCCTCAGATCATCATTGAGACTGCGGAGGAAAAGGCCGCAGAGGGAGTGTTCCTCGCAGCCTAACTCCTCCGCCGCTACCCGGAAGTCGACCGCGTAGTCCGCTGCCAACCGGCTTCCCTGCTGGAGAGCGAGAAGCCGATCGACCTGGACCGTCTCGGTAAGAGTATGGTCAAAGACCTCCAGGAAGCGTCTCACGAACTGGTCATACGTGAGGGTGGCATAACTGGGCCTCGCCATTACGGCATAGGTCCATGTTAATGCTCGCCCCTCCAGGAGATTCCCGATATAACCAATTCGGCTATGATCTGAGGGAAAGTCCCCGGGCACCCGGTGGAAAACGGACTCACACTGCATAATAAACCCCCGCGCTCCGCCGAGCTTACCGCTAAAGCGGGCGGGGGTTGGGATGGGCGTGAGCCGAACCGGTGCACCCGGAGCCTGCTGGACGGCCACTGGAGCAGCAGGAGCTGCGCCACCCTGACGAGCCGGGGGGAACGGCTGTTGGGGGTCCAAACGGTCCAACCGGTTAGTTATAGTGATCAACTGATTAAAAATCACCTGTTGCTGATAGACTAACTGATCCACTCGAGCCTCGAGAGTGGAAAACCGGTGTGCGAGCCTGCCGTCTGCCGAGCCGCTCTGCTGAAGCCGTACTGACATAACGTTCGGCTCAGGAGACGCACACACACGGGCTCAGAGTAGTTCAAATAGTTTATTAGCAACAGGGGTGTATAGGTGTGTGTCTGCGGGATGTTAATGTGTTGGTGGCGGCGTCTGCTTCAGGCACAGAGGCAGGAGACCGTACAGCCGGCAACCCTATGGGAGAGAACACGGAGACACAGGGTGATGGGCACACACCAACACAGGAGGAGAATAGGCGAGGGAGACGCTTACTTGCTAGGGACAGATGACTGGCACAACAAGGACGGAACCCGGGAGACAGCCACCTGCAGGGCTCGGTGCAGCAGCGAGGAAGGACGAGGGAATGGAGTTGTCCGCCGCTGAGGAATCCACCTGTGCACAGGGGAGCAGACTGGAGCAGATGAGGTAAATGTTTCTTACCACACAGCGTCGTGCTGAAGAACAAGTTGCGTCACGCTGACGGGGAATGAAGTCTGACGGCTTCAGGCCGAAGCTCAGGGCGAGGCGGCTTATATCCCTCGCCGCTGACGATGAACAGGTGTGCGAGCAGGTGGTGCCGCTGATGAGCGGCGCGGCGTGACATCGTCTACCAGGAAATTTTAGAGCTCTTCATGCTTCCCTCTGCTGACAAGCTTTATGGAGAAGCTGATTTCATTTTCCAGCAGGACTTGGCACCCCCCACACTGCTAAAAGTATCAAAACCTGGTTTAATGACTATGACATCACTGTGTTTGATTGGCCAGCAAACTTTCCTGACCTAAACCCCATAGAGAATCTATGAAGTATTGTCAAGAGGAAGATGAGAGATACCAGACCCAACAATGCAGACGAGCCGAAGGTCACTATCAAAGCAACCTAGTCCTTCATAACACCTCAGCAGTGCCACAGGCTGATCACCTCCGTGCCACGCCACATTGATACAGTAATTAATCCAAAAGGAGCCCCAACCAAGTATTGAGTGTGCACATGGACATACTTTTCAGTCGGCCAACATTTCTATTAAAAAACTATTTTTTAAAATTAATTTTATGTAATATTCAAATTTTTTGAGAAACTGAATTTGGGGTTTTCATGGGCTGTAAGCCATAATCATCAAAATTAAAATAAACACTTGAAGTGCATCACTCTGTGTAATGACTCTATATAATATAGAAGTTTATTTTTTTAATTGAATTACCAAAATAAATCAACTTTTTGTTGACATTCTAAATTATTGAGATGCACCTGTATATTATTCATCAATTTTTAATCATTGTGTAAGTTTTATAAAATCTCCTCAGGGCCTGAATAACTTTATTTTCATAACTTCATAGTCAGAGCCATAGAAACACACATACAGGTAGCCAGAGGCATTTTTCTTTGTTTCTTGTTTGTTTATATTCAAATAAGAAGGAGCCAGACTTTTTTTTTTTGGTCCAAGTACAATTTCACACCTCAGTATTGTTCCTGGATCGTCACATCTTGACTATCCAGGAACAACACCTTCATATTCCTTATTGTGAAATTTCAATTATGGTTTTAGAAACCTTTAAGATATTCACATATTGTATGCATACCACAACACTAGGCAGAATAGGAGCCCTACAATGGAAGGCACTGAACTACAGTAGCTTCTAAGAGGCAGGAATGTGATCAACACCGCAAGTCAACAATTTAACAGAAATAAAGTCAGTGGCTAAAACATGATGTCATCATGACATGTAGGGCTTCCCACAGACAGGGATATATCATTACACACGTCGATGGAGTACAGGCATGGGTAGAGTGATTGCCTGAATCTGTGTATCTGCGTATCTATGCTCTAACTCAATAGGAAATCATGCTAGGGTGACCAAGGATGGCATACAGGTTGACCACGGGAGAACCACGTTTGGCTATGCTTTTGCGATCCAAAGGTCACAGGTCAAGGTCACGGTGCCATAAAAGGTTTTAAGTTTTGGCTCATAGTTGTAATATGAGTGTAATATTGTAATATGACATAGTTGTCATCTCTCGGCGCCACACCAGTCGGCTGCCTTTTGCAACAGCGGCTCGATTCCGAGTTTTTTTTCCCCTTCCTCTCTCTTTTGATCACTTTTTTTTTTTTTCACCCCACTTATATCATGGACACACAGATCGTCCCAAATGTCTCCTGAGCCGGTGGACGGAGCCACTGTTTATAGCAGGATTCGATACAACAGGGAAGAGCTGCTAGCATTTAACCGCCACCCGGTCCCACTGGAAAAACTCGACATACCGAGAGAACTGAGGCGAAAACGCCGCGGCTGCCGGGCTGGAGTAAGGCGGAGGACAAAAAATATAAGGTACAGACCCTCCCTTCCATCTGTTGTCATGGGAAATGTACGGTCGATACTGGGAAAGTTAGATGAGCTAGCGGCTATCTCCCGTTATGATAGCACTTACCGGGAGTGCTCTCTCCTTTTGTTTACTGAGACGTGGCTAACTGAACTAGCAGCAGATGCTAACATTGAGCTGGAGGGTTTTCACATGATACGAGCTGACCGAACACCAGACAGTGGCAAAACTAGGGGCGGTGGAGTGATAATGTATGTTAACAACAACTGGTGTAGACCGGGACATATCACTATTAAACAACGACACTGCAGCAAAGACATTGAGTTGCTAGCTGTTAGCATGAGGCCTACATATCTCCCGAGAGAACACTCACACGTGATCTGCATTGTTGTTTATGCAAATCCGACGGCGAACGCTGGGACAGCGCGTGACGTCATCCATTCAGTAACCAGCAGGCTGCAGACAGAACACCCAGATGCTCTTCTCCTCATCTCAGGCGATTTCAACCACGTTTCACTGTCTCCCATTCTGCCCACTTTCACCCAGTATGTCACATGCCACACTAGAGACAATAAAACACTGGATTTGTTCTACGCAAACACTAAGGAGGCGTACACCTCATCACAACTCCCCCCACTTGGGAGATCGGATCACAACTTGGTTCATCTCCGACCGGTGTACAAACCCCTAGTGCACAGACAACCTCCGGCCATGCACACTGTGGAGTTATGGTCTGAGGAGACAATGGACACTCTAAAGGACTGTTTTGAAGCCACTGCCTGGAAGCAGCTCTGCGATCCACATGGTGAGGACATCGATGGCCTCATTCACACCTTCACGGGCTACCTCAGCTTCTGTGTGGACAAATCCGTTCCCACCAAGACCATACGGCGTCACTCAAACAACAAACCCTGGATCAACCCTGAGATAAAAACACTTCTGAGAGAGAAGAAGAGGATCTTCAGGTCGGGGAACAGGGAGATGCTGAAGTCCGTACAGAGGGAGCTGAGGAGAAAGATCAGAGAAGGCAAGGACAGCTTCAGGAAGAAGATGGAGGACAAGCTGCAACAGAGCGACATCAGCGGGGTCTGGAGAAACCTCAAAACCATCTCGGGGCTCCAGAATACCTCCCCCCAGGCCACGGGGGGCAGGGAGTGGGCGAACAACCTGAATCTGTTTTTCAATAGATTTGACCAACCGCCCTCCCCCCTGTCTGCACAACAACCACTGCTGCCCCTAAGAAATCAAGTCCTGCTACCCACTCCCCACTCCACCGACACCCCCCCCCACTCCCAACACACAGCCCCCCATCCTGACCCTGACCAAGACCCAGGTGAGGACGGAGCTGAGGAAGATCAAGGCGAGGAAGGCGTCGGGACCGGACGGCATCAGCGCAAAGCTCCTCAAGTCCTGTGCAGACCAGCTGTGTGGGATTGTGACATATATCTTCAACATGAGCCTGAAACTGGGGAGGGTACCACAGCTGTGGAAAACATCTTGTGTGGTACCTGTACCAAAAACTTCCCACCCCAAAGACCTGAACAGCTTCAGACCGGTGGCCTTGACGTCCCACTTGATGAAGACCCTGGAGAGACTGCTCCTTGCTCATCTCCGCCCCCTGGTGGAACCAGCGATGGATCCACTCCAGTTCGCCTACCAGCATGGCATTGGGGTGGAGGATGCGGTGATCTTCCTCCTTCACCGTTCTCTGTCCCACCTGGAGAAGCCCGGGAATATGGTGAGGATCATGTTCTTTGACTTCTCCAGTGCTTTCAACACCATCCAACCGATGATCCTGAAGGACAAGCTGCTGCGCGCAGGGGTGGACCAGCACCTGTCATCATGGATCCTGGACTACCTCACGAACCGGCCTCAGTTTGTGAGAACCCGGGACTGTGTTTCCGACACGATCATCAGTAGCACGGGGGCCCCCCAGGGAACGGTGCTGGCTCCCTTCCTGTTCACTCTTTATACTGCGGACTTCTCACACAACACAACACATTGCCATCTACAGAAGTTCTCTGATGACTCTGCGATCGTTGGTCTCATCTCCAGCGGAGATGAAGCTGAGTACAGAGGGCTTATCCAGAACTTTGTGGACTGGTGCCATCGGAACTGCCTCCAGATCAACGCGAGGAAAACTAAGGAGCTGGTGGTGGACTGCCGCAGGCATGGGCAGCCCCTCACAGCACCAGTAAATATACAGGGAACAGACATCGAGATGGTGACATCCTACAAGTACCTGGGTATTCATCTGAACAATAAACTAGACTGGTCACACAATACTGACGCACTCTACAAGAAGGGACAGCGCAGGCTGTTCCTGCTGAGGAGACTCAGGTCTTTTGGTGTACAAGGGGCGCTGCTGAAGTCATTCTATGACACGGTGGTGGCATCAGCCATCACTTTTGGAGTGGTCTGCTGGGGCAGTGGTATTACTGCAGCCGATAGGAAGAGACTGAACAAACTGATTAAGAAAGCTAGCTCTGTCCTGGGGCAACGCCTTGATCCGATGGAGGAGATAGGAGAGAGAAGGACGGTGGCTAAACTGTCATCTCTGCTGGAGTCCGAGTTCCACCCTATGCAGGACATACTGGATGCACTGAGGAGCTCATTTAGCAGCAGACTACATCATCCCAGGTGCACAACCGAGAGGTTTCGTAGGTCCTTCCTACCAACGGCTGTCAGACTGTACAACCTAAGCAGGGCTGCTCGCAGAGATAGCAAAAAGACGTAACAAACTAATAGTTTTTTTTGAATGCAAAAGATGCAATACACTTACACAATGGTCCTCTCCGGCATACAACTAGGAACATACCGGTCGCTATGGAGGGTGAGAATATGTATGGGCACATAATCATACCATGTAGGATAACTAAATAGACGGTTATGCTGTTTCATCCCACCTAGCAACAATGCTCTGCACTGTGTGTGTTTATATATTTACATATTTATTCCATCTAGCTACAATGCTCTGCACTGGGTGTGTTTATATTTATATATCTATATATTTATTCCATCTAGCTACAATGCTCCGCACTGTGTTTTTATATATCTACATATTATTCCATCTAGCTACATTGCTCCGCACTGTGTGTGTTTATATACTTGCATATTTATTCCACCTAGCTGCAATGCTCCGTACTGTGGGTGTTTATATATTTACATATTTATTCCATCTAGCTACAATGCTCTGCACTGTGTGTTCATATATTCATATATTTATTCCATCCAGCTACAATGCTCTGCACTGTGTGTCTGTGTGTGTGTGTGTGTATATATATATTTTATAGTAATATGTACATATGTATATTAGCTGCTCTTGCTTGCTTGTTTTTTTTTTTCTTGCCTTCTGATTGTTGCTCTGAGTGTTGCTATCCCTGTGCTGTTGCAATCCTGGAATTTCCCCGTTGTGGGACTAATAAAGGCTTATCTTATCTTATCTTATCTTATCTTATGATGGTTTCATCTACTCTCAAGGATATGCAGGTGACACACATGTGGTCTCAGTGTTAAGCACATTTTTTATTTATTTTCTCCATAGTCCATCCCTTACATCCTTCCCCTTCTCCACACTCACATACATGAGTTCCTACTTCTTTCTCTACAACCCCCCCCCCCCCCATTGTGGTACCATGCCAGGATTTATTTAAACATCATCTATTTGTTTTTCAGAACTACCAAACATGAGTTCAACTAATAACTGTCATGTCCGCTGCGTAATTGTGCAGCGAACATGTGAAACAAGAGCGAGCCCAACGTGCAGTAATGTAGAGTGTTTTATTAACAGAGGGGAAAAATATACAAAATATCCAAATAACAGTTACATACAGATGGGGAGACAACCGGCTACTGGCTTAGTTGGCGTAGGGGAAATGCCAAGCGCGCTCCAGGCTGAGCAGGAGCGGAGGGGAAGGCATAATTAAGAAGGGCTTACATACATGTAAGAGCGGAAAGGCTCTGGAGTAACTACACAGTTCAGTCCAAGGGAAACCAACAGTCTGCGAGCCAGGATGTCCAAGGTTGACTGAAGCTGCCACACTGACTGCGCACACTGCCTCCCTATAAGAATACAATATACTAACGAAGGCAAGTGGGCACAGCCGTGTGGCAAGCAGGTATGTAGTTAATTGGGCGAATGTGTGTATACGTGTGTGAGTGTGTGTGCATGTATGCCTGTGTGCATGTGGTGATCCCACACAGCTGGTGAGTGTCTGGTAAGAGGAGGAAGGCGTGGCTGTAGGACTGGCAGAGAGCAAGGCTCAATCTGCCAGCTGGAATTAATAAGAAGTAATCAAAACCTACAGCCACAGGTCATGGACAGGGTTAAACGACCCCGAACATGACAATAACTTCTTTTTTGTCATTTTCTTACCAAACTTTCTTACTTATACCCTAATCTTATAACTGTAGTAGCAAAGTTTTTTTTTCTTTGACAAAACATAGAACAAGAAATGTCTTTCTCTATCTAGGGGTCAGGGTAGACTACATGGGTCCCCAAAGCTGGTCAGGGATTATTCTGCCCTGCATGGCCATAGCTTCCTGCCTACAGGCTGATGATTACAAGTCCATCTTAAGAGGGGCTTTTACGGGCTTCCCTGACCTTGTTCTCATAGGAGTCTCTGGAATGACCGTGATGTGGGATCTGTTTCTGCGCAGACTTCCCGATGGTAGATCAATGTTATAGGACCTAGGCATCTGAGATGGCCCACTGATGAGTCCCGACTGTTGTGTGTTTTTCACCCAGGCCCTTTGTCCTGATCTGAGCACTTGTCTTTCCATTGTGTGATGTCTCTTGTTGAACCACAATATTTGTTTGTCCTTAATGTCCTGATCCTTCCTTTTGAATGCCTGAAGGTCAGGTCATCTTGGCTGAAGCTTCTTCTGACTGACGGGCAGGGGTGTCTGGATGTTTCGACCCATCACTAATTGTGCAGGTGATGATCCATGTGTCAAGGGTGTTGCTCTGTAAGCCATAAGAGCCTTGTGTGGATGACCCCCCCCCCCCCCCATTCAGGAGAGCTTTAATAGTGTGCACAGCCCTCTCTGCATCTCCATTACTTTGTGGATGAAGTAGACTGCTGGTCACGTGAGTGAAGTCGTAATCTTTAGAAAAATCTGCAAACTCTGCTGCAGTGAACTGAGGTCCACTGTCTGTTACCAGGGTTTCTGGAACTCCATGGCATACGAAGATGGACTTTAACTTGTCTTTAACATGGGCTGTGGTTGTACAGGTGAGGTTGGCTACTTCAGTGTAACATGAAAAGTCATCAGTCTTCACGAGGTATGTTGCCTTATTCCACTGGAACAGATTTGCAGCCAGCAACATTGTATTTACATATGAAATACCTCTCAAAAGCATCACGTACAGTTTTGTATTTCTACTGGTCTTCTCCACTTAAGTCCAACGTAATAAAAATGCCATCTACTTTGTCCCCCATAGTGTAAATTAATGAGTTTACCTGGTATTCTTCCAATTTTTCATTCAGTCCTGCAGCAGTCCAAAACATTTCGAATCTGCGAATCCAATTAAGCCAGCTGGAGAGGTCCAAGAAATCAAAGTTTTCTGGTGGGCTTATGGAGCACAGTGAATCCATCTTATTTTTATATTTTCTTTGGTCAATTTATAACTCTGTGCATGGGTGAGCAGACTTTCAGCGCCACAACTGGGGCCAGTCTCTCCCTCTCTTTCAGCTCTGCTACAGTTTGTAACTGCTAGCAAGGTAGCTTAGCTTTTTTTTCCCCACCATGACTCAGCACTTCGCTGATCTTCAGGTGTTAGTGTTCACTGTCCTTCCTTTTCAGGACCTCCAACGTTCTTTGCGATGGGATTCCGCACTTCTGACACCATGTAATCTACTCACAAGGATATGCAGGTGACACACTTGTGGTCTCAGTGTTAAGCACATTTTTTATTTATTTTCACCCCAGTCTGTTCCTTACATTCCTCCCCACCTCCACACACTCACATACATGATTTCCTACTTCATTATCTACAATAGTGACTTTATTATGCCAGATTGTCACAGTTGGTGGAGAATTTGGACCCAAACACAGTATTTAAAGTTTAGCGATTGTGTTATGTCATAACTTGTAGACAATGACGAAGCCAGGAGTGGAGCTGAACACTTTTTTATTAAGGAAACTGGACTCTGTACACCCGAATGTAGATGCAGCCGTTTGGCAGAGGAAAGGCGGAAGAGACTGTCCCTCTACCAGCAGCCCCTCTTATACCACTGGAGATGGTGGAACCGGAAACTGGGGCTGCCGTCCCATACCACACAAATAAGAGCTCCAACATGAACCACATGCATAAACAATAACTACATAATACCCCCCCCCCATAGAAAAATCCAAAACACACACAATCAGCCCACCCCAATTTGGAACGTGAATCATCCGCTAGACATAAACAAACTAAAATCACCAAAGGGGCCTATGACATTCACACCAAAAGAACTAAAATTAGGGGGGACGGGTAGACTGCCGTCCTACCCCCCACACGGCGAGGCGGGTTATTCTGCTGCCTATACTATTAAAGTCCATAACAGAAAAAAAAAAATGCTGTCGGTGTCTCCTACATAAAACACAAAACTGAAATGATCCCCAAACTATTAACACAGAACAAGGCGACTCGTAAGATGGCGGCTTGCTGGAGTGACACGTGTAGGTCTGGTCTGTACTCAAACTACAGAAACCTTTCTAAAAGACTTATTTTGAATGTGATAGTCAACCCAACTACAACATTAGGGTTGAGGAAAATACCGATGTCACAAAAGAAGACAAGCTGTGACAGGACACACCAGTCTAATTTAAATAATTTCACAACACCAAGTGCTAAATCTAAGCTCACTGCTAACAACAAGACAATGGAAGCTAACGCTAGCACTGGTGGGGCCAAGGCTAATGCTAGTGCCGAGAAAGTCAGAGGGGGACAACACTGCAGCAACTGGAGAGTCTGGTGCCCCTTTGACGGTAATACTGGCAGCTATTAACAACATGAAGTCTGAGTTCTCATCCAAGTTTGATGGCATTCTAACTGCGATTGAAGATGTAAAGAAAGAAATCACAGATTGCTCAGAAAGAGTCACACAGGCAGAGATGAGAATCTCGACAATAGAGGACAATGTATCTGCGCGACAAGAGAAGGTGAAAAAATTAGAGGGGAAAAATAATGACCTGGAAGAGAAAATACTGGATCTGGAGACTCGGTCACGTTGCTCTAATATAAGACTTGTTAATTTATCTGAGGGTGTGGAGTGTGAAGACACCTGCGGCTTCCTGGAGAGCTGGATACAGAGGTCCTGGAGCTGGCGTCCTTCCGGGAGAAAATTATAGTGGAAAGAACACATAGGCTGGGACCAAGAAGAGAACATAAAAAATAACCCAGCACCTAGAACTCTTATAATGAAGTTCCTGAATTACAAAGACAGAGAAGCGGTGATGAGAGCAGATCCTTAGATCCTGAGAGCAAAACGGCAGATCCTTTACAAGAACCAGCCAGTGAGATTTTTCCAAGATATGACGGCGGAGATGCACAAGAAGCTGAAAGAATATGAGGAAGCACGGCGTCACCTACAATCATTGGGGCTCCGTTACAGCATGATCCCTCCTGCCCGGCTCACAGTGACCTACCAGGGGTGCTCACACATCTTAAACAGCGCAGACTGTCATATCCCGAGCGCTTTGTCCGCGCTCGGGTTATTCCTCATCCCTGTCAGCTTTTGACAGCTGGTGTCGTCACACGGGTTTCCCGGGCTCTGATTGGCCAGACGCTCGGGAGCTCTCAGCTGTCAGAACCTGGGCAGCTGTGCCGAGTTTCCAATCATGAGCAGCTGGCTTTAAATGTCAGTGCGAGTGAACTGGACGGCGCGGCTGTCTCGTCAGAAGTCCTATGACTTTCCCCTGTCTCCTTACCACATGCTCCCTGGGTTCCTCGACGTATCCCGCGGCATGTAAGTGATTTATTTGGAACTGTCTTCTCCCTCGCTGACGTTCCTTCCTATGTACGGCAGACGAGAGCTCCTCGTCACTGCCTCAACTCTCTATTGTGAATTTATGTTGTGTTGTGTAACGAAGCCTGCGTGGCAAAGTTATGTTGTACACCTAAGTCCTGTGCTTTATAAATAAAAGAACTGAACTGCAATCTACTGAACTGAGGCGTCTTATGCTGGCTCGTGAGGGCCAGCCGTGACAGTAGACAGCCGCGAGAAGGAGACGCCATTCTCAGTAAGTTGCGTTCTGGGAACTTTGTCCTTCCTGTCCAGGTACGCGGCGTTGGAAATATGCCATCCCAGCGGAGTCATTCTCGGGGTTCCCACGTCCTGCTGACCAAGGCGTTGGAGGAGGTAGATGAAATCCTCATTATCGCCTCCGACCTCGATGGGTATCCAGACACCTCCCTCGCCCCTCCTCTCCTCGGTTATCAGCCCAATGAACAGTGGTATTTAGACCGGGCTGAGGAGGTGCTTGACCGTCTGCCTTCCCGCTACAACGGTCACCCCGAGGTCGACGCGAGGAGACTCGACATCGCTGCCCAACGCCAGACAATTCTGATGTACGAAGAGGAGGAGGCTGCAAGGTGGAGTGATCTCTGGCTCCAGCTGCCTGAGGCGCTGGAGGAGGTGGATGACTTCATCAGCGCTTCCGCCAGCCTTGACGACTCATCCGAAGCGCACTACTACCTGGACTGCGCTGAGAGAACGCTCGACCGGTTGTCTTCCCGCTACACCGACCACTTGGACGTCCAAGCGAGGAGACAAGAGATCGCCGTCCACCGCGAGGCGCTCCAGGAGATCGAGGAGGAACGAGGCCAAAGGCGGAGTAACCGGAGCTCCCGCTGCCCGCTCTGGAATCCGGATCCTTCCCTCGATCCAGTCCTGGAGTTCGCACCATCCGGGGCCCGTCGTAGACGTCGACACCGTGGCCAGAGACGTTCTCAGCGTGACTCCCCTCCGGAATCCGCTCCGGTTCACTGGGCTGACCCCATTCATCCCACTGCTGTCTCTTCAGCGTCTCACCTGGAGGAGACCCCAGCAGCCTTTCCCCCCGGGCCTGCTTTCCCCGCTGAGCTGTCAGCGCGTCACGCCCGGCCTGACTTGGCTGTTGCCCCCCTCCGCTTCGACGCCTTCTCCAGCGGCTGGGAGTTTGAGAAGTTGTGCTCCAGTGGACAGCGCGGCTGCACCATCCCGAGTGGCCCCCTCCCCTCCAAGAGAGTCTCCGGCCACCACCCGGTGGGAGGAGGATGGAATGACGTTCCCAACGGCAGGTTCCACCGCTCCTCCGGGAGCCAGGCAAGTTCAAGTTCACTTTTTCCATCTAATAGTGATTTGTTCTGTCTGACTCCTGGGGGTGAGGCTCGGGGTTTGCAGCCCCCCGAGCCTCAACTCCCTGCTGATATGTTAATTAAACCCGCTGCCTCTGTGTCTCCCCCTGCTGAGCACGCTTCGACCTCTGAGGAGCGTCACCAGACGAGGAGTGAGCCTGCGGCTCTCGGGCAGAAGACCCCAGCCCCGCAGCCATTTTCTGGGCAGAGGAGGTCGGACGATTGGTTGGAGCCTGTGCCGACGACGGAGCGTCCCCGGGACTCCGCAGATGAACAGTCCGATCCAGCGGGCCGAGAGCCCCTCACCTCCACGCCGCATGAACTGCCAGCGTGGACGATGACGTCGGGGGGTCCTCGAGCTGCAAGAGCCCCTCTTCCAGGGGCGGATGACGTCGCGACGGAGTGGGAACCGGACGACGACCTCCTCCCGTTTGAACCCGGAGCATCGAAGTCCTGGATGGCGGCAGAACCCGAGATCAGGCAAGTGCTCTATTTTCTATCCCTCCTCTTCTTTCTGGAGCATTATTGCCTGTCTCTCGGGGGGGGCGAGCCGGGTGCAGCCATCTGCTGCGCTCGAGCCTGTCTCGCCGGGCCCTGCCGCTGCCGGTGATCCTGATCCCGGTTCCTTTTGTCCCTCTGAGCCTCTCCCCAGGGTCACTGGAGGCGAACCTGCTCTTGGTGCCACCTTGGAGGGTCCGGCTCTCGGCATGGGGTCCACCGGGAGTGCTCCGCCGGTTCAAGCGGAGCTTGACGTCATGGAGGTTCCGGCCCAATCGGGGTCCGACGCGGGTGCTGCTCTCGCCCGATCGGAGCTTGACGTCATGGGGGTTCCGGCCCAATCGGGGTCCGACGCGGGTGCCGCTCTCGCTCGATCGGAGCTTGACGTCATGGGGGTTCCGGCCCAATCGGGGTCCGACGCGGGTGCCGCTCTCGCTCGATCGGAGCTTGACGTCATGGGGGTTCCGGCCCAATCGGGGTCCGACGCGGGTGCCGCTCTCGCTCAATCGGAGCTCGGCACCATGGTCGTTTTGACCCAGGTGGGTTCTGGAGACTGTGTAGCTGACACGCCGCTGAGCGTTTTCCAGGCCATGCCCCGTCCTCGCCGTGGCCCCTTTTTCCCCACCTTTGAGACTGCGGGGGTAAATTCCGGCTGGCCCGGTTCGCCGACCTTCCCCCAGCCATTCTGTTGGCAGGCCGATACTGCTCGACCACCCGGTGACCGGCTCTTTCCTTTTGGCGTCCGGGTCCGGCCTCCTGACAAGCTGGATGGTTCTTTTGGCGCCCTGGTCCGCCCGCCGGAGACATGGTTTCCCTCAGCCCGGTGTTTGGCTGGGCCGTTAGGGCACGTTCCGCTGCTTTTGCTGGCGGCCTGGATGCTGGGTGCTGGAAGGCCTCCTGAGCGGAGTTGTTTTACTCTATTCCCCAATGTTTTTTTTTTTTTTCTCCTTCTCTTGCCCCACCACTGACTTGTGACTGAAATACCCCACTGGGGATTGGACTTCATGTTTTAGGTGACTGTTTTCCGTGGATGGACATATGTTCTCTTGCCGTGGCTATCATGGGTATTGCATGTTTCCTTAGGGTGTGGTTGTTTATTTCCTATGTTACTCCCTTACTCGGGTCTAGTTCTCTTTTTTTGGCACCTGTGTTGTCTTTTGGTTTTGACGGTTTTCTGTTCACATTAACTTGGAGAAGAGGGTATTATTTGTCCTTTTATTTCCTTGATCCTGCCTTGTGGTATTGACTGGTGTTCCTTGTACCCTCATCTTGGCTTTCTTTTTTGTGGTTATGTGAGTGATGTCAATCTAGCGTTGACTTTAATTTTTATTCATCTCTGTCCCCGTTTATGTACGGTTTCTGCCTTTTTTTTTTTTCTCTCTCCCTCCCTTCCCCGATGTTTTTGTTCCCTTGTTGTGAGTTGGCCCTGCTCTCCCTCCACCTGCTTCCCCCTCCACCCTCCCTGGGGTGGGGTGGGGGGGGTCTGGATGTTGCGCGCGACCAGGAGTTCGCGTAGAGGGAGGGGCCCTGTCATATCCCGAGCGCTTTGTCCGCGCTCGGGTTATTCCTCATCCCTGTCAGCTTTTGACAGCTGGTGTCGTCACACGGGTTTCCCGGGCTCTGATTGGCCAGACGCTCGGGAGCTCTCAGCTGTCAGAACCTGGGCAGCTGTGCCGAGTTTCCAATCATGAGCAGCTGGCTTTAAATGTCAGTGCGAGTGAACTGGACGGCGCGGCTGTCTCGTCAGAAGTCCTATGACTTTCCCCTGTCTCCTTACCACATGCTCCCTGGGTTCCTCGACGTATCCCGCGGCATGTAAGTGATTTATTTGGAACTGTCTTCTCCCTCGCTGACGTTCCTTCCTATGTACGGCAGACGAGAGCTCCTCGTCACTGCCTCAACTCTCTATTGTGAATTTATGTTGTGTTGTGTAACGAAGCCTGCGTGGCAAAGTTATGTTGTACACCTAAGTCCTGTGCTTTATAAATAAAAGAACTGAACTGCAATCTACTGAACTGAGGCGTCTTATGCTGGCTCGTGAGGGCCAGCCGTGACACAGACAAAGCCGAACACTTCATCAAGAAGATCCAATCGGATAAACAGGACTGAGGTATTGATAAGCAGACGTCACTGTAGGAAATATAATCTTTATTAAAAAACAAACAAACTGTGGAACATTTCTCTGGTATCTTGAGACTTACAGAAACAAGTCAGTGGAGTGCAAAGTTAGTTTTTTACTTAATTTGTTTAAATTGTTCTCACTTCTCTCTCTCCTCTTTTTATAGATAATGAACGGTTCATTAATTTAATAAGCATAATTTCTAATTAAGTAAATATAGGTGTCCTTTTTTAATTGTTGTTTTATTTGAAAGAATTGTCTGAATTATAGTGGCAGAGCAGTCAGGTTTATTTTGTTTTTTTCATTTTATTTTTCACATCAGCATAGTTGTACTGATCCTCACGTTGTGTGGAACAGCTCATCACTTTCTGGAGGTCCAGTAGTTGAGGGTGGGGGAACACCTGATAGAAGAATACTCAGGTGTATTGATAATGGTTGAAGGGAATAGTTTTGTTTTTTTTTCTTGTTTGGTTTTTGTTCTGTTTTCTTTTTGTCTGGTTGAAAATTACTTAAGTGTTGGGAAAATTCAAAATTACTTGTTCATATGTCTGTTGAGCTAAAGGTTAAAATTACATCCTGGAACTGCAGAGGGCTACAGAAAACAAAAAAAAGGTCAAACAAGCTATGAACAGGATTAAAGTATTACAGTCTAATATAGTATTCCTTCAAGAAACCCACCTAATGCATGAAGATGAGCTAAAAGTGAGGAGGAGGTGGAAGGGCAACATTTTTTCAGCTCCCTTCACCTCTCAGGCAAGGGGTGTCATAATTTTGGTTCATGATTCCATTCCACTGCAAATTAACAGTTATTAAAGACAAGGTAGGACGTTACCTTATTATTCAAGGAAGTATTCTCAGGGAACAGTTAATTCTGATAAACATTAATGCACCAAATACAGATGAACCTACATTTTTTCAAAACCTATTCCTTACTATTGCTTCTTTGTCTGGTGCTTGCATTATGGCAGGTGATTTTAATTGCACTTTAGACCCACAGAAGGACAAAAGCTCAGGAGTGGATCAATCACACCCAAGAAGTAGGGATATAATCCACTATTTCATAAAAGAAATGAAACTAACTGATGTCTGGAGGGAAGACAATCCAAATGATAAAAAAATATTCTTGTTACTCCAATACAAACCAGTCGTATTCACACATTGATTTCTTTTTGATTTCAGCACTACTAAAATTTAAAACAAAAAAGGTCTTTTATGATCCCATACTCCTGTCAGATCATGCTCCAAATTCTTTAATCTATCATGATTCCAAATTGATGACATAGTTATAAGTGGACTAGACATCAGATATCAGTCGTACGCCCATGCCGCTACAGGACTGAGTGGTGAACATGCTTCCATAAGTGAATCAATGTCCTTAGAAAACCAAGTGCTTCAGTTCCTTAATGATAAAGACATTAAGGTAGAAGCCAATGCGATCTCAGCCTGTTATGCTTTACCGAAGAAAGATAACAAAACAAAGAAATCAATTGTGATGCGCTTTGTGAACAGGAGGGTGAAAAATGACATACTGAGGCAGGCCAAAAAAACTAAAGGAAACTAAAGTTTACCTAAATGAACACCTGACAAAAAAAAACGCTGAATTAGCACGGCAGGCACGGATGCTAAAGAAACATAATAAGATACAGTCAACCTGGACAAGAAATTGTAGAATTTGGATTAAACTAAATGGAACACCTGAGCAAGCAAAAAGTATAATGATCAGAGATGCTACTGACTTAGATAAATACAGATGAACACTGACTATGAAACACAGAGTGAGGAAACTCAAACTCTAAAAATATGCCACTATGCTGAACATAAACCACAAGAGATGGAGAATGATATTGATCCTGATAACCACTTTTTCAATAATATTCATAACCACTGTGAATATTACACTGAAAAGCAATTCAAAAGTCAAGTGCAATTAGATGGTAAACTGTCAATAATACACTTCAATAGCAGAAGTCTTAACAAAAACTTCTCACAGATTCAGGACTATTTAAAACAGCTAAACAGAAAATTCACAGCTATAGCAGTCTCTGAAACCTGGCTTAATGCAGACCAGGCTCCCCTGATGGCAATAGAGGGATATCAGATGTTTAACATTAACAGATCTCAAAAAAAGGGTGGTGGTGTTGCACTGTATATTGATGACCTATATAGATGTAAGCTTGTAAATGAAATGTCCTTAGCACTACCAGGGATTCTGGAATGTGTTACTGTTGAGATTGACCTAGACAAAACAAAAAATCTAATCATAAGCTGCATATACAGAACGCCGGGAACTTGCATTGAGACATTCAGAGATAAATTAGTCGAGCTGTACAATAATATTACTAGTAAGAAAATGGTAGTAATTTGTGGAGATTTCAATATTGACCTACTTAATCCACATCAACAAAATGTAGTTACAGAGTTCATGAACTCTATGTACAGCATGAGTCTATATCCCACAATAACACATCCCAGTAGAATCACAGCTCACTCTGCTACACTTATTGACAACCTGTTTGTCAATGTTCTCGACAAGAAAATAGAAAGTGGATTATTGATAAATGATATAAGCGACCACTTGCCAATCTTTGCACTTATCCATGGCCACACGGGGCCCAACCCAGAAAAAATCTCAAAATCGTTCAGACACAAACCACCAAACGCAATCAGTTCTTTTAAAGAGGACTTGCTGAAGCAAGACTGGACAGAAGTCTATGTATCAGATGTAAATGAAGCCTATGACACATTTACAAACATTGTAACCACTCTTTATGAAAAAAACTGCCCATTAGTTAAAAAAAAGCTTAAACACAAATTTACTGACAAACCATGGCTAACCAAAGGACTACAAAAGGCGTGTAAAAAGAAAAATTTATTATATAAAGCTTTCATAAAGAAAAGGACAAAAGAAGCAGAGCAGCGGTATAAAACATACAAAAATAAGTTAACATATATAATAAGATGTAGTAAAAGAGACTATTACAGTAAAGAACTGGAAAAAAACAAAGAATATTAAAAATACATGGACAATAATCAACAGTATCCTTGGAAATAAAAGCAGAAATACCAGCTACCCAACTAACACTCCAAAAAATAATAAATCGACTCCGAATGTGAATATAGCTTCACCTGCAGATGAATTTAATAAATTTTTTGTTAACATTGGACCTAAACTGGCCCGAGAAATACCCACTACGGTGCCAACAGGTGATTCAATATGCAATAACACTGCTGTAAAAGACACCATCTTCATAAAGAACACAGACGAAAGAGAGGTCATTGAAATTGTTAAATCGTTCAAAAGTAAAACATCTACTGACTGCGATGGTATTGATATGCTACTAGTCAAAACTGTTATCGAATGCATAGTGAAACCACTGACGTATATCTGTAACCTGTCTCTCCAATCAGGTATATTTCCCAATGCAATGAAAATAGCTAAAGTAATTCCGATTTACAAGACAGGCGACAGAGGGGAACTCTCCAACTACAGACCAATTTCACTATTACCGCAATTTTCCAAGATACTTGAAAAAATATTCTATGAGAGAATTGACAACTTCATACTGAAGAATGATTTATTGTGTGAGCAGCAATATGGGTTCAGACACAAAAGGACAACAGCATATGCCTTAATGGAATTTACAGAAAAAATATCAACAGCCATTGAAAATAAAGAGTATTCAGTTGGAGTATTCCTGGATCTTAAAAAAGCATTTGATACAGTAGATCACAATCTATTATTAAAGAAACTACAAAATTGTGGTATTAGAGGGGTAGCACTGTCCTGGTTAAGAAGTTACTTAAAGAATAGATATCAGTTTGTATGTGTTAACAACAAAAACTCAGAGCTACTGAAGGTCACCTGTGGAGTCCCACAGGGTTCAGTTTTGGGACCATTATTATTCAATATGTATATAAATGATATATGTAAAGTTTCAGAAAAAATGGACTTAATATTGTTTGCTGATGACACTAACCTGCTATGCAGTGGAAACAACTTGGAACAACTTCTGGATACACTCGGAAAGGAATTAGGAAAGCTGAAACTGTGGTTTGATTCAAACAAATTAACGCTCAATTTAAGCAAGACAAAATTTATAGTCTTTAACAACCATCACAACTACCCAGTACCCAAACTCAGTGTAAATGGTGTAGAGATTGAAAGGGTATCCGAAACTAAATTCCTTGGAGTAATAATTGATAACAAACTGTGTTGGAAGCCACATATTAATTATATAAAAGGTAAAGTATCCAAATCAATTGCAATATTACACAGAGTGAAAAATTTGCTGAATCAACCCACACTATACACCTTGTATCATTCATTAATACTCCCATACATGACATATTGTAATGAAGTATGGGGAAATACATATAAAACAAACATATATCCACTCTTTATGCTTCAAAAGAGAGCTATTAGAATAATCAACAAAGCAGCTTACAGGGAACCAACAAACCCACTTTTTCTTAAACAAAAAACTCTCAAGTTGAAAGATCTGATCGACTTTAAAACCGCAATAATAATGTTCAAAGTGAAGAATCTATCACTGCCCGCAAATATCCAAAAGTTGTTCCAAACAAGGGAGAAACGATATCACTTCAGAGGAACATGTATATTTCAAAAGCCTACAGTGAGAACAACCACCAAGCAACACTGTATTTCAGTGCAAGGTGTCAGATTATGGAACGATTTTGGACCTGAATTAAAATCATGTACAAAGCTTGGACAATTTAAACAAAAACTAAAGGAAGAAATACTCCAAACATATTTACAAGACGACATGTAAACTCACATAAGGATTGACATTTCCAGCCTGTGTTGTGTTATAGCTTAGTTTTTCTTTTTTCTCTGTGACACTATGTCTTAGATTTGTTTTTGAATAGTAACCGCTTAACTTAGACTAGCTCAGTTTTCTTTTTCTCTCAGTCATATTTTGTCTTAGCCTTGTTTTAAATTGTAATCGCTCTTGTCTTGTTTTCTCTTTTTTCTCCTTTGAATTCTTGGATGGAATATGGGTGGGCAATATAAGCTGCGGCTTCAGCCATCACCCATTTCGGATAACTCACGTGGAATTGTATAGTAGAAGGAGTCTTTGTCTAATTTGACCTTGTTGTTATATTATACAGTTTCTTTTAACCTGTAATGTACTATCCGAAATAAATTCATTCATTCATTCATTCATTCATGAGTGATATTCCCAAATGGAGATTCAAAACAAAATGGATGACTGATACTGGCTTTGTTACTTTTCTAGGGTAGCAAATCAAATATTATTTTGAAACACACACAATAAAAACTGTTATGTCCATAACCAATACTATAAAGATGAGGCTGAAGATGCAGTCGAATGGAACTTTAATGAACAGACTCAGACAACACAAAGACGCTCCTTTCAAGGCAGAGGTGCTGGTCGTAAAGAGACCGTGCCTCTTCCGGGTAGGCCTTTTATACCCTGGGTGGAGGTGGAACTGGAAAGGTGTAGTCGTCACCCGTAACACACAATAATAGTCATAATTAATACACTACACCCCCCCCCCCGTAGAAAAGTCCTAGACACACACCATTAGACCCACCCAAATTTCAACCCGAATCACACACTAGCAGTAAATACAATAATAGGGCCTATCCATACACTCAAATAACTAAAACTAGAGGGGGACAGGTGGACTACTGCCCCACCTCAATACAGCCAGATGGGTTATTCTGCTCTCTATTATAAAACAGTCCGTAGGACAAAGTAAGTTGCCGTGTTCCTAGTATAACATGTAAAATAATCCCAAAACATATGTACAATCCAAACCTCCTGAAAACACTCCATAAACAGTCAATATGTACATCCACACCCAGCTGTGCCAGCCCCCCACCCAACACCCTCACCCCACAACTCGGGCAAATCACATATCACACATGCAAGTAAATGCAACAGTGCAAACAATGTTGGGCCTTTTTTCTTTTTTTTAAAAAAAAAAACAGAGCAATCCCACAGCAAGTAAGTGTGAAACATATCACCTCCATGGCTCGGGCAATACACACCTATTAACAAATTCTGCACCCCCATCCCCCCGAAAAAAGTAGCCCACACTCCATCTATCCATCCATCTTCTTCCGCTTAATCCTTTTCGGGTCGCGGGGGGCTGGAGCCTATCCCAGCATCTCTGGGCGAGAGGCAGGGTACACCCTGGACAGATCGCCAGTCCATCGCAGGGCCAACACAGAGAGACAGACAACCATTCACTCTCACAGTCATACCTAAGGACAATTTAGAATCCCCAGTTTGATGCCAATTAACCTAACTTGCATGTTTTTGGCATGTGGGAGGAAACCGGAGAAATCCCAGAGTAAACCCATGCAGACACGGGGAGAACATGCAAACTCCACACAGACCACTGTTGGTCGGGGGCTGGGATCGAACCCAGGATCCCCCGGCCAAGGGTGAGTTGCTATGCTGCCGCAGTGCTAACCACTCCGCCACCGCGCTGCCCACACTCTTTTTTTTTTTTTAAATGAGCACTCAACCCAGCCACTTTTATGCATATACCACGTTAACTCAACAATAATGCAGCCCTGGTAGTGCACATGTTAGCATTTCAAACATTAGCATGTTAACAGGTTAACACCAAAACACATCGCCCCCTTGCCACAGTCTCGATGGGGAGACCACCCCCTGGAGACCCATCTGGTGGGTCCCGACCAGAGCTTCTTCTACGCTTCACCCCCGGAGATGAATCACGTCGGCGCTTCGACACCTCCTTCTCATCACTGGCACGTCTCAGCTCGTTGCGGTGTCTCCATCAGCCATCGGACGTTTGAAGATAAAAGTCCTCCTGGATGGCCACCACCTGTAGTCATCCCTGGCCCTCTCATCGTTTTCTCTTGCTATGAACCCACCTTTAGCCTAGCCTCCTCCCTGGGTCGAACCATGTCAGCGACCTGCAGGGGAGCTCGACTCGGCTTCAAACGTCCACGACATCTAGACCGGGCTTCCTCTCTGGGTTGAACCACTCCAGCGACCCCATGAGAAGCCCAACTCAGCCTCCAGTGTTCCTGTGTGGCACATCTGTCCACCATGCCAGCCGGTCCTGCCCCGCTATCTTTCATTCTGAACGCCGGCGAAGCCGTTGCAGCCCCTTGCTTCTCGGTATCTCCAGGCCGAACTCTGGAAGCAGAGGAAGCCGTCCTCACAGCTCCACTCGCCGTCGCGGATGTTCCACCGTGTGGCCCAGTTCCCACATCGAGGGTAACTTGAGCCCTGGCACCGGAACCCTCCCACAATGGCCCTGGGTGGGATTGGTCCTGTCCATCTCCCAGAATACTAGGCCAATCTTCGTCCCATACTGCATTGTCCACACACGGAACCGGTCGGTCCCACAAACCACGGCCCGACCACCCCTCTCTGATACCGTTGGTGATTGTAAAGCCCAGTCAGTAAAATAGGTTGCAGCCCATCATGTTTGACCCCTTGACAGTCACCACGAACTGGATATCTGAAATCACAGCCGACTTGTACCTCGCTGTCAACTCCAGCGAACCCACGATGGCTAGTCTGTTACCTCCATAGCCACAATACTGCGTCGACAGGCCTCTTACATGGTAATGCAGGAATTGTGGAGGAAAAATAAGTTCAGGCGAGATGCGGCGAGCTGGAAGGTGGCAGGATTTTATTTTCCTCCAACATCATGAGACACACTGTAGCGCTGTGCACTGTGTTGTGCTGTGTGTGCTCTTGAGGCATGTATAGCAAGCTCTTTTATACATGTTATACAAAGAGAGAGAATGCATGGCACATTTGCATATTGATATACATATCAGTCAATACATATCAATCGTGTGACCAACTGGCGCCCGGATGTCTTCTCTTTAATCTGGGGATGTATAAACAATAGTCCATTGTTCTGGTTGTCCCCCCAGGGGTTCTCTGTCCGTATGCAATCCCTGCTGAGCGTGAATAGTATCAGTCTGCATTGTGCTGGGTGACCACAAAATAATTCCTCTCAGTAGGCCAGTTCAACATGGATGCCAATGTGCCCATGTCCACCAACAACAGCACTTCCACGCTGTCCAGCATCACGTCACAGTACATCCACCCATCTGTGCTTGGGGAGACAGTGTGAATAACCGTAGGAGTCTGGTGGGGGAATCCGTCCTGTATCGCTGTTCCTCTCGCTCAAACTTTTTGCAGGGCCTGGCGAAATGAGATAGGAGTCCACACTTGCCGCAGCGTTTGCCCCTCGCTGGACACTCTCTCGCCTTGTATCAGTGCTTGGTGGACCCGCAGCCCAAACATCTGGGCAACCCCAGGGTGGACCTAATCTTAATAGCGGTAGCATAGTCCTCTTTATCTTCTGCGCTGTCATTGCTACCTGGGTCCACAGCATGCGCCACTGATTGTGAGTCAGACTGCCTTAACGTTGTTCTCTCACCAAGGTCCTTTGATAGTTTATCTACTGCTTCGTACTGTTGAGCTATCTCCACAGCTGTTGTCAACGTCAGTTCACCACAGTGTGTGGAGCCTGAACCGTGCCGCAGAACATAGCGTGTGCTCCGCTAACTGATCGTGGACCATTTCTTCCTCCGAAGTCCCGAATTGACACTCTCCAGCTAGCTGGCGCAGGTTTGCAACTTACTCTCCCGGCCGCTGGCGTCACTGTTGGAACTGGATCCGCTGGACGATGATGTTCTCAGGAGTGCGAAAGTAGCGCGCCATTAGCTCAACCATGCCCTCAAAACTATCACTCGCTTCCAGTGTGCTGAGAATACCTTGCCCTTCCATGCTGAGATTATGGACCAGTATCGCTCGTGCACGTAGTTTCTCCAATTTGCTGAGGTTCAATGCCACCAAATAATTTTGGAATGCTGCAAACCACCTCGCCCAGGGAACTGGCGGCTTGCCTGGGAGCTCCAATAATGTCCGAATACTAGAAACTCCTCTTTCCATAGTTTTATCCTCGTCACCAAATGTTATGTCCATAACCAGTACTCCAATAATGAGGCTGAAGATGCAGTCGAACAGAACTTTATTGAACAGTTTCACACAACACAAAGACGCTCCTGCCAAGGCAGAGGTGCTGGTCGTAAAGAGGCTGTGCCTCTTCCATGTAGGCCTTTTATACCCTGGGTGGAGGCAGAACCGGAAAGGTGTAGCCGTCACCCATAACACACAATAATAATCATAATTAATACACTACAGAAACCTCAGCAAGTATCAGATGGGAGGCATTTAAAGCCTTTATTAGGGGACAAATAATTAACATTACTAGCTCTAAAGCCAATGAAACTTGTAAGAAAGTAAAATCATTAGAAACAAAAATAAAGACATTAGAAGAAGAATACTACTAGTTGGGTTCTCAAGATACTCACCAAGCATTATTCCTGTTAAGAACACAATGCAATGAAATATCTGCAACAAAGGCAGTATCAAGTTTATTACAACTTAAACAGACATTCTATGATCAAGGTGAAAAACCTGGAAAAGTGCTGGCATGTTGCATAAAACAACTACTGTCATGACCCGAGCGCTAATATTGTCCGCGCTTGGGCCACGCACCGTTCCTGTCAGGCTTTGACGGCGGTGTTGTTATTCTGGCTCCCCGGGCTCTGATTAGACAACGCTCGGGGGAGTTTCCTGCTGTCAAGGCCTGAACAGCTGTGCTGCATTTGCGGTTGTTAGTGGCTGGCTTTAAAAGCCAGCGCCGGCGGCTGCATCTCGCAGCAGTCTCGTCAAACGTTCATCTAACGATCGGCAACGATTCCTTCTCATCTCATTTGTAAGTGTGTTAATCGCCTGTGATTATTGTTTGTACTCTGTTCCCCTTTTCCTTATCAGACGCTGAGCGAGCGTTCCTCGTCTCAGCTGTCAACGTTCATTCTGTACGTTAATAAGTAAGTGGCCGGTTATCTTGTCCTTCTCGTTCCCTAACTGTAAATAAACACCTGTGCAACTTCACTGGACTGTGGCGTCTTATGCTGGCTCGTGAGGGCCAGCCGTGACAACTACAGAATGAAAGATTTATCATGTCACTGCAAAATGATAATAATGTGAACATTGTGGATCCAACTGAAACAAATGAAGCCTTTACGGACCTTTATGGAAAACTTTATAGCTTAGAAATTGATCCAAATCCATCTAAATTGAATCATTTTTTGGACAACATTTATATTCCTAGGATACCAGAATCGATCAAAGGAGAATTAGAGAAAGACATAACTTTAGAAGAATTATCTATAGCCATCAACAGTATTAAAGGAGGGAAAACTCCTGGTCCTGATGGGATACCCATCGAGGTTTACAAAATGTTCAAGCATTTGATCCCAGCCCCCGACCAACAGTGATCTGTGTTGAGTTTGCATGTTCTCCCCGTGTCTGCGTGGGTTTACTCTGGGATTTCTCCGGTTTCCTCCCACATGCCAAAAACATGCAGGTTAAGTTAATTAGCACCAACTGGGGATTCTAAATTGTCCTTAGGTATGACTGTGAGAGTGAGTGGCCGTCTGTCTGTCTGTGTTGGCCCTGCGATGGACTGGCGATCTGTCCAGGGTGTACCCTGCCTTTCGCCCAAAGATGCTGGGATAGGCTCCAGCCCCCCCGCGACCTGAAAAGGATTAAGTGGAAGAAGATGGATGGATGGATTTACACTGGTGCCGCACTACTTCCTTCTCCCGGTGGCCCAGTGTCTCCTCTTCTCCTCAGGGGTTGCCCAACTTTTGCTGCTCCGTCTGGACCTCCCGGCGACCTCTCTTCTCCTGGACCATAACTCTCTGGGTGGAGAAGTCTAACAACTAGCTTCCCCACAAGGGTACATTTTTCCATTGTATTTGGCAATGCACTGAAATACAAAAGTTCTGGCAAGAAGTGAAACTGTGTATCCAAAACATTTTACAGATTCAAGTGCCCTTAGTCGAACAGTTTATATTAGGTTTATACTCTGACAGCTCTCCCTTTAGAGAAAATTACCTACACAATAAAACATCAACAACATAATTTCCATCTGTTCTGGGATCCCTTTATTTACTACATAACAGTAACAGACCTGTCACATATGGTGGAAGTGCCCGAGGACACATAAATAGTAGCCCTCTGAAGTGACCAATACAACAGAAATGTGTGTAGACTTTGTTTTATGAGTATAATTACCTCCGCCAAAGGGGGCGATAATGTGATCATCGGCGCTGGTTTGTCTGTCTGTTTGTCTGTTTGTTTGTTTGTTTGTCTGTTTGTTTGTTAGCAAGATAACTCAAAAAGTCATGGACGGATTTTCATGAAATTTTCACAGATTGTCAGAAATGGGGTATCCTACAGATGATTAGATTTTGGTGGTGATCCGGATCACCGTCCACAAGAAAACCGCCATTACGCAAAATGCCATTTTCATGAATAACTACTAAACCACTAATCCTATCATTGTCAATCCAGTTGTTTGTCATATGTTTTCATGGTCAAGGAATCTGAAAACGTACACACAAACACTGTATGGGGGGAACTGTGGCACTAAACCGCCATTACGCAAAATGCCATTTTCGTGAATAACTACTAAACCACTAATCCTATCATTGTCAATCCAATTGCTTGTCATATGTTTTCATGGTCAAGGAATCGGAAAACGTACACACAAACACTGTATGGGGGGAACTGTGGCGCTAAACCGCCATTACGGAAAATGCCATTTTCGTCAATAACTACTGAACCACTAATCCTATCATTGTCAATCCAATTGCTTGTCATATGTTTTCATGGTCAAGGAATCTGAAAACGTACACACAAACACTGTATGGGGGGAACTGTGGCGCTAAACCGCCATTACGCAAAATGCCATTTTCGTCAATAACTACTGAACCACTAATCCTATCATTGTGAATCCAATTGCTAGTCATATGTTTTCATGGTCAAGGAATCGGAAAACGTACACACAAACACTGTATGGGGGGAACTGTGGCGCTAAACCGCC
Source organism: Pholidichthys leucotaenia (assembly GCA_020510985.1). Classification (NCBI taxonomy): domain Eukaryota; kingdom Metazoa; phylum Chordata; class Actinopteri; order Cichliformes; family Pholidichthyidae; genus Pholidichthys; species Pholidichthys leucotaenia. The sequence goes on from CM035843.1 coordinate 265,063,298, forward strand.
ATTACGGAAAATGCCATTTTCGTCAATAACTACTGAACCACTAATCCTATCATTGTGAATCCAATTGCTAGTCATGTTTTCATGGTCAAGGAATCTGAAAACGTACACACAAACACTGTATGGGGGGAACTGTGGCGCTTGGCGGAGGTCTGCGCTCTCCGAGTGCTTTTCTAGTCTATTTATCTGATCTTCAAAAAAAAAAAAAAAAGAAAAAAACTGGAATAGATTGGGTGGGAGGGGGTGGGGGAAATTTAGTTTGTTAAGACATGTTTGTTCAGTACATGCAATTGTGTTTTGTTTTTGGGGGGGAAAAACAATAAAAAGAATGTTGGTTAAAAAAAACACAGAACAAATGAACAATTATAACAACATGCCCATGACTCAGTTCCCCCCCCCCCCCAACCTTCCTCATCAATCTACCCCTGGCGGCAGTCCGCTTCTCAGATCACAGCTGGTCGCCTCCTCTTCGGAGCGTCTTCTCCTCCGCACCTCCGAGCACTCCAACCGTCTGGAGTCGTGCCCACCCATCTCCTTCAGAGCATGTCTTAACTCATTGGGATGGCGCCACGAGCCATTCAACAACAGCAGGTATCGATCGTGCCGCTCACCCATCACTTGCAGCTGACCCTGGTACCATGTTCCGATTCTGTCTCACCCACATGGACCTCGCCTCCGCCCGAGCCCGAACCCAAACCCAGTCTGCGACTCCAAGTGGGGCCTTGCACGGCCTGCGGTGTCTCCGCCTGGCACTCACTCTTCCAGTGCCACCCTGTCCTGCCCTGACAGCTTGGCGATCCGCTGCTGACCCCGCCCCTGTGGTCCCGTGTTCACCAGTTCTCCACGGCCGTGCTGCTGGAACATCTGAGACTATCGTTTGGGCCCCACTCGTCACCGTAGGTCCTCCCCCATGCCGCCCAATGCCCACATCCAGGGCAGCTCAGACACTGGCACCGGGGCCCTCTCGCTGCAACCTTGAGCGCAACGCAGCCTGTCCACTTTCCCGAGTGCCCAGGAATGGTTCATCCCACACCGCATCGTCCCGGACCCTCGGAACCGGTTGGTCCCACAGTCCGTCACCTGACCACTCTTCCCCAGCACCGCTCCTGATGGAGAATCCAAGGCCATAAAATAAGCTGCAGCCCACAATGTTAGAGCCACAGGCTGTCATGATGAACTCCACAGCAGCCATCATCGCTGACTTGTACCGAGCCGTCAACGTGATGGTACCCACCATGGCCAATCGTCCTCCTCCATAGCCGCAAAGCAGTGCTGTGACACTTCCAATCCTGTAGTGGGGAAAACAGTCTAACCATAGCCCAATTCAGCACAGAGCTCTCCACTCTCATGTTAACCAACATTGGTACCAGAACTCCATCCAGAATCACCTTGCAGCGCGTGCGCCCATCGGTATTCGGGGACAATGTGTGTACCACTGTTGTAGCGGGAGAAGTTGAATTCCTGCGTGGGCTCTCTTGTCCAGCTGACTGGCACATCCTCATAAAATGGTGGAGACAGATGCAATTTCCACAGTGCTTCCCTCTTGCCGCACACTCTCTGGCCTTCTGGTGGTGCTTTGTGGATCCACAACCCATACACCTGCTCCGTACAGCGTTGGCGCTCTCGGTGTCATCTTCGACACTCCCATTGCTGTCCAGGCCCACTACCTGTGTGGCCATGGGGGATCTTGAACCTCCTGGGGAAAGGTGCTCGTTTAGCTACCGAGTTACCTTATCTGTTGTTTCTAGCTGTAGCGCTAACTCGACAGCCCTTGTCAGCGTCAACTCCCCCGGGAACGCGAGCAGCTTGGAGTGGATTGCGGCACAGTTGGTGTGTTCTGCCAACTGGTTGCACACCATTTCTTCTTCTAATGGCCTGAACCAACACTCACCGGCCAACTGCCTTAAGTCCAACACGAACTGCTGGATTGGTTCACCTACCTGTTGGCGGCACTGTCTGGACTTTATCCACAGAATGATGACATTGTCTGGCGCTCTGAAATGGTGGGCCATTAACTCAGCTACTTCCTCATACGTGTCCGCATCAACAAGCATGCCCAAAATTCTTTGTTCCTCCATTCCCAGGTTGTGTATTAATAATGCACGAGCGCGCAGTTTCTCCATTCTTCCCAGGTCCAGCGCTACCATGTACGTCTGGAAAGCCTCATATCAATGAGGCCACAGCACAGGCAGTTCCACCGGGAGCTACAGGAATGGACGAATTGGTGTTCCACACACCTCCATGAGTTTACCTCTCATTGCCAAATGTTATGTCATAACTTGTAGACAATGGCAAAGCCAGGAGTAGAGCTGAACACTTGTTTATTAAGGAAGCTGGACTCTGTACACCCAACCGTAAATGTAGCCACTTGGCAGAGGAAAGGCGGAAGAGACTGCCCCTCTACCAGCAGCCCCCCTTATACCACCGGAGATGGCGAAGATGAACCTGAAACCAGGGCCGCCGTCCCGTACCACACAAATAAGAGCTCCAACATGAACCACATACATAAACAATAACTACATAATAGATTGATTTATTAACAAGCTGGACCAGATGGGCGCAGCTCGAGAAAACACAAAAAAACTGACAACTCGGGAGCTGAAACAAGAACTTACAAAATCAGGCAGGATCAGACAAGGATACAAGCAAGACAGAAGTGTCTTGATCACGCAGACATGACTAACGACACACATGAGGAACACAGATTGGGGCTTGACATAAATAGACACAGGCGTGATCAAACACAATACCAAAGAGGTGAGCGCAATCAGTGACAAATGGACATGGCAGGGACTAATCAAAGACACAGGATGGGTGGGGCTACACAGATGATAATAGACAGAGGATACACAAGACATGAACAGAGGAACCAGAGGAGACAAGACCAAGGCAATGATGATGAAAATAATAATGATAATAATAATTGAGATCAAAAGCAAATCAACAGAGAAAAGAATATACAAGGCAGAATAAAAACAATAATCCACAGAGAATCCATCCATCCATCCATCTTCTACCGCTTAATCCTTTTCAGTTCACAAGGGGACTGGAGCCTATCCCAGCATCTTTGGGCGAGAGGCAGGGTACACCCTGGACAGATCGCCAGTCCATTGCAGGGCCAACACAGAGATACAGACAACCATTCACTCTCACATTCATACCTATGGAAAATTGAGAATCTCCAGTTGATGCTAATTAACCTAACCTGCATGTCTTTGGCCTGTGGGAGGAAACCGGAGTACCCGGAATAAACCCACGCAGACATGGGGAGAACATGCAAACTCCACACAGAAGCGTCACCAATGGTCTGAGGGTGGGATCGAACCCATGATGGTCAGGGGTGGATTCGATCCCATGACCTTCTTGCTGTGCTGCCACAGTGCTAACCACTGCTCCACCGTGCTGCCCTCCACAGAGAATAATAAAGATAACACAAAGTGAGGGCATGGGCTGAGGCCCTTGACCTGAAGAGAAGAAATTATGAATTATAAATTAGGATAAGGGCAAGGGACCCCGCACACACCCTGACACAGATAAAACCATCAAATTTAACACAACCTAGAATGGGGTCTGGATCACCTCTTGAATGTCCGATGACCTTACATTTGACCATGAAGATCGGTAAGGTCTGAAAAAGGTCATGGCGTCCCATCAGAACTGAAGCAGAAAGTCAACCAGGAATTTTCTCGATTATATGACATTCCAACAGGGATAGGGCTGTAAGGCATGGGTCTGCATGTCTGTTGTGTGCAGTGTTGGGCAAGTTGCTAAAAAATAGTAATTAATTACAGTTACTAGTTACTTCTTTTCAAAAGTAATGTAATTATTTTACCAATTACTGCATGATTAACGTAACTAGTTACTTGGAAAAGTAAATTTCACATTACTTTTAAATGCATACTTAAATCATCTTGCACACATAACAAGATAAACTAGAAAAGCACTCGGAGAGGGCAGACCTCCGCCAAGTGCCACAGTTCCCCCCATACAGTGTTTGTGTGTACGTTTTCAGATTCCTTGACCATGAAAACATATGACTAGCAATTGGATTCACAATGATAGGATTAGTGGTTCAGTAGTTATTGACGAAAATGGCATTTTCCGTAATGGCGGTTTAGCGCCACAGTTCCCCCCATACAGTGTTTGTGTGTACGTTTTCCGATTCCTTGACCATGAAAACATATGACTAGCAATTGGATTCACAATGATAGGATTAGTGGTTCAGTAGTTATTGACGAAAATGGCATTTTGCGTAATGGCGGTTTAGCGCCACAGTTCCCCCCATACAGTGTTTGTGTGTACGTTTTCAGATTCCTTGACCATGAAAACATATGACAAGCAATTGGATTGACAATGATAGGATTAGTGGTTTAGTAATTATTCACGAAAATGGCATTTTGCGTAATGGCGGTTTTCTTGTGGACGGTGATCCGGATCACCACCAAAATCTAATCATCTGTAGGATACCCCATGTCTGACAATCTGTGAAAATTTCATGAAAATCCGTCTACAACTTTTTGAGTTATCTTGCTAACAAACAAACAGACAAACAAACAAACAAACAGACAAACAGACAGACAAACCAACGCCGATGATCACATAACCTCCCCCTTTGGCGGAGGTAATTAATCAATGGATTACATTATGGGCTTATTAGTGTGAGGCTGAAAACAGACTGTTTCAGACAGAGCATTTGGAACATGTTCAGTCTGCTTCATCCTGCCTTGAGAGCTCTTACTGTGGGAAAAATCTGAAGAAAATCGACACGAAATTGCCAGTAACTTCCTCATTTTGGAGTGAGAAATAGAGTTTGTTGAGTGAGAGAGAGGGAAAAAGAGAGAATCACTCCAAAAGAGCGAGTTGGCAACACTGCATAAAGCTGTCCATGTATACACAGTGGTGTGAAAAAGTGTTTTCCCCTTCCTGATTTCCCATTTTTTTGTATGTTTGTCACACTTAAATGCTTCAGATCATCAATCAAATTTAAATATTAGACAAAGATAACACACGTAAACACAAAATGCAGTTTTTAAATGAAGATGTTTATTATTAAGGGTAAAAAAAAAAGCAAACTTACATGGCCCTGTTTGAAAAAGTGACCCCCCCTCCCCCCGTTAAAGCATAAATTAACTGTGGTTTATGGCATCTTTGGAAAGCTGAGTTCAATTTCTTTAGCCACACCCAGGCCTGATTACTGCTACACCTGTTCTCAATCAAGAAATCACTTAAATAGGACCTGCCTGACAAAGTGAAGTAGACCAAAAGATCCTCAAAAGCTAGACATCATGCTTGTCATGATTATTATATTGACAGCCCACGTGCAGAATGCAACAACAGAAGAACACTCCAGACACACAAAACACATTTATGAGTTTTATTAAATCTCAAAAGGGAGCGGAGCACAGCTACAGAAAATGTCACTCGCCAGAGGAAGTGGCCTGTGAGGAGAGAGACGAGAGCTGTTAGAGAGGAATGGAAACTAGGAAGTGGGAAAACTAATTTGCCACTTACGTGTGCTGAACAGGTGAACTAATAAGTACCCCCAGCAGGGAGAGAAGAACCAGCAGGATGAAGTGGGTCGTGTGATGAAGGGGGGTGGAGTTGGTGATGCCTGACCGGGTGGAGAGAGGTCGCAGCTGAATGGGGATGATGGGGCAGGTGAGCGCATACAGTCCCCGAAGACGCAACCGCACAGGTGGCAGCAACCTGGAGAAAAGAAGAGAGAGGAACAGGTGAGTGCAAAAACTTCACCAAATACATATAACCATACTTGCTTGGTTGTATAGAGGCAGTATACCCAAACGAGCCAGCACTGAGGTACTGAAAAGCAGATCCTTATAAGCGCTTGCTGATCAGAGGCAGCACTTGCATCTCATCTCCAAGGTGCGTTGATTGTCTGGGGAGAAAAACGGGAAGGAGGGGGCACGCGCTCACCAGGACATGACAGTGCCACCCCCCCCCCCCCCACCAAGGAACGCCTCCTGGCAGTCCACTAGGTTTCTCGGGATGGGCTCAATGGTAGGCCTGGACCATCCCCTTGTCATGAAAAATCGACCTGGGGATCCATGATTGTTCTTCCGGACCATAGCCCTCCCAGTGGACCAGGTACTGCAGGCCTCGACCCTGATGATGAACGACCAGGATCCGTTGGACAGTGTGGGTGGTATGGCCGTCGAGCGTCTGAGGAGGAGGAGGCGGCTTCGGGGGAGGGCAAAGGGAGCTTACGGAGACAGGCTTGATGTGGGACACATGGAAGGTCGGGTGTACTCGTAGGGTCCATGGGAAGTCAACTGGACCGAGACATCGTTGATGATCCGGGTAATGGGGTAGGGTCCCAAGAAACGGGGGGACAGCTTCCTCGAGTCCATCTTCAGAGGGACCTGATCAGCCGCCAGCCAGACTTGCTGCCCCACGGTGTACTTGGGGGTGGGGGTCTGCTTCCGATCAGCCACCTGACAATTATTCTCAGCAGAGCGGGAGAGGGCGGCTTGGGTGGACCTCCAGATATGGCGGCAGCGGCAACATGGGCCCCCACGGACGGCACCACAACCTCCCTATCGGCCATAGGTAACGGGGGGGGGGGGGTGTATCCCATTAAGGCTTCGAAGGGAGTGAGCCCCATGGCGGTAGAGACGGCTGAGTTGTGGGCATACTCCACCCAGGTGAGGTGCATGCTCCAGGCTGGCGGATTCTCGGCTGCTACACACCTGAAAGTGGCCTCCAAGGACTGGTTGGCACGCTCAGCCTGCCCATTGCTCTGCAGGTGGTTCCCAGTTGTGAGGCTGACAGACGTGCCCAATGTGCGGCAGAAGGACTTCCAGACCTGTGACATGAATTGGAGGCACCGGTCAGACACGATGTCAAGGGGGATGCCATGCAGACGAATGACATGAGAGGTGAGGAGCTCAGCAGTCTCTGAGGTGGAAGGGAGTTTGGGCAGGGCAACCAGGTGAACAGCTTTGGAGAAGCGGTCGACTATAGTGAGGATGACCGACTTTCCGTGGGAGAGGGGCAGTCCAGTCACAAAATCGAGGGCTATATGGGACCAAGGGCAACCAGGGATGGGCAGGGGATGCAGAAGACCAGCGGGGGGGAGGAGTCAGACTTGCCCCAGGTGCAGGTTTGATAGGCTTTGACATACTCCTGCCGCAACGTGGGCCACCAAAATACCCGCCGGACTAGATTGATGGTGTGGGAGATCCCATGGTGGCAGGCGAAGTGGCTGGTGTGGGCCCAGTGGATAACTTCGCTGTGGAGGGTGGCAGGAACAAACAGTCAATTGCGGGGGCATCCCACTGGTTCAGGCTCCCAGGACTGGGCCTGTCGGACCCTCTCCTCAATGTCCCAAGTAAGGGCTCCAAGAACACAGGAGCTAGGAACAATAGGCTGGAGATGGGATGGGGGGGCTACCTGCTTGGAATCAAACTGGCTGGAGAGCGCATCCGGTTTGGTGTTCCGAGAACCAGGACGGTAAGTGATGGTGAAATTGAATCTTTGGAAAAATAAGGCCCAGCGGGCCCGCCTGGCGTTAAGTCGGCGGGCCGACTGTAGGTATTCTAAATTCTTGTGGTCGGCCCACATGACTATGGGATGAGTAGCCCCCTCTAACCAGTGTCTCCATACCTCAAGCGCCAATTTAATGGCTAAGAGCTCTCTATCCCCTACGTCGTAATTCCTCTTGCCTGGCGTGAGCCGCCGAGAGAAAAACACGCACAGGCGGAGCTTCTGGTCAGAGGATGAGCGCTGTGAAAGGACGGCACCCACCCCCGAATCGGAAACATCCACCTCGAGGATAAATTGTAGCTGAGGGCCGACCTATGCCAAGATGGATGTTTCAGAGAACAGGCTTTTTAACTTCACAAAAGCCTGTTCAGCTGCATCGGACCAACAAAATGGTACCTTAATGGAGGTCAGCTGCGTAAGAGGCTGTGCTACCCCACTATAGCTCCGAATGAACCTGCGATAAAAATTTGCAAACCCTAGGAAGCATTGAAGCTCCCTACGGGAGTGGGGTGTTGGCCAATCAAGCACAGCATTCACCTTGCCCGGATTCTCAATCGGCTCCCCTTCAGCCACAATGAAGCCCAAGAAGGAGGTGGAATTGGTGGAGAACTCACACTTCTTGGCTTTAACGTAGAGCTGGTTCTCCAAGAGCCACTGTAACATGGCCCTAACATGAACCTCATGTTCCTCTGGCGAGCGGGAAAAAATTAAAATGTCATCCAGATACACAAAAACAAACCGGTTAACCATATCGCGAAGGACATCATTAATGAGCCGCTGAAAGACGGTGGAGGCATTAGTGAGCCCAAACGGCATGACCAAATACTCAAATTGCCTCAAATGAGTTTTAAATGCCGTCTTCCACTCACCTCCTTCGCGAATACGGATAAAATGGTATGCGTTCCGGAGATCTAATTTAGTAAAGACCCGCGCGCGCTGAAGGAGCTCAAACACCGAGTTAATCAGAGGCAGAGGATGTTTATCTTTTACAGTGATCGCATTTAACTCACAGTAGTCAATGCACGGGCGCAATGACCAGTCCTTCTTTCCAACAAAAAAAACCCCTGCTCCGAGTGGAGCCGACGATGGCCGAATAAGGCCGGCGTTCAGAGAGTCTTTAATGTATTTCTCCATTGCCTCCCTCTCTGAGCCGGAAATACTATAGAGCCGGCTGGACAGCAGCCGAGCCACCGGGAGAAGCTCCACAGCACACTCATAAGGGCAATGAAGCGGAAGCAACAGCACCCAAGACTTGCTGAAGACCTCCCCCAGGTCGTGATAGACCTTGGGGACTAGGCTGAGGTCCGGTGGCTTGGCCAGAGGGGAGGAAATAGAGAGAGATGGCGAACACTTGGCAGAACTCAAACATGAAGCCAAACAATGTGGACTCCAGGAGGAGATGGAGGTATTACCCCAACTGATTATAGGATTATGCCTCCGGAGCCACGAGTAACCGAGGACCATCGAGGAGGATGAATTTGGAAAAATTAAGAACGAAAGTTTCTCCCGATGGTTCCCGGAAAGAAGGACTGCGACGGGTGCCATGCGTTCAGTAACTACAGCGATCCTTTGGCCAGATAAAGTGGTGATATTCTAGGGTGTGGACAATTTGTCGGTGGGAATACCTATATCCCGAATGAGCTGGGAAGAGATGAAATTCCCCTCTGCCCCTGAATCCACTAACGCCATAGCCCTCTTCTCGACCCCCAGTAATTGGATGATGGCCGGAATAGAGAAATTTCCAGGGGGATTAAGTTTGGTCCCGCCTGCCAGACCCCCCACGGCCAATGACAGGCTGTGTCTTTAGGTACCAGAGGGCAGTCATCCACTCTGTGTTCCATAGAACCACAGTACGCACATGTGCCAATCCTTCTCCTCCACCGCCGCTCATCGTTGATCAACCGGAACCGGCTGAGCTCCATCGGCTTGGGAGAAGGACCAGCGCCCCCTTTGTCAGTAGACGTGGTGGGCACCCACAGGGCAGACGGGCGAAAGGAGGACTGTTGCTCCCTCGCGCGCTCGCGGTACCAGTTATCTAAACCGACAGCCTGATCAATAAGGTCGTCCAGAAAGTCTGGAACCGCATGAACCGCCAGGTCATCACGGAGGTGAGCGTTTAACGGTTAAACGCTCACCTACGTGATGACCTGGCGGTCATCACCAGGTCATCACGGAGAAATGTAGAACGCAGCGCGTTCCTCCACAGGTTAAACTTTAACCTGTGGAGGAACGCGCTACGTAGAGCAACCTCGTTCCACCCTGAGTCCGCCGCCTTGACCCAAAACTCCACTGAGTACTCGGCCACTGACCGAGTGCCCTGGCGGAGAGACAAGAGACAGCTCATGACATTCCCCTGACTCTCCGTACGGTCAAACACACAGGTGAACTCGACCACAAATCTTTCAAATGTGTACCCAGCCCCCTCCAGGCTGTCAAGAATGGACCGAGCCCAGCTCAGGGCCCGGTCTCTTAGCAAGAGGGTCAAAAAATGAATTTTTGCAGTATCATCCAGGTAATCCCCTCCTACCTGCCCCAGATAAAGTCGTACCTGACATAAAAAGTCATTGCATCTCCCCACCTCCCCTGCGTATGGGGCAGGTGTGGGAATGGAGGTTGTACGGCGAGCAGGAGTATGAACAACAGGAGTAGGAGGAGCGGGAGGGCCCGGAGGAGTTGTTGACCAAATGTTCGGTGACCATACCCAGCTGCTGTGTAATAGTTTGCAGCTGCTGCGAAAGTACAGCCACCTGTCTCTCGGTCGCATCAAAGCACTCAAGAGCGTAGTGTTCTGATGCTGCCGCACTCGCTAAGCCGGTATTTTGGCTGGCTCGTTCTGTCGTGATTATTGTATTGACAGCCCACGTGTGGGGCACAGCTGCAGAAAACGTCACTCGCCAGAGGAAGTGTCCTGTGAGGAGAGAGACGAGAGCTGTTAGAGAGGAATGGAAACTAGGAAGTGGGAAAACCAATTTGCCACTTACTTGGGCCAAACAGGCGAACCAACAGGTACCCCCAGCGGGGAGAGACGAACCAACAGGATGAAGTGGGTCGTGTGATGAAGAGGGGTGGAGTTGGTGATGCCTGACCAGGTGGAGAGAGGTCGCAGTTGAGTGTGGATGATTGGGCAGGTGAGTGCACACAGTCCCCAAAGACGCACCCGCACAGGTGGAAGCAACCCGGAGAAAAGAAGAGAAAGGGACAGGTGAGTGCAAAAACTTGAATGAATGAATGAATGAATGAATGAATCTTTATTTCAGATAGATTAAAAGTAAAGATTAAAAGAAAGGAACAGAATAGTATAACAAAGGGGAAAGAAAAAAAAAACATCTTACAAGGTCAAATTAAATAATAACTCCTCTGATTATACAGTTCAACATAAGTTATCCGAAATGGGTGATGGCTGAAGTGGCAGCTTATACTGTATTGCCCACTCTTATTCCATCCAAGAATTCAAAAGAAAAACAAAACAAGAGCGATTACAATTCAGAACAAAGCTAAGACAAAATGTGACAAAAATCTAAGCAACAACACAACACAGACTGAATATGATAATCCTTATGTGATTTTACATGTCATTTTGTATATATGTTTGGAGTATTTCTTCCTTTAGTTTTTGTTTAAATTGTCCAAGCGTTGTACATGATTTTAATTCAGGTCCAAAATCGTTCCATAATCTGACTCCTTGCACTGAAACACAGTGTTGCTTGGTGGTAGTTCTCACTGAAGGTTTTTGAAATATACATGTTCCTCTGAAATGATATTGTTTCTCCCTTATTTTGAACAACTTTTGGATATTTGCAGGTAGTGATAGATTCTTCACTTTAAACATTATTACTGCAGTTTTAACCTTGTGAACTCTGTTCAACTTCCCTAAAAACGCCTAAAAATAACATGCCCAAAGTAAATCAAAAGCTGTTCTTCAACCCTTTGCAGCATCTTCATGGGGTTGGTCTCATTTAAAAGAAAACACTGAATTTTTTGGCAAAACAGTCATAATCTCTCTAAGTGCTCCTGCCACTGAGTAACAGGAAAGTTTGCCTGGGTGTTTTTTTTAAGATACAAATGCTTGCAAATAACATACAGCTGTCAGATACTGGCTGGAAAACACAACAGAAATGTAGAACCAAGTGTTTTCAAGCTCAGGTCAAAATTTTGTAAAAATACCACAAAAAATGAATATATTACACAGCTTTTTTCTCAGGTTGTAACAAGGCTGTGTCTGTACTGGAAGACCGGAAATACAGCTTTTTTTTCAGTGCGCACTGAGATGCACTAAGATGCAGAGACGTGACTGCCCGCGGAATTCACAGAGTTCAAGGGGTTAAAATCAACCAGATCTTTCAGCTTGAGAGCTTTTAATTTAAGCAAAAGTGGGTTTGTTGGTTCCCTGTAAGCAGCTTTGTTTATTATTCTAATAGCTCTCTTCTGAAGCATAAAGATTGGATATATGTTTGTTTCATATGTATTTCCCCATACTTCAGTACAATATGTCATGTAAGGGAGTATTAATGAATGATACAAAGTATGTAGTGTGGGTTGATTCAGCAAATATTTCACTCTGTGTAGTATTGCAATTGATTCAGATATTTTACCTTTAATATAATTAATATGTGACTTCCAACACAGTTTATTATCAATTATTACTCCAAGAAATTTAGTTTCGGATACCCTTTCAATCTCTACACCATTTACACTGAGTTTAGATACTGAGTTGTTGTGATGGTTGTTAAAGACTATAAATTTTGTCTTACTTAAATTGAGCGTTAATTTGTTTGAATCAAACCACAGTTTAAGCTTTCCTAATTCCTTTCCGAGTGTATCCAAAAGTTGTTCCAAATTGCTTCCACTGCATAATAAATTAGTGTCATCGGCAAACAATATTAAATCCATTTTTTCCAAAACTTTACATATATCATTTATATATACAGTATATTGAATAACAATGGCCCCAAAGCTGAACCCTGTGGGATTCCACAAGTATCCTTCAGTAACTGTGAGTTTTTGCTACCAACTGATATCTGTTCTTTAAGTAACTGCATAACCAGGACAGTGCTACTCCCCTAATACCATAATTTTGTAGTTTCATTAATAATAAATTATGATCCACTGTATCAAATGTTTTTTTAAGATCCAGGAATACCCCAACTGAATACTCTTTATTTTCAATGGCAGTTGATATTTTTTTCTATAAATTCCATTAGAGCAAATGCAGTTGTCCTCTTGTATCTGAACCCATATTGCTGCTCACACAATAAATTATTCTTCACTATGAAGTTGTCAATTCTCTCACAGAATATTTTTTCAAGTATCTTGGAAAATTGCGGCAATAGTGAAATTGGTCTATAGTTTGAAAATTCCCCTCTGTCACCTGTCTTGTATATCGGAATTACTTTAGCTATTTTCATTGCATTGGGAAATATACCTGTTTGGAGAGACAGGTTATAAATATACATCAGTGGCTTCACAAAACATTCAATGATAGTTTTGACTAAAAGCATGTCAATACCATCACAATCCGTAGATGTTTTACTTTTAAGTGATTTAACAATTTCAATGACCTCTCTCTCGTCGGTGTTCTTTATGAAAATGGAGTCTTTTATAGCAATGTTTTTGCTTATTGTATCACCTGTAGGTGCCGTAATGGGTATTTCTCGAGCCAAATTAGGACCAATGTTAACAAAAAATTTATTAAATTCATCTGCAGGTGAGACTGCATTCACACTCTGAGTTTTTTTTTTTTTTAAAGATTGGTTGGGTAGCTTCTATTTCTGTTTTTATTTCCAATAATATTGTTAAATATTGTCCATGTATTTTTAGTGTTATCTGTTTTTTTTCCAGCTCTTTACTGTAACAGTCTCTTTTACTACATCTCATTATATATGTTAACTTATTTTTATATGTTTTATACTGCTGCTCTGCTTCTTTTGTCCTTTTCTTTAGAAAAACTTTATATAATGAATTTTTCTTTTTACACGCTTTTTGTAATCCTTTGGTTAACCATGGCTTGTCGCCAAATTTCTGTTTAAGCTTTTTCTTTACTAATGGACAATTTTTTTCATAAAGAGTGGTAACAATGTTCATAAATGTGTCATAGGCTTCATTTACATCTGATACATAGACTTTTGTCCAGTCTTGCTTCAGCAGGTCTTCTTTAAAAGAACTGATTGCAATTTGTGATTTGTATCTGAAAGATTTTAAAGTTTTTTCTGTATTGGCCCCCGTGTGGCCATGGATAAGTGCAAAGACTGGCAAATGATCACTTATGTCATTTATCAATAAACCACTTTCTATTTTCTTATCAATAATATTAACAAACAGGTTATCGATAAGTGTAGCAGTGTGAACTATGATTCTACTGGGATGTGTTATTGTGGGATATAGATTCATACTGTACATAGAATTCATGAACTCTGTAATTACATTTTGTTGAAATGTATTTAGTAAATCAATATTGAAATCTCCACAGATTAAAACCATTTTCTTACTAGTTATATTACTGTACAGCTCAACTAATTTATCTCTGAATGTCTCAATGCAAGTTCCTGGCATTCTATATATACAACTTATAATTAGATTTTTTGTTTTATCTTGGTCAATCTCAACAGTAACACATTCCAGAATCCCTGGTAGTGCAGAGGATATTCCATTTACAAGTTTACAGCTATACAGGTAATCAATATACAGTGCAACACCACCACCCCTTTTTTTTTAGATCTATTAAAAGAAAACATCTGATATCCCTCTATTGCCATCAGAGAAGCCTGCTATTCATTAAGCCAAGTTTCAGAGACTGTGACAGCTGTAAATTTTCTATCTAGCTGTTTTAAATAGTCCTAAATCTGTGGGAAGTTTATAAGACTTCTGCTGCTGAAGTGTATTATTGATAGTTTACCATCTAATTGCACTTGACTTTTAAATTGCTTTTCAGTATAATATTCACAATGATTATGAATATTATTGAAGAAGTGGTTATCAGGATCAATATCATTCTCCATCTCTTGTAGTTTATGTTCAGCATAATGGCATATTTTCAGAGTTTGAATTTCCTCATTCTGTGTCAAATGACTTCCTCCAACTGGGGATAATTGATGCCTACTAAAGTCAGTCATAAGTTGGTTTTTTTTAAGTACATTAACATGGTATGTCGCAAAAGAACTATTCTTACCGTGTGTGTGGATATGGATTATCATAGTCTCTTAATTTTCTTAATCAGTGTTCATCTATATTTATTTAAGTCAGTAAGATCTCTGATTACTATGGCTTTTGCTTCCTCAGGTGTTCCATTTAGTTTGATCCAAACCCTACAGTTTCTTGTCTATGTTGCCTGTATCTTATTTTGTCTTTTCAGCATCCGTGCTTGCTGTGCTATTTCAGCATTAGTCTTTGTTAAATGTTCATTTAGGTAAACTTCTGTTCCCCGTAGCTTTCTGGCCTGCCTCAGTATGTCATTCTTTACCGTTTTGTTCACAAAGCGCATCACAATTGATTTCTTTGTTTTATTATCTTTTCTGGGTAAAGTATGACAGGCTGAAATTGCATTTACTTCAACCTTTATGTTTCTGCTTTCAAGGAACTGAAGCACCTGGTTTTCCCGGGAGACTGATTCACTTAAGGGAGCAACCTCACCTCTCATTCCTGCTGTAGCATTGGCATATGTTTGATATTTAATGTCTAGTCCACTTATAATTAGATCATCCATACGAGAATATTGTTCAAGATCCTCGATGCGTTGCTCCAAGTCTGTAATTTCTTTTGTCTTTTTCCTTAATTGTTAATTTCAATTCTCAGACTTCCTCCATTAGCCCTAATAGTTTAAACTGTTGATTGGCCACTTTGGTCAGTTTTCTGACATGAAGTTTAGAGATTTTTTAATCTCTTCCATTTCTTCCTTCTTTGGTGGCATTTTTACTGACCTGTTGATAATAAAACAATCTCTGCTGGTGTCGCCGGTATCCGATCCAACCGACCTTGAATCCAGCTGGGACCTCAGCTAGCCCCCTCTGCTGCTAGTCCCGCTGCTTACCGCCGCTGTAATTGAGCTCCTGATCCGGCTCCTGTCCAGCTGGGGTGCCGTCAGCTCCTCCACCGAGCCCCGCCACCCACCGCCGCTGTAGTTGAGCTCTGATCCGGCTCCTGTCCAGCTGGGATCCCGGTAGCTCCTCCGCTGAGCCCCGCCGCCTACCGCCGTCTTCCTCAGTAGTTCCTCTGCCAAGCCCCGCCGCTGTAACTGAGCTCCGATCTGGCTCGTATCCAGCTGGAGCCCCGGCTGCTCCTCCACTGGTCCCCGTCTCCTACCACCACTATAGTTGAGCGCCGATCCGACTCCTGTCCAGCTGTTGCCTCGGTTAGTTCCTCCGGCGAGCCCCAGTCACAAGATTCTAAGAATCTGTGCACGAGGCTAAACCATCATCTACCGGGCTGATGCCGGGTCAGTGAGTACTCAGTGAGTACTTCACCAAATACATATAACCATACCTGCTTCATTGTATAGAGGCAGCATACCCAAACGAGCCAGCGTTGAGGCACTGAAGAGCAGATCCTTATAAGCACTGGCTGATCAGAGGCAGCAGGTGCATCTCATCTCCCAGGTGTGTTGATTGTCTGGGGAGAAAAACGGGAAGGAGGGGGAGCGCGCTCACCAGGACATGACAATGCTGCAGCCCAAAGAAATTCAGGAACAAATAAGAAACAAAGTAACTGAGCTCTATTGATGGAAAAATTCCATATTATCTATACTATTATTGATATTAATAATGCCATCCATCCATCTTCTTCCGCTTAATCCTTTTTGAGTCTCGGGGGGGGGGGGGGGTGCTGGAGCCTATCCCAGCATCTTTGGGCGAGAGGCAGGGTACACCCTGAACAGATCACCAGTCCATCGCAGGGCCAACGCAGAGAGACAGACAACCATTCACTCTCACAGTCATACCTAAGGACAATTAAGAATCCCCAGTTTGATGCCAGTTAACCTAACGTGCATGTTTTTGGCATGTGGGAGGAAACTGGAGAAATCCCAGAGTAAACCCACGCAGACACGGGGAGAACATGCAAACTCCACACAGATCACTGTTGGTCAGGGGCTGGGATCGAACCCAGGATCCCCCGGCCAAGGGTGAGTTGCTGTGCTGCCGCAGTGCTTTCAAGTTACTTGAGGGTTGTTTGTGGCGACACCTTGCATGGCAGTGGCCCTTCTGATTCTAGATGTGATTACCATTGTAGATAGGAGAAACGTAATTTTGTTCTACTATGCATGATTGGCTGTATGGACTGAATGACAGTAAAGATATTAATAATGTATTATTATAACTGAGAAGTATCATACCTTTCATATGCCATGTTTAATGTTTATATGTGCATTCCATATAGGATAAGTTTATATATTCTTGGCCTGTTTCTGTGAACAATTTCAGAATATAATAAATGGCTTAGATCATTCCTTACGCATGTACCAACCCTGTCTGAACTCTCTGAAATTGCTCACAGAAACAGGCCAAGAATATATAAACTTATCCTATATGGAATGCACATATAAACATTAAACATGGCATATGAAAGGTATGATACTTCTCAATTATAATAATACATTATTAATATCAATAATAGTATAGATAATATGGATTTTTCCTTTTAATCCTGATGCTTTATTAAGCATCAAGGGGAATATGAAAAATTCAAGTGTTAGATTTGCTTGTTTTGGGGTTTTATAGCCTCTCCTCACACGTGCTCCTGCGATGGGGTGCTTTTGGGGCAGGCGGACCCAGCACTTCATACACGCGGTCAGGACGGAGACATGGCGAAACGCCCACCAGCAGGCGGAGGGAGATGGAGAAAGGGACGGTGCTGGAAACTTTGCAGGTGAGTGTTTTTTTAACCCCTTGCACTCCAGTCAATTTTCCTAAAAACACCAAAAAATAATGTGGCCAAAGTAAATCGAAAGCTGTTATTCAACCCTTTGCAGCATCTTCATGGGGTTGGTCTCATTTAAAAGAAAACACTTTGAATTTTTTGGCAAAAAAAAAACATGATCTCTCTAAGTGCTCCGGCCACTGAGTTACAGTCATCTAAACATAGTGAACTTGAAGAAAATAAATTTGGCCTGGGTGTTTTTTTGGATACAAATGCTTGCAAATAACACTCAGCTTCAGATCCGGGCTGGAAAATGCAACAGAAATGTAGAACCAAGTGTTATCCAGCTGAGGTCCAAATTTTGTAACAATACCACAAAAAATGAATATATTACACAGCTTTGTTCTCAGGCTGTTCCCAGGCGTTTTGGAACTGTGCCAAATTGTGCCAAATGGCACAGTTTGGAAAAACGTCTATAACTTTTGAATGATTCAACATAGAAGCTTCATCTTGAGCTCAAATGAAAGGTCACATTCAGGGCTGTGTGTGTGTGTGTGGGGGGGGGTTGTCCCCCCACCCCCCCGCTACAGAGGACGGAGTTCGTCCCTCGCTACATGACGGATTATACTCGGATGTGGCATGTTTCCACAGCAACGCTGTCACCGCGGCTCCCACCACCACCCCGCTACAGAATCGTAGCGGCGGGGGGGAACGTTCACGGTTTGGAGGCAGCGAAGAACCGTGTAACACGGCGCACGCACTTCGTACTTCGTGCGCTATACAGTTGTAATTTACCGATCGGTCAAAAGTCATTTTTTGATTACAGTTTTCAGGGATAAATAATAATTTAGCTTATAACATCTTACCTCTTCACAGCATCGTCCTGGCGAACTTCTCTTCCCCATTGTCAGACGAACGCGACGCTGGTCCGCTCGTGGATCCCGGTCAAAACATAATTCCATTATTGCGGTTTTGGCGAATGATTTACGACCTTTGTCGTCGGCCTCCGTTGGTCTATGATGACGGAAGAGAATCCTAAACGTCTATTCTGCTGGAATGAGTGCAGGTCGCACTTGTGGGTGGCCTCCGTGCTGCTGGGTCTGCAGCAGGTTCTTCCTGCATCCTTTTTTTTCATCTGTGGCAGCAGTAAGTCTCTCTTCACCCAGCCCGAACTTCTGTGCTTCAATTGGCTCCTGCATTCACAGTAGGCGGTTCCTCCTTCCTAGGTTTTCATTCAGTGGTTCTTCAAGGTTTCAGAAACCCAATTCAAGGCTCTTATTAGTCGAATGAGAGGTCAATCAGATGAACTAATCTGTTCGCGGCTGTGTCTGCAGCTTTTATTTTCAGTGCGCGCTTGGACACCACACCACCTACATCACCACCATCAGGATCATGAGTCCGAGAGCGCACAAGGGCGCATGAGAGCGCCCTCATGCGCACTAGGACGCAGAGACTTGCCCGTCCGTGGTACAACGGCGCGCAAGAGGTTAAATCACACACTGTTTGTGCTGATGTGTTCCGTTAATACTCACTGAAAACATGGAAGTTAATGCGGTACAGCGATGCATTTGATTGGTTAGACAGCGTTTGAGCACCACTCGGGGACAAATTTGATTTGTGAAATTGGTGGACGTTGATGAGGATTGGCCAAAATTGTGGGAACGTTGTGGTGATTGGACAAAGTTGCAAGGTTGTGCAAAGTTGTGCTGATTGGCTGATTTTGCGTGAATTGATACAATCGCAACATCGCAAAATTCTGGAGGGACTGACTGTTTATATTACATCTTCAGTCTGTAATGACGTATCTGGCAATCAGTCAGTTTAATTCTTGCTGGGTCACAAACTGTCCAGATGCATACCTGTGCTTGAAATCCAGCTGTGGCTGTTCAGAATACAGTAGATCCACTTCACGGTGTTGTTAGCATAGCTAGCCGTTACTTAGTGCTAGCTTTGTTTAAGGAGCTTGTTGCTGTTTTCAGGCATTTTTGAAGATTGCAATAAGTCTCAACCGACACCTTAGTTTATAACCTACCAATATGCTTTTGTCCTTAACCGTGACAAAGGAAAAAAAAATCTGTCTATTTCCACAAAAACAAAGTAGCTTCATCTTTTTCCAGCAGGAGCAATCTGCTGGCTGCAGCAGTGAAGAGGCTCTTTGCAATAGGTTATGTTGACTGACAGCTGCGTCAACTACGTAGGGTCAGTTTGTATTTATTTGTGCTAAAAAATCTAATATTAAAACGAGTAACGAGTAACGCATCTGAGCAAATTTCAGTAACTGTAATGCATTACTGAATTTTTAAACAGTAATTTCGTTACATAGTATGTTACTGCAAAAGTAGCGGCGTTATAACGCCACAACTGTACTCCCAACACTGGTTGTGTGCAGGTCAGTTGTTAGTTGCTTTCAGTATAATGTGAAAAAAGGTGGATATTTTATCTGATAGCTTTTTACCAGTGTGGCCTGCACAATAAGTAGGTAAGGATATCATTGTATCTGTATTCTCATACCATCTGAGTTACTGAACCAGAGAATCAAGTGGCAGGAAAAAGTTTCAGACGACTCGGCTGGTTTAGTGACAACCTTGCAGTGTCATTCATGACTGACAAGTTCCAACCAACCACTGCTCTACCAAATATTATTGGTGAGGTTGCCAGTTTAGTCGCCAACAGCGTGACCATATAACAAGTAGCAAAGGGTTACATGGTACCTGTAGCAGGCCACAATAGGGTGTGATCTTCAACCTACTTCCATTTATCTGCTGGAAAGTAGTGCAAAAAGTATCTTCTAGTGGTTGTGAAAAGAATTACAGTCAAGGAAAGTACTACACACAGCAAAAAAATAGTGGAATCAGCACCTTCTAGTGGTAACGTTTTAAGTTTTTCAGCTGTAAAAAAATGTGTGAAAATAAACCCTTTAGCCTACCTTTACCATAGTAATGTGCCATGATGTTATGTCTGAGAATGAGGCGGACAGCGGGCATGAACTGCACTCTCCTTCATCCAATACACAACTGAACTATATACAGAAGGGTGGCACCGTATTGCACCACGGCCAATTTTCCATGTGATGACGTCACCTACAGCAAGCCACCATGTCCAGAATCAGAATCAGAATCAGAATGAGCTTTATTGCCAAGCATGTTAAAAATATACGAGGAATTTGACTTGACATTAGACGCTCTCAATAAGCGCTTCCTAATGACATGGCAGCCATGCAAGGCGCCTCATCAAAACAGTGGGGGGTAAAGAGGGGGAGAGGGGAGGGGGGATGACACATTGGGCAGAGAGAAAAAATATAGTTTATCAAAATAAAGCTAGTATGAGCAAGATTGTGATCACATAGAAAAAAACCCTCTAATGCACAATTAGCAGACAATACAGCTCACACATTAACAAAGCACAAGCAAGTTGAGAGAGACAGTGTATGTGTGTGAGTGTCAGTATATGTGTATCAGTCATGTAAAGTTGTATGCAGTGTGTGTATCAGTTACTGGTGAACAGCAAAAATCCTCCCTCAGCAACGTTTAGATGTTATGTCTTTAGTGTCCTAAACATAGATAGCATGTCCACAAGAGTAACTCTCAGTGCATGTCCGATGGTAAATTCCATGCCAGTCACATGACGCTGTCCTTGAGAGTTCAGATTACTGCACACCAGTTGTTTATGTTAGGGAGAAGCCAAGCCAAAACTTCCCTCTGCCTTATCTTCCTCCAGGAGGAATGAAATCTTCAGGGCACCGAATCAAGGTCTAATAGGCACAGTTCACTTAGAGCATAGAATTTTCATCTCTCATGCGATTCTGTGCTTCATAATTTCCATACACAGGCTTTAAAATCATTCCCTGGAGAGCACTCAGCGACTCCAAGATGTTTTCCACCTACCGAAACATAGATAAACATGTCCACAGAGTCCATCTCTCTTCAGTGCATGCCAGATGGTAAATTCCATGTTATTCACATTTGCCGCTATCAGTGCTCTCCCCAGCTGGTCGAATTTGTTGAGGGAGCTACGCCGGGTCCGCATTTTGATTAGCTCATCCAACTTCTATAATTTTCGATACACCAGGAAACTCCAGAGCCAAACAGTAGAAATCCTGTGATCATGCCAAAACAGGTAGATGTCTTCCACATCTTCAGTCGAATCACGCAGACACATGAGTTCCAATTGTTCCATGAGTCTCTCCACTTGGGCTCCCCCTGGCCCGATTTTCTGTTAAAAAGTGGTGTCAATAGCATTAAAGCCCACAATTCCATAATTTCCATAATTTCCGTTTGGATCGAGATGCAGCAGAAGAAGAGCGAACACAGACAGGACACAGCAAGCTGGGATCAGTATCAAGGGAGGAGGAGAGGAGAGGAGAGGAGAGAAATGCGTCTGCTCTCTCTGAAAGCCGGAAGAAGGTGGTGTCCAAATGTGTCCAAACACCACATTTACCCCCTCCCCCCGTAAAACCCAAAGAACTATGTACAGCTACCTGGGCACACGGGTGAACTACCAGTATGCCTGTGTGACTGAGTGGGTTATTCTGCCACTGTTTTCAGTCACGTCCTGGCTACACTTAAGAGTCCATTATTTAGTTACAAAGTCCCTAAGGTAGCGGGGTCTCTGTTGAACCTGGACAGAGCGGCACTCGGGTAGGCACCACCATCGCTGACTCCGGCAGACGTTCGACGGGGGTTGTGGGTCTTGTGTCGTCAAAGCCCTAGCCTGTTCTCACTGTGTCCACAGTTGTCTCCTGATCTGGGGGAGAAATCGGTGTCACTTTTCTGAGGCGGCTGGCATGCCACTATGACCCATCAGCGAGACAAAAAGTGGCTGGACCCAACTGCGCTGTGACCTATATCAGTGTTGTCCAAAACAACTGCAACTTGTGGGCGCGGTTGTGATGTCAGATCCGAACCCAGTCCAGTACTATGAGTCCGGATTCCCTTGCCCTGTGCTTCTTGTCGAACCTTTGCTTCATCCGTTGTTGTTGTTCGACCACCCTCCCTCTAGGTGAGGGCATCTCCGGCAGTGTAGCAGCCGCTAGAGGGGGTGTAGTTGGTCCAGGGGAAGACTCATCTCACATCCCAGCATCAGTAATGCTGGGGAGCTGCCCGTTGTGGCGTGACGTGCTGCTCTATAGTGCGGCTGAAAATGAGAGCCCATCCTCTAGATGTGCCCTGAGACCATTCTTGAGGGTCTGGTTGAATCCCCCCCACCCCACCCATTTGCCTGAGGGTGGTAGAAGGCGGTTTTTATGTTTGATGCCCCTTTCTTTCATGAAGTTCTTGAAATCCACTGAGGTGAACTGTGGTTCGTTGTCTGTTGTGATTGCGTCCAGCACACCCCAGCAGGTGAAAAGGGAGCTGAGGAAGTCGGTGACTACGTCGGTGGTGACTGAGCCAGAGGGCCACACCTTGGGCCATTTCGAGTGGAGGTTGTAGGCCACTAATAGAAATCGTAGGTGCTGGGGGGTGCTATGCAGTTCGCAGCATATGTCCAATTGGATGTATTTCCACGGAGCTGATGGTCATAGCAAGGGTGGAGGTGGGGCATGCCAGTTTTCCTGCTGGCCAGGCAGGGTGCACAGTCTTTCACCATGACCTCCACGTCCTTGTTGATCCCTTGCCACCAAACTGAGTCTCTACACCGCTTTTTAACCCTGACAACACCCAGGTGACCCTCGTGTAGCATGTGTAATGAAGGGGTGGTGACGCAGCCGGCTGGTGATATCATCATACCAGCTCATAATTGGGAAGAGTCAGCCATCTTAGGCCTCTCTCGACTCACAGTGCCATAGAGTGCAGCTGCACTAAGACCTATACTTTAATACCACCTGTTCAATATAATAAAGTTCGAGTTCCAGCACAGCTACTCTCTCTGTTGGTCATTCCGGGTTTCCGGACATAACATTTGGCAACGACAGTTAAACCATGGAGGCGTGCGTGAGGCCACCACAGCCGTTTCTGGAAATCCCCAGAGAGCCGCCAATTCCATGGCAGCGCTGGTTTTATGCTTTCACCACCTACATATCGGTGTTGGGCCTTGACGAGCTAGACAAGGTACGGAAGCGAGGTCTGTTAATTCAGTGTCTGGGCATAGAAGGCAAACAAATTTTCGGCACGCTAGGACCAACGGACTTGTTCGATGATGCTGTAGAACTGCTAGCTAGCTACTTTGCTACACCTGACAATGTGTTGGCACGGTGTATTAGATTTCGCCAACAGTGAAGGAGAATTGGTGAAGCTACACAAAAAATCATTGCAGACCTTCGTTACCTAGCTAGCATGTGCAGGTTTGGCTTATTGGAAGATGAAATGGTGTGGGACCAGCTGGCTGAGCACACTAGCAACCCACGGCTGCGGGCAAAGATGCTAACAATGCCAAATGGCATGACGCTAGCGAACACCATCAAGCTAGCATTCCAGCTTGAGTTGGCCGACAGGTTAGCATCAGAGCTCGGTGTACAACAGCAGCGACAGCCGAGCCATAAACCACTGACATATGCAGTGAGTATGGAGGAACCTGGTGACACAGCAGAGGAGTTTGAAGCAAACACCGTGGAATGGAGGGCCACTACAAGATGCTCCACATGCGGCAGCTGTGGCTCCCCGATGCACTGACAGAGAGCACGTTTTTGCCTGGCAAGGGGGCAACGATGCAAGAAGTGCGGAAAATTCAATCACTTTGCCAAAGTTTGCAGGTTGATGTCAAGCAGAGCCACCCACCCGCAATGACCATCCACACGGTAAGGCCCAAGAGCGCGACGTATGCCTACAGTATGGTGGAGATGGACAACGTTACTTTGCCGTTCCTGCTCAACACTGCTGCAGTGGGGTCAATGTTAAATTGGGCTACGGTGAAGAAGTTTTTCCCCAACCACAAGACTGGCAAGAACCCAGTGGCGCTGTATGGGTATGGTGGTTACAGAGTTAGCAACGTAGGAACTATCACACTAACAGTCTGCTGCATGTCAAGAGTAGTTACTGACTTTGTGTTTCAAGTGACCACACATGGAGACAACATAGTAGGGTGTGCCCTTTTCCCCCAACTGGGTTGCTCCATCCGCGACAGTAACGTACTCTGCTTGACTGACTACGGTGGTTGGGACGCAACATACACTGGTGATGATGACGATGAGTGGGACAAGATTCAACAGGATGACGACGACGAGAGCACAGCCGTCCCGTGTGCACAGGAGGAGCACTGCCTAGAGGGGGGACAATGGCCGGACTCACCTCAGATCCTCCCTTGCCCAGCACGAACCCGCGGGAGCTGCTGCAGAGTTGCAGGAGAGGGAGTCCATGCGCACCAAGGATCCCAGGATACAACAACCCGGTGTGGATCCTAACAATGATGATAGTGACACATCTCAACAACCAGAACCAGGTAAAAGGGAGAAGGAGCTGGACTGCTTCCGAATCCTTGCATAGCGCCAGTCTACAGCAGCTGCAGCTGAGCCGCTGTATGAACAGTCTGAGAACGTGAAGGACACAACAGAGGCAGCAGGCATCTTCCGGATCCATGACTAGCATCAGCCTCCAGGGACCGATGCAGTAGCATTGGATGAAGAGTCCATGGGTTTGTGACCCACCAGGTAACAGCAGAGCAATTACAACTGAATGGGTGCCCCACGACGAATATGGATGTTACATCATCGCAACCACAATGACATGTGCAGGCGAGCACAATGCCACTTGAAGTATTGGATTTGGTTTGGGTCAGAAAAATTGAGTGCCTGAGCCTGCAGTTAATGACATCGTGGCCCCCAGCACCACTGACGCCTATGAGGATCACGTGCAGCTGGGACCAGCGACCTTCCAGTTGACAAACGACTCGGTGTGGCATGCCAATCATCTCTGTCAAGTTAGAGTGACAGCTCCAAAGGATGAGGCTTCGTGGGAGTTGGCTCATGCAGTGTGGGACCCAAGCTGGAGTTTCATAAGTGATGGTCCTGGTCCGGGGGACCCAGCACCTCCAGGGGCGCATCTGCCACGGGCCTGCTACAAGGCCCCTCCAGCAGAACTGCCTTCCCCATGGAAGAGAACCAGGAAAAAGGACTGGTTAGCTAGGGGCGCAGCTGTCAGCTAAAGAGTGGCAGAATAACCCACTCAGCTGTGCTGGGCTATGCGGTGGTCCACCCGCTAGCCCTACCTAGCGTTGTTTGTCATGTACCAAATTGGGGAAAGTTGAATTTGGCAATGTGTTCTGTGTTTTTCCAAGGGGGCGGAATGTAATGAAGGGGTTGATGGCTGGCGGCATGGTGACGCAGCCGGCTGGTGACGTCATCACGCCAGCTCATAAATGGGGAGAGTCGGCCATCTTTGGCCTCTCTCTACTCACAGTGCCATAAAGTGCACCTGTACTCGGACCTGTACTGTAATACCAACTGTTCAATATAATAAATTTCGAGTGCCAGCACAGCTACTGTCTCCATTGGTCATTCCGGGTTTCCGGACATAACAGCATGGTTAGGATGCAGCCTTTAAGTGCCTCTGGAATCACTGTGCAGTGTCCCCTTGCCACGCAGATGTCATTCCAGCATGATAAATAGTCTCTGACTCTGTGGAAGGGTGTCATTTCCACCAGCACCTTGGCTGGCCAGCCCTTGTGAATGAATATGCGCAGCTGGGTCAGTGTCGGGTCCTGTTCAGATGCCTCCTGGAGCTCTTGCAGGAAGACGACATTTTAGAGTGGCCCATGTAGCATGTGAATCAGTTCTGGCTACAAAGGGTCCCGGTTGCCATTTGGAATGGGGTTAGGTGTGGCCCGGGACAGGAGGCCCGCCACCACATTTTCTCTGCCTGGTGTGAACTGGGTGTTGAAGTTGTATGTCCGTAGTCTTTCTGTCCACCTGTAGATGCGCAGGGGTCTGTGTCCTGACCCCGATGTTTCTAGCAGTGCCATGAAGGCTCTGTGGTCTGTTCGCAGCATGAAGCATCATCCATATAGGTACATGTGCCAGTGTGTGCATGCTCAAATGCACGTCAGTGCCTCCCTCTCTCCCACTGAGTACTTCTACTCGGCTGAGGTGAGTGACTTTGAGGCAAGCGCCACTGGGCGCGCAGTTCCTTCTTGCAGTTGTGATAAAACAGCTCCCACTGCTGTGTTGGAAGCGTCACACATCACAAACATGGGTTTTTTTACGTCGAAGTGGGCGCGTACTGGTGGGGAAGTGAGGCGCATCTTTAATTCACTGATGGCGGCAGAGCATACTGGGCTCTACGCCCAGGTTCCATCCTGCTTCAGGAGGGAATATAGTGAGTCTTTCGTCTCTGAGCACCAAGGGATAAAACGCCCATAAAAAATCACCATGTCTAAGAAGGACGAAAGCTGCACAGGGCATAATGGTTCAGGCAGCTGCAGTATCACCTCGACGTTCGAGTGCAGGGGACTCAGACCCTCGGCAGACAGGCAGAAACCCACAAACTTGACAGTTGTTGCTCCAAAGATGCACTTCTCCCCATTGAGTGTGAGGCCGTGTCTTGCCAGTACCTCTATGACTTTATCAAGGTGGGCGTCGTGGTAGGCTGCTGTTGCACCGTGCACCATGATGTCGTCCAAGTACACCACCACCCCTGGGAGACTGATGAAGACGTTAGCCATGATCTTTTGAAAACAGCTTGGGGCAGAGCTAAGGCTGAAGGGCATGCAGGTGTACCTGAATACTTCCATCTGGGTGATGAAGGCTGTCAGGTTGCAGCTGTCCAAGTGAAGGGGAACCTGTAGGTAGCCTTGGCGGAGGTCTAGCTTGGAAAAAATCTTTGAACCATGGAACGCTGCCATCAGCTCCTCTGTCGTGGGAAGGGAATATTTGTGGGGAATCACTGCTTTGTTTACCATTCTGAGGTTGATACACGGTTGTAGGCCACCCATCTTCTTCTTTGCTACCACCAGGTTTGAGATCCATGGTAGCGTTCATCTACTTGATGATGCCGGCGTCCAACAGCTTCTGCAACTCTGTCATGACGTTGTCCCATAGTGCAAGGGGTAGCCGACAGAGGCTGAACTTTCAGGGACACCGTCGTGTCAATGAGTGGTCGGTGGTTGAAAGAGGTAAGGCAGCCCAGCCCCGTGAAAAGCGACGGCCAGCAGTGTTGCCAGGATGATGTGACCGAACGGTGAGAATGGTGGCACCCATTGGATCAGCGATGGAGAAGCCCAGCTCGCTGATCAGGTCGATACCTATCAGGTCGGCCCCCTGGCGTGTCACTTGGACAGTGAACGATGGCATGGCCTTGCGGCCGTACTGCACAAAAAAACTGACCGTCCCTACCATACCGATTCAGGTGTGGCCATAACTGAATAAGTTCTCTGCATCAGCTGCAATGGTTTTCTGAGGAAACAGCTTCCTGACACAGACACTCTCAGAAGAGACCTTGAGGCCCCCGTGTCCAGCACCAGTGGCACGTCGACGCCGTCCAGTTCCACCATGTACCACCTCAACGACAAGTACTTGGAGCCAGTTGAGTGAATGGTGGCTGAGCTTGATGAGTGGGCCGTTGAGTCCTTGCAGGCTGAATGACAGACCCTGGCAAAATGGTTTAATTTCCTGCAGCAGTAGCATTTCACCCCTCTGGCTCAGCAGGTAAGTGACTGAGTCTGGTGTTTAGATGAACCACAACCACTGCAGTGCAGGCACTCACCTTCATTGTCCCGTTTCCTACTCTTTTTCTTTCGGCTGCAGCGAGGAGGTGTGGGGCTGGGGTGCTGGACAGTGACAGCAGTGACCTGTGTTCGCGGGGTCGAGCAAGGCACTTGTTGGCTAGGCGGCATTAGTTGTGGTAATAGCTCATCCTCTGCCTCCATCTGGGACGGCCATTTCACGGTCCCCTCCAGTGTTAGCTTGCCTACTGTTGAAAACAGCCTACACTGCAACCTCCTGTTGTTAGTACTCTCCGCTAGCTTATCGTGTACTATCTCTTCCATTCTCTCTCCGAAATCACAGGTACTTGCTAGCTCCTGAGGTCTGTTACATAATGACGGACCGACTCACCCTCACTCTGGTAGTGCTGGAAGAAGATCATTCTCCGTGCCGTTACGTTGTTATAGGCAGCGTAAAACATGCCCATCATGGCCACATAGTCTTTGTATGTGTCCCTAGGGCCCAGAAAGTCACACACATGTTGTCCTTTGGCTCCAACATAGCAGGTTAGCATCCCCCTTAGCCTCTCGTCGTTAGCATTGTTCAAGCCAGTAGCGACGATATAATTCAAAAACCTCCTGTGCCAGCAGGGCCAGGGAATCGGCGGCTCACCTGGTAGAGCGAGGAATGGTTGCGGGGGATCTGTCCATGCTTCCATCACTGAGTTATTAGGGTTTATCCTCGTCACCATTTGTTATGTCTGAGAATAAGGCGCGGACAGTGGGCATGAACTGCACTCTCCTTTATTCAACGCACAACTGAACTATATACAGAAGGGTGGCGCCGTATCATGCCACAGCCAGTTCACCACGTGATGACATCACCTACAGCGAGCCACCACGTCCAGACACCACACATGATACCGGGGTTATGAATTGCAGCTATTGGCACTACCACAGTGGCTTAATTTTTCAGCCTTAACATTACACTTGACAGCAGGCTATAACACACATAACATAATGTTGGTTTACTGTAATTACTGTGAATTTGCTCCATTTGTACATCTCTCACAGTGAATGTGTTGGATCCCAAGACATTTTGGAAATATATGCAACATCTTGCAAATACAGTCGTAATAAAACTGCAAATTCCTGTGGGTCTCTTGACTTATAAAAAAGACTGGATTCTTTCAAGATTTCTTTTTCCCCCATAGTGAAATATTTTCACTGCTGGCATGTGGTAACAAACCCTTTGGGAGATGAAAAGTCTTTTGGAGTTCACTCAGTATAGCTCTTTGGTGATAATTCTGTTGACTTGCCTTCTTTATTAAAATTTCAACCACCAAATATTTATACAACTAAGATAGATGAATACATCTCTGTGAAGAGACTCTCCTCATGTAGGAGTGAAAAAATGAAAGCACAGAAAGGCATTCAGGGATAAGCTTCTCTCCTTGCCTCTATATTTTGACTGAATGGGGTCTATATTTCACTGATGTTACAAAAGAAACAACAATAGCACTCATCTGCAGAATAATAGGGAAAGTTAAAAAAAAAAAGGCTAGCAAGGAGACAGACAAAACCAGTGCAGATTTGAAAATGGGCTTCAAGAGCCATGGGGTTACATAAAGAAGAAATAGGTCAGAAAAAAGTTGAATCTGTGGTGCAAATCTTTCCTCGGAGCATTCACTCCAAAATATCAAAAGAAAATTCCAAAAGCGGAGTTATGATCCTCATGGTTGTTTTGACGGAGAACAGTAGAGCAGAGTGGCTGATGGAAGTATTCTGTATTTAAATTGCATCACATCCATAGCTAATAACTGCGAGCAAGAATTCAGCCCGAGGCTAAGAGCAGACCTTTAATTTCATTAAATATTCAAATGCAGTCACATCAGCTTGCTTCAGCTGAGCTGTAACAGAAAGTACTTAATATCTTGCATAACCTGCTTTGGTTCTTCACAGTGAATGAAAAAAGTAAACCTTGTCTCTTTCTTTTAGCCACAGAAAAGACCAATTCAAACATTTATTTACATTTCAGGACTTACAGACTCATATAGCTGCGCTCAGAATGTGACATTAAACTTGCCGGAGAAAGTGCTCTTCCTACGCTGGCACTGCAAACTGTTGAAGTGCTCTGCATCACTGGAAGAAGAAAGAGCAAATTTACATTTCAATTTGGCAGCTGGTAATTAGACTACAAAGCAAAGCCCCTCCGTTAAATCTGACTCAATTGCTGATTAAGAATAAAAGCATTCCCCATTTATTCAAGTCCTTACTTGAAGGGAAATTTGATGGCCATTAAAATAATAATAGTAATGAGAGGGCTAAATTACTGCAATGTGGCATTTTGTGTTGTTCAATAATCTCCACACATAAATTGAAGATGTTCTACTGTATCAGCTGCATGAAGGAACAAGTTTTGAGTTTGTGGATGCCAGCTGTTTGTCTTCGTAATAAATCTTGTAGAGCCAATCATTTCTCTTGATGAAGACTGTACATCATGCTGGTTGATTATTTTTTTATTTGTTTATTTAGAGAGGGCCTATTAAACCAATTTCCTTGATGATAATTCCTCTAAAAACAGTATGACATGTCATTAAATAGAAACTTGTGTCTGATGGCAGCTGTCAGAGGACATTAGAACTTGTTTGAGCTGTGCAAAAAGAATTTATAGCAGCTATACTGAGCTTTGACAGAAATGCTGCTATGAAACTTTTCTTGATATTCTGTAATTATTCTAGATCTTGATGTGTTGTTAAAGCAGCACTATGTAAATTTTATTTTATTTTGGAGTCAGCCAGTCTTCTCTCTCACATCTCCAGTTGGTTCAGAGTGCTGCTGCATGTCTTTTAACTGGAACATGTAAGAGGGACCACATTACACACATTTTAGCTTCCTTTCACTGGCTGCCTGTGCACTGTAGGGTTCATTTTAAAATTCTTTTATTTGTTGTTAAATCATTAAATGGCCTCACCCCGCCTTAGTTCTCTGAGCTGCTCCAGTCTTAGACTCCTGCTTGGTCTCTCAGGTCAGTTGAGCAGCTGCTCCTAGATGTACCAAAATCTAAACAGAAGCTCAGAGGGGACAGAGCTTTTTCTGTTGCTGCTCCTAAACTGTGGAACAGTCTCCCTTTGCCTATTAGACAGGCCCCTTCGCTGTCCATTTTTAAAACTCATCTTAAAATCCATTTTTAGTCCTTAGCCTTCAACCCAGCATGAGACATTGATTTTACTTGTTTTATTGCTTTTATTATATGATTTTCATTTTTACCTGTCTTATTTTATACGTTTTTTTAGCTGTATTTTATTGTCTTTTATTTATTTTCATGTTTTAAATTTCTGTCATATTTTATTTATCCCTGTTGTACAGCACGTTATGTCAGCTGTAATTGTTTTTAATGTCATGATTTGCCCTGCAGGGCAGGAATATGAGACGCACATGCTGAACTGTTAGTAGTGAGTTTATTAAATAAAAGGACAAACACAAAGTTCCACAATGTGCTCAAAAACAAAGATGCAAACGTTACTTACAGAATTGCTCATTACAGAATTACAGAATTGCTCACCAGAATTGCTCACCAGAGCTCTGGTGGAAACGAGGGTTGGAAAAGCCAAAGCAGCGACAAGGTAGGAATGAACATACAGAACTTAAATAGGGCTAGAAACCCATTACATAATTGACAACAGATGTGGGCATCTGAACGGGCAAGAGAAGGCGAAGATGCTTAATTAGAAACAGCTGAGGTAGTGAGAGGAGGGCCAATCCACACTGGCAGCTGACAGGGCATGCCCATGTGAAGCTTGACACCCCTGACAACCGTCAACAGTGGGGGGGGGGGGAAATAAAACTAGGGGAATAAAATAGAATAACATATTTAAGTATAAATACAAAGATAAGGACCTGTACTTATATAGCGCTTTTCTAGTCTCAAAGACGGCTTAAAGCGCTTCACTAGTACTAACCCTCTATTCTATGGGCCCATAGGAGACAGATATCTAGGGACAATTTAGAACAACCAATTAACCTAACATGCATGTCTTTGGATTGTGGGAGGAAACCGGAGCCCCTGGAGTAAACCCACGCAGCACAGGGAGAACATGTAAACTCCACACAGAAAGGTTCTTACCCCTGCCAGCCTGGGGATTCGAACCTGGAACCTTCTAGCTGTTAGGCAACAGTGCTAACCACTGCACCACTGTGCTGCCCAAATAAAACACGGAAAAATGGCAAACAGAACATGATACATAGACCCAAAGTGGCACAAAATACAACAGGTAGAAATAAATATAGCGGAAAAGCCACAACCGGGAGGTAGTGGTTCAAGTCCCAGCCGGGTCATGCCAAAGACCATATAAAAATGGAATTTCTTGCCGTCCAACTTGGTGCTCAGCAAAAATGGAACAACGGAGGGAAGTGTGGGTGGCAGTGGCTCAGGATGTAGAGCGGGTTGTCCAATAACCAGAGGGTTGGGGGTTTGAATCCCGGTCTTCTCAGCCATCCTGCCATTGTGTCCCTGGGTAAGACACTTTACTCACCTTGCCTCCAGTGTCCATGACACTGGGTATGTATGTGTATAAATGTTCAGTAGTGGTCGGAGAGGCCGATGGTGCAGATTGGCAGCCACGTTTCTGTCAGTCTGCCCCAGGGCAGCTGTGGCTACAGTAGTAGCTTACCACTACCAATGTCTGTGGAGTGATTGAATAATGGACTCACGGTAAGCGCTTTGAGATGTCACTTGACATGTAAAGTGCCATATAAATCTAATCCATTATTATTAAAGACAAAGTAGACGAAGAAGACAACGAGGAAGCGGAAGATGAGAATAAACCTACATGAATCCTTGTGCAGCAGCTTGAGTGGAGAAGACCACTGAAAAATGGCAATTCCTCCTTTTCCTTGAAACAGAATCAGAATCAGAATAAGTTTATTGCCAAGCACATTTACAAGTAAATAACAGGTAAATATACGAGGAATTTGACTTGACACTGAAACGTCATAAATGACATGCTCAGTGACGCGGCGAGCCGTGGAGGCGCCTGTCAGCAGGAGGGGAACAGAAGAAGGCAATGGGGAGGAGGGAGGGGTGGACACAATAGGAGACAGAAAAAAGCATTGTTTATCAGAATAAAGTTCATATATGACCGATATTATGATTACAAGAAAAAAAACTCTCATTGCACAATTAGCAGACAATAGAATCCACACAATGACACAAAGAGAGCAGTGAGTGTATATCTTCGAGTCAGTATAGTGGATCAGTTTGTGTAAGTTGAGTGCAATCAGTGGCAATCAGTTGGAGGACAACAATGTCTCTTCCTCAGCAGATGTTATGACTACAGTCTGAAGCAAAGGCCAGTGTCCTTGAGCACGGCAGATGGAATAGTTTTGCCAGACAGCTGTCCTTGAGAGTCAAATGCTGCCCGCCAGTGTTATGAAAACAAATATACTGTTGATTATCTGGAGGACTGAGTGCTGAGGGAGCCGAAAGAAACAGGTCGAATAGCACTGACTTCAGAGAAAAAACTTTCTATTCTCTTACGGATTCAGTGCACCAATTCCTTCATGGCCGGGCGTTGAAATCAATTCATGGACAGCTCTCAGCGTGATCGTGATGTAATCCATTTTCCTGTACAGTTCTCCATTAGCCGCTGTCAGAGTCCTGCCCAGTTGGTCAATTTGATGGGTGAGCTTCGCCGGGTCCGCTTTTTGATAAGCTCTATCCATCTTCTTCAGTTTGCGGTACACCAGAACAATCCCAAATCCAATCAGTAGAATTCCAATGACCATTGCTCCAAAAAGATATAAATCTTCAATATCTTAAATAGAAAGATCACACAGGCACAAGAGTTTCCAATTACTTGTGTCCTTCAAATAACCCGCAGCAGCAGTGCCTGCGGGACAGATCGGCTCCCCCAGGCCAGATTTCCTCATTGAAAAAACAGTGTCAATTGCGTTCAAAGCCCAGCTTATTAAATCCATAATTTCATTCGATAATCAGCAGTAAGACACGCAGACAGACGATAGCAAGCTGGGATCCAGTCAGTTAGGGAAGGAGAGAGATAAGGAGCCGGAGCTGGGAAGAAAAGCGTCTGCTCTCTTTGGAGGGCGGAAGTGAAGGAAGTGAAACAACATCATTGTTATTGCTACAAAAAAAAATGTGCATCACTCTCATGTTTATAGCCAGTGAACAAACTGGCTGGAGCAAAACTGCAAATAACAGTTGTGCGCATGCGTCAACCGCTTGGCCTGGTAGACGAAAAAAGTGAGCATGTACAGCACTGCATGTGCGCCAGGCTCATCCAAAGGGCATGTGGGCAAAAGCAGACCAGAGGGGAAATGCAGCATGAATCCAGCTTAAGGGAGGAGAAAAGGACTTGTATCAATTGGCTAAACAGAGACATCGAGCTGGAAAGGATGTGCAGCAGGTTAGGTTGATTAAGGACAGAAGTGGTATTGTATTAACAAGTGATGAGAGTGTGTTGGGAAGGTGGAAGGAGTACTTTGAGTTGCTGATGAATGAAGAAAAAGAGAAAGAGA
This sequence comes from Pholidichthys leucotaenia, assembly GCA_020510985.1. NCBI lineage: Eukaryota > Metazoa > Chordata > Actinopteri > Cichliformes > Pholidichthyidae > Pholidichthys > Pholidichthys leucotaenia. Next base: position 265,097,750 of record CM035843.1, read on the forward strand.
TGAGGATGGATGAAGGAAAGATGGTGAACAAGGAAGTCTCGATGATTAGAAGAAGAAGCCATTTCTGTTGTCATTCAGTCCACAGAGCCAATCATGTACAGTAAGAACAAAATTACGTTTCTCCTACCTACAATGTTAATCACATGTAGAAACAGAGGGGTCGCTGCCATGCAAGGTGCTGTCACAAGCAACTTCTCCTTCCCCCATTCTATTATGCTGAGCACCAAGCTAGAAGGTGGGAAGTACCATTTTTATATGGTCTTTGGTATGACCCGGCTGGGAGTTGAACAAGCGAAGGCAGAACAAGCAAGCAAGGTGGAAGTGAGGGCAACTTTGAAGAGGATGAAGAATGGAAAGGTGGTTGATCCAGATGACATACCTGTGGCGGTATGGAGATGTTTAGGAGTGATAGCAGTGGACTTTTTAACCAGATTGTTTAACACAATCTTGGAAAGTGAGAGGATGCCTGAGGAGTGGAGAAGAAGTGTTTTGGTACCAATTTTCAAGAACAAGGGTGATGCTCAGAGCTGTAGTAACTACAGAGGCATAAAGTTGATCAACCACACTATGAAAGTATGGGAAAGAGTTGTTGAAGTCAGGTTAAGAAGAGGGGTAGCAATCAGTGAGCAGCAGTCTGGTTTAATGCCAAGAAAGAGTACTACAGATGCAATGTTTGCTCTAAGAGTGCTGATGGAGAAGTATAGAGAAGGTCGGAAGGATTTGCACTGTGTCTTTGTGGATCTAGAGAAAGTATATGATAGGGTTCCAAGAGAGGAAGTGTGGCACTGTATGAGCAAGTAAGGAGTGGCAGAGAAGTATGTGAGGGTGGTGAAAGACAGTGAGACGGTGGTGAGGTGTGCAGTGGGAGTGACAGATGGTTTCAAGGCGGGGGTGGGGCTACATCAGGGATCTGAACCCCTTCTTCTTTGCCATGGTGATGGACAGGCTGACAGGTGAGGTCGGGGAATGAAAGTCAGCTTCTACTGATAGAATACATGAGTGTGAATAAGAGGGAGTCAGGTGTAACAGTGAAGATGGAAGGAGTAGAGGTAGTGAAAATAGATGAGTTTAAATACCTGAGTTCAACCATCCAAAGTAATGGAAAATGCACAAGAGGTGAAGAAAAGCGCACAGGCAGGGTGGAGTAGGTGGAGACAAGTGTCAGGGGTGAAGATGATAAGGTTCTCATTGGGAGTGAGGAGGGACAGGATTAGAAATGAGTATATCAGAGGGACAGCTCAGGTTGAGCAGTTTGGAGACAAAGCAAGAGAAGCAAAGCTGGGATGGTTTGGACATGTGCAGAGGAAGGATAGTGGACATACTGGACTGAGGATGCTGAAGATGGAGCTGCCAGGCAGGAGGAAAAGAGTAAGACTACAGAGAAAATTCATGGATGTACTGAAGGAGGACATGGAGAGGGTTGATGTTACAGAAGAAGATGCAAGGGATAGGGTGAGATTGACGTAGATGATCCACTGTAGTGAACCCTAAAGGGAGCAGCAGAGAGAGAAGAAGAAGAAGAAGAAGTCTATGGGCCATATTATAATGACAGGGTTGGATGATCAGTTGTCATTGATGTAGAATGAGTTTGTTGGGCCTTTCCAAGTTCATTTCCTTATCAGGATGGAGTTAAAACAAACTTTCCGCCAGCGCATGATGCAAAGAGGCTGGTCTAATCATTCAGAGGCGTGTTTTGGGTAATCCAATCCAAAGCACTCCTTGCCATTTCTTTAATGCAAAGAGGCACATTGTCTAAAGTGATCTGTGATCATGAAGGTTTAAGACGGGTTTTGTGCTGACCGAAGCCCATGTGTATGAGCCAAAATGCATGCAATAGTAATGCTGCTTGGTAATAAGGAAGACATCAGTCACAGTTGATGCAGTTAGTTAAGTTAAAAAGAACAAATGGTGAAGAATGGGATGAAAAATCAGCTGAAAGCACACAGATGGTCCTCTGCACACTTTTCGGACAGACTTTCCGCTGTGCGCCAGTGTTTTTCTGTCAGCGCATTGAAACGTTGCAGTTTCAACTTTGTTCCAACATTGAAAATGCAACGTTGTTCCAATGTTGAACACACTACATTGATACAATTTATAAATACAATGTATTTTCAATGTTGGCAGTAACTGTTGCTTCAAACTTGATTCAACGTCTTGTGCCTGCTGGGCTGTATCTGTAGGATATAAAACTGCAGGACATACTAGTAAGCATGATAAAACATGAAGCCAATCAAAGTGTCACACTTTTATTAATTACAACAAAACACTACAAATATGATAGATGTAGCATCAATCCATGTGGCTCCAATCTAGAAAATCACTCTTCGTCTTAAAGAAATTGTTTCACCCAAAAGTCTGGTCAAGAATTGTTTCCTTCACCTAAGGACCACAGTTTGAAAACACATTCCATTGTAAAAGAGCCAATAAGGATCCCATTTCGTGCCAGGAATGGATTATTCTTCAATCATAAATAACTGGAATTTCCTCCCAACCAGGCAGTTTTATGCTTAAAGTACCGTTTTGAGAAATCCCAGATACTTTGGACTGCATTCCACAGATCACTAGGAATTATCCACAGCTCAACATTGCCCCCTTCTGTCAACTCAGGGACATGCTGGATTTAATCATAATGGGAATTTTGTTTTATCTGCTGAAATAATCCTTTTTCCTTAAGACTCAAGATGATCGTCTCTGTGTGGGACAATGATGGGTTTGAAATGTTTCATTAATCATTGATTTTAAATGTGTTGCAAGTTTGAAAATGCTTAAATGAACCTTATTCTAATGCATGTTAATTATAGAAGGACAAGTTCATAAAAGTGCATGCTCACTGAAAGTTAGTCATGAATCACTGAAGTTAGCTTAGATTTTGTACTAAGTATATAATGAATTTCACAATGTGTATATGCCTTCTGAAGCTTTTGCCAGTCATCTGACTGGTACCAGCCAATCATCAGGCCGTCTCTGTTGGATGACGAACCTTTCATTCTATTGGTCGGTTACAGACAAAGGACTGCTTTCTTATTGGACCATAGCCCATTCAAATCTCCCACGATAGCCGATAATTGGTTCTTCCTGCTGCCAGTCATATTTTATGATCCAAGGAGCGTGCTCAGTTAGAGAAAACCGCCCTAGTTTTTCAGTTTGGTTTTTTTGTTCAGTTCAGTCTTTGTCGAGTTTTCTGTGAGTTTTGTTGGTTTCAGAAGATTTGTGTTAAGTCTTTTTCTGTTTTTCCTTGGCATCTGAGGAGAGACCATTTTTTCTTGTTGAGCTCAACCCTTCTAAATGGAGTGAAACTCCAAAACGCCTTTTTCCCGCTTCTCAGACGCCATGTTCATTCTGCTGAACATTTCCTATTAATTTTCTTTAACTCATGGTTAAAGTGGACTGATAGTGATTTTTGAACCTTTTCACTTGAGACTGCCTCATCCACGTATCACAAAGTCAGAAGAACTAGGATTTTGTGGGTGGAACTGTCTAAATACATTTTTCCTTCAGCCTGTGTTTTCTTATTGAACTCAGAACTCAGAACTCAGAAAAGGATTTATTGACAAGTACATTAACAGTAAACAACTGATAACATACGAGGGATTTGACTTGACACTGAAAACGACATGCATTTCCGGTGACGCGGCAGCGTCGATAACGCGCCTGTCAGCAGACTAGGAACAGGAAGCATAGGGAAGAAAAGGATAAACACAATAGGAGAGAGCAAAAAAGCATTGATTGTCAGAATACCGGTCATAGATGATCAATATTAGAAGATGATCAATATTGGCTGGTGGACATCCTAAATTTTTGGGCCAGGACAAGATCTGTTGCCTAAGAAGAGATGTCACACCTGCCCAGGGGGCCAGCCATTCATTCTACCGCCGGCTCCACTCTCCGGACACCCACTGCTAAGTCTGTGCCATAACCGCTGGAACAACTGGAAAGGACTGCTGGCAGTCTCTCCTCCTTTTTGCCATCTGCTGGCATTCATGATCACTGCTGGACTCTGAAGACAGCTGTTCATAAGCCAGACTTCCACTTCGTATCTGCTGGGTTAAATGTGATGTCTAATTATAATTGAATATGACCAATTTTTCATGTTAAAAGTTAGTCCATAAGCTACGATAGGAGCTATCAAGCTGAAGGAAAATTAACATTCCTTTTTCAATAACCTCCGTTCTTTTTGTAGAGTAACTCAGAATTTTCTTTTTCATATAATCAGCTTTTGTAATTTTCTTCATAAAATTGTGTCCAATTTTATCCATATTTATGTCACAGTTATTTCACAGTCTCCCATTGCACCACAGTTACAAATTCAAAATCTGGTTTTCTTTTGTTTTCACAAAGGTTTAAATATAGATTAGATTAGATTATTTGTTTATTTGACAGGGACAGTGCAATAAACAGACAATTAATCAAATGGCAATCAATCTGATGTGTTGCACAAAGAGTGTATAGCTATTAGCTTATTTGCAACTCTTGTCCCTGGAAGGGCTTTAGAAAGGAGAAAAAAGTAAAAAGAAAAAAGGATAAGGAAAAGAAAAAATGAAAACAGAATAAACAATAACCACATAGATCAATGCAAAAAAGATTATAAATACACAATATAAAAACCTGATTCACATTCGCCTATTTCAGGCCTCCCTCCCTTCGTCACTCACTATAAACAAACACATTCATTCCTTCCCTTCATTCACTCTCACCCTGCAGACAATCATTTCATACATGGGTACATTCTTGTTTATTTTTCAGCCAGTTTTTAACCTTTGTAATGAATGTTTTAAAGTCCGTTATTATTTTAATTTCATTTGGCATTGTGTTCCAGATGTGACTGCCCTTTATAGAGAAAGCTGTTTGTCCAAATGTGGTTCTGTGGTGGAATATTTTACAGTTATTGTTAACAGAACTCCTGGTGGCTCTGCTGCTGTCCTGTCTTTGGATGAAACCAGCAAGTGGCTCAGGCACTGATTTATGGAAACATTTGAAAATTAATTTCAGAAAACAGAGGTCAATGAAACTCTCAAAACTCAATAGATTGTATTTTTTTTAAAAATATAACAGTGATGCCACCTAATGGGCTTTTTGTCCAAGATTTTTAGAGTTTGATTATATAATGAACCTATATGTTTTATTGTGGAAGGGGCTGCTTGAGCCCAGACTGTCAAACAGTATGATATATGAGAAAAAACCATAGAATGCATATACAGTACAGCTGCTTCGTATGGTATGTAATATCTAATTAATTTAAAGCAGTTCAGATTTTTTTTTACTGTTTTTGAAATTTTCTTTATATGAAGATTAAATTTGAATTGAGGATCTAGTACAATGCCAAGGTATTTGAATTCTGTAACTAAACTGATGTCTTGATCATGTATATTAACTTTAAAACGTTGCAGGTTACATTTTTTGATTGAAAAGCACATTGAAACTGTCTTCTAAAGGTTCAGCAATAGATGGTTCTGGAAGAGCCACTCTTGGACATCAACCATACTTGTGGACAGTACATCTGCAGTCTGTGCTGGAGTCTTGGCAGCTGTGTAAATAACTGCATCATCTGCATAAAGTTGACATGTTGCAGCTGAGCAGTGTAGCGGCAAGTCATTAATAAAAATGCTGAAAAGTAAAGGACCAAGAATGGACCCTTGTGGGATACCCATACGGTTGTTTAAAATGAGGATTTATCCTGGTGAACTTTTACACACTGTTCTCTATTCTGGAGATAAGATGCAAACCATTCTAATGTATCTGGAGAGAAGTTAAAAGATACCATTTTGGATAAAAGCAAACTGTGGTTTACAGTATCGAAAGCCTTTTGAGATCTAGAAAAACAGCCCCTACCACATTACCCCTGTCCAAGGACTGTTTGACATTTTCAATAAGGCAACGATTTGCTGTTTCTGTTGAGTATCCTGGTCTAAAACCAAATTGATGTGGATGAAGAAGTTGACTGTCTTGTAAATAGTCTATCAGCTGTGTAGCTACAACTTTTTCAAGAACCTTAGACAAGACTGGTAAAATAGAGATTGGGTGGTAATTGCATATATCGTCTTTACTGCCTGATTTATGAACTGGTATGACGACAGCTTTTTTCCAACCAGATGGAAATGTACTAGACCTAATGGAGAGATTAATGAGATGAGTCAGTGGTTTGATTAATATTTTGCTGTGCGTTTTGAGAAAGGAAGTGCTCATATTGTAGATATCATTAGTTTTTGAGTTTGACAGTGTTTTAACAATACCAGCAATTAACTCCTCATTTACCTCATCGATGTGAAAAAAATCTGTTGAAAGTATTGATTTTGTGTTGTTGAGCACATTTGGCAGCACAAAGTTTTTTGTTAAGTCTTCCACAGAGTCCACAAAATATGAATTAAATTCATTTGCCAATGTAGCCTTGTCACTGATGGTCTTGCCATTGATTCTGAGTTCCTTTACCCCCTTCTGAACATTTTTTTTATTAGTTAAGTTATTTAAATGCCTCCATAGGGAACTGTTGTTACCCTTTGCATGATCTATCAGTTTATTGTAATAAGATACTTTTGATTTTCGCAGCTCTTGTACCACTTTATTTCTTAAACTTTTGTACACAAGGTGATCATTTTGTAGTTTAGAGGTTAATGATGTTTTCAATGCAGAGTCTCACCTCTTCATAAGTTTTCTTATTTCATTATTTAACCATGGTAGGTTAATCTTCTGTTGTCTACTTTTAATTTGCTTTGTAAATTTTTCTATAGACTGTAATTGTTGCAGTTATAAAATTACAACAATCATATATTTCATATATTGACATGAGCTGCTACCAATTTTGATACTCTAAGTAATGTTCAAACTCCACATTTTTTGATTTGGGAATAAAAAAATTTAATTTGTCAATATCAACTCCCCCAAAATACTGTAGTCACTTTTTAGTAAGTTTTCTGACAGCAAGAACCATGTTATGATCTGAGAGACCAATTACAAGATTATAGGTTCTGGTTATTCGTTCTGGTTTATTAGCAAATACCATGTCAATAAGTGTTCTAGACTGTTTGGTTATCCTGGTGGGTCCTTTGATCATTTGTTGGTAATTAAATTTAGTCATGAGGCTTTTCAGTTTCTGTTTGTCCTTTTTATCAGACCAGTTAATATTAAAGTCACCATAAAATATTGTTTCTCTGCTCCTCTCAAGTTGTTTAACCAGATCACTTAATTCATTATAAAAAGAAGAATTGTGTGATGGTGGGTTGTACAATACTGCAATGTTGAAATTCATTACCGGTGAGAGGCATACATTAACAGCTAAACATTCAAGTGAAGTATTCAAATCAACCAATTGACATTTAAATTTCTCTTTGATGTAAATTAAAACACCTCCTCCCCTCCCTACCTGCCTGTCTTTTCTAAAACACTGGTAACCCACAATATCGATCATATTAGTGTCTATGTTCCTGTGTAGCCAGCTTTCTGAAAGACAAAGATAGTCCAGATTTGAGTCCAACAGCAACACCGAAATCTCATCTCTTTTGGGGATTATGCTCCGTATGTTTAAATGTCCGCCGAGGATCCCCTTTGGTTTAGCCTTTGTGTCCCAAAGAACTCGTGCATGATAAACAGTTTGGAAAAATAGATGTTGTTTTTGCTTTTGAACAGCACGGTTTTCGGATCTCGCCTCATTTGCATTTTGTTTAACTGCTCCTGTTTCCAAAAGTTTGGACGTAGCACAGCTGTTTACAGCAGGATCAGATATGCGAGTCTGTTCAGTGCAATTCGACTCACCCGACTTGCTATGTCCAGCTGTACTGGGGCGAAGACCAGCATTATGCTGCTCCACCAGTTCAGATGTTAGCAGGGCCGTTGGCAGCAGCGGGTGATCAACCGGTTCAGATGTTAGCCAGGCCGTTGATAGCAGCGGGCGATCAGCCGGTTCAGATGTTAGCAGGGCCGATGATAGCAGCGGGCGATCAGCCGATTCAAATGTTAGCAGGGCTGTTGATAGCAGCGGGCGATCAGCCGATTCAGATGTTAGCAGGGCCGTTGATAGCAGCGGGCGACCAGCCGGTACAGGTGTTAGCAGGGCCGTTGATAGCAGCGGGCAACCAGCCGGTTCAGATGTTAGCATGGCCGTTGATAGCAGCGGGCGACCAGCCAGTTCAGATGTTAGCAGGGCCGTTGATAGCAGCGGGCGACCAGCCGGTTCAGATGTTAGCAGGGCCGTTGATTGCAGCGGGCAACCAGCCGGTTCAGATGTTAGTAGGGCCGTTGATAGCAGCGGGCGATCAGCCGGTTCAGATGTTAGCCGGGCCGTAGATAGCAACAACCAATCCGCCGGCTCAGATGTTTGTGCTAACCCAGTGGTCTGCTGTTTAATAGTGGCAGGTCCAGGGTTAAGGTGAATATGCCCTGCCAGAAGTAGCAGTACTAACAGTACTTTAACTGTATAGCCTCTGCCATATTGTGATATTTGCTTAACAGCCATGTTTGCCTTGTTTTGGAAGCTTTTTCTCAGGCCTTTTGAAGACCAGATAGAGTACAGGGTGAAATAACCATGTCCATATCCATATAAATAAAACTTTTTAGCTTCACCTTTAGCTGAGTTGGCTGGAAAACCCTTCTTGTTGCAGGTCCAGACACACAAAGACAATAAGAAGAAGTAGATAAGCAGAAAGTGGCTAGAAGTGGAGCCCATCAAACCACTCCTCACTCCGGTGGCAACCATCTTGACTTTATGCTCAAGTCTTTATAGACTTTATGCTCAGGAATCCTTTAACAGTTAATATGATATTTGATATTTGTTGATCATTTCACCTGCTTACAAATCAATTGAATGTAATGTCATTTAACCTGAGTTTGATTATTAAAACTGTTAACGGTATAGAGAAGTTTCTGCTTGATTTATTTTGTATGTGTGCTTTTCTGGGTCAGGGCAGAAGAATTCACAAATATTGAGACTGGTTAATAAAAGGTTCAAGGATTATTTATTAATAAACTGTCCAAGTTGGACTGGTGCCCCTTTATGAGTGTTTCTCTCTTGTTTTGTAAGTGTTTGTGGTGACGAAGTAAACCTCCGTCCCCACACACAACTCTAAATATAAATTTAAAAATTCTTGTACCTTATCACACTTATAATCAATTGTTACATGCTATAATGTCATACACATACCAAAGAAAGTCCCCACCATCCCAAATGAGGTCATGTTAAAAAATACAATATCAGTGGTTATATACGATCCAATGGACAAAAAGCCCTGACAGTAGGTTATCAGACCTAAAAGGTCTGGTAACTGAAAACATATATGCTGGGTTTTCTTATCTATAGATTTGATGACTGCTCCTGGTTCTTCCTGCCACCTCCTCCAGCCCCATTGGGGGCATATTTCAGACAGGATGTACAGGCTGCCTTGCCTGTACATCTTATTGTGTTCCTTTATGGTGCTGAAGGACACATTCTGAAATATAGAAACCGATTATTATATAAAAACGATAGATATACACCTGTATTTATATAAACCATATATACAAATTTGTATTTATATAAACGCTTGATTTGCTCATATGGCATATGTTGTATATAAGTTTATATTTAAACACCTATCAGGTATTACCTTCAATAATTTTTATAAAGTTTGGTTCCTCCCAAACCAAACTTCCCCTCTTCCCCTGAAAGTTCATTCTTGGCATCAGGTTATAGGTCATCAGTGTGGCGGTTTGGGAAAATCCCCACAAACAGACTAAGGACTGGTTTGCGGTTCCCGAGCGCTTTAAGGTTGTGCCCGCACCTAAAGCCAACACGCCAGTCCCTCTGTTCTCATCACAGCCGCCACGCAGCCTCGTCTTTTCTTCATGGCCGCTATTAATCCTTGCAGGACTTAATCGCGAGAGGAGCCAGTGACTAATTTTTTTTCTTGTGGACCTCTGCACGTCCAACGGGACAGCCCTAAGACATCGCGGACCCACAAGCAATTTTTGCGCGGCCCAGACTTTTCATCGTCTCCGGCCGGCTTTTACTACCCCCACCCCCCTCCACCCCCTCCTGCACAGAGCTTTTCCCTGCTCGCTGCCCAAGCTGCACTATCGAGGTCTCGACCACCTGCCGAGCCCTCTGGGGGGGAGCTGTGGCGGTTTGGGAAAACCCCCACAAACAGACTAAGGACGGACAGCTCGCTACTCCTGGTTTTTTCCGCTGCATGCTGTGATCTAATCAGCCATTTATGCATTTCACTGCTCTGAGGTTAATGTGCCACCCATGCGTTGTGTTCATGCATCCTGTCTGTGTCTCACAAATGCAAATATCTCATGCCTGTTCTGCAGTCCCTTTGATCAGACCTGCTTTGATGTATTGTTTGAGTTGGGTATAAATACTGCACAGGTTCTGTAACACGAGCTCTATCTCTCAATCTCTGCTGTAGGACACACACGTGCCCGCCTCTCCTCTCCTTCTCTGAGAGCCAGAGGATCCCCATCCAGCCTGCACACACTTGGGCTGGAGAGGGGATCCCGTGACGGCGGTATGATAATAAAACTCTACTTAAAACCTCCAACAACGCCGCTTTATTTCATGCCGCCGCAATCAGCCTATTTTCCGAATACAAAATTAAAAACAGTAAATTTGCATATACCGCATGAAATACCTGCATGTATTATTCAATATATGCAATAAAGACCAAATAATTTATTTCCAAATAATGTATGTACCTGTGGCAGATCTTCCTCACATTTTGTTTGAGGCTCACCCCACCTACTTTTATCAGCTGCTGTTTTTGTGAAGTAAAAAAAAAAAGAAATTGATAAAACTGTATGTTAGTGTGCACAGATGAATGAGATGATATAATGTCAATATATTCAGTTCAGTTGAAACTGATCACTTTGTAATGTAAAAAAAAAGTAAATTGCATTAAAACTAATGTAAATGAACTATTCAACCTGAAGTGTATTTCAAAGAAATAATTATATCTCATTCTCCATTCCCCTGGCCACCACATACATTACACATAAAAATAAATAGGCCTAACTGGTCAGAATAAACCTCTTAAATCTAGAAAAATATGCTATTAATCATTTTTGTCTCCAGCATTTCTTGAGCAACATGCATATAACTAGTTGTTGATGTACTACTATACTTATTTCATAATGTGGGATAAAAACTCGGATTAAAAAAAATCAATTTGCTTGGCCAGGCTGTATTAAACCAGCATCGTCTGCCTCGCCAGCCGGAGGGAGGGGGCCCCTTCTATGATCTAGTCATGCAGGTTGTAGCACTGTGCTAAAAAAAAGTAATACTGTGCTTTTAAAGTGAATTTTTCAAAACCAGAACAAAAAAGAACATGTTCATAACAACCTACAATCAACATGATCAATTGGTAAATTCACTTTGAACAATACAAAATGAAAACAACGATCATCATCACAGATGGGCCTAGGCCTACATGCTCGATCACTGGTATAATTTTGCCATGTGTCGTGGGTATTTCTATTTACTTATGAAATTTTGAATAACAAAAACAACAAATCAGTATTGTATGCTGTTTTGTCATTATAAATATAATATTTAGGTTAGTGCATGCATTACAAATATAAAAAAAGCATGCCCACACTGCTTGTTTCACATGTTTCAGACATTTGTGAGCACTGATAAACACAATGCATGTAATAGATCGATTGCAAGAACAAAATATTGTCTTACCTGGGTATATTATATACTCCTCAAAAGAAATAACACCCTTGATGTTCAAGACTTTCTTACCTGTAAGAGGATTAATCCGATTTCCAATGAGCAAGATATCTGCTTTAGAAGTTTGTTTTTGAAAAGTTTCCAAAATGGTGTTTGTTTGATGAAATGACGCAATGAATCATGGGATAAATATAACCAAAAGTACGTAAAACATCACGTACAGCCACTTGTTGAGCATCTGACCATGAATCAATGTTGATACGTCGATTCATACAACGTTGTATGAATCAACGTTAATGCAACGCTGATTCATTACATTGTTTAGACGAAACAAATCAATGTTGAAAAAACGCTGATTTTACATTGCATAACGTCACGACATAGATCAACGAAAACACAACATTGAATCAACGTCTTGTGCCTGCTGGGACAGGAGATGCATCCACATTAGCGTCAGCCATGCACATTGGGTTTCCAGCCCAGCAAGCTTACAGACAGCCACCCGTAAGACCCTGGCAGAGGCTCGCTTCATGGCAGGGGTTGGAGGCGGCAGATCGCCTCCTTCCCTCCTACTCAGGACAGACAGGGGGAGACCCTCAGTCGGCGAAAGCAACAGGAGAGGGAGCACTCCATCTCCCCACAGCCAGGAGTGACTTCCATGCCATCGTTTATGAAAATTTATGAAAATTTGCAAAGGCGTCATCCTCTTTTCTTCATGTCTGTGTTGCATCCGTGCGCACATTAAACAGTTCAGCTGATTTTTTCAGCCCATTCTTCACCCTTTGTTGTTTTTAATATAACTAACTGTGCAACAGCTGTGTTTGATGGCTTCCTTATTACCAAGCAGCATTACTATCGGGTGCATTTTGGCTCACACAAACAGGCTTTGGTCAGCACAATACCTGTCTTAAACCTTCATGATCACAATTCACTTTAGATAATGCACCTCTTTCAATTAAAGGGGTGGGAAGGAATGCTTTGGATTGGATTTACCAAAACATACCTCTGAATGATTAGCCCGGCATCTTTGCATCATGCGCCGGTGGAAAGTTTGTTTTTACGCCGTTGTGATAAGGAAATGAATTTGGAAACGCCCATGAACGTATTTTACATCAGACATCTGATCAACTGACCCCGTCTTTGTAATACGGCTGCATGACTGTCCCAGCGTATGCCATTTCCTGAGCTCCGGAGCAGGGCGATGTCAAAACATGCCACTGAAATATCATTAAACAATGTGCTTCTGACAATAGACCTCCTTTTTCCTGATAAAAAGCGGATTATGATGAAATGCACTATAATAGTGTAATTACATAGATTGTGCGCCGCCACACCTCTTTGAAATGAGCCACCTCCTCCGAGCGCATGGCAGGCACACTGTCTACTGGTAATTCGATGGCGTGACGCAAGGCGTAAAAAACAGACAATGTGCTGACAGAAAATAACATAAACACTGGCACATGTTGTGGAGAGTCTGTAAAAAAGTGAGCAGATGACCATCAAAATAGGGCCCACTGACTAAATTCACCTTTACAAATGACACAAGCAAATAACAACCATAATATTTACCAAATAAAGTTTCTTTTCAGAGCTTCCACAAGTATGTAGTGCTGCTTGGATGACACTGGGCAAGTGGGAAGCCAGTCATGGTAAAGTTGGCTCAAAAAAGTTGGTTTTAAAGAGAAATAAACAAGTGACTTTCAGAAAGAAAATGAAGTAAAATGACAGAAAATGATCCAAAATGCTGTATGTAAGTTCCCAGTATAACAACTGCCAACAATAGTAATATGTAGATGGAAATGAGCACAATAATATCACTTTAGACCTTACCTGGAGAGCAACATTTTCATTTTTTGTCATCTACCTATTTATTATAGCTAAGATGTTGTTGAAGTGAATTTTTTTTATCTTTTGCTACCATGGATCAGAAGTCAGTCACCAGCTCCATGAGGCATTTAGGCAAATTTAGGCAATAGTGTTGTGAGCTACAGTAAATGCTGAAGTTAGCAGCTGATATATTCAGTTCATGTTATTATGAAGTAAATATGCAAATATAATATTGGACATTTTGCTTTTTTTTTGGAGCATGTCATTTTTGCTTGCTAGCACAATACACAGGCAAAACGGAGGCAGAAAGAAATAACTTACTAGTATTTTATAATAGACTAAACATTTAGTAAAGCAACTGATGAAAAAAATACATCAATTTTCACATTGCATTAGATCACGAAAAGAACATAAATATTTGCATCAAATCGAATGGCAAATCATTTGACGTGTTGTGATGGTTTCTTTAGCTGGTAGTACCACAGGAAAACACAGATAATCATCTTTTATTTCCATGTTCTGCTTGTAAAGTAGCCACCAATTTCTTAAGAGTAGGACCACACAGCATCACTTTTAGTGATGCATTAACGGCAGGGTTTTGAGAGTCACATTACTGTATGTTTTGCACAAGCAGACATGTTTTCTGTCTTCTGAAATCTTTGCCATGTAAAAAAATGACAATGTGATCATCCTGGCTGTCAGAGCTGTTCTTTACCATGTCAGGGCGGGGTAATAACGTTTGATAGCACAATAGTGATAAAGCTGCAAGCTCCAAGCAGCCAAGAATTGTGGAGGGGCTACTTTATGTCACACACTCCACTTTCATTATGAACAAGCCCAAATGGAGCACTGATCCTGTTGCTAAATGATCCTCTATGGATTTCCACCAACTGTCCAGTTTCACTGGTTAGAGTTCCATTAAGAAGCAGCAACTGGAAAATGAGCAATCTGAGCAGAGGAGCCCAAGTGAGACATTAATGTTGAGGGCGGGAAAGAAGAATGGTTTGCAATTTTCTTCTCCCACCTACAGTAAAACATGCACTCCTCCACACACACTTACCAACAAACAGCGTACACAGAAGCACATCCCTCATTTTTCAATACACAGTAATTGAACCAGAGAGGGAAGGCATAAAAAAGCCTTTTCAACCAGAGAGAGCGTGAAATCTTATGTAATAAACTTTATTTTATTAGCTCCAAGTTTGTAGACATCATTGCAATATCAGAAAGCCATTGTGAGAGTTTTTTGTCCCTTGCTCCCATGCTGGCAAAAACATATTACAAATTGACAGAGAAGGTAGCTGTTGTACTTTTGACTAATTTTTGAGAAGAAACAATCTGTGTGGAGCAAACGTATTTGAGCCTTAAAACAGAAGTTAAAATGGCAGAGTTGTAAGTATAAACTTCAATAGGGGGTTTTCTTTTTTTTCTGAGGGTGTTCTCACACCTGAAAGTCTGTATGTGTTTTTGTTGTGCAGCAGATCCCGCTGTCCAAGACAAATCTCTCCTAAAGGAGATTAATAAAGGTATTTTGACTTTGGAGCTTGGCACATGCTTTTACTCCATTGTCTACATTTGGTCTGGTTAGACTTGATTTCAGACATCTACTTTTCTTAGCAAACTAAACAACATTATTTGACACACCTACATCTTGTTGTTATGTCGACATTTATATTGTTAGCATAGACCGGTAGTTAGCAAACATGCTACTCACCCTCCAAAGTGTTTCTGCAGCTCTGGGTACATCAATAACTGCACTTCAAGTTGAAACTGGGGAAGAATCCACCATAAGGCTGCGTGTCCACCAAATGCGTTTTTTGTCACCTGACTGCCCTGAACTTCCTTTTTTCAGCACTTGTATGCTGCGGTCTAGAAAAAAAAAAAATCTGTGCCCTGTATCGCAGCAACAGCTTGTCGTTCACAGCTCAGCACTTCCGCTTTTCCTATGGTCAGACTTTCAACTTATTTTTTAATAGCAGTCTCTAAATAACAATGGACAAGAAACATATTCAAGCATTGGTAGCAGCTCTGGATGCAAAATATGATGACACGGAAAACAGGAGTCTGAGTACAGACTGTGCAGACTGTGCTGTACAGATTGCATCCTATGTCCTGCCCTTCCTTATTCTGATTGGCTGCTTAGAAAGGTCTGACATTGACGAGCTCTGCTGTAGTCTGAAAAGTTGAAATTTTTTCAGCTCTGAGTGCCGCAACAAAAACGATCACCGCCAAGAGCGTTTCAGTGCCGAGGGCACTCAGTGCTGTAGATGTTGGACTACATAGAGAATGAATAGAAAATAGTCGCCCACAGCTGAAAAAAACGCATTTGGTGGACACGCATCCTAATAGTCGGTGAATTAGTTTAGTGAGGACAGAATACTATCCAGGTCTTCATTCAAAAGGGTGTTTATCCTTCTCATTTGGTGTAATAATCTTCCAGTAGCATTGCTTGTCCAGTTTTTCAAAAACTCTGTTGCATCTTCTCAGAAAGTTTCTGGTAAGTTTCTGTATTTTTATATATTTTTTTCAGTTGACTCTTAATGCCACTAACAGGCCATATTTCGATTAAAAACTGGATCTCTTCCTCTTGCTGAGTGCTAAGCATAGACTAGTGCTACAACAGCTCATTTTCCTTCTTTTCAGCTGTTGTAACTTTCTGCTTGGCCTAAAAGTCTGAACTTTTCTGAAAATTCCTTTCACACTCTAAACAAAAGTTCAATTTGATCCAGACAGAGACCACTTCATTTTGGTGGATCAAATTTTGGCTCTTTTGTCCGGTCCATGGTTCTGTGGAGGTTTCCAATGCTGGTTGGTGAGTCTCCGATATTGTGCTGGGGGAGTGGGAGGTCCTGATCAAAAATAAAAGTCCAAAAGTCTGGACTAAACATGTGAGCTGTGAAAACACCCTCAAATGCACAACTTTTCTCACAGAAGGTTGGAAGCTTTATTGTAAATATCCACACACTCACACACACACACCACCACCACCATTAACATTTTTTCTTGTAAATTTGAAGCTTTTTAAATCATAAATTTGAATTTTTTTTACTTATTTTTTAACTTGTTTTGACAAATTTGAGTCCCTTATCCTGCAAGTGTACTTCTTTATTCTCAGAAGTTAGCTATTTTTTTCTTGTAAAGCAGCAATTTTTTAATTTAATTTTATTGTACTTTGTCAAAGCCACAGACAGTGTTATGTCCTTAAAACGTGAAACAATGATGAGGTGAGTGGTTCCCTACATGGGACTTTATTAATGACTCACACAGAATATGCACAGACGCTCCTGCTAGGCTGAGAGGTGGTCGAAGAGACCGCTCCTCTTCCTCACGGCCCTCTTATACTCCAGGTGATGTCACCACTCCTGTCACACCATAATATGTCCTAATACCAACACAACACCCCACCCCCACCTTCAAAAATGGTCCAAAACACACATACAATCGAGACCCTCCCAGTTTGGAACCTGAATCATGCATTAATATTAAACAGAAAATTTTTTGAAGGCCTATAACATTCACACAAAACAACTAAGGCTAGGGGGGAACAGGTGGACTACTGTCCTACCCCCACACGGCTAGATGGATTATTCTGCTGTCTGTGCTACCATAAAGTCCATAAAATAAAATCTGCCATGTTCCTAATATAAGGCATAAAACAATCCCGTTATCATAATGCGCATATATACAAACAAACTATACTCTTGTAAACACACTCAATAAACCATCAGAATAATTTTCATTTCCATGCCATGCATAAAAACTAAAATCTGGGCAATTTACACCACCAACATATATTAAACACATTGCCCCCTATTACCAGTCAGCCACAGTGGAGAGCCCACCTCCCAGAGACCCGTCAGGCGGGTCCCGACCAGAGCATCTTCTTCTCTTGGCGCCCGGAGACGACCCACATCGGAGCAGAGACATCTCTCTCTGATCATAGATGCGCTGCAGCTCATTGGGGTGTCTCCATGTACCATCAGACAGCTGAAGGTAGACGACCTCCCGAGCACCCAACACCTGCAACCGCCCCTGGTTCTCCCGCAGTTTCCTTTTCTTGCAAACTCCTCTTGACCGGGCCTCCTCCCGGGCCGGACCACATCAGGGACCCTCAGAGGAGCCCAACTCGTCTTCCAGTGTTCCTGAGTGGCACATTGTTTCACATGTGCTTTTTCAGGGTATTCATGCTATATATAATATTTATTGTGGGGTAGTCTCTTATCTTGGGCACTTTGGGAATGTATGTATGGTTTATATGAGAGTGTATGACTTCAAAAAAGATGGCTGCCACCGGAGTGAGGAGTGGTCTGATGGGAAACTTTCTGCCTATATACTTATTCTTATTACTGTCTTTGTGTCTCTGTAGCTGCAACAAGAAGGGTTTTCCGGCCAACTCAACTAAAGGTGAAGCTAAAAAGTTTTATTTATATGGATTTGGACATGGACATTTCACCCTGTACTCTATCTGGTCTGCAAAAGCCCTGAGAAAAAGCTCCCAAAACAAGGCAAACATGACGGGTAAGCAAATATCACAATATGGCAGAGGCTATACAGTTAAAGTACTGTTAGCACTGCTACTTCTGGCAGGGGATATTCACCTTAACCCTGGACCTGCCACTATTAAACAGCAGACCACTGGATTAGCACAAACATCTGAGCTGGCGAATTGGTTGTTTCTATCTACGGCCCTTCATAGCGAGTCGGGTGAGTCGAACTGCACTGAACAGACTCACATGTCTGATCCTGCTGTAAACAGCTGCGCTACGTCCAAACTTTTGGAAACGGGAGCGGTTAAACAAATTACAAATGAGGCGAGATCCGAAAACCGTGCTGTTCAAAAGCAAAAACAACATCTATTTTTCCAAACTGTTAATCATGCACGAGTTCTTTGGGACGCAAAGGCTAAACCAAAGGGGATCCTCGGCGGACATCTAAACATACGAAGCATAATCCCCAAAAGAGATGAGATTTCGGTGTTGCTGTCTGACTCAAATCTGGACTATCTTTGTCTCTCAGAAAGCTGGCTACACAGTAACATTGACACCAATATGATCGATATTGTGGGCTATCAGTGTTTTAGAAAAGACAGGCATCCAGGGAGGGGAGGAGGTGTTTTAATTTACATCAAAGAGAAATTTAAATGTCAATTGGTTGATTTGATTACTTCACTTGAATGTTTAGCAGTTAATGTATGTCTCTCACTGGTAATGAATTTCAACATCGCAGTATTGTACAACCCACCCTCACACAATTCTTCTTTTTATAATGAATTAAGTGATCTGGTTAAACAACTTGAGAGGAGCAGAGAAACCATATTTTATGGTGATTTCAATATCAACTGGTCTGATAATAAGGAAAAACAGAAACTGAAAAGCCTCATGACTAAATTTAATTACAAACAAATAATCAAAGGACCCACCAGGATAACCAAACAATCGAGAACACTTATTGACATGGTATTCGCTAATAAACCAGAACGAATAACCAGAACCTATAATCTTGTAACTGGTCTCTCAGATCATAACATGGTTCTTGCTGTCAGAAAACTCACTAAAAAGCGACTACAGTATTTTGGAGGAGTCAATATTGACAAACCAAATTTTATTATTCCCAAATCAAAAAATGAGGAGTTTGAACATTACTTAGAGAATCAAAATTGGGAGCAGCTCATGTCAATAAACGAAGTAGATGATTGTTGTAACTTTATAACTGCAACAATTACTAAGTCCATAGAAAAATTTACAAAGCAAATTAAAAGTAGACAACAGAAGATTAACCTACCATGGTTAAATAATGAAATAAGAAAACTTATGAAGAGGCGAGACTCTGCATTGAAAACATCATTAACCTCTAAACTGCAAAATGATCACCTTGTGTACAAAAGTTTAAGAAATAAAGTGGTACAAGAGCTGCGGAAATCAAAAGTATCTTATTACAATAAACTGATAGATCATGCAAAGGGCAACAACAGTTCCCTATGGAGGCATTTAAATAACTTAACTAATAAAAAAAATGTTCAGAATGGGGTAAAGGAACTCAGAATCAATGGCAAGACCATCAGTGACAAGGCTACATTGGCAAATGAATTTAATTCATATTTTGTGGGCTCTGTGGAAGACTTGACAAAAAACTTTGTGCCGCCAAATGTGCTCAACACAAATTCAATACTTCCAACAGATTCTTTTCACATCGATGAGGTAAATGAGGAGTTAATTGCTGGTATTGTTAAAACACTGTCAAACTCAAAAACTAATGATATCTACAACATGAGCACCTCCTTTCTCAAAACGCACAGCAAAATATTAATCAAACCACTGACTCATCTCATTAATCTCTCCATTAGGTCTAGTACATTTCCATCTGGCTGGAAAAAAGCTGTCGTCATACCAGTTCATAAATCAGGCAGTAAAGACGATATATGCAATTACCGCCCAATCTCTATTTTACCAGTCCTGTCTAAGGTTCTTGAAAAAGTTGTAGCTACACAGATGATAGACTACTTACAAGACAGCCAACTTCTTCATCCACATCAATTTGGTTTTAGACCAGGATACTCAACAGAAACAGCAAATTGTTGCCTTATTGAAAATGTCAAACAGTCCTTGGACAGGGGTAATGTGGTAGGAGCTGTTTTTCTAGATCTCAAAAAGGCTTTCGATACTGTAAACCACAGTTTGCTTTTATCCAAAATGGTATCTTTTAACTTCTCCCCAGATACATTAGACTGGTTTGCATCTTATCTCCAGAATAGAGAACAGTGTGTAAAAGTTCACCAGGATAAATCCTCACTTTTAAATAACCGTATGGGTATCCCACAAGGGTCCATTCTTGGTCCTTTACTTTTCAGCATTTTTATTAATGACTTGCCGCTACACTGCTCTGCTGCAACATGCCAACTTTATGCAGATGATGCAGTTATTTACACAGCTGCCAAGACTCCAGCACAGGCTGCAGATGTACTGTCTACAAGTATGGTTGATGTCCAAGAGTGGCTCCTCCAGAACCATCTATTGCTGAACCTTCAGAAAACAGTTTCAATGTGCTTTTCAATCAAAAAATATAACCTGCAATGTTTTAAAGTTAATATACATGATCATGACATCAGTTTAGTTACAGAATTCAAATACCTTGGCGTTGTACTAGATCCTCAACTCAAATTTAATCTTCATATAAAGAAAATTTCAAAAACAGTAAAAAAAAATCTGAACTGCTTTAAATTAATTAGATATTACATACCTTACGAACCTGCTGTACTGTATATGCATTCTATGGTTTTTTTCTCATATATCATACTGTTTGACAGTCTGGGCTCAAGCAGCCCCTTCCACAATAAGACATATAGGTTCATTATATAATCAAACCCTAAAAATCTTGGACAAAAAGCCCATTAGGTGGCATCACTGTAATATTAAAAAAAAATACAACCTATTGAGTTTTGAGAGTTTCATTGACCTCTGTTTACTGAAATTAACTTTCAAATGTTCCCATAAATCAGCACCTGAGCCACTTGCTGGTTTCATCCAAAGATAGGACAGCAGCAGAGCCACCAGGAGTTCTGTTAACAATAACTGTAAAATATTCCACCGCAGAACCACATTTGGACAAACAGCTTTCTCTATAAAGGGCAGTCACATCTGGAACACAATGCCAAATGAAATTAAATAATACGGACTTTAAAACATTCACTAAAAAGGTTAAAAACTGGCTGAAAAATAAACAAGAATGTACTCATGTATGAAATGATTGTCTGCAGGGTGAGAGTGAATGAAGGGAAGGAATGAATGTGTTTGTTTATAGTGAGTGACGAAGGGAGGGAGGCCTGAAATAGGCAAATGTGTGTCAGGTTGTTATATTTGTGTATTTATAATATTTATAATATTTATAATTGTGTATTTATAATGTATTTATGTTTTTTGCATTGATGTATGTGGTTATTGTGCATTCTTTTTTTTTTCTTTTTTTTAACTTGTTTCTCCTTTCTAAAGCCCATCCAGGGACAAGAGTTGCAAATTAGCTAATAGCTATACACTCTGTGCATCACATCAGATTGATTGTCATTGATTAATTGTCTATGTTTATTGCACTGTCCCTGTCAAATAAACAAATCTATCTATCTATCTGTGCCAGCCGGTCCTGCCCCACTCTTTTTCATTTTGTGATGCTGGTTGAAGCCGTTGTGTCCCGTTCTCAGTACCTCCCAGCCAAACTCCGGAAACAGGATGGGCCAGCCACTCGGCTCCAGCCGCTGTCATGTGCGCCCCACTGCGCACCCAGTTCCCTCAGCTAGGGTATCTTGGGCTCTGGCACAGAACCCTCCCGCAATGGCCCCTGGGTGGGGTTGGTCCTGCCTCACCTCCCAGAATACTAGACCAAGATTCGTTCTATACAGCATCATCCACCACTTGCGTCACCGGTCAGTCCCACAAACCACTGCCCAACCACTCCTCTCCAACGCCGCTGGTGATGGTGAAACCCAGTCCATAAAAGAGGTCACAACCCATCGCATTCTCGCCACTGGCAGTCACTATAAACTTCAGGTTGGTGACCACCGCTGACTTGTATCGTGCCGTCAGCTCCACCGAACCCACAATGGACAGCCTGTTTCCTCCATAACCACTCAATGGCATCAAATGACCTCTCACTCGAAAGTATGGGAAGAAACTCCTCACGGTGGGCCAACTCAACACAGACCTCACTGTGCCCATGTCAATCAGCAATGGTACTTCTACTCTGTCCAATTTCACCATACAATATGTACGGCCGTCGGTGTCTGGAGAGACAGTGTGAATAACTGTGGGGGTTGGAGCAGGAGTGTCAGCTTTTTGTCGCTGTTCCCCTCGCTCAAATCTGCTACAAGCCCTGGCGAAGTGATGCAGAAGTTCACCCTTTCCATAGCGTTTACCTCTTGCCAGACAATCTCTAGCCTTATACCGGTGCTTAGTGGACCCACAACCCGAACATCTGGGTGATCCCGGGGCAGACCTCATCTTCACAGCTGTAGCACATTCCTCCTGTTCACTATCTTTGATGCTTGGGTCCACAGCCTGTGACGCTGATTGGGAGTCAGAGCAGTGTAGCACAGCTCTCTGACCGAGGTCGTGTGATAATTTGTCTGCCGCTTCACATTGTTGAGTTATCTCCACAGCCGTGGCTAATGTCAGTTCACCGGAGTACGTGAAAGTCTTGACCATGCTGACAAGCACAGCGTGTGCTCCACCACTCTGGTCACGGACCATCTCTTCCTCTAATTCACCAAATTGGCAGTCTCCAGCCAGCCGCCGCAGGTCCGCAACATAATGTTGCACTGACTTGCCGACCCACTGGTGGTGCTGTCGAAACTGTATCTTCCTGATGATGACGTTTGCAGGCACACGAAAATATCGCACCATTAGCTCAACCGCGTCGTCAAAGCTATCGCTAGCACCCAAGGTAGCAAGGATACGCTGTCCTTCCATACCTAAATTGTGGACCAAAATTGCCTATGCCCATACCTTCTTCAGTTCACTAAGGTTTAGTGCCACCAAATAGTTCTGAAATGCGGCAAACCACCTCGCCCAAGGGACCAAAGACTCTCCCGGAGACTCTAAAAATGGCCGAATCAAAGACACGCCAGAGTTCATAGCTTTACCCTTGTTGCCAAATGTTATGTCCGTAAAACGTGGAACAATGATGAAATGAGTGGTGAACTACACAGGACTTTATTAATGACTCACAGAATATGTACAGATGCTCCTGCTAGGCTGAGAGGTGGTCGAAGAGACCGCCCCTCTTCCTCACTGCCCTCTTATACTCTGGGTGACTTCACCACCCGTGTCACACCATAATATGTCCTAACACCAACACAACAGAGAGTCATTGGTTATGAGCAAAGAGCCACATGTAGGATCTGTGGCCATAGGTTGCAGACCCTTAGCCAGAGGGACCAAACAAAGGCTTTGTCAAACAAGCTGTCAAGAAACTGAATTAACAGAAATGTGGATATAGTGTGCACGTAGTTATTAATTTCTCATATATATACAGCAAGTCCCAACTCAGCTTCTGAACAACATACAGCACATGGTCTCTCTCTAGAATCACACTTTGTGTCTTTTTTTTACAAAATTACAAACATGTTGTCAACACTACACTGTGTAGCAGCTGTGTGAAATAAATTTCACCATGTAATTAAGTGGATTATGACAGTCCAATGTTTCTAAACACATTAAGCAATATGATGGAATCTAATTAATGTTTAATTTATGTTTTGGAAGAAAAGATGACAATATTTCCCAGCGCAAATCCATCAGCGCCCACACATCTTTATGCCTGAGGTTGTTTCTTTTCTCCGTTAACAATAATAATTGTTTGACATGCAGTATGAATCTAGCTGGTCCATACATCCAAAGACGGATAGTTTTTTTTCACTCATGGGGAGTTGTTCGGAGCTCCTTATAAGAACTCCTTATACAAGACAGAGATTTAAATTAAATTACCCTTATTGTCATTCAACTGTACAACCAATCATGTACATTAGAACAAGATTGTGTTTTACCTATCTACTGTGTTAATCCCACACACCCCAAGTGCAGAATCAGAGGGCCGCTGCCATGCAAGGCACCGCCACAAATTTCCCTCCTCCATTCCATTATTGCTGAGCACCAAGCTGGACGGCAGGAAGTTCCACTTTTATATGGTCTTCGGCATGACCCGGCCGGGATTTGAACCCCTGCCTCCCGGGTGTGGGGCGGATGCTCTACCAACTGAGCCACCACTCCGGTACACCACCACATTTCTTGAATTATATATAGAGTGATTGAAAGAAATAATGCTGGGAGATATCATCACAGGATGACAGCTCCTGACCAGATGGAGAGATGATGTAGAGTGAGGTGCGTGGTGGTTTTGCACCTGTGAGCTGTTTGCCAGCCGCCAATCAAGTCTAAAAGAAGAAGAAGATATAGAGTGATGATAACCAAGTCAGTGGCGGTAATGCACCTCTAAGCTGGTTGCCAACCGCCAATCAAATCTAAAAGAAGAAGAAGAAGCTGCATGATGCATGATGCATAAAAACCTGACAGTGTAACTATACACATTATTGTATTGTTTTGAATGTTTGCTGGGCTGAGGCACTGAGATAAATATTTGCATCACTTTATTTATAAGTGCCCATATAGTTTGATAATACAAATACAAAATATATTTACAGGATTTCTTGTTTTTGTGCTCTTTGTCATTTTCCTTAAAACTGTACAATTGTCCTTCAGATACGGTGATAAATGCCTATACCCTCAGAAAGGAAAAAAAAAAAAGTCAGCCAGGTTTGTTTTTGCACTGAACACAAAGGGCAGCACGATATCACAGTAACACACAGCCAGGCCTTAATTGATTTCAAATCATTCAAGTTTCATAATGTTCTGGCTGTTGCACAGCATTATACAGATTTGACATACATTCGAAGAGCTAGTAACAAACACCTAGGTTTCCTTGTTGTTTTGGGGACGTTCAAACATAAACAAAATCTACTCTCAAGACCAGGAGTCTCCAATCATGTGCCATGGAGGTTTTCTCCTCCACCAAGTCTCTTCAGGCGGTGTTTTCACTGATCTGAGATCAGTGGGAAGAAATTCAGTGATGTCTCCTTTTCAGATGAAAGTAAACTTTGCATTTCATTTGAAAGATCCCAGAGTCTTGAAAAGGAGTGAAGAGGCACAGAATCCAAGCTGCTTGAGATCCAGTATGACGTTCCCACAGTCAGTGTTGATTTGGGGAGTCATGTCATCTGTGGTGTTTGTCCACTGTGTTTTCATCAAGTCCAAAGTCAGCACAGTCATCTACCAGCACTTCATGCTTCCCTCTGCTCACAAGCTTTATGAAGATGTGGTTTCATTTTACAGCAGGACTTGGCACCTGCTCCAACACTGCCAAAATCACCAAACTGGTTTAATGATCATTGTATTGTAGTATGGCACACATATTTGAGTTGCTTAGGCTGCATATGTATATTTACTGTTGCCCACGTCTCAGAATGAACAATAAGTCTGGGCTCCTGGGGTAACAGGAGATGTGAAATGTGATCTTTTGAGATGGCCCTTGAGAGACTTCCTGACCAACCAGGGTTTTGGGGGAGAGGAGAAGACCTGGGGGTTTATGTATTGTGTCTTCGGATTAAAGACAATGTGACTCTGTA
The DNA here is from genome assembly GCA_020510985.1 of Pholidichthys leucotaenia. Classification (NCBI taxonomy): domain Eukaryota; kingdom Metazoa; phylum Chordata; class Actinopteri; order Cichliformes; family Pholidichthyidae; genus Pholidichthys; species Pholidichthys leucotaenia. Next base: position 265,123,381 of record CM035843.1, read on the forward strand.
CTTTGATGTCCCAGGTATAAAAGGGACAGATGTGGGAGGAAGGGCCTCTTTTCTGTTTGAGAGGATGTTGGAGATACGTGAATGATTAATAAACCTGAATTGAGAAATAAACTCAGCCTCATCTTTTCACGCTCTCCACAGTAGCATATTTATGGGTTTTATAGGTGTTTTATTGTTGGTACAAGTATTAATATAAATATGAATGTGAGTAGGGATGAAAATTTCCTTTCCTTACACAAACATATCCTTGTAGGGCACCAGTTCAGAAAATGGACAATTTTGTTAACAATTCTTTATTTGTACCAATTATGAATCAGTCTAAAAAAAAAAAAAAACCTTGTGAGTTCTTGTCTGCTGATAATCAAGATGGACATGAAATCAAACAATAACTCCCATATGTCTTTCAATAGTTTAATAAGAAATGTCAGAATAGGTTAACACAATTGGATAACTTTAAAACAGAGAATTCAACATGTATCATGGGCATCATCACCCTCAGCACCATCACCCTCAGCGGCAGCTCAGGTCCGCAAACCCCGGACTAAGACTACTCTAGGTGTGCCAAATTACACACCAGCTCCAAATAGAAGTGAGCACATCACCCCTCCTTCACAACAACACCACCCTTGACAAAATTATTCTCCACATCAGAATCCACCGACTAAACCCCCCCAAACGACACTGGTAATAGGTGACTCGATTATGATGAACGTCAGAAGCAGGTACTGTACCACTAAATTTTTTTCCTGGGGCTAGAGTCTCTGACATTGAGGATCTTATCCCTGATCTGCTAAATGAATTCCCTCACGTTCAAACTGTCATAGTACATGTTGGATGCAATAACATCCCAGATGAAGCGTCAGAGATTTTAAAGAGTGACTTCAGGAGCCTTCTGTCCACTCTTATAAGCTGTGGCAGACGTGCGTTTATCTCTGGGCCTTTGGCACCTCTCAGACGAGGCTGCAATTATTTTAGCAGAACTCTTAGTCTTAATACTTGGTTGTGTTTTACTTTTCCTATTTTTAACATTGGTTTTGTAGACAATTTTAACTTGTTTTGGAACCGCCCATCACTTATGAGGCCTGATGGCATCCACCCAAATAGACTTAGTGTACGTGTCTTAAGAGACAATCTGTTCTATTCCATTCAGTGTTTTTTGGTACAGTGACTGAAACTTGATGTGTTTACTCACTCTGAAGCTCTTGGGTCTGCCAATCAGCCCTTTTTTGGTTCTGTTTCCACTTCCCATATTAATTCCATTAATCCAAATAATCTTCTCTGTTTGGATCAGCCTTCAATTTATAACCCTACAGAGATTGTGTCTGTCTCCCGTTACCCAAAATATTATAACCCAAGACAAATACAACACAACCTGATAAATACACGTGTTTCTGCAGCTCCTTCTCATCCACCACCACCCAACTTTGCCCCCGTCTTCTCCCTTAGAGAACCTTTCTTTGATCTCCCCAAAGTTAATAAAAAAGTTAATAATAATAATAATAATTATCTATTAATCGATCATCAGATTGATTTATTATCCCTCCCAGAGACTTGGCTTGGGCAAGATGATTATGTTAGTTTGAATGAATCAACTCCCTCTGGTTATTTAAACTGTCGTAACCCCAGAGGTTCTGGTTGTGGAGGTAGAGTGGCGGCAATTTTCCATTCTAAATTACTAGTTAATGTCAAGCAAAAATCATGTTTTAATTCATTTGAAGGCCTGGTCCTCAGTGTGGGGCATGTTGGCTATCTTGGCTTGAACCAAATTCTCTTTGCCATAGTTTACCGTCCTCCCTCGGCCTACTCAGAGTTTCTATCCGAATTTGCTGAATTTTTAGCTGATTTAGTGCTGAAATCAGATAGAATAATTATTGTAGGGGACTTAAATATACAGCCGTGGACAAAATTGTTGGTACCCCTCTGTTAATGAAAGAAAAACCACAATTGTCACAGAAATAACTTGAATCTGACAAAAGTGGTAATAAATAAAAATTCTATGAAAATTAACCAATGAAAATCAGACCGTGCTTTTGAATTGTGGTTCAACAGAATTACTTTAAAAAACAAACTCATGAAACAGGCTTGGACAAAAATGATTGTACCCCTAGAAAAAATTGAAAATAATGTGACCATAGGGACATGTTCAACCAAGATGTGTCTTCTAATTAACATCACAGGTGTCTACAAACTTGTAATCAGTCAGTCGACCTATTTAAAGGGTGACAAGTAGTCACTGTGCTGTTTGATGACATGGTGTGTACCACACTAAGCATGGACCAGAGGAAGCAAAGGAGAGAGTTGTCTCAGGAGATTAGAAAGAAAATTATGGACAAGCATGTTAAAGGTAAAGGCTATAAGACCATCTCCAAGCAGCTTGATGTTCCTGTGACTACAGTTGCACATATTATTCAGAAATTTAAGATCCACGGGACTGTAGCCAACCTCCCTGGACGTGACCGCAGGAGGAGACGGATAATACAAATGGTAACAAAAGAGCCCAGAACAACCTCTAAACACATTCATGGTGAACTCCAAGGTCAAGGTACATCAGTGTCAGATCGCACCATCCGTCGTTGTTTGAGCCAAAGTGGACTTCATGGGAGACGACCAAGGAGGACACCACTGTTGAAAACAAATAATAAAAAAGCGAGACTGGAATTTGCCAAACTGCATGTTGACAAGCCACAAAGCTTCTGGGAGAATGTCCTATGGACAGACGAGACAAAACTGCAACTTTTTGGCAAGGCACATCAGCTCTATGCTGACAGACGCAAAAATGAAGCATACCAAGAAAAGAACACTGTCCCTACTGTGAAACATGGATGAGGTTCTGTTATGTTGTGGGGCTGCTTTGCTGCATCTGGCACAGGGTGTCTTGAATCTGTGCAGGGTACAATGAAATCTCAAGACTATCAAGGTATTCTAGAGAAAAATGTGCTTCCCAGTGTCAGACAGCTTGGTCTCAGTCGGAGGTCATGGGTCTTGCAACAGGATAATGACCCAAAACACACAGCTAAAAACACCCAAGAATGGCTAAGAGTGAAACACTGGACTATTCTAAAGTGGCCTTCTATGAGCCCTGATCGGGACACGATCCAAGATGGCGCCCACAGCGGTCGACATGGTGCTTCGCTGCGCTCTTTGTTTGTTTTTGTTTGTCAATTGTGTGTCTGCTTGCACTTATACCCGTGAAGAACTTCTAAATATCAGGACTTTCACCCCCACGGACCTCCTCCCAGTTTTTCTAGCCCCTGCCGCCGATCTGGTTTATTGTTTGGCTCGGAAAGTGAGACGGCGGAAGAGAGGAAGACGAGCGGGCGCTCTCGTGCGACTTCGCAGGAGAGGCTCGCGAACGGCGCTGCCTGGCATATTTCTGTCCAATACCAACTCTCTCTCTAACAAGGTGGATGAACTGAGACTGCTGATGCGTTTTAAGGACCTCGCCTCCTCAGCTGTCCTCTGCTTTACTGAGACCTGGCTCCGGGAAAATATACCGGACAGCGCGCTGCGCCTCGACGGCTTCCAGCTCTTCCGTGCTGATCGTGACACAGAGCTTTCCGGCAAGACCACAGGAGGCGGAGTCTGCTTCTACATCAACTGCATCTGGTGCTCTGATGTAACGGTAATTTCCAAACACTGTTCTCCTGCCTTGGAATTTCTTGTTATCAATTGCAAGCCCTTCTATTCCCCGCGGGAGTTTGCTTCTTTCATAATGATCGCTGTGTACGCCCCTCCCGACGCGGACACGCGCGAAGCTCAGCGCGTGCTCGCGGATCACATTCAACACACAGAGCGGAGTTTTCCAGACTCGCTGATTATTGTGGCTGGCGACTTTAATCAGTGCAATCTGAGCCACGATCTCCCCCGCTACAAACAGTTTATTAAATGCCCCACCAGAGGATTAAACACACTGGATCACTGTTACACCACAGTGAAAGACGCATATCGCGCTGTCCCTCGAGCTGCGCTGGGATTATCTGATCACGTGATGGTTCACCTCATTCCCACATACAGACAGAGATTGAAGCTCACTAAACCTGTTGTGAGCACTACGAAGATACGGACCAGTGATGCTGAGGAGAAGCTGGAAACGTGCATGGAAATATCTGAGTGGGGCATGCTTAAAGGAGCCACGCATGATCTGGATGAGTACACGGACACTGTGAACTCATATATCCACTTTTGTGAAGAGAACATTCTTCCATCACGCACCAGGGTGAGTTACTCTAATGACAAACCCTGGTTCACAGCTAAGCTCAGACAGATCAGGAAGGAGAAGGAAGCAGCGCTGAAAAGTGGAGACAGGGACTGCTACAGGGAGGTTAAATACCGGTTTAACAGAGAGCTGAAGAGGGCTAAATCTCTATACTCAGAGAGACTCCAGCAGCAGTTCACTGCTAATGATTCGGCTTCCGTGTGGAGAGGACTGAGGCAGATCACCAACTATCGGCCTCAGGCTCCTAAAGGTCAGGATGACAAAGCCTTTGTCAGAGACTGTCCCAACACTATGCCCGTTTTGACACCTCGTCATCTGTGTCCAACTCCCCCCCTCCCTCCAGCTCCACAGCCTCCACATTCCCTACTTCATTTAAGGCACCCCCCCCCTCCTCCCCCCCTCCCCTTATCATCAGTGAGCAGGATGTGCTCAAACAGTTCTCCAGACTGAACCCGCGCAAGGCCCCCGGCCCAGACGGCGTGTCTCCCTCCACCCTGAGACTCTGTGCGAAACAGCTGGCTCCTGTATTCACAGACATTTTTAACACCTCCCTTAAGTTATGCCACGTGCCATCCTGCCTCAAATCCTCCACCATCATCCCTGTCCCCAAGAAGCCACGGATCACTGGACTTAATGACTACAGACCTGTAGCGCTCACCTCTGTAGTCATGAAGTCCTTTGAGCGCCTGGTCCTGTCCCACCTCAAGTCCATCACCACCCCTCTCCTGGACCCGCTGCAGTTTGCCTACCGAGCCAACAGGTCTGTAGACGATGCAGTCAACCTGGCCCTCCACTCCATCCTGCAGCACCTGGACTCCCCGGGAACCTACGCCAGGATCCTGTTTGTGGACTTCAGCTCCGCATTCAACACCATCCGCCCCGCTCTGCTCCGGGACAAGCTGTCCCTGCTCAACGTGCCTGACTCCCTCTGCAGGTGGATCATCGACTTCCTGACGGACCGGAGGCAGCATGTGCGGCTGGGAAAGACTGTCTCAGACTATACTAGCATCAGCACCGGATCACCCCAGGGCTGTGTACTTTCCCCCCTACTCTTCTCCCTTTACACCAACTCCTGCACCTCCAGCCACCAGTCTGTCAAGTTGATCAAGTTTGCGGACGACACCACCCTCATCGGGCTCATCTCCAACGGCGACGAGTCCGCCTACAGGAGAGAGGTGGCCCAGCTGGCGTCCTGGTGCAGCAATAACAACCTGCAGCTGAACGCTCTGAAGACAGTGGAGATGATTGTAGACTTCAGGAAAGTCACTACTCCTCTGCCCCCCCTCACCCTCTCAGGCTCTCCCATCACCACTGCTGATTCCTTCCGCTTCCTAGGCACTACCATCACCAGGGACCTCAAATGGGAGCTGACCATCAGCTCACTCATCAAAAAAGCCCAGCAGAGGATGTTCTTCCTGCGGCAGCTGAGGAAGCTCAAGCTACCCACCAAGATGTTAGTGCAGTTCTACACAGCCATCATCGAGTCCATCCTCACCACCTCCATAACCGTGTGGTACGCAGGAGCCACTGCCAGGGACAGACTAAGGCTGCAGCGCGTCGTGCGCACTGCTGAGAAGGTGATCGGCTGCAAGCTCCCATCTCTCCAGGATCTGTACATCTCCAGGACCCGGAGGCGTGCTGGCCGGATCATAGCCGATCCCTCACACCCTGGTCACGTACTGTTTGCCCCCCTCCCCTCTGGTAGAAGACTTCGGTCCATCCAGACTAAAACCTCCCGTCACATGAACAGCTTCTTCCCCTCTGCCATTAGACTGCTGAACACTAAGTGACTCTCGTGCACCATGTACAGCAGCTCAACCAGACTCATGTCAATCATCACTGTTTTCTTCCTGCATTACCGACTGCACTATATAGTTCTCCACAGTATCTGCTGCTGGCTAATATATATTTTAACTGTTGACCAGTATCACTTAATCTTATCCTACACTTTATTACATGTATAGTTTATTTCTCTTATCTTATCATGTTTAATGTTGCAGCATTGTACCGAGACAAATTCCTAGTTTGTGTACTACATGAACAATGGCAATAAACCTGATTCTGATTCTGATTCTGATTCTGATCTAAATCCTATTGAACATCTGTGGAAGGAGCGGAAACGTGCCATCTGGAGAAGGCACCCTTCAAACCTGAGACAACTGGAGCAGTTTGCTCATGAGGAGTGGGCCAAAATACCTGCTGAGAGGTGCAGAAGTCTCACTGACAGTTACAGAAATTGTTTGATTGCAGTGATTGCATCAAAAGGTTGTGCAACAAAATATTAAGTTAAGGGTGCCATCATTTTTGTCCAGGCCAGTTTCATGAGTTTGTTTTTTAAAATAATTCTGTTGAACCACAACTCAAAAGCACTGTATGATTTTCATTGGTTAATTTTCATAGAATTTTTATTTATTACCACTTTTGTCAGATTCAAGTTATTTCTGTGACCATTGTGGGTTTTTCTTTCATTGACAGAGGGGTACCAACAATTTTGTCCACGTGTGTACATGTTGCTGTACAGAGTGACTGTCTTAATAAGGCATTCAATTCAATTTTAGACTCAATGGGGTTTTCCCAGAAAGTAGAAAATTCTACCCATTATCTCCACCATACATTGGACCTTGTTTTGACTTATGGTATAGATATAGAAAATCTGGTAGTGTCTCCTCATAATCCTGTACTGTCAGACCATTGTCTGTTAACCTTTGATTTCACTATTTCTGATTATTTGACTCCTAAAGAAAAATACTACTACAGCAGATGTCTTTCAGATGACGTTACCAAATTTTTGCAGATTGTCTCCTCTATACCATGGGTCAACACAACGGAAATAAAAGATGGAGAGCCTGCTCCTTTCGTAATTGACAGCAGAGTAGATATTGTTACAGCCTCTCTGCACTGGACTCTAGATTTTAGTAGCCCCTTTAAAAAAGAAAAAGTCTAACCAGAGATTTCTAACACCTTGGTTTAACTCAGAAACTTGTAGCTTAAAACAGAAGACTCGTCAATTGGAAGGGAAATGGCGTTCTACTAATTTAGATGAATTCTATTTAGCATGGAGAAATCATCTCTTAATTTATAAAATATCTCTTAGAAAAGCTAGATCAAGTCATTATTCTGTATTAATAGAAGCGAATAAGAATAACCCCAGTTTTCTTTTCAACAACGTTAGCCAGGCTGACAAACAGTCAGGACTCGGTCAATCCTCGCATCCCTCCTGAGCTTTCTAGTCAGGACTTTCTGAACTTTTTCAATCATAAAATTTTATCTATTAGAGATAAAATCAGTCAGATTCTTCCTACCGTAAACTCAAGTACATTTACTACTACAAATCCCTCAATTGATATCTGCTTAGATAAGTTTACTCCAATCAACCTCTTAGAGTTGGATAAAATAATCTCCTCATTTCAGCCTTCATCTTGCCTTTTGGACCCTATTCCTGCCAGGTTATTTAAAATTGTCTTCCCAATTATTGGTAGCCGTATTCTTCATATAATTAATTCTTCTTTAACTCTGGGTTATGTACTACTGGCTTTTAAAATTGCTGTAATTAAACCCTTACTCAAAAAGCCGACGCTCAGTCCAGAAGTTTTGGCTAACTATCGACCAATCTCTAATCTGCTTTTCATTTCAAAAATCTTGGAAAGAGTTGTTGCCGTGCAATTGTTTGACCACTTGCAGGGAGTTGGTTTGTTTGAGGAGTTTCAATCTGGGTTCAGAGTTCATCACAGCACTGAAACTTCCTTAATGAAGGTCACTAATGACCTCCTTATCGCATCTGATAATGGACTTGTTTCTGGTCTTGTCCTTTTAGATCTTAGTGCAGCCTCTGACACTATTGATCATGCCATTCTACTTGATAGATTAGAACACTATGTTGGACTAAATGGAACTCCGCTGCAGTGGTTTAGATCTTATTTGTCCGATAGATTTCAGTTTGTTCACATCAATGATGAATTTTCTTCCAACTCTAAGCTTAGTCACAGAGTTCCACAGGGATCTGTGTTAGGCCTTACTCTTTTTAGTTTATATATGCTTCCGTTAGGCAATATCATTAGAAAGCACTGTATACATTTTCATTGTTACACAGACGACACACAACTATACCTGTCAATGAAGCCCGATGATTGTAATCAATTAGCCAAGTTAGATGCCTGTCTTAAGGATATCAAAGCCTGGATGACTTGTAATTTTCTGCTATTAAACTCAGATAAGACTGAAGTCATTCTTGTTGGCCCAAAACACCTTAGAAATTCCTTTCCAAATCATGCTCTTAATTTAGATGCCACCACTCTCACTCTGAATAGTTCTGTGAGGAACCTTGGAGTTATTTTTGATCAAGCTCTGTTCTTTAATTCACATATTACATTTGTTTCTAAGACTGCCTTCTATCATCTGCACAATATTGCCAAGATTAGGAGCATCTTGTCTCTGAATGATGCTGAGAAACTGATCCACGCCTTTGTCAGCTCTCGATTAGATTACTGTAACTCGTTATTATCAGGCTGTCCTATAATATCCTTAAAAAAATCTTCAGTTGATCCAAAATGCTGCTGCAAGAGTTCTAACTGGTTCTAGAAAAAGAGATCATATCTCCCTGGATCTGTCCTCCCTTCATTGGCTTAGTTTAGAATTAAGTTTAAAATCATTCTTCTCACTTTCAAAGCTCTTAATAATCAGGCCCCCTTATATACAAAAGATCTGATATTACCTTACCATCCTAATAGAGCACTACGCTCCCAAAATGCTGGATTACTTGTAATGCCCAGAATCTCCAAAAGTACATTGGGAAGCAGAGCTTTCTGCTATCAAGCTCCTTCTCTGTGGAACCAGTTACCACTCTGGGTACGGGAGTCAGACTCGGTCTCTGTTTTTAAGAACATTGTAAAATCTTTCCTTTTTAATATAGCCTACAATTAGGGAGGGATTTTGTCTCTCTTAACCCTGCTTCTGTTTTATGTCTGTCCTCTTCATTCTCTCTATCCCCTCACCCCCAGCCAGTCGCAGCAGATGACTGCCCCTCCCTGAGCCTGGTTCTGCTAGAGGTTTCTTCCTGTTAAATGGGAGTTTTTCCTCTCCACTGTCGCTAAGTGCTTGCTCACAGAGGACCGTCTGATTGCTGGGTCCTTCTGAAATTGTGGGGTTTTCTCTGCATTTTGTAGCGCTATGAGACGACTTCTGTTGTGATGTGGTGCTATATAAATAAAGCTAAATTGAAATGAATTGAATCATAGACTGAGTTACAGAGTATCACATGTCAATCAAACATTTATGGAACCAAAGAAACCGTAGTTTAATTTGTCAGTATACTGGAAATTGGAAAACCATAAAATAGCATTGGTTAAGAAAAGTGAATATAATTTTATGAAGAAAATGATGATTAACTATTTATAAAAATGGATAATTGGTGCTACTCTGAAAAAGAATGTAAATTAATGAAAAGACAAAATGCATTTTGAAATTCTGATGGGGGTTTGCATGAAATTAAGTTTAATCAACTTATACCAGGAATATTCTGAAGAATTAAGTTTAAATTTAACAACAGACCATCAGCCTAGCAGAATCATTGCGTCCCAGTAGGTAGCATGCGGTCCTCGTGCCAACCTTGATTCAGCTGGATGTCCGTGGATTCCGTTGATGGAGAGGCTGATAGACAGATTCTCCCACAAGGCCGTGCTCCTGAGATTGCAATCGGGCTGTTCTTCAGCAAGCTGGGCGAGGTCTTCTCTTATGCACTCTAGCAGATTTATGGGTTTATGGGTATTTTAATATTGGTACAAATAATAAAGTAACTATGAACGCAAGTAGGAATGAAAATTTATTTTCATTACACTCTGATCCTCATGGGGCACCAGTCCAGATACTGGACAATTTATTAACATTTCTTCATTTGTACCAATAATGAATCACCCCCCCCCCCAAAAAAAAAACAAAAAAAAACCCTTGTGAGTTCTTGTCTGCTGATAATCAAGAAGATGGACATGAAATCAAACAGTAACTCCCATACAGTATGTCTTTCAGTGGTTTAATAAGAAATGTCAGAATAGGTTAACATATATGGATCACTTTAAAACAGAGAATTCAACATGTATTATTAGCATCATAGACTGTTATTGAGTTACTGAGTGTAACCTGTGAATCAAACATTTTTGGACCCAAAGAAAGCATAGTTTAATTTGTCAGTATACTGGAAATTGGAAAACTGCAAAAGAGCATTGGTTAAGAAAAGTGGATGCAATTTTATGAAGAAAGTGATAATTAACTATTTATAAAAATGGAAAATTGGTGTTACTCTGAAAAAGAACGTAAATTAATGAAAGGACAAAATGCATTTTGAAATTTCGATGGGGGTTTGCATGAAATTAAGTTTAAAGAACTTATATGGGAATATTCTGAAAAATTAAGTTTAAATTAAACAACAGACCATCAGCCACAGAGTCATTGTGGCCCAGTAGGTAGCAGGGCCCCCACGTGCCAACCTTGATTCAGCTTCATGGATTCTGTTGATACAGAGGCTGATAGACAGATTCTCCCACAACGCCGTGCTCCTGAGATTGCAGTCAGGCTGTTCTTCAGCAAGCTGGGCGAGGTCTTCTCTTATGCGCTGAAAAAGTGTAGAAGTGAAGTCTCATTAGAAATTCAAAATGAGGCAAAAACATATCACAAATCTGTTTCTTCCAAAGTTGGTGGTTTAAAGGAGTTGGTTTAAGCTTAGAAAAAAATCCAACAAAATCATCTTGCATGGTGATTTAAAGAAAAAGATTAAAATAAGGGAAAATGAATTTTTAAAGCAAAGAAACAGGATTTTCACAGAGCATGACACGCTCTGGGCCTTACTTAGAAGATAGAAAAAAATGGAAGAGCAGAAGAGGCTCCTTTCAACTTGACCAACGCCCCAAAACTGAACAAAGGAAAAATTTTCCCTAGGTGTGGCAGAATCTCACTGAATTTCATGAAATCTGAGCTGGCCCAATTATATTCCTTCTTTTTCCCACAGAAGTCATAAACTCGACCTAAAAAGGGAACTGCAAGGGAGCCTGGCGCTCTATTGGTCAGTTAAAGTCCAGCTATGGTCTCCTAAAGAAAGAGAGGAAGGGGAAGAGACATTTGATATGAGAAGTGAGACTCCTAAAGTATGTGTGCTGAATAAAGCATAAATTCCTTCAACTTCTGTGACTAAGATATTCTACTCAATAATAAGGGAACATACAATGTCTCTACATTGTACCTGTGACTAATTTGTGATAGTAAGCATGCAAAAATTAATTTCTTCCTGAAAATAAGGCAACACATATCAAATCATATCAATAAAAGCATTTGAAACCACATTGTCCATCCCAAGAGTTCAACCAAATCTCCAGTAGCAGATACTGTCTTGAGAAAAATAATATGAATTAATTTATTTGTCCATAATGCATAAATTCCACTGCAAAGGAAAAAAAATTCCTGATTCATCCACCAGATGGCACTGTTAAACTGTCTGGTTGTTTACTGGAGAATCTTGACTCTCCAAGTCTGGATTATATCAACCATAAATCTGTCAATTTGAAACATTCCTTTGCCTAATAGCAGAAAAGGGAGAATGAAGTCCTGGAGAATGGATTCACTTCCACTTTATGGCTGATGGATAGTGTTACAGCTCCGGTCCTTGGATGATAGAAGCAGTTCATAACCAGACTTTTGAGTTGAAACAATTTTTCTTCAGCGATGATTTTACAGATTGGAACTCAAGGTCAATGCTACAGTATCAGTGTGCTTGATTGGCCAACAAACTCTCCTGACTTAAACCCCATACAGAATCTATGGAGTATTGTAAAGAGGAAAATGAGAGACACCAGATCCAACAATCCAGATGAGCTGAAGGCTGCTATCAAAGCAACCTGGGCCTTTATAACACCTCAGCAGCACCACAGACTGATCACCTTCATGCTACGCCACACTGATGCAGTAATTCCTGCAAAAGGAGCCCCGACCAAGTATTGCATGTGTACATGGACATAATTTTTCAGTTGGACAACATTTCTATTAACCAGGCTGGTCCCGGTGGGGGGGGGCAGCCCGGCCCGGCCCGACCCGACCTGGTCCGGTCCAGCGCTGGGTGCGCCACACTGGCCACTCATTGGGCTGACCTCCTCTAGCTTTCCCTCCTGGGGCTGATGCCTGACTATACTGGGGCTTGGTGGGTTTGTGGCATTTGTGCTCTGTGGGGGCTGCGGCTCAGACAGTGAAGAAGCAAAAACTGTATTTTTTCTAGTGGTATTGCCGTTGTCGCATTCATCATCATCATCATAGCAGTCTGTCGTGGGCGACAATGACTGTTTCATTTAGGTCTGATCAGATTCCTCCACACAGCTCTGTCCTTAGCCTTCTGCTGCCAGGAACTCCTGTCTATACCCAACTTTATAGTTGGGTATAGACAGGAGTGCCTTCAACAGTGCCTTTAAATCTGAGCCTTGGTCTACCCTGATTGTGTTTGCCCTCACATAACTGTGAGTAGAGTAACTGCCGAGGGAGACGCTGGTGGTCCATCTTCTCAACATGTCCGAGCCATCTCAGGTTCATCTGTATTAGCATGTCCTCCACTGATGGTAGACCAGCTCGTTTCAACACTTCTATGTTGGTTATCTTGTCTTTCCATGAGATGTTCATTATGGCTCAAAGTTGTCTCATCATGTATGCGTGGAGTTTCTTCACCTGCACTCTGTAGACAGTCCAAGTTTCAGCACCGTACAATAGAGCAGCCAGTACTGTTGCTCTGTACACTTTGCATTTCACACAGAGAGACACATGTCGATTGTTCCACAGTCTCTCCCTCAGGTTTCCAAACACAGCGCTCGCTCTTCCCATTCTGAGAGATAGTTCATCCTCTAGCCTAGCATTTTCTGAAACAGTACTCCCTAGATACTTGAAAGTCTTGCACTTGACTAGTGGCTCTGTACCAATGCTGATCTCTTTTGGTAGTGATGTTTATAATTGAAACTTTGGTGGTAGATAAAGGCACTCTGTCTTCTTGATGTTGATTTGGAGGCTGAATTGGCTAGCTGCTCTTGCAAATTTCTCCACTAAAGATTGCATATCTTCCACACTGTGTGCAACTAGAGCACTGTCGTCGGCAAAGAGCATTTCTCTTACTACCTTTATCGATGTCTTACTCTTGGCTTTAAACTGTGCCACATTGAACAAATCTGCTACTTTCCTTGTTTGAATGTATACTCCTTCTGAAGTGTCTTTGAAGGCCACCTCAAGCATGGCTGCCAGATATAGCGAGAAGAGTGTAGGTGCCAGCACACACCTTTGTTTCACCCAGTTGCTTACTGAAAAGTCTTCAGATACTGAACCACTCATTGCCACGTTTACTTGCATACCTGTATGGAGTGCCTCGATCAGGCTGACAAACTTCTCTGTACAGTCATATTTCTTGAGTACCTGCCAAAGTCCTTGTCGCAAAACAGTATCGAAGGCTTTATTGAAGTCTATGAAGACTACATAAAGCGGCATGTTCTGTTCAATACACTTTTCTTGAACCTGTTTCAAGCAGGAAATCATGTCCATTGTGCTTCTTCCACTTCTAAAGTTGCACTGGGTTTCCGGTAGTACATTCTGCGAGAAGTGTTCATTGAGTCTGTTCAGTAGTACACGTGAGAGAATCTTACCAACAGTGGCTAGCAGTGATATACCTTGGTAATTTCCACAATCTTTCCTGTCACCTTTCCTGAACAAAGGCACAATACTTGCATCCTTCCAGTCTTGAGGTACTTTCTGGGCATCCCATATCTCTTGGATGAGCTTGTGCAGGCAGTTGGTCAGCTGAACACCACCAAATTTCCACACTTTTGCTGGAATTCCATCCCTTCCTGGAGCTTTACCATCCTGTGTTGTCCTGATAGCTGCCATTAGTTCATCAAAATGTGATGGTTCATCCAGACTTGGTACAGCTGGTCGCTGCACTAGAGCTTCTTTAGCCTCTTCAGTGAGATCTCAGGGTTGTTTAGTAGTTGGTCAAAGTGGTCTGCAAATCTTTCCAGGATCTTGTCTTTGTCCTGCAAAACTATTTCACCATCCATAGCCTTACTTGGATCAAACCTCTTGGTTTAGGGCCACAGATGTGTCTCAAACCTGTGAAAAATGTTTTCATGTCCTTCCTGTCTGCTGCAGTTTGAAGTTCCTCTGCTTTTTCATCCCACCAGTTGGACTTCATCTCTCTGGTGTACTTCTGTAGCTCACTCTGAGCCTTTGAGTATTTCTTCTTCTTCGACCTTGTGTTACACTGTAGGTTTTCCTGCCTAGCTGCATTCCTCGCTTCTAGTAGTTTCTTCAGGTGTTCATCATGCTCATCAAACCAATCTTGATGTTTCCTCTCAGGGTGGCCTAATACATCATTCGCAGTCTGATACACCGTATCCTTCAGTGTTGCCCATTTCTCTTCCATGTCATTCTCTGAGTTGTTGCTGTCCCAGTCTTTCAAGTTTTCATCCATTTCCTGTGTAAGTTCTTCCTACTTCTTTTGGCCTTTCAGTGCACTAGTGTTTAGCTTCCATGGTGGCTTTGCACCCATCCTGCAGTGCTGTTTTCATCTCCAAATCCTTAATCTAGGTCTCAGCATAACATAATCACTACCACAGTCTGCACCTCTCATTGCTCTGGTGTCCAACACATCCCTTATGTCTCTCTGCCTGACTATGATGTAGTCCAATAAGTGCCAGTGCTTGGATCTTGGGTGCATCCATGTCTTCTTGTGTGTGCTCTTGTGCTTAAATAGAGTGTTGGTTATCACAAGGTTGTACTCTGAACATAGTGCAGATAGAAGTTCTCCATTAGCATTGCACTTGCCTACTCCATGTCTGCCTAGCACTCCTTTCTATTTCTCAGCATCCGAACCAACTCTGGCATTAAAATCTCCAACGAGTATCAGCCTGTCATCAGTTGGTACATGCCTGATAGTCTCACGTAAATCACTGTAGAACTCTTCCTTCACCTCCTCTGTGTTGGTCATTGTTGGGGCATATACACTGATGAGTATGGCATACATCTTCCGCTGTAGTGGGAGTCTCATAGTCATTATCCTGTTGTTGATTGGCACCGGTTCCTCATCAAGCATTGCTGCTATCTCCTTTCTAACTGCAAAGCCCACTCCTGCTTCTCTCCTTTCTTGAGTTGATCTCCCACTCCAAAAGAAGATGTACCCATGGTCTTCCAAGCTATCATATCCAGGCAATCTTGTTTCACTAAGTCCAGCTATTTTTTGGGGGGGGGACTTATTTTGTACCCGTAGGTAGATTTGTTTTGCAGTCTGGTGACAAACCACCAGCTGCTGGTTGCTGCGTGCGCAAGCGCCCCTTAACTCCCTAACCTCCCTAGCTATGTCTACATTGTACCTGTTCATTTCCAGGGCCACAAGCGCGGTCTGTCTTTTTGGGCACTGTGATGTTGTTCTGTCCAACAGAGTGCGTACATTCCATTCTGCTACACACAAGGCTGCTGGTTTCCTCTTCTTTTGTCTTCCTGCTCCTAGCTTACTTTTCGCTGCCTGTCGGAGTGTGAACAGATCAATGCGGACCTTGTAAGCCCAGGTGTAACCCAGTGTTAAAAACGTGGATGGAATTATGAATGTCGATACCGCTTTAAGAAGAAGGGGGGACACTCATTTCACAATGGGAATAGATATTTTGAAGATTAGTATATAAATACAATATAAGTTCATAAAATATGTTCATAAATAGTTAGGAACATTTTCTGGAAAGTTTTGATAATGTTCCCGATATTTTCATTTGGTGTACTGAGCAACAAATGGCTGCGTCGTTTGTTTGGCAGCAACAGCCAATGGGGTCACGCCAGCCAATGGGGTCATGCGTTCCCTCGCTCAGTCTGTGTGTAATATGCAGAACGCTGTCAGACACTGCCGAGACATGACCGAGAGAACGTGATTCCTCATGGAGACGATGAGCTAACGTGCTAATAGCAGCCTTTGCTTGGACAAAACTTGAGATTGATAAGCCTGAATAAACACCTGCAATGAGACATTGCTGTATTAGCAAATTCTAATGCCCCGTTTATTAAATTTTAAGATTGGGATCCAAAGGCTGTTAACGCCATTGAGCGCGGGAACTCCATTGACGCACGTGTCACTTAGCATGGTGAGTGCCATTCATTGTGTATGGGAATGCTAATGGCTAGCTTGGGATGCTAACCACCAATGCTAATTTCGGCTAGTTTTTTCATCAGAAAAAGTCAGTTTTCAAGGCTGTAACAGTTAGCAAAGGACCCAGTTCCCTGGCCATTGATTGCTGCTTGGTGATGAATGTTGAACCTGTGGTTGATATGTGTTTTAAAGTGCAAAATTAGTGATAAATTGTTACGCTAGCTTGAAATGCTAAACCTCCAATGCTAAATCTGGCTAGGTTTTACATAGGAGGAGGTTGTTTTTCGAGCTGTAATGATTAGCAAAGGTTTTATTTCATTTACTATGGACTGTATTTAAGAATGAATATTACATCTATAGTTTAAAGATGTTTAAAAATATAGTTTGTTATATAACCTGGAATTATGTTGTAATAAGCTTAGAGCAATAGCTTATTTGTTGTGTTCTGACCTTTTTTATAGGTCAGGTTTTTTTTGTTTGGACTGGTTGGACCAGAAAAGCATGAATCTCCAGATCTGGATGGCAAGCCGAAGCCCAAACCATATGAACTGGTAAAAGTGACCCAACTGGTCACTTGGAGCTGGTATCAAAGGATTGTAAATATTATAAATATATTTGGACTATATTTTGGATTACTTTATTGTTATTTTTTTTTATTATTATTGTTGTAAGCGCTGTGATTTTATGTATGTGTACATATCTGTAAAATAATATACATAGTTGCAAGTTCTATATACTGCTGTGTATGTGTCATCTGTTGTTGTACCTCCCAGGCTCCTACGAACCTGTAATTGGTCTGATCTGGCTCAATTATCCCTTTTGCCCAGGTAGAAAAGTTAAGGTAACTACACTGCCATAAATTAAAATTAAAATCACCCTTTATTGTCATTCAACTGTACAACCAATCATGTACAGTAGAACAAGATTGTGTTTTACCTATCTACTGTGTTAATCACACACACCCCAAGTGCAGAATCAGAGGGCCGCTGCCATGCAAGGCGCCGCCACAAATCTCCCTTCTCCATTCCATTATTGCTGAGCACCAAGCTGGACGGCAGGAAGTTCCACTTTTATATGGTCTTCGGCATGACCCGGCCGGGATTTGAACCCCTGCCTCCCGGGTGTGGGGCGGATGCTCTACCAACTGAGCCACCACTCCGGTAACACAACACTACCAAAAGGGCACTACACCTAAAGTAAGTAGGTGTTAGTAAGTACTACACCTAAAGTGAGTAGGTGTTAGAGAGTAAGTGTTAGTGGGTGTTACACAAAAATCTGGCGAGTGCAGCCAGGAGCTTGGAGCGTTGCACAACAGATGTGGATTCTGTTTTGACCTCTGACTAAATAGTTTATATACTATCAAAATGGATTTCGTTGAAAAACATGGTGTTAAAATTCCTAATACAGTCATTGTCAGTGGTGTTGTTGATAAAGAAAGAGACACAGACATTTTTGAGTTTCTAGAGCAACATGGCACTATCCGTAGGGTGCTTAGCATTAATGATAACTCATCGGACTTTGACAAAAGTCATATTGTAGAGTTCGAGTCTGGATTAACCATTGAAGCATTAGCACCTACGTTGCCGAGCTCCTTTCCATTCACTGACAATCCTGAGGTTAAATACTGGATTCAAGCTCTAACTGATGTCTACACTAAAACTGTAGGGGGCAGTGTTACTGAGGCTTATTTTAGCAACCTGAGGGATTTAGCTAAGTTAAGTGGAAAAGGTTTTGAAGAGGTGTTGTGGGAGGTTATGTCCACAATAGGGAAGTCTATTGAAGCTGCTGAGACAGCTGAAACGGTCTCTGCTGATGTTGATCCTGTTTCCCCTACTGTAGAACCCACACAAAGTGGAGTCTCTCCTCCACTCCAAGTTGAAGTGCCTCGCACCCCTAAAACCACTCAAGCACTCTTCCAAAGCCCTCTTAGACCAAACTTGACACCTCAAATGTTGAGCCCAGCTAATTTTAACCCATCCGAGGTTCAGAAAATCGTAGTCGAGCATGTCATTAAAAATGCAAAGAAGCCTTCAAACCCCCATTCCTCCTTGAGAATCAGAGCTTTCTCTGGCAAAATGCCAAGACCGTATACTGAAGCTGATTATGAAACATGGCGTTCACATGTTGACTTGATGATGGAAGATACTTCTTTGTCTGACTTGGAAAAATCTCGCAGGATCCTTGAAAGTCTTCTTGCTCCTGCGTCTGATGTTATTCGCCCTCTTGGGCCTGAAGCCACCTCTGCCGACTATCTTAAGCTTTTGGACTCAGCTTTCGGGACTGTTGAAGATGGTGAAGAACTGCTTGTGCGATTCATGAACACTTTCCAAGATTATGGAGAAAAACCCTATGCATATCTGCATCGTTTGCAGGTGGCGCTCAATCTCACAGTGCGTAGAGGCGGTCTGGAGCCACAGGAAGTGGACAAACAGCTTCTCAAGCAGTTTAACAGAGGCTGTTGGGATGATAATCTGCTAAAAGAGCTACAGCTGGAACTAAAAGATAAACATCCACCTGAGTATGCAGAGTTATTGCTTCACCTTCGCACTGTTGAAAACAGACAAGAAGTTAAAAACACCCGCATGAAAAAAACACTTGGGCGCCACAAAACCAAAAGCAGCCTCCTACGAACAAACAGTCACCAAAACAAGTACAAATAATGAAGTGGAGTCGGACAGTCTGAAAGAACTGAAAAAGCAAGTCGCTGATCTAAAAAGCCAATTAGCTGCTGTCGTGAAACAAAAGAAACAAGCACCACTGAAGAAAGACCCAACTAAGAAATCTGGAAATAAAAAACCTGACCATGCCAAACCTGAAAACTTACCTTTGTCCAGCCGTCCCATTACTAGGCCCAAACCATGGTATTGCTTCCGCTGTGGCGAAGATGGGCATATTGTAGCCACTTGTGAGTCAGAGCCAAACCCTGCACTTGTAGCTGCAAAACGCGAAGAACTAAGAGTAAAAAGACAGATTTGGGACAGTCAGAACCCCATATCCTCTTTAAAGCTGAAGTCTACCCCTGTTGTGGGACAAACAGAGACTAGTTCAGAGATGACCCGTCCCAAACCAAAAGCTCCATTCAAGACACGTGCTAAACTGAAGTCACACTACAAAAAAGACCCCTTTAACTTTCCTAATGGTCTAATTGATACAAAAAGTACAGCACAAGTGAAAGTGAATGGCTGTACTGTGAGCTGTTAGATACAGGCTCCCAGGTGACTACTGTCCCTGAGTCCTATTACAGACAGTACTTATCCAACCATGAGATTAAGCCACTTTTTAAGCTGTTAGAAGTGGAGGGAGCTAACGGTCAGAGTGTACCTTACTTAGGCTACATTGAAATGCATGTCACTTTCCCAAAGGACTTTCTCGGTATTGAAGCCAAAGTGCCAACGCTTGCCTTAGTGGTTCCCGATGTACGTGCAGCTGATCAGTCCTTAGTGTTAATAGGGACAAACACATTAGCTGTACTTTACGAGCTGTACTCTGATGCATGTTCTGAACTGCAGCCAACCATGTCACTTGGTTATAAGGCAGTGTTAAAAGTCCTTGAGCTACGGTACAGACAGTCCAAAGACACTAGCCTTGGTTTAGTGACCATGCGCAACAAAGAGCCACAGTTAGTTCCTGCAGGCCAAACAGTTGTTCTAGATGGTGCTGTAGCTGTGTCAGCCGGCAACAGTGAAAAATCTGTCTTGTTAGAACACCCGTTAATGTCAGCCTTACCTGGTGGTATCCTAGTAAAACCATGTCTCACAGACTTACCTGAAAGAGCACCTTACCTTGTTCCAGTTATACTCACCAATGAATCGGAACATGACGTGACAATTCCTCAGAAGTGTGTCATTGGAGAAATTTGTGTATATCAACGAGTCCTATCGCAAGAACACTCCGTGAAAGTTACAAAGTCCAAAACTGAACCAAAGTCCACTCTGAAGTTCAACTTTGACTCTTCCCCCATTAGTGCTGAATGGAAAGAGTGCCTAACAGAAGAACTCAGTCAAATGCCTGAAGTATTTGCACAAAACAATCTTGACTTTGGCAAAACGGATCAAGTGAAACACACAATCAAATTATCAGATGAAACACCGTTCAAACACAGAGCACGTCCCATACATCCAAATGACCTGGAAGCGGTCCGTAAGCATCTCAAAGAAGTCCAACAAGCAGTCGTGATAAGAGAGTCCACTTCCCCATTTTCTTTGCCTATTGTAGTGGTGCGAAAGAAAAATGGCGATGTCCGCCTTTGTATTGATTATAGGAAGCTTAACATGCAGACTGTAAAAGATGCTTATGCCCTCCCAAACTTGGAGGAAACGTTTTCCACCTTTACCGGTTCGCAGTGGTTCTCCGTCCTCAATTTAAAGTCGGGGTACTACCAAATTGAGGTAGAGGAGCTGGACAAACCAAAGACGGCGTTCGTATGTCCCATGGGCTTTTGGGAATTCAATAGAATGCCACAAGGCATTACAAACGCCCCCAGCACATTCCAGCGCCTCATGGAGAAATGCATGGGTGACATGAATATGCATGAGGTGATTGTGTTCCTCGATAATATCATTGTATTCTCCAAGACGCCTGAAGAACATGAGGCTCGCTTAATGAATGTTCTTAATTGCCTAAAAGAGTACAGGCTTAAACTCTCCCCTGAGAAATGCAGATTTTTTTCAAACTTCTGTCAGATACCTCAGTCACATTATGTCCAGTAAAGGAGTTGAGACCGACCCCGAAAAAGTGAAAGCCCTAAGTACCTGGCCTGTGCCCCGTGATCTCAAACAACTCCGCTCGTTCTTAGGCTTTTCAGGGTACTATAGGTGGTTCATTAAGAACTATTCCAGCATTGTTAAGCCCCTCACTGCCTTAAAAGCAGGCTACCCTCCTTTGCGAAAAAGCACAAAGCCCAAGGCTAAGCCTGCTCATTACCACGACCCAAAGACACCATTTGGCGAGCGATGGACTTCTTTCTGTGATCTTGCATTCAAAACCGTCATTGCAAAGCTCAGTACTGCGCCTGTCCTGGGTTTCGCTGACCCTCAGTTGCCATATACACTCCATACTGACGCCAGCACTACAGGGCTTGGCGCTGCCCTCTATCAAGAGCAGGATGGCCAGACTAGGGTCATAGCTTATGCAAGCCGGGGGTTGTCTAGAAGTGAGTCCCGTTACCCCGCCCATAACTTAGAATTTTTAGCTCTAAAGTGGGCAGTAACGGAGAAGTTTGCAGACTATTTATATGGCAATCATTTTACTGTTGTGACAGACAGTAACTCCCTGACGTACATTTTGACTACTGCTAAGATGGATGCCATGAGTTATAGGTGGCTAGCTGATCTGTTGACGTTTAAGCTCCAATACAGAGCAGGCAAGCTTAACTCAGATGCAGACGGCCTCTCTAGATGGCCACATGGCGAGTTACTTAATGACACAGTGTCCCAAAAGGAGCTTGACCGCATACATCAGTTCACTCAAACTCACTTGTCTCTTTCTGAAAGCAGTTTAAGTTCCGAGGTAGTGTCTGCTATATGTGAAAAACACCTTGTCTGTAGCTCTCCAGACAACACCTTCCCTTTGGTTCACTCATTAGCCCTCTCTGTAGCCTCTATTTCAGATGGCTATGCCGATGAAAATGACTGTGGTGGTCTTCCAGTTGTACTCCACATGACTCCTGAACAGATCAAAAATGAACAAAGAACTGACCCCTGTTTAAGAGAAGTGATTGCACAAATTGAAACTGGGCTAAAAGTTCCACCAACGGTACAAACTGAACTTCCTGACATCAATTTGTTACTCCGAGAGCTCAGTCGACTTGAAATGTGCAATAGCATCCTCTACCGCACTCGTCAAGACGGAGGAAATGTTACTTACCAGCTTGTCTTACCTGAACAGCTCCGCGATTCAGTCTTTCAAAGCCTCCACTGTGACATGGGCCATTTAGGCACAGAGCGTACTTTGGATCTTGCCAGAACAAGGTTCTATTGGCCTTGCATGGCGGCAGATATTGAAAAGAAGATCAAGACATGTAATTGCTGCGTAAGACGTAAAACCGCTCCAGAACGAGCTGCTCCGCTTGTCAATATCAAGTCCACCCGATCACTCGAACTTGTCTGTATGGATTTCCTGTCCATTGAGCCCGATCAAAATAACACTAAGGATGTGCTTGTGTTAACTGATCATTTCATGAAATACGCTATAGCCATCCCTACCAGCAATCAGAAAGCTCAGACCGTTGCAAAGGCACTTTGGGACAACTTTATAGTCCACTACGGGATACCCGAATGGTTACATAGTGATCAGGGTCCCGATTTTGAGTCCCATATTATAAGAGAACTTTGCAAAATCATGGGCATTCGCAAAATCTGGACGACACCCTATCACCCCAGAGGTAACCCGGTAGAACGTTTCAATAGAACGTTATTGAGCATGCTGGATACTCTGGAGGAAAAGAACAAATCTCATTGGCACAACTATGTAAAACCACTTGTACATGCGTACAATTGTACGAAGAATGACACTACTGGTTTTGCCCCGTATGAGTTAATGTTCGGTTGTCAGCCGAGATTGCCAATCGACCTTGCATTTGGGCTCCTGTTTCACAACAAAAGTTTCAAGTCACATTCCCAGTACATTGAAAAACTGAAGACAACTCTACAAGAAAGCTACAAACTAGCAACAGAAAATGCTAACAAGATGGCTGAAAGAAACAAAACAAGATTTGATATGCAAGTGAAACCCTCAAAACTAGAACCAGGCGACAGAGTTTTGGTACGTGCAGTCCGCCTCAGAGGCAAGCACAAACTAGCAGACAGGTGGGAAGCTGAAATCCACATTGTGGTGAACCAAGCAGGTGACTTGCCTGTTTACACTATAAAACCTGAGACAAAAGATGGTCCTGTTCGCACCGTTCACCGCGACTTCTTGCTTCCCTGTGGTTTTCTTGCCTCTGTTGAAGAAGAACCGGTCCAACCAAAACGTGTCTGAAAACCTACGACAAGACAATCACCTGAACAAAGTGAGGAATGTGAGAATTCAGAACCGGAAAATGAAGATTTCTATTGGTACAGAGCAGAACCAATCCAAACGCCCATAAAGCTCACTCGAGTTTACGAAATTCCCCATCCAAAGACATTCTTTAAAGGAGACATTCCTGCTAAAACTCACTTACCTGAGAATGACAACCAAATAGAAAATGACAATTCACCTGGATGTGACAACTTACCGAATGATGGAAACCTGGAGGAAACTGAAACAAATGTGGAACAATCAAACAATGAGAATGGAACTGAAAGTGAAACCAACTTACCTGATAAAAGTACCTGTGATGAACCTGTGGAAGAAAAAGAATTTGAAAAAGAGATCCCAAAGACTGTGAGATACTCCGAGAGGACAACCTCCCAGCCAGAAAGACTACAGTATAGTCAGTTGGGAAACCCTCTCATATCTGTTGCCCAGTCCCTGTTTCACTAAACCTGGCTTTAACCAGAGCCTTAACAGAGACAGATCCTAAGATTATCCAAACCTGGCTTTTACCAGAGCCTTAACAGAGTCAGATCTTAGGAATATTCCCATGAACACTGGTTCTCCCGTCATTACTATTTAGCTAATCCCATGCAAAGGGACTTGCGTGATTCTAAGGGGGGATAGTGTAACCCAGTGTTAAAAACGTGGATGGAATTATGAATGTCGATACCGCTTTAAGAAGAAGGGGGGACACTCATTTCACAATGGGAATAGATATTTTGAAGATGAGTATATAAATACAATATAAGTTCATAAAATATGTTCATAAATAGTTAGGAACATTTTCTGGAAAGTTTTGATAACGTTCCCGATATTTTCATTTGGTATACTGAGCAACAAATGGCTGCATCGTTTGTTTGGCAGCAACAGCCAATGGGG
Organism: Pholidichthys leucotaenia; assembly: GCA_020510985.1. Taxonomy (NCBI): domain Eukaryota; kingdom Metazoa; phylum Chordata; class Actinopteri; order Cichliformes; family Pholidichthyidae; genus Pholidichthys; species Pholidichthys leucotaenia. The sequence goes on from CM035843.1 coordinate 265,147,632, forward strand.
TCACGCCTGCCAATGGGGTCACACGTTCCCTCGCTCGCTCTGTGTGTAATATGCAGAACGCTGTCAGACACTGCCGAGACACGACCGAGAGAACGCGATTCCTCACGGAGACGATGAGCTAACGTGCTAATAGCAGCCTTTGCTTGGACAAAACTTGAGATTGGTAAGCCTGAATAAACACCTGCAATAAAACATTGCTGTATTAGCAAATTCTAATGCCCCGTTTATTAAATTTTAAGATTGGGATCCAAAGGCTGTTAACGCCGTTGAGCGCGGGAACTCCATTGACGCACGTGTCACTTAGCATGGTGAGTGCCATTCATTGTGTATGGGAATGCTAATGGCTAGCTTGGGATGCTAACCACGATGCTAATTTCAGCTAGTTTTTTCATCAGAAAAAGTCAGTTTTCAAAGCTGTAACGGTTAGCAAAGGACCCAGTTCCCTGGCCATTGATTGCTGCTTGGTGATGAATGTTGAACCTGTGATTGATATGTGTTTTAAAGTGCAAAATTAGTGATAAATTGTTGCGCTAGCTTGAAACGCTAAACCTCCGATGCTAAATCTGGCTAGGTTTTACATAGGAGGAGGTTGTTTTTCGAGCTGTAATGATTAGCAAAGGTTTTATTTCATTTACTATGGACTGTATTTAAGAATGAATATTACATCTTTAGTTTAAAGATGTTTAAAAATATAGTTTGTTATATAACCTGGAATTATGTTGTAATAAGCTTAGAGCAATAGCTTATTTGTTGTGTTCTGACCTATTTTATAGGTCAGGTTTTTTTTGTTTGGACTGGTTGGACCAGAAAAGCGTGAATCTCCAGATCTGGATGGCCAGCCGAAGCCTGAACCCTATGAACTGGTAAAAGTGACCCAACTGGTCACTTGGAGCTGGTATCAAAGGATTGTAAATATTATAAATATATTTGGACTATATTTTGGATTACTTTGTTATTTTTTTTGTATTATTATTGTTGTAAGCGCTGTGATTTTATGTATGTGTACATATCTGTAAAATAATATACATAGTTGCAAGTTCCATACACTGTGTGTGTGAGTTTTCTGTTGTTACACCCTCCAGGCTCCTACGAACCTGTAATCAGTCTGATCTGGCCCAATTATCCCTTTTGCCCAGGTAGAACCAAAAAGGGTACTACACCTAAAAGTGAGTACGTGTTATTGGGTGTTACACAGGCAATGTCCGAGCTGGTATGAGTTGCTTTCTGATTGACCATTTCATGAAACATGACCATTTCATTCATTTCATGACCATTTCATTTCATTTCATGAAACTGCTTGCAAAGTATTTGAGTACTGCTAGCTTTTACTGGACTAGTAGCACATTCTTGGCAGATAAAGGTTTTATCAGTGGCAAGGACAAGCCAAGACAAACTGACTCTATATATATTACACACTCTCTCTCTCTCTCTCTCTCTCTCTCTACGTATATATATATATATATATATATATATATGACTATATAGTATGTAGCATATAGTATATACTATACTATAGTATATACATATAGTATATACTATATACAATATAGTATATATATATATATAGTATATAATATAGTATATATATAATATAGTATATAGTATATACTATACTATAGTATACACTATATACCAGTGTTTTTCAACCAGTGTGCCCTGGTACGTTCAGGTTTTTGTGGGAAATTATCTAATTTCACTTCTTAATTGGTACAAGAAATGCAAATACTTTGCCATTGTTGTGCATGTGTTCTGTTGGGCCTACAGAACACATGCACAACAATGGCAAAGTATTTGCATTTCTTGTACCAATTAAGAAGTGAAATTAGATAATTTCCCACAAAAACCTGAACGTACCAGGGCACACTGGTTGAAAAACACTGCTATATACTATATAGTATAGTATATAGTATGACTATATATATATACTGTATATATATATATATAAACTGACTCTATATATTTAAAAATTGCATAGATTAGTATTACTTATTCATATTCTACCTTTTATTGCATGCATAGTTTTTTATTTTTATCTTTAGTGCTACTCCATGTTTAATGTTGCAGTGTGGGGATCATGAAATGATGAGACTGGATAATTTCTCAGTATGGTTTATTCATCTCAAGTCCCCAGCTCTCTCTCTCTCAGTCAGGAAAAAAGAGGAAGAGCTGCGGTAAACCCACATACATTTATACCCACACATCAAACACAGAATCACACAATCAAGTCAAATCCTTCTATTTACACTTAATCACTTCAAAGTCCTCTTTGCTCTTCTGTCTGACCTCTCAGACAGTCCTTTCAGGCTCTCGCTCCAGATCCTCTGACTTCCTCCCAAGTCCGCAGGTGGTCCAGACTCATTGTCCATCTGAGGCGTGATGTCAATACACACCGCAAGCTTAAAGTCCTTCTATGCTTGGGTCTCTGCAGTGAAATATGTGAGCTACATAATGTTACCATTATGGGCGCTACATCAGCATTGCACCGAGACAAATTCCTAGTTTGTGTACTACATGAACAATGGCAATAAATCTCATTCTGATTCTGAGTCTGACTCCAGTATCTGTTGCAGTGACTGACCAGATGATAGGTTTGTTTATCTCTGCTCTTTGTGTAGTGCATGTCACAATGCACCGACTGGCACAGTCCACCACAGACTTGCGATAGATGTGTTTATCTGCCAGGATGTCCAGTCTCACCCCATGTAACTGTGAGTGGTCCACCACAGACCTGTGGCAGATATTGTTTTAGTTCTGCCAGGATGCCCTGTTTCACCCTCCACGCCCTCAGAAGAGCAGGGATGCTGGTTGAGTCACCGATGGCCTGACCCATGAGACAGGTAGTACCGGTTTTCATGGTTATCCAGTAGCAAGCAAGCCAATACCTGACCTAACAAAACATTGTCGCATTAATCGCCCATTAACGCTATGCCCCCGTTAACAGCACCAAATTTTGTGATCGCGGTTAACGGCAGAAAGCACAAACAGTACTTTTTGGCCTAGTGGCTGTCTGTACCAAAGCTGCTCTGGCCACAGACACTGTGCATGCCATGCAGACGTTGCGAAGTCAAAAAGCTGGATTACAGCCATGGGAATCCCCAAAGTGCTGTCATGTTTAAGTTTACAATGTTATCTGTCGGCACTCTCACCTGGATAATTGTTACAGCCTCCTCCAAAACTTTGCCTTTGCAGTGATGCAGACATTGTACCGGTCTGTTGTGGTGAGGAGGGAGCTAAGCTCTAAGGCAAAGCTGTCGATTTACCGGTAAATCTACGTTCCTACCCTCACCTATGCTTATGAGCTTTGGGTAATGACCGAAAGAATGAGATCACGGATACAAGTGGATGAAATGAGCTTTCTTCGTAGGATTGCTGGACTCACCTTTAGAGACAGGGTGAGGAGCTCAGTCATCCAGGAGAGGCTCAGAGTAGAACCGCTGCTCCTCCGCATTGAAAGGAGCCAGTTGAGGTGGTTTGGGCATCTGATCAGGATGCCTCCTGGACGCCTCCCACTTGAGGTGTTTCGGGCACGACCCACTGCGAGGAGACCCCAGGGCAGACCCAGAACTTGCTGGAGAGACTACGTCTCCCAGTTGGTCTGAAACTGCCTTGGTGTCCCCTCTGAGGAGCTGGAGCAGGTGGCTGGGGAGAGAGAAGTCTGGGCTTCTGTGCTTGAACTGCTGCCTCTGCGACCCGGACCTCTGGAAAAGCGGTAGAAGATGGACGGATGAATGGATGGATGGATCTTCTTTCGGCTGCTCCCTTTAGGGGTCGCCACAATGGATCATCTGCCTCCATCTCACCCTATCCCTTGCATCTTCCTCTATAATACCAACCCTCTATATGTCCTCCTTCATTACATCTATGAATCTTCTCTGTGGTCTTCCTTTTTCCCTCCTGCCTGGCAGCTCCATCTTCAAAATCCTTTGTCGAATATATCCACTATCCCTCCTCTGCACATATCCAAACCATCTCAGCCTTGCCTCTTACGTTGTCTCCAAACCACTCAACCTGGACTGTCCCTCTCATATACTCATTTCTAATCTTGTCCCTCCTAGTCACTCCCAATGAAAATCTTAGCATCTTCAACTCTGCCACCTCCAGCTCCATTTCCTGTCTTTTTGTCAGTGCCACCGTCTCCAAACCATACATCATCACAGGTCTCACTACCGTCTTGTAAATCTTCACTTTCACTTTTGCTGCTACACTTCTGGCACAAATCACTCCTGACACTCATCTCCACTCGTCCCCAATTAAAAGAAATAAACACTTGAAATACAGTATATCAATGAATATAATATAATGAATCTATATATGAGCTTCATTTTTTTAAATTGAATTACTGAAACAATCAACTTTTCAATGGCATTCTAATTTATTGAGATGCATCTGTAGGAGACTTTGGTCTTGATGAGGTCTCAACTATAAAACTACATCATAAATATTTGACTCTGTAGTTTTAACCATTACAGAAGTGGTAGCCAAAAGGGCACTATGGAGTAACAAAGAAATAAAATGCTTGTTCAAATTTGAGCTGGAGAAAACATACAAGAATAACTTGATACTACGGACAAAAACCTCTGAGATTTATGTCAATAACCTTCATAATTTATTCACCACATGATATACAAATGTCACCCAGATGATGATGGAATGGATCCTTCTTCATCTTTCTTTTTCTTGGTGGATTGCAAACCAACTATATGAGCATACCGCCACCTGCTGTAAATATGTAAATGTGCTGGGGCATAGAATGATGTAACTGATGTGAAACCAGGCTTGCAGAGGGGGAAAGGGGAGGAGGGAGTAATCAGGTTCATGTTGGTATGACACATACATGCCTGATGTTGCTAATATACTTTGCCCTGAGCTTCGGGTCTTCCTGGAAACAACGGTTTAACTTTGTTGTAATGCAAGAAGCTACAACCTTGGGATGGAACTCGATGATTTAATGTTGTGTCTCTGACCCAAATGATAAAGGATAATTCTAATTGGAGACTGGGAGTGAGGCCAGAAGGGTATTATAGTTTTATCTTTACTGGGTAATATTTCTCTGGATTTGCCTGAAACTGGAGAAAGGTCATGCAGACAAAAGGAAACTTAGAATGAGGAACAGAGAGGGAGACAAATTCAATTTTTCAAGGACAGAATGAAAAAAAACTGAGGATATCAATTCAGTGCTGAAGATATCCACTGTTGTTTGTGGAAATATAAAATCCATTGGATGAAATTATATACATCAATCTATGAGTTTTGGACAATAGGCTCATTTTAACATTGCACAACAGATACTTTTTTTCATGAATAAATATCAGTATGATAGTGCAGGAGGTACAACCAGAACAATGGGTAGAAAACAAGTTTCTGTCAGTGATCAGATTCTCCATCAATAGCACAAAAGAAGATATTCTCCCAAACATTTTATTTAATTAAAATTTGATCCCTATTCTTTGTTCCATTTAAGCACATTTACACTACAGCAGATTAGGAGAGCATCAACCCAGTGTATTCACAGGGGAAGCTGAGCTAGCAATATTCCACCAACTTCATATACGTATCAACACAGTGTGGGGCATTTCAAAAGACCACAGCGGCTCCCCCCTGTCGGACAGCTCATCACATTAAAAACACTGCACTCTGCACGGTTTGAGCATCACAGACTCAGACAAATTAAGCTGTTAGTGATAAATCTGTGATTTGCAAGTGTGTAGGCTGTTTGGATGTAGACTAACAGATGCTGCTGCCCACTAAGTCCTCTGAAGTACAGAGCAAGTGAGGGGAAAACTTTGGAGTAAACACAGGGTCTTCACAGCTAGGACAAAGTATAATGAAAGAATATGATGGATTCATGGGTGCTTCCCGAGGAGGCTGCAGATTTTCCACTTAATGATGATATTTGTACAACTGGCAACAGAGTCAGGGTATGAATTACAGCAACCACAGCAGATCAAGCCAAACTTATACACTGAACAATGTTCTAAAACTGTGTAAAGAAAGCCATTTTTCAATTTTACTGTATGAATAACAGAGTTAGCTAACTCTTCTGTAGTGATTATATTTAAACCAGAATAAAGCTCTAGGTGGTGCGTGAACACGCAGCGGCCACTCTTCTCTCTTCATGCTTTTGTGCTGTTTAGTGTTGTTTTAATTATGTGTTAATTTAATTATTATTAATTTTAGAAAATTAAGTGCAACTAAAGGCTTGTATCATTGTATGGCCATATTTTCTCGACTTTTAATTTGCCAGAATTTCCAGATAAGGCTTTGTTTTCATACACAAATTTAATTCTCCATTGCTGTGTAATGGAGCCGGGAAAAAATGTATTGTAATAACTATGCCGGGCCAGCAGAGGCGGCACTGGGACTTTTTTACAGCACACGGATGACTTCCTGTCCCAGTCGATCTCTTGCTGAACCATTATAAAACAGCAGTTGTAACTGGAAAAATAATCACATATTCAGCAACTCCACCATTAATTCATCACATTAATAGTTTTCAAATTGGTTGTGCTGTTTAGTTTTGCAGAGGAAGGATGAGGTATTTTCTTCCACATCTAACATTCCTCGCCTCAAAAACATGACGCACCACAGCAGACAGCTGAACGTAGCAAAAAATGTTTAAAAGTAAGTTTTGTGCATACATTATGCAGAGATTTCAAAATTAAAACATTAATAACTCCTACACCTGCAATGTTTGATTCTTACCCGTTTGAGTGTGACTGTCGCCAAACTGTGACATAACCCCTAGTGGTCAACAGTGGTAAAGATTTTTTTGAAGAAACTAGTCAGATCAGATGTCAGAACTTTCCACAGCTATAACTTTAAAGTGGTAAGAGATAATGGCTTACTGTCTATTAGAAAGACATAGAATATGATCCAAAGTTTCAGATAGGAGTGAATTTACACATCTAATTTGCATACAAACAAACAAAGACATTCGTCACTTACCTCTGGCAAAGTGGCGTCCTTTAGCGGCATTCTAGTGGTTATTTTGTCCTCTCCCGGTCATTTTAGCTTTCTGTCCTACATCCAGAAACTGTTATTGATTATTCCACCGTAATTTCACTTTTATTCTGAGGCCACTTATCTTATATTGACAACATACAACTGGCGATTGTCCTCCAGTCACATGGCGTGCCGGGTACTGGCAGGTGAATTCAACGAGCCTCACGCTCCCTGTGTTATAAGAACATGTAAACATCTACCTTCATAAGCTAAATTATCTCTTTTTAGAATCATAGTTGGCAAATTCTGGACCAAATCCTCTGAATTTCCTCGTCCGTGGGCAATCACGAATGTCCACAATGACGGTCCGCGTCCATCTTGTGCTGTGATCTCCAAGACGACGAAGAAGAAGGAGGATTTCTTCTTCTCTGGTGTATTACGTGTCATCCATGAGTCCTCCAATGTGTGCCTGCCACCTTGTGAACAGGCATGATCAGTACAAATCCTCAGTAAAGGTGAACAGTGTTTAGGAAAGTAAAATCAGTTGGCAGTTGCAGTGCCGCGCTCTGCCTCTAGGGGCATGCGGAATCTCAAACTCAAAGGGTTAAAGCTCAAGTTATGTCACTTTTTTTTTTCCAATGTCCGATTTTTTTCCGTATGGAGACTGCTTGGTTACATTAATTTAAGCTGTTAAATTGTTTTCTCTAAAATTCAGCTGATTTTTTAAGTCTTAATACTAATGTCAGTAATATACTGTAAAAACACCACAGTGTGACATGCTTCATTCACTCTCTTTAAAATGATTCACTCACTAAACCAAGCAATTTATTAAGCTGAGGAGAAACATGAAATCTGTATTTTTTATATACTGTATATGTCACATCTGTAACAATAATCACATTTTTATGCTGTTTTTCTTTCCTCTGTCTCTCTGAGGTCCACGGTGGTGAACCTGAGGGTAAGCAGTCCGAGCGGCTGTGACGATAACAGGCTGGAAGCTAAATAAGAATATTACATGTTTACTCTTTGTATGTCTGTTTACTGTTTTACATGTTTACTGTTTATACAAGAAACTGGTACTGTATTTATATATATCACGGACACACAGATCGCCCCAAAGGTCTTCCGAGTCGGCGGACGGAGTCTCTGTTTACAGCAGGAGACGATACAGCAGGGAAGAGCTAGCTAGCACCCAACCGCCACCCGGTGCTAACGGAGAAACTCGACATACCGGGAGAACTGAAGCGAAAACGACACGGGTGCCGGGCTGGAGTTTAGGCGGCGTGCAAGAAATATAAGACAGAATAATAAAGAGCGATGGCAAGAACCAAGCAGACCACCTGTAAATCTACTGGAGGAAAAGCCCCCAGGATCAGCTGGCTACCAAGGCTACTGGGAAAAGCGCTCCGGCCACCGGCGGAGTGAAGAAGCCTCGCCGTTACAGGCCCGGTACCGTGGCTCTGAGAGAGATTCGTCGCTACCAGAAATCCACGGAGCTGCTCATCCGTAAGCTGCCCTTCCAGTGCCTGGTGAGGGAGATCGCTCAGGACTTCAAGACCGACCTGCACTTCCAGAGCTCTGCCGTCATGGCTCTGCAGGAGGCCAGCGAGGCCTACCTGGTGGGTCTCTTCGAGGACACCAACCTGTGCGCCATCCACGCCAAGAGGGTCACCATCATGCTCAAAGACATCCAGCTGGCCCGCCGCTTCCGCGGAGAGAGAGCTTAGACTTTCTGCTGCACATCCACCAACCACAATGCTCCGCACTGTGTGTCTATATATTATATATATATTAATATGTACATATGTATACTAGCTGCTCTTGTTTTTTTCTTGCCTTCTGATTGTTGCTCTGAGTGTTGCTATCCCTGTGCTGTTGCAATCCTGGAATTTCCCCATTGTGGGACTAATAAAGGCTTATCTTATTTCAATAAATTAATTTTTGGAAAAACTTTTTGCAAGATTTTGCAAGAAACTCTCAATATTCATTACACATACATATATATATGTGTGTAATGAATATTACTAATAATATATACTATTATATTAATATATAATAATTAATATATTAAATAATTTAATATATTAAATAAATAAATAAATAATTTATATAATAATTAATATATTAATATATAATAATATATACTATTATACTAATAATAATATTAATATATATATATGTGGCCGACACACATTGTGGGCTCACGTTGCCACAGAGACAGGACTGTATGTGTATTGTGGGGTGTCACGTCTGCAAGGACAAGAAGACTCGAATCTGCAGTAGATGACAAGGAAGTGCGAGATTTGTCTCTTTGTCCCACAGAAGATGCCCCGGAGGGAATTCCGGTTCATCAGGAGATGAGAGACAATGGGTGAAGCTTCAAAGGGATGCTTTGTAACTGTATGTTTACTGAAGACACCATGTGACTTGAATCCTGATGCTGGAAATGTATATAAGGGGTGTGGGGATATGATTCTTCCTCTTTCCTGCTTTGAGAATGCTAGGAGCTTGTGTTCTGTCAAATAAAGCTGGTTTATGACTGAAACTCAGCCTCGTTATTTGAGCATGCTCCTACACTGGTGACCTACGATGGAGAATGAGCAATGAGAATTCTTCCGAACCGGGCTCGGTGGAAGCCAGCCTGATGGCCGCCTCCACGCTCCAGCTGCCCGATTTCTGGCAGCACAGCCCGCGCTCATGGTTTAGCGCAATCGAGGCGCAGTTCAACCTCCGGAGAATCTCCAACGACGACACAAGATTCTACCACGTGGTAGCGAAACTGGACAGCGACACGGTCCAGAGAGTGGAGGATTTGGTTAATCATCCACCAGACAGCGACAAGTACAGCGCATTGAAAGACGCGCTGATCAGCCATTTAACCCCCTCAGTCCAACAAAGAGCAGAGGGGCTCCTGGCGCTGACGGAGGCAGAAAACGATAGACCTGCGGACCTGATGGTGAAGATGCTGCAGCTCAAAGCCTCCGAGGATGGCGAATTCATTTTCGCCCACCTATTCTTTCGAACCCTACCACCAGCAGTGAGAGTGGCCCTGGCAGAGTCACCCCGATTGGCCAAGCGAGACTACCATGGGTTGAGCAAGGAGGCGCAGAAGTTGGTCGACGCCCACAAGCAGAACACGGTTTCGGCCGCGGCGGCTAGTTCGGGAACGGCGTCCGGAGACAGCTTGGGTCCAGCGGCACCAGATGCACCAACAACGGCGGCGACCGGAGCCAGACGACGCGGAGCGGAGAACGGCTCGTGCTTCTACCACCGCCGTTTTGCAGAGAGAGCGCACAGGTGCGTCCCACCGTGCAATTTTAAACGCCAGGACCGAGGGCCGGTAGCAGCCGCGACTCTCGGCAATGAGAACAGGCTGCTTTACCTGACGGATGCACGCTCGGGGAAACAGTTCCTCGTGGACACGGGCTCGCAGCTGAGCTTCGTCACGCCCACCTACGCGGAACGGCTCTCGCCTTCTAAAGCCCCCTGGGTGTCAGTGTCAGCAGCGAACGGCTCCACAATTAAAACGTTTGGTGAGAGGACCATGCTTCTGTCCTTACAAGGCCGTTCATTTGAGTGGACATTTATTGTAGCAGCAGCCAGTTTCAACATGTTAGGGGCTGATTTTTTGTGCTCACATGGTTTATTGGTTGATCTTGCTAATAGACGTCTGATTAATGCACTGTCTTTTCATTCTATTCCCTGCACAGCTCGGGTGGCCCCGCCAACTGCACATGCCAGCGTCTCAGCCGCAGGTGGTAAGTTTCACACTCTGCTTGCTCAGTTTCCAGCACTCACAGTCCCCACTTTTTCAGCAACGGTGGCCAAACATGGGGTAGAACATTTCATAACAACCACAGGCCCTCCCGTTTTTGCAAAGGCTCGGCGCTTGGACCCAGCTAAACTGGCCATTGCGCGCGAGGAGTTCACTAATCTGGAAAAACTAGGCATTGTTAGACGCTCCAAGAGCGCTTGGGCTTCGTCGTTACACATGGTCCCAAAGGCTGACGGCTCGTGGCGACCTTGCGGTGATTTCCGCAGGTTGAACAACGTTTCAGCTCATGACCGCTACCCGATTCCGCACATTCAGGATTTTTCTGTTCATTTGGCGGGGGCGCGCATTTTTTCTAAAATAGACTTGGTGCGCGGCTATCACCAGGTTCCAGTGCGCGCGCAGGATGTACCCAAAACAGCGGTCATAACTCCTTTCGGCCTTTGAGTTCTTGCGCATGCCTTTTGGCCTCAAGGGGGCCGTGCAGACTTTCCAACGCATGATGGATGCAGTTTTACGCGACCTGCCTTTCGTGTTCGTTTATTTGGACGATATTTTGGTAGCCAGCACGTCCGAAGGCGAACATGAAAAACACCTCACAGCAGTTTTCCAGAGGTTGGCAGAGCACGGGTTAATAGTGAACCCAGCGAAATGCCAGTTTGGGGTGGCGCAGATTGATTTTTTGGGACATCGCGTTTCGGCAGAGGGAGCAGTTCCCCTTCCAAATAAAGTGCGTGCCATAACAGATTTTCCGCAACCTCAAACGGTTAAGGCGCTTCAGGAGTTTCTAGGGATGGTTAATTTTTACAACCGTTTCCTCCCAAGCGCAGCACGACTCATGCAGCCATTGTACACCGCGTTAAAAAAACAAAAGCCCGCAAATAAAGTCGAAGGGTCTCTGGAGCGGGAGCGCGCTTTTGCCCAGGTCAAATCAGCCCTGGCAAACGCAGTTTTGTTAGCGCACCCAGTTCCAACGGCCCGCATGGCGCTCACCACTGACGCTTCCGATGTAGCGGTGGGGGCGGTAGTTGAACAGTTTGTGGCAGGTACCTGGCAACCCCTCGTGTTTTTCAGCAGGACTTTGCGCGATAGTGAACGGAAATACAGCGCGTTTGACAGGGAGCTTTTGGCCCTACACTTGGCCATTCGTCATTTTCAGTTCTGGTTAGAGGGGCGACGTTTCACCGCTTTTGTGGATCATAAACTGCTAACGTTTGCGATGGCCAAAATTTCGGAACCCTGGTCAGGCTGGCAGCAAAGGCAACTAGCCGCAATATCGGAGTTCACTACTGATATTCAGCATGTCGCGGGTAAACACAATGTGGTGGCACACTGCCTCTCGCGTGCGGTAGCACCACCAACCCCCATGGGGGCAGACTCTGTAGCCATGGCCGCGGGCCCGGGCAGCGACGCGGGAGTGCGCGCAGCCCCGGTCTGGGTTGGGTTAGATTATGCTGCCATGGCTGCGGAGCAGGTTAACGACGCGGACGTGCGCGCGCTCCAGTCTGGACCAACAGGGCTAAGGCTGGAGCACAGGGTGCAACAAAACGGTATGCCCCCGCTAATCTGCGATGTCTCCATGGGACGGCCCCGCCCTGTGGTGCCAACCGCGTGGCGTCGCCGTGTTTTTGACTTGGTCCATTCGCTCGCGCACCCCTGGGTGCGCGCATCGATCAAATTGGTGGGGGAGAAATTTGTTTGGCCCGGGTTGCGCAAACAGGTTAAGGAATGGGCAGCAGCCTGCGTAGCGTGTCAGCGAGCCAAAATACACAGACACACTAAGGCCCCGTTAGAACCTTTCCACATCCCCGCTAAGCGTTTTGATCATGTCCATATTGACCTGGTCGGCACGCTCCCATTATCACACGGGCACACACATCTTTTGACGATGGTAGACCGCACCACGCGCTGGCCAGAGGCAATTCCTCTGACATCAACCACAGCGGAAGAAGTTGCGCGAGCATTTTTAGCAGCGTGGGTTGCGCGTTTTGGTGTACCGTCGGACATAACGTCCGACAGGGGCCCCCAATTTATTTCCGAGCTATGGTCATCGATGGCCCGCAGCTTGGGGGTGAAGATTCATCGCACCACCGCGTATAACCCCCAGCCTAATGGTTTATGCGAACGCTTTCACAGGTCATTGAAAGCAGCCCTCAGAGCGTCGCTGACGGATACAAATTGGGTAGACAAACTCCCATGGGTCTTATTAGGGTTGCGTTCTGCACCTAAGGAAGATTTGCACGCCTCCCCGGCTGAATTGGTGTTCGCTCAACCACTCCGTTTGCCCGGGGAATTTCTTCCCGATAATCCCGCACCTAATGGCCTCCCCGCTCAGCCGTGGCAGAGCGGCTCAGGAGCAAACACGCTCCCTGGCCCAGTCCATCACAGTTTCCCACACGTTTTTGTGCCCAAGGCTCTAAAAAATGCAGAGTTTGTTTTTGTAAACCATTGGCCTGGGGGTTATACGCGGTGGTGCGATGAATCTTCACCCCCAAGCTGCAGGCCATCGATGACCATAGCTCGGAAATAAATTGGGGACCCCTGTCGGACGTTATGTCCGACGGTACACCAAAACGCGCAACCCATGCTGGTAAAAATGCTCGCGCAACTTCTTCCGCTGTGGTTGATGTCAGAGGAATCGCCTCTGGCCAGCGCGTGGTGCGGTCTACCATCGTCAAAAGATGTGTGTGCCCGTGTGATAACGGAAGCGGGCCGACCAGGTCAATATGCACGTGATCAAAACGCTTAGCGGGGATGTGGAAAGGTTCTAACGGGGCCTTAGTGTGTCTGTGTATTTTGGCTCGCTGACACGCTACGCAGGCTGCTGCCCATTCCTTGACCTGTTTGCGCAACCCGGGCCAAACAAATTTCTCCCCCACCAATTTGATCGATGCGCGCACCCCCGGATGCGCGAGAGAATGGACCAAGTCAAAAACACGGCGACGCCATGCGGTTGGCACCACAGGGCGGGGCCGTCCTGTGGAGACATCGCAGATTAGCGGGGGCATACCGTTTTGTTGCACCCTGTGCTCCAGCCTTAACCCTGTTGGTCCAGACTGGAGCGCGCGCACGTCCGCGTCGTTAACCTGCTCCGCAGCCATAGCTGCATAATCTAACCCAACACAGACCGGGGCTGCGCGCGCTCCCGCGTCGCTGCCCGGGCCCGCGGCCATGGCTACAGAGTCTGCCCCTATGGGGCTTGGCGGTGCTACTGCACGCGAGAGGCAGTCTGCTACAACATTGTGTTTACCCGCGACATGCTGAATATCAGTAGTGAACTCCGATATGGCGGCTAGTTGCCTTTGTTGCCGGCCTGACCAGGGTTCTGAAATTTTGGCCATCGCAAACGTTAGCGGTTTATGATCCACAAAAGCGGTGAAACGTCGCCCCTCTAACCAGAACTGAAAATGACGGATGGCCAAGTGTAGGGCCAAAAGCTCCCTGTCAAACGCGCTGTATTTCCGTTCACTATCGCGCAAGGTCCTGCTGAAAAACGCGAGGGGTTGCCAGGTACCTGCCACAAACTGTTCAACTACCGCCCCCACCGCTACATCGGAAGCGTCAGTGGTGAGCGCCATGCGGGCCATTGGAACTGGGTGCGCTAACAAAACTGCGTTTGCCAGGGCTGATTTGACCTGGGCAAAAGCGCGCTCCCGCTCCGGAGACCATTCAACTTTATTTGCGGGCTTTTGTTTTTTTAACGCGGTGTACAATGGCTGCATGAGTCGTGCTGCGCTTGGGAGGAAACGGTTGTAAAAATTAACCATCCCTAGAAACTCCTGAAGCGCCTTGACCGTTTGAGGTTGCGGAAAATCCGTTATGGCACGCACTTTATTTGGAAGGGGAACTGCTCCCTCTGCCGAAACGCGATGTCCCAAAAAATCAATCTGCGCCACCCCAAACTGACACTTCGCTGGGTTAACTATTAACCCGTGCTCTGCCAACCTCTGGAAAACTGCTGTGAGGTGTTTTTCATGTTCGCCTTCGGACGCGCTGGCTACCAAAATATCGTCCAGATAAACGAACACGAAAGGCAGGTCGCGTAAAACTGCATCCATCATGCGTTGGAAAGTCTGCGCGGCCCCCTTGAGGCCAAAAGGCATGCGCAAGAACTCAAAAAGGCCGAAAGGCGTTATGACCGCTGTTTTGGGTACATCGTGCGCGCGCACTGGCACCTGGTGATAGCCGCGCACCAAGTCTATTTTAGAAAAAATGCATGCCCCCGCCAAATGGACAGAAAAATCCTGAATGTGCGGAATCGGGTAGCGGTCATGAGCTGAAACATTGTTCAACCTGCGGAAATCACCGCAAGGTCGCCACGAGCCGTCAGCTTTTGGGACCATGTGTAACGGCGAAGCCCAAGAGCTCTTGGAACGTCTAACAATGCCCAGTTTTTCCAGATTAGTGAACTCCTCGCGCACGATGGCCAGTTTAGCTGGGTCCAAGCGCCGAGCCTTTGCAAACACGGGAGGGCCTGTGGTCGTTATGAGAACGCTTTCACAGGTCATTGAAAGCAGCCCTCAGAGCGTCGCTAACGGATACAAATTGGGTAGACAAACTTCCATGGGTGTTATTAGGGTTGCGTTCTGCACCTAAGGAAGATTTGCACGCTTCCCCGGCTGAATTAGTTTTCGCTCAGCCGCTTCGTTTGCCCGGGGAATTTCTTCCTGATAATCCCGCACCTAATGGCCCCCCCGCTCAGCCGTGGCAGAGCGGCTCAGGAGCAAACACGCTTCCTGGCCCAGTCCATCACAGTTTCCCACACGTTTTTGTGCCCAAGGCTTTAAAAAATGCAGAGTTTGTTTTTGTTAAACATGACGCCCAGCGTCCAAGTTTGCGGCCGTTTTACGACGGACCGTTTCAAGTGCTGGAGACCGGGCAGAAGCATTTTCTGCTAGATTTAGGGGGCAGAAGGGAGCTGATTTGCATTAACAGGCTCAAACCCGCTTTTGTTCTGGCTGACGAGGAGGTGCAGCTCGCGAGGCCCCCCCGCCGGGGCAGGCCGCCGAGAAGACATTCTCCAAAGTCTTCACAGAGAGGTGCTAACAGCTTTAATCCACAGGTGCAGAGAGATGTTGCAGGGGCAGCCAAGCCAGGTTGCAGCAGATTCGGCAGAAGATTAAAACCTAGGCAGTTGGTGGATTGATTAGCGATGTATGGAGTGCTTTGTGTTTCTCTTTTTGTTATGCCATGCAGATTTTGCCTTACTAGACGTTTGGGGGGGGTAGTGTGGCCGACACACATTGTGGGCTCACGCTGCCACAGAGACAGGACTGAATGTGTATTGTGGGGTGTCACGTCTGCAAGGACTGAGGACTCAAATCTACAGGAGGTAACAAGGAAGTGTGAGATTTGTCTCTTTGTCCCACAGAAGACGCCCCGGAGGGTATTCCGGTTCATCAAGAAATGAGAGCCAATGGTGAAGCTTCAAAGGGATGCTTTGTAACTGTATGTTGACTGAAGACACCATGTGACTTGAATTCTGATGCTGGAAATGTATAAAAGGGGGTTGAAGTATGATTCTCTTTCCTGCTTTGAGAATGCTAGAAGCTGTGTTCTATCAAATAAAGCTGGTTTTATGACTGAAACTCAGCCTCGTTATTTGAGCATGCTTCTACACAGAGACAGGACTGTATGTGTATTGTGGGGTGTCACGTCTGCAAGGACAAGAAGACTCGAATCTGCAGTAGATGACAAGGAAGTGCGAGATTTGTCTCTTTGTCCCACAGAAGATGCCCCGGAGGGAATTCCGGTTCATCAGGAGATGAGAGACAATGGGTGAAGCTTCAAAGGGATGCTTTGTAACTGTATGTTTACTGAAGACACCATGTGACTTGAATCCTGATGCTGGAAATGTATATAAGGGGTGTGGGGATATGATTCTTCCTCTTTCCTGCTTTGAGAATGCTAGGAGCTTGTGTTCTGTCAAATAAAGCTGGTTTATGACTGAAACTCAGCCTCGTTATTTGAGCATGCTCCTACACTGGTGACCTACGATGGAGAATGAGCAATGAGAATTCTTCCGAACCGGGCTCGGTGGAAGCCAGCCTGATGGCCGCCTCCACGCTCCAGCTGCCCGATTTCTGGCAGCACAGCCCGCGCTCATGGTTTAGCGCAATCGAGGCGCAGTTCAACCTCCGGAGAATCTCCAACAACGACACAAGATTCTACCACGTGGTAGCGAAACTGGACAGCGACACGGTCCAGAGAGTGGAGGATTTGGTTAATCATCCACCAGACAGCGACAAGTACAGCGCATTGAAAGACGCGCTGATCAGCCATTTAACCCCCTCAGTCCAACAAAGAGCAGAGGGGCTCCTGGCGCTGACGGAGGCAGAAAACGATAGACCTGCGGACCTGATGGTGAAGATGCTGCAGCTCAAAGCCTCCGAGGATGGCGAATTCATTTTCGCCCACCTATTCTTTCGAACCCTACCACCAGCAGTGAGAGTGGCCCTGGCAGAGTCACCCCGATTGGCCAAGCGAGACTACCATGGGTTGAGCAAGGAGGCGCAGAAGTTGGTCGACGCCCACAAGCAGAACACGGTTTCGGCCGCGGTGGCTAGTTCGGGAACGGCGTCCGGAGACAGCTTGGGTCCAGCGGCACCAGACGCACCAACAACGGCGGCGACCGGAGCCAGACGACGCGGAGCGGAGAACGGCTCGTGCTTCTACCACCGCCGTTTTGCAGAGAGAGCGCACAGGTGCGTCCCACCGTGCAATTTTAAACGCCAGGACCGAGGGCCGGTAGCAGCCGCGACTCTCGGCAATGAGAACAGGCTGCTTTACCTGACGGATGCACGCTCGGGGAAACAGTTCCTCGTGGACACGGGCTCGCAGCTGAGCTTCGTCACGCCCACCTACGCGGAACGGCTCTCGCCTTCTAAAGCCCCCTGGGTGTCAGTGTCAGCAGCGAACGGCTCCACAATTAAAACGTTTGGTGAGAGGACCATGCTTCTGTCCTTACAAGGCCGTTCATTTGAGTGGACATTTATTGTAGCAGCAACCAGTTTCAACATGTTAGGGGCTGATTTTTTGTGCTCACATGGTTTATTGGTTGATCTTGCTAATAGACGTCTGATTAATGCACTGTCTTTTCATTCTATTCCCTGCACAGCTCGGGTGGCCCCGCCAACTGCACATGCCAGCGTCTCAGCCGCGGGTGGTAAGTTTCACACTCTGCTTGCTCAGTTTCCAGCACTCACAGTCCCCACTTTTTCAGCAACGGTGGCCAAACATGGGGTAGAACATTTCATAACAACCACAGGCCCTCCCGTTTTTGCAAAGGCTCGGCGCTTGGACCCAGCTAAACTGGCCATTGCGCGCGAGGAGTTCACTAATCTGGAAAAACTAGGCATTGTTAGACGCTCCAAGAGCGCTTGGGCTTCGTCGTTACACATGGTCCCAAAGGCTGACGGCTCGTGGCGACCTTGCGGTGATTTCCGCAGGTTGAACAACGTTTCAGCTCATGACCGCTACCCGATTCCGCACATTCAGGATTTTTCTGTTCATTTGGCGGGGGCGCGCATTTTTTCTAAAATAGACTTGGTGCGCGGCTATCACCAGGTTCCAGTACGCGCGCAGGATGTACCCAAAACAGCGGTCATAACTCCTTTCGGCCTTTGAGTTCTTGCGCATGCCTTTTGGCCTCAAGGGGGCCGCGCAGACTTTCCAACGCATGATGGATGCAGTTTTACGCGACCTGCCTTTCGTGTTCGTTTATTTGGACGATATTTTGGTAGCCAGCACGTCCGAAGGCGAACATGAAAAACACCTCACAGCAGTTTTCCAGAGGTTGGCAGAGCACGGGTTAATAGTGAACCCAGCGAAATGCCAGTTTGGGGTGGCGCAGATTGATTTTTTGGGACATCGCGTTTCGGCAGAGGGAGCAGTTCCCCTTCCAAATAAAGTGCGTGCCATAACAGATTTTCCGCAACCTCAAACGGTTAAGGCGCTTCAGGAGTTTCTAGGGATGGTTAATTTTTACAACCATTTCCTCCCAAGTGCAGCACGACTCATGCAGCCATTGTACACCGCGTTAAAAAAACAAAAGCCCGCAAATAAAGTCGAAGGGTCTCTGGAGCAGGAGCGCGCTTTTGCCCAGGTCAAATCAGCCCTGGCAAACGCAGTTTTGTTAGCGCACCCAGTTCCAACGGCCCGCATGGCGCTCACCACTGACGCTTCCGATGTA
Organism: Pholidichthys leucotaenia; assembly: GCA_020510985.1. Taxonomy (NCBI): domain Eukaryota; kingdom Metazoa; phylum Chordata; class Actinopteri; order Cichliformes; family Pholidichthyidae; genus Pholidichthys; species Pholidichthys leucotaenia. The sequence goes on from CM035843.1 coordinate 265,166,537, forward strand.
GCGGTGGGGGCGGTAGTTGAACAGTTTGTGGCAGGTACCTGGCAACCCCTCGTGTTTTTCAGCAGGACTTTGCGCGATAGTGAACGGAAATACAGCGCGTTTGACAGGGAGCTTTTGGCCCTACACTTGGCCATTCGTCATTTTCAGTTCTGGTTAGAGGGGCGACGTTTCACCGCTTTTGTGGATCATAAACTGCTAACGTTCGCGATGGCCAAAATTTCGGAACCCTGGTCAGGCTGGCAGCAAAGGCAACTAGCCGCAATATCGGAGTTCACTACTGATATTCAGCATGTCGCGGGTAAACACAATGTGGTGGCAGACTGCCTCTCGCGTGCGGTAGCACCACCAACCCCCATGGGGGCAGACTCTGTAGCCATGGCCGCGGGCCCGGGCAGCGACGCGGGAGTGCGCGCAGCCCCGGTCTGGGTTGGGTTAGATTATGCTGCCATGGCTGCGGAGCAGGTTAACGACGCGGACGTGCGCGCGCTCCAGTCTGGACCAACAGGGCTAAGGCTGGAGCACAGGGTGCAACAAAACGGTATGCCCCCGCTAATCTGCGATGTCTCCATGGGACGGCCCCGCCCTGTGGTGCCAACCGCGTGGCGTCGCCGTGTTTTTGACTTGGTCCATTCGCTCGCGCACCCCTGGGTGCGCGCATCGATCAAATTGGTGGGGGAGAAATTTGTTTGGCCCGGGTTGCGCAAACAGGTTAAGGAATGGGCAGCAGCCTGCGTAGCGTGTCAGCGAGCCAAAATACACAGACACACTAAGGCCCCGTTAGAACCTTTCCACATCCCCGCTAAGCGTTTTGATCATGTCCATATTGACCTGGTCGGCACGCTCCCATTATCACACGGGCACACACATCTTTTGACGATGGTAGACCGCACCACGCGCTGGCCAGAGGCAATTCCTCTGACATCAACCACAGCGGAAGAAGTTGCGCGAGCATTTTTAGCAGCGTGGGTTGCGCGTTTTGGTGTACCGTCGGACATAACGTCCGACAGGGGCCCCCAATTTATTTCCGAGCTATGGTCATCGATGGCCCGCAGCTTGGGGGTGAAGATTCATCGCACCACCGCGTATAACCCCCAGCCTAATGGTTTATGCGAATGCTTTCACAGGTCATTGAAAGCAGCCCTCAGAGCGTCGCTGACGGATACAAATTGGGTAGACAAACTCCCATGGGTCTTATTAGGGTTGCGTTCTGCACCTAAGGAAGATTTGCACGCCTCCCCGGCTGAATTGGTGTTCGCTCAACCACTCCGTTTGCCCGGGGAATTTCTTCCCGATAATCCCGCACCTAATGGCCTCCCCGCTCAGCCGTGGCAGAGCGGCTCAGGAGCAAACACGCTCCCTGGCCCAGTCCATCACAGTTTCCCACACGTTTTTGTGCCCAAGGCTCTAAAAAATGCAGAGTTTGTTTTTGTAAACCATTGGCCTGGGGGTTATACGCGGTGGTGCGATGAATCTTCACCCCCAAGCTGCAGGCCATCGATGACCATAGCTCGGAAATAAATTGGGGACCCCTGTCGGACGTTATGTCCGACGGTACACCAAAACGCGCAACCCATGCTGGTAAAAATGCTCGCGCAACTTCTTCCGCTGTGGTTGATGTCAGAGGAATCGCCTCTGGCCAGCGCGTGGTGCGGTCTACCATCGTCAAAAGATGTGTGTGCCCGTGTGATAACGGAAGCGGGCCGACCAGGTCAATATGCACGTGATCAAAACGCTTAGCGGGGATGTGGAAAGGTTCTAACGGGGCCTTAGTGTGTCTGTGTATTTTGGCTCGCTGACACGCTACGCAGGCTGCTGCCCATTCCTTGACCTGTTTGCGCAACCCGGGCCAAACAAATTTCTCCCCCACCAATTTGATCGATGCGCGCACCCCCGGATGCGCGAGAGAATGGACCAAGTCAAAAACACGGCGACGCCATGCGGTTGGCACCACAGGGCGGGGCCGTCCTGTGGAGACATCGCAGATTAGCGGGGGCATACCGTTTTGTTGCACCCTGTGCTCCAGCCTTAACCCTGTTGGTCCAGACTGGAGCGCGCGCACGTCCGCGTCGTTAACCTGCTCCGCAGCCATAGCTGCATAATCTAACCCAACACAGACCGGGGCTGCGCGCGCTCCCGCGTCGCTGCCCGGGCCCGCGGCCATGGCTACAGAGTCTGCCCCTATGGGGCTTGGCGGTGCTACTGCACGCGAGAGGCAGTCTGCTACAACATTGTGTTTACCCGCGACATGCTGAATATCAGTAGTGAACTCCGATATGGCGGCTAGTTGCCTTTGTTGCCGGCCTGACCAGGGTTCTGAAATTTTGGCCATCGCAAACGTTAGCGGTTTATGATCCACAAAAGCGGTGAAACGTCGCCCCTCTAACCAGAACTGAAAATGACGGATGGCCAAGTGTAGGGCCAAAAGCTCCCTGTCAAACGCGCTGTATTTCCGTTCACTATCGCGCAAGGTCCTGCTGAAAAACGCGAGGGGTTGCCAGGTACCTGCCACAAACTGTTCAACTACCGCCCCCACCGCTACATCGGAAGCGTCAGTGGTGAGCGCCATGCGGGCCATTGGAACTGGGTGCGCTAACAAAACTGCGTTTGCCAGGGCTGATTTGACCTGGGCAAAAGCGCGCTCCCGCTCCGGAGACCATTCAACTTTATTTGCGGGCTTTTGTTTTTTTAACGCGGTGTACAATGGCTGCATGAGTCGTGCTGCGCTTGGGAGGAAACGGTTGTAAAAATTAACCATCCCTAGAAACTCCTGAAGCGCCTTGACCGTTTGAGGTTGCGGAAAATCCGTTACGGCACGCACTTTATTTGGAAGGGGAACTGCTCCCTCTGCCGAAACGCGATGTCCCAAAAAATCAATCTGCGCCATCCCAAACTGACACTTCGCTGGGTTAACTATTAACCCGTGCTCTGCCAACCTCTGGAAAACTGCTGTGAGGTGTTTTTCATGTTCGCCTTCGGACGCGCTGGCTACCAAAATATCGTCCAGATAAACGAACACGAAAGGCAGGTCGCGTAAAACTGCATCCATCATGCGTTGGAAAGTCTGCGCGGCCCCCTTGAGGCCAAAAGGCATGCGCAAGAACTCAAAAAGGCCGAAAGGCGTTATGACCGCTGTTTTGGGTACATCGTGCGCGCGCACTGGCACCTGGTGATAGCCGCGCACCAAGTCTATTTTAGAAAAAATGCATGCCCCCGCCAAATGGACAGAAAAATCCTGAATGTGCGGAATCGGGTAGCGGTCATGAGCTGAAACATTGTTCAACCTGCGGAAATCACCGCAAGGTCGCCACGAGCCGTCAGCTTTTGGGACCATGTGTAACGGCGAAGCCCAAGAGCTCTTGGAACGTCTAACAATGCCCAGTTTTTCCAGATTAGTGAACTCCTCGCGCATGATGGCCAGTTTAGCTGGGTCCAAGCGCCGAGCCTTTGCAAACACGGGAGGGCCTGTGGTCGTTATGAGAACGCTTTCACAGGTCATTGAAAGCAGCCCTCAGAGCGTCGCTAACGGATACAAATTGGGTAGACAAACTTCCATGGGTGTTATTAGGGTTGCGTTCTGCACCTAAGGAAGATTTGCACGCTTCCCCGGCTGAATTAGTTTTCGCTCAGCCGCTTCGTTTGCCCGGGGAATTTCTTCCTGATAATCCCGCACCTAATGGCCCCCCCGCTCAGCCGTGGCAGAGCGGCTCAGGAGCAAACACGCTTCCTGGCCCAGTCCATCACAGTTTCCCACACGTTTTTGTGCCCAAGGCTTTAAAAAATGCAGAGTTTGTTTTTGTTAAACATGACGCCCAGCGTCCAAGTTTGCGGCCGTTTTACGACGGACCGTTTCACGTGCTGGAGACCGGGCAGAAGCATTTTCTGCTAGATTTAGGGGGCAGAAGGGAGCTGATTTGCATTAACAGGCTCAAACCCGCTTTTGTTCTGGCTGACGAGGAGGTGCAGCTCGCGAGGCCCCCCCGCCGGGGCAGGCCGCCGAGAAGACATTCTCCAAAGTCTTCACAGAGAGGTGCTAACAGCTTTAATCCACAGGTGCAGAGAGATGTTGCAGGGGCAGCCAAGCCAGGTTGCAGCAGATTCGGCAGAAGATTAAAACCTAGGCAGTTGGTGGATTGATTAGCGATGTATGGAGTGCTTTGTGTTTCTCTTTTTGTTATGCCATGCAGATTTTGCCTTACTAGACGTTTGGGGGGGGTAGTGTGGCCGACACACATTGTGGGCTCACGCTGCCCCAGAGACAGGACTGAATGTGTATTGTGGGGTGTCACGTCTGCAAGGACTGAGGACTCAAATCTACAGGAGGTAACAAGGAAGTGTGAGATTTGTCTCTTTGTCCCACAGAAGACGCCCCGGAGGGTATTCCGGTTCATCAAGAAATGAGAGCCAATGGTGAAGCTTCAAAGGGATGCTTTGTAACTGTATGTTGACTGAAGACACCATGTGACTTGAATTCTGATGCTGGAAATGTATAAAAGGGGGTTGAAGTATGATTCTCTTTCCTGCTTTGAGAATGCTAGAAGCTGTGTTCTATCAAATAAAGCTGGTTTTATGACTGAAACTCAGCCTCGTTATTTGAGCATGCTTCTACACAGAGACAGGACTGTATGTGTATTGTGGGGTGTCACGTCTGCAAGGACAAGAAGACTCGAATCTGCAGTAGATGACAAGGAAGTGCGAGATTTGTCTCTTTGTCCCACAGACGATGCCCCGGAGGGAATTCCGGTTCATCAGGAGATGAGAGACAATGGGTGAAGCTTCAAAGGGATGCTTTGTAACTGTATGTTTACTGAAGACACCATGTGACTTGAATCCTGATGCTGGAAATGTATATAAGGGGTGTGGGGATATGATTCTTCCTCTTTCCTGCTTTGAGAATGCTAGGAGCTTGTGTTCTGTCAAATAAAGCTGGTTTATGACTGAAACTCAGCCTCGTTATTTGAGCATGCTCCTACATATATATATATATATATATACAGTATATATATATATATATATATATATATATATATATATATATATTCAATGAATATATATATTCATCACAACTTGGTTCATCTCCTGCAGGTGTACAACCCCCTAGTACACAGACAACTCCGGTCATGCGCACAGTGAAGTTATTGTCTGAGGAGGCAATGGACGCTCTAAAGGACTGCTTTGAAACCACTGCCTGGGAGCAGCTCTGCGATCCACATGGTGAGGACATCGATGGCCTCACTCACACCATCACGGACTACATCAGCTTCTGTGTGGACAACACCGTACCCACCAAGACCATACGGTGTTGCTCGGACAACAAACCCCGGATCAACCCTGAGATAAAAACACTTCTGAGAGAGAAGAAGAGGATCTTCAGGTCGGGGAACAGGGAGATGCTGAAGTCCGTACAGAGGGAGCTGAGAAGGAAGATCAGAGAAGGCAAGGACAGCTTCAGGAAGAAGATGGAGAACAAGCTGCAACAGAGCGACATCGGTGGGGTCTGGAGAAACCTTAAAACCATCTCTGGGCTCCAGAATACCTCCTCCCAGGCCATGGGGGGCAGGGAGTGGGTGAACAATCTGAACCTGTTTTTTAATAGGTTTGACTAACCGCCCTCCCCCCCCCCCCACGACTGCACAACAACCACTGCTGCCTCTAATGACATTGAGTCCTGCTGTCCACCCCACTCCACCAACACCCCCCCACTCCCAACACACAGCTCCCCAACATGACCTTCACTGAGACCCAGGTGAGGACGGAGCTGAGAAAGGTCAAGGCGAGGAAGGCGTCGGGACCGGACGGCATCAACGCAAAACTCCTCAAGTCCTGTGCAGATCAGCTATGTGGGAATGTGGAGCTCATCTTCAACCTGAGGCTGAAGCTGGGGAGGGTACCACAGTTGTGGAAAACATCTTGTGTGGTACCTGTACCAAAGACCTCCCGCCCCAAAGACCTGAACAGCTACAGACCAGTGGCCCTGACGTCCCACATGATGAAGACCCTGGAAAGACTGCTCCTTGCTCACCTCCGCCCCCTGGTGGGACCAGTGATGGATCCACTCCAGTTCGCCTACCAGCATGGCATCGGGGTGGAGGATGCAGTGATCTTCCTCCTTCACCGTTCTCTGTCCCACCTGGAGAAGCCCGGGAATGCGGTGAGGATCATGTTCTTTGACTTCTCCAGTGCTTTCAACACCATCCAACCGATGATCCTGAAGGACAAGCTGCTGTGCGCAGGGGTGGACCAGCACCTGTCATCATGGATCCTGGACTACCTCACTAACCGGCCACAGTTTGTGAGAACCCGGGACTGTGTGTCTGACACGATCATCGGTAGCATCGGGGCCCCCCAGGGAATGGTTTTGGCTCCCTTCCTGTTTACTCTTTATACTGCAGACTTCTCACACAACACAACACACTGCCATCTACAGAAGTTCTCTGACGACTCTGCAATCATCGGCCTCATCTCCAACGGAGATGAAGCTGAGTACAGCGGATTTATCCAGGACTTCGTGGACTGGTGCCATAGGAACTGCCTCCAGATCAATGCGAGGAAAACTAAGGAGCTGGTGGTGGACTGTCACAGGCAAGGACAACCCCTCACAGCACTAGTAAACATACAGGGAACAGACATCGAGATGGTGACATCCTACAAATACCTGGGTGTTCATCTGAACAATAAACTAGACTGGTCACACAATACCGACGCACTCTACAAGAAGGGACAGCGCAGGTTGTTCCTAATGAGGAGACTCAGGTCTTTTGGTGTACAAGGGGCGCTGCTGAAGACATTCTACGACACGGTGGTGGCATCAGCCATCACTTTTGGAGTGGTCTGCTGGGGCAGTGGCATTACAGCAGCCGATAGGAAGAGACTGAACAGACTGATCAAGAAAGCTAGCTCTGTCCTGGGGCAGCACCCTGACCCAGTGGAGGAGATAGGAGAGAGAAGGATGATGGCTAAACTGTCATCTCTACTGGAGTCCGAGTCCCACCCTATGCAGGACATACTGAACGCACTGAGGAGTTCATTTAGCAGCAGACTACATCATCCTAGGTGCGCAACCGAGAGGTTTCGCAGGTCCTTCCTACCTACGGCAGTCAGACTGTATAACCTAAGCAGGGCTGCTTGCAGAGATAGCAAAAAATGTGACGACCTAATAGTACTGAGTGCAAAAGACGCAGTAGACTTACACAATGGTCCCCTCCAGTATATACAACTAGGACAGTATCGGTCGCTATGGAGGGTGACAATATGTATGGGTACATATTCGTACTATGTAGGATAACTAAGTAGGCGGTTATGCTGTTTATTCCATCTCGCTACAATGCTCCACACTTTGTATATATATTTATATATTGATGCGTATGTATGTATATCCACTGCTCTTATTTATATTTTACGTATCTTCTTAATTATTGCTCTGAGTGTTGCTATCCCTGTGCTGTTGCAATCCTGGAATTTCCCCATTGTGGGACTAATAAAGGCTTATCTTATCTTATCTTATACACTACTCACAAAAAGTTAGGGATATTCAGTTTTCTGGTGAAATTTCAGGATGCACCTAAAATGCTCTATAACCTTTACAGGTGAACTTAATTTGACCTTTGCTAACCGTTTGAATGCACATAGCCAGCTGTTCAATGTTGCAGTACTTTTTGCATAACTTGCTGTTCTGTAACAAGGTGCTTAATGGCAAAATTCACAACAGGCGTTTGATCCATGAATCAACCAATAAATTTTCTGGTTCCATTAGAATTGGTATTTAAACAGTCCTCTTCATCATGCTGCTCACATTTTGACATCATGAGCCCAAGATAACACCTAACAACTGATCAACAGTACCTCGCCATTGCAAGGCTTCAAACAGGATGTTCTCAGAGGGGAGTGGCCACTGAGCTTAGACTGTCACAGAGTGCCATCAGAAGGTTGCAACAGAGATACAGAGAGACTGGAAGAGTCACAGAAAGGCATAGAAGTGGATGTCCTTTGGCCACATCCCACGCCGATGACCGCTTCATTGTGAACAGTGCCCTGAGGAACTGGATGATGAATGCCACTCAACTCCAGGCACATTTAAGGGAGGTGAGAGGCACCAAAGTGTTATGTCAGACCACTTGAAACAGTTTACATCAGCGTGGTCTGCGTGCTAGATGACCTGCAAGGATACCTGACCACACCACCAGGCACAGGCGTCATTGTCTTGCTTGGGTCAGGGAGCATTTATGCTGGACAAGGGACCAGTGGGCCTCAGTGCTGTTCTCTGATGAAAGTCGAGTCACACTGAGCAGAAATGATGGCAGCCAGCAATGTTGGAGACATCAAGAAGAGTGCTATCCATCAGCCACTGTTGTCACCAGATGAGTCTTTGGTGGTGGTGGTGTTACAGTCAGGGCAGGTGTGTCTAGTCAATACAGAACTGCCCTTCACCTTGTGAATGGTACAGTGACAAGCTGATACTACCTGAATAACATCACTAATCCAGTCACTGTGCCCCTGCATGAACTGTGCCCCTGCATGAACAACACAGGCCTAATTTCATCTTCATGGACGACAATGCTCCAGCTCCTCGAGGTTGCATCATTAGGGAGCAGCTGCTGGAGGCTGGGGTACCTCAAATGTAGTGGTCTGCACTTTCTTCAGACCTGAATCCCAACGAAAACCTATGGGCTCAGCTGAGTCGCCGTGTAGAGGCTCATAACCCTGCGCCCTATTACTTCAATGACCAGAGGGCCGCCCTTGAAGAAGAGTGGAATGCCATGCCTCAGCAGACAATAAGTTGACTTGTGAACAGCATGAGACATCGTTGTCAAGCTGTAATTGATGCTCAAGGGCACATGACAAGTTATTGAGACACTGACATTTTTTGTTGTGGTATACCCACCACTGTTGATGGTGTAGCACCCCCTGTAGTTCCGAGCCAGCCCCACCTTTAGAAAGACTAGATGTCTTTCTAGGTTTGTTTAGCAGTTACTCTAGTAACTCATGGAGAGTTGCTATAGGTTGAACCGGTAACACTTTTATTTACAACAGTCACTCAGACATTAATAAAACAAACAAAATCAATATCCATATCTTACTGACTTTGACATGCTGCAGTTTCATAAATAAAACTAGAAAAGCACTCAGAGCGCATACCTCCGCCAAGGCTCCTTCCGTTTCACATGGATCACCTCCAAAATGTAATGGGTTTGTGTGTAGGCCTATAGCCACTTGTGGTGAAAATTGCATCAAAGTCTGTCCATCAGTTTTGGAGTATTGTTGCTAACACACTGTGAGAAGATACAGTAAGAGCCTTGGCTGAGGTATGCATTCTCAGATCATCACCAAAATATAATAGGTTCCTGTCTAGCCCAAGAACCACCTCTGGTGAAAATTTCATCCAAATCCATCCAGTAGTTTTTGTGTAATCCTGCTGCACAAATACAATCAAAGCCCTTGGTGGAGGTATGCACTCTCAGATAATCACCAAAATGTAATCACCTGTTCCCCGTTCCATTACACACCTTTCCAGAAAATTTCATCAAAATCCATTCATAACTTTTTGAGTTATGTTGGTAACAGACAGACAGACAGACAAACCCCGGTAAAAACATTACCTCCTTGGCGGCGGTAATAAAGAAAATTGAGCTCCCCAAAAATAAACAAACAAAAACCTCTTAGTCTCAATTATGTGAGACACAATTATTCCCTTAACCAAGAAACAATGAAAATGGTCCAGTTCTGTGTGTAACAGTTCTTTCTGGGGTTCTGTGTCTGGGAGTGTTCTGTGTGCAGGAATTCCTATAACTACAACTACGGGGAAAGTGTCATAGTGTGTTCAGGGCTCGTCTTCTTGTGGATTGGTCCTACGGCTGGCCAGACCACATCCATAACCGTCCACAAGCTTGTTGGGCTGGGCTCTCCATCTTGGAATCCAGGATCTTTCAGTGGGTATTAAAAAAAAAAAAAAAAACAGTCTACACAAACAGTGCAAACAATAAATGGTCTATTCTCTTTCTGTTCAAATCATGAGTACTCATTAATTTCTTAAACTCAGTTTATACATTTCAAAACTGATACTTCTTCATGAGTACATTTTAACCATTAAAATGAATTGAAATCACTTCCATTTAACCAACAAGTATTTTATAACAAAGCCCTGTAAAACAGTTATAAAACTGCAACTTTAAACATTCAGCAATGTGTTAAATTGTCCAAATAAATCCATTTGGATGTAAACCACTGAAAAACAATGCCTCTTTAAGGTTTCACATTGCATCACAGTCCAGCTAATAAAGACTAATAAGATAGCAATTAGCTTGTATCGATCGCCACTAGCTTTAGCCGTTAGCTTATCTCAACCGCGGTTAGCATTAGCCATTAGCTTGTTCCCATTGCGGTTAGCATCAGCCGCTAGCAAGTGATGATTCTCAAACATTCTTGGAGCATTACAGGTATATAATACATACCAAAGTTCAATAATGTCAAACAGCATTTTCATAACTCAAACTGATTGTGTGAAAAGTGTCTAAACATTGAGGCTAAAGTACATTTTCTTGTTCACAGAAGCTAGTTGAATGTCAAGAAGAGCCATAGTGATTTGACTCACCAGTTTCCACAATAAACTTGTTTTGTCTGGAAGCAGGAACCAGTGAATATGTTCTGTGTATTAAAGGCTAGTTTTAATGAATAAGCTAGCAACACATGGAATATACAGGAACAAGCTAACAGTTGCTAACTGGAGTGAGGCACGGGTAAAAGTGGGCTAGAGGCAGAGTGCCAAAGAGAGCGTCTCCTGCTGTTAGCCCCTTAATACTGTATGCCCAAGGCATGGTGACATCATCACGTGAATGCGTCCCCACGTCCGTGGCACTTTAGGTGGTTTTAGCAGCATGCCACAGTGACCTCCCCCTTGGAAAAAAACAGAACTGCTGGTGATGGTTTCACCTTAGCTGGATGTGACAATGCAGTGGCATACATACAACTAGCACAGCACAAACATGACCAGAACCATTTCATGTATTGTAGCACAGAGCTAACTAACAAACATGCATTGCCTGGCTATCGGCAGGTGATATAACCATGTGTTGTACACATGTATATGGCAGTATAGTGTAACCAGTGCTGTGGCTAACATAAGTGTAGGATCATAATATATATATATTAGTATAGCGGTGCCCTAGGCTGGGGAAGGGTGATGCCCCGCCTTTGGGGGGTGGCGTCACCTGAAGTATATAAGCCTGGACCGGGAGACATATCGTCTCTTCACTGGGACTCCTGAACATGCGGTAGAGTCTCCCCGTGTGTACATAGTTCTTGATAATAAACATTATAAAACATCACCTCGCCTCCTTGTTTATTCGAACACAACATTTGGCGACGAGGACAAACGGAGAAGGAGAGGGCTGGGACAACATTATGTCCTTTTTTGGAGGCTCCGGGTGAGCCGTTGGTCCCTTGGGCCAGGTGGTTTGCGGCCTTCCAGAATTATCTGCTAGCGTTAGACCTCGGCGACCTGGACAAATTGAGAACGAGGGCGATTCTGGTCCATAACCTGGATATGGAGGGCCAGAAAATCCTCAGCACCTTGGGAGGAGGTGACTGCTTCGACAACGTCAAGAGGCTCATGGCCGGCAACTTTCGCGCCCCAGAAAACATCATAATGCAGCACATCCAGTTCTGACAATGGCGCCAGCGACCCGGAGAATCGGTCCAGCAGTTCGTGGCAGACCTCTGACAGCTGGCAGGTGAGTGCAGGTTTGGGGCCCTAGAGGAGGAGATGGTCCAAGACCAATTGGCCGAGCACGTGGCCTACTCCTCGGTGAGGGTTGCCTGCTAACTCACGTTGGTGAGCTAACTTTGCTAGTGGCCATGGAGCTAACGCAACAGCACGAGGCAGTGGAGCGGCTGACGAAACACCTCGGCTGCGACAATGCTCCGCAGAACAGCGAGGCACATGGGAAGGCCCTGGCCTTGGATTCGGACAATGGCAGCGATGATGAGTATGTGGCCATTGTCAAGATACAATCCCCCCTGGGGACACCACGATGCTATGGCTGCAGATCCAGCAGGCACTGCTATCAAGCCAGGGAGTGTACAGCGAGGGGCGGCCGTTGTGGATGGTGCAGTCTGCTCCATCACTTCGCCAGGGTTTGCCGCAATTTTGACAAGGAGGAACGGAAACCAGCAAAAGGAACTGTTAAGAAGAAGATTCCTATGGTGGTCCACACAGTCTCGCCCGACACAGACTGTCATATCATCTGTGACATTTTGTTTGATGGCCGAATACCGATACCGCTGTTGGTGGACACTGGGTCAGTGGTCTCCATCTTCAACTTGGCAACTGTAAGTCGGTGCTTTCCCCACTACGGAGTGAGTAACACTAACATTGCCTGTTATGGTAGCCACCCGCTGGATGTTGTAGGCTTGGTGTGGCTGTCAGTGAGGTACAAAGGGGCCTCCATGTGCGCCAATGAGTTCATGGTGTCTTGGGACGGTAATAACCTAATGGGCTGTGATTTATTCTATGGACTTGGTTTCACCATCACCTGCGGTGAAGCGGAGAAGTAATCAGGTGGTGGCTTATGGGGCCGGCCTTTCTACGTGGGAAGTGGCGATGAAGTGTGGGATTTTGGGTGGTCCATTGTAGGTGAAGAGGGACACCGCCAGCACCTTAGTACGCCAACTAGGTGGGGGTCCTGTGCCAGTGTTTGTGGTCCCATGGACGGTGGACCCAAACCGGCATGGTTTGACCTCTGCAGTGGCGGAAAGGTCCAAAGAGCGTGAGCTACAGGGCTGACGAGTTCCGGCTGCTGAGCCAACAGTGACTGGTGCTGCTCTGATGCAACATCATCTGGTATCCGGGGTACCACCAGATGGCACGAACCCTGGCCGTGCCGATACCAAAAGCAACGGACTGTCATGTGCGGGGTTGTTCTCAACCCCGCACATGATCTGTGGCTGTAGGCCTTTGATTGTTGCTTATTATTTCCAGCTGGCAGATTATTTGAGCCTGGCTCTCTGCCAGTCCTACGGCCATGCCTCCTCCTCTCGCTCTTCCTCCGTGCCAGACATTCACCCGTTGTGTCATCACCACACACATTCACACACATGCACGCAAGCACACCCTTTCACACACACACACACACACACACACACACACACACACACACATTCATGTACCTGCTTAGCCACACTGCTGTGTCCACTTGCCCTCATTAGTAATCTAAGATAAGATAAGATAAGATAAGCCTTTATTAGTCCCACAACGGGGAAATTCCAGGATTGCAACAGCACAGGGATAGCAACACTCAGAGCAACAATCAGAAGGCAAGAAAAAAAACAAGCAAGCAAGAGCAGCTAATATACATATGTACATATTACTATAAAATATACAGTATATATACACACACACAGACACACAGTGCAGAGCATTGTAGCTGGATGGAATAAATATATGAATATGTAAACACACAGTGCGGAGCAATGTAGCTAGATGGAATAATATGTAGATATATAAACACACAGTGCGGAGCATTGTAGCTGGATGGAATAAATATATAGATATATAAACATAAACACACCCAGTGCGGAGCATTGTAGCTAGATGGAATAAATATGTAAATACATAAACACACACAGTGCAGAGCATTGTTGCTAGATGGGATGAAACAGCACAACCGTCTATTTAGTTATCTTACATGGTATGATTATGTGCCCATACATATTCTCACTCTCCATAGCGACCGGTATTTTCCTAGTTGTATGCCGGAGGGGATACAACTGTGTACTTATGATAATATAATCTGATAATCTGATATGATATTATAATCTGTGTACTTATGTGAGGCAGTGTGATCAGTGTGGTGGCTTAGTCAACACTGGACTTCCTGGCTCACTGGTTGTTGGCTTCCTTCCTTTTTGACTGCACGGTGTTGTTATTCCAGAACTTTCCTGCTCCGACGCTCATATAAGTCATCCTTAATTAGTGCCCTTCCTCTCTGCTCCTGTTCTGCCTGGAGCGCGTATGGCATCTCTCCCTAGCCAACGTAGTTTGAAGCCGGTTGTCTGATCATTATTACTCTGTTTGGACTGTTACATAGACATGCTGTGTTTTTCTCTTTCCTGTCAAACACACTTACTGTACTGTACTTTCGGCTTGAACCAATTTATTTGTTCACTGCGCAATTATGCAACGGACATGACAATAAGCTGCCACCAAGTGAGCCCAAGCTGTGACATTTTTCATTTTTGTGTATTCTTTCCACCTACCTGTTCGGCGCATGATGTTCCCGATGAACTGTTCCCACGCTGGCAGAAGTGGATGGGCAGCGGGACATCCCAGCACAGAGGAGGAGTGGGCAGCCGAGTCTATCCAGGAGTTCCTGTGTGACGCTGAGGATGCATACGGCCCCGGAGAATGACTGAACTGCCTGAAAGGGGCATTGAGGATTCTGAGGGCTCACCGTAGTCTCTGGAATTATCCACAATATGCCAAGCTGCTGTCCTCCGTCTCCGCTCTCAAGCGGGTGTTTCCTGACCTGGTGAGAAAGGCAAACTGCATCAAGCCAAACAGAGATGCTCTTCTCGGTCAGCAGCCATCTTTTCCTCCATGTCATCTCCAACTCCTATGCGGCTGCCCCCAGGTCAGCGGCATCCATATCATCTGGCCCCAGATTCCTGAAGGAATAATACTGCCCTGCCAAATGCTTCCTTTTTTACGCTGTGCCCGGTGACCCCAGCAGCGGATCCTCACTCACGGGTCCTGTCCACGAGATTCTCCCCTACGTCTGCAGCGAGATCCTCTTCTTTGGTGTATTGACAGATGGCTGAGAGGCGTTTATTTTCCTCACCAGTGGCTCCCGTTCCTGTGGCGAGAGGGGCGGTTCCCGAGCGGTCTACAGAGGGGCCAAACACTACCTTTCCCGGGCAGAGGGAAGACAATGCCCAAATGACAGCAACAGCCAACATCTTAATCCGGGAAAACAGGCAGGTTAATTTTCGTTCTATTCCTATTAATGAGGAAATGTCTTTCCTGATTCCTGGTAGGGAGGCTCAGGGTAAGCAGTCCCCTGAACTTTTCCCACCTGCTGCTGTTGAGAATGGTTCAGCAGCCCTCTCCATGCTCTCTCCCTTCTCCCCTGAATGTACACCAGAGCTGGATTGCCATGACCGGGAGGAGCCAGAGGTCCGGGAGGATTCTTCCCTCGCAGCAACAGTGAGCCAGACACCAGCCGCCACGTCGGAGGAATCGCCAGCGTGGGTCACAGCAGCTGAGATAATGATGACTGCAGAGACCATCACTGCAGCAGAGTCAACGCTCTAACTGAACATCCAGGAGGACGAGCTGATGAGCACATCGCCTGGATCGTTGGAGTCCTGGACGGCAGTGGAGCTTGAGCTAAGGCAAGTGCTCTCCTTTGTTTTTCTCCTTTCAATCACTGAGCATTTTTGCCTATCTCTTGGTGAGGAGAGCCGTGCGCAGCCAACCGCTGCATCTGAGTTCACCTCGCTGGGCTCCGCCGCTGCCGGCGACCCTGACCCTTCTTCCTTTCCATCTGAGTCCTTTTCCAGGGTCGCCAGAGAGAGTTCAACACCACCAGATGAGTCCGAGGATCCAGGCTTGCTGCTGGAGGTCACTGTGGGTCCAGCCTCCCCGGCCGTGGAGGTCATTATGGGTGCACTGCTCCAGCCTAGGGTGCCCGTAGTTGACCGCCTTCTGGCTCGGGTGCTCCTACGGATCGGCTGTCCCATGGTTAAAGCAGCGTTGGGGTCAGCAGTGGCCCAGCCAGGTCCCATCGCAGGTGCAGCAGGGGTCCAGCTGGGCTCCACTGGGGGTGGAACCATGGCTCGGTCGGGGTCCACCATGGATGCAACACTGGCCCAATCGGGGCTCACTGTGGGAACAATGAGGCCCCAGGAAGGGGTCACCACTGGTGCAACGTTGTCCCAAGACGGGACCATCGCAGGTGCAGCTATGGTCAAGCCCGGGCCCGCCACGGGTGCAGAAGAACTTCAGTCCCAAGTCAGGACCACCAAGGGTGCAGCCGGCCAGCTTGGGGACACCGAGGTCTTGTTCTCTCTTTCTGAGGACCTTGGGATGTCCCTTTCTCTTCCGCCAGGCTCCGCCGTGGTCTGCCTGGTCCTGCCACCAGGAACCGCAGGGGTTCCCCTTCCTCAATCCGGCCACCCACCTTTCAGCCTTCCGGTGGGTAGGCTACTGCTTCGTCTATCCCTCCGGGACTGGTGGCTCAACTATGCGGGCCGACCGTCCGAAAGACTGAGTTCCCGGTTCAGGTGGCCCTTTCTCCCCAGCAGGCTGCCTGATGCTGTACGGCTGGCTGCTTGCTGGCCCTGGGACGTTGGCCGGCCCCCTGAACTCAAGACCGTTCATGGGCCCTGGGTCTTTGGCCAGCCCCAGAACTTGGAGACTCTTGGGCTTTGTGGAGGGGTTTATTGTAATATTGGGGTTGGGAATTTTTGTGCTCCTTGTGTTATATTCTGTTGTTTTCGCTTTGGTTAATCCCTCCTTACCTGTTTCCCCCACCTCCCGCCCTGGTTAGTTATGTTGGCCTCCTGGGTGGGGAGGGGGGGCAGGTTTTCTCTTGTGTTTTGTTTCCTTTTGTGATGGTACGGTGGGTGTCTGGAATCCACCCCTTGAGGGGGGGCTCTGTCATGTGCGGGGTTGAGAACAACCCCGCACATGATCTGTGTCTGTAGGTCTTTGATTGTTGCTTATTATTTCCAGCTGGCAGATTATTTGAGCCTGGCTTTCTGCCAGTCCAATGGCCACGCTTCCTCCTCTTGCTCTTTCTCTGTGCCAGGCATTCACCGGTTGTGTGTCATCACCACACACATTCATACACATGCACACAAACACACCTTTCACACACACACACACACACATTCAGTCATTCATGCATCTGCTTAGCCACACTGCTGTGTCCACTTGCCCTCATTAGCGATCTGTGTACTTATGTGAGGCAGTGTGATCAGTCAGTGTGGCAGCTTAGTCAACATTGGACTTCCTGGCTCGCTGGTTGTTGGCTTCCTTCCTTTTTGACTGTACGGTGTTGTTATTCCAGAGCTTTCCTGCTCCGATGCTCATGTAAGTCATCCTTAATTAGTGCCCTTCCTCTCCGCTACTGTTCTGTCTGGAGCTTGTATGGCATCTCTCCCTAGCCAACGTAGTTTGAAGCCGGTTGTCTCATCATTACTACTCTGTTTGGACTGTTACATGAACATGTGTTTTTCTCTTCCCTGTCAATAAACACGCTTACTTTACTGCACTTTGGGCTCAAACCAATTTATTTGTTCGCTGCGCAATTACGCAGCGGACATGACAGGGACATGGCTCAAGTCAACTTGGCGAACTGCTGAGGAGTCATTAGGGTGCCAGATCACGACGCAGACGGTGGAGAAAGCCAGTGAGCGCTCCACTGGGTGAGGGTGATGATGTGCGCCCTAGGGTCGAGCCTCGGCTTGGTCGGGTGCATAATTCCAGGAAACTGACAGCTGGACAGCATAATCTGTGGGTGGTTCAGTCCGGCGGCGACGGCTACCTGAGTTTGACTGATGGGTCAAGACGACATCCCAACGAGCTGTGACATTGGAGCAGAAAAGGGTGTCTATGCAGTCCATCTCCTGTCACAAAGAAACGGAGATGCTCTGGAAGTGGGCCGCGTGACGGACACTCCAGGGGTGGGCCTTCGGGAGACCTGGGTTGAATGTGTGAGGGCTTACGGTGTGTCTGATAATGTGCGTTTATTAAAAGATGTGTTTTGTTTATGGTTATTATGTTCAGTATATTCTGACTGTATTCACATGTTGAAGTTGTTATGGAATGGGATGATGAGAACCATGTGGGTAATGTGAAACATAAGTTGGTTCTTATGGTCATTTATCCTATTAGTGGTACAACTTAGGAGTGTGACATGTGGATATCGGGTTTGTTTTGTTAAAAAAAAAAAGAGAAATGTTCATAGATTTGTGTTGCCACCTTTTTGTAATAGTAACTACTTACAGTATTTTTGCAATGTTATGTTTTATTACTATTTCCAGCACTTGATGCTGTGTTTTAATTTCCCTGTCTGTGGTGTTGTCTTAATGGCCGTTTACGTTCTTGAAATTAAAAGGAATGTCTGCCACTGTAACGGGGTGTTTAAGGGATTTGAGGCTCAAGACCACCGTTGTTGTGTGACTGTTTAGTGAGTGTGAGGTGCAGTAGCATCTGGGTGTGAATGGGTAAGTTTAATTACCCTATAGTGTGAATACTTGTGTTTTTTATTGTGGGGAGTTCTCGGTGTGTACTTATGTGTATTCTGCGAGTTTATGGGATCGGGTACCGCCATTGTGTGTGTCTATGATTGTTGCGTGTATATGTTTAGCTTTAAAGGGATTGATTTAGTTTGGTGAGTGGCCCTTTTTTCTTTTCTAGGACTGTTGCTTACATAGTGGAGAGCTCTGCTGGGCCAGTGTGGTGTGTGAATGAGTAGGCCTATACCCTCTTGTATTAGTGTGTGAATCGGGTGTAAATTATTTGGTTGGGTAATTTGTGTGCATTCATTTTTTCAAAGTGGGGGGGGGGATGTCGGATCATAATATATATACAATAGTATGGCTGTGCCCTAGGCTAGGGAGGGGTGATGCCCTGCCTTTGGGGGGGTGGCGTCACCTGGAGCGGAAGACATATTGTGTCTTCGCTGGGACTCCTGTACTCGCGGTAGGGTCTCCCCATGTGTACATAGTTCTTGATAATAAACATTATAAAATGTCACCTCGCCTCCTTGTTTATTTGGACACAACAATAAGCATGATGTTAGGTGCTATATTTAGCCAATGTTTAACCAGCATTTGGGTAAACATATTTGCCTTATGTCAATGGCACAATATGGCTGATTAGCTTCTAGACCCAAACTGTAAATTACTCATTGGTTCCATACACCATAACCTATTGCTATGAACCTGGGCAACCGGATAGACTGCCAGTAAGACTCTGCATGGTCGAGTGGATTATTCTGCCACCGTTACCAACCATGCTCTATTTAAACATTTTCAAAAAGAGTCACTTTATAGTTCCACCTCAGAGGCCTTTTGGTAAGCCCGCAGTGGGCGCAGCCCTGGAGGTGCTGGATGTGGTGGACCTGGGTGCCATCTTGCTGGAATTGCTCTCTTGTCATTAAAGTCTCAGTCCAGGTCCCACACTGACTGGGTGGGTTCCAGCATCACGTCTTGATCCAGGGCAGCTGCTGTTCTTACCTTCCGCAGACAGCTGGCATGCCATCTCGAACTATTAGCCATCTGGAAGGTGGCTGGCCCCAACTGCGTGGTGATCTGTATTGGCGGGGACAGGAACATCTGCAGGTCTGGGCCTTTGGATCAATGGAACTGAACCCAATCGAATACCGTGAGTCCGGAGCTAGTCGGCTTCGTGTGGCGCTGCTGCAGCTCTCTCATCCCTGATGCTGGTTGAGTGAGGATCTGAGTCGAGTCCAGATTATGCTTTCTCATCTCTGCTGCTGGTTGTAGTTGCGGCGGCATGACGTTCTCGCCAGTGGCAGGACATGCTCCAGGTTAGCATCATTCTTCGGGCTCCTACTTGGCAATGGACTGTCTCTCCTGTAGCTGTACGGCGGCTCCATGAGGCTTATGCCGAGCGAGGATCTAAGACCAGTCCAGATTATGCCCTGTCTTCATGTTCTGCTCTCCGTGCGGTGTCAAGGTTGGAGCGGCTGTACCCACGTACTGGTGAAATATGCTCTGGTCATCAGCAGTCAAAGTCCTTCGTGGTCATGAATGGTGAAACCCAATTTGTGGAAAAAGTCGCACCCCAGGATGTTGTCGCCGTGTGTTGCTACCTGGAAGGTGAATGCCGGGAGGACTTTGGACTCGTAGCAAACAGTCAGCATGATGCTACGAGGCTGATTCTGGTGTGCCAGTATCCATAAAGCTCGGCTGCATTCTTCCCGATTGGATGCCAAGGGAAGAATCTCTTCACTGTGACCCAGTTCATCAGCGATCAGTAGCGGCGGTGTCCAGTAGTAATGGCAGAGTGATGTCATCTAGCCTCACTGTCCACCACTTGTACGCCGTATTGCTAGAGTCCACTGCATGGATAGTGACTGTCAAAGGCAGTCCAATTGAACTGGGTGGTTAGCGCATTGTTAACCACATTGAACGGCACACTTTGGCAAAATAGCTAAGCTTATCGCAGTGTTGGCATCACTGCCCCCTGGCCGGGCAGGAGCACATGAGCAGTCGGGGCGCAGGGGAACTACAGTTACCACACATTCAGCATCCCATGATCTCGTCCTCTAGCTGCTCAAACCTGCATGTGCTCTCCAGACAGCAGAGGTCTGCACCGTATTGCTGAGTAATCTCTCCTGCTCCCTGTCGACGTTGGCAGCACTTGATTCTCCTTGCCAGCACACTCTTGGGTGTTGCAAAATGTCCAGCTAGCAGCATGACACATTTGTCGTATGTATCCGAGGGTCACAATTTTCTAAACACATGCTGTCCCTTGCTGCCCAGGCTATGAATCAGCAAAGCACGTAGTCAAAGTTTGCTAACTTTAGCTAGGTCCATAGCCGACACGTACATCAGGGATGACTCAAACCAATGAGGCCATGGGATGGGCGGCTCACCTGGGGTTGCAAGTAAAACCGTGGTAGGGGTGCCAAACACGCTTCCATCTTCAGGAAAATGTCTTATTTTCCTCCAGAAGGTTAAGTTTTTCCTCGTCATCAATTGTTATGTGTGGAAACTGGGACCAGCTGATATGTTCTGTGTTAAAGGTTGGCTTTAATGAATAAGCTAGCAACACATACAGGAACAAGCTAAAAGTAGCTAACTGGAATGAGGCACAAGCAAAGGCAGGCTAGAGACGGAGCACCAAAGAATGTGTCTCCCGCCATTAGCCCCTTAAAGTACCCACGGCGTGGTGACGTCATCATGTGAATGCGTCCTCACGTCCGTGGTACTGAAGGTGGTATTAGCAATATGCCACAAAACTACTCAGCAGTTGTCATCTTCCAATGCTCAGAGTTCAGCCTGTAATGACCAAAATATCTTATAAGCACATGAACATCAAGGTATTTGCACTAAAAGGCTATATGATGGTGTTTTCATATCAGGACTAGTAGAGCATGTCTGATCCCAGGGGCAGAAGCGCGGAAAAGGAAGTCATGCGGCTTGCTACCCCGGTTTTATACTTAATGGCCACAGTGCACCCAAAGGGGAAAACAGTGTACTACAGGTCTAAATAACATATATAGGTCTACTAACCCTATTTTCCACATGGGTTACATTGGCTTTTGTTTCAATAAATTGTTTGAGATGAGGAAATCACCATTGCATGTTTCTACTTAATTGCCCCACTTTCATGATATAATATCACTGTAGCGTGAACTTTTTACATTTTCCATAAATTTCACCCAAAAGCCAAATATCCCTAACTTTTTGAGAGTTGTGTAAGTGTGAAACATTCCAAATCATTCTGATTTAATATTTATTATAATTATGCTTTTACTTTTGGAAATTTTGACATGTTTACCTGATATTGCATGCCATCATGTAACTGTACAGACATTCAATTAATAAAATCTGTTACTCCAGCATTTTTTCTTTGTGCTCCTAATTTTATTCTTGTGTTTCTGTATTTTTTTGCCTTAGCACAAAGGCAATGTAGGCATATGGTAATCACTCCATGTGTCTGCCTGTCTGTCTGTGACCAGCTTTTCAGCTCATCTGCTCAAAATCAAGTGGAACTAAATGTTAGGAATTCCCTGTGCACTATTATGCAGCGCACAGAGGAAAGGAGTTAAACCCATGTGCTGGAGATAGTTGTGTGTTTATTAATAATAGAAGAAAGAACAGTTCCAAAAATAACAGAAGAATATACTGGATGACAATAAATAACGCAAACATCTATAGAATAATGCTGGATATACAAGGAGAGCTATGAGGATGCTCTACTGGACAGGGTGAGGCACCTAGAGAGAGAGTGTTCCAAAGGCAGAGGGAACTGGCGGGGGGAGGAACGGTGAAGTGCCCGGAAAAGAACCGCCAGGCAGAACTGGACGGCAGGGCAAAAACAGTCTGTAATTCAACAACGAACGGAGCAGTCCGAGACAGTCCAAGTTATATCCAGGCAACAACCAGCGCACATAACAATAAGCACACCACTCAGCATGAAGCGGTACCGTAAGGAGAAGGCAGGGCTTCAAAGCTTGAGAGAGGCAGCATACACTGCGGGGAAAAGCGACAGCGTAGATCCTGATAATGATCCGGCAATCTCTCCCAACAGATGAGTGGCAGAAATAGTGCCAAGCCTAATCATGAAAGAGATTGCCGGTGTGGATGATTATGGTGTGTGCGTGGGCGAACGCCAATAAGGACACAGCTGGTTCCACTGACAGAGGAGGGGGCATGGCTGCGCTGTCAAAGAGCCGGCGGACCAAAAAGGCTCTAAGGGAGCGCCTGATGAAAATTTGGCAGCAAAACATAAGAAAAGGCCAAATAGCCACAGCACTGGACTAGGACATCAAGCACAGTTCCTGACACTAAAGGCTTGTATCATTGTATCGCCATATTTTCTTGACTTTTAATTTGCCACAATTTCCTGATAAGGCTTTGTTTTCAAAATAAACACAAATTTAACTCACCTTTACCATGAATGCAGCTGTGAAAAAAGGTATTGTAATAACTATGCCCGCCCACTAGAAGTGGCAGTGTAACTTTTTACAGCCCCCCCCCCCCCCCATGCTACCATGTCACAGGAACCGAGGCATCAGCATCTTGGTGCTTTCATCTTTGTTTCATTTTCCATCTTGACCTCCACCTTAGTCTCTTCAGGATATCTCCCCTGTGCACAGGCAGTTTGGATTCCCTCCCTGGCAGATTAAGGAGCTCTCATCTTCACTCTGGCCGTAAATCACCAAACTAATTTTAACCATAAACTGTACTCACAAGTCATAGGCTCCTTCTCCACATTCATCTGCAGCTGGGGCATTGGGAGTGTTTCTACCTGGACATCTGCAGTGGTCAACTCATGGGGCGAGGACATCAACCTCTGGGGAGAAGGATCCATACAGCCCAGTCTATGAGAGAAAAGAGTTAGTTACCTATTTTCTTGTTGTCCAACCCTGTACTTACCTGTCTCTCTTCTGTCTCCACAGGGTTGCCAGGTTGTCGCCGCGCACTGTTAATCATATTATCTTTTCGCTGTAAATAAACTCACTTCAACTGCTAACAGTGTCTCCTAACATGTCTGCTGCTGGGTCTATATTGAAAAATGTCAAAGGATTATCTTATCTACTTCTTTCATTGGTTACACTTCTTGGTTAAGGTTGGGGGGAAAGGGGAGGGTGAGGATTGGTTTTCAACAGATTACCACCCTCCGTCTTCTTGTGGCATTATTTCACAACCACTACAGGTCACAACAATGGGCAACGGGGAGAGGTTTCTAGTGTTCTTCTACACCCTTTACACAGGGGTCAAGATTGTTTTGAGATTCCTGAGTGATTGAGAAATCTGGCCATCTTTTCCAGTCTTCAATGAGCACCCAGTGATTGCCAAGATCCCATGATGATTTATCAGTAATTTCCACTGTCTCCTCAAAGTTATGACTTGGTCCAAAACAATCTCAACAATTGCCAAGGGAAGTGATCTCTCTCAACGAATACTCCCAGTGATCTCTGCCATGGTCTTTCAATGAATGCTATTGGTCTTTCATCAAAGGCTCACTTATCTCTCAGCCATCTCTACCTTTGGGGGTGGAAATTGGGGTTTTGGCAACATTTCTGTTATGATCTTGTGTTGCTGTGGGTTGCTCTAATCATTCTATCACCAAGGGAATTTTATCGCTTTCTCAAGGATGTTGAAAGGAGAAAGCTATATGGGTGGATGCTGTCTAACATGAGAACTACATACACATTGAGTATTCAAGAATTTGCATTTAACATTTCATATCTGGTAAGTGTACCCATTTAAGCTTGCATAGTTTAGATATAAAGTTTGAATTTTACATTTATCCCCTTCACAGTGTATGACTGGGTGTACACAGAGCACCCTATTTTCTGTTCATTTTCTATGTAGTCCATTGTTTAATGTGCTTAATGTCCTCAGCACAAAAAACTCTCAGCGCTGAGTGTTTGACAGTGCACTCACAGTGCTGAAAGTTGAAAAAAGTTCAACTTTTGGATCGCCGCAGCACTCATCAGCTGCACACCTCACGAATCAGCCAATCAGAATCAGGCTGAAAGGATACCATGATCAATATCTAACAGCAAAAGCTTGAGTGATGCATGTTTTTCTTAACTGTCTAATGTGGCTTTGTGCAGTTTTGTAGAGAGCTTCAGGGGGCAAGCTGTGAAACCCCCCACAGCAAACTTTGAGTGACAAGCAGATTGCTAGGATACAGGTGGAGACCTTTCTTTTTAAGGAGTATCTGTGAAGTGAGAGCATTTTTGTGAACTGAGTGGAGAAGGAGCCTAAAGCAGTAGGCAGGGCAATTCCTGCAGGTGTAATACCCAAAATGGTGGATAAACACAGTCATGTGAGCAGTGACATCACATGCATTTGTTCTATAAAGATCATTCTCCCCATGACACACATCATGATGTTCCTCATGGTCAAAATGGGACTTCCATATTATGTAGTAGGAGTTCTGCAAATAGGGCAGCTCGGTGATGCAGTGGTTTAGCACTGTGGCAGTACAGCAAGAAGGTCACAGGATCGTCCTACTGGTTTTGTCTTAATGATGTGAGCAATGTTGTACCGAGCAACAAACTGACCTTTATTGAGATTTGTGCTCAACATACATACTAGCCATAGCCACCTGACGTCACCACATCAACTGCCTGGCGTTGGCTATGGCGAGCCCCAAGTGCCAAATCCCCTCACATTATTCCCCCCCTTTACAAAACAGGAAGAACACCCCATAGAACAGACCCCCCCCAAGCTTAGCATAAAACCCCCACAGAAACACACATGCAATTTTACACTTTTTTTAACAGTTTTTCTTTTTGTTTTCTACACACAAAACAACAGGCCTAATAGCTAAATGGGCACCTGGGTAGACTGCCAGGATACCCTGCCATGTTGGAATGGATTATTCTTCCACCCATGCCCAACACGCTTCAGCTAAGGCTACTTCCACCACAAAGTCATTGAGGTGTCTGGGCATCTGACGCGTCCTAGCTGAGCACCTTGCCAGAGGAGGACCTGCTCCAGGCTTCGTCTGCCGCACCCGAGTGTCCCCAACACCCCCTTCAGGCAAGTCCAAACCCTCATTAGTCGCAGCTACCGGACCCTGGGCCTGCAAGGACTTCCTGAGTCGGCTGGAATGCCACTGTAACCCATCCGAGAGCCTGAACGTGTCCGGATCCAGCCTCTTCATGATCTGCAGGGGTCCTGTCCAAA
Source organism: Pholidichthys leucotaenia (assembly GCA_020510985.1). Lineage (NCBI taxonomy): Eukaryota > Metazoa > Chordata > Actinopteri > Cichliformes > Pholidichthyidae > Pholidichthys > Pholidichthys leucotaenia. The sequence goes on from CM035843.1 coordinate 265,191,932, forward strand.
AAGGCTGTAGCTTATGCATAAGGTTGGGGTGCTTGATGATGACTCAGTCCGACACACCGAGTCCATAGGCCCTCGTCCTATGCTTCCTGTCGAAACACCATTTCATTTTCTGCTGCTGTGCGACCACCCAGTCTTGTGATGGATCTGTATCCGTCGGAGAGGAGGTTGAGGGGGGCCACAGCCAGGCAGATGTAACTCACACCCCAGCATGAGCTTCGCTGGGAAGCATCCTGTCATGGCATGGGCCGTTGCCTTATAGTGGAGGAGCATGTCTAAAGGGCATCAGAGAACATGAAGCTGTCTGCCAGATGAGCTCACAGACCATTTTTCAGTCTTTTTGAAACGTTCTACACCCCCATTGGCCTGTTCTGATGCGCTCCATGCCCCTTTCTCCCAAAAACTCCTCAAACTCCCCAGAGGTGAACTGTGGGCCATTGTCCGTTGTGATGGCATCCGGAACTCCCCACTTGGTGAACAGTGGCGAGAGGAAACCGGTAACCACATCCGTCGTGACCAAGTTAGTGGGCAACACTTCCGGCCATTTAGAAAACAAGTCGTAGACCACCAGCAGGAAACGGCTGTTCATGGGGGCCGTGTGTAGTTCACCACAAATGTCCAACTGGATGTGCTTCCAAGGGTCCTCTGAGTATGGTAACGGTCGCAGAGGTGGAGGAAGTGGCACGTCAGTCTTCCCACTTTCCAAACACGGAATACAGTTCTTAACCATAGTCTCAATGTCCTTATCAATACCAGGCCACCAAACCGAATCCCTGCAATGTTGTTTCACCCTGACCACCCCGGATGACCCTCGTGGAGCATAGCCAAGACATGTGATTTCAGTGACACCAGAATCAGCGTGCAGTGTCTTCTTCCCACACACAAGTCATTTCAGCAACTCAGTTCATCCCTGAACCTGTGAAAAGGTGCCAGATCACCCTACATTTTTGTGGGCCAATTGCCCCCCCATGACCAAGCAAAGCTGCAACAACATCGGGTCCCGTTCCGACTCCGCCTGGAGCTCCTGGAGAGACACCATGTCCCGGACAGGTCTGTGCAGCGCATTTACCAGATCCGCCTCCAAGGACTCGCTGTCGTCCGGTTGTGCGGTGTTGGTTGTGACATGGACAGGAGGTCTGCCACTATGTTCTCCTTGCCGGGGTGAACTGGGTGGTGAAGTTGTAGGCCTGCAGCTATTCCATCCACCTGTGGATCTGCAGAGGCCTGTGTCCCGAATCAGTCGTCTCCAGCAGTGTCGTTAGCGCCCAGTGGTCTGTGCATAGGGTGAAATGGCATCTGTAGAGGTGGATATGCCATCGTTCGCATGCCCAAACACATGCAATGGCCTATCTCTCACCCACGGCATACTTCTGTTCAGCTGGCAAGAGGGACCTTGATGCGAACGCCGCTGGGTGCTCTGTACCATTTTGCACTTCAGACATAACCACCCCTATCGCCGAACCAGTCGCATCACAAATCAAAAAAGTTGGCCATTTTGGATCAAAGTGGGCCAACACCGGTGGGGAGGCAAGTTGAGACTTCAGTCTAGTGACCGCCGCTGAGCAAGCCGGAGTCCATTGCCATGGAGCATGCTGCTTCAGGAGAGTTTGGAGAGGTTTGATAGTCTCTGAATAATGGGGAATAAAACCACCGTAGAAGTTCACCATGCCCAGAAATGAGGAGATTTGCGCAGGTGTTGTGAGGTCGGGGAGACGCTGGACCGCCTCTACGTTCAAGTGTAGGGGGCTCAGGATCTCAGCCACTAACCGGAACCCAACAAACTCAGTGGAACCCGCTGCAAAGACGCACTTTTCCCCATTCAGCGTGACCCTGTACTCCAGCAGCACTTCCATTACACATCTCAAATGTTCATCATGTGCTTCCCGTGATACGCTGTGGACCACGATGTCGTCCAGGTACACCACCACACCCCTGAGGCCAGCGAGGATCGTAGACATAATTTTTTGAAAACAGCTTGGTGTTGAGCTCAGACCAAAAGGCATGCAGTTGTACCTGAAAACGCCCATGTGGGTCACGAACACCGTCCGGTCACAGCTGGCTGTATAGAGGGGCACCTGCAGATAACCTTGGCGGAGGTCCAGCTTCGTGAACACCATTGAGCCACTGAACATCGCAGTGAGTTCCTCCATCGTGGGGAGTGGGTACTTATCCGGGATGATCGCTTTATTAACCATTCTGAGGTCGATGCACGACCGAATGCCGCCCGTCTTCTTCTTGGCCATCACAATGTTTGAGATCCACAGCGAGGCATCCACTTTCTTGATAATGCCAGCCTTAAGTAATTTATTCAGTTCCGCCGTGACGTCGTCCCGCAGCGCAAGGGGAAGCTGCCGTAATGGTTGGATCTTGGGCGTTACACTCGGGTCAATGAGCAGGCAGTAAGTTAAAGCCTTCACACAACCCAGACCCGCAAACAATGCCGGCCAGCAAGCCTGTCACCCGGGAGACACAGACAACACCATCGAGCCCGCTGGATCTATGATGGAGAATTCTAACTCTTCCAACAAGTCGGCCCCCTGGTATGAAACCTGGATGGTAAACACCGGAATAGTCCTTGACCCACACGCTACCGAGAAACTGGCTGTGCACACCATGCCAATCTTAGCGTGCCTGTAGCCCAACACTTTCACAGCACCCGCTTCAATAGATTTCTTTGGGAAAAATCTTCTCAACGTGGACACGCTCAGTATGGATTTACCATTTACCATTATTCGCCCGAGTCCACCACAATCGGCACATCAACCCCATCAAGCTGCAAAACATACCACTTTAACGGCCAATTCTTAGCACCTGCTACACACATCGACGTCATCCCCATGGGCTTTGAGTCTGTTGGCTTGTTGGCAGTGGTGCAAACCCTGGCCCAGTGATTAGTATGGCCGCAGTTGTAGCACTTGTAGTGCAGTTGTAGCAGTTGTAGCGTGCCCACCCGCTGACAAGGATAGTCACAGCCACCACACAGTCCCCGAGCTCCTGCTCCTGCCCGTGCCACAGTCCGCCACCTTTTGGGGGTCGGCCCCGAGGGGTTAGCTGCGTTGCTAGCAGCCTGACGTGGAGGGGAAGCTTGGGTGGCTAGGTTCTCTTTAGCCAGTTCTTGTAAACCTAGCTGGGTAATGGACTCTATTTGGCTGGTCATCTCTATTACTTGCTTCAGTGTGAAGACATCCTTAGTTAGCATTAGCTTCTCTTTAAGCCACTCATTGCTCATACCGTGTGCTAGCTAATCACAGACTAGGTCTTACTGTACAGGCCCGAAGGTACAAATGCTTTCTAGTTTACAGAGCTCCATAAGAAAGTGTTGAGTGGACTCACCAGCTTGTTGACAGCGGTCGAAGAGCCTGTGTCTTCACGCCATGATGTTGCACTGATCAACAAAGAAATTGTCCATCATGTCCAGAAACTCCTTTAATGAGTCCTTGCTACCCAGCGCATGAAACAAACATTGGCCTTCCTTACCGAGGCAGTGGATTAGCACGCTTTTCTGTCTCTTTTTGTCAATGCCGCCCAAGCCAGCTGCGGCAGTGTACTCATCGAACACCTCCAACCAGCAGTGCCATGGTGTAGCTGGCACACCCAGAGACTCCAAGAATGGAGGAGGTTGTGTTGCGCACGCCCCCATGGTTTAATCCGACACTGCCAAATGTTATGTCTTAATAATTCAAGACATGAGTCATGTTGTACCGAGCAACAAACTTACCTTTATTGAGATTTGTGCTCAACATACATACTGGCCGTAGCCCACCTGATGTCACCATGTCAACTGCCTGGCATCAACTACAACGAGCCCCAAGGGCAACATCACCACACAACACCCACCTCCTGACCACTGGTGACCCTTCTGTGTGGAGTCTGTATGTTCTCCCCATGTCTGCGTAGGTTTAGTCTGGTTACTCCGGTTTCCTCCCACAGGCCAAAGGCATGCAGATTAGGTTAATTGGCATCAACTGGGGATTCTAAATTGTCCTTAGGTATGAATGTGAGAGTGAATGGTTGTCTGTCTCTCTGTGTTGGCCCTGTGATGGACTGGCGATCTGTCCAGGGTGTACCTTGCCTCACACCCGAAGACGCTGGGATAGGCCTCAGTCCCCCTTTACCCGAAAAAGATTAAGCGGTAGAAGATGGCTGGATGGAGGGATGGAGTTCTGCAAATACAAAAGGAGATGGCCTTTGAGGGGCAAAATTTAAAAACAGGTAAGGTTTTTTGCTTTTTTTAATAAAAATTGCGGAGCAAGCCACATGAGCTTAAGACCAAGCTCAATCCACCTTATTCCTGGGGGTGCCTCTGTAGGAACGATTATGGTCAGTTTCCGGTTTCGGCTGATCTAATGTTAAATCAGTCAGTAAGAGTGGAGTAGCAGGGGCATTTAAAATAGCGTTTTTAGAAGTTTTTCAAATTCATTTTAATGTATAGTCCACATACATGTTTTGCCCTCAAGTGACAGCTAACACTGTCACTTGAGTGCAAAACTGTGCTCATGCACACATGTTTTCAGTTGGTTCAGTCCATGCTCCTTCCCACTGGCGGTCTCTTCCCTCGTTAGTATTTTGATTACTTAAACGCTGTTAGAGTAGAAAGAGATCGCCAGAGCATTGCGCTTCACGCACAGCAGCGTGTACTCTGTGTTTACAAGCCGTCATTCCCTGCATGTACCCTGCCTTGCCTTCATCCTCCAGACAGCACAGACCGCCTTGGATCGCCGCAGCCCGTAAGTTATGTTTGCCTTTCTCCCTGTGCTGACAGCTACTCTTCGGCACCAGGCATTCCCTCTCCGTGGGCTGCTGAGGGTCCGGGGGGGATGGGGCGTCCCTATTTGTCTGGTGGCCTTAGTTTCATCATATCAGCTCTCTGCTTTATTACGTGGCTGTTTTGCTGGACAATTTATTGGGGTTTATGTTAATAAAACGCATGAATCTACTCCTGCTCTTGGATTTTTCGTTCCTTCCTTGGTAAGCTGCGTCATGGCGCACGAGGGGTCGTAACACACACGGTGACAGACGACATCCAAGCACGGTGTTGTGGCCTACGTCTGCTCAAAGGTAAATCTGATTATGTCCAACATATTTTAACAAAATGCAGTCTACTTTATTACGGTGGTGACGTGCTGGTCGGAATGCCCACCGCGTCATTATGAGTACAGGCAACGAGAAGTCATAAATCATGACTCTTTCTTTGTTTGGTAGGGCAAGTCCTGGGAAAACCCCATGAGTGCCTGGTATCACTGGAAAGCTTAGAAATCGTACTTTCTAAAAATACCTATGTTTTTTGCGGAAGACATAACTCCTGACCAATCGAACGCGAGTTTTCAACTTAGCTAAAATTTAAACAAATCGTCTTTTTGTGGATCAGTTTTTGCGACTTCCTACAAATTAAATATCATTTTGAAGGTCTTTCAATACAGAATATGGAAATAACATTACATCAGTTTTGAAAATGCCCTCAAAGTGACTCATTTTGCCAGCATGGGTCATTTGTTTACAGCATTAGCCTCTTAGCAGTGGCACTAACTAACGGAGCTACTGTGTACGAGGCCACTTTTTAGGTCATCTTCCCATCCCTCGATAGTTGTGGGAAGTAGTATGATTATATTCCTTTTTTGTGGTACAAGAGGCCGTGTTCCCGCATTTCTGATGCCAAAGTTATTTTTTTGACAAGGAAAAGTGCCCCATTTAGGTGACAACTATGTGTTCTAAACTAGTACAGGAAGTTGCTACCATAATTCACACAAGGCATCAGGGGGCCTAGGAATAAGGTGGATAAACTGTCGCTGGTCAGAGGTTAAGATTTGTACACAGGCATGACAGTGTTGACTTGATTTCACCTAGCTGCTCTAAAACCAGTAAATCGGGCAGTAAATTAATTTATCTGCTTACTTCACCACTCTTAATGAAGCTATTTTATTTTATTATTCTGTCTGAAGCTGCCACTTTAAAGGCTACTTGATCTCACTTTTGCCTCACTTTACAACCTTATGTTTCCCCACCATGCCCACTTGATAGAAGGAGCATAGTGAACATGAAGAAAGTGGACACAGATGGTGGTTTAGGAGCAGGAATGTCAGCTTGTTGCAGCCAAAAAGGCTTGTTAATCCTAATTAGTCCCCTTCACTAATGAAGCCTTGAGCCCTGCTGTGCCACACTGCTCCTGCTGCTGCAGTACAGATGCTCTTGTTTTCTTGCCCTTTTTTTTTTTTTTTTTACCTCCGCAAGTACCCTTCAATAATGAATCCTAATAATATGCTAATCTACAATCTTACTGGGCACATTGTTCTGTGTTCAGCCTCATTATATTACTACCCTTGGAATAACTGAAGCAGCCAGTGCAGTCAGTGCATTGTTAGAACTGCCACAAATGAATCTCGAATTAAGGGTCTCTTACTTTTGTAGCTTTAACAAGACACCTGCTTTACATCATGGGGAAGGTTTGAAGTTGGCCTAAAGGCTGAATGCTTAATAAAAGACAAAGTTGGCAATGAATACATTCAAACTGAATGTGAGTCACCAAATAAATTAAATGGTAATTAACCATAATCATTCAGTAGTCAAGAATGGTGCTGCAACAAAATAGATGGCACAAAGTCAGATTACTGCAACGGCATTATTAAAACACATTTATGTAAAACTGTTATGCACAAAGTTTTCACAGAATATTGTCTATATACGGTAAATACAGGTGCATCTCAATAAATTAGAATGTCAACAAAAAGTTAATTTATTTAGGTAATTCATACTTCTATATTATATAGAGTCATTACACAGAGAGTGATATATTTCAAGTGTTTATTTTAATTTTGATCATTATGGCTTACAGCCTATGAAAACCCCAAATTCAATTTCTCAAAAAATTAGAATATGACATAAAATTAATTTAAAAAAATAGTTTTTTAATAGAAATGTTGGCCAACTGAAAAGTATGTCCATGTGCACATTCAATACTTGGTCGGAGCTCCTTTTTTATTAATTACTGCATCGATGTGGCGTGGCATGGAGGCAATCTGCCTGTGGCACTGCTGAGGTGTTATGAAGGTCCAGGTTGCTTTGACAGTGACCTTCAGCTCATCTGCATTGTTGGGTCTGGTGTCTCATCTTCCTCTTGACAATACTCCATAGATTCTCTATGGGGTTTAGCTCAGGAGAGTTTGCTGGCCAATCAAGCACAGTGATGACATGGTCATTAAACCAAGTTTTGATACTTTTGGCAGTGTGGGGGGTGCCAAGTCCTGCTGGAAAATGAAATCAGCTTCTCCATAAAGCTTTTCAGCAGAGGGAAGCATGAAGTGCTCTAAAATTTCCTTGTAGATGACTGCGCTGACTTTGGTCTTGATAAAACACAGTGGACCAACACCAGCAGATGACATGGTCCCTCAAATCATCACTGACTGTGGAAACATCACACTAAACCTCAAGGAACTTAGATTCTGTGCCTCTCCACTCTTTCTCCAGACTCTGGGTCTTTGATTTCCAAATGAAATGCAAAGTTTACTTTTATCTGAACAGAGGTCATGGACATACTTTTCAGTCGGTGTCATGTCTTTGGGTAAAAGACATTGATAAATTTATAAAGTTAATAAATTGGTTAAAAGGAATAAATAAGTTAAAATTAGTGATAAAGTTGTCAAAAACCTGTGTTTAAAAAGTTATCGAAGTGAGATATCTTTTCCTTAAAGGACTGTTTTTTGTTACTGCAGAGTGTGTGCTCTTCCGTATATAGATGATCTTTGATGTGTTTTTTCCTTCGGCTACAGTCAGCTAGCCACACAGAAACGAAGTTAAAAAGTTCATTGAGTACGCTGTGTTGTTCTTCTTCGTTTGAGTCTTGGGAAACCTTTGTCTTTGTGAGTATTTTTATGTACAAGCACTTGATAGAGATCGCTGATGTTCAAAAGTATTACGTGAATGAGTTTTGTTAAAGCGATGATGTCTGTTAGTTATTTACGTGTATTAGTTCTGTGTGTTAGCATACCGCATGTTAATATGTAGATAGTAATTGCATTGTCCTGTATGTTTCAGTTACCGCGCCATGCTACACACGCATGTAAGAAAACTTTATAAAGACAAGAAAAGCAAGCCTTGTGTGCGAAGTTTTCTTCAATGGTTCGCTGGCTGTCTAGCAGCACAGAGAAATGTGCTGTGAGGACAGCACAGTAAAAAGACATTAAAGACGTCCGAGGTGGGACGTTTTCTCGGTGGATTCAAGCAACACAGAGCAACATTAAGCAGACATGAGCTTACGTTCAGGAAAAAAATATTTGAAAAACTATGAGCTGCGAAACGAAGCAGAGCAACGACCAGACGTGGACGTGGAGAAGCCAGTCGCTGCAGACCAAACGTCAGACATGCAGTCACCATCACCGCCATTCGACACCAGGTCCAGGGTTACCAGCAGGCAGTCTCACACATCATCTACAGGGTCTTCAGCCATAAAGGCCTACGCCAGGGCGCAAACGGCTAAAGCTCAACTAGCCTTTGCTGAAAAAGAGGCTAATATGATGAAGCAAAAGGCTGACTTAGATGCTAGCCTCCACATTCTAAAATGTCATAAAATTATAGCAGCAGCTGAAGCAGAAGTTGCGGCCTACGAAGAAGCAGAGAATCAGAGTGGGGAGAGAAGCATAGGGCCCCCTACTGAAACTGAGCCTCTTGATACAGTACGGCACACCAGCAAATATGTTGCACAACAATATGAGTTACTCTCTTCAGAAGCTTCCAAGAGGCCACAGCAGCCCCTTGAAATGAGAGACAATGCAGTAGAAGTGCAAGCCACCAATCAGTCAGTTGATCAGCTAACAACTACAACCCAGTATGTACCTCCTCCAATGAATACAGGCATAAAACAAGAGCAAAAGGTAACCAAGGGTCTGACAAACACCCACCTGTTAAACCCTCTAGCTCACACCTTTCAACCTCTTAACAATAACTCGGCTGAGTTTAATGGAGGACAAGATTTTGCAAAATATCTCATCCGCAAAGAACTAGTCAGTACTGGTTTACTGCATTTCGATGACAAGCCTGAAAACTATTGGGCATGGAAAGCCTCATTTGTTAGTGCAACTAAAGACTTAAATCTGTCAGCAAGAGAGGAACGAGACTTGCTCACAAAGTGGTTAGGGCCAAATAAAGATGCATATAAAGCGATACCCCGCCCCCATCTCGGCCGTTCTGATCACATATCCGTGATGCTGCTGCCTGCCTACAAACCTTTATTGAAGCGCAGCAGGCCAGCAGTGAAACAAATCAGGATTCTGCCAGAGAGTGCAACCCCTGCACTGAAAGACTGTTTTCAGCACACAGACTGGAAGGTCTTCAAAATAGCAGCCTCCCAGGAAGACAGGACAGATGTGGAAGAGTATGCTGATACGGTAGTAGATTAGTTTATTTGACAGGGACAGTGCAATAAACATAGACAATTAATCAAAGACAATCAATCTGATGTGTTGCACATAGTGTATAGCTATTAGCTAATTTGCAACTCTTGTCCCTGGATGGGCTTTAGAAAAAAGAATCAAGATAAAAAATATACACAATAACCACATACATCAATGCAGAAAAATTATAAATACACAATTATAAATATTATAAATATTATAAATACACAAATATAACAGCCTGACTCACATTTAACATAAATATTATAAATATTATAAATACACAAATATAACAGCCTGACTCACATTTAACACATATAACTCACATTAGCCTATTTCAGGCCTTCCTCCCTCCGTCACTCACTATAAACAAACACATTTATTCCTTCCCTTCATTCACTCTCACTTTGCAGACAAATAATTCTTACCTGAGTACATTTTGTTTATTTTTCAGCCAGTTTTTAACATTTTTAGTGGTCACCAGCTACATCGCGAAGTGCACAGAGGATTTTCACTACAGTTGAAGACCATCACTATGCGGGGGTAATCATAAGCCCTGATGACTGCAGAGGTGCGCTCGCTCGCTCACAGCCAGAGAATGCAAGCCTTCAGAGCGAAGGACAGGATTGCCCTCCCGCTCAGCCAGGTCTGCGCTTTCAAAGGGAATTAAGGCGGCAAAGCGACGCCCTATGCAAAGAAAATCCAGGGACACCTCTGTGACACTAGGAAACACCAAGCAGATGTGGCAGGGAGTTCGGACTCTGACAGGGCTTTAAGCCTAGGCAGGGGGTCGATGATGATGACGCTTTGCTTCCAGACAGGCCTTAACGAACTTCCTTTGCATGTTTTGAAGCATCAAACTCGACAATCAGAGGGAGGGCTGGCCCACCCCCCCACCCACTCGGTCGGACCAGCCTTTTACCATCAACACAACGGACACACGGAGGACCCTAACCAGAGTCAACCCACGCAAAGCTGCAGGTCCAGACAACATTCCGGGGACGTGTGCTCCGAGACTGCACGAGTGAGTTGGCGGATGTCCTGACTGACATTTATAACATCTCCCCTGAGTCAGGCCATCGTTCCCAGATGCTTCAAGACCTCTATCATTGTACCGGTGGCAAAGAAACCTGTGGTGTCCTGTTGAATGACTATCGTCCTGTTGCACTGACACCAATTGTGATGAAGTGTTTTGAGCGGCTTGTCAAACCACACATTACAGCCTGCCTCCCTGCATCACACGACCCGCTCCAGTTTGCATATCGTTTCAAACCGCTCCACGGAGGATGCTATAGTCACCACCCTACACTCTGTCATCACCCCACCTGGACCAGAAAGACACCTACACCAGACTCCTGTACATTGATTTCAGTTCAGCATTCAACACCATTATTCCCCAGAGACTGATGGAGAAATTACTCCTTCTCGGTCTGAACACCACCACATGTCTCTGGATCCTGGATTTCCTGACTGAGAGACCTCAGTCTGTCCGGGTTGGAAACAACATCTCCAAGTCTGTCACGCTGAGTACCGGATCCCCTCAAGGCTGTGTACTCAGTCCACTGTTGTTTACACTTCTAACACATGACTGTGTATCCAGACACGAGGGGAACCAGATTATTAAGTTTGCAGATGACACCACGGTGGTGGGACTTATCCAGAGGGATGAGGAATCAGTGTACAGGGAAGAAGTGAGAGACCTGGAGGGCTGGTGCAGGGAGAACAATCTGGTGCTCAGCGTGGACAAAACGAAGGAGATGATTATCGACTTCCGGCGGTCACAGCCTGAGCACGCCCCCCTCAGCATCGGCGGCCGTTTAGTGGAGAGAGTAGAGAACATCAAGTTCCTCGGAGTGCAGATCTCGCAGGACCTGACCTGGAGCAAGAATTCCTTGGAGATCAGGAAGCGGGCTCAGCAGAGACTGCACTTCTTGAGGAAACTCAAACAGGCCTCTCTCCCCATCTGCATCCTCAGGACCTTTCTACAGAGGTGTGGTGGAGAGTGTTTCTGACGTACTGCATTGCTACATGGTACTCCAGTTGCAGTATGTCAGACAAAAAAGCCTGCAGAGGATAGTCAAGGGGGCGGAGAGGGTAATTGGAGTCTCCCTCCCCTCTGTCCAAGAACTTTTTCAGAACCGTTGTAGGAGCAGGGCACTGAACATTGTCAAGGACCGTTCTCACCCTCTGCATAAACACTTTGTACTTCTCCCATCTGGTAAACGATTCCAGAGCATCAGAGGCAGAACCACCAGACTGATCAACAGCTTCCTTCCACAAGCTGTCAGGATGCTGAACAGTTGACCCGGAATCTCTCATACACACTACTGCACCTACGGACATTTTGTATATTATAGTTAGTTATTCTTTTTTTTTTTTCCCCCAAGTATGTCTCAGGATGTGTGAATGGATGGGGGGGGGGGGGGGGGGGGGGGGGAGCTATGTGGGAATGTGTCTTAATCATGCTGCTTCTTATATGGATGCCGAGAGAAACGCAATTTCATCTTGCCTGCACTACAGTTGTATGTACAGCAATATGACAATAAAGTTTGATTTGATTTGAAATCCTCAGAGCAGGCCAAAAGGATCCGTGCAGTACATGTCCTTAATGCCCCTGCAGGTTTGATAATGGTCTGGCAGCACCTTGAGGAGTGTTATGGCTCCTCAAAGGCCATCGAAGACGCACTCTTAAAAAAGGTAGAGGACTTTCCAAGGCTAACAAACAAAGACAATGCCAGGTTAAGAGAACTCGGTGACCTTCTTTTAGAGTTACAGTGTGCCAAAGTAGATGGTGCACTACCAGGGCTAGCATACCTAGACACAGCTAGAGGGGTGAGACAAATAGTTGAAAAACTTCCCTTCAACCTACAGGAAAGGTGGACAACTGTGGGGACGAAATACAAAGAGACTTATAGTGTGTCATTTCCCCCTTTCTTTGTTTTTGTGCAGTTTGTTCAGCAACAAGCTAAAATGAGAAATGATCCAAGCTTTGCTACATCTAGCTGTAACAGTCAAGCTTCCACGCGCTCAGAAAAGCCCACTCCATACAATCGCAAAGCCACTGTGTCAGTACATAAAACAGATGTCGCAGAGAAAAGTGGTTCTGAGACTAAGAAAGCAGAAGAACCAGATTGGCAGTGCCCGATTCACAAGAAGCCACATCCACTCAAAAGATGTAAGCTGTTCAGAGATAAACCTATAGAAGAACGTCAAGCTTTTCTCAAAGAGCATCGCATTTGTTATAGGTGTTGTGGTTCAGTTCAGCACATCGCAAAAGATTGTAAAGTGGCAGTCATGTGTAGTGAGTGCAACAGTCCCAAGCACTATCAGCACTTCATCCAGGTCCTGCTCCTGTCTTGAAAAGTGCCACATCAGGAAGTGATGAACAAAACAAAGGTGAAGAGCAAACGGAGAGCTCTCCTTCAGTCATCACCAAGTGCACAGAGGTGTGTGGTCAAAGTAATAGCCCACGCTCTTGCTCTAAGATCTGCTTAGTGAAAGCCTATCCAGAAGGTCAGAAAAACAGAGCAATGAACATGTATGCAGTAATTGACGAACAAAGTAATAAGTCCCTGGCTAAGACAGAGTTCTTCAGCCTGTTTGACATTAAAGCTACACCTGCACCGTACACATTAAAAACCTGCTCTGGCAAAGCTGAAACTGCAGGCAGGAGAGCTGTGAACTTCTTCATACAATCCATGGATGGAAAAACAGATATCCGGCTGCCTCCCTTGATCGAATGTGATTCAGTGTCGGACGACAGAACTGAAATACCCTCACCTGAGATTGCTCAGCACCATCCCCATCTGCTCCCTATCGCAAACAAAATCCAACCTGTCGACCACCACGCTCCAATCCTCTTACTCCTGGGAAGGGACATCCTCAGGGTACATAAGGTACGCGAGCAGATTAATGGGCCAAATAACGCTCGTTATGCACAAAGACTGGACTTGGGTTGGGTTATTGTAGGAGAGGTGTGTGTAGGAAAGACTCATAGCGCATCAGAGGTGAATGTTTACAAGACACACACATTAGACAGTGGTCGCACATCTTATCTTGAGCCGTGCCCAAATGTCATTACAGTTAAAGAGAACTATGGCATTCTGTCAGAGCAAAACAGTCAGTCATAAGGTGTAAAGACACAATTGACTTTGCTCACAACACAGACAAGCTAGGTCACTCTGTGTTTGACAGATCTGAATCAGATGATAAAGTTGCACTGTCCATAGATGACAAAACTTTCCTAACTCTTATGGACAATACAGTTAGCCAGAACAAAGAGAACAGTTGGGTTGCTCCTCTGCCCTTCCACTTCCCAAGAAGGAGACTCCCAAGCAATAGAGAGCAAGCCCTGAAACGCCTGTACTCAGTCAAAAAGACTCTGGAAAGGAAACCAGAAATGAAGAGTCACTACATCCAATTCATGCAGAAAATGTTAAATAATGACCAAGCTAAAATTGCACCACCCCTGCCAAAAGGTAAAGAACACTGGTACCTGCCTACATTTGGTGTATACCACCCGCAGAAACCAGATCAAATACGAGTTGTTTTTGATTCTAGTGCAGAGTATGACGGCATATCGCTAAATCAAGTGCTCCTTAGTGGACCTGATCTCAACAACTCTTTGATAGGGGTGCTACTGAGGTTTAGAAAAGAGCCCATAGCCCTGACAGCAGACGTACAGCAAATGTTTTATTGCTTTGAGGTGTGCGAAGAACACAGAGACTATCTTCGCTATCTGTGGTTTGAGGATAATGACATCACTAAGGGTGTAGTTGAATATAGAATGAAAGTTCATGTTTTTGGTAACAGCCCGTCACCCGCTGTAACCATTTACTGTATGAGACGGGCAGCACAAGAGGGTGAGAAAGAACATGGCACTGACGCAAGACAGTTTGTTGAGAAACAGTTCTATGTCGATGATGGACTCACGTCAGCTGCCACACCAGAGAATGCTGTTGATCTGTTAACAAGAACCAAAAACATGTTAGCTGAATCTAATGTGAGACTTCACAAGGTTGCATCCACCTATAGCCTAGTTATGGAAGCGTTTCCTGTGGAGGACCGTGCAAAGGATTTAAAAGATTTGGACCTTGGAGTAGATCCTCTCCCAGTTCAGAGGAGTCTGGGACTTTGTTGGAATCTACAGACAGACAGCTTCACTTACCTCGTAACCAATGAGACCAAACCATTCACACGCAGGGGAGTGCTGTCAACAGTCAATAGCCTGTATGACCCTTTGGGCTTTGTTGCTCCCATAATCATGCAGGGCAAAGCGCTACTCAGAGAACTGTCATATGAAGAGAGAGACTGGGATGTTCCACTTCCTCCAGAAAAGGAGGAGATGTGGGTCACAAGGAAAGACTCTTTAAAAGCCCTTGAAGATCTGCAAATCAAAAGGTGCTACAGTTCAGGTTCATTAAGTACTATGAAAAGTAATGAACTGTATATCTTCTCTGATGCGTCTACTGTAGCAATAGGAGCTGTAGCTTACTTGCGCTCTTTAGACAGTGACGGTCAGTACCATGTGGGTTTTGTGATGGGAAAGTCTAAACTTGCTCCTCGTCCCGTACACACTGTACCACGGCTCGAACTTTGTGCTGCTGTACTTGCGGTTGAGATGTATGAGCTAATCACAGGCAAGTTAGACATAAAAACAATGAAGTTTTTCACTGACAGTCGTATTGTGTTGGGGTACATACACAATAACTCCAAAAGATTCTACATGTATGTAGCCAACCGTGTCGCACGCATTAGGCTATCCACACAACCTGACCAATGGCATTATGTTGCAACTGAGCTAAATCCAGCTGACCAGGCAACTAGACCTGTTGCAGCCGCCGAACTCAAAAACAGTAAATGGTTCACAGGCCCAAACTTTTTGTATACAGACTATCCTGATAAGTCACACAAAGACAATCTGTATGCACTAGTAGAACCTGAAGAGGACAAAGAAATATGTCCAGAAGTAAAAACACCGTTAACAGCAGTATCAGTGTCACAGTTGAGCTCTGGGCGGTTTAAAAGATTTTCAAGCTGGACGACGCTATGCAGGGCAGTAGCCAAACTTATTCATGTTACTGCATCTTTCAAACAAAAGTCCTTTGGACAGAAAGGATGGAAAAGTCTCAAAGAATGTACAAACATGAAAGAACTCACTCAAGCCGAGAACGTTATCATTCACTCAGTCCAGCAGGAAGCATACAAAGAGACATTCGAAAAGATAAAAGAAGGAAAACAGGTAAACTCCAAAAATGACACACTCAAGAAGCTCAATCCAATTGTAGACAAAGATGGACTACTACGAGTCGGTGGACGTCTCTCCTCTGCCGATCTCACAGACAATGAAAAGCACCCTCTGATCATCCCTTCTGCCAGCCATGTTGCCACACTTCTTGTAAGACACTTCCATGAATGCTCAGCTCATCAGGGACAACACATTACTGAAGGAGCTGTCCGTGGTGCTGGTTTCTGAATAGTTGGAGGTAAACGACTTGTGTCTTCTATCATATATAATTGTGTTACTTGCCGTAAACTCCGAGGCAAACTGCAAGCCCAGAAAATGGCAGACTTGCCTGCAGACCGTGTAAATCCTGAACCTCCCTTTACTACTGTGGGCTTGGATGTGGTTGGGCCATGGACTGTTGTTACGCGTCGTACTAGAGGGGGTAGTGCTCAGAGCAAAAGATGGGCTGTCCTCTTTACATGCATGTCAACTAGGGCTGTACACATCGAAATGATTGAAACCATGTCCACAGATAGTTTTATAAATGCATTAAGAAGGTTTTTCTCTGTTCGTGGCCCAGCTAAGCTCTTGCGCTCAGACAGAGGCACTAATTTTGTAGGAGCTTGTAAGGAACTGGGTTTAGACACTGACGATTCAGCAATGGGAAAGTACCTCCGGGACAAGAGGTGCTCATGGACATTTAAAGTAGAACTGAACTCACCTTTTTGCCAAAAAAGTAGAATAGCAGATTAATTCCTTATTACCTATTGTATTTTTCAACACATAAAAGAAATTTTTAGGCCGTGCGATGGCCAAGCTATAAGCCGATAAACTCTTGCCTCTGGCTGGCAGTGCCAAACAAACCGGAAGAAGTGCAGACGACGTCACGAGTGTGACCCTTATCAAAACAGCAATGGCAGATGATAGCAGTTCCAGCAGTCAAGAACACCAGAGTTTTCAGAGTGAAGAGGCATTCAGGATCGGTGACAAGACAGAGGAGGATGCAGGAGTGTCAAGTGAACAGGAAGAGAGCGAGGGAGGCATCGAACCGTACAGATTAGAGCCAGAATTTTCGGGGGATTCCAGCACCGACTCAGACCGCAGCAGTGATGGGGAAGAGAGTCGCTTATTGAATACAGAATGGTGAGTCTTTACTTTGGCATGTTTGGGGTGTCAGGATAAGGAAAATTAACAATAAAAAAGAAAGGGAAAAAAAACATCAGCATTTTTCCAACTTATTACAGTTATCCCTCACTTATCGCGTTTAATGCAGTCTTCCTTCGCTGGGTATGGGCGCTCGGCAGGGAGCGAAGCTGGGTAAAACGTCTCCGCCAATCAGCTTGCGAGATAAAACGTCTCGGCCAATCAGCTTGCGAGGTAAAACGTCTCGGCCAATCAGCTTGCGAGATTCCCGAGCGGGCTGGGGAGCCGGGGAGAGTGGGCTCTCCGTGTTGATACCTAATGTTCTAATGTAGTCTCCCTGCCTTCTCATTAGAACATCAGGTATCAACACGGAGAGCCCGCACAGCTCAAAATCTACCTCTCTGACCACCGCTCCACTCCTCTCCGCCCACCTCTTCACCGCTCGGGAATCTCGCAAGCTGATTGGCCGAGACGTTTTACCTCGCAAGCTGATTGGCCGAGACGTTTTACCCAGCGAAGGAAGACCGCATTCATTGCTCTTTATCGCTCGTGTTGCTTAGTGGCACTTTTCGCTGTTCTCTTGTGCCTTTTTGTGCAAAATAGTGCTTGTGACGCCCTTGGGGGGGGGGGTGACGCTACTTCGCGGTTTTTCACTTTTCGCGGTCGGTTCTGGTCCCCATTAAACGCGATAAGTGATGGATCACTGTATATCTAGAAACGCATCGCTTCCCGGTCGCTTTTCCTCCCCCTTTCTTTTCTTTCGTTGCCATGACAGCTTTCCTTGGCCACTGAACAGATCTTCCCAGGTGTTGGAAGTGTTTTGTAGTCGACTATCACGACAAAATGCACCAAAAACAACCAGTGTCAACGTGCTCGCAATGGTAAACATGAGGACTGGGTCACACTCGTGACGTCACGCGGAACTCCGGCTGCGCTTTGACGGATTTGTCTGATTTTTCAGGGCGGGAAATTCTAAATCGTGATTTTCTCCAAGATTCCGGGATTTGTGGAGGGGGTGCCAATGATAAATTATCTTTATAATTGTATGTACTATCACCCAGTGCCGTTCAATGCCGTTCAGTTCAGTTCTACTTTAACCCTCCGCACGCATCACATATGGGAGGGTCCTGGGAACGTCTCATAGGGGTGGCAAGGCGTATCCTAGATGCAATATTGTTAAAAAACACTCAGACATGTCTCACTCACGAGGTTTTAAGCACATTCATGGCCGAGGTAATGGCTATTATAAACGCAAGGCCTCTTGTTCCAATATCTGCTGACCCAGACTGTCCAGCAATACTCACTCCAGCGATGTTACTCACGCAGAACCCAAGCACGGTTTCTGCCCCATCCGGAAACTTCTCCTCAGGACAGTTGTTTGGAAAATAGTGGAAACAAGTACAGCATCTTGCAGATACGTTTTGGAAGAGGTGGAAAGGAGAATATTTGTCTACCTTGCAGAAACGCACAAAATGGAATGACAGCAAACCAAATGTCAAAGAAGGAGACATTGTTCTGCTGAAGGACATACAAGTAAAAAGAAATGAATGGCCCATGGGACTTGTTGTAAAAACTTTGCCCAGCAGTGACAAAATGGTCCGCAAAGTGGAAGTGCGGATCGTAAAAGAAGGGACTGCAAAAGTATTCCTGAGACCCATCTCAGAGGTCATAGTCTTACTTTCAAAGACTGAGTGATACTGTATTTTTGATGTCATGTAACACTGGAAATGTTTTATTGTGTTTGGTATTTGTGATGATATAATGTGATTATATCAAGCAGGGAGTGTCATGTCTTTGGGTAAAAGACATTGATAAATTTATAAAGTTAATAAATTGGTTAAAAGGAATAAATAAGTTAAAATTAGTGATAAAGTTGTCAAAAACCTGTGTTTAAAAAGTTATCGAAGTGAGACATCTTTTCTTTAAAGGATTGTTTTTTGTTACTGCAGAGTGTGTGCTCTTCCGTATATAGATGATCTTTGATGTGTTTTTTCCTTCGGCTACAGTCAGCTAGCCACACAGAAACGAAGTTAAAAAGTTCATTGAGTACGCTGTGTTGTTCTTCTTCGTTTGAGTCTTGAGAAACCTTTGTCTTTGTGAGTATTTTTATGTACAAGCACTTGATAGAGATCGCTGATGTTCAAAAGTATTACGTGAATGAGTTTTGTTAAAGCGATGATGTCTGTTAGTTATTTACGTGTATTAGTTCTTTGTGTTAGCATACCGCATGTTAATATGTAGATAGCAATTGCATTGTCCTGTATGTTTCAGTTACCGCGCCATGCTACACACGCATGCAAGAAAACTTTATAAAGACAAGAAAAGCAAGCCTTGTGTGCAAAGTTTTCTTCAATGGTTTGCTGGCTGTCTAGCAGCACAGAGAAACGTGCTGTGAGGACAGCACAGTCGGCCAACATTTCTATTAAAAAACTATTTTTTAAAATTAATTTTATGTAATTTCTAATTTTTTGAGAAACTGAATTTGGGGTTTTCATGGGCTGTAAACCATAATCATCAAAATTAAAATAAACACTTGAAGTACATGCCCCAGTTGTTCATCACACTGCAGCCCAGTGAGGAAAAATGTGTGGTATGCTTCCAACCAGCGCTAAGATTGCAGTGCAGTGGTATGTCCATGGGCATGTCTTAACCAACTTAAACTCTAACTTAAAGGGGATGTACATGAAAAGTGCAATATTATAATATATATATAAAATAATAGAAAAAAATCCTAGATCCAGTGATCTGGATCAGCACCACAAACTAATCATTTGTTCCTTGGCCCATTTTCTATCTTCCCCAAAATTTTCACTGAAATCCTTTCACTGCTTTCGAGTAATGTGCTAACAGATAAATAGCCAAACAAAAAAACAATTACCTGCCAAAACATTACCTCCTTGGTAGAGGTAGAAAGCCCAACAAAGTCTTGTCCAGCACATCCTTCTCATTTGGGCCTTCATGCAGAGACACAATCTGTTGCCGCCACTTCAAACCAACCAGGAGATGCTACCCTCGTTGGGGACGGATCATTATTCTGAAGGTCCAATGGTCCAAAAATTAAAGTTGCATTTATGTCTTAACTATAGGGATACATAAGTTCATTAAACAGGCAGACATAACAAGAAAATACTCTAATTTAATTTTTATCAGTGGTGGACCCTCAGGGCCAGCAAAGCCTCCTCTGCTGGCCTAAACACTGTCAGAATTACATTTACAACCTACATTCTTATATTTGTTCCATGAAAATGTATTAAATTATTCCCAATAGTCTATTCTCTTCATTTTGTAGCTTTTCTCTTGGTTGGTAGTGTAATGCATGTTTGGAGGTTTTTTTTTTTTTTTGTCCAATCATATCTCAGCCATCTGTGTTGCCAGGGTCAAGCAAATCTGCCTTGGGCCTTCAGGAATTAATGCACTTTGTAGGTTAAATTAACTTATACTGCATCCTCGCTAGCAAAACGCCAGTGCAAGGACTTGTTTAAGCAGCTACAATGTGCTATATCAGTTTAAATATAATAGCCGTTTTTCCACCCACAAAGGCTAACAGGGGAGAGGTAAATGATTTGGTAGCTGATATTTAAAAAAAAAAAAATCAATTTTCCAGATGCATCTTTCAAGAAAAGCTGGTCACTGTGAAGAGAGGTCGGCCAGCCCTGAAGCTAGCAGGCCTGTCTCAGCCTTTCAATCCGAAAGGATTTGTCCGTCACTTCTATATTAGCAACGAGTGGTATCCTTGGATTACAGGCTCCAAGGAGTGCTGAAAATTATCTTGCTGCGAATGCCTGGTGTTTGCAACTGATCGAGTAGATACTTTGAGCCAGACAGGGTTTGCAAACTTGAGCTGTCTAACCAAGGCAGCAGCGAGACACCAAAGCACAGCCGCCAGCCGGACACTTACAAGCAACAGTACTTTTAAACCTTTCGGGAAACAAGAGTGGATCTGCAGTTCAACGAACAAGTGCACAGGGAAATGGAGCTCCATAACAAAAAGGTAAAGATTTTTAAAACTATAATTTTATCGTTAAAGTTGTCGTTAACATGCTTTGTGTGGACGACCCTATAGGGCATATATGGTGCTTGGTATGAATGGCACTTAAATTGGGTAGATCACCACTGAAGGCTGAGTTGTAAAATATACAGTCTATACACGGTATATACACATGAATACAGTAAATGCAAATTGTGTACATATGTGGTGTGGTGGATAGGAAGTCGTGTAGGTTTTTTTGGTGGTAGTAAACTTGTTTATTTGAGGGGTGGTTTGAACTGCATATAACCATTTTTATCAGTTGGACTTTCGGCCCAATGGGCCATCAGAATATTGAGTAGTCACCAGCTTGTTCAATACAGATACATATGTATCAGAAGTGCCTGGAGGAGGAGAAATCTAAAATCTGAACATGACATTGGAAGTTTATTGTTCCAGTTAGTTTTTTTTTTTTGTTTTGTTTCCCCCCCATTAAAGGCATCCACCATCTAAAAATGTAAAAGCATAGTTGAAATTATTGTAATTCTGTTCCATTTAAACATGCATTTGATGTATGTCACTAAAATGTAGTGGATCAACAATTTGGTGTGAAATGGCATAAAACTAGAATTGCACTCAGAGATGCAGACCCACATCTTTTGCTGCTCTAGTTTTTCATCACACACACTTATTTTCTTTTTAAAATTGAAGTCACTATGGGTCAAAATGGCTTTCCCCCCCCATTTATGACCCTGTGACCTTTACATTTGATCTTTTGACCCCAAATAGGTGCCATAGGTGCTGTCTAAACCTGTGTACCAAGTTTGGTGACTGTAGGCTCGTTCGATTTTGAGTTAGTGCATGGGTAACCCTGTGACCCTGTGACCCCAAAAACATAACTACACATGCTGAGCTTGAGGTTCACTCATGTACCAAGTTTGGGGACCCTTCATACTTTCTCAAGTTACAGTCTGGACAGACGGAAACAATTGCCCCATCTACGCCTCGACTCTGTTGGCGCCAGTAATTATAATTTGCAATACAGTATTGCATTAGTGCAGTATAAAAAATAAAATTGAATCAGATTTTCCAAATGGTGGTTTCCTTCCGGGTACTTTTTATTATGCTGCTAAAAATCATGATGTTCAGGGTCTGATGTTCAAGTGTTTTTTTTTGTTTGTTTTTGTTTTGTTTTTTTTTTTTTTAAATAGTTTCCTTATTTAAGCAATATTACACGAGAGTGAGTTTGGTATCATGAATATACAAACTCCAGCAGGGCACAAGCCGATCACACCCTGCTGGTGTTAGTATATTCATGATACCGTAACAAACTCGAATGCAACATTGCTTTTATAAAACAGTTCCAGCAAGCAAAATTTATTAGATGACAGCAATACCAATACTGGACAAAATATTATGATTCATTTGTTTAACCAGTTATTTTGTGCAGCTGAGAAAAAGTCCCTAAATCTAGCCAGTGAACTGTTGCTAAACATCTCAATCTGTTAGAGTTGCCCCACTGGGGCAATGAAGAGGAGGACCCACATGCGAGGCAAATTTCATACACCATTTGTCATGAATGCCCCTCCTGGGGAAAAATAAACTCAGGTGCTATGACTGCAGTGAGGACATTTATTAACAGAAAAGACATAACTGTTCAAAAGTAACTGTGTAGACATACAAAATAAGTCACAAGAACAACTTATCCAGAGTTGGGGGGGGGGGACTGAGCTGAGGAACAGAAGTCAGTCAGAACACAATCGTGGCTGCCGCACTGATGGAGAGTGCAGCAGACAAATAAATAGTGGGGAACTAACGAGCTGCAGGTGACCTAATTACCAATTGACTGCAGCTGAGAGGACCTGAAGCACAGCAATTAGCTGAGGGTGTGCCTGGGAAATGAAAGCAGAGCTCTGCCATGAAACAGGAAAGCAAACCAACACACATGTACAGAAAACCCCAAAATAGACACAGATAAATAATACTGAAAATAAAGTGACGATCTGACCTTAGAAACATGACAGAGCTCCCCCCTCAAGGGGTGGGTATCCCAGACACCCCAAGGCAACACACAGGAGACGGTCTGATGAAAAGAGTCAGGCAGCCTGCCGGAGAAAATGGGCCACCCGACCCATAGACTCAGTCCATCAGGTGGCCGGCCTGAGTTTTTAAGCCACCAGGGCCACAGGAATGGCCCAGGAGGCGGTTGACCATCAGGAAGGCCCAAGGATGAGAAGCAGGGCCGGAGGGAGGGAAACCATGATGTCATCAGGAAGTGGGGGAAGGGGGACCACGACGGCGTCAGGCAGTGGAGGAGGGAGGGGGACCATGACGGCATCTGGCTGAGGAGAAAGAGGAACCAGGACGCCCTCGGTGGTCTGGGGAAAAGTTGCACCCATGGGGGTCCTGGACTGGGACAAGGCAGCACCCACGGTGGCTTCGGGCTGGAGCACTGCAACACCCCCAGTGGGCCTCGGCTGGGCCAATGCTGCACCCTCGGTGGACCCCAGGCTGGAGCATAGCGCCCATGATGGGCCCATGCAGGAGCGCAGCACCCAAGTTGGGCTAATACTGGGGCGCTGCATCCATGGAGACTCAGCCTGCAGAGGAACCCACCCCACAGCCTCAGGCAGAGGGGGAGCTGGATCCGGGGAAACCTCAGCAGGAGAAGCTGGACCTACGACCTCATCTGGTGGGGATCCTGGATCTTCAGACATCTGGTGGTTCCAGAACATCTCCGGTGACCCTGGGAGGGAGCTCAGGAAAAAAAAAAAAAAAAAAAGCACAAAGCAAAGCAGCGGCTGGCTGCACCTGGCTCTCTTCACCAAAAGCCAGGCAAGACTGCTCTAATATGGAGAGGAGAAAGACAAAAGAGTACTCGCCTGAGCTCAAGCTAAACCGCTGTCCAGGACTCCGATGATCCATGCGATGTCATCTTGGGCTCAGCCATCAGGGGGTCCAGCTTGGTCGGTGACTCTGCTGCAGTGGCCTCCACAGCAGGCAAGATGGTAACAGCAGTCTTCATTGCGCCAGCTGCCGTGACCCACGGTGGAGACTTCTGACATGGGAGCTGGGGTTTGACTCTATGCTGACTCTGGCATAGGATCTTCCAGAGCCACAGGCTCCTCTATTGTCTGGCGGCTTGATTCTGGAGCCGGTGGGCACTCAAAAGAAGGAGGAGACAGAGAGGATAGGTGGGCAATACACAACAGCAGCAGGTGGGGAGAGCTCAGGAGACTGCTCTCCCTGAGTCTCCCTACCGGGAATCAGGCAAGACATTTCATCATGAATAGCGGTAGAATGAAATAAAACTTTCCTGTTTTCCTGGATCTTGATGTTGTCTGCTGTTGTACATTGAGCGTCATCCCTCTGTGGATCGTTGTGGAACCTCCCCTGTAGCCACTGGAACGGGAGTAGCCAACGGAGAAATGGAGCTCCTCTTGGCAGCAGGAAGAGACACTGAGGGGAATGACCTCACAGCGGAAGTGAAGGAAGGTTGGGCATACGGAGCTGTCGGTGAGGAAAAAGAAGAGCAAGAGTCTGCTGCAGGAATAGCTGGGCTCGGTACATGGGGAATGACTGCCAACGAGGCAGGATTTTTCTTCCGACGGTCTGGGACAGGACGACGCTGGTGTGGTGGAGCTAATGTAGCCGGAGCAGGTGTACAGGAGGCGTTCTTCTGTGGAGCATGCTGACATGTGGATGCTGGCCTGGCTGGAGGCCCTCCCCACGTTGGATCGGGGAAGGACCGTTGTAGGATGGTGAGCGTAGCCAACACATCCGTGAACTCTGGATATCTCTTCAGCCCAGGAAGGTCCCTTAGTCTCCCAACCGCTGCCTCCACGTTCTGGAAAATTCTCCTCGGGCTTTGAAAGGTGAGAGCGTGGGAGACAGTCCTGAATGAAGAGAGCCCCCCACTGTTCCTCCAAGCTGAGACTCACAGCCACCAATCCTCCTCTGTTGGCTGAGAACTGGCTCGCTGGGGACATGATAGCTCCAAATCCAGGTGAGTCAAAAAACAAGGAGGGTGAAAAAAATGCCTCACTGCAGAAGCTGAGTTTTTAACTGGCGGCAGCCATCTGTCATGAATGCCCCTCCCGGGGAAAAACAAACTCAGGCGCTATGACTGCAGTGAGAACATTTATTAACAGAAAAGACATAACTGTTCAAAAGTAACTGTGTAGACATACAAAACAAGACAAGAATAACTTACGCAGAGTTGAGGAGGGGGAGACTGAGCCGAGGAACAGAAGTCAGTCAGAACACAATTGTGGCTGCCGCACTGATGGAGAGTGCAGCAGACAAATAAATAGTGGGGAACTAACGAGCTGCAGGTGGCAGGTGACCTAATTACCAACTGACTGCAGCTGAGAGGACCTGAAGCACAGCAATCAGCTGAAGGGTGTGCCTGGGAAATGAGCAGAGTTCTGCCATGAAACAGGAAAGCAAACCAACAGATGTACAGAAAACCCCAAAACAGACTTACAGATAAATACTGAAAATAAAGTGAAGAAACATGACACCATTATTTATTGATAATTTCCCCATTTCTGGAATTTCCCCCATTGTGGGACTAATAATAATCCTGATAGTCCTTCATTGTGCAGTGGGATGACTCATGCGTTTAGACGGGTCATCATATAGTAACTAACTAACCAACCTGCACTTATATAGCGCTTTTCTAGTCACAAAGACCACTCAAAGCGCTTTCACTAGTTACTAACCCTCTATTCTAAGAGCCAATAGGAAACAGATATCTAGGGACAATTTAGAACAGCCAATTAACCTAACATGCATGTCTTTGGATTGTGGGAGGAAACCGGAGCCCCCAGAGTAAACCCACGCAGCACAGGGAGAACATGCAAACTCCACACAGAAAGGTTCCAACCCCTGCCAACCTGGGGATTCAAACCAGGAACCTTCTAACTGTAAGGCAACAGTGCTAACCACTGCACCAAGTTATGATGTATATAGGTTTTATAGTCGTGTTAGTTTTACTTTCCACGGGTAATCCCTTTGTCGTGTGTGTTTCTGTTGTTTGGTTGTCTACTGTCATGCTGCTGTTACACTGTAATTTCCCAGTTTGGGATCAATAAAGTACATCTATCTTTGTCATGCCGCGCCGCTCATCAGCGGCGCCACCTGCACGCACACCTGCACATCATCAGCAGTGAGGGATATAAGCCGCCTTGCCCTGAGCTTCGGCCTGAAGCCGTCAGACTTCCCTACGCATCGCTGTGAGTTCCTTCACCCTCAGCTGATCATTCTGGTAAGAAGACCTTACCTTCTTTTCCTTCCAAGTCTGCTCCCCTGTGCACAGGTGGATTCCCCGGCGGCGGACAACGCCTCTCCATCGCCTGTTCCTCGCTGCTGCACCAGGCTCTCCAGGTGGCTGTCTACCGGACCTCGTCCCTTGTTGTGCCAGTCATCTGTCCTCTCCAAGTAAGCTCCTCTCTTGCTCTTATATCTCCTGTGTTGGTGTGTGCCCGTCACCCTTCTCCTTGTGCTTTTCCCATAGGGTTGTCCGGCTGTACGGTCTCCTGCCTCTGTGCCCGAAGCAGACGCCGCCACCAACACATTTACATCCCGCAGACACACATTCATACACTCCTGTTGTTAATAAACTATTTGAACTACTCTGAGCCTGTGTGTGTGCGTCTCCTGAGCCGTGTGTTATGTCAGTACGGCTTCAGCAGAGCGGCTTGGCAGACGGCGGGCTCGGCAGACGGCGGGCTCGCACACCGGCTTACCACTCTCGAGGCTCGAGTGGATCAGATAGCTTATCAGCAACAGGTGATCCTCAATCAATTAATAAATATAACTAACCGATTGGACCGCTTGGACCCCCAACAGCCGTTCCCCCCGGCTCGTCAGGGTGGCGCGGCTCCTGCCGCTCCAGTGGCCGTCCAGCAGGCTCCGGCGGCACCGACTCGGCTCACGCCCATTCCGACCCCCGCCCGCTTTAGCGGAAAGCTCGGCGGAGCGCAGGGGTTCATAATGCAATGTGAGTCCGTGTTCCATCGTGTGCCCGGAGACTTTCCCTCAGATCATAGCCGAATTGGTTATATCGGGAATCTCCTGGAGGGGCGAGCATTAACTTGGACCTACGCCGTAATGGCGAGGCCCAGTTATGCCACCCTCACATATGACCAATTCGTGAGACGCTTCCTGGAAGTCTTTGACCATTCGCGTACCAAGACGGTCCAGGTCGATCGGCGTCTCGCCCTCCAGCAGGGAAGCCGGTTGGCAGCGGACTACGCGGTCGACTTCCGGGTAGCGGCGGAGGAATTAGGCTGGGAGGAACGCTCCCTCTGTGGCCTTTTCCTCCGCAGTCTCAATGATGATCTGAGGGATGAACTGGCTGGGCGGGATATCCCTGAGACGCTAGCAGAGCTAACATCCCTTGCCATCAGTTTGGACAACAGGCTGCGCGAGCGCTCCTCGGGACGGAAGTCATCTTCTTCTCGCCCTCGTGGAGCCTCGTCGCGCCTGCCCCAAGCTCGCCCCCTGGCGACGCCGCCACCATCGCGCCCCGAGGAGTCGGAGCCGATGGTGACGGGCTGGACAAAGTTCTCTCCGGCGGAGAGACAACGCCGCCAAACGGCGGGGTCCGCGAGTCACTGTAGGGGGCCTCGCGGACGTCAATCGGTTAAGTCCCCTCACACAATTGAAGCTGCCCATCCGTTTCTGCCACAACCCCACTGGGCATCTCACCCACGCACTAGTGGATTCGGGCGCGGAAGGCAGCTTTATTTCACAAAGCCTGGCAACCCGATTGGGCATCCGCTGTCAGGCACTCAGGAACCCTATCTCCCTGGTCAACCTCTCTCGTGCCTCCCTTGGGAGAGTTACGCACCAGACCATCCCCGTCCCGGTTATTATCTCTGGAAACCACCGGGAGGAGATAACCTTTTACGTCCTGCCCAACTCTGTGTCGCCCGTCATCCTGGGGTATCCCTGGCTACGCCTCCACAACCCCGTTCTGGATTGGAAGTC
Organism: Pholidichthys leucotaenia; assembly: GCA_020510985.1. Taxonomy (NCBI): domain Eukaryota; kingdom Metazoa; phylum Chordata; class Actinopteri; order Cichliformes; family Pholidichthyidae; genus Pholidichthys; species Pholidichthys leucotaenia. Next base: position 265,219,644 of record CM035843.1, read on the forward strand.
CGCCGGGGTGTCGGCATGGAGCACGTTCTGCATGGGCACCTGTCTACAGTCCGCTGCCTGCTCTCCGTCTGCTTCTCCCTCTCCTACGGACGCTGCGCCCCTGGACCTGTCCCTGGTGCCACTGGAATTTCATGACCTGGGTATGGTATTCAGCAAATCCAAGGCGATGTCTCTCCCTCCTCATCAGCCCTATGACTGCGCAATCAATCTCCGCCAGGGGGCACCCTTACCTTCTGGACGACTCTACAGTCTATCAGCGCCGGAGAAGGAGACAATGAACTCATACCTCAAGGAGTCGCTGAGTGCTGGGATAATCCACCCATCGTCATCACCTGTGGGGGCAGGATTCTTCTTCGTCGGTAAGAAGGACGGATCCCTCCGTCCTTGCATTGACTATCGTGCCCTTAATGACATAACGGAGAAGGATCGTTACACCCTGCCCCTCATGGACACCGCTTTCCACTCCCTCCAGCTTGGTTCACCAAGCTGGATCTACGCAGCGCATACCACCTCGTCCGGAGCCGGGAGGGAGATGAGTGGAAAACAGCCTTCCGTACCCCGAACGGCCACTTCGAATACCTGGTGATGCCGTTTTGGTTGACCAACGCCCCAGCCGTCTTTCAGCGCCTCATCAATGACGTCCTCCGGGACTTCATCGGCCTTTTTGTGTTCGTCTACCTGGATGACATACTCATCTTCTCCAAGTCCAGGGACGAGCACCAGGTCCACGTGAGGCGGGTCCTCCAAAGACTGCTGGAGAACCGGTTATACGTGAAGGCCGAGAAGTGTGAGTTTTACGCAAAGACAACATCCTTCCTTGGGTTCATCATCTCACACGACCAGGTGCTTCCGGACCCAGAGAAGGTGAAGGTGGTGGTGGAATGGCCTACACCTGCGTCAAGGAAGCAGGTGCAACAGTTCGTTGGGTTTGCGAACTTCTACTGCCGCTTCGTCCCCAATTTTGGCACCATCGTCGGCCCGCTGACCCGCCTCACGTCCCCTAAGGTCCCGTTCCGGTGGACCGAAGAGGCCACAGCTGCTTTTCAGGCGCTGAAGGCGGAGTTCTCCTCCTCCCGGGACCTTAGCCAAGTCAACCCTGCGCTGCAGTGCATCGTGGAAGTGGATGCTTCGGACACAGGAGTGGGGGCGGTGCTATCCCAGCGGTCGCCAGACGACGGTATCAAACAGCCCTGCGCCTTCTTCTCCCGGCGCTTGTCCCCGGCGGAGAGGAATTACGACGTGGGTGACAGAGAGCTCCTCGCCATCAAGCTCGCACTACAGGAGTGGCGTCACTGGTTAGAGGGGGCGGACCTGCCGTTCGTGGTCCTGACGGACCACAAGAACTTTGAGTGCCTTAGATCTGCCAAGCGCCTGAACGCCCGCCAGGCGCGCTGGTCCTTGTTCTTCGCCAGGTTCCAATTTACCATCACCTTCAGGCCTGGCTCCAAGAACGGCCTGCCCGACGCCCTCTCTAGGCAATTCGCCCCTGAGGAGTCGGAGGACACGGTCCACACCATCCTACCCAGGTCGTGCGTCGTGGGAGCCGTCACCTGGGACATCGAGAGCAAGATCCGGAAGGCGCAGGAAGTGGAACCTGACCCTGGCGGCGGACCGGAGGGGAGGCTGTTCGTGCCATCCACGGTTTGGGGGGAGGTCATCCACTGGTTGCACACATCCAAGCTCACCTGTCACCCTGGCTCCTCCCGGATGATTGACCTCCTCCAGTGGTCCTTCTGGTGGCCGGGCCTGCGGAGGGACGCTGCCCGCTACACCCGGGCCTGTCCAGTTTGTGCCACCAACAAATTGGGTAATGCCCCTCCAGCGGGTTTGCTCCAGCCTCTGCCCGTCCCTGGCAGGCCCTGGTTGCATATCGCCCTGGATTTCGTCACCGGACTCCCAGTCTCGAACACCTACGACACCATCCTGACCATCGTGGACCGCTTCTCCAAGGCGGTACACTTCGTCCCCCTACGAGGTCTCCCAACTGCCCTGGAGACGGCGGACCTCCTCATCCAACATGTGGTCAGGCTGCATGGGATTCCGGTGGACGTGGTCTCGGACCGAGGGCCCCAATTTTCTTCAGAGGTTTGGAGGTCGTTCTGCAACGCCTTAGGAGCCAAGGTGAGCCTCTCCTCCGGCCATCACCCCCAATCCAACGGGCAGTGTGAGCGGACCAACCAGGAGCTGGAGGCTGCGCTCCGCTGTGTGACGGCGTCCAAACCTACGTCCTGGAGTAACCACCTCGCCTGGGTTGAATACGCCCATAACATCGCTCGCTCTTCTGCTACAGGGATGTCTCCCTTTAAGGCGTCCCTGGGTTACGACCCCCCGCTGTTCCCGGCACAGGAGAGTGAGGTAACTGTCCCCTCAGTACGGGCGCATCTCAGGCAGTTCTGCTCCATCTGGGCGTCAGCGCGCAATGCGCTTTTACGCACAGCGGAGCGCAACAGAGCCGTGACGGACCGGCACAGAAGACCTGCCCCGGCGTACAGAGTTGGTCAGCAAGTCTACGTGTCGACCCAGGATGTCATTTTAAAGGGCGAGAGGAGGAAGCTGGCACAGCGCTTCATGGGTCCATACCCCATCACCAGGATCGTCAACCCGGTGGCTGTGCGTGTAGCTATTCCCCCCTCCCTCCGCATCCATCCCACCTTCCACGTGTCCAAGGTGAAGCTGGCAGTCTCCGATCCCCTTTGCCCTCCTCCTGCTGCGCAACCCGCGCCCCGGATGATTGGTGGCCATCCGGCCTGGCCCGTCGCCTCCATCCTGGACTCCCGGTGCCGGGGTCGTGGGTTGCAGTACTTGGTGGACTGGGAGGGCTATGGGCCTGAACATCGACAGTGGGTACCCTCGTCGTTTGTGTTGGACCCGTTGCTCATCGCTGATTTCCACCGAGCGCACCCAGAGAAGCCATCGCCAGGAGGCGCTGCTAGAGGGGGGAGTACTGTCACGCCGCGCCGCTCATCAGCGGCGCCACCTGCACACACACCTGCACATCATCAGCGGCGAGGGATATAAGCCGCCTCGCCCTGAGCTTCGGCCTGAAGCCGTCAGACTTCCCTACGCATCGCTGTGAGTTCCTTCACCCTCAGCTGATCATTCTGGTAAGAAGACCTTACCTTCTTTTCCTTCCAAGTCTGCTCCCCTGTGCACAGGTGGATTCCCCGGCGGCGGACAACGCCTCTCCATCGCCTGTTCCTCGCTGCTGCACCGGGCTCTCCAGGTGGCTGTCTACCGGACCTCGTCCCTTGTTGTGCCAGTCATCTGTCCTCTCCAAGTAAGCTCCTCTCTCGCTCTTATATCTCCTGTGTTGGTGTGTGCCCGTCACCCTTCTCCTTGTGCTTTTCCCATAGGGTTGTCCGGCTGTACGGTCTCCTGCCTCTGTGCCCGAAGCAGACGCCGCCACCAACACATTTACATCCCGCAGACACACATTCATACACTCCTGTTGTTAATAAACTATTTGAACTACTCTGAGCCTGTGTGTGTGCGTCTCCTGAGCCGTGCGTTATGTCAATCTTAGCTTATCTTATCCAAACAGAAAATAAAAGCAGCGCAACCAAGCATGCAAAGTTTATTTGTATAGCACTTTTCACAGATATATATCACAAAGTGCTTCACAGCAAATTAAAATTTACAAATACATAGAAATTAAAATCAATAGAAATAAGATAAAATATTCATATTAATAGGGATAAAATGAGAAAACAGGGAGGAAATAAAAACCATTCAATAAGAGCTAAAAGCCTGTCTAAACAAATGAGTTTTTAACTCCTCCTTAAAGGAGTCGGACTCAAGGCAGCGCAAGTACAGGGGAAGTGTGTTCCAAAACCGTGGTGCAGCGGCCTGGAAAGATCGATCTCCACGGGTTCTGAATTTGGTCTGAGGGACCACCAGGAGTCTCTGGTCTGAGGATCTTAGTGATTGCATTGTGGCATAAGGAGTCAAGAGGGCTGAAGTGTATGAAGGGGCTTGGCCATTAAGAGCTCTAAAAGTCAGAATTAAAATCTTGACATGAAATCTAAAAGCAACTGGCAACCAATGAAGGGATGATAAAACTGGGGAAATGTGTTGCCTTTTCTTTGTCCGGGTTAAAAGCCATGCTGCTGCATTTTGCACAGTCTGAAGGCGGGCAACAGCAGTTTTATTAAAGCACATAAAAGGGCATTACAATAATCTAAGCAAGACCAGATAAAAGTGTGAATGACCATTTCCAGTTCAGGTGCTGAGACCATTGGTCTAAATTTTGCTATATTCCTCAAATGAAAAAAGCAATTTCTAGCTAGTTGCCGACCATGGCAGTCCAATGACAGCATTGTCAAAAACAACACCCAGGTTACGCAGGCTGGGCTGGACAGAAGAGCCAAGGTGGCCTAAGTGTTGCTTTATCAGAGGAATTTTGCTGTCTGGAGCGATGATCAGTGTTTGTCTTGTTAAAATTTAATTGTAAGAAGTTATTGTTTAGGCAGCGTGGTGGCAGAGTGGTTAGCACTGCAGCAGCACAGCAACTCACCCTTGGCCAGGGGATCCTGGGTTCGATCCCAGCCCCCGACCAACGGTGATCTGTGTGGAGTTTGCATGTTCTCCCCGTGTCTGCTTGGGTTTACTCCGGGATTTCTCTGGTTTCCTCCCAAATGCCAAAAACATGCAAGTTAGGTTAATTGGCATCAAACTGGGGATTCTAAATTGTCCTTAGGTATGACTGAGAGTGAATGGTTGTCTCTCTGTGTTGGCCCTGCGATGTACTGGCAATCTGTCCAGGGTGTACCCTGCCTCTCGCCCAAAGATGCTGGGATAGTGTAGCATCATCTCCTCCTCAAACCAAGACAGAAGATCACTTTTCTCCATTCTACAGGAATTTCACTTTTCTTCCTTCTACAGGAATATCACTTGCTTTCATATTAACTCACTCAAGACCTGACCAAGGATGTTTTCCCAGGACCCCAGTGTAAACAGTTGCCTCTTGCAGAGATGATAAGGATCAGAATTTGCTTTTAAAGGCTTAAAGGGACAATAAAAACTCCAGTCCAGATACCCAACTGATCAGTTCATGTGGATAGCATCCACCCTACAGGAAACTAATGCTCTTAAAAGGTCATAAACGGCTTAACCAGACAGTTTTATGACTTTCGACGATTACCAGATCCTCTGTCCAGATATCATGGACCTAAAGAAATTATCTACAGCTCAACAGTACCTCCTAGTGGATACCTATGGAAAGTGTTTCATTATGTGTAAATTGACTGTCAATTCTCACTAACCATTAATGTTTCTTTCAGCTTATCCCCCCCAGATCCTAAGGACACTGAAAATCATCTTTTTGATCACCGACCATGGTTTACAGTACATCATTAATCTTTGATCTAAATATGAGTGCATGTATTAGAATTATGTATAAGAATTATGTATAAGAAATGTTATGTTCATGAATGTTAGTCAAACGAATGTAATATCAGTAGCAATGGAATAAATGCATGCTCACTAAATATTAGCCAAGTCATTTAATTTAGTTAGATCTTATACTGAAGACCTAATTTTATAAGAACTGAATGAGTATCAATTCTTCTCTGCATTTTCATGGGATGGTGTCTTCGTTTGATTGGCTGCTCCCAAACAAAGAAATGTTTTCACATTGGCTGATGACCATTTCAAACTCCTTCTACAAAGTTGATTGGTCCGTCTTGCGACCGGTCCACGTTTTATGACCCAAAGGCGCGCTCAGTTAAAAGGAGTGAGGAGCCGCCCTGCATGCAGACAGAAGAAAAAAAAAAAGGAGGGAAAGAGACCAAAAAAAAAAAAACAGAAAAAGACAATGGGACAGAATAAGATTTAGATCAAAGATGAAAGAAAAGATTGAAAGAGATTTTGAGAAAGATTAGGAACTAGATTAAGATTAAAGAAGCAGAATAGCGATCTAGATCTCAGAGGAAAGTTTTATTCCACCGTTTCAAGGTTCCATGTAGTTTCCTTCTATCTAAATTGTTCTGTGTGAAGTTTGTCAAATCCTGCGTTAGTTTTCTCATTTTTCTGGTTACTGAGGAGAAACCATCTTTATTCTTACGAGCTCACCTTAAATAGACAGTCAAAACTCTCAAACCTTTTTTTTTTTCCTCTTCACCTCAGAAGCCATTCTTATCCTAGTAAATATTTTTCCTCAGATTTTCTGACTTTTCACGCCGTTAAAGTGGACCTTTAATTTTCCTAATTTAAAGTGAACAGAGATTGTGTTTTGGACTCTCTTTCCGGCCTCATACCTGTCTGACTGAGAAGTTTCTCCTTCAGTTTTTTTGGTCTATCCCGCTACAAGAGACCTCAAATTCGGACTCGTTTCCAAGGACTTGTCAAGCCCCTTGGGGACAATTTGTCACTGCTGCCACGGTCCTGTACGAGCCCCCGGCTGGGTCAACACTGCTTACGGCTGTGAGGAAGCATCGCAGCAGTCACTTCCTCCGACGTCCTAACTTCAAACACGGCCGGTACCGACCCGCTGAAAACGTGGACCTACAGTTGTTTGTAAGTGAAACTCTTCCTATCTGCTGGGTTAAAAACGTGATGTCCGAACAATTAAATTACAATTGAATATAACCAGTATTTCATGGTACAATTAGTCTCTCAGCCACAGGATAAAGCTATAAACTGAAGGAAGACTCTTAGTCATTTTTAAGCAACTTCCCTCCAATTTTGTAGATTAATTCAGACGTTCATTTTTAGATAATCAGCTTATGAATTTTCTCCAGAAAATTGCATTTTGTTTTGTTAGACAGTTCAGCCTTCATTTACCGTGAAACATAAGTATGGTTTCTCTTTGATTCCACAAAGGTTTAACGCTAGATTTTATGTTAAGGAAAACAATAACAGTTGATGTGATATTGGACGCCTGTTATCATTTGAATCTGTTTATCCATCATTTGAATGCCATATCATGTAACCTGAATGAGTTTAATAAAAGGGTGAAACTGGTGTACTGATGTCACAGTGTTGAAGAAGTTTTGTAGCCCTAACCTAGAGTCACTGTTCATAAACTGAAAACCCTTTTATTCACCGCGAGAGTTCTCCTCATTTATTCTGGTCGGAATTTATATCCCGCCTGCTGCTTGTACAACAGAGGCACTGCAGCACCTCACTGACCAGATAGCAGAGGTGGAGGAAAAACATCCAGACTCTCTGCTTATCATTCTGGGTGATTTCAATAGAGCTAATCTCACAAATGAGCTTCCTAAATACAGACAGGATATTAAATGTCCCACCAGGGACACAAATACACTCAACCACTGTTACACAGTTTTAAGAAACGCCTATCATGCCGTCCCCCGTGCAGCTCTGGGTTTTTCTGACCACTGTCTGCTCCATCTTATTCCAACATACAGACAGAAACTAAAAACTTCCAAGTCTGTTGTAAGGACTGTGAAGAAATGGACTGAGGAATCAAAGCTGGAGTTACAAGCCTGCTTTGACTGCACAGACTGGAGTGTTTTTGAAGATGCAGCCATTAACCTAAATGAACTCACTGACACTGTGACATCATACATCAGTTTTTGTGAGGACATGTGTGTGCAGACCAAGACCTTCTGCACATACAACAATAAACCCTGGTTCACTCCTAAACTGAAGCAGCTACGTCAGACCAAGGAGGAGGCCTACAGGACTGGTGACTGGACTCTGTACAAGCGGGCCAGAAACATGCTGACGAAGGAGACCAGGCTTGCTAAGAGGAGCTACAGTGAGAAATTACAACAAAACTTGTCAGCCAACAACTCTGCTTCTGTTTGGAGAGGCCTGCAGAATATCACCAACTACAGGAGACCATCCCCACACCCTGTGGAAAACCTCCAGCTGGCTAACGACCTAAACAGCTTTTACTGTAGGTTTGAAAAGAACCTACAGTTCTCACCTCCCACCCACACAAAAGGATTATCTGCAGCCCCAGGAACTCCATCCCTCCTCCACTCTGACCTCCCACCAGCACTAACGATCTGTGAAGAGGAGGTGCGCTGGGTCTTTCAGAGACAAAATTCAATTCAATTTCAATTCAACTTTATTTATATAGCGCCATTTCACAACAACAGTCATCTCATAGCACTATCAACTGTAGGGGGGAACCCCCACAGTTGCAGAAAGACCCCAGCAATCAAGCGATCCCCTGTGAGCAAGCACTTGGTGACGGTGGAGAGGAAAAACTCCCTTTTAACAGGAAGAAACCTCCAGCAGAACCAGGCTCAGGGAGGGGCAGTCATCTGCTGCGACTGACTGGGGGGTGAGGGGATAGAGAAGAAGAAAAGAACAGACATGTAGAGAGCAAACAGCATGATGGGGACTCAATCTATGGGAGAGAACAAACAGATGTTAATGACCAGCAAAAAAAAAAATATATTTCATAGAGAGTGAGGAAAGGAGTGAGGCCCAGTGTATTACTGGAGGTCCCCCGGCTGACTAAACCTATTAGCAGCATAACTAAGGGAGGGTTCAGAAACACATGATCCCTCCCTAATTGTAGGCTATATCAAAAAGGTAGGTTTTAGCCCTATTCTTAAAAACAGAGATCGAGTCTGACTCCCGAATCCAGATTGGCAGCTGATTCCACAGGAGAGGAGCTTGATAACTGAAGGCTCTGCCTCCCATTGTACTTTTGGAGATTCTAGGTATTACAAGTAATCCTGCATTTTGGGAGCGTAGTGCTCTGTTAGGATAATACGGTAGTATCAGATCTTTTAAATAAAAAGGAGCCTGATTGTTTAGAGCTTTGTAAGTAAGAAGAAGGATTTTAAACTTAATTCTAAACTCTATGGGAAGCCAATGAAGGGAGGCCAGAACCGGAGAGATATGATCTCTCTTTCTAGTACCTGTTAACTCTTGCTGCAGCATTTTGGATCAGCTGAAGACTTTTTAAAGATGTTTTAGGACAGCCTGATGATAAAGAATTACAATAATCTAATCTCGAGCTAACAAAAGCGTGGATCAGTTTCTCAGCATCACTCTGAGACAAGATGCTCCTAATCTTGGCAATATTACGCCAATGATAGAAGGCAGTCTTAGAAACAAATTTAATATGTGAATTGAAGGACAAATCCTGATCAAAAATAACTCCAAGGTTCCTCACAGAGCTATTAAGAGAAAGAGTAACCGCATCCAAACTGAAAGTTTGATTTGGAAAGGAATTTCTAAGGTTTTTCGGACCAACAAGAATGACTTCAGTCTTATCTGAATTTAATAGCAGGAAATTACAAGTCATCCAAGCTTTGATTTCCTTAAGACAGGCTTCTAACTTGGCTAATTGATTACTATCATCTGGCTTCATTGACAGGTATAATTGTGTGTCATCAGCATAACAATGAAAATGTATACAGTGCTTTCTAATAATGTTGCCTAACGGAAGCATATATAAACTAAAAAGAGTAGGGCCTAGCACAGATCCCTGTGGAACTCCATGACTAAGCTTTGAGTTGAAAGAAAACTCATTATTTACACGAACAAACTGGAACCTATCAGATAAATAAGATCTAAACCATTGCAACGAAGTTCCATTAAGTCCAACATAGTGTTCTAATCTATCAAGTAGAATATTATGATCGATAGTATCAAAAGCTGCACTAAGGTCTAAAAGGACAAGTACAGAAACTAGTCCATTATCAGATGCAATGAGGAGGTCGTTAGTGACCTTCGCTAAGGCTGTTTCAGTACTATGATGGATTCTAAACCCAGATTGAAACTCTTCAAGTAAACCATTTCCCTGCAGGTGGTCAAATAATTGCGTAGCAACAACTCTTTCTAAGATTTTTGAAATGAAAGGGAGATTAGAGATTGGTCTATAGTTAGCTAAAGCTCCTGGATCTAGCGTTGGCTTTTTGAGTAAGGGTTTAATTACAGCAGTTTTAAAAGCCTGCGGTACATGGCCTAAAGTTAATGAAGAATTGATTATATGAAGAATAAAGCTACCAATAAGTGGGAAGGCTTCTTTAAATAACCTGGTAGGAATAGGGTCTAAAAGACAAGTTGAAGGTTTGGATGAGGAAACTATTTTGTCTAACTCACAAAGGTTGATTGGAGTAAACTCATCAAGACAGACATCAAAAGAAGGAGTTGTAGTAGTTACAGTATTTAAGTTAACTGTGGGAAGAATCTGATTGATTTTATCTCTGATGGATGAAATTTTATTATTGAAAAAGTTCATAAAGTCCTGACTAGTAAGCTCTAAGGGAATGCTAGGATTGACAGAGTCCTGACTCTTTGTCAACCTGGCTACAGTACTGAAAAGAAACCTGGGATTATTCTTGTTCTCTTCTATTAATGCAGAGTAATAACTCGTTCTAGCTTTTCTAAGAGATTTTTTATAAATTAAAAGATGATTTCTCCAAGCTAAATAGATTTCATCTAAATTAGTAGAGTGCCATTTTCTTTCTGATTGACGAGTCTTCTGTTTTAAGGTACGAGTTTCTGTGTTGAATGAAGGAGTTAGAAATCTCTGATTAGACTTTTTCTTTTTTAAGGGGGCCACCAAGTCTAGAGTCTGATGCAGAGAAGCTGAAACACTATCCACCATGTTATCAATTACAGAAGGAGCAAGCTGTCTATAGCTTATTTCTGTTGTGTTGACACATGGCATAGAGGAAACAATCTGCATAAATTTGGAAACAGTATCATCTGAGAGGCATCTACTGTAATAATATTTTTCTTTAGGAGCCAAATAGTCAGAAATAGTAAAATCAAAGGTTAACAGACAATGGTCTGACAGTACAGGGTTATGAGGAGACACTACAAGATTTTCTATTTCTATGCCATATGTCAGAACAAGGTCCAATGTATGGTGGAGGTAATGAGTAGAATTTCCTACTTTCTGAGAAAACCCAATCGAGTCTAATATTGAATTGAATGCCACATTAAGGCAGTCACTATCTACATCCACATGTATATTAAAGTCCCCTACTATAATTATTCTATCAGATTTCAGCACTAAATCAGCTAAGAAATCAGCAAATTCGGATAAAAATTCTGAGTAGGTTGATGGGGGACGATAAACTATGGCAAATAAAATTGGGTTTAACCTAAAATTGCTAAAGTGCCCAATACTGAGGACCAGGCCCTCAAAGGAATTATAACATGTTTTTTGCTTTACATTAACTAGTAATTTGGAATGGTAAATTGTTGCTACTCCTCCTCGACGACCAGAACTTCTGGGATTTTGACAGTTTAAATAACCAGAGGGAGTTGATTCATTTAAACCAACATAATCCTCTTGTCCTAACTAAGTCTCTGTAAGAGAAATTAAATCAATCTGATGATCAATTAACAAATCATGGACTAGCAGAGACTTGGGAGTTAGAGACCTAATATTCAATAAACCACATTTAATTTTTAAATTATGAGGAGGAACAGAGGCCAAATCATTCAATTTAGAGGCTTTATGTTTAATTTGAGTTTTACCAATATTTTGCTTTATCACTTTGGGATGCTTATACATTATATTTTTATTCACTTTGGAGGGAGCAGACAACGATTCTCTGATGGGGAAGACAGGGGCTAAGCTGAGGGGTGGCGGATGAAGAGGAGCTGCAGAGAGGCGTGTAAGACTGCGACTCTGCTTCCTGGTCCCAACTCTGAGTAGTCATGGTCAAAAGATCAAGAAGGCTGCAGGACCTGATGGTGTGTCTCCGTCCTGCCTGAGAGTCTGCTCCAACGAGTTGGCCCCCATCTTCACCCGGATCTTTAATAGATCACTGGAGCTGTGTGAAGTGCCTTCCTGCTTCAAACGCTCCATCATCATTCCAGTTCCCAAGAAACCCTCTGTTACAGGATTAAACAACTACAGACCTGTTGCCTTGATCTCTGTGGTCATGAAATCCTTGGAGAGATTGGTGCTGAACCACCTGAAGGTCGTCACAGGCCCCCTGATGGACCCACTGCAGTTTGCCTACCGGTCAAACAGGTCAGTGGATGATGCAGTGAATATGGGACTACACTACATCCTGCAACACCTCGACTCCCCAGGGACGTACGCCAGGATCCTGTTTGTCGACTTCAGCTCAGCGTTCAACACCATCATCCCAGGCATTCTTCATCAGAAACTCCTCCAGCTCAAGGTGCCCCCCCTCCACCAGCCAGTGGATCTCCAGCTTTCTGACTGACAGGTGGCAACAGGTGAAGCTAGGGAGATTTACATCCAGCTCCCGAAAAATTAGTACTGGCACCCCCCAAGGATGTGTCCTTTCCCCACTGCTCTTCTCCCTCTACTCCAATGACTGCACCTCAGAGGACCCTTCGGTGAGGCTCCTGAAGTTTGCGGACGACACCACAGTCATCGGTTTGAGCCGGGATGGTGATGAGTCTGCATACAGGCGGGAGGTGGAGCAGCTGATCCTCTGGTGCGGCCAGAACCATCTTGAACTTAACCCAGCCAAAACGGTGGAGATGACTATGGATTTCAGGTGACACCCTCCTTCATTCCCCCCACTCACCATCCTCAACAGCACAGTGTCCACTGTGGACTCCTTCAAGTTTCTGGGTACCACAATCTCCCGGAACCTGAAGTGGTCCTCCCATATAGACACTGTCCGGAAAAAGGCCCAGCAGAGGTTGTTTTTTCTGCGTCAGCTCAAGAAGTTTGATTTGCCTCAGGAGCTGCTGGTTGTCTTCTACACCGCCATCATCCAATCTGTCCTCTGCTTTTCCATCACTGTCTGGTTTGGATCTGCCACTAAACAGGACAAGACCAGACTGCAGCGGATCATTAAGTCTGCGGAGAGGATCATTGGTACTGACCTACCCTCCATTGAGAACTTATATCGGTCCATAACCAGGAAACGGGCGGGAAACATCTGTGCTGACCCGTCACACCCCGGCCACAAACTGAACTTCTATCTTCTGGTCGTCGTTACAGATCACTGAAGGTCAAAACCACCCGTCACAGGAACAGTTTCTTTCCTCAAGCCATCACTCTGATGAACTAACATTCACCTAGTCCTACCTGTTGCTGTACTCATGACTTTTCATCCATTCTTACATTGCACATAACTCTCACACTGCTTTTTACTTAATTCACATTATATCACTGAATCTGAGTTCACATTGAAATACTGTGTGACTGTATATTTTTTCATATATTTCTGCAAAGTGTGGATAGTCTGAGTAAATAAGCTGCATATATTCCTGTATATATTTGCATCCTTTTATAGAAACGTGGACAGACTGTAATTTACTGTACATACTCTGTTGTCAGTGAATCCTTATTTAAATCTTATTTAAATCCTCCACCTAAACAACGAGAGCAAGTTTTTAGCCAAAGTCAAATTCCTTGTATGTGTTGTGCATACTTGGCCAATAAAGCTGATTCTGAAAGAAGTTGAAGCGTTTTCCTTCGCATATACATATATGTTTCTTAGATCACGGCAGGAGAAGAACTCCCTTAAATTTTGAGACTGATCCATTAAGTAATTAAAGGTACAAAATTAATTAAAACTAAGTTTAATATAAGTGTCCGTTAGGACTGGTGCCCCTTTTACGAGTGCTTATTTATTTTATTTAGCGAGTGCAGGAATGACGGTTTAAGTCCGCCCCCTTTCACAACCACTATTAAATAAAATAAATAATTCCTGTACCTTATCACGATATTTTATTAAATATCCCCTACAATAGGCTCCAGCCCACCCACGACCCAAAAAGGATTAAGCGGAAGAAGATGGAAGTTATTGTTTAACCATCTAATGGCAGACAGGCAAGAGATTAAGTTTGATAAAATGTTCAGTTCATTTTCTTTAAAAGAGCAGTAAAGCTGAATGTTGTCTGCATAAAAATGGTAAGGAACACCCTTAAACTGACTAATGATCTGGCCAAGTGGGGTTAAATACAATAAAAACAGTAGGGCCCAGAATTGATCCTTGAGAAACCCCACAGAAAAGTCCTTTAACCTCTGACATCTTCTCATTAAACAAAACCCTCTGTCAGTTAAATAGGATGAGAACCATTTCAGAACTAATCCTGAAATACCAAACGTGTCCATCCTATTTATCAGTATATTGTGGTCCACGTCAAAAGCAGCGGTGGATTCCAACAACATCAGGACTGAGTACTGACCAGAATCCGCTGCCATAATGATGTCACTGGAGACTTTAATTAGCGCCGTCTCGGAGGAGTGCATTTTGTGAAAACCAGGCTGGAAAGTTGTCTAAGATTTTATTTCTATGAATGTTGTTAATTGAACGACTACTACTTTCTCAAACATTTTGGATAAGAAGGGAAGCTTTGAAATTGGCCTGTAATTGTTCAGTTCTGTAGGGTTTAAGTTATGTTTCTTTAATTTGGGTTTGACCACTGCTTGTTTAAAAGAACTGGGAACAGTGCCTGATAAAAGTGACCAATTTATAATTTCGACAATTAAAGGCCCAATAGAGTCAAATATTTTGAAAAGCAGTGACGCTGGGAGGATATCTAAAGGGCTTGATAGATGCCAGAAGACTGTTTACATCCAGTAGCGTGACTGGCGTAAATAAGGACCATGTGTTAGAAGGAGCCCGATTCAGGCCAAGGCCCTCAGCAGATGGTGTCGTGCTTGCTCTAATATCATTCACCTTATTCACCATAAAATTTGCAAAGTCATCACATTCAGCATTAGAATAAGCAGGAACCATGGCTAAATCAGGTGAGACAATGGAGTTAATGGTGTCAAACAAAAACTCGGGATTTCCTTTGTTTAAGGATATAAGCTGAGCAAAGTAGTTTGGTCCTCGCATCCTTCATCATCTCATTTAGTGAGGTTATGAGGTCTTTGAGGTGGAGTCTGTGCACCTCAAGCTTGGTGGCCTTCCACAAACGTTCCACCTTCCGACAACTTCTCCTAAGAATACAGATCTCTTCATTTAACCAAGGACATGGTTTCTTAGGCGAAGTATAGCTATATTTAATAGGAGCCACTTTATCAAGTATCAGTTGGCACTGTTGGTTAAAGCAATCCATCATAGAATTTACATCCTGACATCCCGCAACAACGCGAGTGTCGAAAGCCGAAACAAATCCATCCACGGCCTGCTGGTTAATAATGCACCTCTGTCTTAATGTTATACATTCATGCTGTTCCACATTAACTGACAGCTCAAAGAAAACAGCTATGGTCACTGACAAACATCCTCCACTTTCACATTGTCCAAACTCAGTCCCAATGAAAAGACAAGGTCCAAAGAGCACCCCTTTCTGTGTAGAGCCAGAGACGTGCTGTCTGAAATTGTGAGCCTCTGTCATAGTTAAAAAGTCTGCAGCAACGTTAGAAGACTTGTCATCTACATTTATATTAAAATCACCTAAAATTAAAACTTTCTAGTTTAACAATGGAAGATAAAGTCTGAGAATTCAGATAAAAAACACACCAGCTGGGCCGGGCGGGCGGTAGATTAAAACAATTAAAAGGATTTGAGGCACTTATCTTTGATATCTGAAGTTCAAATGAAGAGAAACGCTCAGAGTTCACAGACTGGCATTTGAAGCCATTGTGGAAAATGACGGCCAGGCCACCTCCTCGTCCCCTCAGGCGAGGGGTCACAATGAAGGTGCAGTCTGTAGGGCAGATCTCCTTCGGGTGAACAAATTCATCCTGTCGTTGCCACGTTTCAGTCAGAGATAGAAAATCCAGCTTTTCTTTCCCAGTCAAATTGTTAAGGAAAAATGAATTGTCTGAGATGGAGTGAGTGTTCAGCAGCGCCATCTTAATCTGTAACGGCAACGCAGCGTCATGTCCAGCTGACTGAATGCTGACAGCTGTCAAACAGTGGTATTGTGGAGAAGAGA
Source organism: Pholidichthys leucotaenia (assembly GCA_020510985.1). Classification (NCBI taxonomy): domain Eukaryota; kingdom Metazoa; phylum Chordata; class Actinopteri; order Cichliformes; family Pholidichthyidae; genus Pholidichthys; species Pholidichthys leucotaenia. The sequence goes on from CM035843.1 coordinate 265,235,412, forward strand.
TTCTCTGAGTGCGAAGGCGGCGGTAGAACAGGTCATACTGGAGCAGTGGCATGGGGTTGTAGTCCTCCTCAGGTGTTTTCACGTGGATGGGACACAAACAACTTGTGTATCCCTCTCGGTTTAGATGGCTGATGCGCCTCAGCCTCACCTGGACACCGGCCCCGGATCCATGCCTCCGTGGCCTTCTATGCACTGGAGGCAGCAGCAGTAGATTTCCAAGTGACAAGTCAGCACAAACAAATGGTGGAGCAAAGAAGCGTCGGCCCCACTTCGCACTGTGTTGTTCCATAGATGCCTTAATTTGCATCAACGTTGTACGATCATAACGTAGCTCAGAAGGGTATGTTGAAATGGCTTTGGATAGACATAGGAATAAAAACGCCAGCAGCGAAAGAGCAGCAGAGGCCTTACCGATCACAGGCACCATCTTGCTGTGCATGGGCTGAAACAAAAGCTAAAGCACGGCAGAACTCTGACAGGCAGGATAAGGCTGTGTGTCCACCAAATGCATTTTTTCAGCTCTGGGCGGCTATTTTCCATTCATTCTCTATGTAGTCCAGCGTTTACAGAGCTGCGCACCAGGCCACCGCAAAAATGGCCACCGCACCCGGCGGTGGCCATTTTTTGTCACGGCGCTCAGAGTTGAAAAAAGTTCAACTTTTCAGAGACTGCAGCTGAGCTTGTCAATGTCAAACCTTAAGCAGCCGGTCAGAACTGCTGCATGGGTGGGACATAGAACACCAGTACTAGTCTGTACTCAGACTCCTGCTTTCTGTGTCATCATATTTTACATCCAGAGCTGCGAGAAAACGTTTCCTGTCCATTGTTATTTAGAGACTGCTATTAAAAAAAAAAATCTGTAGAAAGTCTGACAATAGGAAAAGCGAGCGTGATGAGCTGAGTGACAAGCTGTTGCTGGGATACAGGGCACAGACTTCTTTTTTCCCCCAGAGCGCTGCTCACTAATGCTGGAAAAAAAAAAAAAAAAAAAAAAGCTCAGGGCGGTCAGGCGACAAAAACCGTGTTTGGTGGACACAGCCTAATAGGTGCAAACAGACTGGACAGAAGCATGTAATCACGCCAACACGAGACCAGAACACTGCACAGGACACATGTATATCGACAGGGCAGTCATCAAGACAACACAAAACAGGTGGGAGCAATCAGGAGTAATGAGAGACAGCAGGGAGTGGTTATAGGCATGGAAAACATGAGGGACTGAGACAAAAAGGTAAACCAGATACATGAATACAGGGCCAGAGAAGCACGACCATGACAAATAATGATAAACAGAATCATACAGCACTAAACTCAAACCCCAGACCAGAATAAAGAACATAACATGACTATGATAATAATAATCAATACAGAGAATTCAAAAAACCAACTGAACTGAGGCAGGGGAACCACAGCATAGCAAAACAAAACGAGAGCATGGTCCCTAGTGATGGCAGAAATGGAACGTTCCAGAGATCGAATCATTTGGAACAATTGATTCAGAAAAAGAATCGATCTTTCGGAACATTTTAAACATCTCCCCACAGCAACATCTTGTGGCCAAATGTTATAATACTACACCCAAACAGTCGAATGTTTTCATGTGTGTTTTATCTCTTAACGTTTCATGTTTTGTTTGGGTTTATAGTATCATTTGTATGAATTAATTGGTATTTGAAGGGGGTGCTTGTGTACAAATTAGACATCAGTCAGTATTTGTAGAGGGTGCTTGTGAACATTCAAGTATTTTTATTCAGAAATCCCAGTGTGGATCGTCACTTCCTTGTGGTAACGTATCGTCACTTCCTGTTTTGCTGTCTGCCTGTGTGGTTTGCTCTCCAGCTCTCCAGCCACTAGCTAGCCACTAGCTATGGCTACTACCTCTCTTTCCTCTCCTCCTCTGGTGTGCTCTCTCTGTCAGATGTTTAGCTACACCTCTGCCTCTTTTAGCGATAACGGTAAATGTAATAAATGTTGTCTTTTTGAGGCGCTCGAGGCGAGGTTGTCTGATTTGGAATCCCGGCTCCGCTGCATTGAAACACCGTCTGCGCCAGTTAATTCTCGACGGACGCCCATTAGCTGCAGCGGAGCTAGCTAGCTTAGGTCCCACTGTCAGCGGTTCCCCGGCTCTCCTCAGCAGCGAGGAGACTGGGTGGGTGACGGTGAGAAGGAAGCCTAGTCGCAAAGCCCCGGTTCACCACCAACCTGTTCACGTTTCTAATCGTTTTTCCCCGCTCAGCGACACACCCGCTGAGGAAAAAACTCTGATCATTGGCGACTCTGTAGTCAGAAACGTGAACCTAGAGACTCCAGCGGCCATAGTCCAATGTATTCCTGGGGCCAGAGCAGGCGACATCGAGTCAAATTTGAAAATGCTGGCTAAAAGTAACTGTAAATACTCCACAATTGTTATTCACGCCGGCATTAATGACATCCGTCTCCGGCAGTCGGAAGTCACGAAACTTAATGTAGAATCGGTGTGTGAGTTTGCAAAAACGATGTCTGCCACTGTAGTATTCTCTGGGCCCCTCCCCAATCTGACCAGTGATGACATGTTTAGTCGCTCGTCATCCTTGAACCGCTGGCTGTCTGTGTGGTGTCCTAAAAATGACGTGGGCTACATTGACAATTGGAGCTCTTTTTGGGGGAAAACCTGGTCTTATGAGACGAGACAGCATTCATCCCACTTTGGATGGTGCTTCTCATTTATCTAATAATCTGGCATCTTTTTTATCCAAATTTCCAAAACCGTGACTACTCAGAGTTGGGACCAGGAAGCAGAGTCATAGTCTTACACGCCTCTCTGCAGCTCCTCTTCATCCGCCACCCCTCAGCTTAGCCCCTGTCTTCCCCATCAGAGATTCGTTGTCTGCTCCCTCCAAAGTAAATAAAAATATAATGTATAAGCATCCCAAAGTGATAAAGCAAAATATTGGTAAAACTCAAATTAAACATAAAGCCTCTAAATTGAATGATTTGGCCTCTGTTCCTCCTCATAATTTAAAAATTAAATGTGGTTTATTAAATATTAGGTCTCTAACTCCCAAGTCTCTGTTAGTCCATGATCTGTTAATTGATCATCAGATTGATTTAATTTCCCTTACAGAGACTTGGTTAGGGCAAGAGGATTATGTTGGTTTAAATGAATCAACTCCCTCTGGTTATTTAAACTGTCAAAATCCCAGAAGTTCTGGTCGTGGAGGAGGAGTAGCAACAATTTACCATTCCAAATTACTAGTTAATGTAAAGCAAAAAACATGTTATAATTCCTTTGAGGGCCTGGTCCTCAGTGTTGGGGGACGATAAACTATGGCAAATAAAATTGGGTTTAACCTGAAATTGCTAAAATGCCCATCAACCTATTCAGAATTTTTATCCGAATTTGCTGATTTCTTAGCTGATTTAGTGCTGAAATCTGATAGAATAATTATAGTAGGGGACTTTAATATACATGTGGATGTAGATAGTGACTGCCTTAATGTGGCTTTTAATTCAATATTAGACTCGATTGGGTTTTCTCAGAAAGTAGGAAATTCTACTCATTACCTCCACCATACATTGGACCTTGTTCTGACATATGGCATAGAAATAGAAAATCTTGTAGTGTCTCCTCGTAACCCTGTACTGTCAGACCATTGTCTGTTAACCTTTGATTTTACTATTTCTGACTATTTGGCTCCTAAAGAAAAATATTATCACAGTAGATGCCTCTCAGATGATGCTGTTTCCAAATTTATGCAGATTGTTTCCTCTATGCCATGTGTCAACACAACGGAAATAAGCTATAGACAGCTTGCTCCTTCTGTAATTGATAACATGGTGGATAGTGTTTCAGCTTCTCTGCATCAGGCTCTAGACTTGGTGGCCCCCTTAAAAAAGAAAAAGTCTAATCAGAGATTTTTAACTCCTTGGTTCAACACAGAAACTCGTAGCTTAAAACAGAAGACTTGTCAATTAGAAAGAAAATGGCACTCTACTAATTTAGATGAAATCTATTTAGCTTGGAGAAATCATCTTTTAATTTATAAAAAATCTCTTAGAAAAGCTAGAACGAGTTATTACTCTGCATTAATAGAAGAGAACAAGAATAATCCCAGGTTTCTTTTCAGTACTGTAGCCAGGTTGACAAAGAGTCAGGACTCTGTCAATCCTAGCATCCCCTTAGAGCTTACTAGTCAGGACTTTATGAACTTTTTCAATAATAAAATTTCATCCATCAGAGATAAAATCAATCAGATTCTTCCCACAGTTAACTTAAAAAAAGCCCTGAGCAAAAACTTCCAAATTAAGGCAAACATGGCTGTTAAGCAAAAATCACAATATGGCAGAGGATATACAGTTAAAGTTCTGTTAGTTCTGCTACTTCTGGCAGGAGATATTCACCTTAACCCTGACCTGCCACTATTAAACAGCAGACCACTGGGTTAACACAAAACCGAGCTGTACAAAAGCAAAAACAACATTTATTTTTCCAAACTGTTAATCATGCACGAGTTCTTTGGGACACCAAGGCTAAACCAAAGGGGATCCTCGGCGGTCATTTAAACATACGGAGCATAATCCCCAAAAGAGATGAGATTTCGGTGTTGCTGTTGGACTCAAATCTGGACTACCTTTGTCTCTCAGAAAGCTGGCTACACAGTAACATAGACACTAATATGATCGATATTGTGGGCTACCAGTGTTTTAGAAAAGACAGGCAGGTAGGGAGGGGGAGGAGGTGTTTTAATTTACATCAAAGAGAAATATAAATGTCAACTGGTTGATTTGAATACTTCACTTGAATGTTTAGCTGTTAATGTAGTCTCTCTCCGGTAATGAATTTCAACATTGCAGTAGTGTACAACCCACCGTCACACAACTCTTCCTTTTATAATGAATTAAGTGATCTGGTTAAACAACTTGAGAAGAACAGAGAAACAATAATTCATGGTGACTTTAATATCAACTGGTCTGATAAAAAAGACAAACAAAAACTGAAAAGCCTCATGACTAAATTTAATTACCAGCAAATCATCAAAGGACCCACCAGGATAACCAAACAATCCAGAACACTTATTGACATGGTATTTACTAATAAACCAGAACGAATAACCAGAACCTATAATCTTGTAACTGGTCTCTCAGATCATAACATGGTTCTTGCTGTCAGGAAACTTACTAAAAAGCGACTACAGTATTTTGGGGGAGTCGATATTGACAAATCAAATTTTATTATCCCCAAATCAAAAAATGAGGCGTTTGAACATTACTTAGAGAATCAAAATTGGGAGCAGCTCATGGCAACATGTGAAGTAGATGATTGTTGTAATTTTATAACTGCAACAATCACAAAGTCTATAGAAAAATTTTCAAAGCAAATTAAAAGTAGACAACAGAAGATTAGCCTACCATGGTTAAATAATGAAATAAGAAAACTTATGAAGAGGCGAGACTATGCACTGAAAACATCACTAACCTCCAAACTACAAAATGATCACCTTGTGTACAAAAGTTTAAGAAATAAAGTGGTACATGAGCTGCGAAAATCAAAAATATCTTATTACAATAAACTGATAGATCATGCAAAGGGTAACAACAGTTCCCTATGGAGGCATTTAAATAACTTAACTAATAAAAAAAACGATCAGAAGGGGGTAAAGGAACTTAGAATCAATGGCAAGACCGTCAGTGACAAGGCTACTTTGGCAAATGAATTTAATTCACACTTTGTGGGCTCTGTGGAAGACTTAACAAAAATTTTTGTGCTGCCAAATGTGCTCAACAACACAAATTCCATACTTCCAACAGATACTTTTCACATCGATGAGGTAAATGAGAAGTTAATTGCTGGTATTGTTAAAACACTGTCAAACTCAAAAACTAATGATATCTACAATATGAGCACCTCCTTTCTCAAAATGCACAGCAAAATATTAATCAAACCACTGACTCATCTCATTAATCTCTCCATTAGGTCTAGTACATTTCCATCTGGCTGGAAAAAAGCTGTCGTCATACCAGTTCATAAATCAGGCAGTAAAGACGATATATGCAATTACCGCCCAATCTCTATCTTACCAGTCCTATCTAAGGTTCTTGAAAAAGTTGTAGCTACACAGCTGATAGACTACTTACAAGACAGTCAACTTCTTCATCCACATCAATTTGGTTTTAGACCAGGATACTCAACAGAAACAGCAAATTGTTGCCTTATTGAAAACGTCAAACAGTCCTTGGACAGGGGTAATGTGGTAGGAGCTGTTTTTCTAGATCTCAAAAAGGCTTTCGATACTGTAAACCACAGTTTGCTTTTATCCAAAATGGTATCTTTTAACTTCTCCCCAAATACATTAGAATGTTTTGCATCTTATCTCCAGAATAGAGAACAGTGTGTAAAAGTTCACCAGGATAAATCCTCATTTTTAAACAACCGCATGGGTATCCCACAAGGGTCCATTCTTGGTCCTTTACTTTTCAGCATTTTTATTAATGACTTGCCGTTACACTGCTCAGCTGCAACATGCCAACTTTATGCAGATGATGCAGTTATTTACACAGCTGCCAAGACTCCAGCACAGGCTGCAGATGTACTGTCTACAAGTATGGTTGATGTCCAAGAGTGGCTCCTCAAGAACCATCTATTGCTGAACCTTCAGAAAACAGTCTCAATGTGCTTTTCAATCAAAAAATGTAACCTGCAACATTTTAAAGTTAATATACATGATCATGACATCAGTTTAGCTACAGAATTCAAATACCTTGGCATTGTACTAGATCCTCAACTCAAATTTAATCTTCATATAAAGAAAATTTCAAAAACAGTAAAAAAAAATCTGAACTGCTTTTAAATTAATTAGATATTACATACCTTACGAAGCAGCTGCACTGTATATGCATTCTATGGTTTTTTCTCATATATCATACTGTTTGACAGTCTGGGCTCAAGCAGCCCCTTCCACAATAAGACATATAGGTTCATTATATAATCAAACCCTAAAAATCTTGGACAAAAAGCCCTTTAGGTGGCATCACTGTAATGTTTTAAAAAAATACAACCTATTGAGTTTTGAGAGCTTCATTGACCTCTGTCTTCTGAAATTAACGTTCAAATGTTTCCATAAATCAGCACCCGAGCCACTTGCTGGTTTCGTCCAAAGACAGGACAGCAGCAGAGCCACCAGGAGTTCTGTTAACAATAACTGTAAAATATTCCACCGCAGAACCACATTTGGACAAACAGCTTTCTCTATAAAGGGCAGTCACATCTGGAACACAATGCCAAATGAAATTAAAATAATAACGGACTTTAAAACATTCACTAAAAATGTTAAAAACTGGCTGAAAAATAAACAAGAATGTACTCATGTATGAATTATTTGTCTGCAAAGTGAGAGTGAATGAAGGAAGGAATAAATGTGTTTGTTTATAGTGAGTGACGGAGGGAGGGAGGCCTGAAATAGGCAAATGTGAGTTATGTTATATGTGTTAAATGTGAGTCAGGCTGTTATATTTGTGTATTTATAATATTTTATAATATATGTGTATTTATAATATTTATGTTAAATGTGAGTCAGGCTGTTATATTTGTGTATTTATAATATTTATAATATTTATAATTGTGTATTTATAATTTTTCTGCATTGATGTATGTGGTTATTGTGTATATTTTTTATCTTGATTCTTTTTTCTAAAGCCCATCCAGGGACAAGAGTTGCAAATTAGCTAATAGCTATACACTCTATGTGCAACACATCAGATTGATTGTCTTTGATTAATTGTCTATGTTTATTGCACTGTCCCTGTCAAATAAACTAATCTACTACTACTACTAAATACTGTAACTACTACAACTCCTTCTATTGATGTCTGTCTTGATGAGTTTACTCCAATCGACCTTTGTGAGTTAGACAAAATAGTTTCCTCATCCAAACCTTCAACTTGTCTTTTAGACCCTATTCCTACCAGGTTATTTAAAGAAGTCTTCCCACTTATTGGTAGCTTTATTCTTCATATAATCAATTCTTCATTAACTTTAGGCCATGTACCGCAGGCTTTTAAAATGGCTGTAATTAAACCCTTACTCAAAAAGCCAACGCTAGATCCAGGAGCTTTAGCTAACTATAGACCAATCTCTAATCTCCCTTTCATTTCAAAAATCTTAGAAAGAGTTGTTGCTACGCAATTATTTGACCACCTGCAGGGAAATGGTTTACTTGAAGAGTTTCAATCTGGGTTTAGAATCCATCATAGTACTGAAACAGCCTTAGCGAAGGTCACTAACGACCTCCTCATTGCATCTGATAATGGACTAGTTTCTGTACTTGTCCTTTTAGACCTTAGTGCAGCTTTTGATACTATTGATCATAATATTCTACTTGATAGATTAGAACACTATGTTGGACTTAATGGAACTTCGTTGCAGTGGTTTAGATCTTATTTATCTGATAGGTTCCAGTTTGTTCATGTAAATGAGGAGTTTTCTTTCAGCTCAAAGCTTAGTCATGGAGTTCCACAGGGATCTGTGCTAGGCCCTACTCTTTTTAGTTTATATATGCTTCCGTTAGGCAACATTATTAGAAAGCACTGTATACATTTTCATTGTTATGCAGATGACACACAATTATACCTGTCAATGAAGCCAGATGATACTAATCAATTAGCCAAGTTAGAAGCCTGTCTTAAGGAAATCAAAGCTTGGATGACTTGTAATTTCCTGCTATTAAATTCAGATAAGACTGAAGTCATTCTTGTTGGTCCAAAAAACCTTAGAAATTCCTTTCCAAATCAAACTTTCAGTTTGGATGCAGTTACTCTTTCTCTTAATAGCTCTGTGAGGAACCTTGGAATTATTTTTGATCAAGATTTGTCCTTCAATTCACATATTAAATTTGTTTCTAAGACTGCCTTCTATCATTTGCGTAATATTGCCAAGATTAGGAGCATCTTGTCTCAGTGATGCTGAGAAGCTGATCCACGCTTTTGTTAGCTCGAGATTAGATTATTGTAATTCTTTATTATCAGGCTGTCCTAAAACATCTTTAAAAAGTCTTCAGCTGATCCAAAATGCTGCAGCAAGAGTTTTAACAGGTACTAGAAAGAGAGATCATATCTCTCCGGTTCTGGCCTCCCTTCATTGGCTTCCCATAGAGTTTAGAATTAAATTTAAAATCCTTCTTCTTACTTACAAAGCTCTAAACAATCAGGCTCCTTTTTATTTAAAAGATCTGATACTACCGTATTATCCTAACAGAACACTACGCTCCCAAAATGCAGGATTACTTGTAATACCTAGAATCTCCAAAAGTACAATGGGAGGCAGAGCCTTCAGTTATCAAGCTCCTCTCCTGTGGAATCAGCTGCCAATCTGGATTCGGGAGTCAGACTCGATCTCTGTTTTTAAGAATAGGGCTAAAACCTACCTTTTTGATATAGCCTACAATTAGGGAGGGATCATGTGTTTCTGAACCCTCCCTTAGTTATGCTGCTAATAGGTTTAGTCAGCCGGGGGACCTCCAGTAATGCACTGGGCCTCACTCCTTTCCTCACTCTCTATGAAATATTTTTTTTTTGCTGGTCATTAACATTTGTTTGTTCTCTCCCATAGATTGAGTCCCCATCGTGCTGTTTGCTCTCTACATGTCTGTTCTTTTCTTCTTCTCTATCCCCTCACCCCCCAGCCAGTCGCAGCAGATGACTGCCCCTCCCTGAGCCTGGTTCTGCTGGAGGTTTCTTCCTGTTAAAAGGGAGTTTTTCCTCTCCACCGTCGCCAAGTGCTTGCTCACAGGGGATCGCCTGATCGCTGGGGTCTTTCTGCAACTGTGGGGGTCCCCCCTACAGTTGATAGTGCTATGAGATGACTGTTGTTGTGAAATGGCGCTATATAAATAAAGTTGAATTGAATTGAAAAAAAAAAAAACTGTTCAACAGTGCTCCGACTTAGATGGTTTCTCCTCTTGTTTAAAATCTCTCCTGCTTTTGAGAATATTCTCTCGCAAGGGACTGATGTGGCTGGAATGGAGAGATATGTCTTGGCCCGCTAGAACATTATTTGGTTGCCTGTGAGGCGAGCGACCACATCTCGGTCGTTTTACAAAGCTAATACAGGGCAGGGGTCGCCACTCCTCACTGTCCAGCTGGAACAGGTGAGGAAATATAGCGGCATGTTGTTTCCTGTAATCTTGAGGGTCATCTCATCTGGGCAAGTATGGGGCTGAGACATAGCGCTGAACCTCGATTGATAGACAAGTTGCATAGCAATAAATGAGAATCAAATACAATTACCACCTCAGTCATTCTGAGCATAGTGGGTGTCTGGAGGTTACCTACCTATGGCTTCTTTTAGTGATCAAATGCATAACTGTATTTTTGTAAATAATAATAAAGGTGTATAAATAATAAATGTATACTTGTATGTGTATTAAAAGACCATGGATACACTATACTACAAACACTATGCTGGGCATGGTTTGATTCAGGTTGTGTTAGGAATGCAGGCATCAGGATGTTTTGTCCGTAGATGTCTCCACATAGTTGTATTATTATAAAATGCAAGACGTTGCATACAATGTATACATTTAACTTTTTTCCCCCCTCAAGAAGGTCAAAGTGATCCCAGACAGCTGACCTGGGACACTTTCTACCCCCCATTCATTTCCAGATAGTCTAAATCCAAAAGCATGCTCAATACAAGACAGAGAGGCAAGACTTCACAAACTGCACTTTAGAGGGGCTTTTAAATGTTTTAGGCATGTGGAGTGATGAATCAGCAGCCAGTCAGGCAAGAACATGAGAAATTATTTTACATATAAAGTTTATAGAATAGGCATTTTCATATTGTATAATGGTAGTATTTTATTTATTATTCCATTATAGAAACGGCTAACAAAATCACCACATACTCACTTGTGTTTCACTGATATAAAACAACTGTTACGTTTCAAAACAGTCGGTGACGTAATGGAACACGACATGGAATAGTCACGTGACATCATCTTTCTGATACAGACCTCGGAACAGTGGTTCGATTCAGAAGTTCCACCTAGGTTTCGGTACGTACTAAAACACTGTTTCGACTTTGCCATCACTAATGGTCCCCCACCCATGCTCAGACCCTAACACAATCAGCATGAAGACACCTATTGTCGTTTCAAACACATGTAAACAAATTAAATATTGTCAAGTGCAAACGTAATAAGGGTTTATAAAACATACCCGTTATGTTGATACTTCAGAAAATCCCACATCAAAACGTATCTAATACCAGTTGCCAGAAGCTAGTAATTAGCAGATTTAGCACATCTAGCTCTCTTTTCTTTGCATTTTCAGATGAAACAAAGAGTCCATCACCACAAAGGTATTGTGGTTTGTTAATCAAGACAATAAACAATCTCTAGCACTATTTTTGTAAGCAGACGTGAAATTGTTTAATGATCTTAAAATGACCGAGTAGAAGCAAGTAGACCATTGCAAAAGGGTAGGACTTCTGGGTCACAGATAGATAAATTCTTGTCAAACAGCACTTCACTGAGCAAATTAAGGTATCCTAAACAGTACTGCAATTGTCAGAGTTGATTAAAAAAAAACAAAATACTGTGAGTAATTAACATTACTAGAACACCTTTGAAGCAGAGTGATACATATCCAGTGAAACTGGAGTCCAATTATTGCAGATTATAGTAACACCTGGAATCTATTGTCCAGTCAAATTACTCAGTCAGAACTAACTGCTGTATAATATTGTTTATATGATGCTATTAAAACAATTGTATGGTCAAGATTGAGATTATAACGATTGGTTGTAGGCAGTAGGTGATTTGAAGGTGGATGAGGGGGATGTCATCCCTCTTTTTGGCAAAATGTCCAAAAAGCATCCTCCTTGTTAAGCTACCATCCCCCCCCCCATCTCCATAAAGAGTTTATACAGTATAACCTGAAAAGGTACATACAGGTTCCTTACATACATACATGTATAAATTTATGTGGAAAATTGTAATAAATGCATCAGAAAAAGTGACTAGTTTATAAGGAAAAGTATTAAATTTATTAGAAAAGTCACAAATTTGACCAGGAAAAAAGTTGCAAATGCATTAGAAAAAGAATGTCATGTTCACCCCTTTCAGGGCATTAATGAGGCGCCAGATGCCGAAAGAGTTTGTGTATATTTATTAAACTGACAAAATAACGAGCCATGCGGGGCAAAACACAAAACAAACCATGCAACCCCGCAGGGTGAAATAAAGAGGGGAATAAAAAATCACAAGCACTGTAACACTTACAACTGAATGAAGCGAGAATGAAACCTAAGCTGAAGGGCTGGAACCGGGGACAGGGATCCCAGCCTGGAACGACGACGAGGTCACAGCGAGGAGTGAGCCTCAGCTGTTCCCTTAAATACAGAACACAAACGCTAAGGACCAACAGGTGAAGAGAAAACGTAATCAACAAATCATAATCAGCTGTGACAGAGCCGGTTCCACTTGACAGCCGGAAGTCCGGCCCCAGCCCTGTCACAATAAAAGCCCCGACGGGACAAATAATAATAGAACCAGAAGTACTGGGGGAAAGGGAAATACTGAGTGACTCAAGCGCGGAACTGATCCGCGCTTGGAACACCACAAAAAGTTATACATTTCCAAGAAAAATGTTGCAAGTTCACAAGAAAAAATTCTCAAATTGGTGAGAAAATAGGAAATTTTTGAAGAAAAAAAGTCAGTAATTCATACATACTGGTTTTATTTGTATGGTGTGTCCAACTGGTATGTTTTGTGTAAACCTGTATGTTTTGTCCAATCTATGTGTTTTGTTTTCCCTGTGTTTGAAAACTTCTCATGTGTGTCTCATGAACTTCAAAACAAATTTCAGTAATAACTGACAATAGAGTTGTATCGTATCATATACAAATGTGCTGCTTTTGTTCATGTAAATTTGCAATTTTTTTCTTTAAAACATTGTTGGAAATTTATTACTTTTTTTCTTTGAAATGTATATTTTCCCCTCGTTCATGAGTTCTTTTTTCTCATGAATTTGTAACTATTCTCTTAAATTTGGGACTTGCTTATGGTAAAATTGTCTTTATTTGTAAACTAGCATCATATATTTTTGCACATTTAATTTAATTGCAAACTTGTCTTTAATTTGCATTTATAGTTGTTTGCAACTTGTGGTGAATTTGAGAATACCCCAACTTCCTTGTTAAAAAAAAATAAGAAATTGTCTACTGGTTAAAGGGGTGTCTATGGGCTGCGGTACAGACTGTAACGGGCAGTCGTTTGGGCAGGAGCTCGTCACTGGGCTCCACTTCACAGTCTCCACTGCTCAGACTCGGGCTTCAAAACCACAAGATGGCAGTGTCCAAAAAACAGGAAGCAGAGCTTCATTTTTGAACAACAGACGTCCAAACATGAAGACTGTTCATCTATACAATCTATAATCAGAACAGAGTATTAATATAATTTTTCCTGTCTACTGAATTGAGAAATTGTCCTTTTGTGAGATGCATCACGTTTTTAAGGTCACCATATGAACAAAGCCATTTTGGCAACTCTACTTATTAATTATGATGCTAAGCTCCTAGAAGCAGTATAAAGACTTCAATTGCTGTTTTACACAGAGTGATTGTATCCCTCCCCTGGGGTCAAAGAAAATCCATCTGATACAAGCCGCTGCATCACCTCCGAGTTCTGCAGCTTCATAATACCAGTCTCTGGAAATGGCCAGGCAGTTACATGGATCTCTCTAGTCTCCCTTTCTCCATATTGATTGCCTCCCCTCCTCTGCAAGTAATCACTGGCTGGCAGCAAAAGGGTGGTGACAGGAGTTCTCACATTCTGCATGCCGATGAGATTTAATCTGTGTCCCATCTCCAGGTGGAAGTGCAATATCTGGAGGCCGTAGGCTTCAGGAGCGGAAATTATTTTTTCCATTCTACCGGTGTTCTCAAGGCAGGTCTCCTGGACAAAACTAAAAGATTTTCCTTTCCCTCATGCACACAAGGAGGGTGCTGCCACTTTGAAGAGGCCTATCCACTTAGTGTTTCAAAACGACAGTCTCATTTGCGACTTTTCTTCATCTTCTACGTGACAAAGATCTTTTTTTTTTTTTCCAAGTTTCCAGATCCCTCTCGACACTGCAGCTCTGCAGCAGGAGCTTGACACCCACTCTCAGATGCATAGTCTGCGGTGAGTTGCTCGGACTTGGATGCGACACCCCGTGTGCTCCCTGACACGCGATCGAATGTGTTTCTTTTTAAGAGAGCTTGTTAGAGTGCAACACGTCTCTGGGGAGACCCATTGAACATTCAGACTTTTTGCCAAGTTCATTTAAGATTCTGTCTGAATGTTTCAACTTCAACAAGAAATTTGGGGCACAATCCACAGCAGACCCACCAATCACTGTCAAATCCTCCCCTGCTTCTCTTTGCAGCAGCAGTTCTGGAGATCTCTTCTCTGTCTCCCTCCTATATTTGGATGGAAGTGTGATTATGGCCTCCTCTGAGTGGCAGCATCAATTTTACACAGTAGCGCTTCAGAGCATGAAGATTAATTGCCTTACTTTGTCCTCTTGCTACCTTTGGCTTACACAGTTTCAACTTTGTTTAGCTTCCTAAAAAAAGTCTCTTAGCACTGTTAAGACAGAATCCTTTTTTGGTCACAGCTCCTACTTAGCTACAGTATATTATTTATTATAGCAGGATGTTCTCTTCCATGCAATATGGCATGCACAGCATAAGCTGAAGGGGAAAAAACACATCAGATGAATTTTCCTTCAGTTTTGTTGTTACTGTATATAAAACTGCAGCTCAACAATTCATCACACATTTGTGTTATCAAAAAAGAGGGGGTGATATCTGAACACATCCACCAATAAAATGAAGCCTCATGACATTTCTCAAATATTCTGACAACGCTGGTGCTATCAGATAGTGTATAATCCCCTCACATCGCCCCCCCCCGAAACCAAAGCACTTCATTACACGCCTTCCATTTGCACCCCAAATGTCGCCTTGCACACCATCTGACAGCTACACGAAACAGAAGTGTCACTTTTGCTTGAGCTGTTAAGTTTTGTATTTGCACAGTTGTATAATTATAATTCACTTTCAACACCTTATTTTTAATAGACTTTGGTATAAGGTACTCACTTGGACAGAACAGCTACATTCCTTTTTCGAAGAAGAAAAAGTATGTTCAAATACTATCATCAAAATAGATTTCAATTTTGTAGGAAATTATAAGCCTCATTCTCAGCAGCTATTCTGACATGTTCTTTTCTTTGTAAACACAGGTGCTACTAATGGCATTAGAGAGGCTCTGCACTGAGCTTTAATTAATCTAATTAGCAACACCTGCATTTATATGTCATGCCAAACTGACTACTGTGGAACAGGCTTATGGGGAATACAGCATTAAAAAAGAGAGGGCACTCAGAGAGTACATACCTCCTTCAAGTTTCCATCCCTCCCTCCCTGCCTTTGCCTGTCCGTCTATCCTCTGTCCTTCTGTCTGGCCATACATTGTGAGATAGGACCTTGGTGGAGATATGTGCTTGTGGATTACCTCCAGAATCTACTGGGTTCATCCATAGGCTAAGGGCCACCTCTGGTGAAAACTTCATCAAAATCCATCCAGTAGTCTTTGCATAATCCTGCTAACATACAGACATAGGACCCTACTATGAAGATCAACAGTGCAGTTTTGCACCACACTTCCCACCTTACAACAGTGCTTTTGGTTAGTGATGGGCCTTTCAGCACCGGAGCTTCGGAAGCAGTTCAAGATTTGGCGCGCAACTTGAAATAAATTGAACAATGATACACAATGGAAAATAACCATCCCTCATGTTTTGTATTGTCAGATCTTTGACTGTGTATGTGATTTGTTGCAGCCAATTTTCATTTTCAGATGGAGCCAGCACCAAAAAGACGATCTACTCCCGTTTGGGAATATTTTGATCACATTTATCCCAATAAGGTATTTACAGTTATTAAGTTGGGTGCATTTTTCACAGATAGTGGATATTCATTGTCATTTATTTATTTTAGATTTATTTTTATTTGCAAGGTGAAGTGTCTGCTGTGTTTCAAAGAGCTTGGATACAACAATAACATATCATCTATGCTGAGGCACTATCGTGCCCTGCATGAGAATAAGGACAACAGAGGTGAATATACTGGGAAAGAGAATGTGCTGGGAGAGACAAACGCGTCCTTACACTGTACAAACTTGCAGTAACCTTTCTTTGCATACCTGCATCCTCTGTGCCCTTTGAGAAAGTATTCTCAAAAGCTGGTGAAATAATAGAAAAAATCGCCTTAGTCCAAAAATTGTTGAAAAGTTATTATTTCTTAATAAAAATGGATAAGTAACACAAGCACACTAAGTAACACAAGCACATTCACTGTAGTCACTCGAGTTTTATTATTTCTTTTTTTCCCTTATGATCATTGATATTTCTTAAAGGACAGTACATTTATTGAAATGAAAAAAGGCACATCAAACCCATAATGCCCTTGTAAAAATCTGCATGATGTGTACTTTTTGTTCAGTAGATGGCCTAGTAGAGCAAATGAAGTTTCACATAAAGCTTCTTCCATGAGAACCAGTTTGATGAAAAGTTTCAATGCTTCAAGAAAGCCTCATCTGGCCATCACTACTTTTGGTAATTTCTGTCAGTGCAGTGCCTGTTTTTTACGCTAATTACTGGTAGACAGTCTGGTGGCTTTGTGCTGGGTGGAGGCGTATTCTCAGGCATATCGGTATTTTGGTGTGACAATGACAACGTGCTTTTGATCAGGAAAAAGGAGGTCTGTCATCATAAGCACAAATTCTTTAATGCTATTTCAGTGGTCTGTTTTGAAATTGCACAACTCCTACAGGACCACATGAGGAAATGCAACATATGCTGGGATTTTCTGTTATTCTAATGGACAGAGTTGTAATAGTTATACTCTAATCACCCTTCATTTAAATTATAACATAATAGTCTTAAAGACACACTCCGGTGGATACAAATCCTCTATAAAATAAATATTCATTGTCCAAAATGGTATCTTATGCCCTTTTTTTCTACAAACAAAACCTTTCACTGTCTTACAGCTTTGTGTCAAAATCTTTTCACGTTCCCCCCTCCTCAAAATGCCAGGCTCTGTGATTACTAGGCCTACCCACATCCCACAAGGCTAATAGTGGCTAGCACTACATTATTAGAATAAATCCTCTGATAAAAAGATTTACCGGTTGAAGGACATACCCAGTTGTATGCACGGTGGCCCAGGATAATGACTGACACTGCGCTGGTCTTTAAAAGCAGTTTAATGGTAAAACCCATCTTAATTTGGGACAAGTTTTCCAAAGCAGCTGGTTAAACAATCCTAACTAGCTTGGAGGATAACTTCACTTAGGCCAGAAAGTCTTGATTGGCTCAACAGTACTGACGTGTCAACACCATGCATAGTTACATCACCAAAAATGCTCCGTCTAAACTCACCTTTTTTCAGGGGGCGGGGCTTAAGTGAAACTTTAAAGCAAAAAAAAAACAAGAGACATGAAACATTTCAATGATTTTGCTCTTGATGTGTATTGTAAGTCATAAAAAAAATAGTGTCACTTTACTTACTTACTTAGTCCTCTTCATTCCGTACAGGGCCTTCACTGCAAACTGCCATCGTTCCCTATTTTGGACTGTGCGTTTTACTTCTCCCCAGGGTAGTCCAGTGGTCTTCAGTTCTGTCTGCAGGGTTCTTCTCCAGGTCAAGGTTGGTCTTGCTCTCCTGCGTTTCCCTTGTGGTTACAGTCTAAGGCATGACGTGGGATGGTGGTCTGTTCTCCTCGCAATGTTTGCCCAGTCCATCTCCACGTTCTACTCTGAATAGTATTGACAATGTGAAAGAATAATTCCATATTTGTCTTCTATATTTCATATTTGTCTTATATTGTTCATACTTGTATTACATTGGCCTCTGTTCGTCTCAGGGTCTGTGTGACTGCACTAAAAAATCCTGATGCAGCTCTTTTCTGTTATCACCTGTTTTAGTTCACCTTGTGAATTTCCTGTGTGACTTGCTGAGTGGGTGCAATGGTTCCTGAGAGAGAGAGATAATCTGTACACTATGTTTTGACCAGATGTACTGAACCATTTGCTATGGACATTTTCTCTTACACCCCTCAGATAACTGAAAGTTTAAAAGACCGAGTGATGTGTGTTTGAATCAGAATGATGCGCAAATAGGCTCTGAGACTATTTTTATATTTGTTCTCCACTGGCCAGTGTGATTAAATTTGCTGAACTCTGATCCTGCCTGGTTTTTTGACTAAAGTTCATCACAGATTTTTCCAACATACTTGGCGCACCGAACGAGGGACCGCATACAACTTATATTGGCTTCCGGCGCCTTTGGCCCAAGGCTGTGCATGGCTATGGTGAAAAAAAAAGTCCTCCCCCCATCGGGACCAAAGACCCGATTTTTGTGGAAGTGGAGGCACTACGGTCCGGGGACACTGGGAGCTGATGAGTGACGGTGATACCCCCCAGGCAGATCATTGTGAGTAAACTTAATGATATTTAATGGTATATACACCGGGTTCGAGTCCATGGTGGTTTTGAGAGTACGTGTAAAAAACAAAAAGACTTGTGAACCAAGCATTTGATATCGCAAAGTTCGGGGAGGTTCTTCTTCTTCTTCTGTTAGATGTGATTGGTGGTTGACAACCAGCTTACAAGTGCATTACCGCCACGTACTTCACTCTATATCATCGCTCTATCTGGCCAGGAGCATGAGGTGTGGTATTCAGCAAGCCTTCTTAAAAATGTCCTACTGCCACCAACTGCTCTTTAAAACTAAATGTCTTTGGATAGGTTCGGTTTGGATGAGATAGAGGCTTGGTGGTCCCGGCTTGATGCCGCAAACGATAATGCGCATTTTCATCGCATAAAGTGGACCTAATAGACGCACGAAAAATCAATGTAAGATCTCCATAACAACGCAGTGAGCACTGATTGAATAAATACAGAGTGAGACTCTTATCAACATCAAAAGTCAGCGTTGGTATAGGAAGGGTTAACTGTAAAAAATATAGGTCAATAGCACTGGTTTGAAATACCTTAAGACATAATTCATAACAGGCCTAAAATAGAATAAAATGAAAAAATAATTCTTTAAAGTATATACGTGGTAAAATAAGCCCGAATTATAATAAAATAAAATAAATGCATCAAATAAATAACTGCAGTTTGTTTGTCCGGTCGTTCGCGTGCTCGTTTTTTTTTTTTTTTTTAATGTTTTACAGTGAGAAAAAGGGAGAAAAAATGAATATTTTTCAGAGTGGCAAGACATGGTTGATGATGAGAACCTTGGGTTGCCAGATCTGCTTATTATAAGTGGCTTTAGGACTGCTTACTAACGTATGTGTGTGTGTTCAATCGAGCTTGCTATTGTTTGTGTGTGTGCTTAATGTTCCACGGCTTGTTTTGGTAAAGGGAAAGAGAGAAAGAAAAATGGGCAATTGTTGTAGTAGGAAGGCAGACACTGCAGATGCGGAAGTCATCCAACGAGGTAAAAAAAAGGGTCGTTTGTGCTCTGGCTGTTGTGTAGCGAAAGAGGATGAAAATTAGATTTTTGTGTTGTCTGGTAATAGTACGTTTATTCATAGGAAGGACAGAAATAGCATGAGGTTTTTGGCAAAATGGAGAAAGAAATTTAAGTTTTCCAGTAAGCTGCAAGTCGCTGACTGTGAGACGCTGGTTAATGACATAAAGCTAGCAGCAAATGGCAGTAGACGCAAAGAGGAGAAATATGGACTGACTGAAGCGGAGCAATTGCTTCAGACAGCCAGGAAAAGACAAGCTGACTTGGACCTTGTGACAGTGAAGACAATGATGGGGCTGTGGCTCGGGGGCGTGTAACCCCCCCCCCAACCGTATCCTGATTTTACCCAAGTGGCGGCTGCCACGTCTCCGACCGAAGAGCCTCCTCCTCCTCCTCTGCTTACTCCCTCTCCCCCTCCTCAACCTCAACATGACGTCAAACCGAAAATTAAGAAAGACTGGGGTACCAGAGAACAACCACGCAGAGGCGCCAAAGAGTTACGTATATACACACCATATCACCATAAAATTCCACATTCTCCTATAGTTAGATCTATAAAACCCAAAAATTATGATGTGTATAATGTCACCGAACAGTACCCTATGATTGAACTTTCAAATCCAGCTTATGCAGGGCCACCTGGGCCTGAAAGGGACCCACTGGCCCTGTAGCACCAACCCACTCTTTTAGTCTATAGGCCACGGACTGATGCAGATTTTTCTGAAGCAGTTAAAGAAATCCCACATCCCAAGGACAAACCCACACAGTTTTCTGAGGGGATGGCAAACCTCCTTGATAGCTTCAAATTAAATGGTCATGAAACAGAACGTGCTTACAGAAAGGTTTTAAAGGGTGATTGGTGTGCAGTCTCGGGTGACTGGAATTCAAAAGACACC
This sequence comes from Pholidichthys leucotaenia, assembly GCA_020510985.1. NCBI lineage: Eukaryota > Metazoa > Chordata > Actinopteri > Cichliformes > Pholidichthyidae > Pholidichthys > Pholidichthys leucotaenia. The sequence goes on from CM035843.1 coordinate 265,255,869, forward strand.
ACAGGTAATATTTTACCTCCAACAAATGCAGAGTTACTCCAATGCGTGACACAGCTAAATGAACGCATTGGGAACAAATGGAGGCAGAAGCATGACTGGACCCAGATACAAAATACCACTCAGAAAAAGGGTGAAGGTGTGGAAGCTTACAGGAGCAGACTACAAGACATTTTTGATAACCATTCCGGTCTAGTTAGACCTGCCAGTGATACAGGTGTAGAACCCTACTGGCAACATTTGAAAAGTGTTTTCTTACAGAACATAAACCCACATGTGGCACACTACATCCACAAACATCTGGTTACATATCGCACTTGTGCATTTGGTGATGTGTTAACATATGCTAAGCATGCAGAGCTATTGGAAGAGGAGAGGGTGGAGGAAGAGGGAAAGAAATCTAAGTCATGACCAACCCCTGTTTACATGATTGCTGACCCCCGGGGGGAGCTGAGGCTTCCCCCACCTCTCTCTTTTACCAGGGCCCACCATGTGGGGAAGGAGGATGAGGGCGAGGGAGAATACGTGGTCGCGGAGCCGCCTACATACAACCATGGGGGAGTGACGTTTGCCTCCAATATGGACAGTGGGGGCACTGGCAGAGGGATTTCCCCGGGCGCCTGCTGAGTTGGGGGGAGGAGGGGGGACCACGCATCGCCCAGCCACCACCATAGCATCCACGAGACCACATCATGTGACTAGCTGAGCCGAAGCTAAGTACAACAGATGACAATGACACTGACAATGATACAGCTGACATTTTTCATTTGCCTGATTTTGACTTGATGTTAACAACGCAGTGTTTACCTGAAGTGACATTAGAGGTTCAAGGCATCCCCATAAGGTTTTTCTGTGATACAGGGGTATGCAGATCAGTCATTTCAAGGACAGACGTTGAAGATTTCACGAAATCAGTTCAAACAGTAACTGTCAAATCAGCAAACAGTAAACAAAAACAGAGCACCTCTCCAAAACTATAAAGGTAAAAGATCCTGTGACAGGGGACATTGCAGAAGGTTCATTCATATTATCACGGGCATGTCCTGTTAACCTTTTGGGCAGAGATTTGCTCAAAGCTCTCAACATTGCCATAATCCCAACAGAGAATGGTATGAGAGCATCACACTTCCCACATGTGTTAGGAGTAAATGTATTGCAGGATTTCACTATGCCAAGGTATTTTTACTCACTCCGTTTGGTTCCAGCTGGGCCAACCGCTGTGACTGCATACCTGGCTGTGAAGACTATGCAATATTTTAAATCAAACATCCACACTATAAAGCAGGCCACAGACCAATATCATTGCAGCATGTATGACAGACATCTGAGCGTCCCAGATCAAAACTATGAAAAAACATTCCTTGCAAATCCATCCTCCAGATTGGTAATAAAGAATCTCTATTGGTCACCGAGAGGTTATGTGGGAGCATCTGCTGTGTTATGTGATGAAGACAACAGACATTTCAAACACTGGGAGGCACCCCACATTGCACTAATCAAACCTAAACACATGTACTGGAAGGATGTAAGACGTTTTGTAACAACAGCAGAGGAATGTGGTCAATCTTGGAAAGACACTCCTGATCCGAAAGTTAAATGCTCCCCAAAGCTTGACACCTATTCACTGCCTTTGAATTGGGTGACCGGAGTGCAGAAAGAGGTCCACATTGATGTCCCCAACTCACCAACGTGATCACTTTTTCCATTAACAGAAGGAGAGGAACATGTACTCTCACAAATGCCAAATTATCTGTGGTCAACAGGAAAGGTAGATGTAGGCTTGATGAAAAATGCAGAATTGGTTACAATACTGTAAAAGCTAAATCCCATTACAGGCCTTACCAAAGACAGTATCCTCTATGTCCGGAGGCCCAAGAGGGTATTAAACCTGTCATAGAGGAGCTGAAAAAAAGCAGGCGTTATTGTCCCATGTCCAAAATCACCATGTAATACACCTTTGATTCCTGTGAGGAAGGCTGCACCATCCTCTGGATGGAGAATGGTCCAAGTGTCGTGGTCTGAGCGCCGATTTTGTCCGCGCTCGGGTCATGCAGTATTTTCCTCCCATCTGGTGTGTGTGTTCCCTGTGGCTCTCCGAGCTTTTATTGTGACAGTGCTCGGAGGGGCTTCCGGCTGTCAGTGCAGAGCCCTCTGACAGCTGAATTGCATTATTAATTGCCTCATCAGCTGTTCCATCCTGAGCCCTATTTAAGGGAGCAGCTGAGAGCTAAACCTCGCTGCAGTCTCGTCAAACATTCCGTCGTCCAACCTACATGCCAGTTTCTCCTTTCTCAGTAAGTATTTTTAATGTGAGTCTGTTCTTCCTTTGCCATAGTCTGAGTTATAGTTATAGTGTGTTTTAGCCCTCCGTGGCTCATTATTTTGTCATTATCTTCCTTTAATAAACTGTGCAAACTCACCGGTGGCCTATAGCGTCTCATTAACGGCTCGTGAGAGCCAACCGTTGACAGTAGACTGTAGCCAGAACGAGACGCCGGTCACCGTGAGTTCTGCCTAAATTGGACTTGTGTTTTTCCCTGTCTGGGTACCTGTGTGCTGGGAGAGTATGTCGTCACTCCGGGGCTGCACTCGGAGCCTGGGCTACGAGCTGGTGGAGGCCCTCGACTACATTGATGGAACCCTCTTCACTGCTGGCCTCTATGACACTCCCAGCGATGTACGCCGGCATCTGGACCTGGCTGAGGCTATCATTAACCGCCTTTCTCGCTACTCCAATCACCTTGAAGTCATGGCGAGGAAGACAGACATCTCTTCGCACCGGGAGAGACTCCGTGGGCTGGAGGGAAACTCCGGCAGGAAGCCAAAGAGAAGGCACCCTCGCTCCTCGCTTCGGGATCCCGTTCCTGTCCCCGTTCCAGTCCAAGAGTTCGCACCGCCCAGGGGTGATCCCCTAAGGAGTGAGACGTCAGTCGGGATTCCCCCAGAGAAGTTACAGCTGACAGCTGCTTCCATCTGGGACCGAGTGGCTGCAGCTCACTCCGCCGCCCACCCCACGCAGATCATTAAGCATGTGACGGCGGCAGTCAGGCTGGTGGAGAGGAATCCTGAGCTATGTGATTATCCAGACTACGCCAACCTGCTCGCCTCTGTTTCAGCGCAGGAGCGGCGTTTCACCAACCTCTCCTTCGCCTCGCCCTCTGCCAGCAAACGTCATCATACAGCCACCGCTAAGCCTCAGTGAGAACCCCGTCTGGATCCTGTTTCGGGTTGTCGGAGGAACTCTGCCTCCCAGTCAGCTGCTTCTTCTGCATCTCGTCAGGAGGGAATTCCCGCAGCCTCTCCCCCCGGGTCATCTTTCCCTGCTGTCCCGTCAGCTCCTCGTGCCTGGATCGCCTCGGCTGTTGTCCCCTCCTCCTCAACGTCTTCCCCGGCTGCTGTGAGTGCCATGAGTCCTGCTTCGGCAAAGCCCGTCATCGGACCATTGCGAGCAGCTCCTCCTCGTCCTCCCAGGGGGCCCTCCGTCACCATCCAGGGGGAAAGGGAGGAACAAAGTCCACTGCAGCAGGTTCTATCGGGCCTCTACGGATCAGGCAAGTGACTTTTCATTCTGTTCCCTCATTGGGTGAATTGCCTTGCTTGATTCCTGGGGGTGGAGTTTGGGGTTCACAGTCCCCTGAGCTTCATCCACCTGCTGCAGTAACAAGTTATGGATCTGCTACCTTTGTATTTCCTTCCCCTGAGTATTCCGCGGCACCAGACCTACGCCGCCGGACGAGGAGGGAGCCTGCAGCCCTGGAGAGCCTGGTTCCAGCCCCGCAGCCACGTCACGGGCAGAGGAGGAGTGCGGACTGCAGTTTGGAGCCTGAGCCGATGACGAAGCATCCCCGGGTCTCCATGGAGGAGCGGTCCGACTTAGCAGGTCGAGGATCTCCTGCCACCACGCCGTGCAGGTCGTCAGTGTGGTCATCAGCGTTGGAGGGTCCTCAGGCTGTGGGAACCATCATGCCGGCTGCGGGGCCCGCCGTAGCCGAGTGGGAGCCAGAGGATGTCCTTCTGCCTTCTGAACCCGGATCGTCGAAGTCCTGGACAGCGACAGAACTCAAGTTCAGGCAAGTATTCTATTTTGTCTTCCTCCTATCAGTTCTAGAGCATTTTTGCCTGTCTCTCGGGGAGACAGCCGTCCGCTGCATCCGAGCTTGTCTCACTGGGCTCTGTCGCTACCGGTGATCCTGATCCCGGTTCTTCTTCTTCTCCTGAGCCTTCTCCCAGGTTCACCGGTGCGGAGTCAATCCCGGTCGCTGTGCTGGAGGTTCCGGGTTCGGGTTTGGAGGTCATCCCTGGTGCTGCGCTGACCCAGTAGGGGTCCATCGCGGGTGCAGCATTGATCCAATCGGGGTCCGACGTGGGTGCAGCCGCGACCCAATCGGGGTCCATCGCGGGTGCAGCATTAACCAAGTTGGGGTCCGTTGTGGGTGCTGCTCTGGCCCAATCGGGGTCCGTCGTGGGTACAGCGCTGACCCGATTGGGGTCCAGCAAGGGCGCAGCGCCGGTTCGGTTCGAGGTCGGTGAGGGAGCTGCAGATCCTCTGCCGTCTGACACTGGACTGGTCTTTTATCCTTTCCCCAATCCTTCTCCACCGGGTGCTGTTGGGGTTCCCCGTATTTGGCTCGGCTCTCCCTCGCTATCCGCCTCTCCAGGGAGGCCATCGTTGATTTCTCCCCTGCGGTCCTGGTGGCTGAGTGACGCTGGCCGGCCGCCTGGAAGACTGCCTCGCCCATTTGGCGTTCTGGGTTGGCCACCCGACCAACCAGACTTTCTGCTTGGCGACCTGGTGCGGCCGCCAGAGGTCCTGTTTCTCCGGGCCTGGGACTGGGGTAGGCCACCCAAACTCTTCCTTTTTCCCCGGCCAGCTATCTGGGCGCTGGACGCAGGTAGACCACCAGAACTGTTTGTTGTCTCATTGGACTCTGCCTGCCGTCACCCCTGTGTTGTTTTCTTATTTCCACTAAAATATTAGGGTCGCTCTGATGTTTTGTAATTTGCATTATCTGGGTCTATGTATTCACTGCTATTTAGCGTGTTTTTTGGTTTTTTTTCTCCCTCCTCCTCTGTCTGAGGGATGATTTGTGACTGCCATGTTGTGTCTTATGGGCCTGTGTATTTTGCTTACAGGCCTTCTCCTGTTATTTGCATTTTTTGTCCTGTCTGTTGTGCCATCCGTGCATTATGGAGTATTGTGTTGGTTTTTTTGTTTTTTTTCTCCATGCTCTGTAATTGCTTCGTGTTTATTTTCTGTGCTCTCCCTTGTCACTCTCTGTTCCGGTTCCTCATCTTGATGTTTGTTTGTTTTTTCTTTTCTGGTTCTCACCCTCCAGGCCTTTCCCCCATCCTCCCACCCTGGGCGGGGGGGGGGGGGGGTCACACGGTGCCCAGAGTGCGCCGTTCGGGGGGGAGTACTGTCGTGGTCTGAGCGCTGATTTCGTCCACGCTCGGGTCATGCAGTATTTTCCTCCCATCTGGTGTGTGTGTTCCCTGTGGCTCTCCGAGCTTTTATTGTGACAGCGCTCGGAGGGGCTTCCGGCTGTCAGAGCTAAGCCCTCTGACAGCTGAATTGCATTATTAATTACCTCATCAGCTGTTCCATCCTGAGCCCTATTTAAGGGAGCAGCTGAGGGCTAAACCTCGCTGCAGTCTCGTCAAACATTCCGTCGTCCAACCTCCGTGCAGGTTTCTCCTTTCTCAAAAAGTGTTTTCATTATGAGTCTGTTCTTCCTTTGCCATAGGCTGAGTTATAGTTATAGTGTGTTTTAGCCCCCCGTGGCTGATTATTTTGTCATTATCTTCCTTTAATAAACTGTGCAAACTCACCGGTGGCCTATAGCGTCTCATTAACGGCTCGTGAGAGCCAACCATGACACCAAGATCTTCAGGTGGTAAACAAAGCAGTTATCCCAAGGGCTGTTTCAGTCATATGATGCCATTTTTGGATACTCTAAATTATTGTTGCTCTTGGATTGCAAATTACTCACTTGAAGTGCAACTGTTGTCTGATCTCATCTACAAAAAACCCATGTCTCAGGTGTACAAAATTGAGTGGACACCTGAGGCAGAAGAGGCATTTGTTAAAATGAAAAATCTTTTGATCAGCACTGATGTCCTGGCACTCCCCAATAACAAGAAGCCATTTGTGCAAATGGCAGATTGTAGAGAGGGGTGTAAAGCCCCTTAAATAGGGAAGAAAAGTAGTGAGGGAAGGAGAAATGATCACACATGCATCTGCTGCCTTCACTCGTCTGTATTAAGTGAGGTGCAGAGCGCCAATTCCCTGTACTGGATTCCTAAGGCATAAACAACAGATCATGGAGTAAAAAGGTGTAACTAACAGATCACAGAGCAATCCAAAATTAACTTACGGTCTTCCTTGTCTATTAAAACATAGGCAAGAGCCTTAATTACACATTCCAAGACACATAAAAAAAAACCAGTATGAAACCATTTCTATCAAATGCATAAAACTATAGTCAGTGCATTAAAGGAGAATGAAGCCGTTGGGTTAACCATGTCTGATCCATTTAACCTGTTACACACTCCCCCGCAAAATAGATGTTGTCCCCAACATATTCAAACTTCTCACAACCAAAATACTCGAATCACATATTAGTTCAATGCTTCTATTGCAACATCTGACATTTAGGAATGTATTGTTACAGACTGGAACTCTTTTCATACATTCTGTCATGGAAGTATCAAATACTCATTGTCCAGTGTTTCTTGTGTATGCATTTTGTTACAGACTGGAACTCTTTTGATACATTCAGTTTTGAGTCCAAATGACACATATATGACAGGCTGGAACTCTTTTGATACATTCAATTTTGAGTCCAAATGACACATATATGTGCGAAAGGTCAGTCAGTTAATATTGGACCAGACTGTAGTCCATTAGTGGCAAAGTGTTAAAGTCAGGTCAGAATGCAAATTACCAGTCTACATCATGTATACACATATGGGCTGGTAGTAATGTGGCTGCGCTGAGTAATGAACCCTTGGATAAAGGCGTGATGCAGCGACACTGTAACAGGATGGAGTTCCTATTTGATCATATCTGAAGATCTTTGGAGGCCTACGGTTCCTCTGAGGCCGCTGCTGTTCCTGATTCTGGTCCTCGTTCCTTTCAACTGACAGAAAAGAGGTGTCTTCGACACGCTGATCTTCTGTCAAGTTTTCTCCTGTGTCTGATGGAATGTCACTGTGTGGCTCCTGGCTTACTGAGAGATTATCATTGTTGCTTTCTAGCTGAGGAGCAAGTTCTCTCCAGTCAGGTTCAGCTGTTCTTTCTGTACTGGCAGGAGTAGCTGTCCATGGTCCTGATGATTGAGGTGGGTACTGAGGTGGTATAGGAAAATAATCATCATCATTGTCATCATCCTCTTCCTCGGAACTGTCCCTAGCTTTTGCAGTCTGTGCTGTTGATTTTTTTGTTTGTTTTTGTTTTACAGGTGAATGCGTTCTTGTCTCCAGTGGCAGGTGATTACATGGCAGAAGAAGGTTCTGATGTAGGATCCTGGACTTTCCTTTACCTTGCTCTGGTCTCAGTTCATAGATGGCACTATCCTGCCCAACTTCCCTTACCACAGTATGGATTGTGTTGTGGGACACATATGTATCACTTTAAGCCTCACATCTCAGAGTAGAACAAAGAACTGAGTCTCCTTGGAGATAACAGGAGGATGTGAAAGTTTAGTCTTTGGTATGCAAGAGACGGCCTTGGGGGATTTCCTGGTGTGCCAGAGACTGTGAAGAGGATGTCATAGGATTTAAGAGTAGACGCATTGTTACTTGAGATTAAATGCAATGTGACTGTGAGCTTTGAGAGTCCTGGATATATAAAGGACGAATGTCTGTGTTTTTCCCCTTTTTTCAGTTTTGCTGATGTGGGAAGATGTGAATAAACCTGACTCAAGAGAGAAACTCTGCCTCGTCATTTTCACATTTCCACACTGGTGACCCTAAGACGAGCATGCAACAAGAAGAGAATTTCCTGGGGTCAGACTCATCGGGAGCCCCCAGCCAAGCGTATGCCACTACGGTCCCGCTACCGGCCTTTTGGCAGGACAACCCGCGCTCCTGGTTCCACTTAGTCGAAGCACAGTTCACCCTCCGGAGGATAACGGTAGATGACACGAAGTTCTACCATGTGATTGCAAAGCTCGATAACCGCACGGCTCGGCATGTGGAGAGCATATTGGAGCAGCCACCGGCCGGCGACAAATACAGCACATTGAAGGCTGCACTCATCCAGCACTTCACTCTCTCAGTCGAGGAGAGAGCAGAGAGGCTCCTGGCCCTGAACGACTTGGGAGATGGCACACCCATTGACCTGATGGAGAACATGCTGAGGTTGAGGGGCGCAGGCGACGACCACTTCATCTTCACCCACATTTTCTTCAGGACCCTACCATCAGCCACAAGAGCGGCCCTGGCCAGTTCGCCGTTGTTGGCCCAGCGGGACTTCCGCGCGCTGGCCCAGGAGGCGCATCGGATCCTCAACACCAGCAAACAGCGCGCGGCCACCGCAGCAGCGACGGAGTTCGGCGCGGCAGCCGGAGATGGCAGGGGGCCAGTGACGGCGGTAGCAGAAGCACCGACGACGGTGGCGGCGGGGGCCAAGGATCGCGGAGGAGACACCCTCTGTTTCTACCATCGCCGCTTTGCAGAGAAGGCGCGCAAATGTATACCACCGTGCCAATTCAAGCGCTCGGGAAACGCCAAGACCGGGGGTCGGTAGCAGCTGCGACCCTCGAGAAGGAGAACAAGCTGCTCTACTTGAAGGATGCACACTCGGGGAGGCATTTCCTCGTGGACACAGGCTCCCAGTTGAGTTTCATCACACCTTCCTCCGCTGACCAGCTGGCAGTTTCCAGAGGTCCCGGGGTGGCAGCAGTGAACGGCTCGGAGAGTAAGACCTTTTGTGAGAGGACTCTGCTTCTGTCCCTTCACGGCCGTACATTTGAGTGGACTTTTGTCATAGCAGCAGTGAATTTCAATATGTTGGGGGCTGATTTTCTGTGCTCTCATGGCTTGTTGGTTGATCTTGCTAACAGGCGCCTGGTTAATGCACTTTCTTTTGATTCTATTCCCTGTACAGCCCGAGTGGCCCCGCCAGCAGCACAAGCCAACATCACAGCTGCAAGCGGTAAGTTCCACACACTGCTCACTCAGTTCCCAGCACTCACGGTCCCCACATTTTCAGCAGCCGTCGCTAAACACGGGGTGGAACATTTTATTACTACCACCGGACCACCCGTTTTTGCAAAAGCTCGGCGCTTGGATGCAGCTAAACTGTCCATAGCGCGTGAGGAGTTCGCCAACCTGGAAAGGTTGGGCATCATCAGGCGTTCGAACAGCCCATGGGCTTCCCCGCTTCACATGGTCCCGAAAGCTGACGGCTCGTGGCGACCTTGCGGAGATTTCCGCAGGTTGAACAACACCACAGCGCACGACCGCTACCCAATCCCGCATATCCAAGATTTTTCCGTTCATTTAGCGGGGGTGCGCGTTTTTTCTAAGATAGACTTGGTCCGCTGTTACCACCAAGTCCCAGTGCGCGCTGAGGACATACCCAAAACAGCGGTAATAACTCCGTTTGGTCTATTCAAGTTTTTGCGCATGCCATTTGGGCTTAAAGGCATTGCGCAGACGTTCCAACGCATGATGGACGCGGTGTTGCGTGATCTCCCTTTCGTATTAGTCTACCTGGACGACATCTTAGTAGCCAGCGCGTCCGAAGACGAACATGAAAACCACCTCACGGCAGTTTTCCAGAGGTTGGGAGAGCATGGTTTAATAATCAACCCAGCGAAGTGTCAGTTCGGGGTGGGGCAGATTGATTTTTTGGGGCATCGCGTCTCTCCAGAAGGAGCGGTTCCGCTGCCTGACAAAGTGCGCGCGGTAGCAAATTTTCCCCAGCCACAAACGGTCAGGGCGTTGCAGGAGTTTTTGGGAATGGTGAATTTTTATAATCGTTTCCTCCCCCGTGCAGCGCAGCTCATGCAACCACTGTACGCCGCGCTCAAAAAACAAAAACCCGCGAATAAGATTGAATGGTCCCCGGAGCGAGAACGAGCGTTCTCGGAAGTCAAGGCAGCCCTGGCCAATGCCGCGTTGTTGGCGCATCTGGACCCAACGGCCCGCATAGCGCTCACTACTGACGCATCAGATGTGGCCATAGGGGTGGTCGTGGAGCAGCACGTAGCCGGGGCTTGGCAGCCGCTCACCTTTTTCAGCAGGACTTTGCGCAATAGTGAACGAAAATACAGCACGTTCGACAGGGAGTTGTTAGCTCTCCACTTGGCCTTTCGCCACTTCCAGTTCTGGCTGGAGGGACGCCGTTTCACCGCATTCGTTGACCACAAGCCGCTGACATTCATGATGGCCAAGGTTTCAGAACTGTGGTCAGGCCGGCAGCAGAGACAGCTGGCCGCCATCTCAGAGTTTACTACCGATATTCAGCATGTGGCGGGTAAACTTAATGTAGTGGCAGACTGCCTCTCGCGCGCCGTGGCGTCTCCAGTCCGAGTAGGGATAGATTATGCAGCCATGGCCGCGGATCAGGTTAGCGACGCGGATGTGCGTGCGCTCCAGTCTGGACCAACAGGGTTAAGGCTGGAGAACAGGGTGCTGCAAGACAGTATGTCCCCCCTAATCTGCAATGTCTCCACTGAGCGACCGTGCCCTGTGGTACCGGCCGCGTGGTGCCGCCGCGTTTTTGACTCGATTTATTCTTTGGCGCACCCAGGAGTGCGCGCGTAGGTCAAAATGGTAGGAGAGAAATTTGTATGGCCGAGCCTGCGCAAACAAGTTAAGGAGTGGGCAGCAGCCTGCATGGCTTGTCAATGAGCCAAGGTACACAGACACATGAGAGCTTCCTTGGAGCCGTTTCACATCCCGGCTAAGAGGTTCGATCATGTTCACGTGGACCTCGTAGGCCCCCTCCCGCCGTCACAGGGGTGCACACACCTTCTGACAATGGTAGACCGCACCACGCGCTGGCCGGAAGTGGTCCCACTGGCGTCAACCACAGCCGAGGAGGTGGCGCACTCGTTTTTAACAGCATGGGTGGCGCGCTTTGGAGTCCCGTCGGACATTACGTCCGACAGAGGTCCTCAATTTGTTTCCGAACTTTGGTCAGCAATGGCCCGCAGCCTGGGGGTAATGATCCACCGCACAACCACGTACAATCCGCAGGCTAATGGGTTATGCAAACGTTTTCATAGGTCATTGAAAGCAGCTCTTAGAGCGTCGCTGACGGATGCAAATTGCGTAGACAGGCTACCGTGGGTTTTATTGGGGTTGCGTTCTGCACCTAAAGAGGACTTAGAAGCCTCCCCGGCTGAGCTAGTTTTTGCGCAGCCACTTCGGCTGCCCGGGGAGTTTCTCCCAGATAATCCTGTGCTAGATAGCTCCCTGTCTCAGCTGTTGCAGCGTGGCATGGAACCGGGCACGCTGCCTGGCCCCGTTCACCACAGTTTTCCGCGCATTTTTGTGCCTAAGACTTTGAAAAACGCGGAGTTTGTTTTTGTCAGACATGATGCTCATCGCCCACCGCTGCGACCACCTTATGATGGACCATTTAGAGTGCTGGAAACAGGGGACAAGCATTTTTTGCTAGATTTGGGGGGCAGGAAGGAAAAGATTGGCATAAACAGGCTCAAACCCGCCTTTGTGGTGGCGGACGAGGATCTGCTGTTGGCCAGGGCTCCTCGGCGCGGCAGACCCCCTCGGGGAAATTCCCTAGAACACCCACAGGGATTGACAAACAGTTTTCACCCCCAGACAGCAGCTCCCCAGCATGATGGCACCGCGGAAGTGGTGAAGCCCGCTTACAGCAGATACGGGAGGAGACTGAGGCCCAAGCAGCACGTGGACTGATGTGTAATGATTTTATCATGACATGCAGACTGTTATTCTGTTGTTCCATCTTAGATGTTTGGGGGGGGGGGGTCATGTGGGACACATATGTATCACTTTAAGCCTCACATCTCAGAGTAGAACAAAGAACCGAGTCTCCTTGGAGATAACAGGAGGTTGTGAAAGTTTAGTCTTTGGTATGCAAGAGATGGCCTTGGGGGATTTCCTGGTGTGCCAGAGACTGTGAAGAGGATGTTATAGGATTTAAGAGTAGATGCATTGTTACTTGAGATTAAATGCAATGCGACTGTGAGCTTTGAGAGTCCTGGATATATAAAGGACGAATGTCTGTGTTTTTCCCCTTTTTTCTGTTTTGCTGATGTTGGAAGATGTGAATAAACCTGACTCAAGAGAGAAACTCTGCCTTGTCATTTTCACATTTCCACAGTGTCTTCCCAGTGATTTCGCAGCTTACCAGTTCCTCCACGTGGTGTCAGATTCTGCACTAAGACATGATCACCAGGGTACAGCACTGAACTTCTCACCTTGCCATCTAGTTTCTTTTATTCCTTTGTGCAGTTTTGGATGCATTCTGTCTTGCGATAGCATATGCCGCCTGCATTCCCTGCTTCCATTTTTCAACATAGTCGACGTGACTGCAGTTTTCTGTTTCAGTGGACAGGTTGAACAACATATCAACAGGCAGTCTTGGGGAGCGGCCATACAGTAGGCAGAATGAGGAGAAACCTGTTACCTCTGTACGTGTGCAGTTATAAGCAAATACAACTTATTTAGAGAATCCTTCCAGTTCAACTTATCTTTGTCAGTGAGTGTTTTAAGCATCTGCATCAGAGTACGATTAAAACGTTCCACCTGGCCATTCCCCTGGGGATGGTAAGGAGTCGTCCTGGAGCTGGTCACACAGCAGCACTTACTTAGTTCAGAGAACAATTGATTTTCAAACTCACCTCCCTGATCGTGGTGAATGCGTGTTGGGAATCCAAATTTCAGTGCGTAGTCATTGAATATTCGATCTGCCACTGTTTTTCCTGACTTTGATGTTGTTGGGTAAACTTGCACAAAGCACGTGAAATGATCAACAATCACCAGTACATATTCATAGCCACCTTTGCACTTATTGAGGTGGAGGAAGTCCACAGAAACCAGTTCAAATGGGTGAGTGGTGATGATGTTTGTGAGTGGCGCTCGAGTCTCACGACTGGGTTTCTTTTGTTTCAGGCATGTGCAGCTCACAACATACTGTTCTATTTCCCACTGCATATGTGGCCAGAAAAAACGGTCTCTCACCAGAGATGCTGTTCTGTCAGCACCTTGATGGCCCATCTGATCATGCAGTTCCTGTAACACCATAACTCTGTGCTTGTTAGGCAATACTAGCTGTTTTCGGTGAGCTGTTTTTCTCCATAAGACTCCATTCTCCTCCATTTTCAATTTATCCCATTCTCTGAGGAGACAGCAGCTTTGCACACTAAACTTTTTCAGTTCCTGTTGTGAAGGCCTCATACCAGACAATTTACATTGGGCAAATGGTCCAATATCTGGATCATCTCTCTGATCCTGCTGAATTATTGTTGGCATGAGAGGGACAACAGAGGCATTCTGAGCTGTTTTAATGCTTTCAACAGAGATGGCCATTGACCATGAGGCATTTAATTCTGGCTGCATCTCCACTGCTTGAACAGTTGCTCCAACTGCATCATAAGACACTTCCTCTGTACACTCCTTCATCAGAGTCTCAACATCGAATGGCATTCTTGACAGAGTATCAGCATCAATATTGTCTTTACCAGGGCAGTATTTGATTGTGAAGTTGAAATCAGCTAATTCTGCGACCCATCTGCTCCCAGTGGCATTTAGTTTGGCAGTGGACAACACGTAAGTTAGGGGATTGTTATCACTGTAAACTGTGAAGAATGGGGCATAATAGAGATAGTCGCGAAATCATTCTGTGATTTCCCACTTTAGTGCAAGAAATTCCAATTTACCTGAATGAAGGTGATAGTTTTTTTCTGATGCTGATAGTGTCCGAGACCCATATGCGATGACTCGTAATTTCCCATTCTGCTTCTGGTACAGGACAGCTCCGAGCCCTTTGTTGGAAGCATCTGTGTGAAGAACAAATGGCTGAGAAAAATCTGGGAATACAAGTACGGGGGGTTGCACCAAACAGTCTATGAGCTGATCCAAGATTTGTTGGTGTGTGTCAGTCCATTCGATTGGTGTGTGTGATGACACCAGCTTTACATGTCTCTTACTGTGTGATCTCTTTCTCACGAGGTCTGGACTTTCCCCCCGGGCAGGACCTTTAGTCAGATCATAGAGGGGGGAAGCAATGCGGGAGAAGTCTTTTATGTATTGGTGATAATAGCTCAGCAGTCCCATAATTCCCCTTAATTCTCCCGCAGTGCTGGGTTTTTTGTCTTTTAAAGTTCTTACAGCAGCTGTGTCGGCGGGGTCCATTTTGTTTCCTTCTGCTGATACAATTCTGCCTAGATAGCGAATTTCAGTTCTGAGTAATTCACACTTACTGGGTTTTAATTTGATTCCATGCTGCCTCAATCTTTGCAGTACTATCCTCAAGTCGTTAACATGGCTTTCAAAGGTCTTACTGAACACAAGAGTGTCATCTAGATATGGGACACATATTTTATCCCGTATCCCCTCCAAACACTCCTCCATGCAGCGCTGAAATGCTGCAGGAGCGTTCATGAGGCCAAACGGGATCCTGGCCCACTCGTATAAACCCCATGGTGTCACAAAAGCGGTCAGGTGCTTACTTTCTTTTGCCATGAATCCCTGGTGGTAAGCCTTGCCTTGATCTAATAGGGAGAACATGGTGTTGCCACCCAGGCCATCCATGATGTCCCGGACTCTAGGTATTGGCTGCCTATCAGGGTGAGTTTTGTGGTTTAGCTCTCTATAATCTATACACAGACGTAAAGAGCCACATTTCTTTCTTACACAGACAACTGGTGAGGCGTACGAAGAGTGGGATTTCTCTATCCAGCCCTGTGCGATCAGATCCATTAAATAGTCCTTCATTTCCTGATATAAAGTCTTGGGGACTGACATATAAGTTTTTGCTACAGGCTCAGGATCTTTCAATGAAATCTTTAACTGTAGCTGCTCAATGCATCCTATGTCACTATCAGATCGGGAGAAAGAACGTGATTCTTCTTTCAACATCTCACATACTACTCTTCTCTGAGACTCATCTAGGTGACTAAGATCAATGGGAGGGTCCCAAAGCTCTGCACCAGTTTCCTGGCTCTCAGTGTGTTGTGTATGAATGCTGTTCACATTAACAAGTGACTGTGCTTCTTCAGCTAGAGTGAGGGGATGTACAGCTGTGACTAACTGTGCAGTACCAATAACCACTCTCCCTGATAACATGATGTCATGGTCAGTCGGGTTTTGCACATTGAGCACAATATTTGGTTGTGTGCCTTTCCTCACCACGACCACAGTGTCACAAAATTCAAGTCCTACTGGCCACTGGGGATTTTCACTGGGCTCAAACACTAATGTGGTGTCTTCTCTAAATGGTTTTGCACGTACTTTACAATTAACTTGGATAGCACTGTGTTTTGGCACACTAACAATTTGACATCCTGTTCTCACTAGGTACTCACCTGACCTCTCAACACTCACAGCTTCAATCAATGCCCTGGCTGTTTTTTTATTTAAGTTAGGGAAAGCCATTTTGACTGATTTGACCAATTTCTCTTCCTCAGTACTTTCGCACTGTCTACTCTGGCTGCCAACCACAACACGTTCAATCACATTGAAGCCTATGATAGGACAGGACTGCCTTTCATCACAAGCACAGGGACATAAAATTCTGTAGCACCAGCTGCCAGTCTGAAAGTTACTTCTACCCATCCCACATATGGCATCTCTGTCCCATTAGCTGCATCGATCTGCATGGGGTTATTTGGGTCAATTACCTCTGCTATGTCTCTTAGCCTGGCCTCAGGTAAGTGCTCAGCTTTCCAGGCTTTATCAATCATGGACACCTGTGAGCCAGTGTCCCAGAGTGCTTGTGTCTTTTTCCCTTGTAAGTAACAACTCATAAGGCATTTTTTTCCTATCAGCTCTGTTACTGTCAGTTGTCTTTTTTTCAGGATGTTTCTTTTCTTATTAATGATAGTCTTACATGAGGGTCTTTGATGACTTCCCAGCTCATTTTGTACAAATGGAGCACAAGTCCTTTTATGGACTGACCAATGACTAGCCTGGCATTGCTTGGAACAGTACAAGTTTATTTTTTTTTAACACCCACGGTATTGTTTCAGATCCTGACTTCCCTCTCTTCTCCCACAGCTAGCACAACTTTGGGACTTCCTAACAAAGCCGGTCACTCCCTGTCCCTCGAGGGCAACCACTCTCCGTTTAAAGAGCTCTCTCTTGCAGCATTACCCTCCCTATATGCTCTACAGCCTGCCTGAAAATGCTCACTACTCCCACACCTATAGCAGTGCTGGCAGTATTCCCCACCCCTCTGCTGGCATGCAGAGCACCTCGGCCGCACACGTGGCATTGGATATCTCTGGGGTGCAAATCTCTGTTGAAACTGCGCTGTTCCTCTGTGGAACACTGGACCCCTGGGAAACCATGATTCCTGAACTGGTTCACCTGAAAGTTGGGGAGGAGCACTTTGGTCATTCAGGGAGGGGTACTGTGGCTGGACATATAGCGGAGGGTAAGTGACTTCATAGCTTGATTCTCTGGTTACGTCAGGATGCATTTTTGGTATGTTTTCTGTCTTACTCATGGACTCTGTTATTTGTGACACCTGTGCTTTAAGGTCTTTTAACAGTGTCATGTCTGCTTTCATTTCTTTCAGGTCAGACAACACATTTGGGGGAAGTGTAGCTACACTTTGCTGGGCTACACACTTATCTTTGCTGTTATCACTAGACTGGATAGTGTGTACACTAATTGGTCGCTGTGGCATGGACTGTCTCCTTTTATCCTGCCTCTCTTTCTCATGTGCACATGCTATGTTCAATTTTTCTAACAACAGTTCATCTGAGGTTGTTGTCTGCAAAAGGAAGGGCTGAAGATCACTCCTGATACTATCATTTTGCAGCCCTGTTAATACTGAGTGCATGAACATGCTTTGCACAAGGGTTGGGTCATATTTGAGACCAGACTCGGCTTCCTGTGACGCAAACAATATTTTCTGCCTTAAATCCATTGCTCGAATTAAGAAGTTCTGTGGGATCTCCCTATTGCTCTGGACCTCTGTAGTCAACTGCTTGTAAAGCTCTGTGACGCTTCTGTCTTGGTAATGTGACCTAAGGATTCTCCCAAGGGTAGGGAGAGACAGGTCACTTTTACCTTCGAGGTAACTCCTTAATTGTAAACCTGGCACAATGGCCCTGATGACAGCATCCACTATCTCTGACTCAGGATATCCTTTGCTGAGGCCGTTCTCAATTTGGCGAGCTAAACTGGAGAAAGTGAGTCTGTTTTTGTGTCCAGGTTCACCAAGACCAGAAATCTTATAGTCTTTACGCCAGGGTGAATTGGTTACAACAACAGGGGCTGTGTGGTGTGGGGCAGTCTCATTATTTGCTAAAACTTGCATTTCAGCTTCTTTTCACTGCACTGCCAATTTCAGATGCTCCAACTCTTTCATTATATTCTCCTTTGCATGCGTTGTTTGTGACACATCATTTATATTGCTCTGGTTCACACTCTTTATTGTATCTTGTATGCTCAACAGTTCTGACATACCTTCATCTTCCCGTTGTTTTAATTCATCACGTTCGATGTGCTGACTGATATAAGACACCAAGGCACAGCGAGTTTTTCCTGTTATTTTCTCTTGATTATCTCCTGAGATCTCAAGCAGATCACATATTTTCACTAGCTGATCCGTAGTAAGCTGGAACAGAGCTGCTTTCATTTCAAACAACAGATTTTCAATTTCTGACTCCATTTTGGCAAGTGAGTAACAGACAGTATCAACAAGTGGCGCTGAAACCTGATGCTGAGAGCTTTGCAGTTCCCTGGTGGCTGTTCTACACCTCAGGATGTGTGATGCTTCTCGCTGGCCTCGTAACTACCACTGGTCCGTTTTGCTGAAACACTCTCCTGCCTGGGTTATTTTTCGGGATGAAGAACGCAAGATGGCTCCCTTTGTGTTGAGGTGTGGGCCTCACATTTTTCATCCCAAGCGGTGCCTCCAAATGTAAAGCCCCTTAAATAGGGAAGAAAAGTAGTGAGGGAAGGAGAAATGATCACACACACATCTGCTGCCTTCACTCGTCTGTATTAAGTGAGGTGCAGAGCGCCAATTCCCTCTACTGGATCACTAAGGCATAAACAACAGATCATGGAGTAAAAAGGTGTGACCAACAGACCACAAAGCAATCCAAAATTAACTTACGGTCTTCCTTGTCTATCAAAACATATGCAAGAGCCTTAATTACACATTCCGAAACACATTAAAAAAAAAACAGTATGAAACCATTTCTATCAAGTGCATAAAACTATAGTCAGTGCATTAAAGGAGAATGAAGCTATTGGGTTAACCATGTCTGATCCATTTAACCTGTTACAGGGGCACATGACGCCAGTGTTCCTTCAACCAAGCAGTATGAAAATGCGTCCGGTAGCATATTACTCCACAAGACTCGACCCTGTCGTGAGAGCTCTTCCTCCATGTGTGCATGCCGTAATAGCTGCATCAATGGCAGTGCAGGCCTCAGCAGGACTTGTTCTTTTTCATCCCTTGACCTTGAAGGTCACACATGCAGTATCAGTCATTTTGTCACAAAGTAAGATATCAGTCCTCTCCCCATTTAGACACCTTGCATGCATGACGGTGCTATTGTCAAAGCCTCATTTAACCATTGAATGTTGCACAGTAACAAATCCAGCGAGTTTTCTGCCAATCTCAACAGAAGGTGAACCTCATGATTGTTTTGCAGAAATTGAGAGTGAAATGTTACCACGTCCCGATTTACAGGACACACCTTTGGGGAAGTCTGATCTCACACTGTTTGTCGACAGTTCCTCCAAACATGACTATACTGCCACAAATTTACCTGGTTTCGCAGTTGTCACCCATGACACTGTTTTAAAAGCACAGAAACTCCCATCACATTACTCTGCACAGGCAGCTGATTTAATTGTTGTAACTGAAGCTTGCAAATTAGGCAAAGTGAAAACACTGTGTTTACAGATAGTCAGTATACATTCGCTACCATCCATCACTTTGCACAACAGTGGAAGAAAAGGGACATGATCACATCAACTGGGAAGCCAATCCAGCACAAAGACCTCATTTTGAAACTGCTAGACAGTGTAAAACTCCCATCTAAATTAGCCATATGCAAATGTGCAGCACACACCAATGGCACAGATCCCATTTCTAAAGGTAATACCTTTGCAGATCAAACACCTAAGGCCGATGCACTCGGCCTTAGTACAAAAGACACACCACCAGATTCCATTTTGGCACTGACAGACGAATTATCACATGACATCCTCACTGAGGCTGAGAAAACAGCACCACAAGCTGAAATTAACAGATGGATCAAAAAGCGACCGACTTTTGATAACACTTCCAACCTTTACAGATGCAGCAAAAACAAACCAACTTTACCATGCAAATTGTTCCACCAAGTCCACACTTTGCTACATGGGGTTTCCCATATATCAAAGGGGGATATGGTTTCTATGCTAAATAAATGGGTTTAGCCAGTTTGCTACTCAGTTTTGTAAGAATTGCCGGTAACACTTCATAATAACTGCACACTATGAAGCATTAGTTAATCATGAGTAAATACTTAGTAATCATTTATAAAGTACTGCTCCTTACATTAATAATCATTAGTAAATATTTTATAAATGCTTTATAAATGCTTAACAGCTGCACACTATGAAACATTAGTTAATTATGAGTAAATACTTAGTCATTTATGAAGTATTGCACCTTACATTAATAACCATTAGTAAACAGCTTATAAATGTTGTTATAAATGCTTTATTCTTCATCCAAAAGCATAGCTATAATGCATTTAATAATTGTATTTACACACTTTATTAATGAACAATTTAAAACTTAATAGATATTAGCAAGCAGTTAATAAATGCTGTTATAAATGTTGTATTCTTGATCAAAAAGCATAGCTGTAAGATTTCTAAATTAAGAATTATTTATAAACCAGTTATTTAGGGGTTGTCACTGATTGATAAGCTCATTTAGAAAGTGTAAACAAAAGATTAATAAACTATTTAAATGTATAAGATAAGATAAGATAAGATAAGATAAGATAAGCCTTTATTAGTCCCACAACGGGGAAATTCCAGGATTGCAACAGCACAGGGATAGCAACACTCAGAGCAACAATCAGAAGGCAAGAAAAAACAAGCAAGCAAGAGCAGCTAATATACATATGTACATATTACTATAAAATATATATATACACACACACACACACAGACACACAGTGCAGAGCATTGTAGCTGGATGGAATAAATATATGAATATATGAACACACAGTGCAGAGCATTGTAGCTAGATGGAATAAATATGTAAATATATAAACACCCACAGTATGGAGCATTGCAGCTAGGTGGAATAAATATGCAAGTATATAAACACACACAGTGCGGAGCAATGTAGCTAGATGGAATAATATGTAGATATATAAAAACACAGTGCGGAGCATTGTAGCTAGATGGAATAAATATATAGATATATAAATATAAACACACCCAGTGCAGAGCATTGTAGCTAGATGGAATAAATATGTAAATATATAAACACACACAGTGCAGAGCATTGTTGCTAGGTGGGATGAAACAGCATAACCGTCTATTTAGTTATCCTACATGGTATGATTATGTGCCCATACATATATTTATAGATCTAAACATTTAGACATGCATTGTTACTGTGTTATTAAATGCTTTATAAATCCAAATTCCTACTTTAATCATGATTAATTCTGGTAGATATAAAACATTTAGTACTTGTTAGTTAACTATTTTTGAGAGGTCATCTAATGTGAGGACTACCCCTGCCTTGTAAAGCATTTACAAAGGAGATATAAAGGCTGCATTATCTTCTCTACAAAACAGAGTGATAGAGAACATAGAACATGTTTATTTTAAGATAAAAAAAAAGAAATATAAAAGTGTACATTTGATAGAAAATTCAAAACTAAATCTCTGCAATAAAATAAATAAAAACATCTGCTACAAAATGAACAACAATTCTACATTTCAAACTGAAGACTTACAATTAATAAACAGAAAAATACATATACTCAACAAATGATCAAATATGCTACTTTTTATAGTACTACAAAATCTAAGTTTTTATAATGACCCCATTGAAAGACATACTTTCTTGCCATCTCTGTTCTCTTACACTGGTCACAGTGAATGACTCACTACTTGTATTTTCTTGAAATATCAAGAATCAACCTGCCAAATGCACCATCATGGTGTTTCTTTGCCAGCCATTTATTCCACTCAGTAACTGCAAGGTGGTCAGAAAGCAAACTCTCAGTCCGATTTCCCCTCAGCCTCCAGATCTGTTCCTTGAAGGATCTCCAGGCCCTCTCAATATGCTGGGTATGGGCACCAGTATGGGGAACTACATACCACCTGCTATGGTTGACAGTATGATGGTTGAAGCCTAGTGCAGGGATTATGCGATAGGCTTGCCACTGGTCACTGATAATTGATGATCCAGGCCTCACATGATGGGCAATCAAGGGAACAGTATGTCTTCAAGATCTTCTCTCCAGAAGACGTAGAACAGGCTTTCCAGTTCTTCCCTGCTGATGATGCCTCACACCCAACATCCCAAAGACCCACTTCTTTCTTTTCCACCCACCAGCCATTCTTCCTCTTCCATTCTGATGGAGAAGAAACAACTCAGATATAAACAGATACATCATAATAACAGTGACTTTATTAACAGTATTTGACATTTATTTGAAGTTTATGTGGCTGTAACATACCTTTCTTTTGTGCTGAAAATGGCTTTCGTCGATCACAACAAACTCCCTTCTTTCACCAATCAGCTGGCCTGTATGCCTTCTTATCCTTTCTCCTGCTGTGACACAGACTTCCCTTATTTTCTTTGTCATATTTGTAAAAGTTGCTGAACTGCCTGCAATGCTGTCATCCATCATGTCTATCTGTCGTAACCATATGTAGGAAAAAATCAACTTTGGACAACCTCTAGGAAACCCCAGAAAACAGTTTTGATTAGATGCTGAGGGCTAATATAGAAATTTCTAATAAATGTATCTAAAAGACTGTAATTTAGATGTTGATGGTAAATATGAGCATTTATAGGAAATGTAACTAAAGGACTGTATTTGAACTGTTTTAATGTAAACTGTTTGTCAGTGAAAGCAGTAGTGCTTGTGCGCCACAGGTGGCGCTCGGTAGTGATGAGACACTGTTGAGTGTTAGAGCGCGAGAGAAGAAAAGTGGAGAATGTTGTAGAGTGTGAAGGGAAAATGGTGAGGAGTGATGTGGCTGTTATCGAGTGATGTCCCGTGTCAGAGTGCCGTGCCTGGTGTTTGTAAAAGTGAAGTCAATAAACCGCTGAAAAGTCCGCCACTTGGCCTCTCTTCTTCGCCCTCCGGGTGTAACAAAATTTGATTGCAGAGGATGGTTCAGTTGTGCCTAAGACGGTGAGTGAGCAAATAAAAAAAAAAAAGCAGACACGATGGAATTGAAGCAGCTACAAGATAAGCTAAGCGAGGCCTTGGTACCATTACAGGCCGAACAGCTAAACGAGGTCTGTTTGTTTGCAAAGATAAACCCAGCCAAGCCGTCTACAAAGTACACGTTGGTACGACTGTTAAACGAAGAGGTGGAAAAAAACATTGAAAGCGAAGAGGAGGATGTAGCCCGCGCGTTTCTGCTAAAGCTAATTGCATGTGCTATTGAAGCTAAGCTAGGCGAATCGTCGACGCAGGCGGCGGCAGCGGCCGGCATGAGCCGGGGGGCAGAGGCACTCGCAAGTTTACAAAGCCAATATGCCGCTCTGCATGAAAGTTTCCTTGATTCAGCTAAAAGGGTTGAAGAGGAAATAGCGAGGCTGACCGATAACGCGGCCACTCAGCCACAGAGTCACCATTTTGTGACACAGACCGCGGTCCCCGCAGCACCCCTACTGCCAGAAGTGACCATTAAACGAGAGTTTAGGATAAATGGTCAGATAGGAGAGAGGGGCCAGAGAGACAAGTTGTCTTATTTCAACCTCATTCACCAGATTGAGGTGGGCCTAAAGAAAAATCACAGTGAGGCTGAGATAATCGAGGCTGTTGTCAGAGCAGTGAGTCCCGGATTGAGTTTGCACGCTATGCTGTAGATCAAGTCAGATCTCACCCTGCCACAGCTGCGCATCATCCTGCGAGGACATTATAAAGAGGATAGTTCGACTGACTTGTACCATCGCCTGATAAACATCACACAAGACAGTAACGAGTCACCTCAGAATTTCCTGTTTCGTGCCATTGAGCTAAAGGAAAGACTTTTAGCAGCATCCAGAGAGCCTGGCACGGAAGAGCAGTATAGTTCTGACCTTATTCAGAGGAAGTTTCTGAGGGCGGTGGAAACAGGACTGATTAGTGCTGACGTGAAGTACCAACTGAAGCGCTATCTGGAGGATCCTGCCGTCACCGACGAGCTTCTGATTTCTAAGACGAATGCAGCAGCCAGTCTTGAATGGGAACGACACCAAAAATTCAAGAGGCACACGAAAGAACCCAAAGTTCGAGAGTGCCAAGTGGAAAATCTGACGGGTCAGTATGCAACCGTGGAAGGAGTGGATGGCCAAGAGCGTCCTCCACCATCGACAAAAGGTAAAATCCTTAAATCCCAAAGCACAGTGACCCGCACGAAATCTGAGCTCCTGGACATAGTCACGCAGCTTAAGAGTGACATGGAGGAGATCAAGAAGGCCATACGTGAGTCTCCCAGAGCACCTCATGCTCAAAGAGCCAGGAGGACACGTGGCTGCAAGAGCTGTCAGTCCACCAGCAATGGCGATCAGTGCGACCACTGCTTCTGATGTGGATTCAGCGGCCACATGTCAAGGGAATGTCGGATAGGGAGGAGACCTGGAAAAAGGACAGGGCAAGTAGACACGGCGGCCAATACTGTCGCAACCACATCAGAACAAGCTAACACACAAGCGCTGTATGAGCTAGTTACTGACAGTATTCGGAGGTTGGAAGCAAGGCTGGTAGCTAAAACAGAGGCACCTCCTGAAGAAACGGTCCGTGTTAATCTACTGTCCCCTAATCGCCAATTACAGTTACTCAATTTGGTTGGAAAAAAATATGTCATAACCTGCTTCCTCGATGATAAGGAAACAGAAGCGTTGTGGGACACAGGGTCACAGGTCTGCTTAATGAATGACGCCTGGAGACAGGAGCACCTGCCACACACCACCGTCAGAGACTTAGCCGAGTTGGTGGGTCCAAGTATTCTGAATGGGAGGGCAGTGAACCAGACACCGATTCCATTCTCAGGGTGGGTCAAAGTCACTTTCAAGCTTCCGACAAAAGTAGCCCACCGGTGGAACTCTTAGTTCCTGTGCTAGTGGTGAAGGAGGATGGAGTGGCAGAGCCGCCTATCATTGGGTTCAACGTGATTGACCATGTCCTGAAGATGGGCATTGAACCCCCTTGTGCCATCAGTGAAGCTGTTAGTGCAGCCTTCTCCTTTGATTGTAAAAAAACAGAGGTATTTTTGAAGGTGATGCAAAGTGAGGAGGATAGATTGGGGGAAGGAGTGGTAAAAGTTGGCAGTGAGTTGGTCACCATCCCTGCTGGCCAAACCAAAGCAGTCAATGGTTTTGTCAGGGCAGGCTCACTTCCAGACACACAAGACATCTTGTTTGAGCCAAGTCAGTACACCCAATTACCGGAGGGTTTGCAGATGCAAAGTGGGTTGGTGCAGTTATGGAAAGGGAGGCGATCGATGTTCAAAATACCTATAACAAACAATACGTCCCATGATATCTAGCTGCTCGCTAAGACCATTTTGGGACAAACACAGAGAGTTAAAACTGCTTACCCGGCAGACATTAGACCCCCTGCTGTAAACCAAGCGACAGCAGACCCGACGATGGGTGAAACCGGAAGGAAGAAAGAGACCGAAATGAACTGTGCCATCAAAGAGACTATGGACATGTGGGACCCCCCAGTTCCCCTTGATTATCTCTCGCCCACACAACAAGAGCAAGTAAAGCAGCTACTACGGGAGGAACGGCAAGCGTTTTCCCGTGATGAGTATGATGTAGGGACAATTCCCTCTTTACAGTTGAGAATCAGACTTAAGGATCCCAATCCTGTCAAAAAGACTTATATCTCTGTTCCCAGACCACTTCATCAAGAAGTAAAGGAGTATTTAGAAGACCTGCTTAACAGGGGCTGAATCACCAAATCTAAGTCATCGTACTCCAGTCCAATCGTCTGTGTGCAAAAGAAAGATGGAGGTCTGCGTTTGTGCTGCTGACTTTAGAGAGCTGAACAAGAAGTCTATCCCTGACAGACACCCAATTCCCCGCATACAAGATATGCTAAACAGTCTAAATGGGAGTGCGTGGTTTTCAGTCCTCGACCAAGGGAAGGCGTATCACCAGGGTTTCCTGGAAGAGTCGAGTAGGCCCCTCACTGCATTTATCACTCCCTGGGGTTTGTTCGAGTGGGTAAGAATTCCATTTGGTTTGTCCTCAGCACCAGCAGCATTCCAAAGATCTATGGAGGAGTGTTTGTGGGGGTTGAGGGATGATATTTGTCTGCCTTACCTCGATGATAACCTTGTTCATTCACAGACTTTTGAAGACCACTTGCGAGACCTGAGAAGCGTCCTGCACTGCTATCAAAGCCATGGGGTGAAGCTGACTCCCCGGAAATGTGAGTTATTCAAGCAGCAGGTACGTTTCCTTGGTAAAATGGTAACAAAACAGGGCTACACTATGGACCCTGTGGACATTGCCCCGGTGCAGACACTCAAACAGCAGCAACCTTCCACTGTTGGAGAGCTAAGGAAATTGCTAGGTTTTATTTCATATTACCGTAGCTATATTCCAAACTTCTCCCGTATAGTAAAGCCTCTTTACGATCTTCTTGCTAACGATCACACAGATAAAGCAAAGAAAAACTCGAAAACACATGTCAAAAAGAAAGAAAATGGCCAGTTGCTCTCATCCCATGCAATCAGGTGGCGCCCTGAGCATCATGCAGTGCTCTGTCAGCTTATTGACTTTCTCTCCCAGCCCCCAGTGTTAGGTTACCCAAACTTTGAGGAACCCTTCATTTTGCACTGTGACTTCACAGGAGGGGCTTGGGGCGGTGTTATATCAGCGACAACAAGGCAAACTGGTGGTGATAGTGTATGGCTCCAGGACACTGTCAAATCCAGAGAAGAACTACCACCTTCATTCAGGGAAGCTGGAGTTTCTTGCCATGAAGTGGGCCATCTGTGAGAGGTTTCGGGATTACCTGTACTATTCCCCACCATTCACTGTCTATACGGACAATAATCCCCTAATGTATGTGCTCACCACCGCAAAGTTAAATGCAACCACACAGAGGTGGGTAGCAGAACTAGCTGATTTCCAGTTTGTGATTAAGTACCGCCCTGGGAAAGCAAACAGAGATGCAGACGGCCTTTCACGTATGCCCCTAGATATGGAGCAGTACATGAACAAATGCATACAAAATGTTGATCCTGATGTAATGCATTGTGTGGTGCAGGCAGTCAAGGTAAAGTCACAAGAAAATGAACCATGGTTCTGCCCAGTCACCATTTCTACTCTCATTAGTGAAGCAGATCAAGAAGCCAGCTCTGTAGCTGAAATATCAAAGACTGCTCTAAAAAGAGCTCAAGAAGAAGACTCTGTGATTGGAGAGGTGTTGCGTTATGTGTTGTCAAAACAATGGTCAAGAAGTGGAAAAAAGCTGAACAGTAAGATTGCAGCTTTAGTCAGGCAAAAGCACAAGCTGTACCTGGAAGATGATGGACTGCTGTACAGGAGAACGGCATCGCATGACCAGCTACTTCTACCCCAAAAGTTTCACAGGCTCGTGTTTAAAGAGCTCCACGAAAACATGGGCCATTTAGGGGTAGAAAGAGTGATGAACTTGATAAGGGAGCGGTTTTATTGGGCTCATATGCAAAGGGATGTTGAGCACTACATCACTAAAGTTTGCAGTTGTTTGAAGAATAAACGTCCCAACAAGATAACACGGGCACCACTGACTAACATTGTCACCACGTATCCATTCAAACTGGTGTCTGTTGATTTCCTGCACTTGGAGAGGTGCAAAGGAGGATATGAGTATATCCTGGTTCTAATGGACCACTTCACTCGCTTTGCCCAGGCTTACCCTTGTCGCAACAAAGCTGCCCACACCGCTGCTGAGAAGATATTTGGGGATTTCGCCCTCAAATTTGGCTTCCCCACACATCTCCATCATGATCAGGGTAGAGAGTTCCAAAATAAACTCTTTGCAAAACTCCAGGAGTACAGTGGTGTGCAGGGGTCCCGAACAACGCCCTACCATCCCCAAGGGAATGAGCAGGTGGAACGATTCAATTGCACCCTGTTGACAATGCTCAGAAACTTGCCCAAAGCAGCCAAGGCAGATTGGAAGTCCTCTCTGGCAAAAGTGGTTCATGCCTATAATTGCACGCACAGTGAGGCTACGGGGTACATGCCATATTTTCTGCTATTTGCCCGTAGTCCAAAGTTGCCTATTGATCTAATGTTTGGCCTCACAACAAGAGAGCAGAGTGCTTCTCAGCAGGACTATGCTGAAAAGTGGAGAACTACAATGGCTGAAGCTTACAAACTTGCCTCTAAAACAGCAAACAAAGAAGGGATGAGAAGTAAAGCCCTTTATGATAAAAAGGTTCACGGTGCTGAGTTGCCCCCTGGATCCAGAGTACTGGTCCGAAACTTGACCGAAAAAGGTGGGCCAGGAAAATTAAGGTCATT
The DNA here is from genome assembly GCA_020510985.1 of Pholidichthys leucotaenia. Classification (NCBI taxonomy): domain Eukaryota; kingdom Metazoa; phylum Chordata; class Actinopteri; order Cichliformes; family Pholidichthyidae; genus Pholidichthys; species Pholidichthys leucotaenia. The sequence continues at coordinate 265,283,755 of CM035843.1, forward strand.
CTGGGAAGACAAGGTGTATGTCGTGACCCAAAAGAAGTACCCAGACAGTCCGGTGTATGAGATCAGACCTGAAAACGGCAAGGGGCACACTTGGGTCATGCACAGAAACCTTTTGCTACCCTTTGACTTTCTTTCCATGGAAACAGTGGAGCCTGCTTCTGATAAAACAAGAGAAAGAGAGTCTAAAAGGCAAAGGAATGTGGACAGACAAAACAGCACAGATGATGAAGATGAAGAGGGCTGGAGTGCCATAATCGGATTACGAGCTGGAAAGGATCAAAATCACCGTCCACTGAGAGCCGATGCACCGGAGTTCTACCCGCATAGTGATATTACTCCAGAGGATGAGGACCAGGACACAGATGACGTCACACAGGTGCAGCTGGTACCAGAGGTCAACAATCCGGTGGTCCCAGATCCAGCTGAGGCAGACCAGGACCAGGGTGATGTGGTGTCGGAGTCCAGTTCCAGTGACCAGGAGGGACCTGTCGAGATCCCTGCTAAAACGTATCCTTCAAGAATGAGAAAACAGATGTTGAGGTTTACTTATGATAAGTTAGCCCAACCTTGCACTTCATCTGTTTAAAACAAATATAAAGTGTGTAGAAGCTAGAGATAACCATTGTTCAGACATGAATGTTTTGGAAAGTAAATGAGTAGTGACTAAACTCATCACCAAGTTGCTTTTATGGTTGATTTAAAAAAAAAAAAAAGATTTTCAGTGTGTTACTAAGGTACAGGCATCACATAAAGGTTTATTTGGTAGGCTATGACTAGATTGAGTACCCTTACTCTCAGGAAAGATGCAGATACCCACCATGATGGAAGGAGCAGTTGATGGTCATCGTGCACAAAGACCTCTTCTGCGAATGTATTGCATGGAACAGGAGATACATGCTGTACTATGGACTATTACCAGTTTGCATCTTTATGGACTTTAATGAACTCTGACTCCTGTTTAGTAATATCCTACTTACATGAGATACATGGTTACCAAATGTGGACTGTGAAAGAGAAAAAAAAGAGTTTGGGGAAAGTTGTTTGTAATGTCGGGTCGACATTAAATTTTCGAGGGGTGAATGTAGGAAAAAGTCAATTTTGGACAACCTCTAGGAAACCCCAGAAAACAGTTTTGATTAGATGCTGAATATAGACATTTCTAATAAATGTATCTAAAAGACTGTAATTTAGATGTTGATGGTAAATATGAGCATTTATAGGAAATGTAACTAAAGGACTGTATTTGAACTGTTTTAATGTAAACTGTTTGTCAGTGAAAGCAGTAGCGCTTGTGCGCCACAGGTGGCGTTCGGTAGTGATGAGACACTGTTGAGTGTTAGAGTGCGAGAGAAGAGGAGTGGAGAATGTTGTAGAGTGTGAAGGGAAAATGGTGAAGAGTGATGTGGCCGTTATTGGGTGATGTCCCGTGTCAGAGTGCTGTGCCTGGTGTTTGTAAAAGTGAAGTCAATAAACCGCTGAAAAGTCCGCCACTTGGCCTCTCTTCTTCGCCATCCGGGTGTAACACATAGAGCCTGTGAAAACCTTTAAAGGCAAATAGAACATGTAATGATTAAGTTGTGGGCCTCAGGCCTCAGGTTATTTCACACCTTAGACAGAGACAATGAATACACATGGGAGAACAGTGGGAGTGGGGGTTGAATGAATTGTGGTGTAGATGTCCTGCTGTTATTAGGAAGTGCCTTGAATCTTGTGAAGTGTAACTTGATGTAGAGAGAAGGATGTTTAATGTGACCAGTCAGTCTGTTCTGTGCTCGTGAGGTGATGAGTCATTCTGTTCAGTGCTCGTGAGATGTGAGTGTGCAATAAATCATTCGAAATGAATCCGCCTGTGATTTCACACACTCCACAAAGTATGCATTTATGTAAAATAACTGACATTCTATGCATTATTTAAGGTATTAGCCATTTAATGGTAATTACAGAGAGGACAGCAACAAAGTGTGTTTATGATACATATTTATGTTACAACTGTTATCAGAATCAGAATGAGATTTATTGCCATTGTTCATGTAGTACACAAACTAGGAATTTGTCTCGGTGCAATGCTGCACCATTAAACATAGAGTAACACTAAAAATAAAAACTATGCATGCAATAAAAGGTAGAATAAGAATAAGTAATGCTAATCTATGCAATTTTTAAATATATTAACAAGAGCAGCAGATATTGTGGAGTTCCACATAGTGCAGTCGGCAATGCAAAAAGAAAACAAGTGATAATTCTCATGAGTCCAGTTGAGCTGCTGTACATAGTGCACGAGAGTCTAATAAGTCACTTAGTGTTCAGCAGTCTGATGGCAGAGGGGAAGAAGCTGTTCATGTAGCAGGAGGTTTTAGTCTGCATGGACCGAAGTCTCCTGCCTGAGGGGAGGGGGGGCAAACAGTGCGTGTCCAGGGTGTGAAGGGTCGGCTATGATCCGACCTGCACGCCTCCGGGTCCTGGAGATGTACAGGTCCTGGAGGGATGGGAGCTTGCAGCCGATCACCTTCTCAGCAGCGCGCACAACGTGCTGCAGTCTTAGTCTGTCCCTGGCAGTGGCTCCTGCGTACCACACGGTGATGGAGGTGGTGAGGATGGACTCGATGATGGCCGTGTAGAACTGCACCAACATCTTGGTGGGCAGCTTGAGCTTCCTCAACTGCCGCAGGAAGAACATCCTCTGCTGGGCCTTTTTGATGAGGGAGCTGATGGTCGGCTCCCACTTGAGGTCCCGGGTGATGGTGGTGCCCAGGAAGCGGAAGGAATCCGCAGTGGTGATGGGAGAGTCTGTGAGGGTAAGGGGGGGCAGAGGGGCTGTGACTTTTCTGAAGTCCACGATCATCTCCACTGTCTTCAGAGCGTTCAGCTGCAGGTTGTTGTGGCTGCACCAGGACGCCAGCCGGGCCACCTCCCTCCTGTAGACAGACTCATCGCCGTTGGAGATGAGCCCGATGAGGGTGGTGTCGTCCGCAAACTTGATCAGTTTGACAGACTGGTGGCTGGAGGTGCAGGAGTTGGTGTACAGGGAGAAGAGCAGGGGGGAAAGTACACAGCCCTGGGGTGATCCGGTGCTGATGCTTACAGAGTCCGAGACAGTCTTTCCCAGCCGCACATGCTGCCTCCGGTCTGTTAGGAAGTCGGTGATCCACCTGCAGAGGGAGTCAGGCATGTTGAGCAGGGACAGCTTGTCCTGGAGCAGAGCGGGGTGGATGGTATTGAATGCAGAGCTGAAGTCCACAAACAGGATTCTGACGTAGGTTCCCAGGGAGTCCAGGTGCTGCAGGATGGAGTGGAGGGCCAGGTTTTACTGCGTCGTCCACAGACCTGTTGGCTCTGTAGGTGAACTGCAGCGGGTCCAGGAGGGGAGTGGTGATGGTCTTGAGGTGGGGCAGGACCAGGCGCTCAAAGGACTTCATGACTACAGAGGTGAGCGCTACAGGTCTGTAGTCGTTAAGTCCAGTGATCCGTGGCTTCTTGGGGACAGGGACGATGGTAGAGGTTTTGAGGCAGGCCGGCACGTGGCATGACTCCAGAGAGGTGTTAAAAATGTCTGTGAAGACAGGAGTCAGCTCCTCCGCACAGTGTCTAAGGGTGGAGGGAGACACGCCGTCCGGACCGGGGGCCTTGCGCGGGTTCAGTCTGGAGAACTGTCTGTGCACATCCTGCTCACTGATGGCAAGGGCAGGGGGGGAGGGGGGGCGCCTTTGATGAAGTGGGGACCATGGAGGCAGTGACGCTGGGGGGGAGGGGGGGAGTTGGGCACAGCTGACGAGGTGTCAAAACGGGCATAGTGTTGGGACAGTCTTTGACAAAGGGCTTTGTCATCCTGTCCTTTAGAAGCCTGAGGCCGATAGTTGGTGATTTGCCTCAGTCCTCTCCACACAGAAGCAGAGTCGTTAGCAGTGAACTGCTGCTGGAGTGTCTCAGAATACACAGATTTAGCTCTCCTCAGCTCTCTGCTAAACCAGTATTTGGCCTCCTTGTAGCAGTCCCTGTCTCCACTTTTCAACGCTGCTTCCTTCTCCTTCCTGATCTGTCTGAGCTTAGCTGTGAACCAGGGCTTGTCGTTGGAGTAACTCACCCTGGTGCGCGATGGAAGAATGCACTCCTCACAAAAGTGGATATATGAGGTCACAGTGTCCGTGTACTCATCCAGATCATGCGTGGCTCCTTTAAACATGTCCCAGTCAGTTGTTTCCAAGCATGTGCGCAGCTCCTCCACAGCTTCACTGGTCCATTTCCTCGTAGTGCTCACAACAGGTTTTGTGAGCTTCAGTCTCTGTCTGTATGTGGGGATCAAGTGGACCATCACGTGATCAGATAGTCCAAGCGCAGCGCAGGGAACAGCGCGATACGCGTCCTTAACTGTAGTGTAACAGTGATCCAGCGTGTTCTCTCCTCTGGTGGGGCATTTAATAAACTGTTTGTACCAGGGGAGTTCGTGGCTCAGGTTGCTCTGGTTAAAGTCACCAAGCACAATGACCAGAGAGTCCAGGAAGGTCTGCTCCGCTTGCTGAATGTGATCCGCTAGCGGGCGCTGAGCCTCACACACGTCCGCGTCGGGCGGGATGTAGACAGCGGCCAGAACGAATGAAGCGAACTCACGCGGGGAATAAAATGGCTTGCAGTTGATGAATAAATATTCCAGAGCAGGAGAACAGTGTTGGGAGATCACAGTCACATCGGAGCACCAGCTGCTGTTGATGTAGAAGCAGACTCCTCCTCCTGTGGTCTTGCCGGAGAGCCCCGTGTCTCGGTCAGCACGAAACAGCTGAAATCCCTCGAGGAGGAACGCGCTGTCCAGTGCCTTTTCCTTGAGCCAGGTCTCAGTGAAGCAGAGGGCACACGAGGTGGAGAGGTCCTTAAATCGCATCAGCAGTCTCAGCTCATCTACCTTGTTATAAAGTGAGTTGACGTTGGACAGAAAGATCCCAGGTAAAGCCGTGCGCGTGCCTCTCCTGCGAAGCCGCACCAGGGCGCCTGCTCGTCTTCCTCTCTTTCGCCGTCTCACTTTTTGGGCTAAAAAGTGAACCAGATCGGCGGCAGGAGCTAAAAAAACTGGGAGTAGGTCCATTGGAGTGAAAGTCCTGATATTTAGTAGCTCTTCACGGGTGTAAGAGCAGGCAGACACACAATTGACGAACAAAAACAAACAAAACAAAGCGCAGCGAAGCACCATGGCGACCACTGTGGGCGCCATCTTGAGTATAGTAACAGTATAACTGTTATTGCGTACCTGTACATGAATTGCATCCATTTAGTGAAGGAGAGCTTTGACCCACTGAAGATTGATTTGTGCCAAACAGAAATTTGTTTTGGCCTTCTTTCATGTGCTGCTTGTCGACAAATCCTATTTTAAGTAACATAAAATACTGTTATAGTCAGGGGTTTCATTTGCATGAATGTGCTTTATTTTCCACCAATATTGTCACACACAGTGAGCCCTGCAAATTACTTTTCATTTACTTAATTATATATTTCTTACCAAGCATATTGAGCTCTGCTGTTTGTCCTTTTCTTCATTTTCATGTTCTGATGGCATATTCTGCATTTCATTTTTGCTTTAAGCAGTTTCTTTTTTAAAAAAGATTTAATCAGTTTCAAGATGTTCTTTGTAGAGCAGCGCTTATTAATAAGCTTCTTTAGGTGGTTTAATCTGCTCATTTTTTTTAACTAAATAAATTTCTTAGATGTTAGCGATATGTTGTCTAGATGGTTTGACAGCACGTGCTGGTTTGTCAGGGGCGGGAGAAACAGCGGCGTACTGGTTGTATGTCATCAATGTCAGACCAAAGGAACAGCAGCACTTAGCTTAGCAGCGTGTTTATAACAAACATGGAGAACTCTGGCCAAAATCGAAAAGGCGTTTGGACCCGGAATAAAAAGACTGCCAGCGTGGAGGTGGATGTATTGGATAACATGCACGGCGGTGACATTAGTGGTAAGTGTGTTACTTGTTTACTGGCACGCAGTATGGATGCCGTGACTAGTTTGCTAGCTACAGGTTTATGTTGCATGTGGTAAGTTTATCTGTCAACAGGTAACATTTGTCATGACATTTTGACTCATAGTGTACTATGCAGGGGCAGGACGAGATAAGAGTTTGTTAGACAACAATAAAGTTAATGGAGCATTCTCAATTCACTGAATAATGTGCAATTAATTTCAAATAAGTGTGTCCATGGCCCCTACTGCAACCCATGCAAAAGCTGACAGAGAAAAGAAAACCCCTTGAGTTGGAGATTCGAGTTGGAGATGTGTCAGCTGAAAGAAGTGTGGCAGAAGGAGATTGACGAACTGACCAAGGAGAGGGACTATCTTAAAGAGCAACTGGCATCAGGTAAATTTCCCAACCTCCCACATTTATTATAAATACAGTCGGTAGGTGATGTTTTTTTTTTTTTTAACAAGGGGAGTGGTGGTGGTGTCGTCACATAGTCATCACCTGTTTGACAGAAGCAAGATATATGTAAATTAAGTTAAAAAAATGTCAAGAATAAAAGTGCAGGAATATGATAAGTGATGCTCCTTTACAACTAAAAACTCCCAAATTTACCATAAGCAAGTCTCAAATTCACCAGAAAAACAGGTTATAAATTCATGAGGAAAAACAAAATTGGAAAAACACATTTCCAAGAAAAAAATAATTTACAAGAATAGTTAGAATTTTACACGAATAAGGTGCAAATTTATAACAGAAAAGCTGCATGTTTACAATTAAACAGTAATTTAAAAAAAAAATCCTCACTTATTAATTCTGGTTAGTTTATTGTTATATGAATGCTTGCATTACCCTTGTACAGAGCAGTTTAGAGATCCTTAATAAATTTAGAACTTTTTTACCCTATAAATTTGCCACTTTTGTGATAACCTTTTTAAACCTTTATCCACACAAACTTTTTTCTAATGAATTTGCAACTTTTTCCATCATAATATTTCAACATTTGCAATTATGCTCACCAGTGTGTGGACATTTTCCACTTAGAACAGGTCTAAACACCTTGAAAATGTGTTTTCCTGGTACACGAGCAGTAGAAAAGCTATTGGCAGAGTAAAAGTTCAAGGACTCTTCCTGTCATTTCTATCATTTTTCTTATTTCTTTTTTCTTCCCTTGTTTCTTTGACGTTTCTCAGCATTAGCAGCTGTTTTGACAGCTCTAATGATTATGTGATCCACAAAACTTTCATTAATATAGTCATTAAATATATTAATTAATATAGTCAAGATTAATATAGATATAATTTCAAAACATATGGTATGCAGAATAAAGACAGGCAACTTTTGTGAATTTTACAAAACTAGTGCCCGTAGAAAGCTAGTCTTTTGGTGACACATGGGGAGTGCATAATTGTATAGCATCTTAGACAAGAACAAAGAGCAGAGTTTCCCTGGGTGATAACAGGGAGGTGTGAAGGTTGAATGCAGTGTGATCTTTTGTGTGTTAGAAACTTCTAGAAGAATGCCATGCTTTTTAAGAGGAGAGTCTCTGCTGATTGTTCATTCTGTCTATGCTTCTTGTGTGAGACGTGTAATAAAATGTCTGAGTCAAATCCGCCTCGTTATTTACACGCTCCACAGTCTTCCTGTCTGACACAGGTAGCCCAATCATGCTTTACAGGCCCAAATGTAGGCTGTGTTTGAAAGTGGAACACAAAAAGGTGTAGCCTATATGTAGGCAATCACATGTTACACTTTGACAAATATGAAAGGGACTGAACTGAGATTGATTGTGTGAATATTAATTACAGAATAATTGAAAATGAATGGGACATCCAATATTAGCCACTGTTTAAGAACCACTTGTTTATTTTTTTGTCAGATTCATAAATGTTGTATCTTGCACTTTGGGAAATGGGAGTTGTTCAGTCATTATAATTTAGTTTATATGTGAAGTTTATAGTCTATTGTCAATAAAGTCATGCAGTACCATAACAGGACACATTTACAAATATTTGAGACCCATTGTAGTGCATCCTTTTATATTTTAGCAATATTATAAATACAGAGCACCAAGCATTATTATTATTATTATTATTATTATTATTATTCTTTTGTATTTGTATCTTGTATACTTTATTGATCCCCAGAGGGAAATTCAGGGCATCCACGTACGGCGCCGATCCCTTCACCATTCTCTCTCTCTCGCTTTGTCTCTGTCTCACACACACACACACACACACACACACACACACACACACACGCAGCAGAATGAGCCGTTTGGCTGCAATTTTTGCATCAGTGTTGCCCATTTGTTTGTAAATATTTAAATAAAAATGATTTATTTTGTTATTTGGACATTTTTGCATCTTGTTGTCATTTAGTCAAAGTGTGTGTCCACATGTAATATACAGTTGATCTGGTCATTCTGCTCCACAATGAAGCAGCACCACTGACCGGGCAGGCTGAGCGTTCCTCCCCCCAAAACGTTCATGGAGCGGCCGGTGGGACGGGACGGGAGTCTCGGCTGCTGCTTTACCCGTGTGCCAGTGATGTCATTTGTGACACCAAGGGTCCCCGGCAGCGGGTCCCTGGCAGCCCCCCCCCACCCCTGCACCTCGTGTTCTCTATGCTGAATGTATCCATTAGACCTACGCAATCATAGCAACTTTACTGGTGGATGCACACCTCAGCAGTGAAGCACTTCTAAAATCTTTGTTTGCGAAGTGTTGTGGTGACTGACAGGTTGTGATGCTGTGTTATCCAATCAACATGGTCATGGTGCCGCGTATTCTCCAATGAGCACGGAGACAATCTGAAACCCCGCCCACATTTCTTGAAGCCAGGGGGGTGAAGACATAGAGCGGTCACACAGCAGTGTCTAAACTTTTATTGATAAAAATTACATATTTTGACCGAGCGACTCCATATTCGGGGATGCACACCCTCGTAGCTTCAACAAAGCACATTTAAAATCTTGGGTCAGTATGACGAATGGCTTGAGAGATATCTGAGGAACACACACACACACAGACACATACACAAACAGAGAGAAAGCCTTTGTCCGGGTCTTGGCCAATAGACTCACCCCCCTGTCAGAGAGCATTCTTCCCGAGTCCCAGAGTGGTTTTTGCCCAAACAGAGGCACCACAGACATGATTTTCATTGCTCGCCAATTGCAAGAAAAATGCCGGGAACAAAATCTACGATTATACATGGCCTTCATAGACCTTACCAAAGCCTTTGACTCAGTAAACCGTCAGGCCCTTTGGCTGGTTCTGGCAAAGATTGGCTGCCCAGAAAAATACATCCGGGTACTGAGACTGCTGCATGACAGTATGTCTGCCATGGTGCTCAGTGGCAGTGGAGACGAAACAGAACCCTTCAGGGTTGACACGGGAGTCAAACAGGGATGTGTCATCGCTCCAACACTATTCTCCATCTATATTGCTGCTATTCTCCATCTCATGAACCAACATCTGCCCCCGGGAGTTAAAATCACGTACAGAATCGATGGTCAACTTCTCAACATCAACCGATTTAGAGCTAAAGGTCAAACCACCACCATATCCATCATGGAACTGCAGTATGCAGACGACAACGCTCTCGTAGCCCTCTCAGAAGAGGACCTTCAGCGCATCTTGTCTGCCTTTGCCAAAGCATGCAAACAGCTCGGTTTGGCCGTCAATATAAAAAAGACACAAATACTCCACCAGCCATCACCAAACTGCAGTACACTTGCCATACCCCCAAACATCTCCATTGATAACATCCGACTGGAAAATGTGGACCACTTCTTATATATTGGCAGCCTCCTCTCATCAAAAGCCGTCATCGATGATGAAATACACCACCGCCTCAGCAGTGACAGTGGGGCTTTCTCAAGGCTAAGGAGGAGAGTCTTTGAGAACCGTGATCTCCAAGCGAATACCAAAATCCTGGTTTATAAAGCGGTGGTGCTCCCCACTTTCCTGTATGGATCAGAAGCCTGGACTACATACAGCAGGCACTTAAAGGCACTTGAGGTACACCATCAGAGATGCCTCCGAAAAATCCTCAGGATTAGTTGGGAGGATAGACGCACCAACACCAGCGTCTTGGAGGAGGCTAATCTTCCCACCATCACTGCCACCATTGCCCAAAACCAGCTCAGATGGACTAGCCATGTTATCCGAATGCCTGACTCTCGCCTCCCAAAACAAGTCCTGTACTCCCAGCTAGCTGAAGGGAAGCGGGCTCCAGGAGGCCAGAAGAAAAGATTTAAGGACAACATAAAAACAAACCTAAAGAAGTGCCACATAGACCTAAAAGCTTGGGGAAATATGGCAACCGATAGGGCGACCTGGAGAAACATTGTCCTTGAGGGTGCCACACAGTGCAACGCTGACCTCCATCATGCTGCACAAGACAAACGCAGACTCAGGAAGAAGAGAGCAACCAACAATCAGGACCAACCCAAACCCACCACCATTACATTCCCCTGCCCACATTGCAGCAGAATAATTGGGTCCAGAATTGGCCTCTATGCCCACCTGAAGACCCACAAGGACCAAGAGGGAGGACAGTCATACTCGACTCGAGTGACCGCCGATGATGATGATGATGATGATGATGATGATGATGATGATGATGACACAAACAGACAGAGATCCCTTGATTTTATAGATAGATAAATGGAGCATTACTTAACTCCCCCTCCAAATAAATAAGTAAAATCCTGTAGTTTGATGGAGCTGAGAGAAAAACATATGTCTCCTTCTTCAGCAGTGGATAAATGATCAGTGAGTTAGGAAGATGTTGACATATTCACTTCCACTGTATAAACTATCCTTGCACTAAGAATGGGGATGGAAGGTTAACAAGCTGCTGCTTATGGGTTATTTTGCTAACAAGGGGGATAACACCCCCTCCCATCCCCCCTCAGATCACCTGCTGATTAGGACTGTTGTCTTATTTGAGTTTGGCTCTGCATTCCTATGTATCATTTGCTGCTGTGAGTTATATTTATGTATTTGTATCCATTTAACAGCTCTTAAAAGAGAGGGCACAGGTTCCACCCAGCCAGTTCCGTGGCCATCAGATTCCTCCGATGACAACTCAGTTGAATCTTCCTCCAACTACTTCTCTAACACATCCTCATCAGAGGGGGACAGGAAGAAGATGAGGAGAAAAAAGAAGGGGAAAGAGAAAAATTTCCAGAAGAAGTCAAAGAAAATAGAAACGAGGATGCATCAGAGAGGGTAGAATGCATTTTTCAGCCTTTCCACTCCCTGGGACTGCTTATGTCTGCTGTCCAGTTGTTTCTCTCTTGGCTGGGTCTTCTTGTAAAATGTTACATTATGTGTGCCATTAAAATTGCATTGGAGATTTGGGTTTCAACATTTTTTGTTTTATTAAATCCACATAAAAGACTCAAAACAAAATGAAAAGGTGACTTAAAAAGCTGCATTTATTGCATTAACACACAACCCATCAATTACTTCACTATGGAAGAAGTTACCCTGAAGAGAAATATTCTTTGGTTAGCTTAAGTGCTTTGAAAAAGCAAACAGATCCACATAGAAAAATACAATATAAATTTTTTAAAAAAAAAATCACAGGACTATAATAAACAACTTGACAGGCAAGAAAATGCTCTCTCTGCTCTGTGTGTGTGTGTGTGTGTGTGTGTGTGTGTGTGTGTGTGTGTGTGTGTGTGTGTGTGTGTGTGTGTGTGTGTGTGTGTGTGTGTGTGTGGCTAAACTAAGGGGATTAATTTAACCATTTAACAGTAGACTGTACTAATATTGTCTGGGTGACTGATGTGGTATCTTTCTAAACTGAAGTTTGTGGATGAGTCAAAAGGTGTATGAGAATAATAAAACCAAACACTAACACTAATTCTGTTTTCTCTGAATTGCTGCTCAAAATCCACTGCAGGTGGTCGCCCGATAAAAAAAAAAAAATCTTTGGCACTTCAGTGAAGGAGAGACCATGTCAACTGCTTTCAAGCGTGTTGGGGTGGACTGGAACACAGTGGTTGTCAGTGCTGCAATTGCAGAGCTGTACATCGCTGCACCTGTCGAGTATCAGGAGCTATTAAAAAAAAACACGGCAATCAGGGTAAACTTAGTGCATTTTCCATGCAGTGTGCCGCTGCAGTTTAGGAGGATCCAGCTATAGAAGATGCTGTCAAAGCCTCGAAGGCTTCAGGAAAGCTGCTGCCCCCCCTCCCAAAAAGTGACCTGATCTAGGGAAGTTTTCACATTGAAGTTGCTGCTGTTCTGATGCACTGCTGTTCTCTAATGTTCGAAAGTTAGTACTGACAATTTTGATGCTGTGACACTGGCACTTTGCTCAGCCATGTTTTTACTTAGAAGAAACCTTTCGTTGCTTTTTGTTAATATTGTTGCTTATTTTGTTGACTTGCATTCATTCATTGTGTTGCTTTTTGTCAAAGACCAAAGGGGTTGAGGACTGAAAGGAGATTATGTCATGGGGCCGCCTGTCTGTCCGTCCCGTTTTTGTGAAATCAACTCCTACATGTGGTGATCTGAGTGCGGAGCAGATCTGCGCTCGAGTCACTCAGTATTTTCCCCCTTTCTTTACATTTTTAGTTCTGATTTGTATTAGTTTCTGTAGGATTCTCTGGAGCTCTTACTGTGACAGCGCTGTGGCCGGACTTCCGGGTGTAAGCTGGTTCACCGGCCGTCACAGCTGAGTGTAATTCAGTGATTATGGTTCTTCTCCTCACCTGTTGGTCATTAGGCTTGGTTAGTATTTAAGGTTGCAGTTGAGGCTTACTCCTCGCTGCAATCTCACCCCTGCTGGCTGGTATCCCTATGTCTGATGCCAGCCTTCATTTACAGCTCAAGGTTTTGTCCCCGCTATTCCTACGTAAGTGTTTATTCTACAGCGTTAGGTTTTGCCCCCACTATATTATATGAAAGTGACTGTTTGTTCCTCTTTATTTGTTCAGTTATTTCACCCTTCAGGGTTACATGTGTTTAGTGTTTGCGTTTGGCCCCTCTTGGCTTGTTATTTTGTTACTTTTCTTTAATAAATACACAAACTCACTGTTGGCATTTAGTGCCTCATTCATGCCCTGAAAAGGGGATTTATGACAGTAGATCGCAGCCAAGCAAGGTGCCAGCCACAGTGAGTTTGTGTTTTTTTTTTTTTCCTTTCACTTTTTGTCCCTCTTTCACTTACCTTTTTGGGCTGGACTGAGTGTCGTTCAGCATGTCTCCAGCACACCGGAGAAGGAAGGCAGCCCGGGGCCGCAGTACAGAGGAGTATTGGGTAGCCAAATTCATCCAGAGCAATGTTGTTATGGCCCAGATGACCTACAGCCCGAACAAGGTTCTGAAGAATACAGTGGCAGCAGTCAGGATTGTGGAGGCATACCTGGGCTTAAGTAATTATCCTGAGTTCGCTGTGCTGTTGTCCTCCATCTCCGCCCTTCAGTGATGTTTCCTGGATCTGGTTTTAGGCTCGTCTCCAGCACATAGATGATGCCTCCCGGCGTAGAACCCAGCTCCTCCCCGTGACACGTCTGCACCAAAACGTAGGGAGGAGAATCACAGGGTGAACACGCTGCCAGCTCCGCACCATCACCCCGCTACGGACGGACGGAGGAATGCCACTGTCTCCCAGCCAGTGCATCGCTCTTCACCACGGCAGAGAGGTGAAGCAGTAGCCTTGGCCACCGGGTCCTTGTCTTCAGCTGTTTCATCAGCTTCCTGTTCCCGGGTTGGTGCTGCTGTTGCCCCCTCATCCATGATCTCACGCTGCTGAGAGCTCAGCCGTTCCTTCTCCGGCTCTGCCCATGACTGTGCCTGCAGGAGCGGCTCCTCTTCATCCGTCAGAGGGGTCCACATCCTCCACAGCCACGGAGAGGGAGAGAATCGAGCCTGCTGCAGCAGGAACCATCAAACCCCAGGAAGACAGGCAAGTGCTTTTTCATTCAATCTCCCAAATTAATGAATTACCTTGTCTGATTCCTGAGGGTGGGGCTCAGGTTAAACAGTCCACCGAGCCCCCTCCACCTGCTGTAGCCATTAACTTTGACCTTGCTGCCTCTGTGTCTCCTTCTACACTTCACGAGCATCCGCCGGTGCCAGAATTAACCTGCCGGATGGTGGAGGAGTCTGCGGCCCTGGAAAACCTGATTCCAGCCCCATAGTCACGCCATGGGCAGAGGAGGAGGGCTGACTGTCCTTTGGAGCCTGCACCGACCATCAAGCATCCCCAGGTCTCCGCAGAATAGAAGTCAGTCCCAGCAAGTAACGTATCTCCTGCCACTACGCCGAGTGAGCCATCGGCATGGGTTTCAGTGTCAGGGGGTCCTCGGACTGTAAGGACCATCATGCCAGCTGCAGAGGCCACTGCAGCTGAGTGGGAACCTGAGGTTGACCTCCTTACCACTGACCCTGGATCGTCGGAGTCCTGGATGGCAGTGGAGCTTGAGATCAGGCAAGTGCTCTATTTTGTCTTCTTGTTTTCTGTATTGGAGCAATCTTGCCTGTCTCTTGGGGGGGAGAGCCAGATGTAGCCAGCCGTTGCATCCGAGCTCACCTCACCAGACTCCGCTGCTGCCGGTGACCCTGATCCCTGTGCCCTCTCTATCTCTGAGCCTTCTTCCAGGGTTACTGGCAATGATTCAGCTCCGCCCGACATGTTCAAGGTTCCGGGTTCACCTCGGGAGGTCATCTCAGGTCCAGTGTTTGCCCGCTCGGGGTCCACTGTGGGTGCGGTGTAGGCCCGCTTGGGGTCCACCGAGGGTGCTGCTCTGGCCCTGCCAGTATTCCTTGTGGTTGTTTTTTTGTGGTGTTTGAATTTATTGATAAATTTTGCAGCGATGTCCTGTAGTTAAAGTTATTTTTTTGAGTTTGCCTGGTAAGTGTTCTGGAGTTTACTTTTTTCCTGGCTTCTTCAGACTGTGATTTTTGTGTACTGGAACATTTATGTAAGAGAAGAGAAGCTTCATTTTTGTGTATTTGTAAATTTGGAGCTTGCCATTTGTATTTTTAGTGCTGTTGGCTACGCTATTTTTTGTGTTGAACGTTATATTTTCTTGCTGTTTAGCACTTTTGGAGTTGTAGCCTAAGCTTTGGATGGCTTTTTGATTTTGGTGTATGAGACTTTTTGTAAGTTTTGTTTTCCTGTTTCTTACCATTGTTGTCTAGTAGTTGATATACATTTTTTTTTTCTCATTTTTGTGTCACGCCCTCCAGGCCTGATTCCCCCTCTGCCCACCCATGGTTGGGTTGATAGTTTTCTGAGTTGGGGGGGGGGGGTCTTTTTCCTGGGTGTTATAGTGGGACGCCATGGAAAGTGTCCCTTAAACGGGGGGCACTGTAGTGATCACTCAGTATTTTCACTCTTTCTTTACATTTTTAGTTCTGATTTGTATTAGTTTCTGTAGGATTCTCTGGGGCTCTTACTGTGACAGCGCTGCAGCTGGACTTTCGGTTGTCAGCCGGTTCGCCAGCTGTCACAGCTGAGTGTAATTCAGTGATTGTGGTTCTTCTCCTCACCTGTTGGTCATAAGGCTTGGTTAGTATTTAAGGTTGCAGTTGAGGCTTACTCTTCGCTGCGATCTCACCCCTGCTGGCTGGTATCCCTACGTCCGATGCCAGCCTTCATTTACAGTGCAAGGTTTTGCCCCCGCTATTCCTATGTAAGTGGTTATTCTACAGCGTTAGGTTTTGTCCTCACTATATTATATGAAAGTGACTGTTTGTTCCTCTTTAATTGTTCAGTTATTTCACCCTTCGGGGTCACATGTGCTTAGTGTTTGTGTTTGACCCCTTGTGGCTTGTTATTTTGTTACTTTTCTTTAATAAATACACAAACTCACTGTTGGCATTTAGTGCCTCATTCATGCCCTGAAAAGGGGATTTATGACACTACATTCATTTTTGTTCCGATTGTACTGAAAGTTGGTACCAGAGTTTGATATACACTGATGATGCGCATATTGTAATTTGGCTCTGACTGAATGATTTTTGTGGAAGTTTGGGGGAAACAGGTCAAATGTCAAGGTTGGCATTCCCTGTGCCCTGCTACTGTAGAACTAGTAAACCTAGGGTCACCAAAAATAATACCCAGGTTAACCCTGAGATACTGACTTCTTATTATGGGTTTGGGGCCCACAGGTCAATGTTAACATTCCCTTTGCACTATTGCTATAGGACAAGTAAAGCCATGGTCACCAACTTGGTACACAGGTTCACCTTGAACCTTTGACTTCTGACTCTGGGTTTGGGGTCAAAATGTCAAAGGTTAAAGTTGGCATTCCTAATGCCCTCTTACTGTACAGTGACTAAAACTAGAATCATCCAACTTGCTACGCAGGTACCGGTACACCTTGGAATCCTTGGGAGGTACCTTTCCAGCATCCACTTATCCATTTCAAAACATTTGCATGGATTTCATTGAGTTGAATAAGTGTGAAGGCAAAAAATATTGTTTGGTTATTTGTGACATGTTTTCCAAATGGACAGAAGCCTTCCCTTGCACTCACCCAAATGCAGCTACAGTAGCAAAGAAACTGTTAGCAGAGATTGTACTTAGATTTGGAATACCTGAAAAGATTTATTCAGATAATGGCACACATTTTGTAAATCAGATTATATCACACTTAGGTACAGCACTCAACATTAACCTAAAAAATCATTCAGCTTACCATTCACAATCTGCAGGATTGGTGGAATGCACAAATAGAACCATTAAGGAAAGGCTTAGAAAAACAATGGCAGAAACAGGACAAAATTGGATATATTGCCTTCCCCTAGTTTTCTTTTACATGAGGATAGTTCCCACCAAAGGGGGGCTATCCCCATTTGAAATAATGTATGGCAAACCCTACATATTCCCACTATTAAGGCCATTTAATCCAAGTGATGAGGAGGTGTGCTTAGCTGATTACACGAGGAAAATGTTGACTGACAGAGATATTTTCCATGCTGCTCTTCCCAGGAGGGACCATCTGGAAGCACCCATCTTGGCCAAACTGGGGGATTTGGTCCTTACCAAAGTCATCAAGAAGAAAAACTGGGCCAATGCTCCCTGGCAAGGACCACACAAAGTCATCCTGGCAACACCAACAGCTGTGAAAGTCAAAGGACATGACTCTTGGGTGCATTTAACACACTGCAAACTTTACCCTGTGCAACCCCCCTAACAACAACGTAATTAATCCCCATTCCATCAGCGAGACTGTTTATCCCCATTCCTGCAGTGACACTCTTTCTATTTTAATCCCCATTGAAAACTTTGACTCATCAGCTGTGCTCACCAATGAGCCCTTTTGCTGATCACCTGGCAAGTTGATCGAAGAAGTGGTGGGAACGAAAGAACTCTGAAAAGAAAAAAAAAAAAGGGCTCCTCAACAAGCAACTGCTTAACTTTTGTTTGTGTTTAACTTTTTTTTGTTGTTGTTTATCATGGAGAGACACAATGCCAGAGGGAGAAAGTTGGCAACTGAAGGATGCACATGGTACACCTGTTTTTTTCATCATCATCATCCTTGCGGTAACACTTTTACTTTGGTTATTTTTAGTTGCACCACTACCTATTCATTGTAGGGCTAGATATGTCACACACACACACACATACTGTACACCATGACTGGCTGGAAGGTCCAGGTCATCAGGATTATGTTTATGCTGGCAATGTGTGGTGGAAGTATGCTAATTACACAGCCAAATCAACTAATCACTCAAATTTTTATGTTTGTTCCTTGATGCCACTATCAGCGGGTCAACTATCTGTTACTGCTAAACTAATGGAACTATCACAAGCTGCTTGTTTCTTACAATAGGCTATATACAGAAATAGCACAGCAAGCATTACTTTGAATCACTCCTGTCACATCACTTATCACTCCACTGACCGGAAACACGATGACACCCCTTACTCGGTAAAGGCAAGGTTAATCTCACCGGGGAAATTCTCCTTTTGTCTAAAGGGCAGTGGTAATGTCTCTCTGAGCAGCTTACCATTTTCTAAGTGTGCAACAGTGCATAGTGCGTCTCGCCCCTGTACTGCTACCTGTTGGACCAACGGAGTGGGCAAATGCTGTCCTGAAGATTATCCTTGTCAGTCTGCAACTGTCACTCTGCAAGAGCTCTGTTGTGCTACCATTTGCAATTCTTACAAATATGGCACACACATGGTGACAGGGGGATGGTGGTTATGTGGCCATCGGGCATACTCACACCTGCCCATGAAGTGGGGAGGAGTGTGTGCCCCCGTGGTTGCGACTGACCATACCATCATAATGTCGGCAGGCCAGGTGGGCAGGGTGAAGAGAGATGCCTCCTTTGCACCACATGATGCCATCTGGGGCACAGATGTACCGGAGGAATTCAAGTTAAAAACCACAGGGCTGAAGGTCTTTCATTCACTGTTTCCTTGGGTGGGAGTGGGTAAGAACACCTTATGGTACAATTAAACAACTAATTATAGATTACAGTCATTTGTAATTTTTTCTTTATCTGCTTTTTCTGGTATAAATGAGGAACTGATGGCTCTTAGGCTTATGCTAACACAAAATAGAATGGTTCTTGATCAACTAACTGCCGCCCGTGGGGGCATGTGCGCAATTGTAGGTGATTATTGTTGTACTTTTATTCCCGGAAATGATGCAGATGGTAATGTGATTGCTTCAGCCATACGCAACCTTACTGCCTTGCAGGCTGCTGCAGCCAAGGACAATGTTACTGATGAACAGACCTGGTTGAGTTGGTTATTCTCTTCATGGAGAAGTCTCATCATGAACCTGTTAGTGATATTTGTAATGATACTTTTGGCTTTTTCCTTTGTCATTCCCTGTATCCATAGTATGATGATGAGACTTGTTCGTGTTAACTTAGTGATGTACCATGATGCAATTACCTGGGATGATGGGGATGATGAACAAACAGCGTGAGCTCAAGGTGTCTCTCCATGACTCAAGTACAGAGTAAAAGTATGACTGACATGCAGAAAACCAAAAGGAGTTGCATGATCACTATGTGAAGTTGAAATGTACTACTTGTCAATACATTTATGAAGTTTGAAACGTTGCTTTTATTACTTACTTTTGATTTGCCTTTGTTTTGTTTATATATTACTCTCATTTTGTTTTTATATTACATCATTGCACTTATTGTTTTATTTTGTTTTGTGCACTTTATTATGGTTATTTAGTTTTCCATTGTTTTGTTTGATTTCTTAAATTACCTTTTAAAATTGTTTTTTATAAGCTGCAAACACACATATCTTTATATCGTCTTAATACCTTTTATCATCATTCATCATTATTATTTTGCTTTTCATGATTATAATTTTGTTTTCACTATTTGTTATTATTGATTTTCTTTATTGATCAATGACTTTGTTTCATTCTCCTCCCACAGAAATGTAATGTTTAACTGGTGCCGGGACAGGAGGGCCGATGGCAGACTTTCCCCATTGTTAGCTAGTTAGGGTCTGTTGCATAAAAATGCACTGGAGCTTAGCATAGCTGCCAGATGGGGTTTTAGAAGCCATAAACAGTTCTTTTCTGATGCTTTCCATAGCATCAAAGGGGGGGCATGAAAGAATAATTCCACATTTGTCTTCTATATTTATGGAATTTCATATTTTTTTGCATTGTTCTTATTTGTATTACATTGGCCTCTGTTTGTCTCAGGGTCTGTGTGACTGCGCTAAAAAAAAAAAAAAAAATCCTGATGCAGCTGCCCTCTGTTATCACCTGTTTTAGTTCACCTTGTGAATTTCCTGTGTGACTGTTGCTGAGTGGGTGCCATGGTTCCTGAGAGAGATAATCTGTACACTATGTTTTGACCAGATGTACTGAACCAATCACTATAGACATTTTCTCTTACACCCCTCAGATAACAGAAAGCTTAAAAGACTGAGTGATGTGTGTTTGAATCAGAATGATGTGCAAATAGGCTCTGAGACTATTTTTGTATTTGTTCTCCACTGGCCAGTGTGATTAAATTTGCTGAATTCTGATCCTGCCTGTTTTGTTTTTTTTTGACTGAAGTTCATCACAGACCCTGAGACAAACAGAGGCCAATGTAATACAAATATGAACAATATAAGACAAATATGATCCTGGTCATAGCACTGGTCTTCAGTGCTCAGCCATGTTTTAGCCATGTTTTACAGTGGTGTGAAAAAGTGTTTGCCCCCTTCCTGATTTGTCATTTTTTGTATGTTTGTCACACTTAAATATTTCAGATCATCAAACACATTTGAATATTAGACAAAGATAACACAAGTAAATACAAAATGCAGTTTTTAAATGAAGGTGTTTATTATTAAGAGTAAAAAAAAAAGAAATCCAAACCTACATGGCCCTGTGTGAAAAAAGTGATTGCCCCCCGTTAAAACAAATTAACTGTGGGTTTTTCACATGTTTGGAAAGCTGAGATCAATTTCTCTAGCCACACCCAGACTTGATTACTGCCAGTGAGAGCCTGCCAGTGACAGTGAGAGCCATTATCCACAAATGACGAAAACATGGAACAGTGGTGAACCTTCCCAGGAGTGGTCGAAGGACCAAAATTATTCGAAGAGCGCAGCGACGACTCATCCAAGAGGTCATATAAGACCCCACAACAACATCCAAAGAAGGCCTCAGGCCTCACTTGCCTCACTTAAGGTCAGTGTTCATGACTCCACCATAAGAGACTGGGCTAAAATGGCCTGCATGGCAGAGTTCCAAGACGAAAACCACTGCTGAGCAAAAATAATACAAAGGCTTGTCTCAGTTTTGCTAGAAAACATCTTGATGATCCACAAGACTTTTGGGAAAATACTCTGTGGACTCACAAGACAAAAGTTGAACTTTTTGGAAGTTGTGTGTCCCATTACATCTGGCATAAAAGTAACAGCATTTCAGAAAAGGAACATCATACCAGCAGTAAAATATGGTGGTAGTGTGATGGTCAGGGGCTGTTTTGCTGATTCAGGACCTGGAAGACTTGCTATCATAAATAGAACCATGAATTCTGGTGTCTACCAAAAAATCCTGAAGGAGAATGTCTGGCCATCTGTTTGTGACCTCAAGCTGAAGGGCACTTGGGTTCTGCAGCAGGACAATGATCCAAAACACACCAACAAGTCCACCTCTGAATGGCTTAAGAAAAACAAAATGAAGACTTTGGAGTGGCCTAGTCAAAGTTCTGACCTGCATCTGATTGAGATGCTGTGGCATGACTTTAAAAAGGCAGTTCATGCTCAAAAACCCTCCAATGTGGCTAAATTACAACAATTCTGCAAAGATGAATGGGTCAGAATTCCTCCACAGCGCTGTAAAAGACTCATTGCCAGTTATCGCAAATATTTGATTGCAGTTGTTGTTGGTAAGGGTGGCCCAACTGGTTATTAGGTTTAGGGGGCAATCACTTTTTCACACAGGGCCATGTAGGTTTGGATTTTTCCCCCTAAATAATAAACACCTTCATTTAAAAACTGCATTTTGTGTTTACATGTGTTATCTTTGTCTAATATTTAAATTTGTTTGATGATCTGCAACATTTAAGTGTAACAAGCATTACAAAAAATGAGAAATCAGGACACTCAGCAAAGAAAAATCAGCAAACACTTTTTTACACCACTGTAGGTGGATTCTGTATGGCTGTACCGTTCAACAGGTGGCTGAAGTAATCTTTCCATCTATTAAGTTGGTCTGTAGTTTGCTGAGGTCTCCATCGTTCCCCTTGACTGATCAGTTGGGGTTGATCTTTCTTCCTGAGAGCTGTCGAGTGATGGTGTAAAGCGCTCTCATGTCATTTTTCACTGCAGCTTCTTCAGCCTCTATAGAGGGGTTGCACTGACATCACACGGATCACGTGTCTCTTGTTTACTGCGCCAATTTGGATGGAAATGAACAGTCAAACCACCAAGAGCAAGCGTAAGTGAGTATAATCAACGAGATAAATGGATACATACAAATCAACACCGTGGTGCAATGATGAGGTACAGACTTTTCCGTGCTTGGTAGCTGACTAAAGAAATCCAAAGGGAGCTGGATGGAGCGACCTGAACAGAATTCACAGTCATGGCGGAGGCAGAGTGGCGTAGACCCGACCAGAGCATCATCATTGTTGAAAACAGTGACAGAGGATGGTGAGTGATGTGATATTATGCATGTTTGCTGTTATTTATCCCAGTAGTGGAAAGCTCACTTTGAACAAACAACACCATTGTCTCCTGTATGCAGTCAATGAGCTAGCCAGTTAGCTGTCAAAGCTAACTCCTTGCTCTGCTTGTATTTTGTGCTTATGTTGACAACATCTGACGAAATAAGCTAGTCTAAGTCCTGGTTTAAAAGTAGTTTTTTACACGTTGCACTTTTGTGCTGCATGTGCTTAAGTTGTTTGTGTCATGACTGGCTCAAGATCATGGGAAAAAAGAAGACGAGAAGAGTAGGATCAAGTTTAACAAATTTAATTTGAGAATATGAGCTAGGTACAGAAAACAAAAAATGGTAATGTCCAATGAAGTCCATAATTCCAACAGAGCTGCCTAGGTCAGCGCCGGTGTCTGGGAAGAGTCTCAGCTGAACCAAGGAGGTGGTGAGAGTTTGATAGACCCGCTGAGCACATTGGGCCCAGGTGCTCCCAGTCTGTCAGACTGAAAAGCCACTCCCACCAATCACCTGCAAGAGAAAAAAAAACACACAGTGGCACAGCAAACTGCCCACACAGGGCCCGTCATTCCCCCCCCCCCAAAAAAAAAGAGAGACCAACAACAAAAATATTGCATTGGTCACCTCCTGTAATCAGAATTGCAGAACCATACAGGCCTATCTGTCCCACAAGAATCTGTCTGCAGCAAAACCACACCAGCTCCCACATAACTGGCATCTACTGTGGTGATCTGAGCGCTGATCCCGTCCGTGCTCGGGTTACTCAGTATTTCCCCTTTTCCACCATAGTATTCCGGGGTTTGTTATTAGGACCGCAAGGGCTCTTATTGTGACAACATCACAGCCGCACTTCCGGCTGTTAAAGCCGAGCCGGCATCATAACAGCTGTTTGTCATTTTCACTAATTACTTCACCCGTTTCTGGTTGGCCTTTGTCTGTATTTAAGGGAGCAACTGAGGCTTACTCCTCGCTGCGACCTACACACAAACACCTCCGTGTTGTTGGGGTGGAGTTCCTACCTCTGACTCCAGTCTTCCTCCTGTGTTTGGATTCATCGCTGTTCGTCTTTGTAAGTGTTTCTGTGCAGCGTAGGCTCCGTCCTTGCTGCACCTCCTCGTTTGTCATCAGAGTCTGTTATTTTGTGCTTTAGTGTATGTACATGCTTTGCCCCACGTGGCTGTTTATTTTACCCTTTTGTCCTTTTTGTAAATAAACTGGCAAAGTTACTTCTGGCTCCTGGCATCTCACTAATGCCCTGCTAGGGGCATTCATAACAGTAGGTCGCAGCCAAACGAGACGCCAGCCTCAGTAAGCTTGTTTTGGGCTTAAGTTTTTCCCCTTTTTGAGGGCCAGTGTACTTCGGGAGATGGCATCATCTAGGACGGGTCATTCCTTGGACTTGGGCTACGAGCTGATCATGGCTCTCATGGAGGTTGATGACCTCCTATCCAATGCTCGTAGGCTCGCCACTCCCGAAAACGCATGCTGGTACCTGGACCTTGCAGAAGCGGCCATTAGGCGCAATCCTCGCCTTGCGGATCACGTTGCGGGCAGGGAGAGGATGGGCAAAATTATGGCACTTTGGCGGAGGATCCGCGGGCCGGTGAAAAGTCCCAGCAGGAAGCTGAAGTCAGAGCCGAGGGTGAGACATCTCCACTCCTCGCCTCGGGACCAGGTTCCTGCCACCCATCCAGCCCAAGGTTCTGTGTCACCGAAGGACCGTCTCCATATGCCGCAGAGGAAGAGGTCAGCCGGGGTCCCCTGCAAAGAAACACAGTGGGCAGCTGAGCTCATCAGGGGTCGCGTGGCTGAAGGACGCTCTTCCTCTCATCCCAGCAGAATCCTGAGCAACGTGGCAGTGGCAGTTAGACTGGTGGAGGCTAATCCTGAACTTAATAAGTATCCTGAGTACGCCGAGCTGCTGGCCTCCATTTCTGTGCAGCAGCGGTGCTTTCCAGACTTAAATCTAGCCTCACCATCTGCCAGAAGACGTCGCCGCCCTGCCAGCAATCAGCCTCTGCGAGATCCCCGTCTGGATCCTGTCCCCAGCCGCCGCCAGAACTCTGTCTCCCAGCCAGCCGTTTCCCCCGTGCCACGTCAGAGGGTTGAGACAGCAGCTCCAGCCTCCGGGGCACCTCGCCCTGCTGTTCCATCAGCTTCTCGTTCCCGGACTTCCTCGGCTGCTCCTCCCTCCTCCTTGATGCGCTCTCCAGCAGTGGTGAGTTCAGCGAGTCCTGCTCTGGCTCCGCCCATCACTGGTCCCATGAGAGCGGCTCCTCCTCGTCTTCCCGTGGGGCCCTCAGTCACCATCCTCAGGGGAAAGGGGAGAACCAAGCCCACTGCAGCAGCCACCATCGTCCCTCGGGAGAACAGGCAAGTGTTGTTTCATTCTCACTCTCAGTATAATGAATTACCTTGTCTGGCTCCAGGGGGTGGAGCTCGGGGTTCACGGTCATCTGAACTCCCACCACCTGCTGCAGCCATAAACATTGAACCTGCTGTGTCTCCTTCCCCTCTCTCTGAGAGTCCCCCGGTGCCTGGAGTAGACTGTCGGGCGAGGGAGGAGCCTGCAGCCCTGGAGAGCCCGCTTCCAGCCCTGCAGCCACGTCATGGGCAGAGGAGGAGACCTGACTGCCATTTGGAGCCTGAGCCGACGAGTAAGCATCCCCGGGTCTCTGTGGAGGAGTGGTCGGGCCCAGCAGGTCACGGATCCCCTGCCATCATGCCGTGCGGGCCTTCGGCGTGGGCTTCAGTGCCTGGGGGTTCCCAGACTGTGATGACCATTACGCCAGCTGCAGAGCCCGCCGCAGTGGAGCCAGAACCAGGAATGGACCTCCGGATCATTGAGCCTGGATCGTCGGAGTCCTGGATGGTGGTGGAGCCCGAGATCAGGCAAGTGCTGTATTTTTTCTTCTTACTTTCCGTTCTGGAGCATTCTTGCCTGTCTCTTGGGGAGATGAGCCGGTGCAGCTGACCACTGCATCCGAGCTCGTCTCGCCGGGCTCTTCCGCTGTGATCCTGATCCCGGTTCTCTTTGTCTTTCTGAGCCTTCTTCCAGGGTCACTGGAGACTAGTCAGCTCCAGTTATCATCATCGAGGCTCCAGGTTTGTGTTTGGAGGTCATCCCAGGTGCTGCGCTGGCCCAATTGGGGTCCATCGTGGGTGCTGCGCTGGCCCAATCAGGGCCCATCGAGGGTGCAGCGCTGGTTCGGTTCAAGGTTGGTGAGGGAGCTGCAGATTCCCTTCCTCCAGACGCCAGACTGGTTCCTCATCTTCCCTCCTATTTTTCTCCACCAGGTGCAGCTGTGGTCCCCTTTATTTGGGTCGGTTGTCCCCTGCTGTCCCTCTCGGTAGGGAGGCCACCTCCGAGCTTCCCCCTCCAGTGCTGGTGGTCTAAGGATGTGGGTCGGCCACCTGAAGAACCGTCTTGTTGAGTCGGTGACCTGGTTCGGCTGCCCGAGAGACTGTTTCTCTGGTTCTGCATTCTGGGTCGGCCGCCCGAAGGACTGCCTTGTTGGTTCAGCAACCTGGTCCAGCCACCTGAGGTACTGCTTCCCCAGGTCTGAGACTTCGGTAGACCGCCCGAACTGTTCTTTTTCCCTTGTGTTAGGTGGAATCGAGATGCGGGTAGACCCCCTGGACTGTTTTTTTCCCCCCGTTCTCTGCTTTCTACCTGCTGGCACCCCTGAAATTGTGTTTTGTTTTTTTTTGATTCCATGTATATTGAAGGATTCTCGGTTCTTTGCCCAAATTAGTGGTGGTTTGTTTTTTTTAACTCTTTTTTTTTGCTCTTTTTAACCTTTGTGCTGAGCTAACTAGCTACTGGCTGCAGATTTACTGTTACATTTTTTAAATCTAAAGACATAATCTAATATCTTGAACTATATTGTCTTAAATACATAGTTTGCTCCTCTGTAAGAGGAAATAACTTTCACATTTCATACTACTTGTGTTTAGACGACCTGCGACGTAACACTGTCTGACTGTTGTGTCACAGAGTAAACGATAGACCCTTGACCCGGTGACCTGCTTTGAGTAAACAGTTTCTCCCTTAAATCTTTTTTTGATCACCATTTAGGACTAAAAACTAAACCAAAGCAAGAATATCCCCATATTACTCAAAATGCTTAGTCACTAGAAAGATGTTAATTTCACTGTCGTAGAAAGGTGCCACATGAGGAGGTTATATTATTTTCAGAGAACTTTATACACCATTTGCCAAATTAGACACTCACCTTTACCTCATGAGCATATTCTTTGTCAGTTAAAGTCATATTTTGAATTACCGTGTGCACCATGCAGATACTTTTTTTTCCCCCTTGCTTATAGTGTAGTGCTTGAAGTTTTTTTTGTGTGTTTTGTCTAGTTGAAGTGCTATTGGGTACTGGGGTATTTTGAAATGTACCTCTATTTTGGTTTCCTCTTGTTTGTCATATCGGGCCATACCTTACAGTGGGGAAAAAAGTATTTAGTCAGCCACCAATTGTGCAAGTTCTCCCACTTAAAAGATGAGAGAGGTCTCCAATTTTCATCATAGGTATACCTCAACTATGAGAGACAAAATAAGAAAAAAAAATACAGAAAATCACACTGAAGGATTTTTAATGAATTAATTGGTAAATTCCTCAGTAAAATAAGTATTTGGTCAATAACACAAGTTCATCTCAATACTTTGTTATATACCCTTTGTTGGCAATGACAGAGGTCAAATGTTTTCTGTAAGTTTTCACAAGGTTTTCACACACTGTTGCTGGTATTTTGGCCCATTCCTCCATGCAGATCTCCTCTAGAGCAGTGATGTTTTGGGGCTGTCGCTGGGCAACACGGACTTTCAACTCCCTCCAAAGATTTTCTATGGGGTTTGAGATCTGGAGACTGGCTAGGCCACTCCAGGACCTTGAAATGCTTCTTACGAAGCCACTCCTTCATTGCCCGGGCGGCGTGTTTGGGATCATTGTCATGCTGAAAGACCCAGCCACGTTTCATCTTCAATGCCCTTGCTGGTGGAAGGAGGTTTTCACTCAAAATCTCACGATACATGGCCCCATTCATTCTTTCCTTTACACGGATCAGTTG
Source organism: Pholidichthys leucotaenia (assembly GCA_020510985.1). Classification (NCBI taxonomy): domain Eukaryota; kingdom Metazoa; phylum Chordata; class Actinopteri; order Cichliformes; family Pholidichthyidae; genus Pholidichthys; species Pholidichthys leucotaenia. The sequence goes on from CM035843.1 coordinate 265,310,901, forward strand.
TCCTGGTCCCTTTGCAGAAAAACAGCCCCAAAGTATAATGTTTCCACTTCCATGCTTCACAGTAGGTATGGTGTTCTTTCTCCTCCAAACACGACAAGTTGAGTTTTTACCAAAAAGTTCTATTTTGGTTTCATCTGACCATATGACATTTTCCCAATCCTCTTCTGGATCATCCAAATGCTCTCTAGCAAACTTCAGACGGGCCTGGACATGTACTGGCTTAAGCAGGGGGACACGTCTGGCACTGCAGGATTTGAGTCCCTGGCGGCGTAGTGTGTTTCTGATGTAGCCTTTGTTACTTTGGTCCCAGCTCTGTGCAGGTCATTCACTAGGTCCTCCCATGTGGTTCTGGGATTTTTGCTCACCGTTCTCGTGATAATTTTGACCCCACGGGGTGAGATCTTGCATGGAGCCCCAGATCGAGGGAGATTACCAGTGGTCTTGTATGTCTTCCATTTTCTAATAATTGGTCCCACAGTTGATTTCTTCACACCAAGCTGCTTACCTATTGCAGATTCAGTCTTCCTAGCCTGGTGCAGGTCTACAATTTTGTTTCTGGTGTCCTTTGTCAGCTCTTTGGTCTTGGCCATAGTGGAGTTTGGAGTCTGACTGTTTGAGGTTGTGGACAGGTGTCTTTTATACTGATAACGAGTTCAAACAGGTGCCATTAATACAGGTAACGAGTGGAGGACAGAGCAGCCTCTTAAAGAAGAAGTTACAGGTCTGTGAGATCCAGAAATCTTGCTTGTTTGTAGGTGACCAAATACTTATTTTACTGAGGAATTTACCAATTAATTCATTAAAAATCCTTCAATGTGATTTTCTGGATTTTTTTTTCCTCATTTTGTCTCTCATAGTTGAGGTATACCTATGATGAAAATTGGAGACCTCTCTCATCTTTTAAGTGGGAGAACTTGCACAATTGGTGGCTGACTAAATACTTTTTTGCCCAACCGTACATGTTTTTGTTCATTCTGCCACACGTTATTTTTTTTTTTGTTTGAATGTTGCTTGGTACTTATGTATGTTGGAAGGGTATCTGTATTTTGTTTAAGTCATCCTGTTGCACTTGAGTTAGTTTTGGTCATTTCTGTGTGTAAGCCACACCATTTTGTTATCTATATCGTCATCCTTTCTTGGTGTTTTTTTTTTTCTTCTTTCTTCCTCTGGGTGTCGCTGTGGCCTTTTTTGGTTTTTTGGTTCTCTCCCTCCTGGCCTGTTCCCCCTCCACCCTCCCTGGGTCAGTCCTGGTAGCCTTCTGGTTGGGGGGGGGGAGGACTTGGATGTTAAGTTTTGATGCCTGGAATGTGCCCTTTGAACGGGGGGGGTACTGTGGTGATCTGAGCGTTGATCCCGTCCGCGCTCGGGTTACTCAGTATTTCCCCTTTTCCACTATAGTATTTTGGGGTTTGTTATTAGGACCGCAAGGGCTGTTATTGTGACAGTGTCAAGGCCGCACTTCCGGCTGTCAAAGCCGAGCCGGCGTCATGACAGCTGTTTGTCATTTTCACTAATTACTTTACCCGTTTCTGGTTGGCCTTTGTCTGTATTTAAGGGAGCAACTGAGGCTTACTCCTCACTGCGACCTACACACACAAACACCTCCGTGTTGTTGGGGTGGAGTTCCTACCTCCGACTCCAGTCTTCCTCCTGTGTTTGGATTCATTGCTGTTCGTCTTTGTAAGTGTTTCTGTGCAGCGTAGGCTCTGTCCTCGCTGCACCTCCTCGTTTGTCATCAGAGTCTATTATTTTGTGCTTTAGTGTATGTACGTGCTTTGCCCCACGTGGCTGTTTATTATACCCTTTTGTCCTTTTTGTAAATAAACTGGCAAACTTACTTCTGGCTCCTGGCATCTCACTAATGCCCTGCAAGGGGCATTCATAACATCTACTTGTAACTTAAATGGTTGCTCCATTCGTGGGGTAGCTAGCACTGGGGCAGAGCACAAAAGTGACTTTATCTTTTCAAAAGTCTGTTGACAAATAAAGCTCCAGATAAACTTTTCTTTAGCTTTTAAGAGGTTGGTTAAGGGAGCTACTACAGAGGAAAAGTTCTTACAAAAATTACGTTTATAGCTCACTAGCCCCAGAAAGCGCATCAGCTCCTTTTTTGTGGCAGGCGGTGGGAACTGTTGGACTGCCAGTACCTTAGCACAGACTGGTTGGACCTGTCCATGCCCAACAACATGGCCAAGGTAAGTAACTGTCGCTCTAGCAAACTCGTACTTGGCTAAGTTTATTGTAAGGCGCGCAACAACCACACGTTCAAAAAGTGACTGGATGTGTGTGATATACACTACCGTTCAAAAGTTTGGGGTCACCCAGACAATTATTTTGTGTTTTCCATGAAAAGTCACACTTATTTACCACCATGAGTTGTAAAATGAATAGAAAACATAGTCAAGACCCGGTTAGAAATAATGATTTGTATTTGAAATAATATTTTTTTCCTTCAAACTTTGCTTTCGTCAAAGAATCCTCCATTTGCAGCAATTACAGCATTGCAGACCTAACATGATTGCACAAGGGTTTTCTAATCATCCATTATCCTTCTGACGCAATGAGCAAACACATTGTACCATTAGAACACTGGAGTGATAGTTGCTGGAAATGGGCTTCTATACACCTATGTAGATATTGCACCAAAAACCAGACATTTGCAGCTAGAATGGTCATTTACCACATTAGCAATGTATAGAGTGTATTTCTGATTAGTTTAAAGTTATCTTCATTGAAAAAAGTGCTTTTCTTTCAAAAATAAGGACATTTCTAAGTGACCCCAAACTTTTGAACGGTAGTGTAGGTCTTCCAGTTATCACTGTAGACCACCACATCATCCAAGTACACTGCACATCCTTCCAGATCCCCCACAACCTGATTCATAAGACGCTGAAATGTTGCAGGAGCATTTCGTAGACCAAAGGGAGTTACCTTGTAAGAAAGAAGTCCTGATGATGTAACAAAAGAAGTAATTTCTTGTGCATGAGCTGTTAATGGTACCTGCCAATACCATTTAAGCAAGTCAAACTTACTAACATATTTTGCAGAACCAACAAGGTCAATCAAATTATCCATTCGTGGCAGTGGATATGCATCTGTTTTTGTGATACTATTAACCTTGCGAAAGTCTGTACAAAAACGAAAGGTGTTATCTGGTTTTGGCACTAAAATGCATGAAGATCCCCAGGGAGAAGCAAATGGTTCAGCAATCCCATTTTCCAGCATATATTTTACTTCTGCATCAAAAACTTTACTTTTTTCAACTGGAACCCTATAAAACAGCTGTTTAATTGGTTTAGCACCACCATCACTGATAAAGATAATCAGATTACTCTGTTTACATGACAGTTTGAATAATCAGGCAACTCCAGAAAGCTGATTGTAATCGGTTTGCTCGTGACCATGTAAACAGGGTCAATGTCATGTGTGATAAGGTGTGTCTGAGTTGGCACATCATCAAACAAATCAGGAAAATGTTTTATTAATGAAATTAGCTCTGTGTGCTCTGATAGAGGCAAATGAGACAAAACAGTCTCCAAAGTATCAAAAGCTTCAGCATTTTTTAAACGCCCACACACCAAAACTTGGTCTAGTGGATCCAATCCATCCTCCCCCTCCCCATTATAGGAAGCAGAGTCCATGCTAGCCACTGATCCCACCACACACACAGGAACACCACCATCTTTGTCCCCACCTGAAGACACATAAGAATAGTAAGGTTTAAAAGATTCACATGACAAAGATGAGATGACTTCCTGCATGCTGGAGTTGAAATCAAATAATTTTCATCTGAAACTTTTTTCAAGACTGTATGAGGACAAGTAAATTTGGCCTGAAATGGAGAAGTTATCACAGGCAACAAAGCAAGCACCTGGTCACCTTCAACAAACTGACGGCGTTCAGCTTTTTGATCATAAAGACGTTTCATCTTTATTTGAGCAGAAGTTAATTTTTGCTTAGCAACTTCTCCTGCTAAATAAAGACGGTGTCTAAAGCCATTAATGTATTCAGTGAGATTTTGAGGTGGTCCTTCAGATTCCCAGTTGTCACACAGCAATGCAAGAGGACCACACACCTGATGACCAAAAACTAGCTCATATGGGCTAAATCCAGTACTTTCCTGGATTGCCTTCTATGCAGCCAACAAGAGCCAGGGCAAACCTTCCTTCCAATCTCTGTTCATTTCCACACGATATGCACAGAGCAAGGACTTAAGTGTTTGATGGAATCTTTCTAATGTTCCTTGACTTTGTGCATGATAAGTCGTAGATTAAACCTATTGTACCCGTAGTAGTTTTAGAATTTGGGCAAACATGTGAGAGGAAAAATTAATACCCTGATCAGTTTGTATGGCACATGGAATGCCAAAAACAGAAATGAACTGCAATAGGGCTTTAACAACAGCTTTAGTGGTTATAGAGCACAATGGATATGCTGCTGGGTACCTAGTGGACTGACACATCACTGTTAGCAAATATTTAGCTCCAGATTTAGAAGGTGGCAGAGGACCAACACAGTCTATGAGTAGGTGTGCAAATGGTTGGCTAACTGCAGGTACTGGATGCAGTGGTGCAGGTTTAATAGACTGATTTGGTTTCCCTATAAGCTGACAAACATGACAGGCTTTAATATATACCCAGATGTCCTTCATTAAGTGAGGCCAAAAGAAATGGAGTACCCTGTCATGTCTTTCTGACACCAGAATGCCCCGACTGACTGACTACAATTTGGAAAATGGGTGAACCAATACCATCCTCTCCATGAGGAACCCATTTCCTCATCAAAACACCTTCCTGGACAAAATATCCATGTGCAGCATCCTTTGCTTCAACAGCAGACATGACACTATCAAAAAGAACCCTTAAAAAAGAATCATTCTGCTGTTCAGTGTAGCAATATTTAATAAAATACAGTGTAATAAGGTACAGGGATTATTTATTCTATTTAGAAGTGGGTGTGCGTGGGGGACAGAGTTGAACAGTCACCCCGACACTCACTAAATAAGAAAGAAAAGCACTCATAAATAAGTGCACCAGTTCTAAAAGAATGAATCATTAATTAATTAATTTCTGTACTTTCTCTTAACGAATCAGTCTCAAAAATTAGTGAGTTCTTTACTGCAGTGACCCAGGAAAGCATATACGTATGCAAAGGAAAACACTTCAACTTCTCTTGTTTACAAGTTTATTAATGAAACTAATCCAGGTTACATGACATTGCATTCAAATGATTTGCAAACAGATTCAAATGATCAACAGGTGTCAAATATCACATCAACTGTTAATGGATTCCTGAGCATAAAATCCATAGTTAAACCTTTGGGGAACCAAGAGGAAACCAGATCTTATATTTCAACTGTAATGCAATGGAAGGCTGAGGTAACTAACACAATCAGAACGCAATTTTATGGGGGAAAATTACATAAGCTGATTATCTGAAAAGGAAACTTCTGAATTAATCTACAAAAATAAACAGAGGTTACTGGAAAAAAGAATAAGAATTTCCCTTCAGTTTATAGCTTTGTCCTACGCCTGAGGGACTAATTGTACTATGAAATATTGGTTATGTTCAATTATAATTGATATTTGGGACATCTCGTTTAAACCCAGCAGATAGGAAAGTGGGATTCTCACTTACGGACAGCTGTAGCTCCAGGTATTCAGTGGTGGTTGGCACCAGCAGGTGGTATTGTTCGGGGAAGGCTCAGCGGCTTTCCCAGACAGCGTTAGGAACACAGGACTCAACCAGAAAGGGGGCTCACGAGAGTGTAGCCGGTGGAGTTAGCGGCTAAGCCCCAGGCTAGGCGTGACGTCTTTTGGCAACCAGTCCGAAATTTAGGATGTCCCTGGCCCACAGGACAGCTAAAGGCTGGAGGAAAAGTGAATTTAGGCAGTTTCACCCACGAGGTCTGAGTTCTTCTCTGTGGGAAAACAGAAAAGTCCAAAATCTCTATCAGTTCACTTAAAAGGCAGGGAAATTAAAAATCCACTTTAACAGCAGGAAAAGTCAAAAAGCCCAGGAAAAACATTTAAATAGGATAAGAACGGCTTCTGAGGCATAAAAGAAAAAGGGTTTTTGGAAGTCTGACTTCCGCATAGAGAAGTGAGCTCACAGAAAAAGGATGGTTTCCCCTCAGTTGCCAGAAAAACAGGCAAAAGCTTATCAAAAGATGATTTAAGAAAGCTAGCACAGGACTTGACAAGGTTCAGACACACAAAAAGACTTCTTAAAACTTGAACAGGCATGAATGAATGAATGAATGAATGAATGAATGAATGAATCTTTATTTCGGATAGATTAAAAGTGACATAATTCTCAGCCCAGGAAACACGCACGCAGGCTCAGGTAAGATTTGATAGCTTTATTCAACAGCAAAGGGGTGTTTGGGTGCGTGTATGAGATATATATGTGGATTGTGGGTGGACGATGAGAGTCGGGAACAGAGACAGGGAAATTAGCTGGGCTTGACCACACGGGGAAGTAATGCAGAGTGATGCTTACTTGCAGAAGGGAAGGTGGCTGGCGTTGGCTAGGATCTTCGGCCTGGGAGACAGTGCCCTGCTGCGCACACGACGAGACGTGGAGATGCAGGAGAAGGAGATGGCAAAGATGGGAGAATCCGCCGCCAGGGAATCCACCTGTACACAGGGGAAAACTGATAGACAGGTAAGTGGCAAACTGCTTACGTGTTGTAGTGAAGAGTGGCAGCATGGAAAGAGACGATCCTGCTAAGGGTTTGAGCGCGTAGTAGAACAGATGGCTCCAGACCAATGCTCAGGGCAGAGTGGAATAAATAGCCCATTACTGACGAGGCGCAGGTGTGCGCGCAGCTGAGGTGGATGCCTGAGAGCGGCGAGTTGTGACAGTACTCCCCCCCCAGCAGCGCCTCCTGGCGCTGGTTTATCCAGGTGCGCCCGGTGGAACTCCGTGATGAGATCTTTGTCCAGCACAAAAGAAGAGCGCACCCAGGATGTCCAATCTGGGCCATATCCCTCCCAATCCACCAAGTACTGCAGCCCACGACCTCGACGCCGGGAGTCCAGGATGGAAGCGACTCCCCATGCCGGGTGGCCGTCAATCATAATGGGAGTGGGCGGCGCCCTAGGAGGAGGACAGAGTGGGTCGGAGATCACGGGCTTGATCCTAGACACATGAAAAGTGGGACACACACGGGGGGGGGGAGGGCCACCGGGTTAATAATTTTGGAGATGGAGAAGGGACCGATGAAACGTGGAGCCAGCTTCCTCTTCTCGGCCTTGAGATTGATGTCCTGAGATGACAACCAGACCTGTTGGCCCACCTGGTAACTGGGAGCCGGCCTCCTGTGGCGATTGGCAGTGGTGCTGTTGTGCGCCGCTGTGTGTAAAAGCGCCTCGCGCGCCCTGGTCCACAAGCTCCGGCAGCTTCTCACATGCGTCTGGATAGATGGAACGGCCAACTCACTCTCCTGCTCGGGAAACAAGGGGGGGTCGTAGCCCAATGACGCCCTGAAGGGGGACATCCCGGTAGCCGATGACTGTACCTTATTGTGGGCGTACTCCACCCAGGCCAAGTAAGAGCTCCAGGAGGATGGGTGGGAGGAGGTGACCCAGCGTAGGGCAGCCTCCAGCTCCTGATTGGCGCGTTCACACTGCCCGTTGGACTGAGGGTGGTGACCGAAGGAAAGACTCACTGTGGCCCCCAGGGCGTTGCAAAAGCACCTCCACACTTGGGAGACGAACTGAGGCCCCCGATCGGACACAACGTCCACTGGGATCCCGTGCAGCCTGACCACATGTTGGATGAGGAGGTCGGCCATCTCTCGTGCCGAAGGGAGACCCCGGAGTGGCACAAAGTGGGCGGCCTTGGAGAACCGATCCACAATCGTCAGCACCGTGTCATAGGTGTTGGAGACAGGGAGACCAGTAATGAAGTCGAGGGCGATGTGCAACCAGGGCCTGCCTGGGACTGGCAGGGGCTGGAGTAGACCCACGGGGGGGGGGGGGATTTGGGTCTTGCCTGTAGCACACTGGGGGCAAGCCCGAACATAATTGGCAACATCCTTTTGGAGACCGGGCCACCAGAAGGAGCGTTGAAGGAGGTCCACCAGTCGGGAGACGCCAGGGTGACAGGCGAGCTTGGACGTGTGAGCCCAGTGAATGACCTCCCCCAGAACAGCTGATGGAACGAAGAGCCTCCCATCCGGGCCACCGCCAGGGTCTGGTTCAGCCTCCAGCGCCTTCCGGATCTTGTCCCTGATGGACCAGGAAACCGCCCCCACAACACACGAGCTGGGCAGGATGGTGTGATCCAGCTCCTCCGGAGCCTCAGGGGCGAATTGTCTAGACAGGGCATCGGGCAACCCATTCTTGGAGCCTGGACGGTAGGTGATGGTGAACTGGAACCGAGCAAAAAACAGAGACCAGCGCGCCTGGCGGGCATTCAGACGCCTGGCTGACCTCAAATACTCAAGATTCTTGTGGTCCGTCTAAACCACAAAAGGCTGGGCTGCCCCCTCCAGCCAGTGATGCCACTCCTGCAGCACGAGCTTGACAGCCAGAAGCTCCCTGTCGCCGACGTCATAGTTTCACTCGGCCGCTGACAGCCACCGGGAGAAGAAGGCGCAGGGTCGCTTGACTCCATCCACCCGTGATCGCTGGGAGAGCACCGCCCCCACCCCCGTGTCAGAAGCGTTCACCTCAACCAGACACTGCAGCGCGGGGTCAACCTGGGTTAGGACCTGGGCGGAAGAGAACTCCGTCTTCAGGGTCTCGAACACGGTCGCTGCCTCCTTGGTCCACTGGAAGGGCACCTTGGGAGAAGTGAGGCGGGTCAGGGGAGTAACGATGGCGCCAAAGCTGGGGACAAAGCGACGGTAGAAATTGGCAAAGCCGATGAATTGTTGCACCTGTTTCCTGGAGGTAGGCGTGGGCCACTCGACCACCGCTTTAACCTTGGCGGGGTCGGGGAGAATCTGGTTATGGGAAATAACGAATCCCAGGAAAGAGGTGGTCTTGACATAAAACTCACATTTCTCCGCCTTGATGTAAAGCCTGTTCTCCAACAGCCGCTGCAGAACCCGCCTCACGTGAGCCTGGTGCTCCTCCCGAGACCTGGAGAAGATGAGAATGTCATCCAAGTATATGAAGACGAAGACCCCCAGGAAATCTCGCAGGACATCATTGATGAGCCGCTGGAAGACGGCGGGAGCATTGGTGAGCCCGAACGGCATTACTAAGTACTCAAAGTGGCCGCTGGGCGTCCGAAAGGCCGTCTTCCACTCATCGCCCTCCCGGATCCGGACGAGATGGTAGGCGCTGCGGAGGTCTAACTTCGTGAACCAGGTCGCCCCCTGGAGGGAGTGGAAAGCGGTGTCCATAAGAGGCAGGGTCTACCGGTCCTTCACCGTGATGTCATTGAGGGCCCTGAAGTCGATACACAGATGAAGGGACCCATCCTTCTTGGAGACGAAGAAGAAACCGGCACCAAGCGGGGACGAAGAGGGGCGGATGATCCCGGCGCTGAGCGACTCCCTGATGTACGTGTTCATTGCTTCACGTTCAGGAGCAGAAAGTCTGTATAGGCGGCCGGATGGTAATGGCGCCCCCGGGCAGAGGTTTATGGCACAATCATACGGGCGGTGAGGAGGGAGAGACATCGCCTTGGACTTGCTGAACACGATTCCCAAATCGTGGAACTCCTGGGGCACCAGAGTGAGGTCCGGAGGAGAGGAGACCGGAGCGGGCGGAGGAGAGGATGGGGTGCATGCCGCAGACTGGAGACAAGTGCTCATGCAGAAGGAACTCCAGGAGAGGACACTTCCAGATTGCCAAACGAGGACAGGGTTGTGCAGGTGCAGCCACGGGTAACCCAGGATGACGGGAGCCACAGAGGATGATAAGACATACAGGCAGAGGTCCTCACGGTGGTTGCCAGAAATTATTATTGGCACCGGCTTGGTGCGGTGTGTCACTACTCCCAGGGGCGAGCAAGAAAGGGTGACAAGGTTGAGTGGAGCTGACAACGGCTGACAGGATGTACCCAAACGGGTTGCCAGGCTCTTGGAAATAAAGTTTTGCTCTGCCCCCGAGTCCACCAGTGCGTGAGTGAGGTGCCCGGTGGAGTTGTGGCAAAATCTAATGGGCAGAGAGCAGTTGGAGAGGGGATTTGACCAGTTAGAGTCCGCAAGGCCCCCTACAGTGACTCGCGGACACCCCCGTTTGGCTTGATCGGGCACTGCTCCACGGTATGCTGGTCGCCTCCGCAATACATGCAGAGGCCCAGCTCCCGTCGGCGTTGTCTCTCCGCTAGAGGGAGCCTGGTGCGCCCGACCAACATAGCCTCTGGCTCATCGGCAGACTCCGGAGCGGGTAACGCCAGGGGGCGAGACTGAGGAACGCGGGCGGAGAATCCGCGCGGGCGGCTGACAGACTTCCGCTTGGCGGCCCGCTCCCGCAGCCTGTTATCCAAACTAATGGTTAGAGAAATTAGCTCGGACAGCCGCCCTGGAAGGTCCCGGCTAGCCAACTCGTCCCGCAGACCAGAACTGAGGCTACGGAGGAAAATGCTGCAGAGAGATGCCTCACCCCAGCCAACCTCCTCCGCTGCCGCCCGGAAGTCAACAGCGTAATCCGCCGCAGACTGGCTACCCTGTTGAAGGCTAAAGAGCCGGTCGGCGAGGACGCTGTCATGACAAGAGTGGTCAAACACCTCGAGAAAGTCCTGCACGAACTGGTCATAGGAGAGGCTCGCGTAGCTGGGCTTCGACATGACGGCGTAAGCCCAAGCTAACGCTCACCCCTCCAAGAGATTAGCCATATAGCCAATTCAGCTGTGGTCTGAGGGGAAATCCCCGGGAATGCGCAGGAACACCGACTCACACTGTAAGATGAACCCCCATGCCTCACCGAGCTTCCCGTTGAAGCGAGCGGGGGTTGGGATCGGAGTGAGCCGGTTCGGCGCTCCCGAGCTAGGCTGGCCAGCTGCGGAGGCGGCCGAAGCCGGTCTGCCCTGAATGAGCCGGGGGGAACGCCTGCTGGGGGTCAAGACGGTCTAACCGGTGAGTTATCATGGTTAATTGATTATCACCTGCTGATGATGAGCTATCATATCCACCCGAGCCTCGAGGGTGGAAAGACGGCGTGCGAGCCCGCTGTCCACTGGGCCACTTTGCTGGAGCCGTACTGACATAATTCTCGGCCCAGGAAACACGCACGCAGGCTCAGGTAAGATTTGATAGCTTTATTCAACAGCAAAGGGGTGTTTGGGTGCGTGTATGAGATATGTATGTGGATTGTGGGTGGACGATGAGAGTCCGGATCAGAGCAGCACGCCGTGCAGCCAGACAACCCTATGGGAGGAACAGAGACAGGGAAATTAGCTGGGCTTGACCACATGGGGAAGTAATGCAGAGTGATGCTTACTTGCAGAAGGGAAGGTGGCTGGCGTTGGCTAGGATCTTCGGCCTGGGAGATAGCGCCCTGCTGCGCACACAACGAGACGTGGAGATGCGGGAGAAGGAGATGGCGAAGATGGGAGAATCCGCCGCCAGGGAATCCACCTGTGCACAGGGGAAGACTGATAGACAGGTAAGTGGCAAACTGCTTACGTGTTGTAGCGAAGAGTGGCAGCATGGGAAGAGACGATCCTGCTAAGGGTTTGAGCGCATAGTAGAACAGACAGCTCCAGACCGATGCTCAGGGCAGAGAGGAATAAATAGCCCATCACTGACGAGGCGCAGGTGTGCGCGTAGCTGAGGTGGATGCCTGAGAGCGGCGAGTTGTGACAAAAAGTAGAGATTAAAAAAAGAAACAGAATAATATAACAAAGGGGGAAAGAAAATCCAACAAGGTCAAATTAGACAATAACTCCTCTGATTATTATGGTTCCAAGGTTGTCATAGCCAGGAGCGGCACTGAGGTTAAGCTCCCAGTGCTCATAAAATGCTCCTTATGGCATGCGTCTCGAAAAGCCTCTGACAACTAAGTCCAACTCCTAGCCTGCCCATGTGGTTTAGTCTCTAAGCCCGGCGGAACTGCTTTTACTAATAGGAGAAGGGGCGAGGGCGGATCTCTGGCACCTTAAAACAAGATGCTTCGGGTAGATGGTGGCTCGTCAACCTTTGAAGGTAGCCCATCTAGGGGAAGGTAAACCCTGATTTCAAACCTCCGCTGCCTTGCGGCATACCCGGTCAAGGGAAAGGCTTCGGGAGTCAACCCTGAGGAAAAATCCGGAGTCGGAGCCCCTAAGGCAGTTCTATGTTGTGCTCAACATCATTCTGGCAGCTCCTGCAACGGCGCTGGTGCCAAACTGTAGCAGCCCTGCTGTTCCTTTGGATTCATCAGTGACGTGGAGAGGGGGGACATGCTGCATGGGCAACATCTTGTCCTCCATATCTTCCTGCCCAGGCTTGAATCCTACCAACGCCCAACGCTGGAAGGTAGAACACCAGATCACTGGAGAGGACACTCCAGCTTCGCCTTTGGTGTAGAAAAAACACGGGGAATGACAGTTACCGGTTATAAGCCACCACTCAATTGGCGTAGAGCACGGCGCCAGGGGTTGTTCCCGACGGTGGGAGGGATCATCAGATCTCACTGGACAGCTACCACCCGCCTCAAGCTGGGCAGCCCCCAGCCAATAAGGTGTTGTCCCGCCACAGCTTGCTTTCCTCATTGGGTGCATGGGGATGAGGAGAAGTCCGAACAGCAGGCTGACAACCTTTGCACCAGGCAAGACAATAAAACAAAAGAGACCAACTCTAAAACTGGGAACTTGGAAAGTCCGCACTATGATGACAGGACTCGCTGCTAACCTCAAGGACATCAATGACACCAGGAAGACGGCCATCATCAATAATGAGCTGAAGAGACTGGGAGTGGATATCGCCACTCTCCAGGAAACACGGTTGGCTGACGCAGGCACACTAAGAGAGAAGGACTACACGTTCTACTGGCAGGGAAAGGACAGTGACGAACACAGGGAACACAGAGTGGGCTTCGCAGTGAAGAACACCTTGCTGAAGATGGTGGAACCAGGCAGCACTGGCTCTCCACGACTCCTTACCCTCCGCCTGAACACCACTCAAGGCCCAGTCACCCTCGTCAGTGTGTATGCCCCAACACTGACAGCCACACCAGAGGCAAAAGACGAGTTCTACGAGAATCTCGCAACAACTGTCAGGACCATCCCCAACTCTGAACAACTCATTCTCCTTGGAGACTTCAATGCCAGAGTGGGTGCTGACCACGACTCCTGGCCCTCCTGTCTTGGACCTTTTGGCATGGGAAGAATGAACGACAACGGACAGCGGCTGCTCGAGTTCTGCACATATCACGATCTGTGCATCACAAACTCGTTCTTCAAGACCAAGCCCCAACACAAGGTTTCCTGGCAACATCCGCGCTCAAAGCACTGGCACCAGCTGGACTTGATCCTGACCAGGCACACCTCACTGAAGAACGTGCTAATCACCTGTTCATTCCAGAGTGCAGATTGCGACACAGACCATTCATTGGTGTGTTGCAAGGTCAAGCTGCAGCTGAAGAAATTCCATCGTGCTAGACAACCTGGAAAGGCACGGATTGACACCAGCAAGATGGCTCAACCAGAACTTGTTGAGCAGTTTGCCTCCACCTTTGAGAAAGAACTTGGTGTACCACAAGAAGGAGAATCTGCAAAGCAGAAGTGGGAAGAGCTGCGAAACACCATCCACCGCACAGCCTTGGCTACCTTTGGGAGGAAGAACTCGAAGTCACAGGACTGGTTTGATGCCAAGTTGACCGAGATGACCCCCGTCATTGAAGCCAAGCGCTCAGCACTTGCTGAGTACAAGAAGTACCCAAACGAGAAGAATCTCCAGATTCTCAGGGCTGCGAGAAGCAAAGTTCAGCAGACTGCTCGGCGCTGTGCCAACGAGTACTGGACTCAGCTCAGCCAAGACATTCAAACCACTGCCATAACAGGGAACATTCGTGGTATGTACGATGGCATCAAGAAAGCACTTGGTCCGGCTCAGAGCAAGACGGCCCCCCTCAAATCCTCCACTGGGGTGATGATCACAGAAAAGAACAAGCAGATGGAGAGATGGGTGGAACACTACTCCGACCTCTACTCCAGAGAGAACACCGTGACACCGTCAGCCCTTGATGCCATCGACTGCCTGCCATCCATGGACGAACTTGACGCCGAGCCAACCATCAACGAACTCAGCAAGGCCATTGATAGCTTGGCCGCTGGCAAGGCACCCGGCAACGACGGCATACCCCCTGACCTGATCAAGCACTGCAAGACCACCCTACTGCTGCCATTGCATGACGTCCTCTGCCAGTGTTGGAAGGAAGGTGCCGTACCACAGGACATGAGGGACGCCAAGATCATCACCCTCTACAAAAACAAAGGGGAGAGAAGCGACTGCAACAACTACAGGGGCATCTCCCTCCTCAGCGTTGTTGGTAAAGTCTACGCACGAGTTGTTCTCGTTCGTCTACAGAAGCTTGCCGAACATGTCTACCCCGAGTCTCAGTGTGGCTTCCGCGCTGCGCGATCGACGGTAGACATGATATTCTCCATCCGCCAACTCCAGGAGAAATGCAGAGAACAGAACATGCCCCTGTACGTCGCCTTCATCGACCTCACCAAAGCGTTCGAATTGGTCAGCAGAGAGGGCCTTTTCAAGATCCTGCCAAAGATAGGATGCCCACCAAAGTTGCAAAGCCTCATCGAATCGTTTCACACCAACATGCAGGGGATAGTGCAGCATGATGGCAATGTCTCAGAGCCATTCAACATACACAGCGGAGTGAAACAAGGCTGTGTACTTGCGCCAACCCTCTTTGGGATTTTCTTTGCTATGCTCCTGAGGCATGCCTTCAGCACAGCAACAGAGGGAATCTACCTGCACAGAAGATCTGACGGCGGGCTTTTCAACCTCGCCCGCCTGAAAGCCAGAACCAAAGTACGCGAGGCTCTAATCAGAGACATGCTGTTCGCAGACGACGCTGCAGTCGCAACCCACACACAGCAGGAGCTTCAGACTCTGATGAACCGCTTCTCCCAGGCATGCAAGGACTTCGGGCTTACCATCAGCCTGAAGAAGACTAATGTCTTGGCGCAAGGCACAGAAGCACCACCAGCCATCACCATCGACGACTACGAGCTGGAGGTTGTGAATCAGTTCACGTACCTGGGGTCCACGATCAGTAACAACCTCTCCCTTGATACAGAGATCAACAAGAGGATTGGAAAATCAGCCTTCACACTCGCTCGCCTCACCACACGAGTGTGGGAGAATCCCAAACTCTCTGTCAAGACGAAGATGGCAGTGTACAACGCCTGCGTCATCAGCACACTACTCTATGGGAGTCAGACGTGGACAACATATGCCCGGCAGGAAAAGAGACTGAACTCCTTCCACTTGCGCTGCATTCGCCACATCCTGGACATATCCTGGCAGGACAAAGTGCCCAACACAGAAGTTCTGTCCCGCGCCGGCCTTCCCTCCATGTTCACTCTACTCAGGCAACGCAGGCTCCGCTGGCTAGGCCACGTTCACCATATGGAGGATGGCAGAATCCCCAAAGACGTCCTCTACGGAGAACTGGCAACTGGCAGGAGAGACGTTGGCTGCCCACAGCTGCGCTTTAGAAATGTCTGCAAGAGAGACATGAAGGAACTGGAGATCAACACAGAGCGCTGGGAGGACCTTGCAACGGACCGCTCCAAATGGAGAGGCACCCTGACCAGACAGCTCAAGGCGGGTGAAGAGAGACTGACTGCTGCAGCAGATGAAAAAAGGACCTGCAGGAAGAACCGCCACAGACCCAGCAGCACGGAGACCACCCACAAGTGCAACCTGTGTGACAGGGACTGCCATTCGCGCATCGGCCTGTTCAGCCACAGGCGGTGCTGTTCCAGCAGAGTAGACGTTTAGGATTCTCTTCCATCTTCATCATAGACCGACGGAGGCCGACGATACCTCTGATTATACAGTTCAACATAAGTTATCCGAAATGGGTGATGGCTGAAGCCGCAGCTTTTATTGCCCACCCATATTCCATCCAAGAATTCAAAAGAAAAACAAAACAAGAGTGATTACAATTCAGAACATAGCTAAGACAAAATGTGACAAAAAAACTAAGCAACAACACAACGCAGACTGGATATGACAATCTTTATGTGATTTTACATGTCATCTTGTATACTGTATATGTTTGGAGTATTTCTTCCTTTAGTTTTTGTTTAAATTGTCCAAGCGTTGTACATGATTTTAATTCAGGTCCAAAATCGTTCCATAATCTGACTCCAGTGTTGCTTGGTGGTAGTTCTCACTGAAGGTTTTTGAAATATACATGTTCCTCTGAAATGATATTGTTTCTCCCTTATTTGGAACAACTTTTGGATATTTGCGGGCAGTAATAGATTCTTCACTTTAAACATTATTACTGCAGTTTTAAAGTCAACCAGATCTTTCAACTTGAGAGCTTTTAATTTAAGAAAAAGTGGGTTTGTTGGTTCCCTGTAAGCAGCTTTGTTTATTATTCTAATCGCTGTCTTCTGAAGCATAAAGACTGGATATATGTTTGTTTTATATGTATTTCCCCATATTTCAGTACAATATGTCATGTATGGGAGTATTAATGAATGATACAAGGTATATAGTGTGGGTTGATTGAGCAAATATTTCACTCTGTGTAGTATTGCAATTGATTTGGATATTTTACCTTTAATATAATTAATATGTGACTTCCAACACAGTTTATTATCGATTATTACTCCAAGAAATTTAGTTTCAGATACCCTTTCAATCTCTACACCATTTACACTGAGTTTAGATACTGAGTTGTTGTGATGGTTGTTAAAAACTATAAATTTTGTCTTACTTAAATAGCGCCGATCGAGGACTACGTCATCAGTTTTCGCGCTGGTAGTCACGTGGTACACAGCACTACACAAGGTCGGACAAACAAAACCCTGTCCTACCGGTGGAGCAATGGCGAGTGATACTGCATTCCCACTTGTAAAACTGTTAGAAAGCGAAGTCCCAGGGGCTGCCTTTGTTTACAGTGACATTTCTCAACATTCTGTGGTCCAACTGAAGCGATGGTTGGAATGTCGTGGGTTGCCAGTGTCGGGAAACAAGCCTACATCCATTTCGGAAGAACCATCAGCTGCAGACAATGTCTCAGGTACTTTCTCAGGTGGTGACAATGAATCAGGAGTTTCCAACTTTTTTTTCTTTGATGGGCAGGACAGACTGCTACTGCGTGCCATTGGTGGCTTCCTTTTTCGAGATGCCTTCATGACCTGTTAATGCCAAAAAAAAAAAAATAATTCAACTATATGTACAGTAAATGAATAACTTAATAAATGCAAGGGTCTACTTGACACAATGTTTGGCATACTGATATTATGCTAACAAAAATATCATCTAGCGATAACAAGAGCACTAATTCCTTGTCAAGATTTCAGTATACTTCAAGTAAATTCAAAGGCACTGAAATGGCATCTATAGTCAACCTGTTTCTTTGACCTCTGCAATTTTATACAATCCACAAATCATTAAAATCCACATACCTGACTGGCATTGTAGTTTGCAGGAATAGGGTCAGGATGAGTTTCAGTTGGACCATTGCCTCCAACAAAATGCTTTGTGCAGATGTAAGTCCATTTTTTCACTTTTTCAACAGTAAACCCCTCACGGCTGCAAGCTCTGACCCATTTTTGACATTTCTCAAAGTTTTGTTTAGGTTTGGGGAATGGTATCCATCCCACATTTTTCATGTGCTCACGGTTGCTGTATCTGCTATCACTGTTGCAAAGACCATAGCAGCAGTGTCTAGTCGCACCTGTCTTCTTCATAGTCCCTTCAGTCTCACTTGACACCATTTGCATAGCCATTGTGAAGTTAATTCCCCTCAGGCACTCCTGCCTTGCTCCATTCACTCGATGCAGTGGCCCCGAAAGTTTGTCCTACTTCAGCCAAGTAAACACACGCATGCGCAGTAGTGAAAGCTATTTTTAGCGCTTTGGCTAGCTCCTCGATCGGCACTATTGAGCGTTAATTTGTTTGAATCAAACCACAGTTTAAGCTTTCCTAATTCCTTTCCGAGTGTATCCAAAAGTTGTTCCAAATTGCTTCCACTGCATAATAAATTAGTGTCATCTGCAAACAATATTAAATCCATTTTTTCCAAAACTTTACATATATCATTTATATACATATTGAATAACAATGGCCCCAAAACTGAACCCTGTGGGACTCCACAAGTAACCTTCAGTAGCTGTGAGTTTTTGTTACCAACACATACATACTGATATCTATTCTTTAAGTAACTACATAACCAGGACAGTGCTACCCCCCTAATACCACAATTTTGTAGTTTATTTAATAATAAATTATGATCCACTGTATCAAATGCTTTTTTAAGATCCAGGAATACCCCAACTGAATACTCTTTATTTTCAACAGCAGTTGATATTTTTTCTATAAATTCCATTAGAGCAAATGCAGTTGTCCTCTTGTGTCTGAACCCATATTGCTGCTCACACAATAAATTATTCTTCAGTATGAAGTTGTCAATTCTCTCATAGAATATTTTTTCAAGTATCTTGGAAAATTGCGGCAATAGTGAAATTGGTCTATAGTTTGAGAATTCCCCTCTGTCACCCGTCTTGTATATCGGAATTACTTTAGTTATTTTCATTGCATTGGGAAATATACCTGTTTGGAGAGACAGGTTACAGATATACGTCAGTGGTTTCACTATGTATTCAATAGTAGTTTTGACTAAGAGCATGTCAATACCATCACAGTCCGTAGATGTTTTACTTTAAAATGACTTAACAATTTCAATGACCTCTCTCTCGTCTGTGTTCTTTATGAAAATGGAGTCTTTTATAGCAGTGTTTTTGCTTATTGTATCACCTGTGGGTGCCTAATGGGTATTTCTTGAGCCAAATTATGACCAGTGTTAACAAAAAAGTTATTAAATTCTGTCACGACGGCCCTCACGGACCGTCACAAGACGCCTCAGTCACCAGTGAGTTTGCAGTGGTAATTTATTGTAGAGACGGATGAGCACACACAGAATACATACAGTGGCTAGGTGAAGTCTTAAGGGAACATACCTGAGCATAACAGGAGCACAATCAGAACGTAGCTGAACATAACGTAGCTGAACATAACAGGTGAACATAACAGCACGTAGGTGAACGTAACCGATGATCATAACAGAGCATAACAGAGACTGCCGCGTTGGAGGACATTTAGCACCCGCTTATATCTCTGGCGGCTAATGACCCCAACGCGGCACAGCTGCTCCTAATAACAGCGGAGCAGCAGCTGACTTTGACAGCAAGGAGCTCCCCCGGGCGCCTTCACAATAAGAGCCCGAGGAGCTGGAAGGAATCCTCAGCTGCCAAAGCCAGGGAAACAAAAGATATGAGACCCAAGTGTGGCCAGAACCGACACTCGGGTTATGACAGTACCTCCCCCCCAAGGCCGAGCTATGAGCGGCCCGAGTAACACCCAAGCCCCCTCCCCCCACCCCCCTAGGGTGGGTGGATGGGGCGCTGGCAGGAGGGAGAGACAAACAACCAACAAGGCTATAAAGGTAGGGGGAGAAAAAAAAACCATAACCCCCAAAAATGTGGACAACCACAATAAATTCAAAATAGGCAACATACCTTTTGGCAAATAGAGAGACATAAGGTGGAAAAAAAACCCCCCACCAAACTCAGAAACAACATGGTGAGCCACAAAAACACAAAACAATCCCCCTCCCCCCCACACACCCCAACAGTCCCACAGACGAGATCAGAACCCTGGGAAGGGTGCAGTCCAGGCCCAGAGGGATGGGGGCAAAAGGTTCGGGGAGTCGTCCGGTAACAAGAGGCCACAGGACAGGGAGGGGAAAAGAGGACAGTCCGGGCGGCCTACCCCAGTCCCATGCTCGGGAGAAGAGAGTTTCAGGCGGCCGGAGCAGGTCGCCGCACAGGAATACAAATAGGTCGGGGGGCCGACCCAGAGAACCAAACTGACGAGACAGTCCTTCAGGCGGCCGGAGCAGGTCGCCGCACAGGAAGACAAATAGGTCGGGGGGCCGACCCAGAGAACCAAACCGACGAGACAGTCCTTCAGGCGGCCGTCCCGCAACACCAGCCCACCAGAACTGTTGGAAGGAAGCAGCCGGTGGTCCCGCAGAGAAGAGGAGAGGTGCGGGGGAACCGGACGGAGCGTTTGGGACCCCAACGGCCCCAGGTGGAGATAGGTAGCGCTCCTCAGGGAGACGAGGAGGATGACGGTGGAGATGAGGGTGACGAAGTAGATGAGCCTGTCCAGCATCCGGTGGCCGGGGATCTGCAGCTCCCTCACCGAACCTAGGACCTGCTGGTGCAGCACCCACGGTGGACCCCGATTGGGCCTCCGGAACCAAACCCACGGTGGACCCCAACTGGACCGGAACAGCACTCCCGGTGGACCCAGTCGGCGTGGCACCAGACTCGACCTCCAACCCCGAAACCGGAACCTCTGGTGCAGCAGGCGAGAGCAGCCCCTCGCCGGCGACCCTGGGAGAAGACTCACACAAGAGAGAAAACCCGGGATCAGGATCACCGGTAGCGCCAGAACCCGGCGAGATAAGCTCGGACGCAGCGGGTGGCTGCACCCGGCTCATCTCCCCTTGAGACAGGCAAAAGTGCTCTAAAAGGTGAAGAAGGAAGATAAAACAGAGCACTTGCCTGAGCTCGGGTTCTGACGCCGTCCAGGACTGCGATGATCCGGGCTCAGAAGTCAGGAGGTCGTCCTCAGGCTCCCACTCAGCTGCGTCGGGCTCCGCAGCTGGCATGATGGTGCGTGCAGCTAGAGAGTCCTCCGGCACCGATGTCCACGCCGGTGGCCCGCACGGCGTGGTGGCAGGAGAATCTCGCCCTGCTGGACCGGACCGCTCCTCCGTGGAACCACGGGGATGCTTCTTCATCGGCGATGGCTCCACGCTGCAGTCCGCTCTCCTCCTCCACCCATGATGTGGCTGCGGAACCGGAACCAGGCTCTCCAGAACCGCAGGCCCCCTCCTCATCCAGTGACGTTGGCCTGACGTCGAGGACCGCTCAGCGGGGGGAGACACAGAGGAAGCAGGGTTATTACTTTCGCCCACAGCGGGTGGAGGGAGCTCGGGGGGCTGCATACCCCGAACTCCACCCCCAGGAGTCAGACAAGGCAAAACAATATCAAAAGGAGAGAAATTATCATGCACTTGCCTTTCCCCTAAGGGTAAGATGGTTCTCACTGTGGGGGACGTCGTTCCTTCCTCTCCCCGCTGGATGGCGACAGAGGGCCCTCTGGGAAGACGAGATGAGGCCACTCGAGGCGGATCCGGGATGAGGCTCGCCGAAACGGAGCTCTCGGGACACACAGCAGCCAGGATAGGCGACGAGGAGGAGGGGGCGACAGCCGGGGTCAGTCGGGCATGGAGCGCTGACGGGACAGCAGGCGAGGGCCCGGGAGAAGACGAGGCTGCGGGGATTCCCCTCTGACGAGGCGCAGGAGTGACAGCTGTGTGGGGGGTTGAGCCCTTGCGGCGACCCGGAACAGCATCCAGACGGGGTTCTAGCTGAGGTTGGAAGCCGGAGTGACGACGGTTCCTTGTAGGGGGTGAGGCGAAGGTGAGGTCCGGAAATCGCCGTTCCTGAGCTGAAACAGCGGCAAGCAAGTCCGCGAATTCAGGAAACTCACGCAGCGCTGGATTCCTCTCCACCAGTCTGACCGCCGCCACCACATGCTTCATACACGCTGGAGGATTCCTAGCGGAGCAAGCAGCATCCACCCGGTCCCAGATCTTGTCTGCTGTCAGCTGCAGCTCCTCTGGGGGAATCCCGAGTGATGACATGCCCGATGGGAAAAGACCTCCGGATGGTACGAACTCCCGGGCCGGAACGGAGGCAGGAGCGGGATCCCGAAGCGAGGGGCGACGTCTCCTCCGCTTCAGCTTCCTGCCAGGATTTCCCTCCAGCCCTCGGAGTCTCTCACGCTGGGTGGAGATGTCATCTCTCCTCACGCTTACCTCTGGATGATTGGTGAAGCGGGGAAGAGAATCCAGAATCTCCTTGGCTAGGTCCAGGTATCTGCGAATGTCGCTGGGAGCGTCCAACAGCGTAGCGGTGAAGATGGTGTAGTCTACCTCCTTCAGAACCTCCCCTTGCTGCCTGCCAAGGCGCCGACAACGGCCCCTGGATGACGACATACTCCCCGCTGCAGACACTCAGACAGGTAGGAATAAACAGTCCACTACTGCAAACTGCACGGTGAATGGCGTCTCGAAACAACGCCTCCTCTCCGGGCGTTAGGCGGCAGTCTACTGTCACGACGGCCCTCACGGACCGTCACAAGACGCCTCAGTCACCAGTGAGTTTGCAGTGGTAATTTATTGTAGAGACGGATGAGCACACACAGAATACATACAGTGGCTAGGTGAAGTCTTAAGGGAACATACCTGAGCATAACAGGAGCACAATCAGAATGTAGCTGAACAGAACGTAGCTGAACATAACAGGTGAACATAACAGCATGTACGTGAACGTAACCGATGATCATAACAGAGCATAACAGAGACTGCCGCGTTGGAGGACATTTAGCACCCGCTTATATCTCTGGCGGCTAATGACCCCAACGTGGCACAGCTGCTCCTAATAACAGCGGAGCAGCAGCTGACTTTGACAGCAAGGAGCTCCCCCGGGCGCCTTCACAATAAGAGCCCGAGGAGCTGGAAGGAATCCTCAGCTGCCAAAGCCAGGGAAACAAAAGATATGAGACCCGAGTGTGGCCAGAACCGACACTCGGGTTATGACAAATTCATCTGCAGGTGAAGCTGCATTCACACTCTGAGTCGTTTTATTATTTTTTGAAAAATTGGTTGGGTAGCTTGTATTTCTGTTTTTATTTCCAAGAATATTGTTAAGTATTGTCCATGTATTTTTAATATTGTCTCTGTTTGTCTCCGGCTCTTTACTGTAATAGTCTCTTTTACTACATCTTATTATATATGTTGTGGTGTGGCCATACATATGTGACCTACTTTGTGACTGACGTAAGGCCTCACATTTTAGATCAGAACAAAGACAGAGCTTCCTTGGAGATAACAGGAAGCTGCAGAGATGTTAGCTTTGGTATGCAGGGCTTGAGACTGTGGGGGTGTTATCAGAGGATTAAAGAGGAGATGCATTGTAGACTGTGGGGGTGATATTTCAGAGAGGAGATGCATTGTTACTGGCGATTATAATGCATTGTGACCTGTGATGCATGTGACTTGTGAACTGTGAGAGTCCTGGTATTTAAGGACGAGAGTTCCTTGTAATGTCCTCTTTCTTCGTTGAGATGTTGGTGAATGTGAATAAAGCTGCTGTGAGAGAAATCTGTCTCATCATTTTCACATTCCCACACTGGTGACCTAAGACGTAGCATGCAGCAACAGGAGAGTTCCCCGGGGCCAGCCTCGTCAGGAGCCCCCAGCCAAGCGAATGCCGCTACAGTCCAGCTACCGGACTTTTGCCAGAACAATCCGCGCTCCTGGTTCCACGCGGTTGAGGCACAATTCAACCTCCGGGGAATATCGGTAGACGACACAAAATTCTACCATGTGGTCGCAAGACTGGACAACCACACGGCTCAGCATGTGGAGAGCCTTATCGAGCAGCTGCCAGACAGCAACAAATACGGCGCGTTGAAGGCTGCACTCATCCAGCACTTCACCCCCTCCGTCGAGGAGCGAGCAGAGGGAGTCCTGGCGCTGACTGAGTTGGGAGATGACACGCCCGTTAATCTGATGGAGAAGATGTTGAGGTTGAAAGGCTCAGATGACGACCACTTCATCTTCACCCACCTCTTCCTCAGGACCCTACCATCAGCGACCCTGACCAGTTCGCCGTTGTTGGCCCAGCGGGACTACCGAGCGCTGGCCCGGGAGGCGCAGCGAATTGTCAACGCCAGGAGACAACGCGCGGCCACGGCCGCAGCAGCAGAACACAGCGCGACGACCGCAGATGGCAGGGGGCCAGGGGCAGCAGTAGCAGACCCACCGACGACGGCGGCGGCGGGAGCCAGGGAACGCAGAGGAGACGTCCTTTGTTTCTACCATCGCCGTTTCGCAGAGAGGGCACGCAAATGTGTACCACCGTGCCAGTTCAAGTGTTCGGGAAACGCCAAGACTGGGGGTCGGTAGCAGCCGCGGCCCTCGGAGAGGAGAACAAGCTGCTCTACTTGTTGGACGCACGCTCGGGGAGGCATTTCCTCGTGGACACAGGCTCACAGTTGAGTTTCATCACACCTTCCTACGCGGACAGGCTGGCAGGTTCCAGAGGTCCCGGGGTGGCAGCAGCGAACGGCTCGGAGATTAAGACCTTTGGTGAGAAGACTCTGCTTCTGTCTCTACACGGCCGTACATTTGAGTGGCCTTTTGTTATAGCAGCAGTGAATTTCAATATGTTGGGGGCTGATTTTTTGTGCTCACATGGTTTGTTGGTTGATCTCGCTAACAGGCGCCTGGTTAATGCATTCTCTTTTGATTCTATTCCCTGTACAGCGCGAGTGGCCTCGCCAACAGCACAAGCCAATGTCACAGCTGCAAGCGGTAAGATCCACACACTTGTCACTCAGTTTCCAGCACTCACGGTCCCCACATTTTCGGCAACAGTCACTAAGCACGGGGTAGAACATTTTATTACCACTACCGGACCGCCCGTTTTTGCAAAAGCTCGGCGCTTGGACGCAGCTAAACTGGCCATAGCGCGCGAGGAGTTGACCAACCTGGAGAGGTTGGGCATTATCAGGCGTTCAAACAGTCCGTGGGCTTCCCCGCTACACATGGTCCCGAAGGCTGACGGATCATGGCGACCTTGTGGGGATTTCCGCAGGTTAAACAACGCTACAGCGCAAGACTGCTACCCAATCCCGCATAGCCAAGATTTTTCCGTTCATTTGGCAGGGGCTCGTGTTTTTTCTAAGATAGATTTGGTCCGCGGTTACCACCAAGTCCCAGTGCGCGCTGAGGACATACCCAAAACAGCGGTAATAACTCCATTTGGCCTTTTCGAGTTTTTGTGCATGTCATTCGGGCTTAAAGGGGCTGCACAGACGTTCCAACGCATGATGGACGTGGTGCTTCGCGATCTCCCTTTCGTGTTCGTCTACTTGGATGATATTTTGGTAGCCAGCGCGTCCGAAGACGAACACGAAAAGCACCTGGCCACAGTTTTCCGGAGGTTGGGAGATCACGGGTTAATAATCAACCCAGCGAAGTGTCAGTTCGGGGTGGCGCAGATCAATTTTTTAGGACACCGCGTCTCCCCCGAAGGAGCGGTTCCGCTTCCTGACAAAGTGCGCGTGGTGGCAGATTTTCCCCGGCCGCAGACGGTCAGGCCATTACAGGAGTTTTTGGGAATGGTGAATTTTTATAACTGTTTTATCCCCCGTGTGGCGCAACTCATGCAGCTGCTGTATGCCCCGCTCAAAAAATACAAACCCACAGATAAGGTCGAGTGGTCCCTGGAGCGGGACCAAGCGTTCTCGGAGGTAAAAGTAGCCTTGGCAAAGGCTGCGTTGTTGGCACACCCAGACCCAACGGCCCGCATAGCGCTCACTACTGATGCGTCAGATGTGGCCATAGGGGCGGTCGTGGAGCAGCATGTAGCCGGGGTTTGGCAGCCCCTTGCCTTTTTCAGCAGGACCTTGCGAGATAGCAAATGTAAATACAGCGCGTTCGACAGGGAGCTGCTGGCTCTCCATTTGGCCATCCGCCACTTTCAGTTCTGGCTGGAAGGATGCCGTTTCACCGCGTTCGTTGACCACAAGCCGCTAACATTCGCGATGGCCAAGGTTTCCGAACCGTGGTCAGGCCGGCAGCAGAGACAGCTGGCCACGATCTCAGAGTTTACCACTGATATTCAGCATGTGGCGGGCAAACTGAATGTAGCGGCAGATTGCCTCTCGCGCGCCGTGGCGGCCCCAGTCAGTGTAGGAATAGATTACGCAGCCATGGCCACGGAGCAGGTTAGTGACTCGGACGTGCGCACGCTCCAGTCTGGACCAACAGGGTTAAGGCTGGAGAACAGGGTGCTGCAAGACGGTATGCCCCCCCCTAATCTGCGATGTCTCCACTGGACGGCCGCATCCAGTAGTACCGGCCGCGTGGCGCCACCGCGTTTTTGACTCGATTCATTCTTTGGCGCACCCGGGAGTGCGCGCGTTGGTCAAAATGGTAGGAGAGAAATTTGTGTGGCCGAGTCTTTGCAAACAAGTTAAGGAGTGGGCAGCAGCCTGCACGGCGTGTCAACGAGCCAAAGTACACAGGCACACGAGGGCTCCTTTGGAGCCGTTTCACATTCCGGCCAAGAGGTTCAATCACATTCATGTGGACCTCGTAGGACCCCTCCCGCCATCACAGGGGTGCATACACCTTCTGACAATGGTGGACCGCACCACACGCTGGCCTGAAGTGGTTCCGCTGGCATCACCCACGGCCGAGGAGGTAGCGCGCGCATTTTTAACAGCTTGGGTGGCACGTTTCGGAGTTCCGTCGGACATTACGTCCGACAGAGGCCCTCAATTTTTGTCCGAACTTTGGTCGACAATGGCCCGCAGCCTGGGTGTCACAATTCACCGCACAACCACGTACAATCCGCAGGCTAACGGGTTATGCGAACGCTTTCATAGGTCATTGAAAGTGGCTCTCAGAGCGTCACTGACGGATGCAAATTGGGTAGACAAGTTACCGTGGATTTTATTGGGGTTGCGTTCTGTGCCTAAAGAAGACTTAGAAGCCTCCCCAGCGGAGCTCGTGTTTGCACAACCACTTCGGCTGCCCGGGGAGTTTGTCCCAGATAACCCGGCGCCAGACACCTCCCTGTCTCAGCTGTTGCGGAGTAACATAGAATCAAGCACACTGCCCGGCCCCGTGCACCACAGTTTTCCGCACATTTTTGTGCCTAAAGCTTTGAAGAACGCAGAGTTTGTTTTTGTCAGACACGATGCGCATCGAACCCCGCTGCGACCACCTTATGACGGACCGTTCAGAGTGCTGGAATCAGGGGACAAGCAGTTTTTGCTAGATTTGGGGGGTAGGAAAGAAAAAGTTGGCATAAACAGACTCAAACCCGCTTTTGTGGTGGCGGACGAGCAAGTGCTGTTGGCAAGGGCCCTGCGGCGAGGTAGACCCCCACGGGGGGCTTCACAGAGTAATGTTTCCCCAGAACACCCGCAGGGACTGACAAAAGGTTTCCACCCCCAGACGGCAAACCCCCAGCGTGACAGCGCTGCGGAGACATGGAATCCCGGCTACAGCAGATACGGCAGGAGACTGAAGCCTAGACAGCATACGGACTGATGTGTATTGATTCTATCACGGCATGCATGCTGTTATTCTCTTGTTTGTTCTAAAATGTTTGGGGGGGCTGGTGTGGTGTGGCCACACAAATGTGACCTACTTTGTGACTGATGTAAGGCCTCACATTTTAGATCAGAACAAAGACAGAGCTTCCTTGGAGATAACAGGAAGCTGCAGAGATGTTAGCTTTGGTATGCAGGGTTTGAGACTGTGGGGGTGTTATCAGAGGATTAAAGAGGAGATGCATTGTAGACTGTGGTGGTGATATTACAGAGAGGAGATGCATTGTTACTGACGATTATAATGCAATGTGACCTATGATGCATGTGACTTGTGAACTGTGAGAGTCCTGGTATTTAAGGACGAGAGTTCCCTGTAATGTCCTCTTTCTTCGTTGAGATGTTGGTGAATGTGAATAAAGCTGCTGTGAGAGAAATCTGTCTCATCATTTTCACATTCCCACAATGTTAGCTTATTTTTGTATGTTTTATACCGTTGCTCTGCTTCTTTTGTCCTTTTCTTTAGGAAAGCTTTATATAATAAATTTTTCTTTTTACACGCCTTTTGTAATCCTTTGGTTAACCATGGCTTACCGGCAAATTTATGTTTAAGCTTTTTCTTTACTAATGGACAATTTTTTTCATAAAGAGTGGTTACAATGTTTATAAATGTGTCATAGGCTTCATTTACATCTGATACATAGACTTTTGTCCAGTCTTGCTTCAGCAAGTCTTTAAAAGAACTGATTGCATTTTGTGATTTGTATCTGAACGATTTTAAAAAATTTTCTGTATTGGCCCCTGTGTGGCCATGGATAAGTGCAAAGGTTGGCAAATGGTCACTTATATCATTTATCAATAATCCACTTTCTATTTTCTTATCAATAATATTAACAAACAGGTTGTCAGTAAGTGTAGCAGTGTGAACTGTGATTCTACTGGGATGTGTTATTGTGGGATATAGACTCATGCTGTACATAGAATTCATGAACTCTGTGATTACATTTTGTTGATATGGATTTAGTAAATCAATATTGAAATCTCCACAAATTACTACCATTTTCTTACTAGTAATATTATTGTACAGCTTGACTAATTTATCTCTGAATGTCTCAATGCAAGTATCCGGCGTTCTATATATACAACTTATAATTAGATTTTTTGTTTTATCTTGGTCAGTCTCAACAGTAACGCATTCCAAAATCCCTGGTAGTGC
Source organism: Pholidichthys leucotaenia (assembly GCA_020510985.1). Taxonomy (NCBI): domain Eukaryota; kingdom Metazoa; phylum Chordata; class Actinopteri; order Cichliformes; family Pholidichthyidae; genus Pholidichthys; species Pholidichthys leucotaenia. The sequence goes on from CM035843.1 coordinate 265,339,469, forward strand.
AAAGGACATTCCATTTACGAGCTTACACCTATACAGGTCATCAATATACAGTGCAACACCACCACCCTTTTTTTGAGATCTGTTTATATGAAACATCTGATATCCCTCTATTGCCACCAGAGGAGCCTGCTCTTCATTAAGCCAAGTTTCAGAGACTGCGATAGCTGTAAATTTTCTGTCTATCTGTTTTAAATAGTCCTGAATCTGTGGAAAGTTTTTGTTAAGACTTCTGCTGTTGAAGTGTATTATTGATAGTTTACCATCTAGTTGCACTTGACTTTTGAGTTGCTTTTCAGTGTAATATTCACAATGATTATGAATATTATTGAAAAAGTGGTTATCGGGATCAATATCATTCTCCATCTCTTGTAGTTTATGTTCAGCATAATGGCATATTTTCAGAGTTTGAATTTCCTCACTCTGTGTCAAATGACTTCCTCCAACTGGGGATAATTGATGTCTACTCAAGTCAGTCATAAGTTTTTTTGTTTGTTTTGTTTAGTTTTTTTTTTAAGTACATTGACATGGTATGTCAAAAGAACTATTCTTGCGGTGTGTGTGGATATGGATTATCATAGTCTCTTAATTTTCTTAAATCAGTGTTCATCTATATTTATTTAAGTCAGTAAGATCTCTGATTATTATACTCTTTGCTTCCTCAGGTGTTCCATTTAGTTTGATCCAAATGCTACAATTTCTTGTCCATGTTGCCTGTATCTTATTTTGTCTTTTCAGCATCCGTGCTTGCCGTGCTATTTCAGCATTAGTTTTTGTTAGATGTTCATTTAGGTAAACTTCTATTCCCCGTAACTTTCTGGCCTGCCTCAGTATGTCATTCTTTACCCTTCTGTTCACAAAGCACATCACAATTAATTTCTTTGTTTTATTATCCTTTCTGGGTAAAGCATGACAGGCTGAAATTGCATTTGCTTCAACCTTTATATTTCTACTATCAAGGAACTGAAGCACCTGGTTTTCCAGGGAGACTGATTCACTTGTGGGAGCCTCCTCACCTCTCATTCCTGCTGTAGCATGAGCATATGATCGATATTTAATGTCTAGTCCACTTATAATTAGATCATCCATACGAGAACATTGTTCAAGATCCTCGACGCGTCGCTCCAAGTCTGCAATTTTTTTGTCTTTTCTTAATTGTTAATTTTAATTCTCAGACTTCTTCCATTAGCCCTAATATTTTAGCCTGCTGACTAGCCACTTTGGTCAGTTCTTCTGACAAGAAGTTCAGAGATTTTTTGATCTCTTCCATTTCCTCCTTCTTTGGAGGCATTTTTACTGACCTGTTGATAGTAAAACAATCTCTGCTGGTGTCGCCGGTATCCGATCCGACCGACCTCGAATCCAGCTGGGCCTCAGCTAGCCCCCTCCGCTGCTAGTCCCGCTGCAATTGAGCTCCTGTCCAGCCGGGGTACCGGCTGCTCCTCCACCGAGTCCCGCCGCCCACCGCCGCTGTAGCTGAGCTCCGATCCTGCTCCTGTCCAGCTGGGGTCCCGGTAGTTCCTCCGCTGAGCCCCACCACCTACTGCCGTCTTCCTCAGTAGATCCTCCGCTGAGCCCCGCCGCTGTAACTGGGCTCCAATTCCGGCTCTTATCCGGCTGGGCCCCGGTGGTCCTCCACTGGTCCCCGTCTCCTACCACCGCTGTACTTGAACTCCGATCCAGCTCCCGTCCAACTGTTGCCTCGGTTAGTTCCTCCGGCGAGCAAAAATCACCGGGGACAGAGTCGCTTCTTTTTGTTGGTGTTAGGTGCTACGACTAGCTATGGCGTTAGCTATAGCAATAGCGTTAGCTTAGCAAACGCTTAGCAAATGCATCGGGTAATGCGGAGCAGCAAACCACGAAAAGAAACGGTAATCAGTTTACTCACAGAGCCCGGTGAAAGGCGAATAAAGGGGTATTTCAACCAAGGTGGAAATTCAGCCTGTGCGTGTGCGTCACCAATGTTGATCAGATATTCGCTGTTGGTTAGTTATTTTAGTGGCAAAATCAGCAAGGTTGTCTCAGCACTGAAAAAGTGTGACCATCCCAGCTGCCATCTTCTAATGAACATGAACAGACATGCAGACATGCAGAACTGACTAGACGTACTGCACAGAACACACAGAACGCTTAGACTGCATAGGGTGGCTCCCTCTCCATTTTTAAAGGGTCACGCTTCTGAGATTATAAAAGTATGACTGGCAGCAAGACGGACCAATTATCTTCCATAAAGAGGAGTTTGAATGGGCTTTTGTCCAATGAGGGAACAGTTCTTTGTCTGAACAGCCAATCAAATGCAATGGCGTTATCCAACTGAGAGGCAGCCTGGGGGATTGGTTAGAAATAGCTGACTCACAAGTTTCAGAAAACGTTGATTTAGTTCCTATGAAATTCATTATATACTCAATATAAAATCTAACTAGCTTCAGTGATTCAAAACTAATATTCTATGACTCGGTACTTTTTATAAACTTGTCCTTATATACTTGACACCCATCAGAATAAGATTAATCAGCATTCCAACATGCAGTCACAATGAAATCAAGAATTAATGAATTATTGCAAACCAGTATTGTCCATCACAAGGGCGATTATCTTCACAGTGTCCAGAGTTATCCTGAGGAATGTAATCTTGAAAAAGTGTTAATGTTCGGTCATAAATAAAGTTCCACATTGTAATGAACATATTCCGTAGATATCCACTAGGAGGTACTGATGAGCTGTAGATAATTTTTAGGTCTTGGTATGTGAAGAGGGGGCAGCCTAGAGAGTTTTCTAGGGCTTCTGCTGTATGTCCAAAAAAAGGAGGCAACCATATACCTGTCAGCTTAAGGAGTTTATGACTTTTTAAGAGTATCAGTTCCTTGTACAAAGGGATGCTATCTACTTAGGGGGGAAGCATGAGAGAATTTTATGACATACTTTTTAATCCTTTAAAAGCAAGTCCTTATCAGGTTTCTCTAGAAAAGGGAAATTGTTTACACTAGAGTCCTGATGATGAAGAAACACAGCAATTCTTGACCAGACCTTGAGTGAGAGTTTCTTTTAAGATGAAGAGTGATCTCCTGAATTGGCCTGAGGAGAGCTGATGCTACATCAGTGGCTAGATCTGCATGAATAACAGATTGGAAAGTCAGTCAAACACACCAACTGTTTCAAAGTATCCTTTCTCTCTGCAGGCTGAGCTGCCATTGCTTGAGTCACAGCACATGCTGAAAACACTGGAACAATCTTCACATGATTCAGGACCACTTGAAACTGCCGGTAAGGACGAGACTATAGGATAGGGTGGCACATTAGCCCAAACACGATCACCGGCCAAACCATTTCCTAAAATAATCTCTACTCCTTCTACTGGTAAAGCTGGCTGTACACCCATACAAACTTCACCTTGTACCAAATCAGACCACAGATGCAGCCTGTGTAGTGGTGCAGAAACAACAGCCAAACCCATACCTTTGAGTAGGACTGAATCACCAATGTTAGTTTTATCTGAAAATGGTAATACAGATGACAGAATAAATGAATCCCTTGCACCAGTATCACAAAGAATTCTCACTGGAATCCTTTCACCATGGTCTGTAAGAGAAACATAACCAGTTGTTATAAATGGTGAAAAAGATTTTTCTGGAATAACTGCTTGATGTTCAAACTTCTCCACATAAGGTAGATCTCAAAGGTATGTTTGAAACTGGGGCGGCAACAGCTACTGCATTAATATTGTGCTGCTTGTTTTTCAGTTTAAGAAACCAACAGTCTGCTTTCACATGTCCCCTTTTCCGACAATGAAAACAGAAGTTATTGTTTTCATGCAACCCTTTGGTTTCTTTAGATTCAACCCTGGGAGATTTGAGGGAAAAAACAGGTTGTTCTCCACTCTTTTAGCTCTTTAAAACCAAAATTGTACAGTTTTTTTTAGATTCAAAACGGTGGGCAAGAACATACTGGTCTGCCAGTTGTGCAGCTTCCAAAACATTTTCTACTTGCTGTTCAGTTAAATATGTGACAAGACGAACAGGAACTGAGTTTTAAACTGCTCCAGTATGACTAAGTTGTGCAACTCCTCAAAATCATCTACTTTACAAGCAGCACACCACCTGTTAAAACTATTAACCAAGTCCCTTGCAAATTCCAAATAATATTAGGTGTTCCTAAAACACTGTTGATAGGCCTCAGGCACTAACTCAAACTTTAAGTACAGCAGCTTTAACCTTATCATAATTAAAGCTATCCGTTACTGATAGGGCAGATAATGCTTCTTGTGCTTTGCCTGTTAAGACACACTGGAGTGCTATTCTTCGGTCAGAATCAAACTAACCCCGAGCACTTACCAGTCTCTCAAACAATGAGAAAAATGATTCTGAATCCTTTTCATTAAACTTAGGAACAAAACAAATACTTTTAAGCACATCATGAGAGCCAGGTAAAACCGATTCTTCCTCTGAGCTTTGCAAAGGATGCCCATCAGCATGAATGTGACTTTTTCTACTAAAATGCAGTTTTTCACGTTCAAAATTAAGTTTTGCTTGCTCCATTTCATACTTCATTTTTTTCCATCATCATTTGGCTCTCCATATCAATCTGGGGTTTTTTTCAGTTTCAGTTTCTTGTCTTATTTTTTCCATTTCAATGCTTTGTTGCAACTTTTCTTGTTCCATTTGTAGCAAAATTAATTCTTTTTGCTGCTCAAATGTTAATTGAGTACTCTCAGTACTATGTGTTACAGGCAAATCTGCAGGCTGAAATGCATTTTCAACAGAAACAGACAAAATGTTCATATCCAACAAATTTTCCTTCAAAGTGCTTTTGATATTCTGTTTCAATCTTTTATCATCAATTTCTATATCATAATGATTTGCTATTTTTAGCAATTGGTCTTCACTGTAAGAATCCAACAATTCTACAGGAGGACATTTAAAAAAAAAATCTTCAATATGAGCCATTTTATTTTTAACCAGTCCGAGAGTGAGACCTTAAAAACACCATGTGCAATAAGGAGAGCAAATCCCTCTATCTGCCTACCCTAAGCTAACTAAACTCATTCCTAGTCTTAAGAGGGTTCGGCAAGATGGGTTCTTATGCACCAGATACCAGCGATCTGACAGGCAACCGGCAATTGGCGACCTGTCCATGATCCTAGCGTACCTCCACGCCACATTCCCCTCTCAAAAAAAAGAGGAAAAAAGCCCCATTAAACCTACCAGGCATTATTCAACAAAGCACCACAAAAAATAATATTACACATAGTACTCACCCTCCTTTGGACTCTGGAAACTCTTCCCAAACTTAATTAATTAAAGAGTATCACCAGCCCCTCTCCAACTGGCTGATTAGAATACAATTAATTGTTTTAAATACAAAAAAAAAAAAATTACTTGTAGACGAGCCCCTAACTGTCACGACTGGCTCAAGGTCATGGCAAAAAAGAAGAGGAGAGGAGCAGGATCAAGTTTAACAAATTTAATTTGAGAATATGAACTAGGCACAGAAAACAAAAAATAGTAGTGTCCACATTGGGCCCAGGTGCTCCCAGTCTGTCAGATTGATAAGCTACTCTCACCAATCACCTGCAAGAGAAAAAAAAAAAAAAACATACAGTGGCACAGCAAACTGCCCACACAGGGGCTGTCACATGTGTGTATTTTCATTCTAGAGTCCCACCGCAGGCTGAAGATCCGCTGAACTGGGACCAGCAGCACATCCAGTTGTTTCTCACTAGCCATGGTTAGTTAGTTAGTTAGTTAATCCCTGGGTTACATGGGCAAAATTTCTTCAGTCTGATTACAATTCAGATCAGAACTTTACTGTTTACATGGATCCTGAAAAAGCTGATCCGATTAGGACGTGTGTTTCCATGTGTCACACATTTGAACGGAATAAATCATTTTGACATGCGTACGTCGACATTTTGACATTCCGAAAATAGTAGTAGAAGAAGCAACTTCCAGTGTTAGCAAGCCCCGCTTCATGTCTTTCTCTTTTTGAAATGGACCTGTATTGTATTATTCAGACTGTACTTTTGCTTCTGCTGGTCTCTGTTATGAAGCTACAAGTACATACTTCTGCATATGATGAACAGAGACAGAAGGATGATACAGACCAGTTTTGTTTTACTCCCGCTATGTTTTCCGCTAGCTGCTGTAAAGGGAGAAATTACTAACTAACTAACTAACCTGCACTTATATTGCGCTTTTCTAGTCACAAAGACCACTCAAAGCGCTTTCACTAGTACTAACCCTCTATTCTAAGGGCCTATAGGAAACAGATATCTAGGGACAATTTAGAACAACCAATTAACCTAACATGCATGTCTTTGGATTGTGGGAGGAAACCGGAGCCCCCATGCTGCCCACGGTGGCGCAGTGGCGCAGTCACGTCACGTCACGTCAACGTGTGGCTGGCGTACAGACATGCACAGTAAACATATTTTCTGTCCATCCTTTGGAATAAGTGTTTTTGTGCGCACCATTCAGATTAACAATTGGCATAACCCACCCATCTCAAATGAAATGAAATTTTGATCCGAATGAGCGTGATCAGATCAGAATATTCAGATTGCCCTGTTTACATGAAGCATTTTTATTCCGATCAGGCTTTTAATCTGGTTGTATCCATACAAACATCGTCACAGTGAGACAAGAGAGCATGAAATGGGAACAGGTCAAGTGGACCCCTGACCAAGTGAGCACCCCAGGTGAGCACCCCAAGTGGACCCCGGGTCCAATCTGTACATGTACAAGTACATTTTCAATCCAGTGATTTACAAACTGATTCAGAGCTTTCTAAAGCCTCATTCAGGACATTATAGTCCCACATACCTATTGCGTGGATTTTCAACTGGGGTCAGCCAGCGGTGACGAGCAGCAGTAAAAAGCAGAAGAAAAGTCTTTTGAAAGCAGAAACAAAGCTAAAACCTTCTCCAGGTCAGCTTAGTTGTCATCTTACACAGATATATTTTTTAGACTTCTTAGTGACCAGGAAAGGTCTTTTCAACAGTTTTACACAAATTCTTGTTCTCCTTCTTTGCGTTTACAAATCACTGGATTGAGAATGTACTTGTAGATGTACAGATTGGATCCCGGGGTCCACTTGGGGTGCTCACTTGGTCAGGGGTCCACTTGACCTGTATCCCATGAAACTACCTTGCGAAGGGAGGAGATGGCTCAGAATGCTGCCTTCAGTCAAGTGTTCTTTGGTGCGCTGGGCCACCTTGTGAAGACGATGAGTGGCCGGCGTGTGTGACGGGCGTGTGTGACTAATTCTGAGGTTTTTTTTACAGTTTAAAGTTTGAATTTTGCACATTCTAAATAATCTGGATTTTGCTGGTGATTGTAATAAACAATTTAGTGACTTGTGTGTTTGCATCATGATGTTTTAATTGTCTGTTATGACACCGGTGGGAAGAGTCAACAGTACAAACCAAACATTTATCAGTGACATTGAAAATAATGGTCTAATAATTGTATTTACTGAAGACTGTATTGTTGGATGTGCCAGTGCAGAAGGCACTGCACACTTTAGTGATAGTACCAATACAGTGGGGAAAAAAATTATTTAGTCAGCCACCAATTGTGCAAGTTCTCCCACTTAAAAGATGAGAGAGGTCTCCAATTTTCATCATAGGTATACCTCAACTATGAGAGACAAAATGAGAAAAAAAAAAATCCAGAAAATCACATTGAAGGATTTTTAATGAATTAATTGGTAAATTCCTCGGTAAAATAAGTATTTGGTCAATAACAAAAGTTCATCTCAATACTTTGTTATATACCCTTTGTTAGCAATGACAGAGGTCAAACGTTTTCTGTAAGTCTTCACAAGGTTTTCTGTCAATACACTGTTGCTGGTATTTTGGCCCATTCCTCCATGCAGATCTCCTCTACAGCAGTGATGTTTTGGGGCTGTCGCTGGGCAACACGGACTTTCAACTCCCTCCAAAGATTTTCTATGGGGTGAGATCTGGAGACTGGCTAGGCCACTCCAGGACCTTGAAATGCTTCTTACGAAGCCACTCCTTCGTTGCCCGGGCAGTGTGTTTGGGATCATTGTCATGCTGAAAGACCCAGCCACGTTTCATCTTCAATGCCCTTGCTGATGGAAGGAAGGTTTTCACTTAAAATCTCACGATACATGGCCCCATTCATTCTTTCCTTTACACGGATCAGTCGTCCTGGTCCCTTTGCAGAAAAACAGCCCCAAAGTATAATGTTTTCACCCCCATGCTTCACAGTAGGTATGGTGTTCTTTCTCCTCCAAACACGACAAGTTGAGTTTTTACCAAAAAGTTCTATTTTGGTTTCATCTGACCATATGACATTCTCCCAATCCTCTTCTGGATCATCCAAATGCTCTCTAGCAACTTCAGACGGGGCCTGGACATGTACTGGCTTAAGCAGGGGGACACGTCTGGCACTGCAGGGATTTGAGTCCCTGGCGGCGTAGTGTGTTACTGATGGTAGCCTTTGTTACTTTGGTCCCAGCTCTCTGCAGGTCATTCACTAGGTCCCCCGTGTGGTTCTGCGATTTTTTGCTAAAAGTTCTCATGATCATTTTGACCTCACGGGGTGAGATCTTGCGTGGAGCCCCAGATCGAGGGAGATTATCAGTGGTCTTGTATGTCTTCCATTTTCTAATAATTGCTCCCCACAGTTGATTTCTTCACACCAAGCTGCTTACCTATTGCAGATTCAGTCTTCCCAGCCTGGTGCAGGTCTACAATGTTGTTTCTGGTGTCCTTTGACAGCTCTTTGGTCTTGGCCATAGTCGAGTTTGGAGTCTGACTGTTTGAGGTTGTGGACAGGTGTCTTTTATACTGATAACGAGTTCAAACAGGTGTCATTAATACAGGTAACGAGTGGAGGACAGAGGAGCCTCTTAAAGAAGAAGTTACAGGTCTGTGAGAGCCAGAAATCTTGCTTGTTTGTAGGTGACCAAATACTTATTTTACCGAGGAATTCACCAATTAATTCATTAAAAATCCTTCAATGTGATTTTCTGGATTTTTTTTTTTCTCATTTTGTCTCTCATAGTTGAAGTATACCTATGATGAAAATTGGAGACCTCTCTCATTTTTTAAGTGGGAGAACTTGCACAGTTGGTGGCTGACTAAAGACTTTTTTGCCCCACTGTATATGGAGGAATTCTGGGCCATATTAGCATCTGTATTTCCTAATAATGAGTTAGGGTTTAATGAGGTTTAACATGTTTTAATGCAAACTACTTTATGGTTCATAATTCTGTTGACAGACTTACACCAAACCAAAAGTGATTTCTCAAACTGCTGGAATATTTAGATAGCTTTCCCAAATCTTTAGCATTTAATTTATGTCACTAAATCTTGGTAACCATTCACAAATAAAACATAAACAACAGTGGAGACATATCTGCAAAAGACACAAAAGTTTATTTTAAAAATTCCTAGTGCAATATAAAAGGAGTACATAGTACATTATTCACACATAGTATATATATTTATACAGTACATGTACGTATATATCCAGTAAATCCATATATTTTCCATGTAGCCTTGTGACTGCATTATTTTAATTGCTTTTTTTTTTTTTCCTACTTCCGGCGCCACACGAGTCAGCTGCTTTTTTGCAACAGCGGCTCAATTCTGAGTTTTTTCTTCCTCTATCTTTCCGATCCGGTGACAACTTTCTGATCCGGCGACACCTTACACACCTTATACATCACGGACACACAGATCGCCCCAAATGTCTCCCGAGCCAGCGGACGGAGCCACTGTTTACAGCAGGAGATGGTACAGCAGGGAACAGCTGCTAGCACTTAATCACCACTCAGTGCTAACGGAAAACTCGACGTACCGAGAGAAATAAGGCGAAAACGACGTGGTTGTCGGGCTGGTGTTAGACGGCGGACAAGGAAATATAAGGTGTTGGAAAATTGTATATATGGTTATCATTTATTAATAACTCATGAAATGAAGATTGATATTCTTATATGTATGATGCTTTTTCTTATTAGTCATAAAAATACAACTTGTGCCTCTTCTTATAATCACTGTTAGTGACTAAGCTGCATCACCTTCGGTTTTTTCATATGATGTGTGATAAAAGAGTGTTGACATATGCAAATCTTTATGCTGTATCAAGACTTGTCCCCTGTACAACCCTCTGCATCTTATTTTTTTCTGCAAAAGACTGTTGTATGTTATCATTTAACCATTTCATCTGCTAACTATGTTCTTTTTCACCGGAAGCACTGGTTTGTTGCAGGCCCAGATATGAGTTGTTTCCCCCTCTCTGCCTTTGCTGAGTGGAGAAGCAGATGTTCTCCCCCGCGATGAGTGTTCATGCGATTTATCTCCTACACACACTTGTAGACGTACAGAGCGTACTTTTGCTTATGTGGCAATTCCGTTGTTCTGCTTTTGCTGAGTTTGTCACATGCACCATGTACTATCATCATGGCACTATCATTGTATATAAAGAAGGCGCTACGGGATTGCCCCCCAGCATTTTCATCTTCACACTGCCTGTGTGTGTGATTGCTCCTTGCATTGCTCCTTGTGCAAGTAAAACTTCTAATTTCTAAAAGGCTCTGCGTGTCTTAAGTCTGATCTTTGATTCAGTCTAATACCTTTTTGTACTCTGTATTTGTGAGGTTATATTTCAGACTTCTGACATAGCTGGTGCCGAAACCCGGGACAGCTGAGATCCAGGTGGAGCGGGAAGGGATGTGTGTCCTGCAGGTTGAAAATTAGAAACCCGACTTGAGGGAACGCTGCCAGAGACTCTCCTTCTCCCGGCTCTAATCTGGTGACGGCTGTCCTTACTGATAGAGCCTAAAAAGTAAGTTACAAATTTTTCCCTTTTCAGATTGACTGTAGTAGACGTATATGAAGAATAACCGAGCCTCACAATTCACAATTTCCCATTTTTAAAGAACCACGGGTCAGCTGACGAGTGAGTAATGGTAGTACAAGGCGGCGTCCTGTACTTTTTCTTGTGGTTAAAAACCGCTGCAGGAATGCAGTGGTCTTAGGAAGTAACGTGACGGCGATTCACGGTTACTGACCGGTCAGGTTTTAAAATAAAGAGGGGTGCAGGAGACAGTGTGACGGCGATTCACGACTGTTTGGTGGTCAGGTTTAAAATAAGTAGGGTGAAGGAATTCACCCCAAATTGGGCGGTAATAGTGTTGCAGCCGGCGTACTGTTCAACGTTCCTGACCACGAACCCACCTCAAAAATTGGGCGGTAATAGTGTTGCAGTCGGCGTACTGTTCAACGTTCCTGGCCATCTAAAAATGGGGAATTGTGTTAGAAAACCGGATAGGCAGACGAATAAACAGAAGAAAAAACAGGACATAGCGCGCGCAGCTGTAAAAATTACAATAACAGACAAAATGAAAAGGGAAAAATAAAGGATCCAGAAAAATACTTAAATAAATGGAAAAAAGGATTTCTCATTCAAGCCCACGTTGAACGTGGATGAATGCCAGGCATTGTTAACAACCATTAAAATGACGTCTAATAAACCTGTTAAAACAGGCAAACCCAGTGCGGAGCTCCAATGTGCCATCTTGTGGTCACAAGCGGCAGAGGCTTCCCAACGGAAAGCTGATGAAGCCAGAGAAAAGCAGAAACAAATGAAAACTCCACTATTGGAAAATCCACCCCCATACCCCAAACTGGGACCTAAGGCGGGCCCGTATTCCACTCTTTCACAAGAAGCCCAAGAGGTTGGGAAAAGGAGGAAGCAAATAAAATCATAATAATTAGACCATAATATTTAAAGACGGACGGATTAAATGGCAGCAAAACTGGATAACGTTAAAATGGACAATGAGAACGTTGTTTTATCTATTATCTATTCTGTGTGTGTGTGTGTGTGGTTGATCTGTGAAGAAAGTGGTCTAAATATGGGTACGTTTACAAAGTTTTGGGTTTTTATTTTTTCAATTTAACTCTGTGGGGTCTTGATTAATGTTGCTTACGTGATAAACTGTTTACATATTAAAAAAAAAGGGAAAAAAAGCAATTTTGACGCATTACTGACCTTTGTCCTTGACTGAAATATGACAGTGCACTTTATAGGAAAAAAAGGACTGACGTGTGACAATGTGACTACAGGCCATACTATGATCATATTATGATGTCATTTAATAATGCCTAATCACTGAAGATTTTATGTTTACCCTATATCACATGATTTAGAGCACAGAGGATCAAAACCGATTGATAATTAATGTGTCTGTGCATATGATCTGCCAGAGGCTGTGGATTATCAGACAAAGGTCTTGGAGAAAGAATCCTTAAATTGATAAACACTTTTTGAAGCCAAGTATGACTTTGTATGACATTGTAGATAACATAAGGTGTACTGATTCAAATGACTTTGACTTTACAAATGTAATGTTTATATGATTTTATTACTGATATTACTCACCACATAATGGTGCGGTAACAATATATTTCAGAAATGTGACGGCAATGAGGGATGTGCTTCTCCTGATTCAGCGGTGGCCAAGCTGGGTCAGGGTGAACTACATTGCACTCCATAATTTACCAAGGAATGTATGAAATAGGGACATTCCTTGTAAAACATTGGCTTGCACGTTGCACGTTGCACCGTTGGCTGCACGGTGGCGCAGTGGTTTAGCACTGTGGCAGCACAGTTTTACCCTCGGCCGGGGGATCGCGGGGATCATGAGATCGTGGGTTCGATCCCAGCCCCCGACCAACGGTGAGCTGTGTGGAGTTTGCATGTTCTCCCCGTGTTGCGCGGGTTTACTCCGGGATTTCTCCGGTTTCCTCCCGCATACCAAAAACATGTAGGTTTAGGGCGCTCGCGCACGCAGCAACCAGCAGCCGGTGGCTTGTCACCAGACTGCAAACCAAGTCTACCTACGGGTACAAATAAGTAACAAAAAAAAAAAAAAAACATTAAATCAAATTCTAAATTAGGCAAAACATCCGCCTTTCCTTTGACTGAAAGAATGTGACACAATATTTCAAATTCAACCCATCTGTGTTCAATTGGACAAACTGATCTTATTTATCAATGATGAAGCATATCAAAAATGCACAGATAGTTATTTTGTTTTTCTTAAATGAAATTTGTAAACTATTTCAAGAGATGTCACAAAAAGAAGCTATAATTATTGAGATCTCATCTTTGAAGGAACTGGGCTACCTGCAAATTTTATTTAAAACTAAAAATGGTAACACACTTCCTTTCAGTAAAAGAATCAAACAAATACCCTGTAACTTTGCTGCATGTAAGCCTCCATGTATCAAAACAGAGGGTATCAAAGAAATTAATTAGCAAATAATTAGCAATCCCCAGAAAAATAGATAATGCATAAAAATTATCAATAAATGCAATTATTTACATAAGTGCTTTTCATTTCATTTTCTGTAGTGCCCAGGATAAACATATGGCTGCAGTTATAACTCAAATACAGGCTGGGCAATACAGACCACCTTTTTATTATTTATGGGATAATACAAATAATAAGATCATGCCCTCTATTATCCTACACATTTCCCATGTTGTGGAGGAGGGGGCGAACAGCAACTCTCTCCCTCTCTCTACTTAGCAAAGGAAGAAGCGAGCGACAGGCTTGCTCTGTAAAAATAGAAGTGTGCTTATGCCTGTAACGGTGTTGTCTGGGGTTAACTTATCTGTATTCTGTACAGATAGTAAATATGCTTATAGCACATGCCACCTGCATAACGCTACTCACTGTGCTGCTATTGGTCTTTTAGGAACCGTCAGTCTCATTAATAATGTTGATGTTTTAAAAGACTGTCAAAATAATATGGACCTTCCTCCTGTTTCATGTGTAAATAATTAGATATACATTTGGCTTGTCTGATGAAAATTTGCTCTGCCACCCACATTATACAGATGAGCTGTCCTGGTGGCACATGGCCAACCATGCGCCAACAGGAGGAAGTCAATGATGAGGATGTTGGGAAAAACTGTCCTAATATTTTGAAAGAAGTAACAAAAACATGCAAAAGTGCATCATTTGTTTATAAAATAATGCTCAAGGAGCAATGGAAAGCTACAATATTGCTTGGTGTTGATTGACACCTTCACAAAGTGGACAGGAATTCATCACACATCCCCAGCAAATGCCGCATCTGTGTGTGTGTGAAACTCTATTGAATGATGCTCTTTCTGTTTTTGGGGTTCCAGAACTGATTTATGCAGATAATGGAACTCATTTTACAGCACAAACAGTTCAAGACTTAATCCAAGCTGTAAGAAGTAAGATCAAATTTCATAGTATCGGTACAATCAAACAAATGCTGGCAAAAACCACACATGGAAAGGGTGTTACTTGGCCAGAAGCTCTGAAATTAGTCAGACTAACCATTAACTCTATACTAGACCCAAAGACAGGATTATCACCTTTTGAATGTGTTTTTTCGCCATCCTTATGTATTACCTGACCTCTCACCACTAACCACACCTAACAAATACACAGATCTTGGTGAACATCTCAGGGAATGTTTTGATTCTGTCAGAAGCTCTGCTCCACAGAAAGAAACGGATCAACCTGGAGACTATGTCTTCATAAAGAACATAAAGAACCACCACCGACAACACTAGACACTCCCACTCCCACTGCAGTACGTATTGCTGAATGACCATCTCGGATTCACCTTTCACACGCTAAAAGACTACGGGTGCCTGTAAGTGAACTAACTAACTTGTTTCCCTGAGTAAGTCCAGTACAAAGGGGGCATGTCCTTTAAGGACAAGGCCGTCTCAACCCTGGTGAAGAAAGAGGCCCGGAGGGGTGCTCTCTCAGGTGGAAGCATGGCACCAAAACTATTGATGACTCTGTGTTCAGCACTTCTCCTGGCAGTGGGGTGGTAATCTCTTTCTGATTCAAGGACAAGGAACCCACGAAGCACGGACAATGAACAATACGCATAACCTATGGTACCAGACAATGGTGGTTTTGGTGAGAAGACTGGGAATCGATACTTCTTGCTATGTGTGTTCATTGCTACCCCATTTACACAAGACTGCAATACCCATGATTGACTACAATACCCATGATCCCTGTTCCACTGAGTGAAGAGAAAACGCCCGGAGCGACAATAGCGATGAACTCTCGTTTCAGTCTGTTTAATACAAGCAATAATGTTGGACATTGGTTGGTGGGGAATTTGTCAGAAAGGTATCTTAATAGATTGAATGTCACTATTACTGATTACACTGGGTCTAAGATTAGAATATTTAATATTATTGGGATTGGAACTTCTTTGCTTGCAGTTAAGAAGCATTTAATGAAAGTAAATCCTACACTGTTTACTTCACCAATCTGCTTTCACAAAAATTGTAGTAAAAACAGTTTCAACCTGGGTATTTCACAAAGATGCAATGATACTAAGGAAGTGACCTGTGAAGTGTCATATTATGATTCTGTCTGTAGAAATGTATTTCACTTTCCCTATATTGCTGCTGGAAAATTCACCTTAAAGAGGAAAAATTGTACTTTTAACTGTAGCAATGATCCTACTGTTTTTTGGCCAAATGATGATGGGTATGAATTCTTGGAAAACCAATGGGTACTCTTTTTCCAATGTATGGCAGTGCTCTAGCTATACGCCACATGAATGCTTAATGATGTCAATGTAGGAAATCTTTTGAAGTTACATTATACTGATAATTGCATATGATTAAAAAGATTAATAAAATTATAAACAGGAGGGAAATGTTGGAAAATTGTATATATGGTTATCATTTTATTAATAACTCATGAAATGAAGATTGATATTCTTATATGTATGATGCTTTTTCTTATTTGTCATAAAATACAACTTGTGCCTCTTCTTATAATCACTGTTAGTGACTAAGCTGCATCACCCTTCTGTTTTTTCATATGATGTGTGATAAAAGAGTGTTGACATATGCAAATCTTTATGCTGTATCAAGACTTGTCCCCTGTACACCCTCTGCATCTTATTTTTTCTGCAAAAGACTGTTGTATGTTATCATTTAACCATTTCATCTGCTAACTATGTTCTTTTTGACCGGAAGCACTGGTTTGTTGCAGGCCCATATATGGAGTTGTTTCCCCCTCTCTGCCTTTGCTGAGTGGAGAAGCAGATGTTCTCCCCGCGATGAGTGTTCATGCGATTTATCTCCTACACACACTTGTAGACGTACAGAGCGTACTTTTGCTTATGTGGTAATTCCGTTGTTCTGCTTTTGCTGAGTTTGTCACATGCACCATGTACTATCATCATGGCACTATCATTGTATATAAAGAAGGCGCTACGGGATTGCCCCCCAGCATTTTCATCTTCACACTGCCTGTGTGTGTGATTGCTCCTTGCATTGCTCCTTGTGCAAGTAAAACTTCTAATTTCTAAAAGGCTCTGCGTGTCTTAAGTCTGATCTTTGATTCAGTCTAATACCTTTTTGTACTCTGTATTTGTGAGGTTATATTTCAGACTTCTGACATAGCGTACAGACCCACCCTTCCATCCGTTGTTATGGGGAATGTACGATCTATATTGGGAAAGGTAGATGAGCTAGCGGCTATCTCCCGCTACGATAGCATATACTGGGAGTGCTCCCTCCTTTTGTTTACGGAGACGTGGCTAACTGAACTAGCAGCAGATGCTAACATTGAGCTGGAGGGTTTCCACGCGATACGGGCAGACCGAACACCAGACAGTGGCAAAGCAAGGGGCGGTGGAGTGTTGATCTATGTTAATAACAACTGGTGCAGACCGGGACACATCACTGTTAAACAACAACACTGCAGCAAAGACATTGAGTTGCTAGCTGTTAGCATGCGGCCTACCTATCTCCTGAGGGAATATTCACACATGATCTGCATTGTTATTTATGCAAATCCGACGGCGAACGCTGGGACAGCGCGTGACGTCATCCACTCAGTAACTGGCAGGCTGCAGACAGAACACCCAGATGCTCTTCTCCTCATCTCAGGCGATTTCAACCATGTTTCACTGTCTCCCATTCTACCCACGTTTACCCAGTATGTCACATGCCACACTAGAGACAATAAAACACTGGACTTATTCTATGCAAACACTAAGGAGGCGTACACCTCATCACAACTCCCTCCCACTCGGGAGATCGGATCACAACTTGGTTCATCTCCGGCCGGTGTACAAACCCCTAGTGCACAGACAGCCTCCGGCCATGCGCACAGTAAAGTTATGGTCTGGGGAGGCAATGGACACTCTAAAGGGCTGTTTTGAAACCACCGCCTGGGAGCAGCTCTGCGATCCACATGGTGAGGACATCGATGGCCTCACTCACACCATCACGGACTACATCAGCTTCTGTGTGGACAACACCATTCCCACCAAGACCATACGGTGTTGCTCAAACAACAAACCCTGGATCAACCCTGAGATAAAAACACTTCTGAGAGAGAAGAAGAGGATCTTCAGCTCGGGGAACAGGGAGATGCTGAAGTCCGTACAGAGGGAGCTGAGGAGAAAGATCAGAGAAGGCAAGGACAGCTTCAGGAAGAAGATGGAGGACAAGCTGCAACAGAGCGACATCAGCGGGGTATGGAGAAACCTTAAAACCATCTCTGGGCTCCAGAATACCTCCCCCCAGGCCACGGGGGGCAGGGAGTGGGCGAACAATCTGAATCTGTTTTTAATAGGTTTGACCAACCGCCCTCCCCCTCGACTGCACAACAACCACTGCTGCCTCTGAAGACATCAAGTCCTGCTGCCCACTCCCCACTCCACCATCACTCCCCCACTCCCAACACACAGCCCCCCAACCTGACCCTCACTAAGACCCAGGTGAGGATGGACCTGAGGAAGATCAAGGCGAGGAAGGCGTCGGGACCGGATGGCATCAGTGCAAAGCTCCTCAAGTCCTGTGCAGACCAGCTGTGTGGGATTGTGGAGTACATCTTCAACCTGAGCCTGAAGCTGGGGAGGGTACCACAGTTGTGGAAAACATCTTGTGTGGTACTTGTACCAAAGACTTCCCACCCCAAAGATCTGAACAGCTACAGACCAGTGGCCCTGACGTCCCACATGATGAAGACCCTGGAGAGACTGCTCCTTGCTCACCTCCGCCCCCTGGTGGGACCAGCGATGGATCCACTCCAGTTTGCCTACCAGCATGATATTGGGGTGGAGGATGCAGTCATCTTCCTCCTTCACCGTTCTCTGTTCCACCTGGAGAAGCCCGGGAATGCAGTGAGGATCATGTTCTTTGACTTCTCCAGTGCTTTCAACACCATCCAACCGATGATCCTGAAGGACAAGCTGCTGTGCGCAGGGGTGGACCAGCACCTGTCATCATGGATCCTGGACTACCTCACTAACTGGCCTCAGTTTGTGAGAACCCGGGACTGTGTGTCCGACACGATCATCTGTAGCACGGGGGCCCCCGAGGGAACGGTTTTGGCTCCCTTCCTGTTCACCCTTTATACTGCGGACTTCTCACACAACACAACACACTGCCATCTACAGAAATTCTCTGAAGACTCTGCGATCGTTGGCCTCATCTCCAATGGAGATGAAGCTGAGTACAGAGGGCTTATCCAGGACTTTGTGGACTGGTGCCATCGGAACTGCCTCCAGATCAACGCAACGAAAACTAAGGAGCTGGTGGTGGACTGCCACAGGCAAGGATAACCCCTCACGGCACCAGTAAATATACAGGGAACAGACATCGAGATGGTGACATCCTACAAGTACCTGGGTGTTCATCTGAACAATAAACTAGACTGGTCACACAATACTGACGCACTCTACAAGAAGGGACAGCGCAGGCTGTTCCTACTGAGGAGACTCAGGACTTTTGGTGTACAAGGGGCGCTGCTGAAGACATTCTACGACATGGTGGTGGCATCAGCCATCACTTTTGGAGTGGTCTGCTGGGGCAGTGGCATTACAGCAGCCGATAGGAAGAGACTGAATAAACTGATTAAGAAAGCTAGCTCTGTCCTGGGGCAGCGCCTTGACCCAGTGGAGGAGATGGGAGAGAGAAGGATGGTGGCTAAACTGTCATCTCTGCTGGAGTCCGAGTTCCACCCTATGCAGGACACACTGAATGCACTAAGGAGCTCATTTAGCAGCAGACTACATCATCCTAGATGCACAACTGAGAGATTTCGCAGGTCCTTCGTACCAACGGCTGTCAGACTGTATAACCTAAGCAGGGCTGCTCGCAGAGATAGCAAAAAGACGTAACAACCTAATAGTATTGAATGCAAAAGACGCAATAGACTTACACAATGGTCCCCTCCGGTATACAACTAGGAAAATACCGGTAGCTACGGAAGGTGACAATATGTGTGGGTACATAATCATACCATGTAGGATAACTAAGTAGACGATTATGCTGTTTCATTCCATCTAGCTACAATGCTCCGCACTGTGTGTGTTTATATATTTATATATTTATTCCATCTAGCGACAATGCTCCACACTGTGTGTTTATATATTTACATATTTATTCCATCTAGCTACAATGCTCCGCACTGTGTGTGTTTATATATTTACATATTTATTCCATCTAGCTACAATGCTCCGCACTGTGTGTTTATATATTTACATATCTATTCCATCTAGCTACAATGCTCCGCACTGTGTGCGTTTATATATTTACATATTTACTCCATCTAGCTACAATGCTCCGCAATGTGTGTTTATATATTCATATATTTATTCCATCTAGCTACAACGCTCCACACTGTGCGTGTGTTTATATATTCACATATTTATTCCATCTAGCTACAATGCTCGCACTGTGTGTTTATATATTCATATATTTATTCCATCTAGCTACAATGCTCCGCACTGTGTTTATATATTTATATATTTATTCCATCTAGCTACAGTGCTCCGCACTGTGTCTATATATTTATGTTTATATGTACATATGTATACTTGCTGCTCTTGTTTTTTCTTGCCTTCTGATTGTTGCTCTGACTGTTGCTATCCCTGTGCTGTTGCAATCCTGGAATTTCCCCATTGTGGGACTAATAAAGGCTTATCTCATCTTATCTTATCTAATCTTATCTTAATGAAGTTTGTTTTGGGTTAAAAATGCATCATAATTGTTAAATATATTTTATTATACCTAACAGTACGGTTTACCTGTTCAAATATATATTTTATGGCTAATATAGCCCCATAACTATAATATGGCACCTGGCAATCAATTTTTGGCAGCTGATCACTTTTTGTCACAATGCCACCGGCTGGAGCAGGTACATCCCATGATGTGTCAAAAGTCTCTCCATGATTTTCACACAGATCAGAGCAATTTGTTGCACAGGAAGCTAAACGTTTCTACGGACATTCTGAAGCTCTGCAATGACTGCAGTTCGTGAAGCTGGGGTGACATCCCACCACTGGGAGGCTTGGTTGAATGCCCAGACCCACGGTTTGAAGCAATAAGTTTGCCACAAGAGAGCTATCTGAAACACACACACACACAACATACTGTACATATTTTAGTACATGATAGCGATGACTTGCTGTGATTACAATGTGCTATGGGGGACTTATTAGTGCTTAACTAGCATTAGCAATCATTAGCTTACCTTCATATGTGATCTAGTTTGTATCCCGACGTCTTTGGCGTTATACTGCTCCATGGCTTCCTGAACTCTCCAGTACTTTTTCAGAGTGTTTCATCTCGCCGCCTGTAGCCTTCTCTGGCTCTCCTGTTTTGCCTTTACTCTGACAAAAAGCCAGCGAGCAGCAGGCTCGCCTCGATATCCATTTTGTTTTGCTTGTCACATACAAATGATGTCATGGGAGTGTCGGGCCGCCTTGCTGTAAAGATCTCACTCACTTGAAGTGGTATTCAGTCGTAATGGAAAACGAACAACACCGTGTTGAGTCGGGCTGAATAAGTTCTAGTGGAATTATTATTATTCTCAACACAGAGTCCATGCAATTTGCCATCCAAAATGGCAAAAAAACTATGTGGCACATGACCACTGACATCACGTGCAACCCTTCTATAGCCAGTCTGCCTATCTGTATCCTTTTATCCCTCCTTGCACTCTTCTTCACCTCCCTGTATATGTTGCTTCTGTCACTTTAATAGTTTTTTATTCCATCCACATTTTCATTTTAATTGCATACTTACCATTGGAGTCTATAGATTAGGCATTAATGTGTTAATTTTTAGGGGAATAAATGAATGAAAATTGAGCATGTGGGTGCAGCGCACAGGGGAAGCGTGCTGAGATACTGTCAGTCTGAAGATTTTAAATGACAAACTTCTTCTGTCACCAAAAAAAAAAAACAAAAAAAAACTTTGCAAGGGTTTATGATTCAGTCCTCTTTTTAATTTAAGTACTGCAGCAGGACCAGTCTGCCCTATACAGGGAAAAGAGCTGTCACCTGGCCCTGGAAGAGCCAGCAGGTGCGTGCAAAACTGTCATGATCCTGAGCACAGGTGGGTGCCGTCTTTTTCTGTTTGTTCGTTTGTTTCTTTGTTTATTATGGCCTGCTGTATTTGGTTCCTGTGTAGTTATTAGTTGTCTGTATTCTTAGTCTCATCCTTATTGTCCTGTCTAGTTATTGTGCCGTGTTGTATTTATAGTATTACTTACATCTTAGGGTTGTGATGTCTTATTCTTGTATTATTATTTAGTTTCCGGTTTTGTGTTTTTATTTTGACAGTGCTGTGCAGCTTCCGGCTGTCAAACTCTGCTTCGTGGGCTGCACAGCTGTCACTGATTATTGTGTACTGTGGAGAATGTGGAAGGACGAGGCTGAGTTTATTTCACAAGTCAGGTTTATTCACATTCTCCAACATCATCAAAAACAGGAAAGTGAAAGAATCCCCCAACATCTGTCCCTTTTATACCCCAGGACATCAAAGCACACAGTCACATTGTCTTTTAATCCCA
Source organism: Pholidichthys leucotaenia (assembly GCA_020510985.1). Lineage (NCBI taxonomy): Eukaryota > Metazoa > Chordata > Actinopteri > Cichliformes > Pholidichthyidae > Pholidichthys > Pholidichthys leucotaenia. The sequence continues at coordinate 265,361,333 of CM035843.1, forward strand.
AGTCACAATGCATCTTCTTCCAGGTCTTCTCACCTCCACCTAAAATCACTGGTGGTCAGGAAATCCCTCAAGGTCATCTCTTTGCATACAAAAGGCCACATTTCACATCCTCCTGTTATCTCCTAGGAGGTCCAGTCCTTTTGTTCCTCTGAGACGTGAAGCATACAATAAGCATACAGTAATATACATGTGAAGCATATGAAACCCACATATGTGTCCCACATGACCCCCCCCCAAACGTCTAAGATGGAACAACGTAATAACAGTTTGCATGTCATAATAAAATCACTACACATCAGTCCACATGCTGCTTGGGCCTCAGTCTTCTCCCGTATTTGCTGTAAGCAGGCTTTACCACCTCCGCGGCGGCCTCCTGCTGGGGAGCTGCTGTCTGAGGATGAGAACTGTTAGTCAATCTCTGTGGGGGTTCTGGGGAATGCTCTCTAGGGGGTCTGCCGCGCCGAGGAGCCTTAGCCAACTGCACACCTTCGTCAGCCACCACAAAAGCAGGTTTGAGCCTGTTTATGCCAATCATTTCTTTTCTGCCCCCCAAATCTAGCAAAAAATGCTTATCCCCTGTTTCCAGCACTCTACAGTATATGGTCCATCATAAGGTGGTTGTAACGGTGGGCGATGGGCATCATGTCTGACAAAAACAAACTCCGCATTTTTTAAAGCCTTAGGCACAAAAACGCGCGGAAAACTGTGGTGAACGGGGCCAGGTAGCGTGCTCGAGTCCGTGCTACTCTGTAACCGCTGAGCTGGGGAGCACTCTGGCGCCGGATTATCTGGGAGAAACTCCCCGGGCAGCCGAGGTGGCTGTGCGAAAACTAGCTCAGCTGGGGAGGCTTCTAAATCCTCTTTAGATGCAGAACGCAACCCCAATAAAACCCATGGTAGCCTGTCCACCCAATTTGCACCCGTAAGCGACGCTCTGAGGGCCGCCTTCAATGACCTGTGAAAACGTTTGCATAACCCGTTAGCCTGCGGATTGTACGCGGTTGTGCGGTGGATCGTTGCCCCCAGGCTGCGGGTCATCACTGACCAAAGTTCGGAAACAAATTGAGGGCCTCTGTCGGACGTAATGTCCGACGGGACTCCAAAACGCGCTACCCATGCCGTTAAAAACGCGCGCGCCACCTCCTCGGCTGTGGTTGACGACAGTGGGACCACTTCCGGCCAGCGCGTGGTGCGGTCAACCATTGTCAGAAGATGTGTGCACCCCTGTGAGGGCGGGAGGGGGCCTACGAGGTCCACATGAACATGATCAAACCTCTTAGCCGGAATGTGAAACGGCTCCAAGGGAGCTCTCGTGTGTCTATGTACCTTGGCTCGTTGACAAGCCATGCAGGCTGTCGCCCACTCTCTAACTTGTTTGCACAGGCTCGGCCATACAAATTTCTCTCCCACCATTTTGACCGACGCGCGCACTCCCGGGTGTGCCAGAGAATGGATCAAGTCAAAAACGCGGCGGCGCCATGCGGCTGGTACCACAGGACGCGGTCGCCCAGTGGAGACATCACAGATTGGGGGGGCATACCATCTTGCAGCACCCTGTTCTCCAGCCTTAACCCTGTTGGTCCAGACTGGAGCGCGCGCACGTCCGTGTCGCTAACCTGATCCGCAGCTATGGCTGCATAATCTATCCCTACGCGGACTGGGGCCGCGCGCACTTCTGCGTCGCTAACCCAATCCGCGGCCATGGCTGCAAAATCTACCCCTACGCGGGCTGGAGCTGCCACGGCGCGCGAGAGGCAGTCTGCCACTACATTAAGTTTACCCCCCACATGCTGGATATCGGTAGTAAACTCCGAGATCGCGGCCAGCTGTCTCTGCTGCCAGCCCGACCAAGGTTCTGAAATCTTGGCCATCGCGAAAGTCAGTGGCTTGTGGTCAACGAATGCGGTAAAACAGCGTCCCTCCAGCCAGAACTGGAAGTGGCGAATGGCCAAGTGGAGAGCTAACAACTCCCTGTCGAATGCGCTGTATTTTCATTCACTATCGCGCAAGGTCCTGCTGAAAAAGGCGAGCGGTTGCCAGGCTCCGGCTACATACTGTTCCACGACCGCCCCTATGGCCACATCTGACGCGTCAGTAGTGAGCGCCATGCGGGCCGTTGGGACTGGATGTGCTAACAACGCAGTGTTTGCCAGGGCTGTTTTGACTTCAGAGAATGCGTGCTCACGCGCCGGAGACCATTCAATTTTATTTGTGGGTTTTTGTTTTTTTAGTGCAGCATACAATGGTTGCATGGGCTGTGCTGTGCGGGGGAGGAAACGGTTATAAAAATTCACCATTCCCAAAAACTCCTGTAACGCTTTGACCGTTTGTGGCTGGGGAAAATTTGTTACTGCGCGCACTTTGTCAGGCAGAGGAACCGCTCCTTCTGGAGAGACGCAATGCCCCAAAAAAATCAATCTGCGTCACCCCGAACTGACACTTCGCTGGGTTGATTATTAACCCGTGCTCTGCCAACCTCCGGAAAACTGCCGTGAGGCGGTTTTCGTGTTCGTCTTCGGACGCGCTGGCTACCAATATGTCGTCCAGGTAGACGAACACGAAGGGGAGATCGCGCAACACCGCGTCCATCATGCGTTGGAACGTCTGCGCCGCGCCTTTAAGCCCAAATGGCATGCGCAAAAACTCGAATAACCCGAACAGAGTTATTACCGCTGTTTTGGGTATGTCCTCAGCGCGCACTGGGACCTGGTGGTAACCGCGTACCAAATCTATCTTAGAAAAAATGCGCACCCCCGCCAAATGAACTGAAAAATCTTGGATGTGTGGGATCGGGTAGCGGTCGTGCGCTGTAGCGTTGTTCAACCTGCGGAAATCACCGCAAGGTCGCCACGAGCCAACAGCTTTCGGGACCATGTGGAGCGGTGAAGCCCATGGGCTTTTTGAACGCCTGATGATGCCCAACTTTTCCAGGTTGGCGAACTCCTCGCGCACTATGGTCAGTTTAGCTGAATCCAAGCACCGAGCTTTTGCAAAAACGGGCAGTCCGGTGGTAGTAATAAAATGTTCCACCCCGTGTTTAGCCACGGTTGCCGAAAATGTTGGGACCGTGAGTGCTGGGAACTGAGTGAGGAGTGTGTGGAACTTACCACTTGCAGCTGTGACGTTGGCTTTTGCTGTTGGCGGGGTCACTCGAGCTGTACAGGGAATAGAATAAAAAGAGAGTGCATTAACCAGGCGTCTGTTAGCCAGATCAACCAACAAACCATGTGAGCACAAAAAATCAGCCCCTAACATGTTGAAATTGACTGCAGCTATGACGAAAGTCCACTCGAATGTACGGCCGTGTAGGGACAGAAGCAACGTCCTCTCACCGAAGGTCTTAATCGCTGAGCCGTTCGCTGCTGACACCCCGGGACCACTGGAAGGTGCCAGCCGGTCAGCGGAGGAAGGTGTGATGAAACTCAGCTGGGAGCCTGTGTCCACGAGGAAATGCCTCCCCGAGCACGCATCCCTCAAGTAGAGCAGCCTGTTCTCCTCTCCGAGGGCCGCAGCTGCTACCGACCCCCGGTCTTGGCGTTTCCCGAGCGCTTGAAATGGCACGGTGGTATACATTTGCGTGCCCTCTCTGCGAAGCGGCGATGGTAGAAACAAAGGACGTCATCTGCTCCGTGTTTCCTGGCCCCTGCCGCCGCCGTCGTCAGTGAGTCTGGTACTGCAGCCTCTGGCCCCCTGCCATCTCCGGACATTGTGCTGAGCTCCGCTGCCGCGGCCGTGGCCGCGTGCCGTTTATTGGCGTTGACGAGTCGCTGCGCCTCCTGGCCCAGCTCGCGGTAGTCTCGTCGGGCCAACAGTGGTGAACTGGCCAGGGTCACTCTCACCGCTGACGGTAGGGTCCTGAGGAAAAGGTGGGTGAAGATGAAGTGGTCATCGTCAGAGTCTTTCAACCTCAACAGCTTCTCCATCAGGTCCGCAGGCCTGACGCTTTCAAATTCAGTCAGCGCCAGGAGCCCCTCTGCTCACTCCTCCACCGAGGGGGTGAAGTAACGGATGAGTGCAGCCTTCAACGTGCTGTACTTGTCGCTGTCCGGTGGATGGTTGATCAGGCTCTCCACCCGCTGGGCTGTGTGGTTGTCCAGCTTTGCAACCACATGGTAGAACTTTGTGTCATCTACCGAAATCCTCCGGAGGTCGAACTGCACCTCGACCACGTTAAACCAGGAGCGCGGATTGTTCTGCCAGAAGTCTGGTAGCTGAACTGTGGCTGCATTCGTTTGGCTGGCTCCTGACAAGTCTGGCTCGGGAGAATTTCTTCCACTCATGATACGTCTTAGGGTCACCAGTGTGGAGAATGTGGAAGGACGAGGCTGAGTTTATTTCACAAGTCAGGTTTATTCACATTCTCCAACATCATCAAAAACAGGAAAGTGAAAGAATCCCCCAACATCTGTCCCTTTTATACCCCAGGACATCAAAGCACACAGTCACATTGTCTTTTAATCCCAAGTCACAATGCGTCTTCTTCCAGGTCTTCTCACCTCCACCTAAAATCACTGGTGGTCAGGAAATCCCTCAAGGTCATCTCTTTGCATACAAAAGGTCACATTTCACATCCTCCTGTTATCTCCTAGGAGGTCCAGTCCTTTTGTTCCTCTGAGACGTGAAGCATACAATAAGCATACAGTAATATACATGTGAAGCATATGAAACCCACATATGTGTCCCACAGTACTTCCTTTTTCATGTATCCACACCTGTCATCCATTAATCATCTATCCCATTCACCTACAGTATTTAAGGACACAACATTTTCCGTTGCCATGTTCTACTGTTTACTACGTCAGATGTTTCAGCCAAACTCTGAGTGTGTTGGTGGTGCCGTAGAGGTGAACAGGAGTGCTTCGACCAGGTATATTTATCCTTTCCCATTTTTGTCAGCCGTGAGCCCTGTTTCCCTTCGGGTGTGACTCCGGCTGAGTTTTTCTCTTTTTCACCGGCATGTCTGTGCACCTCAGCCGGTGTTTCTCCCAGGCTGTTTTTCTCTCTCCTGGTTGTGAGCCCCGGTTTTCTCCGGTACCTCCATTATCTCTATATGTATGTGTAGTATTTTATGTGACGTTTGTCTTTCTGTTAATAAATATGCAAAACTCATAGCAAGCGTTTGGTGTCCTTCATAGCCCTTAAAAACGGTGATTCATGACACAAAGCATTCATCATTATCCAGTGATGACAGTTTTTACATTTTTTTATGTCACTCACTGTAATTTTTTTAACAGAATAATGCCAAATGAAAATATCCCAAAAGTTGTTTTGAGTTAAAATACAACAATTTAGCATTTAGCAGAACAGATTAATGGACCTTTGCCGAGATAAACTGCTCCACTTTTTCATTTAAAAGAGAAGTTTTGATGAATGATAACATAGCTAAAGGACATTTTACAACTCTCTCAAAATCATGGACAAAGAGAAAGACAGGCATAATCTCTGAATTGTAGCCTACAACTCCCATCTGTGCATAATGATGATCAAGTCTCCCCAGTGTGTGCAAGGCTGTGGAGAAGGAGGTTAAAAACCTCTATCCCAAAAATACATTTTGACTTGGTGAACGATCCTGCATTGCCCTCAGCGCAAAACAGATTTGTCCTCCCATTTAAATGCTGTCATATTAATATGAAGCCTTTGATAAGATAAGATAAGATAAGATAAGCCTTTATTAGTCCCACAATGGGGAAATTCCAGGATTGCAACAGCACAGGGATAGCAACACTCAGAGCAACAATCAGAAGGCAAGAAAAAACAACATCTAGTAAACATATGTCCATATTACTATAAATGTATATATATAGACACACAGTGCAGAGCATTATGGTTGGTTGGTGAATGTGCAGCAGAAAGTCTAAGCTCTCTCTCCGCAGATGCGGCGGGCCAGCTGGAAGTCTTTGGGCATGATGGTGACCCCCTTAGCGAAGAAGAGACCACCAGGTGGGCCTCGCTGGTCTCCTGCAGAGCCATGACGGCGAAGCTCAGGAAACGCAGGACGGTCTTGAAGTCCTGAGCGATCTCCCTCACCAGGCGCTGGACGGGCAGCCTACGGATGAGCAGCTCCGTGGATTTCTGGTAGCGACGGATCTCTCTCAGAGCCACGGGCCTGTGACGGCGAGGCCTCTTCACTCTGTCGGTGGCCGGAGCGCCTCTCCGAGCAGCCCTGGTGGCTAGCTGTCTCCTGGGGGGCTTCTTCCTCCAGTAGATTTTACGGGCAGTCTGCTTGGTTTTTGCCATCGCTCTTTATTATTCTGTCTTATATTTCTTGCACGCCGCCTAAACTCCAGCCCGGCACCCGCGTCGTTTTCACTACAGCTCCCGGTATGTCGAGTTTCCCATTAGCACCGGGCGGCGGCCAAGTGCTAGCTAGCACTAGCTCCTCCCCGCTGTAGCGTCTCCCGCTGCAAACCGTGGCTCCGTCCGCCGACCCGGGAGACCCCCGGGGCGATCTGTGCGTCCGTGATATATATACAGAGTGAAAGGTGTAGAAAGAAGAAGGAAGATAAAAAAAAAAAGGCTGTTGCAACGGGCAGCCTACTCGTGTGGCGCCACCGGTCCGGCGGAACCGGTTTCGGAACCGGTGATCTAACACCCCCTGTTTATTAAAGGGAATGAGAGCAAAGACAGTGATTAGTTGATTTCACGTTATACTCCAAACACACCTCTGAATATTTTAGAGCATTAGAACAGGCTCTTTGCACTTTGCGTCTGGTTGAAAATTAGTTTTTGAGCTGCTGTAAGAGCAAAATGAACATCTTGCGCACATGACAACTGATTATGGACTGTGCCGCTGTGAAACGACCCTTAGACTTAGATCCTCCTGTGTGCATTGACACAGTGGGCAACAAGAATTCTTCAGCCAACCCCGTCAGCTGCAGCCATCTCAGCATCTTGCCAGGCAAGATTGATTGTGTGGTGTTTTGAAACCACAAGTATGGTCAGAGTTGGCGTGACGACAAGGCTGCTCGGTGATGTCATCAAGCTGAACATATAAATGTAAGGGATGGCCATTTTGACAGTCTCTTGTTTTGGCTCTCTCTGTGGGCTCGGCCTCCCAACCAACATACTACTGTATGTGCCACCACTAAGAGTTTCTGTAATAAAGTTTGTGTTCTCAGCAAACTCCACTCTCCGCTGGTCCTTCCACGTTTTCCAGACATAACATTTGGCGATGACAGTAAACTATGGAAGCGTGTTTGAGGCCACTACAGCTGTTTCTGGAGACCTCTGGTGAGCTGCCCGTACCATGGCCGTACTGGCTTGATGCTTTCAACACTTATGTATCAGCGTTGGACCTGAGCAAGCTAGACAAGGTACGGATGCGAGCTCTACTGGTTCACAATCTGGGCATAGAAGGCCAATGTATTTTCTACACACGAAGACCAACAGAAACGTTTGCTGAGTTAGTCAAGCTGCTAGCTAGCTACTTTGCCACACCCAACAATGTGTTTGTGCAGCGCATTAGGTTTCACCAAAGGCAACAGAAGACCAGAGAGGTGACAATACTTCATTTTGGACCTTCACCACCTATCTAGGATGTGGAGAATCAGTTTGTTGATTTCAGTTTGTCAGACCAGTTGGCCGAGCACACTAGCAACCCTTGGCTGTGGGCGAAGATGCTAAGGGCTCCAATGACATGACACTAGCCAGGACCATCGAGCTGGCATTCCAGACGCCAACAGGTTAGCATCAGAGATGGGTGTGCAACAATAACAACAACAACAGTCAAGCCACACACCGCTAGCACATGTGGTATCCACAAAAGGGAACAGCGACACAGCAGAAGAGGCCAAAGTAAACACCACGGATCAGAAGAATGCTTGGAGGCTCTTCTCATGCGGCAACTGTGGCTCCCCGACGCACTGAGAGAGAGAGCATTCCTGCCCAGCAAGGGGGCAACGATGTAAGCGATGCGGAAAATTCAACCACTTAGCCAAGGTTTGCTGGTCAGCACCACCACCAAGCCCACTGGTCAGTTCAAGTCACTCACCCATGACTACCATACACACAGTGAGTTCCGGAGGTGCGGCATACGCACTCTGCATGGTAGGACTGGACAATGCCAACTTACAGCTCCTGCTCGACACTGCCACAGTGAGATCAATGTTGAAATGGGTCACCCTAAAGAAGTTCTTCCCAACCACCCGATCGGGAAAAACCCAGTGGAGCTGTACGGATATGGTAACTACAGCATCAGCAATGTAGGGACCATCACACTAACGGTCCGCTACAAGTCAAGAGTCGTTCCTGATTTCCTCTTACAAGTGATTAAGCATAGAGACAACATAATTCAATTCAATTCAATTCAGTTCAGCTTTATTTATAATGCGCCACATCACAACAAAAGCCGTCTTGTGGCGCCACAGTGCAGAAAAAAAAAACCACACAGTCACAGAAAGATCCAGCAATCAGACGATCCCCTATGAGCAAGCACTAAGTGACAGTGGAGAGGAAAAACTCCCATTTGGAAGGAAGAAACCTCTAGCAGAACCAGGCTCAGGGAGGGGCAGTCGTCTGCTGCGACTGGCTGGGGATGAGAGGATAGGGAGGATGGAAAGGACAGACATAAAGAACAAAGCAGTAAGATGCCAAGTACAATATTGGAGGTCAACCAGCAGTATGGCTCACATAACAGTAGAACAAGAGTGGGGTTAAAAGACACAAAAACCCTCCTTAAACGAAAGCTATATTAAAAAGGAAGGATTTTACCCTGTTCTTAAAAACAGAGACCGAGTCTGACTCCCGGACCCAGAGTGGTAACTGGTTCCAGAGAGAAGGAGCTTGGTAGCAGAAGGCTCTGCCTCCCATCGTACTTTTGGAGATTCTGGGTACCACAAGTAAGCCAGCATTTTGGGAGCGTAATGCTCTATTAGGATGGTAAGGTAATATCAGATCTTTTATATATTGGGAGGCCAGATTGTTAAGAGCTTTGAAAGTAAGAAGAAGGATTTTAAACTTGATTCTGAATTCAATGGGAAGCCACTGGAGGGAGGACAGAACCGGGGAAATATGATCTCTTTTTCTAGAACCAGTTAAAACTCTAGCAGCAGCATTTTGAATCAACTGAAGATTTTTCAAAGATACTTTAGGACAACCAGATAGTAGCAAATTACAATAATCTAATCGCGAACTGACAAAGGCGTGAATCAGTTTCTCAGCATCACCCAGAGACAAGATACTCCTGATCTTGGCAATATTGCGCAGATGATATAAGGCGGTCCTAGAAACAGTTTTAATATGTGAATTAAAGGACAAATCCTGGTCAAAAATCACTCCAAGGTTCCTCACACAACTGTTCAGAGTGAGAGTGGCCGCATCTAAATTAAGGGCATAGTCTGAAAAGGAATTTCTAAGATGTTTTGGGCCAACAACAATGACCTCAGTCTTATCAGAGTTCAATAGTAAAAAATTACAAGTCATCCAAGCTTTGATGTCCTTAAGACAGGCATCTAACTTGGCCAACTGATCACAATCATCGGGCTTCATTGACAGGTATAGTTGTGTGTCATCTGCGTAGCAGTGAAAATGAATACAGTGCTTTCTGATGATGTTGCCCAACGGGAGCATATATAGACTAAAAAGAGTAGGGCCCAACACAGATCCCTGTGGAACTCCGTGACTGAGCTTAGAGCTGGTAGAAAATCCATCATTGACATGGACAAACTGAAATCTATCAGACAAATAAGATCTAAACCACTGCAATGGGGTTCCACTGAGTCCAACCAAGTGTTCCAATCTATCAAGTAGAATGGCATGATTGATAGCATCAAAGGCTGCACTGAGATCTAAAAGAACAAGAACAGAGACAAGTCCATTATCAGATGCAGTCAGGAGGTCATTAGAGACCTTCACTAAGGCAGTTTCAGTGCTGTGATGAGCTCTGAACCCAGATTGAAACACCTCAAACAAACCAACTCCCTGCAAATGGGCAGATAATTGCACAGCAACAACTCATTCCAAGATTTTAGAAATGAAAGGCAAATTAGAGATTGGTCGATCATTGGCCAAAACTCCAGGATCAAGCATCGTTTTTTTAAGTAAAGGTTTAATTACAGCAGTTTTAAAAGCCAGTGGAACATAACCCAGAGTTAAAGAAGAATTAATGATAAGAAGAATACAGCTACCAATAATTGGGAAAATAATTTTAAATAACCTGGAAGGAATAGGGTCCAGAAGGCAAGATGAAGGCTTAGACGAGGAAATTATTTTATCCAACTCTAAGAGGTCGATTGGAGTAAACTTATCTAAGCAGATATCAATTTAGGGAGTTGCAGTAGTTAATGTACTAGAGTTTACGGTAGGAAGAATCTGACTGATTTCATCTCTAATAGATAAAATTTTAAGATTGAAATAGTTCAGAAAGTATACATACTAGGGTGTGACCTGTTCTATCAGCTGTGCTTCACCATCCGCAACAGTAGCGGACTCTGTTTGACCAACGATGATGAGTGGGACACAAAACATACCCAGATGACGAGGGTACAGCCATCCCGTGCTCACAAGAGGAGCATCACCCGGAAAAGGGGCAGCAACCAGACTCGCCTCAGATCCTCGCCCAGCATAAGCCTCAGGGAGCCACTGCAGAGCTGCAGGAGAGGGAGCCCGCATCTATTGGAAGCCCAGGGACACAACAACTGGGCACAGGTTCTACCAACGGCAACAGCAGCACATTGCCATGACCAGACTTTCCAGGAGAGCAGGATGAAGAGTCTGTGATCCAACAAAACACAGCAGAACCAATGGACACCTTCCGAATCCACGCCCGGCATCAGCCTCCTGGAGAAGCTGCCGAGCTGCAGGATGAAGGGTCCGTGATTCAATGAAACACAGTAGAGCCACAGGACTGCTTTCGAATCCGCACCCGGCACCAGTCTCCAGGAGTTACCACTGAGCTGCAGGATGAAGAGTCCGTGACCCAACAGGATGCAGCAGAACCACCACAACCTGGTGGATGCCCACAGCAGACATGAGAGCCACACCATCACAACCATGATTCCGAGTGTGCCCGAACAGAGTGTCACTCGCAGTGATGGACTGGGTTTGGGTCTGCAGATCCGAATGTGTGGACCAGCAGTCAGCCTCAACACCATCTTCACCACTACCAGCACCCATCAAGATCATTGCGCAGCTGGGTCCGCAACCTTCTAGCTGGCAGATGGTTCAGTTTGGCACGCCAACCGTCTTTGCTGAATTTGAGCAACCGCCCCGGATGACACGGCTATGCAGGAGTCAACTCGCACGGTGTGGGACCTGGAATGGGGTTTCAAACAAGATGATCCTGGTCCACGGGCCCCCGCACTTCCAGGGGCACGTCCACCACAGGCACGCCTCAGGGCCCCTCCAGCTGAACTGCCTTCCTCAATAAAAAGGTCCGTTTAGCTAGGGGCATGGCTGCCAGCGAATAGTAGCACAATAAACCACTCAGCCATGCTGGGCCATGCGGTAGTCTACCCACTGGTCCTAGCTAGTTTGGGGGTTTCACTGTATCAAATTGGGGAGGGTCAATTTGGCTATATGTGTTGTTCTGTTTTTCCGGGGGGGGGGGGTGAATGTGGTGTTTTGAAACCACAAGTTTGGTCAGAGTCGGCATGATGATGAGGCCACTCAGTGACGTCATCACGCCGAACATATAAATGTATGGGACGGCCACTCTCTTGTTTTTCTTGTCTTGAGAGTCTCTTGTTTTGTCTCTCTCTTTGAGCTCGGCCTCCCAACCAACATACTCTGTACCACCATAACTTCACTTTCCGTTGGTCCTTTCATGTTTTCCAGACATAACAGATTACCTTTAGGTCTTCCTTGAGGGTGGCATGCCATGTTTGTTTCTGGGCTGCTCTCTTCTCTTTCCATTGTTGGGGGTCCACCTGAGTGCCATCTTTGCATGTCTGCTTTCTGGGAGGTGCAGATGTCACGGGGTGGAAGTATTTTATTATTTTTGGGTTTTATGTGGTTTTTAATTTTGTGTTGCATGTTTACTTAGTTTGCATGTTTTGTAGTTTTTATATTTTAATCAGTGTTTTTAAATTGGAAATGTTTACTTCCACCCTGTGCTTCCCCTAATTACTAATCAGCAGCACCTGTGGCTGCACATGATTAAAGGTGCTCTGGCAGTCCAGAGGAGAGTTTTTTGTTAGGAGGAAGGAGCCCTGCCTGAGGAGAGAGCCCTGAGAAGATAATATAGGCCACCTTCCAGCAAACTGCTTTTGAAAGGTTTTTGACATCCTAGCTCTGCCCAAACCCTGCCCACGTCCCGCCCCCCTTGACCTGACCTGACCTTGACCTCCTCTTTGATCCATAATTTTCCCTTGATCAGCGACAGCCTTTATAACCCATAATTATCCTTTGATCAGTGACGACCTTTATGACCCATAATTATCCTTTGATCAGCGATGACCTTTATGACCCATAATTATCCTTTGATCCATGACGACCTTTGACCCCTACCCTGAGGGCTGAGCGTGGGAATGGAATGTTAACATACGGGAAACGGTGAGGACAGCGCATGTTGTAGTTGAAGAGTTTTATAAGTTTTCTTTTGATAAATGATCTCTCTTATACATACAGCTGAAGTAACACCGCACAGGAAAAAAAAGATAATGCACAATTGCAGAACTAAACACGTTAAATTTTAACAAAATAAAATGGTAAATGGTGATACCGCTTTTTCTCATGAACAAGAAGGGGCTTTACAGATCCTGCTATTCACACACACACACTCCCGCTTGCCCACCCCACACTTCTGTTCCCACATGTATAATGATTGTGTTTTATGTATTAGCATTATGAATTTCATTTTATTTATTTATCTATTTAAATTGATTCTTGTACTGATGCAACATGTTCAAAAAAATCATTCAAACTGATGGATGATATCTGAGGTTTATAAACTTTTTGATCCGCCCTCAGCCAATGAACGGCAAAGGAGGGTTTGACGGGCTGTCCAATGATGACCTAGAGGCATACCCCTGCAGTTGACCAATGAAACTACACTGTGGCACGTGTGAAAATTGGATCATTAAATAAAATCAGAAAATTGAACAATGAAAAAGAGAAAAAAACTCACGACGAGTGCGGGTTAGTGAGACACCTGCCTCCAGCTTCTGGCCCAGACCGGTTGAGGATTAACTAGGAATAAAGGGGATTGTCTGAGCTGCATCCAGACCCCTGTGGGCAACAGCACCTCCCACAACTAACCCCACCCAACGATTTTCTTCTTCTTCTTCTTTTAGATGTGATTGGTGGTTGGCAACCAGCTTACAGGTGCATTACCGCCAGTGACTTGAATATCTTCACTCTATATCTTTGTATAAGGAGTTCAGAACAACTTCCTACACATGAAAAAATTATCTGTCCTTGGACTGTGTCCGAGGTGTGGAAGTTGCTTAAAGAAAACCGCCCAACTACCCATTTTTGCCCAAACCAAACTGGAGACAGACCCCGACGGCCTAGCCAATGTGTTCTAGAGGCAGGGTAATCCCCAACCCCAGTCAAGGGTCAACCTGGTGTATGAAAAAACAGTGCATTGCCAATCCAGAGGTCTTTGGGCAAACTGGGATAGATTGAATTGTGCAAAAAGTAAGCCTTCGCACCCTCTTCCCTCCTTTTTCCTTAATCAAACAACCCAATAATGACAAAAAAAAAAACCTTTTATCTGTATGCTTGTGACGATTAAGTTTATTTTGTGCTGATACTAGAAATTTAACATTTCTCCTATTTATATTTTCCATTTTTTTTGGCAATTCGAGTTTTGTTTGTGTTGATACTCGGAAATTTAACATTTCTCCTATAAAAAAGCATTTTATATATGTTTAAATGACCACACAGCAGCGTTGTAAGGATTGCTTGTGTGAAAAAAATCTGTAAAACATCCCAAAACTTGTATGTGATATTTACCAACAGTTAAATTATTTTTATTCAATCAAACCTTTTATCATCTGCTGTGATCTGAAAAAAGTTTTATAACTTTAAGGCAGAGTTTTTTTTCCAACCACTCATGACAACTTTAAAACAGAATTTGCAGAGGTTTTTGGCTGTCTGCTTTTTTTAAACAACCTTCATTCTCATAAAACAAATATTTTTTTGATATGAAACACCAGTCTCAGCATTTTACTTACTGGCATATGTAGTCCAAAACCTCAAGTGTACATAAAAAGAATGGATTTGAGAAGGAGAGTGCTTTTGGTATAAAATTTAAAGAATTTACCAAATTCACCACTCAATCCCGAAAAGACATTAGTTAACATTTTTCCCCAATCTATTTCACTATAGGAACAATCCTTTGGTTTTTGTTTTTTTTTTTTGTTTTTTTAGAGAGCAGTTATCAACTTTCTAATCATTCAAAAACAGTTTTCACACTATGAATTATTTGTATGAAAAAAATTGTGAAAACAAACTGTCGTTAAATGTATTTACTTCTTTCCATCAATAAAGAGAGACTTGGGGCTCAAGTTTTTTATGCTAGGTTGCTGTTATCTGAAACAGTCCTTAAGAAGTCCCAGAGAGGGGCCATTTGGCCTTTTTGGCTAGAAAACCCATAGGGGGACCATCAAGTGTGCCACAAGAGGGCTAATGTCTGGGTCTTTCTAGTGTTAAGGCAAAGCTTATGTCAAACCATCTGCAGCTTTTAAGCTCAAATGGGCCTTAAATGACGTCGCCATTTGGCTGTCTGGGCCACCACTCAAAAAGTGTTTGATGGTCACACACACACACAACACACACACACCACACACACACATGCACGCACACACAGAGTCCTCTCTCATGATGTAGTCTGATGTTCTGTCTTCTTTTAGGAGAAAAATGTGCTGATACTTTGATGAAGGCCGTGGGAAATGTCATTATGATGCAAACTGTATTTATAAACATGCTTTTCCTGGTCGAAATGCAAGCAATTGCAACAAAGTCAAGGCAGTATGAATCAGGTATAAGCCTCCCGTTCTATTAATCTTTCATCTGAAGGCTTAAATATATTTCATGCTCCATATAGATTTTTGAACAAACATAAGGCTTTTTCTACATAGAACTTTTAGAAGAGAGCACAATGTCATCAGTCTAAGTCTGGAGTTAAATACAATAGAGCCCATTTTAAACTGCATATTCATCAACAATATACTAGTACAGCATAATGAGTGAGTACGTTTTCAGGCCTGAGCTACGTTAACAACTAAAGCAGCCATGGCACTGCACAAGTGAGCTTGTCCTGTCATTAAAGAGGTGCAACTAATGTCAGAGGGGTCTGAGCTGAGGCTTTGGGGGCTTTATCACTATATTTTCTCCTCAGAACAAAGCACAGCCGTCCCTTTGATGGCAGCCCAAAGTTAGGAAACATATTAAAGTGCTCCACTTTCTGCTAGAATTCTCTGAGGGAAACTTGATAAATCTACTGAGCATTAAAAGGACATGGAAGGGACCAGTGAGTGGAAAAGTGAGGGGTGGAAGCTGCAGTTTTTCAAAGTCCCATCTTGTCATTCAATTCTAACTTGTTAAAAAGAAAAAAAAAAAGAAATTAAGAATTTTTTTCTCAGTTTCATTTAATGATCAATGAAAACAAATCAGTGAAATAAAGGGACTCCAGGTAATTTTCTTGCAGTCTGTCTTGAAGGGTAAGATGCTTTTCATGGAAACTAAAGTGCTTTTATTTGCAATTATCATCCCATCCTCCTTCTGAAAAGCAATCATTCTGTATTTTACGCTGTCTCGAGCTGACATTTACACTCTACGTAAGCTTCAAACCCAAAAGTGGAAGAAACACTTCATCTAAGTGAGCTAATTGTGTGCAGCCGAGAAAATGTCTTTTGTCTTGACATTTGTGTGTTATGTAACTAAGATAATCTCCTAAATTTCACTGGTATAAGCAGCATAATGACAGCCAAAAAAACATCAAACCACACAAAAGCTGTGTGCTATACTGCTTAAAAATGCTCAAGTACTGTACATTGCATTTGACATTCAGGCAGAGGAAAGCCTAATATATAGACAGACATAGACACAATTGTTAGTACCACATTTTTGTCCACGTCTGTATATGAACATGGATATATTGAGGCATTTGTATATTGAAGATGTTATTTTCTGCTAGCACCCAATTCCATACTTGTCGGGGGTTAACATCAGCTTTGTTCTGGCAGGTGTGAACTGCCAAAACTGCCTGGATGCTACACTTGAGAAATTCATCTCCATTAAGCTCCACTCTTCCCTTTATAACAAATGCCCCCCAGTTTTAGGTGTAATGGATTTTCACACTGACTGGTATTAAAACCTACAGAGATAACTCTTTAAACTCGGTTTCTGATCCCTAAACATCTACAATGTCCAAAAAAATTGACTTCTTTTCTGCATTAATTAATGGTCATTTCGTCTCAGTTTTGAAACTCAACCCAAGAAAATTTACTCTATTTGGTAAAATTGAAATAGTCGGAACTGGCGAGGGTGATTCAGTCCCTCAGCCCACCTCGTTGTGCTGTGATTTGTTCTCCTGTTCAAAACCAGCAGTCTATTTTTTGGTATCCAATGCAGTCATCAAGAAGGCTTTTACTATGTAAACCCGACTGCTCAGTACACAGCAGACTATTTCTGCACTCCACTCTGACCATTTATGTCTAAAAAGAGTATTTCCTGTTTGTCATAATGATAATCCTTTCTTCAAACAGAACAAAAGAAGCCATAACTCAGGCTTGCCTCTGAGCCAATTAATTCATCTTCTGCATATTTTAGCACATGCCTGTTGTCCCCAGATTCCACCAACATGCCCCCTGGCTGAAGAGAATAAAGGACAGAAACTATACGTATAAATATAGAAATATAGTGCACCTATTTTCCGCAGGTCAGAATAGCAGGAAAAGGAGGAGGAAAAAACGAAACAACAAACAAAAAAGAAGGATTGGTTTGAGTAGGGAACTCACAATATCCAGTCAGGTTTCAGCATGGCTTCTGTCATGCCTTGAAGCCTCCAGGCATCCTGCTGAACGCCAACAGTTGTCAGGCCTCCAAGACTGTTGAAGACTCTGCACTTTGGCTATAGTAAATACATGGGGCAACAAATGCTTTCTCAGTCTTCTATAATGAAGCATTAAAACTGTGCTTCATTTTTAAAGATTCATAATTGTTTAAATTCCAAAGGATGATGTAACATATGCAGATGGAGAACTTATTAGAATCAGGAAAAGAGCGGAAGAGACGGAAGTGCCAGCAGGCTTGCACCTCATTCTGTTGTTTTTCTATTCCTCATGCTTTAATGATCAATGCCCCCTGGTGGTTTACGTAAGTCATGTCCATTTTAAAACTTCCGCTTTTTGCTGGAGCGTCCTTGGAAACAGAATGAGTTTTTATTCGACTTGTGAGCATCTTATTTTTTAAGAGTGGATTGTGTCTGCAGCAGGTAATTTACTGCATCCATCAAAAGCTGTAAAAGCCTGTGGGTAGCCCCAGACACAGATGTACACAGAAATAGTAAGGCCTACATAACACCGCACTCCTAATAGTTACATTTAGAATTTCTGAGATAACGCTCTTATTCAAATAAATGACTGTGAAGTCACCATATTGCCTTTAACTAAGATGGCAATCTGAAACTTTAAAGCAAGGGAGGAAAACTGCACCCCCTCTTTAAGGGCAGGGCTATTCATTACAAAATCAGTTGGGCCATTTGAAATCAAAGCGTGTAAGCTAGGCCGCACATGTTCAGCAATCTGCTGAATATGACAAATTTTAACAAACACAGATCAATGATGACGAAAACAAGTGCACTTTTTATTCATTGTCTTGTGTTTAAATGTGCACCTGGCACACGACAAAGACACATCCAAAGTGCATAAAAACACAATAAACAGTGCTGGAGTTGAGCAGATACTCTTGAACAACAATTAAATAAATAGAATGAAAATAATAAAAATTCTGTAAATAAAAATTTTGGGTCACATCTTACTCAGGCATATCTCAAAGTGCATAAAAACTCAATGTGCACTGTTAGTAGCATTAACATTTGTTTCCCTTTTGAAAAAAAAAATATAGTACATCTGGTCATAACTGACCTTGGCACATCACAAAGTGTATTTAGCTGAATAAAAATGACACTGTCAAACACTTTGAATGCACAAACCCCCAAGAAAAGATTTATAACATTAACAAACATTGCACATCCACTATTGTGGTTTGTTTTGTTTTAAAGCACCACATGTGAGTAGGAACCTCTTTTTTTAACTACACATTCCATTACACACATATATCAGTCAACCAAAAATTTCCAGTAGAGTTAAGGATGCACAAAGCACCCACTTAAAAACTTGAGTAATGACTTCAGTCTTGAAGGTTTGAGTATTTACATTTTGTTCTTATTAAAGACAAAAATAGAAAGGAGATGTTTTTAACCTTCTTTACATGTTTTGACTGTTCATTGCAGCCTTCGTCAAAACATCTCCTTTCTATTTTTGTCTTTAATAAGAACAAAAGATAAATAATTAAAAGAATACAAGATGAACCTACTTGAGCTATTGAAGGTTTGAGGTTTTTCTCCAAAATTTATAACAATTTTCTTATAGTTTTCTACTTTTCTCCGTAAATTTACCTAAATTTGAAACATTTTCCTCAAATTTGTAATTTCCTTTTGTAAAATTGACTTTTCTTGTACATTTAAGACTTTATTATAAATTTGTGGATTATTTTATGCCTAGAATCACCAGTTTTGATGCCAATTAACCTAACTTGCATGTTTTTGGCATGTGGGAGGAAACCGGAGTGCCCGGAGTAAACCCACGCAGACACGGGGATAACATGCAAACTCCACACAGAAGGGTCACTGATGGTCTGGGGGGTGGGATCGAACCCACGATGGTCAAGGGTGGAATCGATCCCATGACCTTCTTGCTGTGCTGCCACTGTGCTAACCACTGCGCCACCGTGCTGCCCAGGGATGTGAGAGTGAATGGTTGTCTGTCTCTCTGTGTTGGCCCTGTGATGGACTGGCGATCTGTCCAGGGTGTACCCTGCCTCTCGCCCAAAGATGCTGGGATAGGCTCCAGCCCCCCCGCAACCCGAAAGGATTAAGCGGTAGAAGATGGATGGATGGATGGATGGATGGATTTTATGCCTAATGTTTGTCCATTTTTTTAAATAAAATTACAGATTTTTTTTTTCAAATTTGAAACAGACTGTGGTAAAATTTAGACTTTTTTCCTTATGCAATTTACATTTTTGACCATGAATTTGCAGAGCCAGAACAGAACAATAATTTAACTCTGATTTCAAAGAAAAAATATTAATAAAATTGTATTTAATGAAATAAATTAAATTACCAAAGATGCAGTTATTTCTGTTATGTTTCTATATATTTATAGTTTTTTAGAAATCTCCTCACCAGCCAGACAGCATGAAAAACCTCCCCTATTTTGAAATCCAAATGTTGGCATGTTTAGTTTGTCTGAAGGCTGCTGACGGATTAAAGTTTCCGTTACCAGCAGGTTAAAACCAACATAAATGCCTCCACTGCTTACATATCTCTTCTGCTTTTTTCCATGTTTGAAGTACTTTAATAAGCTCATGCTTCTCTCGGACAGTGACGCTAGCAAGACACTCTGCCTGCCGCTGGAACATTCGCGCGAGCAGGGTATTTGTGAACTCCTCACAGATGACGGTTACGTGCGTTGTTCATGTGCGCACTTGCGGACCGTTACTCCTTCATATTTTTTTCTTAAATTTATATTTCCTTGGTGTGGCCTGGGCCACTCGGAAGTTGGTGCTGGGCAGCATGTGGCCCATGGGCCGCTAATTGAATAGGCCTGCTTTAAGGGCTTGACAAGCCCTGAGTAGGAGCCAGTCAGATTTACTAAAATTGTGAGAAAACACTATGATGGCTAAAATATGCCATTTCCCCATTGTGGGACTAATAAAGGCTTATCTTATCTTATTTTATAATCAGACATAGGCCTCCAACAACCACATGTGCTACCACCTGCTGAGTTTCATATATGGAGTGTAGGCTTAAATCACTTCTTTATAGGCTATACTTGTAAAACATGCAACAGAAACAGAAAAAATATAGAAGGTGTTTTCCACAAACAGGTAGTACTTTATAATGTTAAAAAAAAAAAAAAACTAGTGGCAAACATGTTAAAAAGAGAATGACCTCTAGTGGATGTAAAAGTAACTATATATAAGGAGATGGTGTGTTACAGCTGTAATGTGTTCAAAGTAGACCCTTATTCTACCCTAACCCTAACTCAACCGTAACCTTAAAGGCCAAATGTCACGTAACAGGGTACTTTAAATATCTTGAAACTAGATTTAAAAGGGAACCGATCCGTTCGGGTCTTGGTGCATATGCTTCAGTAACAACGGAATATTCGTTAATTTAAAACTGCCGCGCTTGGCCTGACACGGCCCCTGGAATCGCCTGGGGAAGAAGGCGGAAGTGACGAAATCGATTGTACCCTAGTTTGATGCTTGGGGTATTTCAATTGATTGTTTATATGGAGACTGGAAGGTTGAAGTGAGCAACAAGAAAGAAAAAATTGGATATTTCACCCATACCTTAAAACGGGACTATCAGGGACAGCTGGGTAATAAGGGACACTTCTCTGGGAAATGTTTTCATACCTGTCAAGTGAGACGTTTTCGCCGTACTTCAACACCGTAAAAAGCGGCTATAAGGGACGGCGGAGCAACAAGGGACACCTCTCTGGGAAATGCCCTAAATGCAACTCGTGTTGTTATTGTCAAATATTTTAAGGATTCATGGATATTTGACAATAACAACACAACTCAGCGTCCGGCGCAAAATAAAAAAAAAAAAGCAGAATTCTGTATTTGTAAGGCGATCTGTCTCTGTTCCGCAACCGCTGCACAGCTGAACGTGTTAAACCATTGTCCTAATGACTTCTCATTGTAGTGAGAATAGCTCACGCTGAGCGATCAGCCCGCCCCGACAATCTGACTAATGATTGACTCCACATTCTCATTGTAGTGATAATAGCTCAGGCTGAGCCATCTGCCAGCACAGCTGTGGGGGATCACACACAGGACGATGCCTCCGCAACACACATCATTTTTTTTTCCCGTTATATTTTCTTTGGGGGCGTACAGAAATGGCAATACGCCGTTTTTGCTAAAATGTGGCTGTTTTCCCCCGTATTTTCCTTAAAATCATTTGACAATAACAACACAAAACTACATTTAAAACATTTCCCAGAAAAGTGTCCCCCACCACTCCGCCGTCCCCCACAGCCGTGCTTGGCACCAAAAATACGGCGGAAAACGTCTCACTTGACAGGTATGACGCCTCCATTTTCATATTGATCTGGTCAATTTCTTGACAGCAGTGGCTCTCCTCCACTGTAATAATAATGGCTTCCGAAAAATCAATATTTTATGGGGCGCCCTCGACAGACCCCCTTCGTGCTTCGCAATTCTGGAGGCTCTATTAATGTCCAGTTCAATGACATTTTCCACTGGTTATGCTCTCTGGTCATCGTTGGAACTGTTGTCATCAGACAAAGCATCTGATTCCGTCTCGGACGGCTCGAACCTGTAAGGTTCAATGCCTCTGTCACTGTCTGAACCACTGACAAAAAAAAAGACAAAAAAAAAAAAGACAAAACTAAACTAATTTGTTCACAATCGCTGTCACTTTCCGTCATGATTGTCCAATGTTGATAAGTGTGAATGTGGATAGGCAGGGCAGCCAGGGTACAACTGGTGATGTCAAAAACATGGGCGTGGTCTGGACTGGCTGTCACAAGCCAGCAAGCAAGGTGGGGCCTTCACCTGGTGTATTTTGTGCAATTATGTAAATACAGGTGGGTGATATGGTCTCCGGTATGAATATTTGGTTTAAGCTATGTGTATTTTATCTAAATTCGTTGTCATTTAGAAAAAAAAATTACGTGACATTTGGCCTTTAAAGAAACATTACATAATCCTGATGAATAGGATTTTATAATAATATTGCAGTCCATATCCAAAGTGAAGTGTTGTCCCTCCTCCCCTGCTGACTGGAGTCACACATGTTGCCAAATTATGGAGAAGACTGCGAATGTACATAAATGGGAGCTATAGCACACAATGGGAAGCAACAATGACTCCTACATAGTAAGTTGTTGTTGTTTTTTTATTTCTAGGTCATGTAAAAATGATCTCTGGTCCCTCTCCCTTGCTGAGTTCAATGACTTTTCTCCCACAGAAGTTTGCCCATCTCTCATCTGGTATTGCAGAGGAGTAGGAAGTAGTCTAGTCTGGGGCAGATTGTTACCTCCATCAAGTAGGTAGTGTTTTCATATTGGTTTGTTTGTCTATCTGTTAGCAGGATTACACAAAAACTACTGGACGGATTGAAATTTTCACCAAAGGTGTGGCCCTTGGGCAGTGGAAGAACTTATTAGATAGTGGAGGTGTTCTGGGTCAGGATGTAGGTTCTGGATAACTTTTTCCACTTTCTTTAGCACTGCAAGATAAGGGCTTGGCAAAGGTTTGCGCTCTGAGTGCCCTCTAGTTAACCTTACAAATAGGAATATTCAGACTTTAATGTTGTTGTTAAATAAGTCAGTTTTTCTGCTTCAATGTTTATGAAAGGGGACATATGATGCACTTTTTATCACTCAGCCTCTAAAGGCTGTGGGCACTAGTGATGTGCGGATCGATCCTGAAATATCGATACCTCCGATACCGGATCTGGATGCTCTAAAATCGATACTCAAATCAAAATATCGATACTTTTGATATTTAAGTCATTTGAGGTAAGGTATAAGATAAGATAAGATAAGATAAGCCTTTATTAGTCCCACAATGGGGAAATTCCAGGATTGCAACAGCACAGGGATAGCAACACTCAGAGCAATAATCAGAAGGCAAGAGAAAAACAAGAGCAGCGAGTATGGGCGCAGTCGGGCATCCGGGCATTTGGCCTACTTCCGGTTAGCAACCCACATGGCAACGCCGTACTAGGTGAAAACAATTCAGTGGCGACCTAGTCCCAGGCAGCTGCCGTGACCCAGTCAAGCTTGTCCAGCCTGTCGTAGTGCATTATATTCAGCTCATCACGTCCTATATCAGGTAATTGAGTGATATTGTGTTAGTTTAATTAGCTGCCACTTGATGGGTCACGTTTTGAAAATGCTAGCCACTGACACAAGCCTCTCTATATTGTAAATTCAAATTCAAAATTCAAACGTTTATTTCAAACTCAGGGTTCATAGCAAGAGCAAAACCAAAACAAGTAGAAAAAAGATAAACAGATAAAATAAAAGTATATACATATCAGCAGACACTCGGCGATCTTGTAACAACAATAACATACAGTAATGGGCTCAGTATAATATGGAGCGCCACCACTTCCAAATGCTGGAGTGAAGTGTGAGTGACGAGTTGACAATTGCTGATATAAGATGATTGTTACATGCCAGCAA
Organism: Pholidichthys leucotaenia; assembly: GCA_020510985.1. Lineage (NCBI taxonomy): Eukaryota > Metazoa > Chordata > Actinopteri > Cichliformes > Pholidichthyidae > Pholidichthys > Pholidichthys leucotaenia. The sequence goes on from CM035843.1 coordinate 265,384,726, forward strand.
CCTTCTCATAAAACTAAACATTCTTACGTATCAGTTCGCCAAAAGACGGAATGTTCACAGACACAAACATCATGCTTGCACTCGACCGTATCGTATTGTAAACAAAGACGGACATTTCATCTGTGGAAATGCATGACTGATTCCGTTTTCATCCAACAATACAGACCTCTCTATGTGCAGTCAGCCTGACTAATTTAACTGTAGACTGTAGTAAATAGTGCAACAAAGGGGCAGGCCATTAATGAAAGAGGTGACAAAGGCAACCACGTGGCCTTAATTGTTCAATTACTTAACAAGACCTGTTGGGCCAACTTTGCATTTGACAACAATAGTTGAACACTTGAAACTCAGGGTCTTGAGAATATACCATATTTTCATGATTTTCAAGATCCCTGTGTGGTATATATTACTCATATATTCCATACCTACATATGTTAGAGCATGTGGAAATGTTTTGTGACAGCATATGTAAGGAACTTCACACCTCGGAAAGGACAAAGGAATCTCACCCGCCGTGTGAAGAACAAAGACGTCCCAGGACGCGGCGGCAGAGACGAACTAGACACCTTCGCCCCCAAGGCGAGGAGAGGAATTCCCATCACCTCCCAAGACGAAGGGAGGAGATAACAGAACAATGGGGGGATTAAGATAACGGGGGATGTCGGCTTGTGTAATGCATGTCTTTGATGTGTACCTGTATTTAACCAGCGAGCTGGGCAGAAACCTTTCTCTTTGCCTTCTGCCAAGCTCTGCACCAGATGAGACAAGATAGAAGAGCTGTTCATTAAAGACTCTGTTTTTAATACAAAATCGCCTCATCATTTCCAGCTCCTCTACACTGGTGACCTTGACGCGAGTATGGACCGGAGGCGTTCTTCAAGCGACTCATCCGTGGCGACTCTAACATACGCCAGCAACGACGCAGACGAGGGAGCCGGACAGCTTTTTCCCCCGGCAGAAGGAATTGAGAGGGCTCAACCGAGCTCCAGCACCGCCGTGAGAGCCGAGGCAAGGCACTCTCACCCGGCGGGCACAACAGTGATGGTGTGCACGAACGCCGTCGCTGTCCAGCTGCCAGACTTCTGTCGAGAAGACCCCGCCTCTTGGTTTCAACAAGCTGAAGCTCAGTTCATACTGGCGGGCATCACAGCAGACGATACAAAATTCTACCATATCGTCTCCAAACTCGACTCCGCCACTTCAAAGTGTGTGCGGAGCTTGATCCGGCGACCACCGGCCCGGGACAAGTATGAGACGCTCAAGGCGACCATCGTGGCGAACTATGTCCCACCAGCGGAAGAAAGAGCCGAGAGGATCCTGGCGGTCTACGGCCACAGAGGGGGCAATCCGAAGGCCCTCATGGAGGATTTGCTGCAGCTTAAGGAGGAGGACAATGACAATTTCCTTTTCCAGTTTATTTTCCTCAGCACGCTTCCACCACACATGAGAGGGACACTCGCCAATACGAAGTGCAACACCCACCAAGACTTCCGTACACTGGCCAGCGAGGCTTATCGGCTCGTCAATGCCTGCAAGGAGCAGACACCTCAGCGGCATCTGCGACCTCAAAACTGAGCTGCCCCGGAGCCATGGCGAGCCACAAACCACGGAGCAGGACCCAGCCCACGGTGACAGCGGCGCGGCCCAAGCGTAACAAACAGATCAACGTCTGTTATTATCCCACCACTCACTTCGCCGAGAAAGCCCACAAATGCGTTCCCCCCTGCAAGTTCACGATGTCGGGAAAACGCCAAAGCCAAGGGCCGTTAACAGCAGCGTTCTCGGCTGAGAAAAATAACTATTGTACGTGACGGATGGTCACAGCAGCAAGCAGTTCCTCATCGACACGGGAGCTCAGCTGAGTTTCGTCATGCCCTCCCATGCAGATCGAGCCATGGGCACCCGGGGGCAAACCGGAGCAGTGGCAGCCAACGCCTCTGACATTGACACGTTTGGCGAAAAGAGCCTGCACCTCCTCATCCACGGCCGCAGCTACAGATGGACATTTGTTGTAGCGGTCGGTGAGTTTTAACTTGTTAGGCGCAGATTTTCTGTGTGCACACGGGTTATTAGTGGATCTAGCAAATAGGCGCCTGGTTAATGCACTATCTTTTGCTTCTATTCCATGCTCAGCTCGAGTTTCTCCACCACCTGTGCAGGCCATACGTCACCACGGCAGGAGGTAAGTTTGAGCAACTCCTCACCCAATTTCCAGCACTCACAACCCCACACATTCTCAGCCACTATAGCCAAACACGGGTTAAACACTTCATTCCGACAACGGGACCTCCTGTTTTTGCCAAAGCTCGCCGTTTAGACGCGGCCAAGCTCAACATAGCACGGGACGAGTTTACAACTCTCGAAAAATTGGGCATTGTTAGACGCTCGAAGAGCCCCTGGGCTTCACCACTTCACATGGTTCCGAAATCCGACGGTTCTTGGAGACCGTGCGGAGATTACCGTAGATTAAACAACGCTACAGCGCATGACCGCTACCCCCATCCCTCACATTCAGGACTTTTCACTGCATCTAGCGGGTGCGCGCATTTTTTCAAAGATAGACTTAGTCCGCGGTTATGCACCAAGTCCCAGTCCGAGCTGAAGACATTCTAAAACAGCGGTTATAACCCCTTTTGGCCTTTTGATTCTTGCGAATGCCTTTCGGCCTCAAAGGCTCTGCCCAAACTTTTCAACGCATGATGGATGCAGTCCTACGCGACCTCTCCTTTGTTTTCGTCTACCTCGATGACATGCTGGTAGCCAGCCCGTCCGAGGAAGAGCACGAGCAGCACCTCATTACCGTTTTTCAGAGGCTGGAAGAGCATGGACTAATAATCAATCCAGCCAAATGCAAATTCGGCGTATCGCAAATTGATTTTTTGGGACATAAAGTCTCCCCGAAGGGGGCAGTTCCGCTTCCAGACAAAGTTCATGCGATAGTAGGTTTTCCACAGCCCCAAACGGTCAAATCGCGACAGGAATTTTTGGGGATGGTTAATTTTTACAACCGCTTCCTCCCCCACGCAGCTCAGCTCATGCAACCCCTATATGACGCGCTTAAAAAAAAGAAAGCTTCCAACGCGGTCGAATGGACCCCGGAGCGCGAACGCGCTTTCGCGGAAGTAAAAAACGCCCTAGCTAATGCCACAATGTTAGTCCATCCAGATCCCTCGGCCCGCATTGCACTAACCACAGATGCTTCAGACCTGGCCATAGGGGCAGTTGTAGAACAACTTGTCAGCGGGGTCTGGCAACCTTTAGCATTCTTTAGCAAATCGCTAAACCCAACTGAACGCAAATACAACACTTTTGACAGAGAGCTGCTGGCGCTTCATTTGTCCATCCGCCACTTCCAGTTTTGGTTAGAAGGGCGGAGTTTCACGGCTTTTGTGGACCATAAGCCGCTCACTTTTGCTATGGCTAAAATTTCAGAACCATGGTCGGGCAGACAACAAAGACAGCTAGCTGCGATTTCAGAGTTCACCACAGACATTCGACACGTAGCAGGCAAACTTAACGTAGTAGCGGACTGCCTCTCTCGCGCTGTGGCACCGCCAGAGTGCGAGGAGACAGATTACACTGCCTCAGCAGCGGAACTCTTCACTAACGCAGACACATACGCAGCACCTATCCATGAAGGGATAGATTATGCAGCCATGGCGGAAGAACAAAGCAGTGATGCAGACGTGCGCGCGCTCCTGTCTGGACCAACAGGGTTAAGGCTGGAGAAAAAAGGGTTGCGTGACGGTGTGCCCCCCCTAATATGCGATGTTTCAACCGGCCGACCTCGCCCGTTAGTACCAGCTGCTTGGCGCCGCCGCATTTTCGACGCAATTCACTCCCTAGCGCACCCAGGTGTGCGCGCCTCGGTCAAAATGGTTGCCGAAAAGTTTGTGTGGCCAGGCCTGCGCAAAACGTAAAAGAATGGGCAAAAACTTGCCATTCCTTGTCAACCGCGCCAAAATACACAGACACACAAAAGCTCTCTGGAGCCTTTTCCAATTCCTGCTAGAAGGTTCGACCACATTCATGTCGACCTCGTGGGGCCACTACCTTCCTCCCAAGGTTTCACACACCTGCTAACAATGATAGACCGCACCACGCGCTGGCCAGAGGCAGTCCCTGTAGCGGCAACTACAGCGGAGGAAGTCGCTCGCGTTTTTCTAACAAATTGGGTGGCACGTTTCGGCGTCCCATCAGACATCACGTCAGATAGGGGGCCTCAATTTGTCTCAGAGCTCTGGTCAGCCATGTCCAACAGTTTAGGGGCAACAATTCATCGTACCACCGCTTATCACCCTCAGGCTAATGGGTTATGCGAGCGTTTTCACAGGTCCTTAAAGGCCGCCCTCAGAGCCTCATTAACGGACACAAATTGGGTAAATAAACTTCCCTGGGTTTTATTGGGGTGCGTGCGGCACCTAAAGAGGATTTAGACCTCCCCCTGCAGAATTAGTCTTTGCTCAGCCTATCAGACTCCCAGGTGAATTTTTACTGGAGAACCCGGAACCAGGGCACCTCCCAGTCCCAAGGTTTTTAGGCAGCAATGGACCGGATTCTCTCCACGGTCCAGCTCATCACTCCTTTCCACGAGTTTTTGTTCCTCAAACTTTAAAAAACGCTGAGTTTGTTTTTGTTAAGCATGAAGCTCTAAAACCAACGTTACGCCCAGTATACGATGGCCCATACAGAGTGCTGGAAAATGGTAACAAACACTTTGTGCTTGATTATGGGGATAGAAATGAAACGGTCAGCATTGACAGACTCAAACCTGTCTTCTTGTTGAGAGACGAACCTACACAGTTGGCCCGAGCACCTCGGCGAGGTAGACCCCCCAAGGGAAAAGTCTCAGCCCCCAGGCAGGGAACAGATAATCTGTCTCCTTCCCACACTGCAGATTCCTCACAAGAAGGTCCCAGCAGGACGCCTAAACCAACCTACAGCAGTTTTGGGAGAAGATTAAAACCCAGACAGCACAGGAACTGATACCAACCACTCCGCATTTATTCACTAATTGTGCTGCAACAGTTTAGGACTGACTTATGATTGTACTATGCTGTTATGTTTACCACTGAACTCTCTTAGGAGCATGGCTGCTTGAAAGTTTCTTCTGTGGCAACAGCTGTAACACGTAGTATGTCGTAGTAATTACCCTAGACTGTGAACCTTTCTGTGTCCTTTCCTAGTTGTTTGGGGGGCCTGTGGTATATATTACTCATATATTCCATACCTACATATGTTAGAGCATGTGGAAATGTTTTGTGACAGCATATGTAAGGAACTTCACACCTCGGAAAGGACAAAGGAATCTCACCCGCCGTGTGAAGAACAAAGACGTCCCAGGACGCGGCGGCAGAGACGAACTAGACACCTTCGCCCCCCAAGGCGAGGAGAGGAATTCCCATCACCTCCCAAGACGAAGGGAGGAGATAACAGAACAATGGGGGGATTAAGATAACGGGGGATGTCGGCTTGTGTAATGCATGTCTTTGATGTGTACCTGTATTTAACCAGCGAGCTGGGCAGAAACCTTTCTCTTTGCCTTCTGCCAAGCTCTGCACCAGATGAGACAAGATAGAAGAGCTGTTCATTAAAGACTCTGTTTTTAATACAAAATCGCCTCATCATTTCCAGCTCCTCTACACCCTGGATCATTTAATTATTTCTTTTTAGAATTACTCCTGTGCTGCCCTGATAGTTAATGGATTGGTCATGTTACCCATAGGGGCTTTTCCTTAAAAACATTCAAACATGTAAGAGGGTTAATCATGTTAATATGGGTCGAAGCAAATATGCTTACCAGGGGTGTCGATCAAGTAGCTGTACACGTCCGGCCACTGCACAGCTGGCCACCTGGTTGGGTCATTAACCCATTTTCCGGCTGGTAGCTTGTATGGGCAATCTGTCAGTCCACTTGCTGTCAGTTTCTCCTGATAACGTAGCCTGGCTGACTCATCAAGCTTTTCCATGTAGTCACAGGCCATGACAAAAAGTCAAAACACTGCACTAGACAAGGCTTGGTAACAGGTTTGTTTTCACCTAGTTAAGATGGCGGCGATGTGTTACTAACCGGAAGTGACGTAGCCCCGACCGCACCCATACATATATATATCCTTAACAGAAACACGGTGAAAAGTAACTAAACTATTGACATGTTGTCTAAGTGACACGCGGTTGGTGGGACTACTTTTTCTTCCGCCTGGGTAAGTACGTCATGCGTTTTTTTAGATTTAAAAGACATATTAGGTGTAGTCGCAAAAAAATCGGTATCGCCGATACCAGCCTGAATTTTACTCGGTATCGGATCGGAAAGGAAATCAGTGGTATCGAACATCACTAGTGGGCACTGTCCTTACCCTGCTGAGTGGATGGGTGGCGACAGCCGCATCCACACCTACCTTGTGAACACAATAGCCAGAGAAAGAAATGTCGTGGATTTTTCAAATTGATACCATGGGTGTATCTATGAAAAATATTGGATAAGTTTGAATTTCTAACCTCTAACCTTTAAGTCAAGGTCAGAGGTCAGTTCTCCCTAAATCTTGTATTGTGATAAATACACAAAAGAATGATGTAACCTATTCAAACTGATATCACCACATCTAAGACAAGTGTTGGACTATTATTATAGAACAAGTAGAGCTAGGGTCACCAAACTTGGTAAACATGTTCACCCTGAGACCCTGACCTCTGACTATAGGTTTGGGGTCAAAATGTCTGAGGTCACAGTTAGCTTCCCCTATGCCCTATTGCTACAGAACAAGTAAAGCTAGCATCATGAGACTGTACACAGGTTCACCCTGTCACCCTAGCCTCTGCCTATGATAAGATAAGATAAGATAAGATAAGCCTTTATTAGTCCCACAACGGGGAAATTCCAGGATTGCAACAGCACAGGGATAGCAACACTCAGAGCAACAATCAGAAGGCAAGAAAAAAAAAAAAAAAACAAGCAAGCAAGAGCAGCTAATATACATATGTACGTATTACTATAAAATATATATATATACACACACACACACAGACACACAGTGCAGAGCATTGTAGCTGGATGGAATAAATATATGAATATATGAACACACAGTGCAGAGCATTGTAGCTAGATGGAATAAATATGTAAATATATAAACACCCACAGTACGGAGCATTGCAGCTAGGTGGAATAAATATGCAAGTATATAAACACACACAGTGCGGAGCAATGTAGCTAGATGGAATAATATGTAGATATATAAATATATAAACACACCCAGTGCTGAGCATTGTAGCTAGATGGAATAAATATGTAAATATATAAACACACACAGTGCAGAGCATTGTTGCTAGATGGAATGAAACAGCATAACCGTCTACTTAGTTATCCTACATGGTATGATTATGTGCCCATACATATTCTCACCCTCCATAGCGACCGGTAAGTTCCTAGTTGTATGCCGGAGGGGACCATTGTGTAAGTCTATTGCATCTTTTGCATTCAAAAAACTATTAGTTTGTTACGTCTTTTTGCTATCTCTGCGAGCAGCCCTGCTTAGGTTGTACAGTCTGACAGCCGTTGGTAGGAAGGACCTACGAAACCTCTCGGTTGTGCACCTGGGATGATGTAGTCTGCTGCTAAATGAGCTCCTCAGTGCATTCAGTATGTCCTGCATAGGGTGGAACTCGGACTCCAGCAGAGATGACAGTTTAGCCACCGTCCTTCTCTCTCCTATCTCCTCCATCGGATCAAGGCGCTGCCCCAGGACAGGGGGCGCTGCCCCCTATGGTTTTAGGATTGCAAGATCAAAGGTCAAGGCCAAAATGCCATATAAACTACATCTCAAAATCAAACAGAGGATGAGGGGTACCACTGGCAGTCGCCAGTATTTTTCATATTGTGACACAGTTCAAGAGGTCTTAGCTGTTATGTTCTGAGTTTGAACTCAGTTTCGTGACTTCCCTGTTTTTTCATATTGGTCTACCATGCTGTTATGTCTTGTGTGTTCTTTACCGTCCTCCGTTGTCTTTGTATTGATCAGTATCTCTTTCTTGTATTTAGCTTCTGTTGCTATTTTCCTGTTGTGTTTGATTTCTGCAGTGGTGGATATGTATTGGTTCCAAGGTTGTCATAGCCAGGAGCGGCACTGGGGTTAAGCTCCCAGTGCTCATAAAATGCTCCTTGTGGCGTGCGTCTCGAAAAGCCTCTGACAACTAAGTCCAACTCCTAGCCTGCCCGTGTGGTTTAGTCTCTAAGCCCGGCGGAACTGCTTTTTACTAATAGGAGAAGGGGCGAGGGCGGATCTCTGGCGCCTTAAAACCAGATGCTTCGGGTAGATGGTGGCTCGTCAACCTGGGAAGGTAGCCCATCTAGGGGAAGGTAAACCCTGATTTCAAACCTCTGCTGCCTTGCGGCATACCCGGTCACGGGAAAGGCTTCGGGAGTCAACCCTGAGAAAAAATCCGGAGTCGGAGCCCCTAAGGCAGTTCTATGTTGTGCTCAACATCGTTCTGGCAGCTCCTGCAACGGCGCTGGTGCCAAACTGTAGCAGCCCTGCTGTTCCTTTGGATTCATCAGTGACGTGGAGAGGGGGGACATGCTGCATGGGCAACATCTTGTCCTCCATATCTTCCTGCCCAGGCTTGAATCCTACCAACGCCCAATGCTGGAAGGTAGAACACCGGATCACTGGAGAGGACACTCCAGCTTCGCCTTTGGCGTAGACAAAACACGGGGAATGACAGTTACCGGTTATAAGCCACTGCTCAATTGGCGTAGAGCGTGGCGCCAGGGGTTGTTCCTGACGGTGGGAGGGATCATCAGATCTCACTGGACAGCTACCGCCCGCCTCAAGCTGGGCAGCCCCCAGCCAATAAGGTGTTGTCCCGCCACAGCTTGCTTTCCTCATTGGGTGCATGGGGATAAGGAGAAATCCAAACAGCAGGCTGAGAACCTTCGCACCAGGCAAGACAATAAAACAAAAGAGACCAACTCTAAAACTGGGAACTTGGAACGTCCGCACTATGGTGACAGGACTCGTTGCTAACCTCAAGGACATCAACGACACCAGGAAGACTGCCATCATCAATAATGAGCTGAAGAGACTGGGAGTGGATATCGCCACTCTCCAGGAAACACGGTTAGCTGATGCAGGCACACTGAGAGAGAAGGACTACACGTTCTACTGGCAGGGAAAGGGCAGTGACGAACACAGGGAACACGGAGTGGGCTTCGCAGTGAAGAACACTTTGCTGAAGATGGTGGAACCGGGCAGCACTGGCTCTGCACGACTCCTCACCCTCCGCCTGAACACCACTCAAGGCCCAGTCACCCTCGTCAGTGTGTATGCCCCAACACAGACAGCCACACCAGAGGCAAAAGACGAGTTCTACGAGAATCTCGCAACAACTGTCAGGATCATCCCCAACTCTGAACAACTCATTCTCCTTGGAGACTTCAATGCCAAAGTGGGTGCTGACCATGACTCCTGGCCCTCCTGTCTTGGACCTTTTGGCGTGGGCAGAATGAACGACAACGGACAGCGGCTGCTCGAGTTCTGCACATATCACGATCTGTGCATCACAAACTCGTTCTTCAAGACTAAGCCCCAACACAAGGTTTCCTGGCAACAATCCGCGCTCAAAGCACTGGCACCAGCTAGACTTGATCCTGACCAGGCGCACCTCACTGAAGAACGTGCTAATCACCCGTTCGTTCCAGAGTGCAGATTGCGACACAGACCATTCATTGGTGTGTTGCAAGGTCAAGCTGCAGCTGAAGAAATTCCATCATGCTAGACAACCTGGAAAGGCACGGGTTGACATCAGCAAGATGGCCCAACCAGAACTTGTTGAGCAGTTTGCCTCCACCTTTGAGAAGGAACTTGGTGTACCACAAGGAGGAGAATCTGCAAAGCAGAAGTGGGAAGAGCTGCGAAACACCATCTACCGCACAGCCTTGGCTACCTTTGGGAGGAAGACCTCGAAGTCACAGGACTGGTTTGATGCCAAGTTGACCGAGATGACCCCCGTCATTGAAGCCAAGCGCTCAGCACTTGCTGAGTACAAGAAGTACCCAAACGAGAAGAATCTCCAGATTCTCAGGGCTGCGAGAAGCAAAGTTCAGCAGACTGCTCGGCGCTGTGCCAACGAGTACTGGACTCAGCTCAGCCAAGACATTCAAACCGCTGCCATAACAGGGAACATCCGTGGTATGTACGATGGCATCAAGAAAGCACTTGGTCCGGCACAGAGCAAGACGGCCCCCCTCAAATCTTCCACTGGGGAGATGATCACAGAAAAGAACAAGCAGATGAAGAGATGGGTGGAACACTACTCCGACCTCTACTCTAGACAGAACACCGTGACACCGTCAGCCCTTGATGCCATCGACTGCCTGCCATCCATGGACGAACTTGACGCCGAGCCAACCATCGACGAACTCAGTAAGGCCATTGATAGCTTGGCCGCTGGCAAGGCACCCGGCAACGACGGCATAACCCCTGACCTGATCAAGCACTGCAAGACTGCCCTACTGCTGCCATTGCATGACGTCCTCTGCCAGTGCTGGAAGGAAGGTGCCGTACCACAGGACATGAGGGACGCCAAGATCATCACCCTCTACAAAAACAAAGGGGAGAGAAGCGACTGCAACAACTACAGGGGCATTTCCCTCCTCAGCGTTGTTGGCAAAGTCTACACACGAGTTGTTCTCATTCGTCTACAGAAGCTTGCCGAACGTGTCTACCCCGAGTCTCAGTGTGGCTTCCGCGCTGAGCGATTGACGGTAGACATGATATTCTCCATCCGCCAACTCCAGGAGAAATGCAGAGAACAGAACATGCCTCTGTACGTCGCCTTCATCGACCTCACCAAAGCGTTCGATCTGGTCAGCAGAGAGGGCCTTTTCAAGATCCTGCCAAAGATAGGATGCCCACCAAAGTTGCAAAGCCTCATCGAATCGTTTCACACCAACATGCAGGGGATAGTGCAGCACGATGGCAACGTCTCAGAGCCATTCAACATACGCAGCGGAGTGAAACAGGGCTGTGTACTTGCGCCAACCCTCTTTGGGATTTTCTTTGCTATGCTCCTGAGGCATGCCTTCAGCACAGCAACAGAGGGAATCTACCTGCACACAAGATCTGACGGCAGGCTTTTCAACCTCGCCCGCCTGAAAGCCAGAACCAAAGTACGCGAGGCTCTAATCAGAGACATGCTGTTCACAGACGACGCCTGCAGTCGCAAACCCACACACAGCAGGAGCTTCAGACCCTGATGGACCGCTTCTCCCAGGCATGCAAGGATTTCGGGCTTACCATCAGCCTGAAGAAGACTAACGTCTTGGCGCAAGGCACGGAAGCACCACCAACCATCACCATTGATGACTACAAGCTGGAGGTCATGAATCAGTTCACGTACCTGGGGTCCACGATCAGCAACAACCTCTCCCTTGATACAGAGATCAACAAGAGGATTGGAAAATCAGCCTTCACACTCGCTCGCCTCACCACACGAGTGTGGGAGAATCCCAAACTCTCTGTCAAGACGAAAATGGCAGTGTACAACGCCTGCGTCATCAGCACACTGCTCTATGGGAGTGAGACGTGAACAACATACGCCCGGCAGGAAAAGAGACTGAACTCCTTCCACTTGCGCTGCATTCGCCACATCCTGGGCATATCCTGGCAGGACAAAGTGCCCAACACAGAAGTTCTGTCCCGCGCCGGCCTTCCCTCCATGTTCACTCTACTCAGGCAGCGCAGGCTCCGCTGGCTAGGCCACGTTCACCGTATGGAGGATGGCAGAATCCCCAAAGACGTCCTCTATGGGAACTGGCAACTGGCAGGAGAGACGTTGGCCGCCCACAGCTGCGCTTTAGAGACGTCTGCAAGAGAGACATGAAGGCCCTGGATATCAACACAGAGCGCTGGGAGGACCTTGCAACGGACCCGTCCAAATGGAGAGGCACCCTGACCAGACAGCTCAAGGCGGGTGAAGAGAGGACTGACTGCTGCAGCAGATGAAAAAAGGACCCGCAAGAAGAACCGCCACAGACCCAGCAGCACGGAGACCACCACAAGTGAGACCTGTGTGACAGGGACTGTCATTCGCGCATCAGGTCTGTTCAGCCACAGGCGGTGCTGTTCCAGCAGAGTAGACGTTTAGGATTCTCTTCCATGGTCATCATAGACCGACGGAGGGCCGACGACGAGACGGCTATGTATTATTTTAAATGTCATTTTATTTTGTTTTTTTTCCTGTGTTTCTCTTTGACCGCGGTCAGGGTTGTCAGTCTCGTGTGGGCGTGCCCTGCTGCTTGTCAAACTGCCAGCTGCCCCTCCCTCACCTGTCTTACCGGCAGACGCTCTTCTTCATTAGGATTACCAGCTGTTCTCAATTGTTAGTCATTACTGTCTTCCCTTACTCAGGTCAGCCCACATCTGTCTCTCATTATAATTAGTTGGATCCCTATTTAAAGTAGATTGTGTTCCATGTTCTTTTTCGCTGTATCATCAATGCCTCAGAAGGAATATCAGTTTGTCTACGCCAAAGCCCTATCTCCGCGTCTGGCGTGCCTCTGTTGTAAGTTGACTCTTCATTGTCATTTTATTGTTTTGCTCAATCTTTGCTCTTTGGTTCACTGTTTGTTAAATAAACTCAACTAATTCACAGTCTAGTGGACTGGTTGTTTTTTTTTCCCCTCCGTGCCTGCGTAAAGGCACACGCATGGCATTAGCAAAACCGTCTGTGACATGCTTGTGTCAAAATACATTAGGTTTTAATTATTTCAGCTTCATTTTCAACCCATTTTAGCCAGGCTTCATCAGAATGACTTATAACAGACTTTCACAAAGAAATCACAAGAAAATTTTAATGCAAAAATGAACCCCTTTTCTGCTGTTCTTGATTGATTTCAAACAGTGTTTGTCCATACTACTATCTATAGCTCTTTTTATGTTGGACTGATGTGCTAAATTGAGGAGCTGTGGTTGGATGATGTTAGGTGAGCATCCTACAGGAGGAGGTGGCCAGCCTGGTGTCATGGTGTGAGGACAACAACCTCACCTCAATGTGGATAAGATGAAGGGGATGATAGTGGACTTGAGCAAGGGGAGGAGACCTCATCGGCTGCTGTTTATCCGAGAGCTTGAGGTGGAGACGTTAAGCAGCTTTAAATACGTACATGGCCATCTACATCAGAGAGGACCTTACGTGGGCACTTAACACCACAGAACTGATTAAGAAAGCGCAACAGCGGCTGTACTTTCTGAGGAGGCTGAGGAAGTTTAGCATGTCCTCCAAGATCCTCAACAACTTCTACAGCTTCATCATTGAGAGCATCTTGACCAACTGCATCACTGCGTGGTATGGCAGCACTACTGTTCTGGACCACAAAAACCCGCAGAGAGTGGTGAAGACAGCGGAGAAGATCATCAGGACTCCACTCCCCTCTCTGCAGAGTATCTACCACCGCAGAGTCCAAAGGAGAGCTGCCTCCATCCTCCAGGACCCCACCCACCCCCAGTACAGAATGTTCACACTTCTACCCTCAGGCCAGAGGTACAGAAGTGTGAAATGCAGGGAATCCAGACTAAAAAAAACTCCTTTCCCACTGCCATCAGACTCCTGAATAAATAACAAAACTCCAGACACAGCTTTGCAAATAGGAATTCACACACTAAAAGAGATTGGATGCTCACTTTGCACATTGTACATAGTCTCACCCCGTCTCATGTCCATATCATCTGTGCTGCTAAATTATCATTGTACAGTCTACTGGGTTATTATCACTGCACACAGCTTTACACAGAGAAATTCTCACACTGGGTTCTAATTTGTACATTGCTCATTTGCACATTGTACATAGTCTCATGCCATCTCAAGTTCAAATCATCTCTGATATTAAGATTACCATTGTACAATCTATTGGGTATTATCAGAGGTGAGTCATACTCATTCAGTGAATTTTTACTTACTCAGGGTCATGTTACAGTCATCCAGTGAATTCCAATTTTCATTCTTCTTGTTTCCTCTAGTTTTTAAATGTTTTAACTGTCCTGGTTGCTTTTAATGTGTCTTTATGAGTATTTATTAGTATTGATGTGTATTTATTACCTTGGCATTCGTTTGGAGAACAGAGTAAGAATTTCATTGCTCAGGAACTGATGCATTTCTTAACTGTGCACATGATAATAAAGCCTTTGAACCTTGAATTGCTCTAGAATATATAAAAACTAACCATACAAAAACAAAATATATATATAAAAAAGTACATCCTGGCTTTAGGTATGATTTTTTTTTTCAATGCAAATTTACAAGTATACCAACCAAGTTTTCTGATTATTATTATTTTTTTAATTTCATGTTAAAGAATGGCCTTGTTAGGAAAAAATCAGTTACCATTATAAAACATGCTTTGTCCTCTGCCACAAAACAGTCTGCTGGGAGAACCTATTCTCAGAATAGTTATAATCTGTATAATTGAATCAATACCTTTCTATGCAAAGGGAATTTCTTTTTGTGACTCGGGGAGCATATGGGCAACTGAGAATTAACCATGACAGGTGATAAACTTGGGAGAGGCTTTCTCATGCCAGAACAAAGAGAATCAGCCTTCATGTAACTAAGCCTGTAAAATCTGCAACATAAAAGCCCATGAAATCTATCATTCACAAGGGGCACTGACACACCCATAAAGACAGAGCAAACAGGGCTGAACGGTGAAACCAGAACTCGCTCTGAAGTAGGCCATCAACTATTCATTCTGTTGTGACACATCGCAACCTATCAGGTGTGATATAGTCTGTACGGATTTCACCCGGCTTCCCGACTGCGTGTCTTTACTGGAGTCATGGCTATGAGTGGGGAGGGTTTAATATAATAATGGCTCCATGGATATTTCATATAAAGTATTACTGCTTTGAGATAATAAAGTGAAGCTAATGAAAAGGAATTAAGATATACTTGAATAGGATTGAAAACGTATCAATGCAGTGACTTATTTTCTCCTTACAGTGACTTTATTGAGTTGTATGAATCACATAGCATGAGCAGAATTGTGTGAATTTTCTATTCTAGCAGCCTAATCCATTTTAAGGGTGCAAACTGCAAAGCAAAGAGAGGTAACCATCCTTTGATCTTTGTAATTTTACATAAAGAAATTGGGTTCTAATCACAAAACACAATCAGTAAATTATTTAATCCATAAAACCAATAAAACACACTACCATGTGTGGTTGTTATGTAATACTAAAATGTGTGTCATTGGGAGTGATCATTTGCTTACAGAAATGTGTGCAGCTGAAACCAAGTACAGGGTCAAGTTCAATCGAAGTTTTGTCTTTCTCCATCCCACACGTGCAGAAACATGTTTGTGTACACATGTGCATGTACACACACACACACACACACACACACGTGCATGCACGCGCACACACACACACACACACACACACACACACACACACACAAAGTCCATATTCAAATTTAAACAAGAATTTGTATGCATGCATTGTCTTTTATTAATCAAATTTAACTTCAGTACATAAAGTGATACATTTCTGAATTAACATAAAATAAACATAAAAGCATAAATCTTTATACCTGATGCTTGTTTTTCTTTAAGATTCAGTTGGAACGCAAACAAATTCAACAAGAACAATTTTGTGGGCTGAAACTAAAAAAATTTAAACTGAAATTTTAATATTTTTTGACTGCTGTATTGTTGACTGTTCAGAAAATGAAACAGTTGAAATCACTCACTGGTTTCATAGAGGCAGAGAAAGGATCAACACATATCAGATCAACAATGTCCCCCCAAAATATAAATCTTCAGTAATTTTTAAATATAAAATTTCATTGTGCTCTTATGGTTTATTTTATAGTTATTCATTTACATAGTGTACTTGTATACTAACTCTATTGGATTAGATGATGCATTAGTTACTGTTGTGTCTCTTGACTGTGCAGCATTTCAAGTACTTCTTTATGAGACCTTCATAGTTGTTATAAAAAAATAGTAAAATGGCCCCTTAATCTTAATGCAGTCAGCATGTTTTGCCTTGCCTGAGGATATTTTTGATTTATGCACCACTTGTTTTGCTTTTAAACTGTCTATAACCATTCAATGTGACACATTTTAAACTCAAAGAAAACCCCTCAATATCTTCGAAATGTGCTTATTTGCATTCTTGCTGTGAGTAAGGTGAAAACTGCTTGTAATCAGGACATAGAATACAACATAAAATATGACACAAGCTTAAGGTAGTACCTCACTTGGTTGCGACAGCTGGCAACTAGTTGGAGATTTAAAAAAAAATTGCGACAAATACGTGAATTAGTGTCAATTTTCACTTGGAATCACATTGAACTGGCGCATTTGTATATGTCACATAAATATTGCATGAATGTCACACAAATTCCAAGCAAATTTTTGCCCAGCATTCACTGTGTGTTTGCATACATGCCAACAAAATTGTGCTTTTTTTTGGACTCATGACTGTTCCATGACAGCTACATAAATTCTGTGCAACGTTTGCATGACATTTATCAGTGACAATTGCAAAATCTGGACCACATCTTCCAGCAGTGATTTTATCATTAGACATTAAGCATGATCAACCACAAAGAAGAAGTGCAGAGACTGCGGGATGAGGAGGCTGCTCAGGACGCAGCCCAGTGAGATACTACCCTTAGTATATAGCAGTTCTGTTGTCATGCAAACTGTGGATTGTGTATAAATCTCCATAATATTTCAATGCACTGGTATGGAGGAATTCTGATAGTGAGTGGCAAAATGTTTAAAGAGGATATACTGTATTATGTACTTTTTCCACATGTCCACACAGTTCCTAGAAGGGGTAGGTTCAAAAGATCGATTCTCCAATTCGAATCGATTCACGTTTGACTAGTGTTGTGAGTAACACATTACAAAGTTACAGTTGCATTACTGTAACACCACTACTTTTGCAATAACGTACTGTGTAACGAAATTACTGTTTAGAAATTCAGTACAGTTACTGAAATTTGATCAGATGCATTACTTGTTACTTGTTTTATCAATATGGATAGATATTTTTAGCACAAATAATATAAAAACTGACCCTACCATAACTGAGACGTAACCGTCAGTTGACGTGACCTGTTGCAGAGAGCTGAATCTTCACTAGTGGAGGAAGAGATGAAGCTACTTTATTTTTGTAGAAATAGACAGATTATTTTTCCTTTGTAGCAGTTAAAAACCAAAGCATATTGGTGGGTTGCAAGCTAAAGTGCCGGTTGAGACCTTCTGCAATCTTGAAAAGCGCTTGAAAACAGCAACAAAGTGCAAACAAAGCTAGTGCTAAGTAACGGCTAGCTATGCTAACAACTTACACTGTGTTAGTGGATCTACACTATCTGAACAGCCACGGCTAGATGTAAAGTGGAAATGTTCTTGTCTCAACAGCCACGGTTGGATTTCAAGCACAGGTATGCATCTGGACAGTTTGTGACCCAGCAAGAATTAAACCAACTGATTGCCAGATACGTCATTACAGACTGAAGACATGATATAAACAGTGACTTTCCATCAGACAGCTCAGACTGTGATCCACTGAAGTTAAAACACATTTACTTGCTACCTGGATAAAGATTATTCAAAACTGGATTTTGATTTCCAAAAGGAATTTGAGGGACTTAATCATGTCTCTGTCACAGCAGACATTTAGACTGTGGATAATGGACATTTTCTTTGGATCACTGCACATCGGATTAAATTCATATCATAAAGGTAAGATAAACATGGACAGCTTTATGCAGTGTTGCCAACTGTCACTCCAAAATGAGGAAATTACTGGCAATATCATGTTAATTTTCTTCAGATTTTTCCCACAATTGTCAGGTTCTGACCATGGTTGAGGGACCATGCTCACACTTGAAGTTTATTTTTGTAATTCACTGTGTTTTCCCTACCTCAGCTCAGTTTGGTTATTGTGTTTATGTTCACGGTTATGTCCTTGACCACATGTGGATCTTTCCCCAGTGGCTTCCTATCACAGAAAATTGTAAATTTTAGAGGAAAAGAAAAATAAATTAAAAAAAAAACTAAATTAAAAAATATAAGTTGCAAATTTAGTGAAGCAGTCACAATACGCCGTCATTAATTTAGCAGTAAAAATCACAAGAATAGTAAAATATTTATAAGAAAAATGTGAATTTTCCTAAAAAAATAAATTATCCAACCAGAAAAACTTTAATATTCAAGAAAAAATGACAACCTAGTTTATAATTCATCTAGGTTACATTTATCTTTAAGCTACAATATGTTTTGTGTCCCCATGCTAATATTTTAGACCAAAAATTTAAGAGAATACTGCAGTGTATCACATGCACTACAGTGGGTGTATAAATGTTTTTGTCTTACACTCATTCTGAGTTTGAGGCTGAACTAACAGACTTCTAGTTATAACTTCATATCTAACACAGAAACAGTCTCTTCATCTCACTTTCAGCAAGAAAGCAAACAGTCCCTTTAAGCACGAACATATCATCGCTGTTGGGCACAAACCTCATATCTCCATATTTCTTCTGGTTGTTGTTGCTGTTGTTGTTTCAGCTCATTCAAACCAATGATATGCATTACAAACGACATGTAAATAAATTTCAGAACTGCTCAATCAGAAAAGAGAGAGGGTTTTTTTTTCTCATTTTCTGAAAAATGGCTATTTTGGAGATACAAGGTTTGCACCTGACAGGTATACTCACATCTATACAACAGGTAAAGCAATCTTAGGCTGAAGAACACAACAGTGAAATGACAAATGTGGATTCTCCGCTAATCTCTAATCCTTCATACATTTCGTGTAGTAGCTAAATATGGTGCTGTCTATCCACCAACGGACCATAGAGACAGCAGTGTAGACTCCAGGAAACTGAGGCTCAGCACAACCTATCCCCCAGGACACCACACCGTAGGCCAGGCCATCACATACAAGTGGACCACCTGAGTCCCCCTAAAAAACAGTAAAATAAAAAACATGAGGGTCTATGTGATGCTCTTTTATTTAAGTTTTTTTTTTTTTTTTACAACAGAGTTATGCAGGTCTTGAGATGAACATTTGCTACATTCTAGGACTTGTCACAAGTTGTTTTTTCTCAAGTTCCTGACCGGAAGTTGGGCCAGCCATCACCATAACTGATGTCACTATCCAGGATGACTACATCCATGTGCTGTGCATCAGTGAGCTGTATTTCAGTCCCTCCAAGATTTCAAGATGTTGAGATGGTGTCAATTCACGCAAAATCAGCCAATCAGCATGACTATTGCGCGACCTTGCAACTTTGTCCAATCACCGCAACTTTCCCACAATTTTGGCCAATCCTCGTCAACCTCCGCCAATTTTGCCAGTCACATTTAGTCTGAGTAGTGCTCAAACAGTGTAACTAATCACATGCGTTGCTGCACTGTGCTCACTTCCGTGTTTACAGTGAGTATTGATGGAACACATAAGCAAAAAACCGTTTGCGATTAAAAACACTCACCCGTGAGGTTTCCCACACCATCCCTTCCTCCGTCTCCCCCGGCCTGCCAGTGGAGGTTTCGCCACTTCTCCATCCTGACCGTGTGTACGAAGTGCTGAGTTTGTGTTGAAAAACATCTGCCTGCCTGAAAACCACCCCTTCGCATGAGCGCGCATAAGGAGAGACGCCGTAAAACCACAAACACAAGAGTAAATTTAACACTACAGCCAGTGTTTGAACATTTTATACATAATCAACAATCCAATCATAAAAACATCCCGCGAAATCCTGGAGGAACTGAAATGTGCTTTTTATTACCACTTCTGCTTTATACAGTACAGTAAGTCTCTTCTCACTGTTCATACACACAGCATTTCCCATCTTCAATAAATATTCCTTCTTAAAGGTAATGTTGGCAATTCTATAAGCATGGCACTGTTACTACACAGACAATTCTAACAATAACTGCCTTCATTTTCTTTCGGCTGCTCCCTTTTGGAGTCACCACAGCGTATCATCACCTGATATCGCAATGATCCACACGTCGATTTGGTAAGGATTTTTTTTTTTACACCGGATGCGTTTCCTGATGCAACCCTGCCCGTTTACCCGGGCTTGGGACCAGCACAGGGGGTACACTGGCTAGTGCTCGCCCTGTGGATAACCAGCTTTCCTTCCCCCATTCTATTATGCTGACCACCAAGCTAGAAGTCAGGAAGTACCATTTTTATATGGTCTTTGGTATGACCTGGCCAGGTCTTGAACCCACAATCTCCTGGTCGGTGGGGCAGATGCTGGGCCACTAGGCCACTCTAGCAATAACTACCTAATAATCTATATTTGTTTGGTGAACTTGTGAGACATGGTATTTAGCTGTAAACAAAAGTTGTTGGTTTTTTGGTTGTTGTTTTTTTTTTTACAAAAATCTATTTATTTAGGACACACTTTAAAGCAAAATATGGAACTGTAATTTTTCAAGACAGGCTGGCAAACTAAAATATGACTGGCAAAATGTTGATGTTTCTGTACAGTGATTTAAAAAAAATCTGAGGTCTTCTTACCTGGCACGAATCCAGTCCAGCAATACCGGCACAGATCATGTATTCTGTTATGCTGCCATTGTAAGATGCACTGCTGTTACATTTTTCAGCAGAGACGATGGGGAGCTTGACAGTCATGAGGGTTGCGGGGAGCTGGCTGGCACTGGAACTGGTGTATCCCCATCCAGACACTCGGCACTCCCTGCCTTCTGGTATGATGCTGCCATACATGGGCAGTAGAATGGGAAAGACGAACTTGTTTAGAATGAAAGGGTCCTTCAGCTGGAAAAATGATGAACAGACTTATCACTAAACAAAATTTAAGACACAGAACATTGTGATAAGGAAAAAACAAAATATTTGGAATTGTACCTTGATGAGCATAATGTCAAAGTTGACCCCATTGTATAAAGGATGAACAATCAAAACGAGGGGCAGGCGTTCTTGCTCCGTGCCTTCATAATTGGACAACCAGTGCTCTCCTGCAACAACAGTCATTTTCTCTACCCTGTAGATCAAAGAAAGAAAGATTCTCAAAATTCAGGAAATACACTTAATTTTTTTCTTCTTTGAAGGCTGGCAGTACAGTCGCATTTGATCTTTTCAGAAACACTGTATATTAGATTTTAATTAAATTTGCAAAGCTGTAGTTATTTCATAGTCTTCATTTTTAAACCTTACAAATTGAGAGTGAGTGGGTTAGTTGGTTAAACACTCTTGTGGTTTGCAGTAGAAAAATGTAGAACAATTAAGATTGCAAATAAACAGAGACATTTTAAAATTAAATTCCAACACTCTGACCTCATGGACAAATAATAAATATATACAAACATCCGAAAGTCAGGATTTAATTTGACAAATTTTAAAAATACTAATTATCAACACTCCCAGACACAGATATGAGTTCTATACACAAGTGGCTATTGAAAGCCTGATGCAGTGTGACTATCAAGATACATACATACATACATACATACATACATACATACATACAGTACATACATTACTTTGTAACACATTACTGTAACACCACTACTTTTGAAGTAATGTGCTGTGTAATGAAATTACTGTTAAAAATTCAGTAATGCGCTACAGTTACTATGTGTAACTGTAACGTTATGTTATGTGTTATGTTATATACATAACATGTTATGTTATGTGTTACTCACTACTCGGTTTATTAATATGGACAGATATTTTTAGTGCAAATAAATGAATATACAAACTAACCCTACATAGCTGACACAGCCATCAGTCGACATGACCTGTTGCAAAAAGCCTGAGTCTTCACTACTGAGCAGAGGAAGAGTTGAAGCTACTTTGTTTTTGTGGAAATAGATTTTTTTTTTCCTTTGTCATGGTGAAGGACAAAAGCATATCAGTGGGTTGAAAGTTCAGTGCTGATTGAGTTCTTCTGCAATTTTCATAAGCGCCTAATAAACAGCAACAAGAGCTCTGACAAAGCTAGCGCTATGCTATCCTTCTTCTTCCGGCTTTCAGAGAGAGCAGACGCATTTCTTCTCCTCTCCCTTCTCCTCCTCCCCTTACTGATCCCAGCTTGCTGTGTCCTGTCTGTGTCTCGCTCTTCTTCTGCTGCATCTCGACCCAAACGGAAAATTATGGAATTGAGCTGGGCTTTAAATGCAATTGACACCACTTTAAAAGAAGATCGGGCCAGGGGGAGCCCATGTGGGGAGACTCATGGGACAATTGGAAACTCATGTGTCTGTGTGATTCGATGAAGATGTGGAAGACATCTATCTGTTTGGCTTATGATCACAGGATTTCTACTGTTTGGCTCTGGAGTTTCCTGGTGTATCGGAAATTAAAGAAGTTGGAAGAGCTGGTCAAAATGCGGATCCGGCGAAGCTTCTTCAACAATTTGACCAGCAGGGGAGGGCACTGATAGCGGCAAATGGTGAACTGATTGGCGAACTGAATCAGAAGGTTGAAAACATCTTGGAGTCGCTGGGTGCTCTCCAGGGAATGATTTTAAAGCCTGTGAATGTGTGATGCACAGAATCGCATGAGAGAGGAAATTTTTATGGTCTAAGTGATCTGTGCTCATCAGACCTTGATTTGGCGTCCTTGGGAGACTCATTCCTCCAGGAGGAGAGATAAAGCAGAAGGGAGTTTTGGCTTCTCTTAACCCAAACAACTGCTGTTGTACAACAATCTGAACTCTCCAGGGACAGCATTTTCATGTGACTAACATGGAATTTTACCATCTGGCATGAAGAGAGATGAACTCTGTGGACATGTTTATCTATGTTTAGAATACATGGACAGCCGTTGCCTAGGAGACGATTTTTGCTGTGCACCAGTAACTGATACATTCACACTGCACTCACACTGATATCATATGACTGATATACACACACTGTCTCTCTCTGCTTTGTTAATGTGTGGATCTGTTTGTAACTTGTCTGCTAAGTGTGCATTGAGGGTTGTTTTTTTTTATGTGATCATAATCTTGCTCATTTGAGCGCTATTCTGATAACTATGTTTTTTTCTCTCTGCCCAATGTGTCATCCCTTTCCCCTCTCCCTCTTTACCCTCATTGCATTAGGCGCCTGTCGGCTGCCGCGTCATTAGTGTGCACTTAACATGAGCGTACCTAATGTCAAGTCAAATTCCTTGTATGTGTTAAACATGCTTGGCAATAAAGTTCATTCTGATTCTGATTCTAACAATTAACACCATGTTAGTGGATCTATGCTATCTGAACAGCCACGGCTGGATGTAAAGTGGAAATGCTCTTGTCTCAATGGCCACAGCTGGATTTCAAGCACAGGTATGCATCTGGACAGTTTGTGACCCAGCAAGAATTAAACCGACTGATTGCCAGATACGTCATTACAGACTGAAGGGGTGGTGGGCCTCATCACCAACAATGGGGAGGCCAACTAGAGAAAGGAGGTGAGCCAATTGGTCCTGTGGTTTAAAGACAATAATCTCTTCCTGAACGTGGAAAAAACCAAGGAGATTGTGGTCGACTTCAGGAGGGGACACACACAGCATCCCCCTCTGATCATCGATGGAGTAGCTGTGAAGAGGGTGAGCAGCACCAAGTTCCTGGGAGTGCATACCTCTGAGGACCTCTCCTGGTCCAGCACCACCACATCACTGGACAAGAAGGCTCAAACTCGCCTCCTTTCCCTCTGCAAATTGAGGAGAGCACAAGTCCCACCCCCCTTCATGTGCTCATTCTACCAGGGCACTATTGAGAGCATCCTCACCAGTGGCATCACGGTGTGATATGGAAGCTGCACCACTTCCTGCCAGAAGACACTGCAATACACAGTGAAAGAAGCCAGCAACATCATCGGTGCCCCTCTGCTGCCCCTCTCAGACATCTACCTCACCCGCCTCACCCACAGAGCCATCAACATTGTAGGCAACACCTCCCACCCCTCACACTCCCTCTTCAGCCCCCTGCACTTGGGGAAAAGGTACCAGAGCCTCTGGGCCTGCTCCACAAGACTGCTAAACAGCTTTGTTCATCAGGCTATCACGACCCTGAACTCTGTCCACCCCCCCACCCCACCCCCAGACCGTAATGCATTCACCCGCACAATAACTGCCTCAGCTGTTGGCACAGAAAGACTGGCACACCAACAGTGATACATCTGCTTCTGTATGTCTCTCCACTTTACTGCACCCATTTACACAAATGCCATACCTGCTGCTGTCTGTTATTACAATATTGATAATGTGCAGTCCAATCTGTCACTGTCTGCACCAACACTACCGCATCAAATTTGCAACTATGACTATTACTGCTCTACTTTGTCTGTATATAGGATTGCTGGGTTTCATCATTTATCTTTATTTGCACTATGGGATGTCTGGGTCTATCTTTTGTTGCTATTTGCCCTATGAGTAGCATTACTGTACATAGACTGCAGTTGTTGTTTTTCCAGCCTTATTCCTTTTTTATATTGTGCACACCACTAAAGGGAAAGAAATGCTATTTCAATTCTCCTGTATGTCCTGTAAGTAAAGTAGTATTGACAAATAAAATCTTTGAATCTTGAATCTTGAATATCAACATACATTGATATGTTGTATGGACATTTACTTGCTACCTGGATAAAGATTATTCAGAAATGGATTTTGATCTCCAAAAGGAATGTAAGGAACTGGATCATGTCTCTGTCACAGCAGACATTTGGACTGTGGATAATTGACATTTTCTTTGGATCACTGCACATTGGATTAATCCATATCATATATTTAAGATAAACATGGACAGCTTTATGCAGCGTTGCCAACTCTCACTCTTTTGGAGTGAGTCTCACTCTTTTTCCCTCTCCTTCACTCCACAAATCTTATTTCTCACTCCAGAATGAGGAAATTACTGGCAATTTTGTTTTGATTTTCTTCAGATTTTTTCCACATCAAGAGCTCTCAAGGCAGGATAAAGCAGAATGAACATGTTTTAAAAGCTCTGTCTGAAGCAGTCTGTTTTCAGCCTGACATTAATAAGCCCATAATGTAATCAATTAATTAAATTTTCTTGCTATGTGTACAAGACGATTTAAGTATGCATTTAAAAGTAACGTGAAAGTTACTTTTTCAAGTAGCTAATTACTTTAACGATGTACATGGAGCTGCCAGGTAGGAGGAAAAGCGGAAGACCACAGAGAAGATTCATGGATGTAGTGAAGGAGGACACTGAGAGGGTTGATGTTACAGAGGAAGATGCAAGGGATAGAGTGAGATGGAGGCAAATGATCCGCTGTGGTGACCCCCTAAAGGGAGTAGCCGGAAGAAGAAGTCTGTGATTAGTTTATTTACTTATTTAAACAATTGAATGAGCATCCTTCAAGAGTGCTGATTCCATAATTTTTTTACCAGGAGTTGTACAAGTCTAGAATGGCCAACCCTTGTAAATGATAGCACAATAATGGTAGTTGTGTTTAATTTGGGTGTTACTGTAAGCTGTGCCAGTAAACAATCTATCTATAAATGCAGCATATCTCTGTCTGTTTGTGTGTGTGTCTGTGTGCCTGTCTGTCTGTCTGTCTGTCTGTCTGTGTGTTCCTCAGATATCGCTCAAACCGTTCGTCATACTGACCTCAGATTTTATAAGTGCTTTGCTGAGGTTATGAGGGTGTGCATCCCCGAGTATGGAGTTGCTCAGTGAAAATATGTAATTTTTATCAATAAAAGTTTAGTCACTGCTTTCTTCGTGCCCTGGCTTCTAAAAGTGTGGGTGGAGCTTCGGCTTGACTCCTTGGATAATACGGCATCACAACCAGTCACCAGAATGCTCCACAAACAAAACAAGGAAGTGAAAAGTGACAAATTTGACCAGAAAAAGAGAATATTGATGATTTAATGCTTTAAAAATTATACTATAATGTGGCCGTGATTGCGTAGCTCTAAAGGATAGTTCGGTATATCGATGGCTGAAATGCAAAACCTCCTATCTGTACGATTTTCTGATTTCACTTTGGATGATGAGAACAAGGAAGGCTGCTCATATCTGCAAGACAGTCCCACCCTTTATTGTGACAGAAAATTATTCTGATGGAAAAAAAATAGCATAGCATTCTACAAGAAAACAAAAACATTTTTTTTTTTTTAATTTTTCTCAAAAAGTGCTTTTTTCAGATAGGAGATTTTGTGTTTCGGCCATCGATATGTGGAGAACACGAGTTGCACTGGTGCCTGGGTGGGGGGTGGGGGCAGCCGGACCGGCTTGTCACAGTCCTTCCCAGGGAGCCAAGCCCAGCCTGCCCGATTAACGGGACGGAGTCTCAGCTGCTGCTTCACCCGTGCTTCACCCGTGTGCCACCGCTGTCCTTTGCAGCATCATGGGTTCAACATGGCACTAATCCCAGTGCACGGTGATCTATAAATTAAAAGTTAATAATACCACCATGATTACAGAGTGGAATGGCCAGATCAATTGCATATCATATGCGGACATACTGTATATGCACGCTTTGACTAAACAACGACTGTGACAAAAACCACCCAAATAATGAAATAAATAATTTTTTATTCACTGACAAATGGGCAACACTGATACAACATTCTTCTGAGTATAATAATGTTGGGTGTTTTGTACTTATAATATTGCTAAAATATAAAAGGATGCACTAGAATGGGTCTCAAACATTTATAAACGTGTGCTGTTATAGTACTGCATGAGTTTATTGAGGGTAGACTATAAACTACGCATATAAACTAAAACAATTATAATGGTGACTGAACAACTCCCATTCCCCAAAGTGAAAGATACACTATTATGAATATAACTCATAAAAGATCACATAAATAAGTCTGACAAACAAATAAACAAGGGTTCTTAACCAGTCACTAATAATGCATGTCCCATTCATTTTCAACAATTCTGTAAATAATATTCACACGATCAAATAAATCTTAGTGTTCAGTCCCTTTTATATTTGTCAGGGTCTAACATGTGTGACTGCGTACATATAGGCTACTCCTCTTTGTATTCCACTTTCAAACACAGCCTACATTTGGGCCTGTAAAGCCTAATTGGATGATCTGTTTTCAGACAAGAATACTTATTTCTACGGGTATGCACTAGTTGTATAAAATCCAGATTCATGGCTCAGGATCACTAACTATGCATGTGACCTATATAACAGTTATTGACACTTTTCATTCTAGTTCATGAAATGTGGAATATCATATGGAAACCAACCACTGACACTGATCTGAGAGGGTATACTTCCACCAAAGAGTTAAAGAAAGTGAAAAGATGATCCAGAATCACCATCATGACCTGGATCACCTCCAAAATCTAATGGGTTCATCCATAGCCCAAGGGTCACCTGAATTTCAGTCAAAATTAAAGCCTTTTCCATTTTAACTATTTCTCTAAAATATCAGTTCAGCATCCTGTGTTGTCATGGCTGGGAGTTATTTGATTTAACAAGGACAGCAAATATTTTTTTCCAGATCCATCCATCCATCCATTCATCTTCAACCACTTATCTGGGGATGTGATCGTGGGGTCATGGGGTCATCAGTCCAGGTAGAGTAGCCCAGACTTCCGCCCGGTTCACATAGCACTATGATCCCCATGATCCCTCCCGCAGGCGGTGAGCCCACTGGAGGGTGGACCCATGTGCCTCCTTTGGCTATACTGGGTCCCTGATGTAGCGATTTTCATGGAGATCCACTGGACAGCTCTTAGTCTGGCCCTTCACCCAGGACCAGTTTGCCTTGGGAGACCCTACCAGGGGCAAGTTGCCCCCGAAAACATAGCTCCTGGGATCATTTGGGCACTCAAACCCCTCCATCACAATAAGGTGGTGATCCACGAAGGGGTGTTTTCCAGATCCAAGAAAAAAAATTATTGTGTACAGTAAAAGACAAGTTGGTTTTCCTCAATTTAAGATGAAACTTTGAAACCAGACCATCAATGACGGAGCAGCTCATTCTGGCCAGACAAAATTACCCTGGGGGTGCTCAGGTCTCCTAGCCACTGCTTAAGGCATAACCTAGATACAGACCCATCTAGGATAGATAGATAGATAGATAGATAGATAGATAGATAGATAGATAGATAGATAGATAGATAGAGTGGTGTGAAAAAGTGTTTGCCCCCTTCCTGATTTCTCTTTTTTTTTTGTATGTTTGTCACACTTAAATGTTTCAGATCATCAAGCAAATTTAAATATTAGACAAAGATACCACAAGTAAACAAAAAATGCAGTTTTTTAATGAAAGTGTTTATTATTAAGGACAAAAAAAAATCCAAACCGACATGGCCCTGTGTGAAAAAGTGATTGCCCCTAAAACCTAATAACTGGTTGGGCCACCCTTAGCAGCAACAACTGCAATTAAACATTTGCAATAACTGGCAATGAGTCTTTTACAGCGCTGTGGAGGAATTTTTGCCCACTCATCTTTGCAGAATTGTTGTAATTAAGCCACACTGGAGGGTGTTCGAGCATGAACCACCTTTTTAGGGTCATGCCACAGCATCTCAATCAAATTCAGATCAGGACTTTGACTAGGCCACTCCAAAGTCTTCATTTTGTTTTTTCTTAAGTGATTCAGAGGTGGTCTTGTTGGTGTGTTTTGGATCATTGTCCTGCTGCAGAACCCAAGTGTGCTTCAGCTTGAGGTCACAAACAGATGGCCAGATATTCTCCTTCAGGATTTTTTGGTAGACAACAGAATTCATGGTTCCATTTACTACACCAAGTCTTCCAGGTCCTGAAGCAGCAAAACAGCCAGACATTCACACTACCACCACCATATTTTACTGTTGGTATGGTGTGTGTTACTTTTACGCCAGAAGTAATGGGACACACACCTTCCAAAAAGTTCAACTTTTGTCTTGTCAGTCCACAGAGTATTTTCCATAAAGTCTTGGGGATCATCAAGATGTTTTCTGCCAAAACTGAGACAAGCCTTTATGTTCTTTTTGCTCAGCAGTGGTTTTTGTCTTGGAACTCTGCCATGCAGGCCATTTTAGCCCAGCCTCTTTCTTATGGTGGAGTCATGAACACTGACCTTAAGTGAGGCAAGTGAGGCCTGCAGTTCTTTGGATGTTGTTGTGGGGTCGTTTGTGGCCTCTTGAATCAATCAATCAATCAATCAATCAATCAATCAACCTTTATTGTCATGATGCTATGCATACAACTGTAGTGCAAGCAAGATGAATTTGCGTTTCTCTAGGCATCCGTATTGTAAAAAGAACATAATTTAAAAACACAGTCACACCCCCTACCCCGACAGCCATTCACACATCCCTGAGACACATTTGGATATTACAGTAATGTTAACTTATTACAGTTGTAGTTAAAATGATAATAACTGCCTATGTATATATAAAACAATTAAAATGGCTAAGTGAATCTAAGTAGCTAAGAGAAATAAATACTTAAAACTGACTAAAACTATAATAATTTCCCAATTTGGGATCAATAAAGTGCATCTATCTATCTATAATAATAATAATAATGCATCAGATTTATATAGCGCTTTATCATAGACACTCAAAGACGCTTTACAAGTAGATACATTATTCATTCACTCCAGACAGACAATGGTAGTGGCAAGCTACTACTGTAGTCACAGCTGCCCTGGGGCAGGCTGACGGAAACGTGGCTGCCAATCCACGCCAACGGCCTCTCCGGCCACCACCGAACATTTATACATTTATACACATTCATACCCAGTGTTATGGGCACTGGAGGCAATGCGGATGAAGTGTCTTGCCCAGAGACACAACGGCAGGATATATGGGGAGAGTGGGATTCGAACTGCCAACCATTGGGTTATTAGACGACTTGCTCTACCTCCTGAGCCACTGCCGCCCCCTAGTATATATTATATGTATAATATACATATAATATACTGTACATAATGTCCATAAAGTGCAGTAATATGTGTAAAGGATTCCAGATCAACTGTTCAGCATCCTAACAGCTTGTGGAAGGAAGCTGTTGATCAGTCTGGTGGTTCTGCCTCTGATGTTCCGGAATTGTTTGCCAGATGGCAGCAGTTCAAAGTGTTTGTGCAGAGGGTGAGAGTGGTCCTTAACAATGTTCAATGCTCTGCTCCTACAACAGCTCTGAAAAAGTTCTTGAACAGAGGGGAGGGAAACTCCAATTACCTTCTCAGCTCCCTTAGCTATCCTCTGCAGAGCTTTTTTGTCTGACATACTGCAACTGGAGTACCATGTTGCAATACGTCAGAACACTCTCCACCACACCTCTGTAGAAGGTCCTGAGGATGCAGATGGGGAGAGAGGCCTGTTTGAGTTTCCTCAAGAAGTGCAATCTCTGCTGGGCCCGCTTCCTGATCCCCAAGGAATTCTTGCTCCAGGTCAGGTCCCACGAGATCTGCACTCCGAGGAACTTGATGCTCTCCACTCTCTCCACCGAATGGCCGCTGATGCAGAGAGGGACGTGTTCAGGCCATGACCACCGGAAGTCGATAATCATCATCTTCGTTTTGTCCACGTTGAGCACCAGATTGTTGCACCAGCCCTCCAGGTTTCTGACTTCTTCCCTGTACATTGATTCCTCATCCCTCTGAATAAGACTCCTTTGATTTTAGCACAGAAATCCAAGATTTGAAACAGAAACTCAAAGACAATCAGCACTTTAATATTGAGATGCAGGATGTTAAAAGGGAGTTCCGCGCTGTAAAAGTGAACAAAAGTCAGGGCCCTGATAATATATGTGGGCGCTTGGTAAAGTCCTGTGCACATGAACTGAGTCCTATATTTCATTACATTTTCAATAAGTCCTTACAGACACAACATGTGCCTAAGATCTGGATAGATGCCGTGGTTGTTCCCGTTCCAAAATCCAGCTGTCCTAAAACGGTAAATGATTTAGACCAGTTGCTTTGACTTCAATTTTAATGAAAATTTTTGAAAAACTGGTCAGATGTGAGGTCCTAAGGCAGACTGAACATGCATTGGATCCTCTGCAGTTTGCCTATAAGCCTCACAGAGGAGTGGAGGATGCCATTGTCACTCTGTTTGACATGCTTTTCAAACATCTGGATTTTAATGGGACACACGCCAGGCTTTTATTTGTGGACGTTTCTTCTGCCTTTAATACTATCCAACCTCATATTTTAGTTGAAAGGCTCCTGCAGCAATTTGATTTAAGCAATAATCTGGTGGGTTGGATTCTGGATTTCTTGACCAACAGGACGCAGAGAGTAAGGGTCAATGGCACATTGTCTGACCTAAAGTGCTCTTCTACTGGCTCTCCTCAGGGGTGTGTGTTGTCACCACTACTCTTCATCCTGTACACAAACATGTGTCGGAGCAGACATGACAACAGACACCCTTATAAAGTATGCTGAAGACTCAGTCATTGTCAGTTCTCCTCCAGGATGGTGAGAGTGGCCACGGCCCAGTAGTTGATGACTTTGTTCACTGGTGTGGGGATTCTTCCTGCAGCTGAATACAACAAAAACGAAAAGATATGATTATTGACTTTAGGAGGAAAACTCCCAGGCACAAAGTCACCATACTAAAAGGCCAGACCACCGAATGTGTACAATCGTACAAATATCTTGGGACAATTATTGATAGTGGATTGAACTTTGAGGTGAACTGTGAAAGGGTGTGCAAAAAGGGTCAGCAAAATTGCATTGTTGAGGAAACTTGCACGCTTCCAAATTGACCGAACCATAATGACTATGTTTTATCGGGCTTATATTGAATCTGTTTTATCCTTTTCTTTAATGTCATGGTTTGGTCAGATAAAACTGAAACAGAGGAAATCCTTGGATCAGGTAGTCAGATGGTCCAGTCGTTTGCTTGATGAGTCACAGCTGAGCCTGACATCCCTGTACACCAGACAAGTACAGAGGATGGCCGACTCGATTTTAAATGATGACTCCCACCCTTTGCACTGCAACTTTCAGCTTCTTCCCTCCAGACGGAGGTTTGCTGTCCCAAAAAGTAGAACCCAGCGCTACAAAAACAGCTTTGTCCCTGCTGCTGTCAAAGAGTTGAACAAGCTATAAAAATTATATTGTACATATTTTATATTTACCTATTTTGTAAGCTGTGTGCCTGTGTTTGTGTCTATGTTGAATGTAATTAGTGGCTTGTAAATATGGATGTCACCAACTGCAAAACAAATCTACCTACGGGCACAAATAAAGTAACCTGAACCTGAACCTGAACCTAAGTCCCACCACTGTGGTGTATCCGCAAACTTAATAATCTGGTTCCCCTCTTGTCTGGACACACAGTCATGTGTTAAAAGTGTAAACAACAGTGGACTGAGTACACAGCCTTGAGGGGATCCAGTGCTCAGCGTGATGGAGTTGGAGATGTTGTTTCCAACCCGGACAGACTGAGGTCTCTCGGTCAGGAAATCCAGGATCCAGAGACATGTGGCGGTGTTCAGACCGAGAAGGAGTAATTTCTCCATCAGTCTCTGGGGAATAATGGTGTTAAATGCTGAACTGAAATCAATGTACAGGAGTCTGGCATAGGTGTCTTTCTGATCCAGGTGAGTAATGACAGAGTGCAGGGCGGTGACTATAGCGTCCTCTGTGGAGCGATTTGAACGATACGTGAACTGGAGCGGGTCATGTGATGCAGGGAGACAGGCTGTGATGTGTGGTTTAAAAAGCCGTTCAAAACACTTCATCACAATTGGTGTCAGTGCGACAGGACGATAGTCATTCAGACAGGACACAACCGCTTTCTTTGCCACCGGTACTATGATTGAGGTCTTAAAGCATCTGGGGACCATGGCCTGACTCAGGGAAATGTTACATATGTCAGTCAGGACATCCGCCAACTCACTCACGCAGACTCGGAGCACACGTCCCGGGATGTTGTCCGGACCTGCAGCTTTACGTGGGTTAACCCTGATTAAGGCCCTCCGTGGGTCCACTGCATTGATGGTGATAGCTGGCCCCACAGATAGTGAAGATGGGCCAGCCCTCCCTCTGATTGTCGGGTTTGATGCTTCAAAACGTACAAAGAAGTTATTGAGCCTGTCTGGAAGCAAAGCGTCATCATCATTGACCCCCTGCCTAGACTTATAATCCATCAACGCCCATATTCCCTGCCACATCTGTTTGGTGTTCCCTGTGTCACAGAAATGTCCCTGGATTTTCTCCGTGTAGGCGCGTTTCACCATCTTAATTCCCTTTGCAAGCGAATGAGTGAATTTGAATGAGTCGTCACTGCGCTCTTGGGTTAATTTTAGTCAGCTAGCCACTCCTGGAAAGGTTCACCACTGTTCCGTGTTTTCGGCATTTGTAGATAATGGCTTTCACTGTGGTTTGATGGAGTCTCAAAGCTTAAGAAATAGCTTTATAAGCTTTTCCAGACTGATAGATCTCAGTTACTTTGTTTTTCATTTGTTCCTGAATTTCTTTGGATTGCAGCATGATGTCTAACTTTTGAGGATCTTTTGGTCTACTTCACTTTGTCAGGAAGGTCTTATTTAAGTGATTTCTTGACTGAGAACAGGTGTGGCAATAATCAGGCCTGGGTGTGAAATTGAGCTCGGCTTTCCAAAGATGTGATAAACTACAGTTAATTTATGTTTTAACGGGGGGAAGGGGGGTCACTTTTTCACACATGGCCATGTAGGTTTGGATTTTTTTTTTACCCTTAATAATAAACACCTTCATTCAAATATTGCATTTTGTGTTTACTTGTGTTCCATCCATCTTCTGCTTAATCCTTTTTGGGTCGCGGGGGGGCTGGAGCCTATCCCAGCATCTTTGGGCGAGAGGCAGGGTACACCTGGACAGATCGCCAGTCCATCACAGGGCCAACACAGAGAAACAGACAACCATTCACTCTCAGAGTCATACCTAAGGACAATTTAGAATCCCCAGTTGATGCCAATTAACTTAACCGACATGTATTTGGCATGTGAGAGGAAACAGGAGTCAGCCCATGCAGACACGGGGACAACATGCAAACTCCACACAGATCACTGTTGGTCAGGGGCTGGGATCGAACCCAGGATCCCCCGGTCAAGGGTGAGTTGTTGTGCTGCCGCAGTGCTAACCACTCTGCCACCACGCTGCCCCAGTTTACTTGTGATATCTTTGTTAAATATTTAATTTGTTTGATTATCTGAAGCATTTAAGCGTGACAAACACAAAAAATTGAGAAATCCGGAAGGGGCAAAACACTTTTTCATACACTGTAGATAGATAGATGGATGGATGGATGGATGTACTTTATTGATCTCAAGCTGGGAAATTACAGTGTAACAGCAGCATGACAGCAGACAACCAAAACGACCAGAAACACACACAGCATAACAGGAAATAGGAATTACCAGGAAAAGTAAAACTGCCCTTGATAACTTTATATCAGTGGTCTGAAAAAGTGTTTGCCCTTCCTGATTTCTCATTTTTTGTATGTTTGTTACACTAAATGTTTCAGATCAACAAACAAAATTTAAATATTAAACAAAGATAACACACGTAAACACAATATGCAGTTTTAGAAGAAGGTGTTTACTATTAAGAGTAAAAAAAAATCCAAATCTACATGGCCCTGTGTGAAAAAGTGTTATGCCCCCCTGTTAACATAATAAATTACTGCGGTTTATCACATCTTTGGAAAGCTGAGTTCAATTTCTCTAGCCACACCCAGGCCTGATTACTGCCACCCCTGTTCTCAATCATGAAATCACTTAAATAGGACCTGTCTGACAAAGTGAAGTAGACCAAAAGATCCTTTAAAGCTAGACATCATGCTGCGATCCAAAGAAATTCAGGAATAAATGAGAAACAAAGTAATTCAGATATATCAGTCTGGAAAAGGTTATAAACGCCATTTCTAAGTTTTGGGACTCCAGTGAACCACAGTGAACGCCATTATCCACAAATGGCGAAAACATGGAACAGTGGTGAAACCTTCCCAGGAGTGGCCAGCTGACCAAATTACCCCAGGAGCACAGCGAAGACTCATCCAAGAGGTCACAAAAGATCCCACAACAACATCCAAAGAACTGCAGGGCATCACTGTAGGCTCCACCATAAGAAGAGACTGGGCAAAAATGGCCTGCATGGCAGAGTTCCAAGACAAAAACTACTGCTGAGCAAAAACAATATAAAGGCTTGTTTCAGTTTTGCCAGAAAACATCTTGATGATCCCAAGACTTTTGGGGAAAATACTCTGTGGACTGACGAGACAAAAGTTGAACCTTTTAGAAAGTGTGTGTCCCATTACATCCGGCGTAAAACTAACACAGCATTTCAGAAAAGGAACATCATTCATTCATTCATTCATCTTCTTCCGCTTAATCCTTTTCGGGTTGCAGGGGGGCTGGAGCCTATCCCAGCATCTTTGGGCGAGAGGCAGGGTACACCTGGACAGATCGCAGTCCATCGCAGGGCCAACACAGAGAGACAGACAACCATTCACTCTCACAGTCATACCTAAGGGACAATTTAGAATCCCCAGTATTGATGCCAATAACCTAACGTGCATGTTTTTGGCATGTGGAGGAAACCGGAGAAATCCTGGAGTAAACCCCACGCAGACACCGGGGAGAACAAGCAAACTCTACACAGATCACAGTAAAATATGGTGGCGGTAGTGTGAATGTCTGGGGCTGTTTTACTGCTTCAGGACCTGGAAGACTTGCTGTGTTAAATGGAACCATGAATTCTGCTGTCTACAAAAAAAATCCTAAAGGAGAATGTCCGTCCATCTGTTCGTGATCTGAAGCCGAACCACTCCTTGGGTTCTGCAGCAGGACAATGATCCAAAACACCACCAGCAAGTCCACCTCTGAATGGCTTAAGAAAACAAAATGAAGACTTTGGATTTTTTTTTTTACCCTTAACAATAAAACACCTTAATTTTAAGACTGTATTTTGTGTTTACTTGTGTTATCATTGTCTAATATTTAAATTTGCTTGATGATCTGGAACATT
This sequence comes from Pholidichthys leucotaenia, assembly GCA_020510985.1. NCBI lineage: Eukaryota > Metazoa > Chordata > Actinopteri > Cichliformes > Pholidichthyidae > Pholidichthys > Pholidichthys leucotaenia. The sequence goes on from CM035843.1 coordinate 265,420,635, forward strand.
TAAGTTACAAAACATACAAAAAAATGAGTAATCAAGAAGGAGGCAAACACTTTTCACACCACTGTACATCGCAGATGATGACCCGATGAATATATGAATTGTACTCGCTGTACAGTGCAGGACTATCGGGCACAGGGTGAAATGTGAAGGTACCAATTACACTGCAAGGTGCAGTATGGCAACATTATATATCCAGAATTCAACATTAGAGTGAGTTATCACTCAATCAGTCACTGCAATGCTCCGTACTGTGGGTGTTTATATATTTACATATTTATTCATCTAGCTACAATGCTCTGCACTGTGTGTTCACACTGGCTTTTCCCTGCACTGTGTGTTCATACTGTATACTCATATATTTATTCCATCCAGACTACAATGCTCTGCACTGTGTGTCTGTGTGTGTGTGTGTATATATTTTATTTTATAGTAATATGTACATATGTATATTAGCCGCTCTTGCTTGCTTGTTTTTTTCTTGCCTTCTGATTGTTGCTCTGAGTGTTGCTATCCCTGTGCTGTTGCAATCCTGGAATTTCCCCGTTGTGGGACTAATAAAGGCTTATCTTATCTTATCTTATCTTATTTTACAGTGAAATGGCATGTGGGAGGAAAGATTTCTTGTACCTGACCGTTTTGGCACCGAAGCTGTAGCAGTCTGCCGGAGAGAAAGTGCTCCACCAGTGTGTGGTTGAGGGGGTGATCAGGATTGTCCATCATGTATAACAGTATTGTTCAGTGTCCTCCTCTCCACTACCTTCTGAAAAGCCTCCAGCCTGAGATCAATTACAGAACCAGCCTTCTTGATAATCTTGTCGAGTCTGTTGCTGTCGCTGGCTCCGATACTGCTACTCCAACAGACGGCAGCAAAGAAGATGGCACTGGAAACAACGGCCTGCTAGAAAAGCTCCAGCATCTTGTTGCACACGTTGAAGGATCTCAGCTTCCTCAGAAAGTAGAGTCTGCTCATCCCCTTCTTGTATGCAGGATGTGCTTAAAGTCAAGTTCAATACCCTGGAGGAGTGATGTTTTTTGTGAAATCATGTCACTGCTCAGATCTCTTGACCTTTGACATTGACATTGACTTGAGCACCACCTGGATGTAGACCAACCTGAGGATCATTGTGAGTGAATTTGGTGAACATAGGGGCAAATGCGTAGGAAGAGTAGTGATTCCCATGAAATGTGGATGGACGGACAAACAGATGGATGGACAGTCGACAGACACCACGTCATCGCATAAGCTCCTTTCGACTTCCTGCAGTGGGTGGCAGCGTCTGCTGAGGCAGAGTGACAGTTATTTGGGTGTCTACTTTATGCTCTTGCATTGCTGTTAACTGCTTCATGTTATTAAAATCACTTTTAATATCATATACTGCATTTAATTGACTTAAATGCACAACTGAATGTGCCACCCACAGTTTTCCTCAGGATGCCTAAAAGCAAAATAAATCAAACTCTTTTTTCGCTGAGTCACAGTAGAAAATTTGAAATATCCCACATGTGGGACACCAGAATTTTAAGAGGTTAAATATAAAAACAACAATTCCACCCACACTGGTGAATAAATAATAATCTTTTGGACTCCTACTGACAGTTTGTTTTTTTTTTGTTACTTATTTGTACCCGTAGGTAGACTTGGTTTGCAGTCTGGTGACAAGCCACCGGCTGCTGGTCGCTGCGTGCGCGAGCGCCCTAAACCTACATGGTTTTTTTTTTTGGTGTGTGGGAGGAAACCGGAGAAATCCCGGAGTAAACCCGCGCAACACGGGGAGAACATGCAAACTCCACACAGCTCACTGTTGGTCGGGGGCTGGGATCGAACCCACGATCTCATGATCCCCGCGGTCCCCCGGCCAAGGGTAAAACTGTGCTGCCACAGTGCTAAACCACTGTGCCACCGTGCAGCCCCAGTTACTTCCAGTCTCCCAAAATGCAAGGTTGCCCAGACACTGGGGTTCTGTTTGTGGTTATTTTTTTAAAAATAATACAACAAAGCGCTTAGAAAAGTGAAGATGTAAAGTCTTTATATTCTTCAAAAAATTAATATATTGATGGAAAAATACTTTCAAAATATTTTATGCACCCGAAATAATCATGTTTGCATCTGAGCAGTTGGGTGATGAGAACTCCGGTGGCTGGTAACATAGATATATACAAAAACTAGGTAGGACATGGTTAGCCAGGTAAAAGAAACACAAACAAGTCCTTGTGCCACATAGGCATGTGCTGCATTTTCTTCATTCTACTGCATTTTCTTCACTGTAATTCATTAATTACCTACAGAATACGGTGCCTCTGTTTGCCATGAAAATGTTAGCCAAGTGCTATCTAGTGTTTATATATCTCTACGGTCGGTAAGGATATCACAGCCAATAGTAGGGCCTGAGCCACTGACAACGTCAGTCGGCGAAAGCCCTATTGTATCTGCTTGCGTTTATTTTTTTTTTCTATATTTTTCTGCCTAAATGATTGCATTTTTCACCCTCTGAACGTTAACCAAAACGCAATTTTTTTTGGCAAACCCCTCCGACCCGGCAAAAAATTTGATAAACTGGAAAACATATGTGCCCCCCCCACCCCTCATTTTTGTGGGTGGGGCCAAACGTACAAGGTCTATGGAGACTGGAGACCATAAACTTTGCCGAAGAGACATAAAATTTGGGTGAGGTGTGCATCACCTCAACATATGCAAAAAACATAATTGTGGCCCATACCCACCGCCAACAGGAAGACCGCCATCTTGCCTCAAAGTCGCCCCACCTCCAATTCGGAAAAAAGTCACACCTCGCATTTGAACGAACTAGTCCTAGGGACCTGTTCCGATTGAGCTCATTTTTACATGGAGGAATCTATAGGCATTGGCCATTAAAAAATGTATAAATTAAATCAAAATCTCAAAAGGCGTGGCCAGGGCACCATGGCGAATTTTGACTCCTCCCCTTACAAATTCAACCACCTGTAACTCGGGCAAAACTTGTCCGATGTCCACAAAACTTTCCATGAAGGAAAATAGTGCCACCGGACGCAATGACATCAAAATACCTGACAACCGATATAGCGCCACATAGTGGTTAACAAAAGAAATGCAGAAAACTGTTTTATTTATTACTCACACGCGGCTGGGCAGAATGATGTAAAATTTTCTGAGGTTTATCAGAACACAGCCATGATCATAACTGAACATCAACACTAGTATGACATCAAACGTATTACCATGGACACTCCCTCCTCGCCATTCAATCCGTGAGCTTATGGGGAGGGGTGGGAAGGTCTTAGAGGTCTAAATTTTTGAACATATGTTGAGGTCACTGTCATATGTAGTCCAATATGGGTGGACAACACATAACTTACAGGGAAGTGTTGCCATGGCCATGGACACGCCCTCCTCGCCATTCAATCCGTGAGCTTATGGGGAGAGGTGGGAACGTCCTGGAGTCATGAAATTTGGAACATAGGTTTAGGTTACTGTCACATATAGTCCAACATGGGTGGACAACACATAACTGACAAGGAAGTGTTGCCATGGCGCCATGGCGAAGTTTGACTCCTCCCCTTACAACTTCAACCACCTGTAACTCGGGCAAAATCTGTCCGATGTGCACCAGTCCTTTCATGATGGAAAATAGTCCCACCCCGAACGCAATGACATCAAAATACCTGACAAAAGATATAGCGCCACATAGTGGTTAATGAAAGAATTGCTGAAAACTGAATTATTTATTACTCACGCGTGGCTTGGCAGAATGGTGTGAAATTTTCTGAGATTCATCAGAACACAGCCATGATCATAACTGAACATCAACATTAGTATGACATCAAACATGTTACCATGGACACACCCTCCTCGCCATTCAATCCATGAGCTTATGGGGAGGGGTGGGAAGGTCTTGGAGGTCTAAATTTGTGAACATATGTTGAGGTCATTGTCATATGTAGTCCAGTATGGGTGGCCAACACATAACTTACAGGGAAGTGTTGCCATGGCAACATGGCGACGATTGACTACTCGCCATGAAATTTCGGAAAGTTGTATCTTGGACAAACTTTTTCTGATTTTCACCAAGTTTTCGACAATGGATAATAGTCCCACCCTGAACACTCCTATATAAAATAACAAAAGTTTTAGCGCCGCCTAGTGGTAACAACATTAGACCCTTGTAAATTGGACAAACTTTGTACGAATTGCACTAAATTTTATACGATCAATATTCTCCCTTCCCCGAACTCGTCTATATACAAATAATAAACAAAACTCATAGCACCCCCTAATGATTACAGGAAGAATTACTGACGACTGTTTTTTTTAATTTTTTTCTCAACAGCTTAACAAAATTACATGAAGGAATGACTTGGGCTCGTTGATAGTACATGCACATAGTACAGAACTGTTTCCATGGTGACTGGCGTTCTTCAGTGGCTTTCTCACCAAACAAAACATGACAGTTACAGCTCAGACAATTCTCGCCTGATTTTGAAACATCTTTGCACAAATCATACTGATCCCACTCTGAACGTGTCTGTATATCAATATACACAAAACTGTCACACCCACACCTACTGCTGACATGAGGTACTGCACAAAATTATTTCAAATTTTGCACAAAGACCAGTAGTCACGATGACATGACCTTTTCAGTGGTTCCTCAGAGTGCATTGGACTACCCTCGGTGGAAGTCACTTTTGTCCTGCGATAAGCACAGTTGCCATGGAAACCCACTCATTGCATTTCAATAACGGACATTTATACATGGGGCAAACTTGCAACAATTTGCACTAAATTTTCTACGATTGATATTAGTCCTGCACCAAACATGTCTACATAAAAATAATAAACAAAAGTTTTAGCACCCCTATTTTTAAAAGGAAGAATTGCTGAAAATTTTTTCTCTCTTTTTCTCTCACCAGCAGAAAAAAAATACATGAAGGAATCACTAGGGCTCATTGACAGTACATGTAGATAGTACATAACTGTTTCCATGGCGACCGGCGTGCTTCAACACACACAGTGCGGAGCATTGTAGCTAGATGGAATAATATGTAGATATATAAACACACAGTGCGGAGCATTGTAGCTAGATGGAATAAATATGTAGATATATGAACACACCCAGTGCGGAGCATTGTAGCTAGATGGAATAAATATGTAAATATATAAACACACACAGCGTCTACTAAGTTATCCTACATGGTATGATTATGTACCCATACATATTCTCACCCTCCATAGCGACCGGTATTTTCCTAGTTGTATGACGGAGGGGACCATTGTATAAGTCTTTTGCATTCAAAACTATTAGGTTGTCACTTCTTTTTGCTATCTCTGCGAGCAGCCCTGCTTAGGTTGTACAGTCTGACAGCTGTTGGTAGGAAGGACCTGCGAAACCTCTCGGTTGTGCACCTAGGATGATGTAGTCTGCTGCTAAATGAGCTCCTCAGTGCATTCAGTATGTCCTGCATAGGGTGGAACTCGGACTCCAGCAGAGATGACAGTTTAGCCACCGTCCTTTTCTCTCCTATCTCCTCCGCTGGGTCAAGGCGCTGCCCCAGGACAGAGCTAGCTTTTTTGGTCAGTTTGTTCAGTCTCTTCCTATCGGCTGCCGTAATGCCACTGCCCCAGCAGACCACTCCAAAAGTGATGGCTGATGCCACCACCGTGTCGTAGAATGTCTTCAGCAGCGCCCCTTGTACACCAAAAGACCTGAGTCTCCTCAGTAGGAACAGCCTGCGCTGTCCCTTCTTGTAGAGTGCGTCAGTATTGTGTGACCAGTCTAGTTTATTGTACAGATGAACACCCAGGTACTTATAGGATGTCACCATCTCGATGTCTGTTCCCTGTGTATTTACTGGTGCTGTGAGGGGTTGTCCTTGCCTGCGGCAGTCCACCACCAGCTCCTTAGTTTTCCTCGCGTCGATCTGGAGGCAGTTCCGATGGCACCAGTCCACGAAGTCCTGGATAAGCCCTCTGTACTCAGCTTCATCTCCATTGGAGATGAGGCCAACGATCGCAGAGTCATCAGAGAACTTCTGTAGATGGCAGTGTGTTGTGTTGTGTGAGAAGTCCGCAGTATAAAGGGTGAACAGGAAAGGAGCCAAAACCGTTCCCTCGGGGGCCCCTGTGCTACCGATGATCGTGTCGGACACACAGTCCCGGGTTCTCACAAACTGAGGCCAGTTAGTGAGGTAGTCCAGGATCCATGATGACAGGTGCTGGTCCACCCCTGCGCACAGCAGCTTGTCCTTCAGGATCATCGGTTGGATGTTGTTGAAAGCACTGGAGAAGTCAAACAACATGATCCTCACCGCATTCCCGGGCTTCTCCAGGTGGGACAGAGAACGGTGAAGGAGGAAGATCACTGCATCCTCCACCCCAATGCCATGCTGGTAGGTGAACTGGAGTGGATCCATCGCTGGTCCCACCAGGGGGTGGAGGTGAGCAAGGAGCAGTCTCTTCAGGGTCTTCATCATGTGGGACATCAAGGCCACTGGTCTGTAACTGTTGAGGTCTTTGGGGTGGGAAGTCTTTGGTACAGGTACCACACAAGATGTTTTCCACAGCTGTGGTACCCTCCCCAGCTTCAGGCTCAGGTTGAAGATGTACTCCACAATCCCACACAGCTGATCTGCACAGGACTTGAGGAGCTTTGCGCTGATGCCGTCTGGTCCCGATGCCTTCCTCGCCTTGATCTTCCTCAGCTCCGTCCTCACCTGGTTCTTAGTGAAGGTCAGGTTGGGGGGGCTGTGGTGTTGGGAGTGGGAGTTGGGAGATCTGCGCCAAATGGTTTTCTTTAATATTCATGCAGCCCTTGCAGTGATGACGGCACATTTTCCGAGCCAGCAAGGGACGACGGGCGGAGATTTGTCCCACTCCGCGCACTCCTACATAAAAATATTTGACAAAAGGGATAGTGCCACTTACTGCTCACAGGAAGATCTGCGCCAAATGGTTTATTTTATTATTATTCATGCAGCCCATGCAGTGATGACGGCACATTTTCCAAGCCAGAGAGGGATGACGGGCAGCGGGTTCCGTGGGCGCGTGGGGGGGCGAAGGCCCGGATACACCTGCTTGCAGGTTTATTGGGTTTATGTCACGTGTCTCTACCAACCAGTTGGGAATGCAACATTTACTGGCCAGGAGGTCATCATGTTGTCTTCATGACCTCTAATGATGTTTACTTTGTGGTCATTATTTGCCCTAGTGTGAGTAATTAATTTTGCATTTGCGGTACCATGTGTGACCACAGCAGCCCCAGGAAATATGTGAGCCCACTGTTATTTAATTAAGCAGTGTCAAAAACTTTACCGTTGCATGTGAAGCTAGGTAGCTGCATGCTAGTCATTTTGCTACTGTTACTGGGAACAGAATCCTTCATGTTTATATTCTTGATCCACTTCTGTTGAATATCTTGGACCACTGCACATCCTGGGAGTCTGCGCAAGGTGTGTGTTCTCAGATAGGGAGACACTTTATGCAGTAAAGACTTGTGTGTTTTTATTTTAAAAAAAAATCAAAATTGATGTTTGCTTTTGCTGTTGGAGCAACCAAGAACTACATACATTCTTCTGATTTCCTTGACATTTTTGTCAGAAGTGATGTTAAATAAAAAAGAATATTATAAATAAATTAAAAAGTTGTAAGCTTGTGTTCAGATGCATGTATTTCTTCACAGCCATAATAATAACTCGTCTACTGCTGGTATTTAGCCAGATAGGTCTAAAAGGGGGGGCTGAAAAGTTCATAGTGGTGAAATTTGACCAAATGTGGTTTATTTTTCAACATAGTCTCCCCTTCGATCCACACACTTCTTCCATCTGTGTTGCAGCGGTCTGATCCCTGCGGTTGAAAATTAAACCAATAAACCACTTAAAGTTCATAGTGGTCAAATTTGACCACTATGAACTTTTCAGCCCCCCCGCCATATAGGGTGAGCATGTGGAATGGGTTGAATGATAAATTGAAACAAAGTGCAAATTCAAACCAGATGTTAAAGATTATACAATAATGAGTTTTGGGGGCGTGTCTCTAGCAGGGTTGTCCAATCATGTGCCATGGAGGGCCAAGACCCTGCAGGCTTTGCCCCCAACCAGTGTCTTCAGCAGCAGATTTCACTGACCTTCTTCCCACTGATTGCTGCTAAGTGAAAACACCTGCTGAAGAGACTGGATAGAAGAGAAAACCTGCAGGGTCTTGGCCCTCCATGGCACATGACTGGACACCCCTGTTTGTGTTAGGATGCTCCGATTTATTTTTAACAGGGTTTGGTGTGTATGTTTATTGTAAAGTGCAACTTTTATTTATTTACTGACTGGATGCCACTGGGGATAAGTGTATATTACTTGTAAATATTGTAAGAGTTTTTTAAAGCAACCCTAAGATTTTCACCTTAAAATAATGTTTCCAAAATTATTTTGATAGTACATCAACCTTTGGCTGGGTGAATGTCACTTCTCCCATAGCCTGAGTGGGCCCGCATTGTCTCCAACAGCTCTGTTCTTGGGAGGATCACTGAAAAGACTCCAACTATGGCGACTATGACCTCAGTTCCATCAGCCAACCACAATCGACTTTAGTCACCAACAACAAAGCACCCTGTGGTTGGCTGTTGGGACTGAGGTCACAGTCACCATAGTTGCAATCTTTTCAGTGTTCCTACCTGGAACCAGAAAATAACATTGTGCTGCTTTAAATAAAATTAGTTTCAGAAAAAGAGGAGAAAAGGGAGTACATATTTTTAAGTTTTGCCTCTATCTGCAACTCAGCAAATGTCACTTTTGTTTGTATTTATGTTGTTTTATTTTATGGTTCAAAATAAATTCATTCATTCATTTGTAAAAAATCAACAGTGTTCAACAAATTAAATCAATTGTATAGCGGGGACGCAGTTTAAATCTTCCCGCTGTAACATATTGATGTTTTATTCTGTGAAATCAAGAAGAAAAAAATTATTTCTTAAAAATAAATGTCTAAAATTGATTTGGTAATGCAAATATTATGTTTAACAATATTTCTAAAAGCCAATGTAATATATATATTTTTTTTGCCCCCCAACTTTAAGAAAATTAATGTATTGGACTACTATAAATAAAGTTCAGCTTTTCGAGGAACTGCTTGTTAACAAATGGAAAAAATGGGTGACACGTGACAATCCATGGCATTGCCTAACAAAATAAAAGGTGTAATATATCTGTTTTCTGGTATATCGATGTAACACAAGAATCAGTATTACAGCACAAAACATTGTCTGCAATGACTGCTTCCTCACACAAGGCCATCATATGCATGTGTCCGATTCCAGGGAACCACAAAGCTCCATTGTTGCTAGTGTTGGATCTTTTTTCCTGTGCTTTTTTGTCTTCCCCAGTCATTTGCAGAACTGACAATATGATATTGTTCCAAATTACTGGATCTTAGAGGGAACTCTGTATATTATACACATTAACACAGAAGTCAATTCTAGGTCATATGCCAATGAAAACTTCTTCCATTCAGAAAGCTAAATTGGGAGACAAATATAGCATATTACTGTGACCTGGAAAAATGTTAGCACATAGTCAAGTTTATGCTTATGCCATGAGTTAGATAACTTTTACACTCCATACTGGTAAATTAAAAGAAAAAAATTAGCTCACCCGATGTCACAGTGTGCTGCCGAGACTACCCATTCCGATTTTATTAAGAAGCCTCCACAAAAGTGCTGGTGATCTGTCGTCTGTATTGACACAACGTACTTGATTGAATTAGGTATTGGTTCAACTCCACCCACTATACGTTCCTCTTGTGTTCCCATATCTGCAATACACAGAAACATTAAAAAAACCTGTATTAGATGAAGAGACATATTTGGAAATTCACAAGGTTTTTGTATATATCACATGGAGAATACTGCTGTAATTATATTTATGAAATTGCAGCATAAGGAAGAACCCGTTCAGTCAGTAAGACAACAACAAAGGAGTTCTCTTCACAGATGCTTCTGACTCAGCAGATCAATGAAGAACAATCTTATCTCTAAGGTTTACCGAGTCAAAGTTAGGATGCGTTTGAACACCATCATCTATCTGGTTTTACAGCACACATTAAAATTGAAACACTAAGACACTTTGCATTTTAACTCTTTATGTGGCGGTGATAAAATATTATTATTGTTGTAATTAAAATACCTGGCAGCACATAAGACTGTTGTATACTCAGCAGTACAGACTGGTGCTGCGGACATCTTACCATATACATCAAATAAGTCATATATTGCTGCTTATAAATGTGCTATTTTATTTACATATTATTGAACTTTCAAAGCAAACTTTTTATTGGCAATGTTTGTGTATTGCATTATTAATAGCTTCCTTTTGACCCTCTAAAGGTTAAAGTGGATTTGAAATGAAGCTAAAATATCAAAGTGAATTCATGCAAGTAAATACATCATCTATAGTATTCGTAGAAGGAAAAGATTAGATTCTTTATCCTCACTAAATCGTAATCTGTAACTGCTTATTTAGGTTAACAAATTCAAATTTACTCCTTTGTGTTTATAAAGTGACACTTTTTTTTATTTAACCTTTATCTAACCAGGCAAGACAGATTAAGAACAATTTCTTATTTACAACTGCAGCCTGGCAAAAGGCTGAGCCTTTTGGAGGAAATGGGCCACCATGCATACAGCTGGGCATATCCTTTAACCAGTAAGTCTTTTTATCACAGGATTTATTCAGTTTAATGTAGTGCTAGCCACCATTAGCCTTGTGGAATGTGGGTGGACCTATTCACAGATCCTGGTGTTTAAAGGAGGAAAAGTGAAAAGATTTTGACACAGAACTGTAAGACAATGAAAGGTTTTTTGTAGGAACAAAAGGTCATAAAATGCCATTTTAGACAAGGTAGAGTCTGTATTTAAAGTTTATGAGCAATAACTGTGATAAGATTATAAAGGCTGTTTAGGGTGTAAAAACCAGTGCTGACCCATGGCATAGGCGATATAGGTGGTCGCCTAGGGCGTCACCTGCTGGAGCGGGCACTGCTGCAAGGCCTCAATTTTTTTAAATTAATAAACTAAAATTTACAATAGTCAGAGGCGCTGTGCTGGCAAATAAATGCTTGGAGCCCCAGGCCAGAAGGGGGCCTCGAGGGTTGACCAACTTTGAATCACTACAGCAGTGACAATATAGAGAGTTAGTCACGACCATGTTAAACCTTCAGAGAGCTCCCTAAAGGGGCCCCACCCCCACCTCTCACTCTTGTACCAGTGCACCTCTTTTGTAAACAAATTGCGGAAAGGAGCTTGTTGAGATTTATAAAATTGCATAAATATGCGAGTGACTAAAGAGTGAAGAGTCCAGCTTTGCTTATCCCACTACCCGCCCGATGACCGCTGTGACAGACTGCTTTAACAGCAGAACCAGTGCGAGTTGTATCAGTGGTGATTTCAACTCCAACTGGCCAATGCTGTTCCTTCAGTCTCTGGCGACAAACAGCTCCAAACACCGGTCCTGTGTGTTGCCTCTCAAATATGATTTATAATGACAAAACAGCAAAGGTAGGACAAAATTTATACTGTACCCTAGTCTTGCCTAGCGTGCCAGAATGGCTAGGGCCGGATCTGGTAAAAACCTAATACTATAATATAGGAAACCACTAAACAAATGCTTTCTTGTATGGCACTAAAACTATTTTGCTTTAAATACTTTATAGCTATAACTTTCTTGTTGTCACTTGATGTGCACCACTATTTGAAGCTAAAGACCCTTAACTTCCAACAGGGATGTCAACAGCTCTGACTTTATGGTGATATGTTATATACCTGAAGTGAGGCTTGACTCTTTGACAATGGAGAATTTTACAAGCAGGGTGAAACTTCTTTCACCCCTATGCTCAAAGTGTGCAGATTACACAGGGTTACAAAAATAATTTTTTTGTAAGTTGTCTGTGTTTTTTCAACTGATTTAAGACAATTTTGCACCGCTGAATCTGAAAATGACATCAGTTTCTCTCGATCAGGTGCTAAGTAAAAACCTGTACTTAGTACTTAGTACTGTGTATGTACTTACTTAGGTATTCAGTTTACATGTACTTACCTTTATATAAAGGTAAGTACATGTAAATTGAATGCTACATCATCATTGTTCAAAATTCAGAGACATAAAAAAGAATTTTGCATCATATAAAGCGAAAATACCCGTACATGTAAACAAAAACGTATAAAACAACATGTGGCCATAACTCAAAAAGTTGGCCTGGTTGAGCAAAACCAATGTGATTTTTGGATTCAGCACATCAGAATTGTCCTAAATCAGCTAAAAAAAAACTTAGACAATAAATTTGATGTTGACCAGTGTTAGCACAGGTTTGTGACTCTGCAGATTTCTGAGGCATCTTGAACTATTCAGGTTTTTTAAGCAAGGGGAATAATATAGAAGTAGATACCAAAAGCTTCACATGCCAAATTTTAATTTACTTCCAAATGTTATGACTTAAAGCTAGACTTTCTGTTTCAGGGAGCTTTTATCTGACTGTCACACTACCTGTTTAGTACTATTAGTAAGGCAATGTAGAGACATTCTAGCAAGCAGTTATGACTACGGCAGAGAAACAATATTAACATTTTCCTCTGAACTGCTCAGCCCCACAAAGCACTCTCCAAAGTGCATAGCCTTAGGTAGTGTTTTCATGTGTTTTCATGTGATACCCCAAGGAAAGATAAGGGAGTGTTTCAGTTTATTAAAAAATTACCTTATTCTTGTTTCTGGAATACTGAGTAAATCTTGGTACTGGCACTTGACTATGCTATGATATTGGCTCATAAACTGCAAACTTTTCTAGTGAAATCTATTCAACTGTCTTCAAATAAAGGTGGACTTCATAGAATGTCACTGTTGCAGGGTCTTTCACTTTTTCTGTTGGAGATTTTCCATACCTGCTTCCAGTGTATTTGAAAAGTGATTCTTGTATATTACTCCTCAGTTGCAGGATTTTGGGGCATGTAGTCCACATCAAGAGACCCCCATCAAATTTTGATAAAACTTTATAAAGCAGCCTGAGAAGTATATTGAAATCTTTGTGTTACAATAAAGATACCCATTGTTACCATTTAAGGACCATGTATTTGTCATGTATGTATCTTGTACTTACTGTGTAGCTGTCCTGTAGTTACTATAACAATCTTTATGTTTCCATGCTTTGGATAAGTTTAATAGACTAATGTTATGTATAATTACCTTGAAATTACCCAGTACTTACTAGATCCCAATTTTGTAATAACCTGGTACTAATCGAGTTCTACTTTTGTAAATACCTCAAAATTACAAAGTATTTACTAGGTTTCGGGTTGTATTCCCTGCCATAATCATTCCAAAATTAGCCAATATTTACCTGCACTTTAATGTCATATTTACTCCCAAATTCATTTGTAATTTCGAAGCAAATTACAAATGAATGCAGTGCTGAAGTAACCAAATTCTGGGTATTTTTGAAAAATTAGAAAAGAGCAAAATAAGTGTACATGTAATACAGGCTGAAACCTAGTAAGGACTAAGTCATTTCAGGGAAATTATTAAATTAGAGCCCAGAGTGATAACGTATGTCAATAACAACTGGTGCAGACCGGGACATATCACGGTTAAACAACAACACTGCAACAAAGACATTGAGTTGCTAGCTGTTAGCATGCGGCCTACATATCTCCCGAGGGAATACTCACACGTGATCTGCATTGTTATTTATGCAAATCCGACGGCGAACGCTGGGACAGCGCGTGACGTCATCCAATCAGTAACTGGCAGGCTGCAGACAAAACACCCAGATGCTCTTCTCCTCATCTCAGGCGACTTCAACCATGTTTCACTGTCTCCCATTCTACCCACGTTCACCCAGTATGTCACATGCCACACTAGAGACAATAAAACACTGGACTTATTCTGCGCAAAAACTAAGGAGGCTAAAAGGAGGATAAGGAGGATAAAAACACTTCTGAGAGAGAAGAAGAGGATCTTCAGGTCAGGGAACAGGGAGATGCTGAAGTCCATACAGAGGGAGCTGAGGAGGAAGATCAGAAAAGGCAAGGACAGTTTCAGGAAGAAGATGGAGGACAAGCTGCAACAGAGCGACATCGGTGGGGTCTGGAGAAACCTTAAAACCATCTCTGGGCTCCAGAATACCTCCCCCCAGGCCACGGGGGGGCAGGGAGTGGGCGAACAATCTGAACCTGTTTTTTAATAGGTTTGACCAACCGCCCTCCCCCCCGACTGCACAACAACCACTGCTGCCTCTGAAGACATCGAGTCCTGCTGCCCACACCCCACTCCACCATCACCCCCCCCACTCCCAACACATAGCCCCCCAACATGACCCTCACTAAGACCCAGGTGAGGACGGAGCTGAGGAAGATCAAGGCGAGGAAAGCGTCGGGACCGGACGGCATCAGCACAAAGCTCCTCAAGTCCTGTGCAGACCAGCTGTGTGGGATTGTGGAGCACATCTTCAATCTGAGCCTGAAGCTGGGGAGGGTACCACAGTTGTGGAAAACATCTTGTGTGGTACCTGTACCAAAGACTTCCCACCCCAAAGATCTGAACAGCTACAGACCAGTGGCCCTGACGTCCCACATGATGAAGACCCTGGAGAGACTGCTCCTTGCTCACCTCCGCCCCCTGGTGGGACCAGCGATGGATCCACGCCAGTTCGCCTACCAGCATGGCATTGGGGTGGAGGATGCAGTGATCTTCCTCCTTCACCGTTCTCTGTCCCACCTGGAGAAGCCCGGGAATGCGGTGAGGATCATGTTCTTTGACTTCTCCAGTGCTTTCAACACCATCCAACCGATGATCCTGAAGGACAAGCTGCTGTGCGCAGGGGTGGACCAGCACCTGTCATCATGGATCCTGGACTACCTCACTAACCGGCCACAGTTTGTGAGAACCCGGGACTGTGTGTCCGACACGATCATCGATAGCACGGGGGGCCCCCAGGGAACGGTTTTGGCTCCCTTCCTGTTCACCCTTTATACTGCGGACTTCTCACACAACACAACACACTGCCATCTACAGAAGTTCTCTGATGACTCTGCGATCGTTGGCCTCATCTCCAACGGAGATGAAGCTGAGTACAGAGGACTTATCCAGGACTTCGTGGACTGGTGCCATCGGAACTGCCTCCAGATCAACGCGACGAAAACTAAGGAGCTGGTGGTGGACTGCCACAGGCAAGGACAACCCCTCACAGCACCAGTAAACATACAGGGAACAGACATCGAGATGGTGACATCCTACAAGTACCTGGGTGTTCATCTGTACAATAAACTTGACTGGTCACACAATACTGACGCACTCTACAAGAAGGGACAGCACAGGCTGTTCCTACTGAGGAGACTCAGGTCTTTTGGTGTACAAGGGGCGCTGCTGAAGACATTCTACGACATGGTGGTGGCATCAGCCATCACTTTTGGAGTGGTCTGCTGTGGCAGTGGCGTTACAACAGCCGATAGGAAGAGACTGAACAAACTGATCAAGAAAGCTAGCTCTGTCCTGGGGAAACGCCTTGACCCAGTGGAGGAGATAGGAGAGAGAAGGATGGTGGCTAAACTGTCATCTCTGCTGGAGTCCGAGTCCCACCCTATGCAGGACATACTGAACGCACTGAGGAGCTCATTTAGCTGCAGACTACATCATCCTAGGTGCGCAACCGAGAGGTTTCGCAGGTCCTTCCTACCTACGGCTGTCAGACTGTATAACCTAAGCAGGGCTGCTCGCAGAGATAGCAAAAAAAACGTGACAACCTAATAGTATTGAATGCAAAAGATGCAATAGACTTATACAATGGTCCCCTCCGGTATAGGAAAATACCGGTCGTTACGGAGGGTGACAATATGTATGGGTACATAATCATACCATGTAGGATAACTATGTAGATGGGTATGCTATTCATTCCATCTAGCTACAATGCTCCGCACTGTGTGTTTATATATTTATATATTTATTCCATCTAGCTACAATGCTCCGCACTGTGTGTTTATATATGTATACTGTATGTACATATGTATATTCACTGCTCTTGTTTTTTTTTGTCTTCTTGATTGTTGCTCTGAGTGTTGCTATCCCTGTGCTGTTGCAATCCTGGAATTTCCCCATTGTGGGACTAATAAAGGCTTATCTTATCTTATCTTATCTTATACAGTATACTGAATAATCTCTTTACACATAAGATTATTTTAACAAATAAACAAGTCTGAAACATTTAAACAATAAGGTTCTTATATCATAACTACAGGGTACTTATATGATAAATATCTGTTACTTAAATGAAAGCAACAAGGTAGTTTTATGGTTACCCTTAACTTACATTGTACTTACACCGTGCTACACAACACTACATACAGACAAAATGTACATGGTAATTTCTTAGTGCTTCAAGTGTATCAAGGATGATACAACTGCAAGCTTCTTTTATACTTAAAACTGTACATTAGGCTGGAAGCATGGCTTGCCACCATCATGTTACACCCTTCACATGAGATGTTGGATTATATATTTGTAGAGACTTGTGACCCTGAATTTTTTTTTTTTTATTTGACCAATTTATCATATGCATCATTACCAAGAACTTTGTTATGAATTTGGTGCTTTGGCATCAAGATTGTGGTCAAGAAAAAAAAAAAAAAAAGCTGTAGATGTTTTTCTTGCTATTCTATAAACAATGTGGGTGTCAATGTTGAAAGCTACTTTACATTAATGAGACAATTGTCATTGCAAAACAAGCTATCCAGCTGTTTTGATCATTTTCTTCTTTTAAATAGATTAATTTCTGGTCCCTTGATTTAGCCAATAAATCTTAAATTCCAAAAACTAACCAAATTAATTGTGAAAACCAAAGTGAATCAGAAATGCAGCTCAGTGTCTTGAGTTCATGGCTCCATTATTTGCAGTATCTTGGCTATAGCCCTGGGAGTATTCAAATTGTGACTATTTTAAACTCCCAGTCTGATCCTGGGTTATAATTAGCAGCAGAGGTGCATGTCAAGTGCACAAGGGTAACAAAATACAGGCAGCACTGACTGGAAGCATTATGTAAAAGAATAGGATTTAACTTTCAGCACTGACACCCCCATTGTGTGTCCTGTGAGCTCTTAACTGGAATGCTAACTAGGTTTAATATCCATATCTGTCAATGTTTTTCATCTCAGATGGTTTCCCAAAATTGTATTTAAACAAATACAAGTAAAAGGAAATTTTATAATTTTTCAAATAAGCTTTTAAGCTAATCTGTAAAGTTTTGGATGCTAAACCTGCTCAGGATGTTTATCAGAGTTTGCTATTATGTTCTACCTTTGTGACATAATTTACAGGCACAAAAGGAGGCATGGGCCACAGTAGGTTGTTGTTTTTTGTTGTTGCAGTTAGTCTATTTGTCCTGAGGTTTCAATTTCTTTTCCTTCTCAAAGCTCCACATTAAACTGTGATATCTTAGGCTTACAAGAGTGCATGATACATTGCAATACAACATATTACATTTTTAAAATAGTCTTTCATATGAGCACAAGTCACTCATGCAAATTCCAATAGAGTTTTGTCAACAGTGCAAATCAAGAATAACTGTGCTTAAACACTTCACAAAGAACAAATAATGTCAGTTGATTTTTTTTGTAAATATTCAGACCTTTTTAGTTAAAGTCATCTTTGTAAACCTAGCCTCTCATTTTGTATTACTCCTGATTTATAATAGAATAGTCAGTTGACAAAGGCTTGAAGCATCCAAATCAGAATTGAAGTATCAAAGGTGGCACACAGTTTATAATAGAAACTACCAGTTCTATAAACCCAGAGGTTTCATTTTTAAGATTATCACCCTCACTTCCAGCTCCTACATCATCTTTAAATAACTTCATTTAAGTACATTAAGAAAACTTTAAACATAGCCTACTACCTAACTATATAATGTTGGAAAAGATTACTTACGGCTAATAGACAGAACTTCCAGCAGTATACACAGCAATAAAGGTGGCAGGTCCATAGTGAGACAAGGAGAAGAGCAGTCTGCCTCCAGCAAGAGGCTAATCGTGTGTGCTACTCCTCTGATGTAAGGAGAAGGCTTTTTACCTGCACTCTCGGGTTTCTCAAAGGTTCTGTTTCAGTATCAATGGCCACCACCTTGACTTAGACTGATGTATCGCTGAAGCTTCTGCAGCACTGCCCCTTGGCTCACCTCTTCTTTGACCCACTCAGGCTGTTCTCTACCAATCTGCTGTTTGCAATAAGTACTCTGTTTGCTACCACATAAAAGTTGAAAAATTCTTTGTGCTTATTGTGCTGCCATGGCTATAACTGTTAAGCTTTAAAAGTGTACTATTTAACACCTAGCTATAGCTGCTGTTGGTCCATGTCTTGTATTTGGCATATTTCATTTCATGATCTGAGTCCTAATATGGATCAATTTGGCTGCTGTCTTCCTAAATGAAGGAAGATACATACAGTGGGGCAAAAAAGTATTTAGTCAGCCACCAATTGTGCAAGTTCTCCCACTTAAAAGATGAGAGAGGTCTCCAATTTTCATCATAGGTATACCTCAACTATGAGAGACAAAATGAGAAAAAAAAAATCCAGAAAATCACATTGAAGGATTTTTAATGAATTAATTGGTAAATTCCTCAGTAAAATAAGTATTTGGTCACCTACAAACAAGCAAGATTTCTGGCTCTCACAGACCTGTAACTTCTTCTTTAAGAGGCTCCTCTGTCCTCCACTCGTTACCTGTATTAATGGCACCTGTTTGAACTCGTTATCTGTATAAAAGGCACCTGTCCACAACCTCAAACAGTCAGACTCCAAACTCCACTATGGCCAAGACCAAAGAGCTGCCAAAGGACACCAGAAACAAAATTGTAGACCTGCACCAGGCTGGGAAGACTGAATCTGCAACAGGTAAGCAGCTTGGTGTGAAGAAATCAACTGTGGGAGCAATTATTAGAAAATGGAAGACATACAAGACCACTGATAATCTCCCTCGATCTGTGGCTCCACGCAAGATCTCACCCCGTGGGGTCAAAATTATCACGAGAACGGTGAGCAAAAATCCCAGAACCACATGGGGGGACCTAGTGAATGACCTGCAGAGAGCTGGGACCAAAGTAATAAAGGCTACATCAGAAACACACTACGCCGCCAGGGACTCAAATCCTGCAGTGCCAGACGTGTCCCCCTGCTTAAGCCAGTACATGTCCAGGCCCGTCTGAAGTTTGCTAGAGAGCATTTGGATCACAGGTGTCAAACTCATTCCATGGAGGGCCAAGACCCTGCAGGTTTTACCTCCACCCAGTGTCTTCAACAGGTGATTTCTCTGAATTTCTTCCTACTGATTGCTGATCAGTGAAAACACCTGCTGAAGAGACTGGGTGGAAGTAAAACCTGCAGGGTCTTGGCCCTCCATGGAATGAGTTTGACACCCCTGGTTGGATGATCCAGAAGAGGATTGGGAGAATGTCATATGGTCAGGTGAAACCAAAATAGAACTTTTTGGTAAAAACTCAACTTGTCGTGTTTGGAGGAAAAAGAACACCATATCTACTGTGAAGCATGGGGGTGGAAACATCATACTTTGGGGCTGTTTTTCTGCAAAGGGACCAGGACGACTGATCCGTGTAAAGGAAAGAATGAATGGGGCCATGTGTCGTGAGATTTTGAGTGAAAACTTCCTTCCACCAGCAAGGGCATTGAAGATGAAACGTGGCTGGGTCTTTCAGCATGACATTGATCCCAAACACACCACCCGGGCAACGAAGGAGTGGCTTCGTAAGAAGCATTTCAAGGTCCTGGAGTGGCCTAGCCAGTCTCCAGATCTCAACCCCATAGAAAATCTTTGGAGGGAGTTGAAAGTCTGTGTTGCCCAGCGACAGCCCCAAAACGTCACTGCTGTAGAGGAGATCTGCATGGAGGAATGGGCCAAAATACCAGCAACAGTGTGTGAAAACCTTGTGAAAACTTACAGAAAACGTTTGACCTCTGTCATTGCCAACAAAGGGTATATAACAAAGTACTGAGATGAACTTTTGTTATTGACCAAATACTTATTTTACCGAGGAATTTACCAATTAATTCATTAAAAATCCTTCAATGTGATTTTCTGGATTTTTTTTTTCTTATTTTGTCTCTCATAGTTGAGGCATACCTATGATGAAAATTGGAGCCCTCTCTCATCTTTTAAATGGGAGAACTTGCACAATTGGTGGTTGACTAAATACTTTTTTACCCCACTGTACATTTCAACATCGGTGTTGCAGCACTTGGATCCCTGTGGTATAGAAATTCTCTTCTTGATCCTTAAAGACATAACTCCTTCTTAGTCAGCCTATGAATTTTTCAGCCCCCCCACCACCCCATATTAAGCCTCTCTGCAGCTCATCACAGTCTCCACTGATTGTCTTGGAAAGGATTGATGAGGGTCTTGACTGATGTTGAGCAGCAGAAGCATTCATGTCAGCCCAGGTCAACTTTAAACTTTATTTATTTATATAGTGTGGTGACCCAGCACACTGCAAATTGACTCATCACACTCAGCAGGACTGGAGAAAACGGAAGACAATTTGCATGCAGAGGACAATGCACAGACAGACAAAAAGCCACAGGAGGCAGTCAGACGGGACTGTATGCATGTGTCCTCAAGCCAACCAATGTCATATTAATCATGTGTATTGACTGTTATGCTAATGTGCCATGCATTCTCTCTTCCTGTATCACTGCATAAAAGAGCTTGTGTGGCATGTCTCAATAGCACAGTAACGCACAGCGCTACTAGTGTGTCTCATTATGTTGGAGGAAAATAAAACTCTGCAACCTTCCAACTCGTCGCATCTCGCCTGATCCTACTCCTCTACACTGGTGACCCTAGATGTGTCATGGAGCGTCCCTCGCCCAATCTTTTCCCTCCACATTGGTGACCTGACGAGAAAGAATGACTGTCTGCTCCCTCTCTCCGTGCTGTGGATCCCAGAGGACCAGAGAACACCTGCAACCTCTTCATCCTCTTAAGAGCGCGCCCTCCGGAGCGGGCAGCGCTGGGACGGACACGCACCATGAACGGCAACACGAGCGAACTGAAGGAAGCAACCTGAATGGGGAAATCATCGACATCGTCTGCGTTGATTTCCACCAAGCTCTCCAACCCCGACTCAGCTCGCGACAGCGGACCTCCCGCGCACAGAAGCCCCGCACGCACACTGTAGGATTACGAGGACAGCGCAACTGCCAGCTATGGGGTCACTGCGCCAAGTGTGTGCCACGCACAGGGACAAACCGGCTCCACGACTGATACATCGCCCTCCGCCGCTGCACATGCCCGAGAAACACGGCCAATCACCATCCTCGGAACCTTCAGGGCTGCTCACACACCTGAAGCAGACGTGCAGCCCGCACACAGGACGGGCAGCACCCAGGAATTTGGCCGTCACCTTCCCCACATCCTCGCTGGACCGAGCCGCGAGAGGAGTCAGAGACTAAATTTTTTTTTTCACGGCCGCTACGCATCCTCGAGGAATTTGGCCGTCGCCTTCCTCACACCCTCGCTGGACCGAGCCGCGAAAGGAGTCAGATACTTAAGTTTGGTTTTTTTTTTCACAGCCGCTGCGGATCACTGCCCCTGGTTTACTGGGAAAGTCCCTCACCATCACGAATCCACAGGCAATTTTTGCACGGCCCAGACACCTTTGACGTCCCGGGCCGGGACTCACTTACTTCCACCCCTCTCCCCCTTCTCCTCCACAGCACTCTTCCCGCACCTCACTCCCTAAAGCAGGCCGATCGCCGTCTTGTTCCATTACACACAACGTGCACCGGCCCCGGTGCCCACGATCCATGGTCGTTTAATGTGCTGGAACTCGGAGTGGAGCACAGTCTTTTCCATCCCCCCCCCCACCCCCATGGACTGACATGCCCTCCGGCACTCCTCTACAGCAGGACAGCTCTACCGGAGCTGGAGCCCAAACGACGGGGGGGGGGGCGGCCCAGCCCCTTCTGAGCGTTCTGGGGGGAGCCCTGTGGTGACCCAGCACACTGCAGATTGACTCTTATTCACACTCAGCAGGGCTGGAGGAAACGGAAAACAATTTGCATACAGAGGACAATGCACAGATGGACAAAAAGACACAGGAGACAGTCAGGCGGGACTGTATGCATGTGTCCTCGAGCCAACCAATGTCATGTTAATCATGTGTATTGACTGTTATGCTGCTGTGCCATGCATTCTCTCTTCCTGTATCACTGCATAAAAGAGCTTGTGTGACATGTCTCAATAGCACAGTAGAGCACAGTAGCGCACAGCGCTACTAGTGTGTCTCATTATGTTGGAGGAAAATAAAACTCTGCAACCTTCCAGCTCGTCACATCTTGCCTGATCTTATTCCTCCACAATAGCACCTTTCATACAACAAAGTGCAACTTAAAGTGCTTTACAGTTAAAAACAACAAAACAATAAAAAGAGAAAAAGAGCCCTCCCCAAGCCCCCCGCCCCCACTCTTGTCCAAGACATCCATCCACCTGACCCCCCAGCACACCCCAGAGCCCACCACCTCCCACCCTGCCCACCCCACCCACAAGTAATAATAGGCATAGTTACAGGGGTGTGAAAAAGTGTTTGCCCCTTCTTGATTTCTCATTTTGTTGTATGTTTGTCACACTTAAATGTTTCAGATCATCAAACTAATTTAAATATTAAATAAAGATAACACAAGTAAACACAAAATGCAGTTTTTAAATGAAGGTGTTTATTATTAAGGGTGAAATAAATCCAAACCTACATGGCCCTGTGTGAAAAAGTGATTGCCCCCGAAACCAAATAACTGGTTGGGCCACCCTTAGCACTAACAACTGCAATCAAGCGTTTGCGATAACTGGCAGTGAGTCTTTTACAGCACTGTGGAGGAATTTTGGCCTACTCATCTTTGCAGAATTGTTGTAATTCAGCCACACTGGAGGGCTTTCGAGTATGAACAACCTTTTTAAGGTCATGCCACAGCATCTCAATTGGATTCAGGCCAGGACTTTGAGTAGGCCACTCCAAAGTCTTCATTTTGTTTTTCTTAAGCCATTCAGAGGTGGACTTGCTGGTGTGTTTTGGATCATTGTCCTGCTGCAGAACCCAAGTGTGCTTCAGCTTAAGATCACGAACAGATGGTCGGACATTCTCCTTCAGGATTTTGTTGTAGACAGAAGAATTCATGGTTCCATTTAACACAGCAAGTCTTCCAGGTCCCGAAGCAACAAAACTCCCCAAGCCCATCACACCACCACCATATCTTACTGTTGGTATGATGCTCCTTTTCTGAAATGCTGTGTTACCTTTACATCGGATGTAATGGGACACACACCTTCCAAAAAGATCAATTTTTGTCTCGTCAGTCCACAGAGTATTTTCCCAAAAGTGTTGGGGCTCATCAAGATGTTTTCTGCCAAAACTGAGACGAGCTTTTATGTTCTTTTTGCTCAGCAGTAGTTTTTGTCTTGGAACTCTGCCATGCAGGCCATTTTTGCCCAGCCTCTTTCTCATGGTAGAGTCATGAACACTGACCTTAACTGAGGCAAGTGAGGCCTGCAGTTCTTTGGATGTTGTTGTGGGGTCTTTTGTGACCTCTTGGATGAGTTGTCACTGCGCTCTTGGGGTAATTTTGGTCGGCCGGCCACTCCTGGCCGCCACCACCAAAGCACCATCCCCACCACCAGTGCCATTTACAGTCTGCACTGCTGCTTCACATCTATCCCAGTGCAGAGTATCATTAAAAATGAAGCACTGTTCACCACTGTTCCATGTTTTTGCCATTTGTGGATAATGGCTCTCACTGTGGTTTGCTGGAGTCCCAAAGCTTTAGAGATGGCTTTACCTTTTCCAGACTGATAGATCTCAATTACTTTGTTTCTCATTGTTCCTGAATTTCTTTGGATCACGGCATGATGTCTAGCTTTTGAGGATCTTTTGGTCTACTTCACTTTGTCAGGCAGGTCCTATTTAACCTCTTGCACTCCGGGATACCGCGGGTGGTCACGTCTCTGCGTCCTAGGGCGCACTGAAAAAAAAAAGCTTCAGATACAGCCGTGAACAGAAAGCCAAAGGAGTGCTTTAATTGGTTTAGATTTGATTGACCTCTTATTCGACTAATAAGAGCCTTGAATTGGGTTTCTGAAACCTTGAAGAACCAATGACTGAAAACTTAGCAAGAAGGACCCGCCTACCAATGGCTGCGAATGCAGCGAGCCAATTGAAGCAGAGAACTTCGACAATTGAAAGCGTACGTCCTGTGCGTAAAATCTGTTTTGTGTAAGCCGCTGGGTGACACACACGCGCTCGCCAGTCTTTTTTTCTTACTACTGTTCTTATTTGTTTTGAAAAATCGTTTGCCAAAACCGCAATCATGGAAGTGCAAAACCGCAATAATGGAATCATGGTTTGACCGGATCGCGTGACCAGAACCACGAATCCGTAACAAGTGGACCAGCGTCATGTTCGTCTGACAATGAGGAAGAGAAGTTCGCCAGCGACACTGCTGTTGTGGACAGGTAAGTGTTATAAGCTAAATTATTCTTTATCCCTGAAAATTGTAATCAAAATGACTTTTGACGGATCGGTAAATTACAACTGTGCGTCATTGCAACATGACGGACCTGGACCGCTCCGGTCGGGTCCGGACCATGTCCGGACCATGAACGCCACCCCCCCCCCCGCTACTCTTCTGTAGCGGATTGCAGATATTATTGCAGATATTTTAGTACAACTGTATGTAGTAGACCGCGGCGCACCGTCCCCGCGGTCCGTCATGTAGCGATGGGCGATGTCCGTCCTCTGTAGCGGGGGTGGGGGGGGGGAGTTGTTATCTTCTACATTACAGATATTTTAGTATAATTTTTAGTGCACTGTAGGTTATTTTTTCTTGTAAAAAAAAAAAGCCACACATTTTTTTCGTGGCATGCTTCTTTGTGTGTGGGGGCTTGTTTGTTCATTCATTCATGAATGAATGAATAAACAACCCCCCCCCCCACACACACACACAGCCCTTCACCTTTCATTAGAGCCCAAGATGAAGCTTCTATATTGAATCATTCAAAAGTCACAGACGTTTTTCCAAACTGTGCCATTTGGCACAATTTGGCACAGTTCAAAAACGCCTGGGAACAACCTAAGTAAAAAGCTGTGTAATATATTCATTTTTTGTGGTATTGTTACAAAATTTTGACCTCAGCTGGATAACACTTGGTTCTACATTTCTGTTGCATTTTCCAGCCCGGATCTGACAGCTGTGTGTTATTTGCAAGCATTTATATCCAAAAAAAAACACCCAGGTGAAATTTATTATCTTCAAGTTCAGTATGTTTAGATGACTGTTACTCAGTGGCAGGAGCACTTAAAGAGATTATGACTGTTTTGCCAAAAAAATCAAAGTGTTTTCTTTTAAATGAGACCAACCCCATGAAGATGCTGCAAAGGGTTGAAGAACAGCTTTTGATTTACTTTGGGTACGTTATTTTTAGGCGTTTTTAGGGAAATTGACCAGAGTGCAAGGTGTTAAGTGATTTCTTGATTGAGACCAGGTGTGGCAGTAATCAGGCCTGGGTGTGGCTAGAGAAATTGAACTCAGCTTTCCAAAGATGTGATAAACCACAGTTAATTTATGTTTTAACAGAACGGTGGCAATCACTTTTTCACACAGGGCCATGTAGGTTTGGATTTTCCTTTTCTCTTAATAATAAACATCTCCATTTAAAAACTGCATTTTGTGTTTACTTGTGTTATCTTTGTCTAATATTTAAATTTGTTTGATGATCTGAAACATTTAAGTGTGACAAACATACAAAAAAATGAGAAAATCAGAAAGGGGCAAACACTTTTTCACACCACTGTAAAACATGGCTAAAACATGGCTGAGCACTGAGGACCAGAGTGAGGAGACGCCATCATAGGGGGACCATCAGCACCAGGAGCCAGTCTCAGCCCACAGCTGCAGACACCGCCACAGGGGCCACCCCAGCCCAGGCGGACAGAGGAGTCCACACTACAACCAACAGGCTGTGATGAACTCCCCCATCCCACCAAGCCAGGGCCACCACCAAAGCACCATCCCCACCACAAGTGCCAATTACAGTCTGCACTGCTGCTTCACATCTATCTCAGTGCAGAGTATCATTAAAAATGAAGCACTGCTCAGCACAGACTCATGGTAGTTACCATCCCTTTGCAGAGTTTCTGACCTCAGCTGACTAATAGTCCTCTCTGTTGACCCAGAATCCAGTGATAGCTAAAGCCGTGCTCTTGGTGACTCTTCTCCCCAGAGTGCTGACCACTGCCTCATTGCTGTATGGGTCACTGAAAAGACCAAGCACTGTCATCCCAGCCAAAAGCTACCATTCTCTGTTCTCACATTAATTGCTCTTGCTCTGCACTGAAAAATCACTGCCCATAATTTTCAAATCTAGTAATGTGAGATGGTCCTGATTTGTATTTGGTTCCTGTCAACCTGCTGTCAACCTGCTGTCAGAGCCTATCAGTCAGTGGATTTCGGTGGATTTCTGTGTTTTGGTGCTCAGTTTTTGACTACTTTTTTGGGGGGCTTCTGAGAACTGAATTTGAATTACGAACTGGACATCCTAGTTTCGACCCATGCCTGATTTAAGAAGCCAATAGCGGCATCTACGGACTAGGAAACGAGAGCGGAGCGGAGCGGCCCACCATTCAGCTAACTAAACAGCTGTTCATTAGCTGTTTAGTCAACATAAATCGTCCGGGATCATGGATCCTAAGAAAGGTCAGCAGACTGAGGAGGTGGACGATATTAAAAGATCGCTCAACTTCTTGGCTGAAGAGATTTCTGCTGTTAAGCTGCAACAAAAAAACATCCTGGGCCTGCTCGAGGAGGTGAAAGCGCTGCGGATCCAGAACGCCGAGAAGGACAAGAGGCTGGAGTATCTGGAGAGCAGAGTGTCGGACCTGGAGCAATACACCCGGGTGAACGACATGATCATCACAGGGCTCTACATTAAACCCCGATCATATGCTTAAGCGGTGGCCGCGGACAGCGGAGGGAGGCTCGATGCGCTGGAAGCCAAATCCACAGAGCAACAAGTGACGGCCTTCCTGCAGTCCTCAGGAATCCAGTTGGACTGTAACACCATTGAGGCCTGCCACCCTCTGCCCAGGAAAAACAGCGACAAACCAGCTGTCATCATGAGGTTTGTCAATAGAAAACACAAGACTGCGCTGCTAAAACAAGGGAGGAAACTGAAAGAAACGAACATTTACATGAACGAGCACCTCACAAAAGAAAACACAGAAATAGCCAGAAAAGCAAGATACATGAGAAAGCAGAAAAAGATTCAAAACACCTGGACATCAAACTGTAAAATATACATCAAATTAAATGGATCACCTGAAGAAGCCAAGGTTATCAACATCCGAAATATTATGGAACTGGACAAATACCAATGAACATTATGAACTGGAGTCGACAGCAACAAATGAAAACTGTAAGACATTAAAGGATCACATTCATCTGCATCAGGACATTTAACACCATGAAACAAAAGCTCAACAAACAGGAACAACAGGAACTGAAAGGTTTTGAATATACGAATCACAACCCACAGGATGTAGAATATCACATAGACCCTGATAATAATTTATTTAGCTCCATCAATAATAACTGTAGTTACTACACGGATGAACAGTTTAACACAATGGTCACATCTGATTTCAATATTTCTATGATCCACTTCAACAGCAGAAGTCTCTATGCCAACTTTAATAGCATTAAAGATTATTTACATCAGTTTAAAGAGCCATTCAATATTGTGGCAATATCAGAGACGTGGCTCAGTGAAGAGAAAGGAGTGGATTTTACCATGGATGGCTATGAATTAAATTATATAAATAGAAAAGTGAAAAAAGGAGGAGGAGTTGCAATTTATGTTGACAAGAGCTTGAAATACAAGGTTGTTGAAAATTTGACAGTGACTGTGGATGATTTATTTGAATGTATTACAATAGAAATATGTCTGGACAATGTGAAGAATATGGTAGTGATCTGTGTATATAGAACACCTCGATTAAACATTGATTTATTTAAGGACTGGATGGAAAAAATGTATACAAAACCAACTCATAAAGTTATGTTCATCTGTGGGGATTTCAATATAGATCTTATGAATTCAAAACAACATAGTTTGACAGAAGAATTTATCAACACAATGTACAGTATGGGCTTACATCCAACAATCACCAGACCTAGCAGAATCACGTCACACAGTGCCACACTAATAGATAACATATTCACAAACATTATTGAAAATAATATGATGAGTGGGCTTTTATTTAATGATATCAGTGACCACCTGACGATTTTTGTTGTCTATCAGTGTGATTATAAGAAGCATAAGTATACCAAAAATATTAAATATAAAAGAATAAGAACTGAAGAATCTATGTATTTACTGGCAAAGGAATTATTAATGCAAGACTGGAAGATAGTTTGCGATGAAAATGATATAAATAAAGCATGTGATAAATTTTTACAAATATTTCAATCATTGTACAATAAAAACTGTCCTATAAAACAATACAGTGACAGACAACAAAACAAAAATATTCCTTGGGTCACCAAGGGGTTACTAATTCAATTCAATTCAATTCAATTCAATTCAATTCAGCTTTATTGATACTGTGCCATATCACAACAAAAGCCGTCTCGTGGCACCACAGTGCAGAAAAAAATCACACAGTCTCAGAAAAA
Source organism: Pholidichthys leucotaenia (assembly GCA_020510985.1). Lineage (NCBI taxonomy): Eukaryota > Metazoa > Chordata > Actinopteri > Cichliformes > Pholidichthyidae > Pholidichthys > Pholidichthys leucotaenia. The sequence continues at coordinate 265,449,381 of CM035843.1, forward strand.
CCCAGCAATCAGACAATCCCCTATGAGCAAGCACTAAGCGACAGTGGAGAGGAAAAACTCCCATTTGGCAGGAAGAAACCTCTAGCAGAACCAGGCTCAGGGAGGGGCAGTCATCTGCTGCGACTGGCTGGGGGTGAGGGGATAGGGAGGATGGAGAGGACAGACATAAAGAACATAACAGTAAGATGCCAAGTACATTATTGGAGGTCAACCAGCAGCATGGATCAGATAACAACAGAACAAAAATGGGGTTAAGAGACACAAAATCCCTCCTTAAAAGTGAGCTATATTAAAAAGGAAGGATTTTACCCTGTTCTTAAAAACAGAGACTGAGTCTGATTCCCGGACCCAGAGTGGTAACTGGTTCCAGAGAGAAGGGGCTTGGTAGCAGAAGGCTCTGCCTCCCACTGTACTTTTGGAGATTCTTGGCACCACAAGTAAGCAGGCATTTTGGGAGTGTAATGCTCTATTAGGATGGTAAGGTAATATCAGATCTTTTATATATTGGGGGTCCTGATTGTTAAGAGCTTTGAAAGTAAGAAGAAGGATTTTAAACTTGATTCTAAATTCTATGGGAAGCCAATGAAGGGAGGACAGAACCGGGGAGATATGATCTCTTTTTCTAGAACCAGTTAAAACTCTAGCGGCAACATTTTGAATCAATTGAAGATTTTTTAAGGATACTTTAGGACAACCAGATAATAGCGAATTACAATAATCTAATCGAGAGCTGACAAAGGCGTGAATCAGTTTCTCAGCATCATTCAGAGACAAGATGCTCCTGATCTTGGCAATATTGCGCAGATGATAGAAGGCAGTCTTAGAAACAGTTTTAATGTGTGAATGAAAGGACAAATCTTGATCAAAAATAACTCAGAGGTTCCTCACAGAACTGTTCAGAGTGAAAGTGGCAGCATCTAAATTAAGGGCATAATTTGAAAAGGAATATCTAAGATGTTTTGGGCCAACAAGAATGACTTCAGTCTAATCAGAGTTTAATAGTAAAAAATTACAAGTCATCCAAGCTTTGATGTCCTTAAGACAGGCATCTAACTTGACTAATTGATTACAATCATCGGGCTTCATTGACAGGTATAGTTGTGTGTCGTCTGCGTAACAGTGAAAATGTATACAGTGCTTTCTGATGATATTACCTAACGGGAGCATATACAGACTAAAAAGAGTAGGGCCCAACACAGATCCCTGTGGAACTCCATGACTGAGCTTAGAGTTGGAAGAAAATTCATCATTGATATGGACAAACTGAAATCTATCGGACAAATAAGATCTAAACCACTGCAACAGAGTTCCACTCAGTCCAATAAAGTGTTCTAATCTATCAAGTAGAATGCCATGATCGATAGAGTCAAAGGCTGCACTGAGATCTAAAAGAACAAGAACAGAGACAAGTCCATTATCAGATGCAGTCAGGAGGTCATTAGTGACCTTGACTAAGGCAGTTTCAGTGCTGTGATAAGCTCTGAACCCAGATTGAAACACCTCAAACAAACCAACTCCCTGCAAATGGGCAGATAATTGCACAGCTAACAACTCTTTCCAAGATTTTTGAAATGAAAGGCAAATTAGAGATTGGTCGACAATTGGCCAAAGCTCCAGGATTGAGCGTCGGTTTTTTGAGTAAGGGTTTAATTACAGCAGTTTTAAAAGCCAGTGGTACATAACCCAGAGTTAAAGAAGAATTAATTATAAGAAGAATACGGTTACCAATAATTTGGAAGATAATTTTAAATAACCTGGAAGGAATAGGGTCCAAAAGGCAAGATGAAGGCTTAGATGAGGAAATTATTTTATCCAACTCTAAGAGGTCGATTGGAGTAAACTTATCTAAGCAGATATCAATTGAGGGAGTTGCAGTAGTACTAAATGCATGTAAGAAGAAGAATACATTATATAAACAATTCATTAAGTGCAGAACGGTAGAGGCTGAGATCAAATATAAAAGATATAAAAATAAGTTTACTAATATAATGAGGTCTTGTAAGAAAGAATACTACAACAGAATATTAGAGGATAATAAAAATAACTTCAGAGGAATATGGCAAGTACTCAATGGGATTATTAGTAACCGATCAAAGAATGCTAATTATCCAGAATATTTTATTGAAAATGACAATTTGATAAATAATTTGGAGGATGTGGTCAGTGGTTTCAATATATTTTTTGTAAACGTTGGTCCTGAATTAGCAAAATCAATAGTGACACTAGAAACAAATGATAGTGGTTCTGTAAATGAAATAGAAGATAGAAATCCAAACACAATCTTTTTGGGTGCAGTTACTGAAAAGGAAATTATCGAGACTGTGAGTAAATTTAAGAACAAAAAATCAACTGACTGGAATGGAACTGACATGACAATAGTGAAAAAAGTAATTGAAGGAATTGTTAAACCACTCACCCACATCCGTAACCTGTCATTTCAAACTGGTACATTTCCAAACAAAATAAAAATAGCAAAAGTAATACCACTATACAAAACAGGAGATGGTCATTATTTCACAAATTACAGGCCAGTCTCTTTACTCTTACAATTCTCCAAAATACTTGAAAAAATCTTCACTAAGAGACTGGATGATTTCATTGAAAAAAACAACCTCCTTACAGACAGCCAGTATGGTTTTAGAGCAGACAAATCTACATCTTTGGCACTGATCGAACTTATAGAAGAAATTACTAGTTGTATAGATAAAAAAAGTTTGCTGTAGGAGTATTTATAGATTTAAAGGAAGCTTTTGACACCATCGACCACAGAATTTTACTGAGGAAATTGGAAAGGTATGGGATAAGAGGGGCTGGACTGAGCTGGGTGGAAAGTTATTTAAGTAACAGACAACAATTTGTACAAATTGGTGAGCACAAATCACCCTTCATGAACATCTCTTGTGGGTGTGCCCCAGGGGTCAGTTTGGGGACCCAAACTCTTTATCTTATATATAAATGACATATGCCAAGTACCAAAAATTCTGAAATTTATTTTGTTTGCGGATGACACAAATATCCTTTGCACTGGTGAGAATTTGCAGCAGGTGCTAGAGGTGGTCACAATTGAAATGAAAAGGTTAACGCAGTGGTTCAACAAAAATAAATTATCTCTAAATCTAAAAAAACAAAAACAAAGATTATGTTGCTTGGAAATTATAAAATAAATCATGAAATAATGGTAACAATAGATAATACCAGAATAGAAACAGTACAGGAAAATAAGTTTCTGGGGGTGACGCTAGACAATAAAATCTGCTGGAAACCTCACATCAGTCACATCTGGGCCAAGTTGGCAAAATGTATAGAGATACTGGGGAAGACAAGACACATCTTGGACTATAAATCATTGTTCTTACTGTACAATTCACTGTTTCTACCATATCTTAACTACTGTGTAGAGGCCTGGGGAAATACCTACAGGACCAACCTACAGCCAATATGCACATTACAAAAAAAAAAGCTGTAAGGATAATAAATAATGTTGGATATACAGACCATACCAACTCGTTGTTTTTAAAGTCACATGTCATAAAGTTCATGGATTTAGTTAAATGTAAGACAGCACAAGTAACGTACAGGGCAATTAATAATCAACTCCCAACTAATATACAAAAAATATTCAAAAAAGAGACAATATTATAATTTGAGAGGAGACTTTTATTATAATTTGCATTATAATTATAATTAATTATAATTATAAACAAACTTTACAAAACCTAAGGTACGAACAACTAAGAAAAGTATGTGCATATCTGTCTGTGGGGTGGATTTGTGGAACGGTCTGGAGCTTGAACTGAAACTATGTACAAACAGAAATCAATTCAAAAATAGGTATAAACATTATTTGCTGAAAGAATATATGTTAGAGGGGTAGTATTTATATGTATGAATCACTATGCTCACTCTGGGACACTATGGAATGGTAGGTGGGACAGTACTGTGTATATCTGTGTTGTTTGGGGCTGGGTTTTGATGTGTGGACTGTATGTATGTTGGGATGGATGGGCATCAATGTTGATATATACAAAATATAGTTAACTGTCTGCTTGGGGTCTTAAATGAGGTAATTTGTATGTATTTCATATGGGTTGTATTTAGGGAAAAGAGGAGTTGGAGTAAATAAGTGTTTACTTCTTCCTTCTCCCTTTCAAGCACTGTATACTGCCACTTTTATTGCACTTGTCATTTGTTTTGTTTTTTTACTTTTTTGTTCGAAATAAAGTATCTATCTATCTATCTATCTATCTATCTATCTATCTATCTATGTATTAACAGTCAGGACTTCAAATTTATACCATGTCCCAATGCCAGAATGCACTGCTATGTTGGCTGCAAAGTCAGCAGATTATGACCATATTGTGACGTATACGGGGTTCCACAAAGAAGAGGAACAGATGGTTGCGACGAACAGGCTTTATTCACACACACTCTGAGCACAGACAGAAGGGGAGGTCATTCTCCCAGACCTCCGTTTCAATCATGGTTACACACACATGATACATCTTGCCCTAATTCTGCCTATGAAACACTGCTGGGTCATTATAACGCAGTTATAATGACACAGCAGTATAATAACTCAGTAATAACATTTAATACACACACACAATAACGTCCTCTGTTGCAAAGCATACTGGGGAAATCCCCCCCCCCCCCCGTAGCTCAGCTCTGATGTTACACTGCCCCCCCCCCACCCCCCGGACTGGTTTCTGTCCCCAGAAAAATTAAAGTCCAATTCAGAAGTCCAATACGAACTCATCCAGGTGTTGGGGCAGCCTTCGATGCCGATGACCAGCACGTACAGGTCTCCTAGTGTCCATCTGAGTCTCGGTTGGGGTATCTGGTCGGGGTGAAGGCTCTGGTTCGTCCACCAGCGGGGCGGATGGCTGATACGGGGCGAGACGGTCACGGTGAAGGATCACGACCCGGTCCCTTTTCCTAAGCCTCACCCTGTACACCATATCCGACAGTCTCTGCAGAACCACGCATGGTCCCACCAATGGCTCGCCAGCTTCAGTGATCGTCCTTTTTTTTTTTTCAGGCAGAAAACCCAGACTCGATCTCCCAGTGCAAAGTCCCTCCCCTGGCAGCGGGAGTCATGCGTTCGCTTCTGCCGACCCCCCACCGCTGCCAGGGCTTCTCGAGCCAGTTCGTGCACCGTGTGGAGATGTTCTTTTAAACAAAACAAATAATCCAACCCGGGTTTTCCCTCCACCTCCGGCTCGGGGGGGGGGGGGGCAAATACCAAATCCACTGGTGTGCGCAGCTTGCGTCCAAACATAAACGCTGCAGGGGCCCACCGAGTCCTCCGGGCCATGGTGGACCAGAGGTCGGAAACAAACTGCGGGCCCCGATTGGACGTGATGTCCGAAGGAGCGCTGAAACGTGCCACCCATGTTGTCAAAAAAGCACGTGCCACATCTGCAGACACGGTGGAAGCTAGCGGGACTGCTTTGGGCCAGCGCGTGGTGCAGTCCACCACTGTCAGGAGGTGCGTGAACCCCTGCGATGGCGGGAGGGGGCCCACGAGGTCCTCGTGAATGCGGTCAAACCTCTTAGCCAGGATATGGAAGGGCTCCAAAGGGGCCTTTGTGTGCCTGTGCACCCTGGCTCGTTGGCATGCTACACAGGCTGCGGCCCACTCTTTCACCTGTTTGCGCAGACTCGGCCAGACGAATTTCGCTCCCACCATTTTGACTGACGCGCGCACTCCTGGGTGCACCAGGGAGTGAACCGACTCAAAAACTTGGCGGCGCCAAGCACGTGGGACCACCGGTTGCGGGCGGCCTGTAGAGATGTCACAGATTGGGGGGGGGGGGGCGTGTTGCAGCACTCTGCTCTCCAGCCTTAACCCTGTTGGTCCAGACTGGAGTGCGTAAACGTCCGCATCGCCGATCTGCACAGCGGCCATGGCCGTGTAATCTATCCCCACGTAGACTGGGGCCACTAACGCATGCGAAAGGCAGTCAGCCACCACGTTGAATTTACTGGCCTCATGTAGAATGTCGGTCGTAAACTCCGAGATCACGGCCAGCTGTCTCTGCTGCCGGGCCGACCATGGTTCCGAAACCTTGGCCATCACGAACGTAAGTGACTTGTGGTCCACGAACACAGTGAAGGTGCGCCCTTCCAGCCAGAACTGGAAGTGGCATATGGCCAGATGGAGATCCAGTAACTCTCTGTCGAATGCGCTGTATTTACACTCATTGTCACGCAAAGACCTGCTAAAAAAGGCGAGCGGCTGCCAAGAACTGGCGACGCACTGCTCCACGACGGCCCCTAAGGCCACGTCTGATGCGTCGGTAGTGACTGCTATCCTAGCCACTGGGTCCGAGTGCGCCAGTAGTGCGCCATTTGCCAGAGCTGTTTTAACCTCGGAAAACGCCTGCTCTCGCTCAGAAGTCCAGTCGACTCTGTCCGCTGGCTTCCGTTTCTTAAGCGCGGCGTAAAAACGGCTGCATGAGCTGGGTTGTGCAGGGGAGGAAATGATTGTAGAAGTTAACCATCCCCAAAAACTCCTGCAGCGCCCTGACTGTCTGAGGCCGGGGAAAATTCGCCACAGCGCTCACCTTGTCCAGCAAGGGTATCGCGCCCTCCGCTGAGATGCGGTAGCCAAAAAAATCGATCCCCGTCACCCCGAACTGGCACTTCGCCGAGTTGATTATTAATCCGTGCTCCTCCAACCTCTGGAAAACTGTCCTGAGGTGGGCTACGTGTTCGTCCTCGGACGCGCTGGCCACCAGGATGTCGTCCAGGTAAATGAACACAAACGGCAGATTGTGCAACACCGCATCCATCATGCGTTGGAATGTCTGCGCCGCGCCTTTTAGCCCAAAAGGCATGCGTAAAAACTCAAACAGACCAAACGGGGTTATTACTGCCATTTTAGGTATGTCCTCAGCGTGCACCGGGACCTGGTGGTAACCGCGGACCAGGTCTATCTTGGAAAAAATGTGTGCCCCGGTGAGGTGAATGGAAAAATCCTGAATATGAGGGATGGGGTAGCGGTCGTGCGCTGTGGCGTTGTTTAATCTGCGGAAATCTCCGCAAGGTCGCCACGATCCCTCAGCCTTAGGAACCATATGTAGTGGGGATGCCCATGGGCTGTTTGAGCTCCTAATGATGCCCAACTTTTCCAAGTTGGAAAAATTCCTTGTGCGCTATGGCCAGTTTAGCTGCATCCAGGCGCCGAGGTCATGCGAAAACGGGCAGCCTCATAGTGGTAATGAAGTGCTCCACCCCGTGTTTAGTGACGGTCACCGAAAACGTCAGGACCGTGAGTGCTGGGAACTGGTTGAGTAGTGTGAAGGAACTTAGCCCCTGGAGCTGTGACGTTGGTTAGTGTTGTGCGCCGGGCTCCTCGAGCTGTACAGGGGAGAGAATCAAAAGACACTGCATTAATCAGGTGCCTGTTAGCAACATCGACTAGTAGTCCGTGTGCAAACAAAAAATCAGCACCTAAAATGGGGAAGATGCATGCCGCTATGACAAATGTCCATTGGTATGTACGGCCGTGCAAGGATACAGTCAGTGTCCTCTCTCCAAAAGTCTTAATGTCTGAGCCGTTTGTGGCCGTCAGCTCGGGGCCACTAGTTCCCACCAGCCAGTCAGCGTAGGACGGCTGGATGAGGCTCTTTTGGGAGCCAGAGTACACAAGGAACCGTCTCCCTGAGGGTAAGTCTGTCACATAAAGCAGCTTGCTTGCATCACCGGCGGTTGCAGCTGCTACCGACTGCCAGTCCCAGCATTTCCCGAACGCTTGAATTAGCATGGTGGCACGCATCGGCGTGCGTCCTCTCCAAAACGGTGGTGGTAGAAACAGAGCGTGTCTCTCCAGTGCTTCTTGGCTCCTGCTGCAGCCACCATTGCTGGCTCCTCGCCTCCGCTGGCCGTCTTGCTGGGTTCTGACGCCGCTGCGTTCACTGTGAGGACTCTGGTAGTGAGGATGATCCGATCTGCCTGCTGGGCTACTGCCCGGTAGTTGCGCGCAGCCAACAGCAGTGAATTGGCAAGGACTGCTCTGGCTGCTGTCGGGAGGTTCCGGTGGAAAAGGTGGTTAAAGAGAAAATGCCCGTCATCTGTGCCCATCAACACCAACATCTTCTCCATCAATTCGACCGCCGACCCATATCCTAACTCGGAGCGCATCAGGAGCCTCTCCGCACTCTTGGAGTCCGAGAGCGTGTAGCTCCAGGTCAGCGCGGTTTTGAGAGCACAGTATTTGATGCGGGCTGGGGGATGTTGGAGCAGGCTCGCCACCTGCTGAGTTGTGCGTGCGTCCAGCGCTCCAACCACGTAGTAATATCTGGTGTCATCTGCCGTTATTCCCTGGAGCGCAAACTGGGCCTCGGTGTGAAGGAACCAAGACTTCGAGTCGTGTAGCCAAAAGTCTGGGAGTTTGACCGAAACGGCGTACGCGTTGCTGGCACTTCCCGTCCGGGTCGTCTCCGGGGTGTTCGCCTCACGTTCCATTGTGCGTCAAGGGTCACCAGTGTGGATAGGATAACCAGGCCGAACTTTTCAGAGCAGATGGAACTTTATTCCACTCTCTCTCACATTCACTAGAATCAGACAACTTCCCACCAGGTTGCAGGCACTCTCTTTTATATCACAGCACTAACACTTCTCTGCTACCTGGGGTGCTGCATTAACATATCATTCCCCACACTCCCCACCTTTGATCTGCCACTTCAGTCTGAGGGAAAACTACTGAGTAACTACTGAGTGGGTTCCCCACAACATGTTTGGAAAAACTGACCTGCTTGTTTGTAAAAATAACTACATGAAGTGAGATGGCAAGGGAAGAAAGTGAGGGTAAGAGCCCCCCTGCCATTCCACTAACCTTTTCCTTTTTTGTTGCTTTTGATGGTCATCTGTAACCCAACCCTGACTCTTTTATTGTAATCTTAAGCCTATGAAAAAATACCTTATTGAGTAAAAGAATTGAATTGGTTAGCAAACAAAGGCTTGCAGGGAAACTTGAATCCCAGTCTCTTGGGTAGAGGTGCTTTATTTTTGGTACCATTTCACCTCCCTAGCCTTCCTATCGACATGTTCTCATCAAAGCCACAAGGCACTGCGGTACAATGAAAAAGGTGCCCTTCTGTGTCCCAGGGTGGAAGTGGAGAAGAGATAAAACACCAGTCTTCCATTCATACAACCAGAGTTTACATCCTGTTGGCCCGGTTGATCATCTGTGTTCACTTTTATTCACTCTACAATAAATACACTTTTTTTTAACATTAGGCACTAAATCTAAATGGTTAAGGACAGAATTTCTAGAATGTGATGGTCCGTTACATATATGTTGTGCCAGAAAACCTATGCCTTGTCACGTGAATCCTCTCTACTACATTAATGCTGAAGCTCAGGGCATCAAACTTTCGCCAACTCAAATGCTGAAGAGCTCGGTCCAAATGGCTCACTGACATACCTTTGATGCGAAAATGGCCTCTACTTAACAATACCTCCTTATGCGGAATTCAGTGCATTTTCAGATACAAGTTACTTTTTTGTACTGTGGGGACAGGAACTTGTAATGACATATTGTAACGGTGACACATACCTTTGATGAATAATCCACAGGTCATGGACACAATATTCTGTTTTCTTCTTATTGACTCAAACACAAATGTTGTCTTCAGAGATGAAATATTCCCCTGAAAAAAAAAATAACTAGCTTGCTTTTGGAGCACTTTGGAAAACAAAACATTATTACAGTCCTTAAAATCCAAATGACAATTTTAATTTACGTAACATGGAGTTAAGGAGTATCTTTGTCAACCTTGGTCTATCTCTAATCTTGTCTAATGTTACTTAACTGGTCCAAAAATTGAAAATGATTTGCCTTTGTTGTGCGTTGGTGCCTTTAGTGACTCCTCCACGTCTATGGGTGGCAGTATAAATCCAATCTTTCTTCTACTTCTTCTTTACAAAAAACTCACCACAGAGAGGCGGGGCCACTCAACTCAACTTTATTTATATCTGCAAGGGGCAATTTGTTTTGCAGAAAAACAGAAATAGACACACACACACACACATAAAAAAAACCCACACACGCTCGAGTACAGTGATACAATGGCCAAACCACACAGAGGAGACACTGCCTCATAACCACAGCAAGGCAATAAATAACAATTCCAGATAAATATACTAGGTTTAAAAAATCTAAAATGCTAAAAAGAACACCACATTCTTAATTAAATAAGTTATGCCAGGTAAGGGCTTGCTAATTCCTCCCCTGGCCTGAATTTAAAATAGAGATGGCTGTGGGGATAAAAGAATGTTTATACCTATTGCTTTTAACGGGAGGACCAAAAATTTTTGCCAGAGGGCAAAGCCTGAAATTCAATGAACAAGGGGTTTCTAGTATCTGACAGGATACTTTTAGCCTTCCTCCCCACCTTTCTGGTAAACAGATCAGAGAGTATGCTCAGCTGTACTCCAAGTCTTACTGCTCATGTTCACAATTTCAGTGACTGAATTTTTAGACTTAATGTTGAGGTTCAGCTGCCCTGCATGCTCCGTGGAAATTACAAAAAAATACAAAAATAAAAAAAACACTGCCATGTGTGAGCCTACAACAACAGCCGGGAACATGCCACCACCTCCTCCAGAAACCACATCCCAATGTTGGCTACCCTCTGCACCAAACAAAAATGGCGGAATACCAGTGCTGATTTGTATGTAACTGTGCCGTGTTTCACACCGAGTATAAACAAATTACAGTGTGACATCATCAGGACCACTCATGGCTGAGTTTCCTGACAGCTGTGCATTTTCAGAAAGTTTGGAAGAATAAATAGAAAACTGAATTCCAAAGCTCCAGAGTGGAAGCATTTTGGACTGAAGCCAAATGAGCGAGGACAGCCCAGTAATGCCAATGAACTGGTATGTGGCCTATATTTGAAAGCTACTACTACTACTCCTACTACGACTACTACTACTACTATTGTGAGGGCACAGCAACAACACAGTGTTATTCAATGCCACTTGGGTCCCATGATAAATATACTGCTTCCAGATCCCCCTATCCTTAAGTGTCATGTAGACCTGTGTCTCTAAGTAGTGTTGTTATGTAATTGGCCTGTTTTCCACCCCTCCTTTTACTACTCTGTGTGAGTTCCCAAAGTATAAGTGGGTTGGCTGCCATATCATCATGTCTTGCACAATGTCCAGCCAACTTCAGCCTTGTTTCTTGGATTTTAGTGGACACCCTAGGTAGGTAAGCATAAAGACCCACATTCCTCATGTGATCTCTCCACAAGACATTTAGAGCAACCCTGAGCATTTTGGTGTAGGTACCATCCAAATCCATGGTGGGGAGCCACAGGATTTTTTTCAATGTAAGAAGGGTGCTCAAAAAAGGCTGAAAAACACTGATCTATTCTATGTCTAAGGAGCTGGTGGTGGACTGCCGCAGGCAAGGACAACTCATCACAGCACCAGTAAATATACAGGGAACAGACATTGAGATGGTGACATCCTATAAGTACCTGGGTGTTCATCTGAACAATAAACTAGACTGGTCACACAAAACTGACGCACTCTACAAGAAGGGACAGCGCAGGCTGTTCCTATTGAGGAGACTCGGGTCTTTTGGTGTACAAGGGGCGCTGCTGAAGACATTCTATGACACGGTGGTGACATCAGCCATCACTTTTGGAGTGGTCTGCTGGGGCAGTGGCATTACAGCAGCCGATAGGAAGAGACTGAACAAACTGATCAAGAAAGCTAGCTCTGTCCTGGGGCAGCGCCTTGACCCAGTGGAGGAGATAGGAGAGAGAAGGATGGTGGCTAAACTGTCATCTCTGCTGGAGTCCAAGTTCCACCCTATGCAGGACATACTGACTGCACTGAGGAGCTCATTTAGCAGCAGACTACATCATCCTAGGTGCACAACCGAGAGGTTTCGCAGGTCCTTCCTACCTACGGCTGTCAGACTGTACAACCTAAGCAGGGCTGCTCACAGAGATAGCAAAAAAAACATGACAACCTAATAGTTTTTGAATGCAAAAGACGCAATAGACTGACACAATGGTCCCCTCCGGCATACAACTTGGAAAATACCGGTCGTTATGGAGGGTGAGAATAAGTATGGGTACATAATCATACCATGTAGGATAACTAAGTAGACAGTTGTGCTGTTTCATTCCATCTAGCTACAATGCTCCGCACTGTGTGTGTTTATATATATATTTATATATTTACTCTATCTAGCAACAATGCTCCACACTGTGTGTTTATATATTTACATATTTATTCCATCTAGCTACAATGCTCCGCACTGTGTGTGTTTATATATCTACATATTTATTCCATCTAGCTACAATGCTCTGCACTGTGTTTATATATTCATATATCTATTCCATCTAGCTAAAATGCTCCGCACTGTGTTTATATATTTACATATTTATTCCATCTAGCTACAATGCTCCATACTGTGTGTGTTTATATATCTACATATTTATTCCATCTAGCTACAATGCTCTGCACTGTGTGTTTATATACTCATATATTTATTCCATCCAGCTACATACAATGCTCCTCACTGTGTTTATATATTTATATTTATATATCTATCCCATCTAGCTACAATGCTCCGCACTGTGTGTCTATATATATATATATATATATATATATATATATACGTATATATATTTATATGCACATATGTATACTTGCTGCTCTTGTTTTTTTCTCTTGCCTTCTGATTGTTGCTCTGAGTGTTGCTATCCCTGTGCTGTTGCAATCCTGGAATTTCCCCATTGTGGGACTAATAAAGGCTTATCTTATCTTATGTCTGTTATAATGACCCTTCAGGACAGAGAAAAAGGTACCAAACGCCGGCCGTGAGTTTGTAAAATTTATTAAATGAACACAACAGTATAACAAAAAACTTGTGGAAAGAAAGAAACACAGGTCAGCAAAATAATCCAGCTAAGGGGAGAGTAATCGCCGGCTAAACCTGAAGACTGAGCTCGGGCAACAGGTCAGCAAAATAGCTCAGATAAGGAAAGAGTAATCACCTGCTAAACCTGGAAGCAAACTGTTACACACGAAGCACAGAGACAATGAACGTATGTGTTAGGGTAGTGAGAAGAAAGTAGGACGCTGCACCATACAATGGTGCGGAGCCCCTGAAATAGGAATCAGAATCCATAAACACAATAAACAACAGGTGTGGGTATCTGAACGGGCAGGAGAAAGTGAGGATACATGATTGGGATCAGCTGAGTGAGTGAGAGGGAGGCAAACCAACCTGACAGCTGACAGGGCACACCTACATGAAGCTTCATGCCCCGACAGCTGTCAGCAGAAAAAAGATAGACTAGAGAAATAAAGAATAAAATAAATACCAAATAAATATACATAAATACAGAATTTTAAAAAAACACAAACAAGAAAATGACAAGCAGAACCGGAACACAAAAACCCAAACAGGCATAAATAGGACAGATAAGTAAATAAAAAGGAAAAAAATCATGAAACCGAGTCTGGTGGAAACCTCCAGCACTCGGTTCATGACAATGTCAACTGCTCAACTAATAGTCAACATTTGCACTGCAGCCTCTGTGTACTCTATGATCTAATGACCTAATAGCAATCAAACAAATTTGCAGCTGTGTCCAAATATTAGAAAATAGAAATACAGATCTTTTTGTTAAGCTTCAAGGGCCCAGTGGATATAACAATTTTGCCTATGTGGTAATCTGTCTATGGTTCCAAGGTTGTCATAGCCAGGAGCGGCACTGGGGTTAAGTTCCCAGTGCTCATAAAATGCTCCTTATGGCGTGCTTCTCGAAAAGCCTCTGACAACTAAGTCCAACTCCTAGCCTGCCCCTGTGGTTTAGTCTCTAAGCCCGGTGGAACTGCTTTTACTAATAGGAGAAGGGGCGAGGGTGGACCTCTGGCGCCTTAAAACCAGATGCTTCAGGTAGATGGTGGCTCGTCAACCTGGGAAGGTAGCCCATCTAGGGGAAGATAAACCCTAATTTCAAACCTCCGCTGCCTTGCGGCACACTCGGTCACGGGAAAGGCTTCGGGAGTCAACCCTGAGGAAAAATCCGGAGTCAGAGTCCCTAAAGCCTCCATATCTTCCTGCCCAGGCTTGAATCCTACCAACGCCCAACGCTGGAAGGTAGAACACCGGATCACTGGAGAGGACACTCCAGCTTTGCCTTTGGCGTAGACAAAACACGGGGAATGACAGTTACCAGTTATAAGCCACTGCTCAATTGGCGTACAGCGCGGCGCCAGGGGTTGTTCCCGATGGCGGGAGGGATCATCGGATCTCACTGGACAGCTACCGCCTGCCTCAAGCTGGGCAGCCCCCAGCCAATAAGGTGTTGTCCCACCACAGCTTGCTTTCCTCATTGGGTGCATGGGGATGAGGAGAAGTCCGAACGGCAGGCTGAGAACCTTCGCACCAGGCAAGACAAAAAAAACAAAAGAGACCAACTCTAAAACTGGGAACTTGGAACGTCCGCACTATGATGACAGGACTCGCTGCTAACCTCAAGGACATCAACGACACCAGGAAGACTGCTATCATCAATAATGAGCTGAAGAGACTGGAAGTGGATATCGCCACGCTCCAGGAAACACGGTTGGCTGACGCAGGCACACTGAGAGAGAAGGACTACACGTTCTACTGGCAGGGAAAAAGCAGTGACGAACACAGGGAACACGGAGTGGGCTTCACAGTGAAGAACACCTTGCTGAAGATGGTGGAACCGGGCAGCAATGGCTCTGCACGACTCCTCACCCTCCACCTCAACACCACTCAAGGCCCAGTCACCCTCATCAGTGTGTATGCCGCAACACTGACAGCCACACCAGAGGCAAAAGACGAGTTCTATGAGAATCTCGCAACAACTGTCGGGATCATCCCCAACTCTGACCAACTCATTCTCCTTGGAGACTTCAATACCAGAGTGGGTGCTGACCATGACTCCTGGCCCTCCTGTCTTGGACCATTTGGCGTGGGCAGAATGAACGACAGCGGACAACGGCTGCTCGAATTCTGCACATATCACGATCTGTGCATCACAAACTCGTTCTTCAAGACCAAGCCCCAACACAAGGTTTCCTGGCGACATCCGCCCTCAAAGCACTGGCACCAACTGGACTTGGTCCTGACCAGGCGCACCTCACTGAAGAACGTGCTAATCACCCGTTCATTCCAAAGTGCAGATTGCGACACAGACCATTCATTGGTGTGTTGCAAGGTCAAGTTGCAGCTGAAGAAATTCCATCGTGCTAGACAGCCTGGAAAGGCACGGATTGACACCAGCAAGATGGCCCAACCAGAACTTGTTGAGCAGTTTGCCTCTACCTTTGAAAAGGAACTTGGTGTACCACAAGAAGGAGAATCAGCAAAGCAGAAGTGGGAAGAGCTGCGAAACACCATCCACCGCACAGCCTTGGCTACCTTTGGGAGGAAGACCTCGAAGTCACAAGACTGGTTTGATGCCAAGTTGACTGAAATGACCCCCATCCTTGAAGCCAAGCGCTCAGCACTTGCTGAGTACAAGAAGTACCCAAACGAGAAGAATCTCCAGATTCTCAGGGCTGCGAGAAGCAAAGTTCCGCAGACTGCTCGGCGCTGTTCCAACGAGTACTGGACTCAGCTCAGCCAAGACATTCAAACCGCTGCCATAACAGGGAACATCCGTGGTATGTACGATGGCATCAAGAAAGCACTTGGTCCGGCTCAGAGCAAGACGGCCCCCCTCAAATCCTCCACTGGGGAGATGATCACAGAAAAGAACAAGCAGATGGAGAGATGGGTGGAACACTACTCCGACCTCTACTCCAGACAGAACACCGTGACACCGTCAGCCCTTGATGCCATCGACTGCCTGCCATCCACGGATGAACTTGACGCCGAGTCAACCATTGATGAACTCAGCAAAGCCATTAATAGCTTGGCCGCTGGCAAGGCACCCGGCAACGACGGCATACCCCCCGACCTGATCAAGCACTGCAAGACCGCCCTACTGCTGCCATTGCATGACGTCCTCTGCCAATGCTGGAAGGAAGGTGCCATACCACAGGACATGAGGGACGCCAAGATCATCACCTTCTACAAAAACAAAGGGGAGAGAAGCGACTGCAACAACTACAGGGTCATCTCCCTCCTCAGCATTGTTGGCAAAGTCTACGCACGAGTTGTTCTCGTTCGTCTACAGAAGCTTGCCGAACGTGTCTACCCTGAGTTCAGTGTGGCTTCCGCGCTGAGCAATCGATGGCAGACATGATATTCTCCATCCGCCAACTCCAGGAGAAATGCAGAGAACAGAACATGCCCCTGTACGTCGCCTTCATCGACCTCACCAAAGCATTCGATCTGGTCAGCAGAGAGGGCCTTTTCAAGATCCTGCCAAAGATAGGATGCCCACCAAAGTTGCAAAGCCTCATCGAATCGTTTCACACCAACATGCAGGGGATAGTGCAGCACGACGGCAATGTCTCAGAGCCATTCAACATATGCAGCAGAGTGAAACAGGGCTGTGTACTTGCGCCAACCCTCTTTGAGATTTTCTTTGCTATGCTCTTGAGGCATGCCTTCAGCACAGCAACAGAGGGAATCTACCTGCATACAAGATCTGACGGCAGGCTTTTCAACCTCGCCCGCCTGAAAGCCAGAACCAAAGTACGCGAGGCTCTAATCAGAGACATGCTGTTTGCAGACAACGCTGCAGTCGCAACCCACACACAGCAGGAGCTTCAGACCCTGATGGACCGCTTCTCCCAGGCATGCAAGGACTTCGGGCTTACCATCAGCCTGAAGAAAACTAATGTCTTGGCGCAAGGCACGGAAGCACCACCAACCATCACCATCGACGACTACGAGCTGGAGGTCGTGAATCAGTTCACGTACCTGGGGTCCACGATCAACAACAACCTCTCCCTTGATACAGAGATCGACAAGAGGATTGGAAAATCAGCCTTCACACTCGCTCGCCTCACCATACGAGTGTGGGAGAATCCCAAACTCTCTGTCAAGACGAAGATGGCAGTGTACAACGCCTGCGTCATCAGCACACTGCTCTATGGGAGTGAGACGTGGACAACATACGCCCGGCAGGAAAAGAGACTGAACTCCTTCCACTTGCTCTGCATTCGCCACATCCTGGACATATCCTGGCAGGACAAAGTGCCCAACACAGAAGTTCTGTCCCGCGCCGGCCTTCCCTCCATGTTCACTCTACTCAGGCAGCACAGGCTCCGCTGGCTAGGCCACGTTAACCGTATGGAGGATGGCAGAATCCCCAAAGACGTGCTCTATGGAGAACTGGCGACTGGCAGGAGAGACGTTGGCTGCCCACAGCTGCGCTTTAGAGACGTCTGCAAGAGAGACATGAAGGCCCTGGAGATCAACACAGAGCGCTGGGAGGACCTTGCAACGGACTGCTCCAAATGGAGAGGCACCCTGACCAGACAGCTCAAGGCGGGTGAAGAGAGACTGACTGCTGCAGCAGATGAAAAAAGGACCTGCAGGAAGAACCGCCACAGACCCAGCAGCACGAAGACCACCCACAAGTGCGACCTGTGTGACAGGGACTACCATTCGCGCATCGGCCTGTTCAGCCACAGGCGGTGCTGTTCCAGCAGAGTAGACGTTTAGGATTCTCTTCCATGGTCATCATAGAGGATGCCGACGACGAATCTGTCTATGTATCACATACAATATCCCAGAATGCACTCCTTGATCAAAAGATACTATTTGTTAGTTGTTCATTAGCAGAGAATAATTGACTAAAAATGTATTACACATCAATATTGAAATAATCTGGTGGTAGTGCCATAGACTGTGCTGTCAGTTATAAAAGCTCATTCTGTCTGAGTTAAAACCCTGCTGGTTTCTTCATGTTTGTGTTACCTGTGACAGCTGGAATAAAGGGAGACTCTGAGAATTGTTTGTAAATGTCTGAGTTAAAAGTAATGAAGAATACATCTAGAATAGAAGTGTGTGTGTAGACAGTTTACCAGTTTTACAAAAATCCTGTTTATCAGCTTTATTTATATAGCTGCACTACTAAATAAATATATTTAATCAGAATGTATTTTTTTGTAATTTTGAATGCAATTTGCTGCTTTTAATTGGTGAATAAATTATGTCTTTATGACTTTATGACAAAACATTTTGTTGGAAAATTTAAATCCCAAGATAATCTTGGTTTTCAGGCTCTTGGATTGGGTGACAATAAGATCTTTTTCAGAGCATTAATATTTCCAGTAATAAGACTTTATGATTCAACCTTTTGTATCTCCTTGTCTAAAAAATATTCAAAGATTCAAGGTTCAAAGATTTTGCATACAGGAGAACTGAAATGCCATTTCTCTCTCTCTGAGTGGTGTTCATAATATATAAGAAAAAAGGAATAACGATGAAAACAACAACAACAGTCTATGTACAGTAATACTACCCTTACTGCAGATAAAGATAAAACACAGCAATCTTATGTACGGTAATATCGTAATATCTGTATTGCAAATTCAATGTGGTAGTGGAGGTGCAGACAGTGACAGTTTGGAAAGTGCATGATCGGTGGTGCAGTAACAGACAGCAGCAGGTATGGCATTTGTGCAAATGGTTGTAGTAAGGTGCAAAGACATACTGCAGCAGATGTAGTACTGTTGGTGTGCCGAGTCTTTCTGTGCAAACAGCAGGTAGAGTTGTGTGGGTGAGTGTGCTACGGTCCAGGGGCAGGGGGCGGGAAGGTTGGGGGGAAGTGAGCAGAGTTCAGGGTCCTGATGGCCTTGTGAACAAAGCTGTTTAGCAGTCTCATGGAGCAGGCCCGGAGGCTCTGGTACCTTTTCCCCAAATGCAGGGGGCTGAAGAGGGAGTGTGAGGAGTAGGAGGTATCGTCTGCAATGTTGATGGCTCTGCGGGTGAGGTGAATGTGGTAGATATCCGAGAGGAAGGGCAGAGGGGCACCGATGATCTTGCTGGCTGTGTTCACTGTGCGATGTAGAGTCTTCCAGCAGGAGGCGGTGCAGCTGCCGTACCACACAGTGATGCAGCTAGTGAGGATGCTCTCAGTGGTGCCCTGGTAGAATGAGCACATGATGGGGGGAGGGACTCATGCTCTCCTCAGTTTGCGGAGGAAATAGAGGCGAGTTTGAGCCTTCTTGGCCAGTGATGTGGTGTTGTTGGACCAGGAGAGGTCCTCAGAGATGTGCATCCCCAGGAACTTGGTGCTGCTCACCCTCTCCACAGCTGCTCCATCGATGATCAGAGGGGGATGCTGTGTGTATCCTCTCCTGAAGTCACACCACTATCTCCTTGGTTTTTCCCATGTTCAGGAAGGGATTATTGTCTTTACACCACTGAACCAGTTGACTCACCTCCTTTCTGTAGTTGGCCTCCTTGTTGTTGGTGATGAGGCCCACCACCGTTGTGTCATCTGCAAACTTGATGATGTGGTTGGTGCTGTAGGCTGGTATGCAGTCATGGGTCAGCAGGGTGAAGAGCAGCAGGCTGAGCACGCACCCTTGTGAGGCCCCTGTGCTCAGTGTGATGTTTTGGAGGTGTTGCTGCTGACCCGCACATTCTGTAGCCTCCCTGTGAGAAAGTCCAGCACCCAGTTACAGAGAGAGGTTTTGGGTCCTCTCCACTGTTGGTGGAGACAACAGTTTGACTCAGGGAGATGTTGAAGATGTTGGCCAGGACATTCATGAGGTCCTCCGCACAGTCCTTCAGAACTCAACCTGGTGTGTTGTCTGGTCCAGCTGCCTTGTGTGGGTTGATCCTGGAGAGGGCCCTCTTCAATCTAGCCAGATCCAGACTTATAGCCTGCTTGTCTGGGGGAGGAGCGGTCTTCTGTGCTGAAATGCTGTTTTGTGTTTCAAAGCGGCCAAATAAGTCATATGTTTGTTTTCCTTCCAATTGTATTTTTCCAGTCAATTTCAGGAAGCATCCTGACTTGACTGAAAGCAATAAAGAAATCAAAAACATTTCACACCTTGGATGTTATAAATGATAAACAAATATTTAAGAGTCATTTTGTTTTATAAAGTAAAACAATAAGCCTTTTTTGTCATGATTTGCCCCTCGGAGCAGAGAGACAGACCCAGATACTTGACTGCAGTTTGTGGCTTTTAATAACAAAACACAAAATTCCAAAGTGTATCAACGCTAAATCCAAACAGATAACAAGATAAACTTACAGATGGCATATCAGAACGAACTCACCAGAACGGGGAAGGGATTCTGGTGCCGAGGAAGTAACATTAAGACTGCGGCGGTGAGAAGGCAAAACAACAGTCTTTAAATAGCTGAAAACATAATTCATGGTAGGTGCGGATTTACAAGAGCAGGCAGGTGACATAATTACTAAACACAGAGCACAAGAACGAGATAATAACAAGGTGGGAGTGCCTGGAACAGGTGTGGAGCTCATGCTACAAGGAAACAAGATATAAACGCAGAGAGCAAAATAAAACAGGAATCTAAAAATACTGACAGAATCATTATCATGGTAATAGGGGCAAGAAAACATAATAAAACAACTGACAGAAAAGAACACATCTAGAATCAACAGGCAGGAAAATGATACAACACTGGAAAAAAAAACAGAAAATACTTAGATATAAATTAAGAGCCTGAGCCCGGTGACACACCGCGCTCAGCCTTGTGACAGAGCACCCCCCTTAAGGGGTGAAATCCAGACACCCCAAGGTAACACCAAAAAAGAAAAAGCCCCCCCCCCCCCAAAAAAAGGGTATAGCAATAAACCACCCCGGGTAAGAAGTGGGGGAAAAAGGCTAAGACGGAACAAAAACACAAACCCTGCTCAGGACCCGCACTCACGCAAAACCAGGCCCCCTAGGCCAAAGAGCTAAACAGTTCAGGCGGCCGGCTAAAATCCCAGGCCTAACAGACGGCGAGGTGGTATGAGTTGGGTGGCCTGCCAGAGAGTATGGGCCACCCAACCCAACGGCTCAGTCTGTCAGGCGGTCGACCAGAGTTTTTCAGCCACCTAAACAGATGGGATGGCCCAGGAGTCGGTCCCCCACGGGGAGGCCCAATGAAGGGAAGGACAACAGAGGAGGGGGAACCACGATGGCACTTGGCAGAGGAGGGGGAACCATGACGGCATCAGGCAAAGGAGGGGAACCACGATGGCATCTGGCAGAGGATGGGGGACCACAGTGGTGTCTGGCAGAGGAGAGGGGACCACAACGGTGTCGGACTGGCCAGCAGCACCCTCGGTAGTCACGGACTGGGGCATTGTAGCACCCTTGGTAGCTCTGAACTGGAGCGGGGTAGCACCCACGGTGGTCCCGGACTGGGATACGGCTGCACCTGCGGAGGCTCTGGACTGGAGCAAAGCTGCACCCGCGGAGGCTCCTGAGCCCGGTGACATACCGCGCTCAGCCTCGTGACATTTTTTGCCAAATCAGGACTTTTTTTTAACCCAATCTTACAAACATGCATAGAATTAGCACTTTACCAATATTTTGAAAATGTGGAAAACATGCAGGGAAAAAAAATCCATTTTAAGAGACATGGAAAACCATTTCAGTGATGCAATACTATTTCATGCTGGCAGTGATAAGGTAAGTGATGGAAACGGTGCCATGCAGTGGTTGTGAAAATAAGTACATGCAGGGAGAAGGGAGAGAGGGGTGGCATGAGAGTTTACAAAATGTTTTAAACTCAGCCCCTCAACCTACTATAATCCTAACCCTAACCATTACTGTAAAGAGTGCCTCACTCTAGGGCTGGACGATATAGGTCAAAAAATGTATCACAATATAATTTCTCAATATCGCGATACACAATATATATCGAGATATGTATTTTGTGCCTGATATCTGCACCTGAAAGAGAACAGATAGGCACGTGTGTGTATGTGTGTATGTGCATGTGTGTGTTTGTGCAAGAGAGTGTGCGTGGCTTGCCAGGAAACATACAAAGAAAAAAGAAGAGGGTAGCAGGCCGCAGCAACGCCCCTCGGGACTGTGAGCAAGCAAGACAATGCCCCCCCCACCTCCTGGGTAGTCCGCAACCCCTGCAGAGCGTGATGCCTTGAGGCCACTACACCCCAAGACAACCAGGCACCCACCCCAGGAGGGAGGGCTGGGACCCCCCCTCCCCCCAGCAGTGTCAGATGCTGGTCCTTTGTGCAGGGGGGCCACCGCCAGGGATGGGCACCCCCCCCCCCATCCCCCGAGACACATACCCCGGGAGCCAACAGGCACCCACACATACGAGGGAGGCTGAAAAGCTCCAAAACTTAAAAGTTCATAGTGGTCAAATTTGACCAAATGTGGTTTACTTTTCAACATCATCTTCCCTTCAGTCCACATCTTCCATCAGTGTTGCAGCACTTGGATCCCTGCGGTTAAAAAATAAACCACATTTGGTCAAATTTGACCACTCTGAACTTTTCAGCCCCCACCCCCCCTTCCCCGTAGGTGAGGTGTGTTAAGGAAGTTTAACATGTTAAGGAAGTTTAAACTCTGCCAGGGCAGTTCTGGTATTTCTTGATAACCAAAATTTACAGCTGGGTCATCAAGAAATGAAAAGTAGATGACTTCAGCACTTAAAGTTACAAACCACAGTGATCATAATACTCTGGCTAAATATGTAACAAAGCCTGGAGGAGTAACACATAAGAAAGCTGGTGTATCGTTTAAGGCCCATTGTTATGGTGAGAACAGACTGTGAAGCCAGATTATAATCATCATTCTGATGTTGAACTTTAACTTTCAAAATAGAATAAGATTAAACATAAAATTAAACTTTCAAATAATCAACATTATATCACAGACTTACTGTATCTATTTTGAAAAAAAAAAACTGGCATTGCTGTTGATTTTTCAGTGTTGATTCAAACACCACTGACAAAGGTTTCATAATGAACATCATTTATAATTAAAATGATCATGTTTAACTGTCCCACAGCCAGGCAAAAGTATAGTTTTTAAGGAAGTACCTTTTATCCAATCAACAAGATCACGGACATGTATTTTTCCATTTACCAGATGACTGTATAGAGGTGTTCTCAACCCAAATACCTTTTGTCCAAGGCCAAAAGTTTGGCTTCAAAGTGGTCAAAATACAAAAAAAGGCTAGCTTTGTCATGTAGTAGGTCAGGTGCATTGTTGCAGCGTGGCATGGTTACAGTACACAAGACGAAAAGATAAAATAAACAAAAGATCTAGAGAAGGATAGAGTTACAGTATAAAAAGCAACAGAAAATGATTGATCTCACCAGTTAGTGATACTCGCATGACTGTTTGGGCTTTTTTGGGGTAAGCTAAGGATTTTATTTTGTGTGTTTTTCCCTAAATACTTGTTTTGAATGAATGATCTGACAAACTCCACATCACTGTATAATTAATATGGGATTCATTGTGGTCTAGAGTCCATTTACAGCAGAAAGCATGATGTAGATTGAAAATTAATTGTTCATTGGTGGATCTGTAATAATACTGCAGCCATAGCTGTAACATTTCAATCGCCCAATTAAGTTCAAGTGTATAGAAGAGCTTCTAAAAATTGTGTTCTTGCATTACAGGGAAATATAAATGGCTGTCATGCAAATTTGTGTTGTGTTGCTGCTTCTATCTTTCTCAGGAAGTTCAGGTAAGGTCTCTTAAAATGTTCCTCTGTATTCAACATGTCGAAAGGGCCTTTCACAGAGAAACAGATTTTTCCTGATTGTTTAAAGTGTTCTGATCAGCTCACTCAAAGTCTCACTGTAATGACTTAATGTACTGTGTGTAGTTGTCCATGTATATATGAATAGAGTACTATGCTAAAAAAGTAAACATCATTAACAAAATCACAAACGCAAAATGCAAACAACAAAGTGTTCCTTTCAATTAAAAAAATGTCCTTTTTTTGTAATCTACTTTCACAAAATCTTGATCTGTCTACACATTTGGCACAGTAAATAGTGTTACCTGAACCTCTAAATACATATGTATCCTTATCAACCATAATTATTTAACACGTTTGAGGAGGACCAAGTACTGAATAAGTGAATTAAACAAAAATAAATGAATCTTTTGAGGCATTCTAGAGGCCGTAAGTTTGAAAGTTACATTCCAGGTGCAAAATGAAAAAAGGGCTGCCTCACATTAAAAGGTATATACAGTAGGTAAAGTAAAGTAGCCAGAAATTGTACTTAAATCAAAGTAGGATTACCTTATGATGTTTATTACTCATGCCGACAGTCGTGTGGGTAGGGCAGTCACCTGTCTGTCCATTTGTTTGTACTATATCCATTTGTCTGTCTGGACTGTAACTTGAGAAAGAATGAAGGTAGGGTCACCAAACTTGGTATACAGGTGAACCTTAAGGCTTAACATGTGTTGCTATGTTTTGGGGGTCACAAGGTCAAAGGTTAAGGTCACAGGGTCACAAAAGGTCAGTAATACTGGTCAGACTGTAACTTGAGAAGGAATAAAGCTAGGGTCACCAAACTCAGTACATAGGTTGTCCTTCGGACTAGCACCTGTGGCTATACTTTTGGAGTCAAAAGGTCCAACGTCAAGGTTACAGGGTCATAAAAGGTCAAAATCCATTTTGGCCAATAGTGACGTCAATACAAAAAAAAAAAAAAACAGGTATGTGTAGGGGCATTAGGGCTGCAAAAGGTGGGTCTGCATCTCTGTGGAGTGCAATTCTAGTTACTCATGTTACTTGAGTAAGAGCAGGAAAGTATCAACTAAAAAGTTACTTGAGTAGTAACAACAATTGGAATTTTTTTTTCCTCTTAAGTTTGTGAGTTTTTTTCTCAAAAATTTGCAAGTTTCCTTCTAAATTAGATTTTTTTTTCTACACATTTGTAATTTTGACTATGTGCATTTGTAACTTTTTTCTCATATTTATGTTTTTTCTCATAAATCAGAAATTTTCTTGTACATTTGAGACTTTATGCTCATTTTCAACTTGAAAGTTTTTCTCATACATACATGCATAATTATTTTTCTTTTAAATTAGTTACTTTTTCATTTATGTGCCAATCTTTTTTTGATAATGTTACTTTTTCATGTAAATTTTCAACTTTTTAGGGTTCCAAGCAGCTGTGCTGCAGGAAACCGTTTGTTTTTTGTTCTGATTCTTCTTATTAGGGCCTGAGCCACTGACAACGTCAGTGGGTGACAGCCCTATTGTAATCTCTGGATTATTATTCTTTTTTCTCTGTCTAAATGCCTTTATTTGAGGCACTGAACGTTAACGAAATGGGGATTTTATTTCCCACACACCTCAGACCTGGTAAAAAAATTTTATAAACTTTAAAAATATGTGCCCGCCCACCCCAAATTTGTGTGGATGGGGCCAAACGTACAAGGTCAATGGAGACCAGCGACCATAAAGTTTGCCGTACCGACACGAAATTCGGGTGAGGTGTGCATCACCTCAAGACATGCAAAAAAACATAATTGTGGCCCTTACCCATGGCGAACAGGAAGTCCGCAATCTTGCCTCAAAGCCACCCCGCCTCCATTTTGGCCAAAAACCACCCCTTGCGTTTGAACAAACTCCTCCTTGGGGCCTACTTGAACTCATTTTAGCATGGCAGCATCTATAGGAATGGGACATTAAAAGTTGTATCCACCTTATTCCTGGGGGTGCCGCTGTAGGAAAGATTATGGGCAGAACTTCCGGTTTCAGCCGAAATAGTGTTAAATCAGTCAAGCAAGCAAGAGTGGAGTAGCAGGGGCATTTAAAATAGCATTTTTAAAAGTTTTGTGCCTGTGACTGTATAAATGGAGGCTTTTCACTGGCAATGTGTAGATCATGCACTGAAAACGAAAAGGACTGTTGGTGTGATCAGTGGTACAGACACAGGACAGACACAAGAGAATAGCAGGTATGTTTTCATTTGTGTGAATGTCACAGATCTGACGTTTATGTGTTATATACACTACCGTTCAAAAGTTTGGGGTCACCCAGACAATTATTTTGTGTTTTCCATGAAAAGTCACACTTATTTACCACCATGAGTTGTAAAATGAATAGAAAATATAGTCAAGACATTGACAAGGTTAGAAATAATGATTTGTATTTGAAATAATAATTTTTTCCTTCAAACTTTGCTTTTGTCAAAGAATCCTCCATTTGCAGCAATTACAGCATTGCAGACCTAACATGATTGCACAAGGGTTTTCTAATCATCCATTAGCCTTCTGACGTAATGAGCAAACACATTGTACCATTAGATCACTGGAGTGATAGTTGCTGGAAATGGGCCTCTATACACCTATGTAGATATTGCACCAAAAACCAGACATTTGCAGCTATAATAGTCATTTACCACATTAGCAATGTATAGAGTGTATTTCTGATTAGTTTAAAGTTATCTTCATTGAAAAAAAAGTGCTTTTCTTTCAAAAATAAGGACATTTCTAAGTGACCCCAAACTTTTGAACGGTAGTGTATGTCATCAGAATGAAGGCTGCATGAAGTAAAATAATAAATAGTAACGGTTTGCTTCCCAAGGCTTAACGATTTAAGAAAGATATCAAATAGTTTTTTCGGGTTTTTGCATTCGTTGCACTGCCTTGGAACAATATGGACTAGCAGCTTCAGCATGAATTAATTTTTAAATTATCACAAAATATAGATCAATAAAATTGTGAACAATTGTCAAAAAAGGTCTGTATGTGTTAAGTTAAATAACAAGAATTCAGGGCATGACAGCAGCATGAAGCATTTTAATTTTGGGGTAAAAGGAACAGCTGTAGCTGTCTGTTTTACCCCGACATTAAAACACCAAAACACAGTGTTGTGGTTCTTTGTGGCTCCGACTAGATTGTATTTCTGCTCTGTGGTAAATTTGATTATGTCCAACATCTTTTAACAAAATGCATCTGACTTTATTGCGGTGGAGACATTGATATATCTCAGAGTTTTATTTGTTTACAGTGTTAGCATCTTAGCAGTGGCGCTAACTAACGGAGCTACTGTCTGCCAGGCCACTTTTTAAGGTCATCTTCTCATCCCTCCATAGTCGTGGGAAGTGGTATGATTATATTACTGTTTTTGAGGTGCAAAAGGCCACGTTCCTGCATTTTTGATGCCAAAGTCATTGTTTTTTAACAATTAAAAGTGTCCCATTTCAGTGACAACCACACGTTCTAAACTAGTACCGGATGTTGCGCCCATAATTCACGCAAGGCATCATGGGGGCTAGAAATAAGGTGGATAAATGTCTCGCAAAAGCTGAAAGGTCTAGCCACGGCACCATGGCCAACTTTGACTCCGCCCCTTACAATAACAGACAGCTGTAACTCGAGCAAAACTTGTCCGATGTCCACCAAAGTTTCCATGATAGATAATAGTCTCGTCCCGAATGCGTCTACATAAAAAATTTTGATAAAATGTATAGCGCCACTAAGTAGTTAAAGGAAGAACTGCTGAAAACTGTTTTTTTTTTTTAATTAGCCACGCGCCACTTGCCAGAATGACATGGAATTTTCTGAGGTTCATCAGACCACATGGATGATCATAACTGCTCATCAACTTTAGCATGGCATCACTGCTATTACCATGGAAACGCCCTCCTCACCATTCAATCCGTGATCTTGTTGAGAGGGTTGGGAAGGTCCTGGAGTCATGAAATCTGGAACATAGGTAGAGGTGACTGTCCTCTGTAATTCCATATGGGTTAACAACACATAACTGATATGTAAGTGTTGTCATAGCGACACAGCAAAGGTTGACTCCTTGCCATGGAACATCGGAGAGTTGTAACTTTGAAAATCTTTGTCCAATTTTCACCAAATTTTCTGTGATGGATATTAGTCCCATCCTGCATGCTCCTATGCAAAAATAATTAACAAAAGTTATAGCGCCATCTAGTGGTTCGAACAAAGGACACTTGTAAGTTGTAGAAACTTTGTCTGATTTTTACCAAATTTTTGACAATGGATAGCACTCCAACCATGAACACTCCTGTACAAAAATGATTAACAAAAGTTATAGCACCACCTAGTGGTTAGAACAACGGACACTTGTAACTTGGACAAACTTTGTTCACCAAATTTACTATGATGGATAGTCGTCCCACCCTGCATGCTCCTATATAAAAATAATTAACAAAAGTTATAGCACCACCTAGTGGTTAAAGGAAGAATTGCGGAAAACTGTTTTCTTAAAATTTTGTCTCAGTGTGTGCAAAAATGACATGAAGGAATGACTAGGACTCACTGACTGCACACATACATAGTACAGAACTGTTTCCATGCTGACCAGCATGCTTTGGTGGTGTTATCGCTAAGCAAAATTCAATTCAATTCAACTTTATTTATATAGCGCCATTTCACAACAACAGTCATCTCATAGCACTATCAACTGTAGGGGGGACCCCCACAGTTGCAAAAAGACCCCAGCAATCAGGCGATCCCCTGTGAGCAGGCACTTGGCGACGGTGGAGAGGAAAAACTCCCTTCTAACAGGAAGAAACCTCCAGCAGAACCAGGCTCAGGGAGGGGCAGTCATCTGCTGCGACTGGCTGGGGGGTGAGGGGATAGAGAAGAAGAAAAGAACAGACATGTAGAGAGCAAACAGCACGATGGGGACTCAATCTATGGGAGAGCAAAAAATGACCAGCAAAAAAAAAAAAATATTTCATAGAGCGTGAGGAAAGGAGTGAGGCCCAGTGCATTACTGGAGGTCCCCCGGCTGACTAAACCTATTAGCAGCATAACTAAGGGAGGGTTCAGAAACACATGATCCCTCCCTAATTGTAGGCTATATCAAAAAGGTAGGTTTTAGCCCTATTCTTAAAAACAGAGATCGAGTCTGACTCCTGAATCCAGATTGGCAGCTGATTCCACAAGAGAGGAGCTTGATAACTAAAGGCTCTGCCTCCCATTGTACTTTTGGAGATTCTAGGTATTACAAGTAATCCTGCATTTTGGGAGCGTAGTGCTCTGTTAGGATGATACGGTAGTATCAGATCTTTTAAATAAAAAGGAGCCTGATTGTTTAGAGCTTTGTAAGTAAGAAGAAGGATTTTAAACTTAATTCTAAACTCTATGGGAAGCCAATGAAGGGAGGCCAGAACCGGAGAGATATGATCTCTCTTTCTAGTACCTGTTAAAACTCTTGCTGCAGCATTTTGGATCAGCTGAAGACTTTTTAAAGATGTTTTAGGACAGCCTGATAATAAAGAATTACAATAATCTAATCTCGAGCTAACAAAAGCGTGGATCAGCTTCTCAGCATCACTCTGAGACAAGATGCTCCTAATCTTGGCAATATTACGCAAATGATAGAAGGCAGTCTTAGAAATGAATTTAATATGTGAATTGAAGGACAAATCCTGATCAAAAATAACTCCAAGGTTCCTCACAGAGCTATTAAGAGAAAGAGTAACTGCATCCAAACTGAAAGTTTGATTTGGAAAGGAATTTCTAAGGTTTTTTGGACCAACAAGAATGACTCCAGTCTTATCTGAATTTAATAGCAGGAAATTACAAGTCATCCAAGCTTTGATTTCCTTAAGACAGGCTTCTAACTTGGCTAATTGATTAGTATCATCTGGCTTCATTGACAGGTATAATTGTGTGTCATCTGCATAACAATGAAAATGTATACAGTGCTTTCTAATAATGTTGCCTAACGGAAGCATACTGTATATATACACTAAAAAGAGTAGGGCCAAGCACAGATCCCTGTGGAACTCCATGACTAAGCTTTGAGCTGAAAGAAAACTCATTATTTACATGAACAAACTGGAACCTATCAGATAAATAAGATCTAAACCACTGCAATGAAGTTCCATTAAGTCCAACATAGTGTTCTAATCTATCAAGTAGAATATTATGATCGATAGTATCAAAAGCTGCACTAAGATCTAAAAGGACAAGTACAGAAACTAGTCCATTATCAGATGCAATGAGGAGGTCGTTAGTGACCTTCGCTAAGGCTGTTTCAGTACTATGATGGATTCTAAACCCAGATTGAAACTCTTCAAGTAAACCATTTCCCTGCAGGTGGTCAAATAATTGCGTAGCAACAACTCTTTCTAAGATTTTTGAAATGAAAGGGAGATTAGAGATTGGTCTATAGTTAGCTAAAGCTCCTGGATCTAGCGTTGGCTTTTTGAGTAAGGGTTTAATTACAGCCGTTTTAAAAGCCTGTGGTACATGGCCTAAAGTTAATGAAGAATTGATTATATGAAGAATAAAGCTACCAATAAGTGGGAAGACTTCTTTAAATAACCTGGTAGGAATAGGGTCTAAAAGACAAGTTGAAGGTTTGGATGAGGAAACTATTTTGTCTAACTCACAAAGGTCGATTGGAGTAAACTCATCAAGACAGACATCAATAGAAGGAGTTGTAGTAGTTACAGTATTTAAGTTAACTGTGGGAAGAATCTGATTGATTTTATCTCTGATGGATGAAATTTTATTATTGAAAAAGTTCATAAAGTCCTGACTAGTAAGCTCTAAGGGGATGCTAGGATTGACAGAGTCCTGACTCTTTGTCAACCTGGCTACAGTACTGAAAAGAAACCTGGGATTATTCTTGTTCTCTTCTATTAATGCAGAGTAATAACTCGTTCTAGCTTTTCTAAGAGATTTTTTATAAATTAAAAGATGATTTCTCCAAGCTAAATAGATTTCATCTAAATTAGTAGAGCGCCATTTTCTTTCTAATTGACGAGTCTTCTCTTTTAAGCTACGAGTTTCTGTGTTGAACCAAGGAGTTAAAAATCTCTGATTAGACTTTTTCTTTTTTAAGGGGGCCACCAAGTCTAGAGCCTGATGCAGAGAAGCTGAAACACTATCCACCATGTTATCAATTACAGAAGGAGCAAGCTGTCTATAGCTTATTTCCGTTGTGTTGACACATGGCATAGAGGAAACAATCTGCATAAATTTGGAAACAGCATCATCTGAGAGGCATCTACTGTGATAATATTTTTCTTTAGGAGCCAAATAGTCAGAAATAGTAAAATCAAAGGTTAACAGACAATGGTCTGACAGTACAGGGTTATGAGGAGACACTACAAGATTTTCTATTTCTATGCCATATGTCAGAACAAGGTCCAATGTATGGTGGAGGTAATGAGTAGAATTTCCTACTTTCTGAGAAAACCCAATCGAGTCTAATATTGAATTAAAAGCCACATTAAGGCAGTCACTATCTACATCCACATGTATATTAAAGTCCCCTACTATAATTATTCTATCAGATTTCAGCACTAAATCAGCTAAGAAATCAGCAAATTCGGATAAAAATTCTGAGTAGGTTGATGGGGGACGATAAACTATGGCAAATAAAATTGGGTTTAACCTGAAATTGCTAAAGTGCCCAACACTGAGGACCAGGCCCTCAAAGGAATTATAACATGTTTTTTGCTTTACATTAACTAGTAATTTGGAATGGTAAATTGTTGCTACTCCTCCTCCACGACCAGAACTTCTGGGATTTTGACAGTTTAAATAACCAGAGGGAGTTGATTCATTTAAACCAACATAATCCTCTTGCCCTAACCAAGTCTCTGTAAGGGAAATTAAATCAATCTGATGATCAATTAACAGATCATGGACTAACAGAGACTTGGGAGTTAGAGACCTAATATTTAATAAACCACATTTAATTTTTAAATTATGAGGAGGAACAGAGGCCAAATCATTCAATTTAGAGGCTTTATGTTTAATTTGAGTTTTACCAATATTTTGCTTTATCACTTTGGGACGCTTATACATTATATTTTTATTTACTTTGGAGGGAGCAGACAACGATTCTCTGATGGGGAAGACAGGGGCTAAGCTGAGGGGTGGCGGATGAAGAGGAGCTGCAGAGAGGCGTGTAAGACTGCGACTCTGCTTCCTGGTCCCAACTCTGAGTAGTCATGGTTTTGGAAATTTGGATAAAAAAGATGCCAGATTGTTAGATAAATGAGAAGCACCATCCAAAGTGGGATGAATGCTGTCTCGTCTCATAAGACCAGGTTTTCCCCAAAAAGAGCTCCAATTGTCAATGTAGCCCACGTCATTTTTAGGACACCGCACAGACAGCCAGCGGTTCAAGGATGACGAGCGACTAAACATGTCATCACTGGTCAGATTGGGGAGGGGCCCAGAGAATACTACAGTGGCAGACATCGTTTTTGCAAACTCACACACCGATTCTATATTAAGTTTCGTGACTTCCGACTGCCGGAGACGGATGTCATTAATGCCGGCGTGAATAACAATTGTGGAGCATTTACAGTTACTTTTAGCCAGCATTTTCAAATTTGACTCGATGTCGCCTGCTCTGGCCCCAGGAATACATTGGACTATGGCCGCTGGAGTCTCTAGGTTCACGTTTCTGACTACAGAGTCGCCAATGATCAGAGTTTTTTCCTCAGCGGGTGTGTCGCTGAGCGGGGAAAAACGATTAGAAACGTGAACAGGTTGGTGGTGAACCGGGGCTTTGCGACTAGGCTTCCTTCTCACCGTCACCCACCCAGTCTCCTCGCTGCTGAGGAGAGCCGGGGAACCGCTGACAGTGGGACCTAAGCTAGCTAGCTCCGCTGCAGCTAATGGGCGTCCGTCGAGATTAACTGGCGCAGACGGTGTTTCAATGCAGCGGAGCCGGGATTCCAAATCAGACAATCTCGCCTCGAGCGCCTCAAAAAGACAACATTTATTACATTTACCGTTATCACTAAAAGAGGCAGAGGTGTAGCTAAACATCTGACAGAGAGAGCACGCCAGAGGAGGAGAGGAAAGAGAGGTAGTAGCCATAGCTAGTGGCTAGCTAGTGGCTGGAGAGCTGGAGAGCAAACCACACAGGCAGACAGCAAAACAGGAAGTGACAATACGTTACCACAAGGAAGTGACGATCTCTGTAAGTCTGAGCTGTAACACGAGAGTTACAGCTCAGACGATACTTCTCTGATTTGCACCAGAATTTGCACAATGGATACTAATCCCATTCTAAATACGTTTATATATCTAGATTCACAAAATTGTCCCAGCACCACCTTATGCTGACATGAGATACTGTACAAAAATGTATCAACTCTCGCTCAAAGACCACTAGGTCAGAATGACATGAGATTTTCAGAGGTTTCTCAGAGCACATTGGATTACCCTCAGTGGAAGTCACATTTGTCCTGTGATCGTCAAAGTTGCCATGGAAACCCACTCCTCTCCATTCAATACGTTTTATACTTTGGAGGGTTGGGAAAGTCCAAAGGTCACGAAATGGGGGACGTAAGTTAAGGTGACTCTCTTCTATAGTTCTATATGGGTCTGCAACATGTATCTAATATGTAAGCGCTGCCACGGCCACATGCCCAAGTTTACCTTATCGCAATGTGTCGGACAGTTGTAACTTGGACAAACTTTGTCCGATTTTTATCATAATTGCTACGATGGATATTAATCCCGCCTGCATGCTCCTACATAAAAATGATTGACAAAAGTTATAGCACCACCTACTGCTCACAGGAAGTACTGTGCCAAACAGTTTACTTTATTGTTCACGCAGCGCTTGCTGCGACGACAGGAAATTTTCCAAGTCAGCTAGGAACAACGCGCGCCGGGTTCGAGGGGCGGCGAGGGCTTGCTTACAGCTGTTTGCAGCTTTAATTATTTTTATTTTTCTCTGATAAAAGTGCATGGGGAGCAAAATTGGTAATATATGGAAACTTGAAATTTTACAGTCTGATCAGAAACTCTGCCCACTACTCAGAGACCAAAAATCAAGGCACTGCATACATAGGTAGTGCTAGTTTTCTGCGCCAGATTTTCAAAAATGTGCACATGAACTCAAAATGAACTCCTCCTAGACCATTCATCCAAATTCCTTGAAATGAAGCAGAGATCATCTACAGATGTTGATAATGAAAATTTGTTAAAATTGTCCAAAAAATAATGATTTTCTAGGCCAATCAAGTTGTACAGTTTCTCTTTGGCATGTAGTTTTGGGTTTAACTCCACATATATCAATTCAAATTTGATGAAACTTCAGACTCACAATCACAACAGTATTCTTCAGCTAACCACCAAATTTCAAGCAATTCTGTTAATGTTCAAAAAAATCACATTTATACAGTGTCTGTCAGATATTTTGTTACTGTGTAAGGAAGTGAGGTGTGTAGGGATTGAGATACTTGTCTGTCATGCAGTAGCCCTGGGTTCAAATCCTTCTGGTAATGTGTCAGTTCTCTAAAATGCAACATACCTTTTCTGTGTAATTGAAAACAATATACAGTGCACATTAAGTTTTAAATGATGTGCTACTGGGAATCCTTTCAATTGAACATTTATCATTTGAAAATGAGTGAAAACTAAAGCAGCTGTGTAGTGTTGTGGTTATGTTATGGTGAGTGCATGGAAAGCCGGAGGTCCCGGGTTTTAATCTTACCAGGGAGGTCTTGCTCTTCTTAACAACAACTGAAGTACAGCATGGCTCTCCTGTACATTTTAATGCAGTACTATGTTAGATTTTCACTTCAAGATAATGTTTGCAAAATTATTTTGATGGTACACAAAGATTTGACCGAGTGAATGTCACTTCATCCATAGCCTGAGTGCGCCCACACGCATCTCTTTTATTGGTATGATTATTGAGCAGTAAATATGGCCTCAGTCTGTGGCTTTGGTCCCAGCAGTGAATCACAGGGGGTTTAAATCTGGTTAGTGTGTCGAAACTTTAAATTAGCCCAGCATAGGTTTTGAATACTGGGCTGTGTTTAGCTTGTCTAATACAGACCATATGTAGCATAAAAATAGTCCTTATGAATTGGGGTGTGCCTAATATAGACCATGTTTAAAACAAAAGAATTATCTATTCAGCAGCCTGAAAAGACAACTTTTCATCTTTCACTTTTAAATCAAATTCAGAGGTTGTTTAAACAGAGAAGTTGTCTGTTCACCTTTTTTCAGATCAGTTTTTTATTGGTGGGGATACGAATACATATTTACCAAACAGACCAAAGATGCATGTGTGACCAAGGGGATGGGTGGTTAAGTCCAACTGCTAGTGTCCAACCAGAGGTTTGAACTCACAACCTCCTGCTCCGGAGTCCGGCACTCTCCCCGTGTCACCAAGAGGTTTGACCCACTTGGCAAACCAAGTAAGAATGCTTTTATTGACTCTGTTACATATTCCCCCTCAGATTTTGACATTATCCTGATGTTAGAGGTGCATTTAAGCTTTAAGGGTGTCCACCTTCTAACTGTGTCAACACCAGTGAGTCCCACCAGCAACACCTCTTGTGGTGGGGACCAAGCACCACTTGCGGGACCAACACACTGGTGGTATCTGGGGAATAGGACCAATGGATCACCACTAACTCCTGCCAACAAATGCCAATTGTGATGTCAAAAAATCAGAGGGAAATATGTAGCAGAGTCAATAAAAGCATTCCTACTTGGCTTGCCAAGTGGTTCGACCCTCTTGGCAACACAGGTAGAGTGCTGGACTCCGGAGCAGGAGGTTGTGAGCTCAAACCACCAGTTGGGCTTAACAGCCTGTCCCCTTGGTCACACATGCATTCCTGGAATGAATAAGTTATTATAAAATAAGCTAGCACATTTCTAACTAGTTTTCAAATAAGTGAAATATAAACTCAGACTAGGGGGTGCACGAGCTAGTGTACTCCAAGCCCAGGTAAAGGGGGAGGGATGTGTCAGGAAGGGCATCCGATGTAAAACCTTTGCCAAATCACATTCGGATCATGACGAATGAGACTTTCATACCAGATCGGGTGAGGCCTGGGTTAACAAAGACCATCACCAGTGCTGTTAACCAAAAGGGTGCCAGTGGAAATTGGGCTACTGTTGGTTGAAGATCAAGGAGTAGGAGAGGGGAAAGGCGTGTTAGGAGGGACAGAGAAAATGAAAAGGTAGAAGTGTGAGGTTAGAGTAGGGACTTTAAATGTAGGGACTATGACTGGTAAAGGCAGAGAGTTGGCTGATATGATGAAGAGAAGAAAGGTACTATGTGTTCAAGAAACCAGATAGAAGGGAAGCAAGGCTAGGAGCATTGTGGATTTAAAGTGATTTACCATGGTGTAGGAAGAAATGGAGTAGGAGTTATCTTGAAGGAAGAGTATATGAAGAGTGTTCAGGAGGTATAGAGGGAGTCAGACAGGATCATGAGTTTGAAGACAGAAGTTGAAGGTGTAATATTGAATGTTGTCAGTGCATATGCCCCACAAGTTGGATGTCAGGTAGAAGAGAAAGAGGAATTCTGGAATAAGTTGGATGAAGTGGTAGAGAGTGTTCCAGGGGGGAGAGAGTGTGAATTGAGCAGATCTTAATGGACATGTAGGTGAAGGGAACAGAGGTGATGAGTAGGTTCTAGGTCAGTATGGTGTTAAGGAGAGAAATGTGGAAGGACAAATGGTTGTGGGTTTTGCTAAAAGGACGGAAATGGTTGTGGTGAACACATACTTCAAGAAGAGAGAGGAACATAGGGTGACTTATAAGAGTGGAGGAAGGTGCACATACTGTAGGTGGATGGTAGTTTGTAGGATGACTTTTGAAAGCAAGAAGAGGAAGAGAGCAAAGGCAGATCCAAAGATTAAGTGGGGGAAGTTACAGAAGGAAGAAGATCACACAGAGTTCAGGAAGGAGTTGATACAGGCTCTGGGTATTAGGGAAGAATTACCAGGTGACTGGGAAAGTACAGCAGAAGTATTGAGGGAAATGGGTAGAAAGGCATGTGGTGTATCTTCTGGACAGAGGAAGGAAGACAAGGAGACTTGGTTGTGGAACAAAGAGGCACAGGAAAGTATTCAAAGGAAGATGTTAGGAAAGAAAAAGTGGAATAGTCAGGAAAATGAATACAGTAGGCAGGAGTATTTTGTGGCCAGGCGCATGGCAAAGAGAGAGGTGGCAAAGAAAAAGGCATATAGCGTGTTGTATGAGAGACTGGACACTAAGAAAGGAGAAAAGGACTTTTATTGATTTGCTAGACAGAGAGATTGAGCTGGAAAGGATGTGCAGCAAGTTAGGTTGATTAACGACAGAAATGGTAATGTACTACCAAGTGATGAGAGTGTGTTGGGAAGATGAAAGGAGTATTTTGAGGAGCTGATGATGAGAGAGGAGAATGGATGAAGGAAAGATGGTGAAGAAAGAAGTCCCGAGGAGTAGCAAGGCGGGAGTGAGGGCAGCTTTGAAGAGGATGAAAAATGGAAAGGCAGTTGGTCCAGATGACATACCTGTGGAGGCATGGAGATATGTAGGAGAGATGGCAGTGGACTTTTTAACCAGATTGTTTAACACAATCTTGGAGAGTGAGAGGATGCCTCGGGAGTGGAGAAGAAGTGTTTTGGTACAAATTTTCAAGAACAAGGGTGATGCTCAGAGCTGTAGTAACTACAGAGGCATAAAGTTGATCAGTCACATTAAGAAGATATGGGAAAGAGTTGTTAAGATATAAGCCTTTATTAGTCCCACAATGGGGAAATTCCAGAAAGCCAGGTTAAGAGAAGAAGTGGCAATCAGCGAGCAGCAGTATGGTTTCATGCCAAGAATGAGTACTACAGATGCAATATTTGCTCTAAGAGTGCTGATGGAGAAGTATAGAGAAGGTCAGAAGAATCTGCACTGTGTCTTTATGGATCTAGAGAAAGCATATGATAGGGTGCCAAGAGAGGAAGTGTGGTAAGGTATGAGAAAGTTGGGAGTGGCAGAGAAGTATGTGAGGGTGGTGCAGGACATGTATGAGGCCAGCGAGATGGTGGTGAGTTGTGCTGTAGCAGTGACAGATGGATTCAAGGTAGGGGTGGGATTGCATCAGGGATCAGCTCTGAGCCCCTTCTTGTTTGCCATGATGATGGACAGGCTGACGTATGAGGTCAGGCAGGAGTCTCCATGGACCATGATGTTTGCAGACAACATTGTGATCTGTAGTGAGAGTAGAGAGCAGGTGGAAGAGAACCTGGAGAGGTGGAGGTATACTCTGGAGACAAGAGGAATGAAAGTCAGTAGAAACAAGACAGAATACCTGAGTGTGAATGAAAGGGAGGCAGGTGTAATTGTGAAGATGCAAGGAGCAGAGGTAGTGAAGATAGATGAGTTCAAATACCTGGGGTCAACCATCCAAAGCAATGGAAAATGCAAAAGAGAGGTCAAGAAAAGAGTGCAAGCAGGGTGGAGTAGGCAGAGATAAGTGTCAGGCTTGATTTGTGACTGAAAGATAGCAGCTAGAGTGAAAAGGAAGATTTACAAGACGATAGTGAGACTTGCAATGATGTATGGTTTGGAGACGGTGGTGCTGACAAAAAGAAAGGAGGCAAAGCTGGAGGTGGCAGAGTTGAAGATGTTTAGATTCTCATTTGAGTGACTGAGAGGGACAGGATTAAAAATGAGTATATCAGAGGTACAGCTCAGGTTGAGTGGTTTGGAGACAAAGTAAGAAAGGCAAAGCTAAGATGGTTTGGACATGTGCAGACGAGGGATAGTGGATATATTGGACAACGGATGTAGAAGATGGAGCTGCCTGGCAGGAGGAAGAAAGGAAGACCACAGAGAAGATTCATGGATGTAGTGAAGGAAGACATGGGGTTGGTGTTACAGAGGAAGATGTAAGGGATAGGGTGAGATGGAGGTAGATGAGCCGCTGTAGTGACCCCTAAAGGGAGCAGCCAAAAGAAGAAGCAGAAGAAAAAGAAAAAGAAGGAGACTGTTTTGGGTTTTTTTATCCCTAAAAAATACATTCAATAAAGAGTAAAAACTGTCTTCCAGAAAAACTCCTCAAGTACAATTTTGAGAAAACATTAATTGGACTTGAGTAAAGTGAAATGTTAGTAGTTCCTACCCACTTCTGTATATATGGTGTCATATTCCTATCTCGCTGTACTTTTTATTGCTTTGTGTTACAGTTCTGTAGATAAATGATTGATTTTTTTACACCAAATATATATACAGTGCACCTTAATGATAAGTAAAATTCCTTGTATGTGTAAAAACATGCTTGGCAATAAAGTTCATTCTGATTCTGATATATACAGTGCCATGAAAAGTATTTGCCCTATTCCTGATTTCTTATATTTTTACATATTTGTCAAACTTAAATGTTTCAGATCATCAACCAGATTTTAATTTTAGACAAAGATGACCTCAGTAAATACAAAATGCAGGTTTTAAATGATGATTACATTTATTAAAGGAAACAAGCTATCTTAACCTAAATGGCTCTATATGAAAAAAGTAATTGTCTCTCCTTGTAAACTCCTATGTGTGAATGCTGTTCTTGGACTTCAGTTCAGCAATCAACACAATCATCCCCCAGCACCTAATACGAAAAGTCAGACACGTGGGACTCAAAACCTCTCTCTGTAACTGGGTGCTGGACTTTCTCACATGCAGGCCACAGAACATGCAGGTCGGCAGCAACACCTCCATGGCCATCACACTGAGCACAGGGGTCCAACAAGGGTGCATGTTCAGCCCACTGCTCTTCACTCTGCTGACCCATGACTGTGTACCAGCCTACAGCATCAACCACATCATTAAGTTTGCATATGACACAACGGTGGTGGGCCTCATCACCAACAATGAAGAGGCCAACTACAGAAATGAGGTGAGCCAACTGGTCCAGTGATGGAAAGACAATAATCTCTTCCTGAATGTGGGAAAACCAAGGAGATTGTGTCGACTTCAGGAGAGGACACACACAGCATCCCTCTCTGATCATCGATGGACCAGCTGTAGAGAGGGTGAGCAGCACCAAGTTCCTGTGGGTACACATCTCTGAGGACCTCTCCTGGTCCTACAACACTACATTACTGGCCAAGAAGGCTCAAACTCACCTTTATTTCCTCCGCAAACTGAGAAGGGCACAAGTCCCTCCCCCCATCATGTGCTCATTCTGTCGAGGCACCATTGAGAGCATTCTCACCAGATGCATCACGGTGTGCACCACCTCCTGCCGGAAGACACTACAACGCACAGTGAACACAGCCAGCAAGATCATCGGTGCCCTTCTGCACCCCCTCTCGTACATCTGCCACACCCGCAGAGCCATCAACATTGCAGGTGCCCGGAGCCTCTGGGCCCACTCCACAAGACTGCTAAACAGCTTTGTTCACCAGGCCATCAGGACCCTGATCTCTGCCCAACCCCAACCCCCACCCCTGGACTGTAACACACTCACCCACACAATAACTGCCTCAGCTGTTTGCACATAAAGACTTGGCACACTAACTGTAATACATCTGCTGCCGTATGTCTCTGCACCTTACTGCATCTGTTTGCACAAATGCCATACCTGCTGTTGTCTGTGATAGCAATTTTGATCATATGCAGTCCAATCTGTCACTCTTTGCACCTACACTACCACATTGAACTTGCAATTACGGGTATCACAGCTCTACTATGGCACTTTAAGACATGGCATGGCATGGCATGGCATGGCATACTCTACTACTATGGCACTTTAAGACATGGCATGGCATGGCATGGCATTCATTAACCCTCCAGAACCATGACATGCTCAGCCACAGACGTTTTCAAAGATCCATCACGAATGTATAATGGCATAAAATGTTTTACTGTTTGTCGATGGTCCGTATTTTATGCAGTCCCTTTCTCATCTGGAGTTGATTCAAATCGAGACCACCAATTTTAGGTGGTCTCAAAAAGAACAACATACCAACAGTCAAACATGGTGGCAGTAGCGTGAAGGTCTGGGGCTGCTTTGCTGCTTCAGGAACTGAGCTCGTATGCTGACACATTCTGAAAATCCTCTAGGAGTGCTCCTATCTTATCTTAAAAAATTCTATCAAGGAGTTCTATCTTATGGATCCATGGATTGTCACCTTATTGTGGTGGGGGGTTTGCGTGCCCTAGTGATCCCGGAGCTATGTTGTCTGGGGCAATTTGCCTCTGGTAGGGTCTTCCAAGACAAACTGGTCTGGGGTGAAGGGCCAGATTAAGAGTGATCCAACAGACTCTCATGGTCAATAAAAATTCAAGGATTCAGTGTCCCCCTCCCAGTATGGGGCCCCACCCTGGAAACTGGCCTGGGAAAGGGGCTTGATGGCTAGCACCTGGTGGCCGGGTTTCTGACCATGGGACCCGGCTGGGCTCAGCCCAAAGGAGTTACATGGGTCCACCCTCCAGTAGGCTCACCACCTGCAGGAGGGACCATGGGAGTCCGGTGCTATGCAGATGAGGTGGCAGGTGAAAGTAGAGAACTTCGGGGTCTGATCCCTGGCTTTCGAAACTGGCTTTTGGGACGTAGAATGTCTGTGTCCTGCAGCAGCAGTTGCAGAATCAGAATGAGAGTGAGAGAGCGAGCTACAGAACCTGTGCAGTATTTATACCCAACTCAGACAATACATCAAAGTGGATTCACAGCAGTTGGTACGATCAAAGGGACTGCAGAACAGGCATGAGACATTTGCATTTGTAAGACCTACATAACAATAGGCAGATTTGCTAGCCTCTGCTCCAGGTGCAGGACAAAGAGGTTACAAGGCACATCTACATATTGATCTGTCTCTAGGTCACAGTAAGGACAGGACGCATGAACACTATACATGCATGGCACATTACATCACAATACATGCATGGCACATTGCATCACAATACATGCATGGCACATTGCATCACAATACATGAATGGCACATTACATCTCAGTAGTGCAGCGGGAAAAACCGAGAGAAGAGAGCTGAGTGTCCTTAATCTGTTGTGGGGGTTAACCGAACCGCCCACACGCTCCCCCCCCCCAGAGGGCACGGCAGGGGGCCGAGACCTCGATAATCCCTCTATGGGAGCGAGCTGTGGGAGAAGCTCACTGCAGGCGGAGGGGAAGGGAGGAGTGGGGTAAGTGCCGGCAGGGGGACGGTGAAATCGTCCGAGCCGCGCAAAAATTGCTTGCTGGTCTGCGACATCGAGGGGCTGTCCCGTTGAACGTGCGGAGGTCCGCAAGAAGAAAAATTAGTCTCTGACTCCTCTCGTGGCCATGAAGAAAACAGGAGCGGCGAGGCTGCATAGCGGCTGTAAGAAAAAAAAAAGAAACAAAAGCAGAGGGACTGGCGTGTTGGCTTTAGGTGCAGGAGCAACCCCAAAGCCCCCCAGGAACAGCTGACGGCTGAAATCCCTTTGTGCCGTGGCTGAGACCATTAGAAAATCCAGTGGCGAGATGCGTGCTTGCTTCAGGTGAACGAGCAGCCCTGAAGGTTCTGTGAGCAGCGACGGAGGACGATGGCGGTCTCTGGAGCCGTTATTTGTCCCGTGCGTGATGCGCCGTCCTCGTAACTCCCCAGTGGGTGTGCCGGGGTTCCGTGCGTGGGTGGGCCAACTGGAGAGGAGAACCAGGGTGCAGAATCTTGGTGGGGATCGGCGCAGACGGCGCCGATAAAATCCAGGTTTGAGCTGTGGCTGCAGCTTGGCCATGGTGCGTTGGAGCGGTGGGAGGAAATAGACGATCTTTTGTCCCTCAGGCTCGTGCAGATGCGTTGGAGCGGTGGGAGGGAATAGACGATCTTGGGCACCGCTCGGCCGTGGTGCGTTCAGGTCCACGCACTGCGTCCTCCGCCGGCCCTGGAGGTTGCCGTCGTGGAGAAGGGACGAGGTGCCTGCGCTCTCGTGTGGAGGAGCTGCGAGCGTGGCCGGTCCAGCGTGGATGAGCAGATCTCAGACGTGCAGATCTCATCATGAAGAACGGGTCACCAGTGCAGCTGTCCAGATCAGAAGGTTGCTTCGCACAAAGCGTGTGCGTCTTCGGGGTCACCAGTGCGGCGCTCACTGGCAGCGTGTTCTTTTCTGCCTTCAGGTCATGGTGCATTGGGGCGGCGAGAGGGAGGAGACGTCTTGTGTCCCTCGGCCGGTTCAGCGTGGATGTCCAGACCAGAAGGCTGCGTCGCACAAAGCGTGTGCGTCTTCGGAGTCACCAGTGCAGCGGATGATAAAAAATAAGCAGCGATGCTGTGGTTTTAAGTAGAGTTTTATTATATCATACCGCCGTCACGAGCTCCGCTCCCGGCTCCGTATATGCGCGCCGGGAGCGAGCCCACGGCTCTCAGAGAAGGAGGACACAATGTCTGTGTCCTGCAGCAGCAGTTGCAGAATCAGAATGAGAGTGAGAGAGCGAGCTACAGAACCTGTGCAGTATTTATACCCAACTCAGACAATACATCAAAGTGGATTCACAGCAGTTGGTACGATCAAAGGGACTGCAGAACAGGCATGAGACATTTGCATTTGTAAGACCTACATAACAATAGGCAGATTTGCTAGCCTCTGCTCCAGGTGCAGGACAAAGAAGTTACAAGGCACATCTACATATTGATCTGTCTCTAGGTCACAGTAAGGACAGGACGCATGAACACTATACATGAATGGCACATTACATCACAATACATGAATGGCACATTGCATCACAATACATGCATGGCACATTGCATCACAATACATGCATGGCACATTACATCTCAGTAGTGCAGCGGGAAAAACCGAGAGAAGAGAGCTGAGTGTCCTTAATCTGTTGTGGGGGTTAATCGAACCGCCCACATTTGTTAAATATTAGGTCTCTAACTCCCAAGTCTCTACTAGTTCATGATCTATTAATTGATCATCAGATTGTTTTAATATCCCTTACAGAGACTTGGCTAGGGCAAGATGATTATATTGGTTTAAATGAATCAACTCCCTCTGGTTATCTAAACTTATCATAATCCCAGAAGTGCTGGTCGTGGAGGTGGAGTAGCGGCAATTTTCCATTCTAAATTACTAGCTAAGGTAAATAAAAAATCATGTTTTAATTCCTTTGAGGGCCTGGTCCTCAGTATGGGGCATGTTAGCAATCTTAGCTTAAACCCAATTTTCTTTGCCATAGTTTACAGTCCTCCCTCAGCCTACTCAGAGTTTTTATCCGAATTTGCTGAATTTTTAACTGATTTAGTGCTGAAATCAGATAGAATAATTATAGTAGGGGATTTTAATATACATGTGGATGTAGATAGTGACTGTCTTAATAAGGCATTCAATTCAATATTAGACTCAATGGGGTTTTTCCAGAAAGTAGAAAATTCTACCCATTATCTCCAAAACACATTGGACCTTGTTCTGACTTATGGTATAAAAACAGAAAATCTGGTAGTGTCTCCTCATAATCCTGTACTGTCAGACCATTGTCTGTTGACCTTTGATTTCACTATTTCTGATTATTTGACTCCTAAAGAAAAATATTACTACAGCAGATGTCTTTCAGATGACGTTGTTAGCAAAT
This sequence comes from Pholidichthys leucotaenia, assembly GCA_020510985.1. Classification (NCBI taxonomy): domain Eukaryota; kingdom Metazoa; phylum Chordata; class Actinopteri; order Cichliformes; family Pholidichthyidae; genus Pholidichthys; species Pholidichthys leucotaenia. Next base: position 265,493,549 of record CM035843.1, read on the forward strand.
TTTTGCAGATTGTCTCCTCTATATCATGGGTCAACACAACAGAAATAAAAGATGAAGAGCCTGCTCCTTCCGTAATTGATAGCATGGTAGATAGTGTTACAGCTTCTCTGCACCAGACTCTAGACTTGGTGGCCCCTTTAAAAAAGAAAAAGTCTAATCAGAGATTTCTAACCCCTTGGTTTAACACAGAAACTCATAGCTTAAAACAGAAGACTCTTCAATTAGAAAAAAAATGGTGTTCCACTAATTTAGATGAATTCTATTTAGCGTGGAGAAATCATCTCCCAATTTATAAAAAATCTCTTAGAAAAGCTAGAACGAGTTATTACTCTGCATTAATAGAAGAGAAGAATAATCCCAGGTTTCTTTTCAACACTATAGCCAGGCTGACAAAGAGTCAGGACTCGGTCAATCCTCACATCCCCCTAGAGCTTTCTAGTCAGGACTTTTTGAACTTTTTCAATCATAAAATTTTATCTATTAGATAAAATCAGTCAGATTCTTCCCACCATAAACTTAAGTACAGCAATTACTACAACTCCTTCAATTGATATCTGTTTAGATAAGTTTACTCCAATTGACCTTTTAGAGTTAGATAAAATAATCTCCTCATCCAAGCCTTCAACTTGTCCTTTAGACGCTATTCCTACCAGGTTATTTAAAAAAGTCTTCCCATTTATTGGTAGCCGTAGTCTTCAAATAATCAATTCTTCTTTAACTTTAGGTCATGTATTGCAGGCTTTTAAAATTGCTGTAATTAAACCCTTACTCAAAAAGCCAACGCTCGATCCAGGAGTTTTGGCTAACTATGGACCAATCTCTAATCTGCCTTTCATTTCAAAAATCTTAGAGTTGTTGCTACACAATTATTTGACCACTTGCAGGGAAATTGTTTATTTGAAGAGTTTCAATCTGGGTTCAGAATTCATCACAGCACTGAAATATCCTTAGTGAAGGTCACTAATGACCTCTTTATTGCATCTGATAATGGATTTGTCTCTGTACTTGTCCTTTTAGATCTTAGTGCAGCCTTTGATACTATTGATCATATTATTCTACTCGATAGTAGAATATTCTACTCGATAGGTTAGAACACTATGTTGGACTAAATGGAACTTTGATCTGGGAGACGTGGAAAGTCGGGTAGACACGGAGGGTCCGTGGTAGCTGTAGGCGGACTGTGGCATCATTGATGATCCTGACGATGGGAAATGGGCCCAAGAAGTGAGGTGACAACTTCCTAGATTCCGCTTTCAAGGGTATCCGCTGATAACCACACGTGCTGTCCGATCTTGCGCTCGGGAGCTGAGGTCCGCTTCTGGTCTGCATACTTGCGGTTGCACTCTGTAGAGTGGAGGAGGGCGGCTCGGGTGGCCCTCCAGAGCTGGCGGCAGCAGCGTGCATGAGCCCTCACAGATGGTACCGTGACTTTCCTCTCCACCATGGGCAACAGGAAGGATTGTACCCCATAGAGGCCTTGAAAGGTGTGAGCCCCGTGGCTGCAGAAACAGTGGAATTGTGGGCATATTCCACCCAGGTCAGATGCGTGCTCCAATAGGACGAATTTTTGGCTGCTACACATCTGAGGACATCCTCCAGGGACTGGTTGGTATGCTCAGCCTACCTGTTGCTCTGAGGATGGTAACCAGAAGTGAGACTGACTGTGGCTCCCAGCGATCGGCAGAAGGATTTCCAGACTTGCAGTGTGAATTGGGGGCCCCGGTCAGACACGATGTCCACAGGGATACCATGAAGGCGGATGACGTGAGTAGTGATGAGATCAACAGTTTTGGAGGCGGAGGGGAGTTTGGGGAGGGGAACCAGATGACTAGATTTTGAGAATCGGTCTACAATAGTGAGGATGACAGTCTTGCCATGAGAGGGGGGAAGTCCTGTGACAAAATCCAAAGAGATATGGTACCAGGGTTGAGGTTGGGGATGGGTAAAGGGTGAAGTAGGCCAGCAGGGGGTGAGGAGTTGGACTTGTTACAGGTGCAGGTCTGACATGCCTTCACATAGTCTTGAATGTCCTTCCGCAGGGTGGGCCACCAGAACACTCGTCGGATCAGATCTATCGTCCAAATGACAGATGAAGTGGCTGGAGTGGCCCCACTGGATGACATCACTGCAGAGGGTGGCAGGAACAAACAGGCAGTTTCTAGGGCACCCTGCTGACTCAGGTTCCAGGGACTGGGCCTGTTGGACCCTCTGCTCGATTTCCCAGGTAAGGGCTCCTAAGATGCATGAAGGCGAAACAATTGGCTGGGAGATGGACGGGGGCGGCTGAATGGTTGGAACACAATTGTTGGGAGAGAGCATCTGGTTTGATGTTTTGTGAGCCAGGCCTGCAAGTGATAGTGAAATTGAATCTGAGAAAGAATAAGGCCCAGCAGGCCTTCCTGGTGTTAAGTCGGCAGGCCGACCGGAGGTACTTTAAATTCTTGTGGTCGGTCCACACGACTATGGGATGGACTGCTCCCTCCAACCAGAGCCTCCACTCCTCTAAAGCCAACTTAATTGCCAGGAGCTCTCGATCCCCGACGTCGTAATTTCTCTCAGCTGGGGTAAACCGCCGAGAGAAAAACACGCATGGGTTGAGCTTCTGATTTGAGGTTGAGCACTGTGAGAGGACAGCGCTCACCCCCAAATCAGAAGCATCCACCTCAAGGGTAAACTGGAGCTGAGGGTTAACCTGGGCCAAGATGGGTGTACAGTGAGCCCTCGCTACTTCGCGCTTCACCTTTCGCGCGCTCAGTGCATCGCGGATTTTTCAAAAATATTCATCAAAAATTCAAAATTGAGAAAAAATGGGCGGGCGCTAGCAGAAGGCAGGGAGACTACATTAGAACATCAGGTATCAACACGGAGAGCCCGCACAACTCAAAATCCACCTCTCTGACCACCGCTCCACTCCTCTCCGCCCACCTCTTCACCGCTCGGGAATCTCGCAAGCTGATTGGCCGAGACGTTTTACCTCGCAAGCTGATTGGCCGAGACGTTTTACCCAGCTTCTCTCCCTGCCCAGCGCCCATACCCAGCGAAGGAAGACCGCATTCATTGTTCTTTATCGCTCATGTTGCTTAGTGGCACTTTTCGCTGTTCTCTTGTGCCTTTTTGTGCGAAATAGTCTTCCCGTCAAGCCACTACGCCGCCTCCTGCAGCTGCCCTCGACGATCCTGCGCCTCTAGCACCTGATGATGAGGCGTCACCTGAGGAGCAGTAAAGCTCTCATTAACCTGTGCAGTAAATCATCTTCATCTTGAGTTACGTATCTTGTTATAAAAATAAAAGAGTTCTAAAAACATATTTATGTACACTTTATTTACATCTACATATGTATGTACACTTACACACACACACACACACACGTATCATATGAGAGAGAGTGAGAGAATGAACGTACGTATTATTTATGGGTGACGTCATTAGGGGTGACGCTACTTCGCGGTTTTTCACTTTTCGCGGTCGGTTCTGGAACCCATTAACCGCGATAGGTGAGGGATCACTGTATTGGAGAACAGGCTCTTTAATTTTTAAAAAGCCTGCTCAGCTGCCTCAGACCAGAGAAATGGCACCTTAACAGAGGTCAGCTGTGTAAGAGGCTGTGCTACCCCACTGCAGTTCCTGATGAACTCCAAGAAGTGCTGGAGCTCCTTGTGGGAGTGGGGTGTGAAGTCAGTCCAGCACAGCCTTCACCTTAGCTGGGTCAGCTCTCAGCTCCCCCCCCCCCCACCTCAATAAATCCCAGGAAGGAAGTGGAGCTGGTAGAAAACTCACACTTTTCAGCCTTCACAAAAAGTTGGTTTTCCAGGAGCCGTTGTAACATGGCCCTGACATGGACCTTGTGTTCCTCTGGCGAATGAGAAAAAATGAGAATATCGTCTAAATACACGAAGACAAACTGGTTCACCATATCGCGGAGGACATCATTAATAACACGTTGGGAGACGGTGGGGGCGTTGGTCAGCCCAAAGGGCATGACCAGATACTCAAACTGCCCCAAGTGTGTTTTAAATGCCATCTTCCATTCGTCTCCCTCACGAATACGGATTAAATGATACGCCTTGCATAAATTGAACTTGGTGAACACCTGTGCGTGCTGAAGGAGCTCGAACGTGGAGTTTATCAGGGGCAGAGGATATTTGTCTTTGGTGGTAATAGCATTCAGTTCCCAGTAATCGATATACGGGCGTAGAGATCCGTCCCTCTTACCAACAACCAAAAAAACCCCTGCCTCAAGAGGAGCTGAGGAAGGCTGAATGAGGCCAGCGTTCATGAGTCTTTAATATACCTCTCCATTGCCTCCCTCTCCGGACCAGAGATGTTATAAAGGCGACTGGATGGCAGCCGCACACCTGGGAGGAGGTCTATAGCACAGTCGTATGAGCGGTGAGATGGAAGAGAGAGCGATCTCGACTTACTAAAGACCTCCCCAAGGTCATGATAGACCTTGGGTATGAGGGTGAGGTCCGGTGGTTCAACCGGATGGGAGGAGATGGATAGAGATGGTGAATACTTGTCTGAGCTTAAACAGGAAGCCAAACAATAAGGACTCCAAGAGGAAATGGAGTTTTGTGCCCAATTAATAATAGGATTATGCCTCCAGAGCCAAGGGTACCCCAAAACCACAAGGGAGGATGAATTTGGGAAAATTAGGAACGATTATTCCTCCTGGTGGTTCCCGGAAAAAAGGACAGAAATAGGCGTCGTGCTTTCAGAGACTGATGGCACGCTCTGACCAGATAGATTAGTGATATTTAATGACATGGGCAATTTGGTAGTGGGAATACCCATCTCCCGTATGAGCTGGGAGGAGACGAATTCTGCTCTGCCCCACAATCAATCAAGGCCGTAACCCTCCTCTCGACCCTCGGCAATTGGATCAGGGTCAAAATAGAGAAATTACCGGGGGGATGGGAATGAGTCCAACCTGTCAGACCCCCACGGCTACTGACGGACCACGTCTTTTTGGCTTCAGGTGGCAGTCGTCCAATTTATGTTTTAAAGAGCCACAATATAAGCGTGAACTGGCCCTCCTCCACCACTGGTGCTCTTCCGGAGTCAACCAAGACCAGACGAGCACCATCGGTTCCAAGGAAGAGTTGGTTCCACCTGTGTCAGGAGCCTGTAGGGGTACACGCGCAAAGGGCGGGCGAGAGGAGGATTTGCACTCCTTTGTGTGCTCACGGTACCAGTTATCCAAGCCAACAGCCTGATCATTTAGGCCGTCCAGGGAGGATGAAACAGCGTGAACCGCTAGGACGTCACGGAGGTTGGAGTTGGAATTGGGACTGGGTGACGTCTGACCAGGTGGAGATAGAAAGCTGAGGTGGGGTGAGGATGGTGGAGCAGATGAGTGCACAACAATCCCCAAAGACGCACCGCATGGATGGCAGCAACCTGGAAGAAGGAGGGGGAAATGTGAGTATAATTTCTCCAATAGATCAACTTACTTGCTGTTGACATAGGCAGTATACCCAATGAGCCAGCGCTGAAGCTTCCACTTGATGGTCCTTATAAGCGTTGGCGATGATGAGCCAGCAGGTGCATCCACTCACGCAGGTGAGATGATTGCCAGAGGAGCTGGGGAAACTTAGCAGGATGAAGAGGGAGATAATCTCCAAGGCAAAGTTGTCAATTTACCGGTCAATCTACGTTCCTACCCTCACCAATGGTCATGATTCACTCTTCATGCTGCACCTCTGTTGTCCACGTACATGTAACCAGAAACCTCGTGTGGTGAAATTTACGTCATCATCTCCACTCCACTAGTGTCCTCAGTGCTCGACCGCAGACGACCGTGTGCAGCTCAAATTTTGTGACCGCACCACCTGCCCAAGACCTAAATATGTTGAAAACTGCATGTGCAAGACTGAATGTCCCATTCACAAGGTGGCAATATCGGCACAGCATACCAAGACAAAGAGACGAAGAAGACAACGAGGAAGCGGAAGACGATAATAAACATGCATGAATCATACAAAAATACTTCAGCAGCAGCAGCATCTTTGTGGAAAAGGAGTGAAAACCGGGAAGTCAAGCAGCAGAAAGCAAGCAGCGTTTCTTCGTTGATGAAAATCCTGGTGCTTCAGCGCATTGGCGTTACCTATCGGGCGGGAGTGAAACTACAAATGACAGTTGTGCGCATGTGTCAACCACTTGGCCTGGGTAGATGAAAAAAGTGAGCATGAACAGCGCCGCGTGCGTGCCGGACTCATCCAAAGCACAAGCAGACTAGAGGGGAAATGTAGCATGAATAAGGCTTGAGCTTTGGGTAATAACCGAAAGAATGAGATTGCGGATACAAGCGGCTGAAATGAGCTTTCTTCGTAGGATTGCTGGACTCACCCTTAGAGATAGGGTGAGGAGCTCAGTCATCCAGGAGATGCTCAGAGTAGAACCGCTGCTCCTCCACATTGAAAGGAGTCAGTTGAGGTGGTATGGGCATCTGATCAGGATGCCTCCTACATGCCTCTCACTTGAGGTGTTTTGGGCATGTCCAACTGGGAGGAGACCCCGGGGCAGACCCAGGACTCACTGGAGAGACTACGTGTCCCAGTTGATCTGGGAACATCTTGGTATCCTATCTGAAGAGCTGGAGAGAGGGAAGTCTGGGCTTCTCGGCTTGAATTGCTGCCTCCACGACCCGGACCTCTGGAAAAGCAGTAGAAGATGGATGGATGGATGGATGGATAAAAAGAGTTGCACATCATCCCAACACAATCCAACCTATAACATTTACTGTAATTAGCTCATCATCATTCATTGTTATAAGAACATTTCTCTTTTGATTCTGTCTTTCCTCCATTTCCTCCTACAAAACTCCTAAGCCCCTTAAAAGTCCTCCTCACATGTCCTAGCATGTTTTTGGCTTAGGAGCACTTTTAATCCCTTACAGCCTAAATATATCTGCAATTATATAAAAAAATAATTTAATGTTTTTGCTGTCAGGCAGATGCCAAATTAAATGGAGATTGTTTATTTGAATATAGCACATATGTACAACAGATATAAATTTTGCTATGATACAAAATAGCAACATTAAGCATAATTGGGCATAACAGTTATTAAACAAATTTTCCAGTCTCAGGTATGTAAATTATTTTATTGAACCTGCTATTGCTGAAACAGGGCTTTGAAATTCAATAATAGCAAGTTTATGAGCAATCACTGCTGTTCCATCATCACAGTCACAAAAAAGTCATGAGGAGAAATGATGTTACTCGTCAGTCATCAACAATTCGTGGAATACATGCACCACCTCGGCTTTATTCAGGCCAGAAGAGGTTTGAGGTGAATTTGAGACAATCGTCTTCAGTTAAGGGCTAAGATGCTTTGTGAATTACTTTTGTTTTCACTAGGATTTTCTCCTAGTTTTAGGGGGACAATTTTAGAAAACATCATAATTCTGAGAATTTTCTGAAAATTACGTCACTAAGGGTAATTCTTAGCACTAGGACAACTTTGTGCATCGGGTCCTGGACAACTTGGCGTAACTGATGGAACCATGAATTCTGCTCGCTACCAGAAAATCCTAAAGGAGAATGTCCGGCCATCAGTTCATGACCTCAAGCTCAAGCCATCCAATGTGGCTGAATTAAACAATTCTGCAAAGAAGAGTGGGCCAAAGTTTCTCAACAGCAATGAAAAACACTCATTGCCAGTTATCACAAATGCTTGATTACAGTTGTTGCCACCAAGGATGGCTCAAGTTTTTACACTGTAAAAAAAGCTGTCTCAACTTAAAAAAGTTAGCGTCCAGGCTGCATTAAAATTTTAAGTTGACTGAACTTGAGAAGACAAGTGGCAAAGACACATAAAACAAATAAACACAAACTCAAGTTCAGTCAACTTAAAATTTTAAGAGAGCCCAAACATTAACTTTTTAAAGTAGAATAACCCTAGTTATTTTTTACAGTGTATGTTTAGAGCACAATTACTTTTTCACATAAAGTCAGGTAGGTTTGGGTAGCTTTCTTCCCTTAATAAATGAAATCATCATTTAAAAACTGTAATTTGTATTTACTTGGGTAAACTTCATCTAATATTAAAATGTGTTTGATGATCTGAAACATTTAAATGTGACAAATCGAGATCAGGAAACAGGCAAATACTTTATGGCAGTGTGTGTGTGTGTGTGTGTGTGTGTGTGTGTGTGTGTGTGTGTGTGTGTGTGTGTGTGTGTGTGTGTAAAGGAATAACAAAAATGTCTGGTTCATCTCTTGAAGGAACAAAGATCATTGGGGGTCAAGAGGTTGAACCTTACTCTATTAAGTATCAAGCATCCATTCAATTGAAAGGTCGTGGACATTATTGTGGAGGAACCCTCATTGACAAATATTGGGTGGTGTCTGCTGCCCACTGCTGGGGACCGTAAGTGTTGATGGCACCAAACAAGGTGGAAAGCAAAAGTAACGAACAGATTTGTTTATTTATTAAGTGTGAAACCAGGGATTTCATGAAATCATAAACTTTGAAGGAATTAATGAAATCACTCTTTCCCATAGGGATTTTATGAAATCATTTAAAGGTGTAGGGATTTTGTATAATTACTAGGGATGAGCCGATTCCACTTTTACAAGTCCATCGCCGATACTGTGACTTTGAGTATCGGCTGATACCGATCAAAACCCAATACCGTCTCTCTTATTTAAAACAACAAAAGTACAGAACATACTTTGGCAATCACTGATTGCATTTTGCACACATATAAAACCACAAATCTAAAAGTCAAAGAATATATTACAAACTTGACTCAGTTCAGCAATGCTGCTGCTTTTTTTTTATTATTTTAAACTTTGCAACATTGGCAGCATTTCACTGGTTAGCACGATGTAAACATGCATTTTGAAGTTTTACGAGCAAGTTTATGCAAAACTTTGAAGCTGAGTATTTAAGTAAGCATTCAGATGAAATCAAGGGTGTAACTTTGTTTCAAACATGGGAGGGGGTGAAATCTCTAACCACATAAGGATTTTTTAAAAATCTTTTTATAATAGGACTGTCAGCACATCAGTACAGGTATTTGTCTCCAATGTCCTCTTTTTCATTTTTAAAGGAAAATAATTTTTTTAAGCAAAAAATGACAGTATACAGTATGTATTCTAGTGTGGAGGAAGAGCACAAAATCATTAATTTTGATAAAGGGACAAGGCTAATTAACTTTCTTTATTTTGGCATTCCCATATTAGTAAAAGTTTTAAAAAATCATTTCCCTGATTTACCAAATATATAGTCATGTGAAAAAAATTAGGACACCCCATTAAATATTAATTTCTTTATGAAGAAATGTTCACGTATCTATGTCTAACCTTGTTTTTGTTTTTATTTGCATTTTTTAACATTTATTTTAGCCATTGTAAATTGGAATGAATGTGGGGGTGTCCTAAAAAAAGATGGGGTGGGGGTCCTAATTTATTCCTCACTATTTGTTTAGAATTATATTTTACAGAAAATTTGAAAAAAGTCTTTAATTCATTTTTAATTGTTTAGTTGTATTACATGAATCTTCCAGTATTTTTAACATTGATATTAAATATCCATATGTCCAAATATATTTAAAAACCGCACAGCCTTATACAGGATGTCCTAATTTTTTCACATGACTGTGTTCAGCCTTGTAATAGTCTATGCCACTATGAAGCAGCAGGCTTACTTAACCCTTTCGCTGTGATATTTCGTGTGCCCCTAGTGGCAGAGCGTGGCACTGCGCCTGACTACTCATAATAACGTGCAGAAATACTGCCCAGCTGTACTGATGATTTGTACTGATCATGCCAGTTCACAAGGTGGCAGGCATGCGTTGGAGGACTCATGGATGACACGTAATACACCAAAGAGGAAAAAATACTTCCTTCTTCTTGTACTGTGGGATTAGACCAAAACAAATATGGCCACTACCGATTGTTGTAGAGAGGAAAATCACTCCACTTCTGTGCAGTTTTATAACATAAATAGCACCAGATTAGGAGAGAAAGCTAAAATGACTGGGAGAGGACAAAATAGCGGCCAGAATGCGACAAAAGGACGCCGGTAAGTGACAAATGTCTTTGTTTGTTTGTATGCAAATTAGATGCGTAAATTTACTGCTGTCTGAAACTGTGGATCATATTCTACATCTTTCTAATTGACAGTAAGCAGTTATCTCTTACCACTTTTAAGTTATAGCCTTGGAAAGCTGTGACATGTAGCCTGAATATTTTCATGGAAAAAAATCTTTACTGTTGACCACTAGGGGTTATGTCGCAGTTTGGCAACATTCACAGAGGGTTTAATACCCATTATGCATTAAGCATTTCAGCACTGGCAGAAATCAAGTTTTGACTATTGTTACCTGGTCGTGTGCCTCCTGTGCCTTCTCTCTCTCTCTAGTCATTAGTACGGTCTCTCTCCCCCTCTGGACACCTGTGCTGATTCTCTGGTTACCTTTACCTCCTCTCCCCTCTCCTTTGTGGTTCACCCTGCTGCTGCCACATTCTTGCTCCTGATATTAAAAAGCTCAGTTAATGTTCAAATGGTTTAAAAGAGTTACTTAAGGGACAATTTAGGATGTAATTCATGCTAGATTTTTCAATGCCAAAAACTTGGAAAGATGTGAAATATTCTTTACCCCTTCTTCCCTCTTAATAGCATCTTAACAGTGCCATCAGTATTAACTGAGGTTAATCTAGCTGCTGAATCAGGCTTAATCACCATTATTCTTAATTCATTTTATTATTTTTTTTTATTAATTAGTTGTGGTGATTAGCACATTTATTCTGACAGGACTAATGTTCTGTCATTAATTTATGATGTCACCACTTGCCACCATGTGGCTATTACTTACTAAGCAGATGAACTAAGGACACTACTATGGTTTAGTCACCTAGCTAGACTATGATGAGGGTAACAGTTATCCTGTCTACAGAAGCACTATGAACACAGCACACCACACCCTAGGTGTGCTGTTTTATTTATGAAAGAATAGTAAATCTGTGAGTAGACTTGTGACTAAATCATCCTGGTATTAAAAACTTACTCTGGATTCATTATCTAGACATTTAATTTTTTTTACAATGACATTCAATTTTCAAATTTAGGATTCAGGTATTTTATAATATGCTTTTAATTGATACCTATCTATCTATCTATCTATCTATCTATATATATATATATATATATATATATATATTCAATACTTAAATGACCATACAGGAAAAGCAACAGGCTGGGGGAGGTCACAAATGCTGAAAGAAGCATTGCAACTTTTGATTTATCAAATTATTTATTTTTTAAGCACTCCCTTTATTGCAAATGGACTCTTAAACACCAACAAACTCAAAAGGTGCAGTGTTAAGGTGATGAATCTTGTTATACAAGGTGCTAAAGCATTATACAGTGATAATAAGCCATCAGTAGCCCAGTATTTGGTCACTGCCTAATTTGTGTAATGCCAGCTCATGATAAAATAAAATGGGAATGAAAAACTAGACATGTGATTATAAGCTCAATAATTAAATTAAATTAATCAAGCAATCAGTGATGCTGTATTGTAGTGCTTTTGAATTCATTTTAACACATGTAAAAAAGTACAAAAAGTTTAGGAATATGAAATGCATCTATTCTTTCATTCATCTATTTGGTGTTTATTTCTTATATATTTGTTTAAATACTCTGTTGTGCAGTTGTGGTATTTTCGCAATCGATAGAAGATCTGAAAATGATCTGCAGGGAAAATAATCAGTTTCTTTTAACGCTGATATTTAAGAACAGCCTTCAGAGTGACTTAGTAATCAAAAGTGGGCAAACTTGCCTTTTAATTGAATTTGGGGGGATGCCAAGCAATATTTAAATGCATTTATATTTAAGGGCCGGTGGCCGGAGTAGATTTTGTTTATACTTGATAAATGTTCGGAGCTGCTAACATTTTGATGAATGCTGAAACACATAAATTTCACTCTTAACAGTTGACGAATAAATCCATTCTGATTACATTTCATGAATGATTAATACAATGTAAAGACCAAATTTACATGAGAAGAGCTAATCATTTCTCAGGTCAGCTACTGTAAATCCTATCAGACAGCATTTATTCTGTGGTGTACTCCCATAGCTTTAACTCATTTTAGCAAACTAGCAACCAGCTAACTTCAGACAACAATTCACCAGCTAAATCAATAATATGATATTTACCTTGTTTTGGACAGAGGGGTTTGTCCGTTTATTTGACAATTTAAAATGGTTTTGGTTTTTTGGGGTTTTTTGTGGAGCTCTTTTCAGTTTCTCTTACTTGTGAGCTGAATGCATTCCAAGACAAGCATCCCTACCTGCTGCGGCTGCCAGCCGCTCTTAACTGACTCTGACTGAGAGAAGGCCCAAGGACTGGTTGGGCAATACCAAGTCTGCAGCGGGGGGGATACATTGTCTGATTATTAGAAATGTTACTTTTTGTTGCTATCAAATGAAAAAACGACAACTTCCTTATACTCACTTGGAAATATATATATATTTTTATTAATTATAATTATATGATTATTGGTGGGTTATATTGGCTGGATTTGATTTTTTTTTTTGGGGGGGGGGGTTGAATGAATATGGATGAAATCCAATGTGCCACTTTATGCATGAAGTAAAAGTGCTGTAGGTCTGAAAATAAAGGAACTAACCCTTTAAGTTGTATTTTTGACATTTATTATTATTATTATTATTATTATTATCATCATCATCATCATCATAAGTATTCTCCTGGTCCTCAGTTTATTTAGTAGTGTTTCTGATATTATTCTCTGTCCATTCTTAAGGTGCCTTCACACTAAACGTGAACGGGTGAATTACGCGATTACATTACAACTCAATGTCGTCGGCCTCCGTCGGTCTATGATGACCATGGAAGAGAATCCTAAACGTCTACTCTGCTGGAACAGCACCGCCTGTGGCTGAACAGGCCGATGCGCGAATGGCAGTCCCTGTCACACAGGTCGCACTTGTGGGTGATCTCCGTGTTGCTGGGTCTGTGGCAGTTCGTTCTTCCTGCGGGTCCTTTTTTCATCTGCTGCAGCAGTCAGTCTCTCTTCACCCGCCTTGAGCTGTCTGGTCAGGGTGCCTCTCCATTTGGAGCGGTCCGTTGCAAGGTCCTCCCAGTGCTCTGTGTTGATCTCCAGGGCCTTCATGTCTCTCTTGCAGACGTCTCTAAAGCGCAGCTGTGGGCAGCCAACATCTCTCCTGCCAGTCGCCAGTTCTCCATAGAGGACGTCTTTGGGGATTCTGCCATCCTCCATACGGTGAACGTGGCCTAGCCAGCGGAGCCTGCGCTGCCTGAGTAGAGTGAACATGGAGGGAAGGCCGGCGCGGGACAGAACTTCTGTGTTGGGCACTTTGTCCTGCCAGGATATGTCCAGGATGTGGCGAATGCAGCGCAAGTGGAAGGAGTTCAGTCTCTTTTCCTGCCGGGCATATGTTGTCCACGTCTCACTCCCATAGAGCAGTGTGCTGATGACGCAGGCGTTGTACACTGCCATCTTCGTCTTGACAGAGAGTTTGGAATTCTCCCACACTCATGTGGTGAGGCGAGCGAGTGTGAAGGCTGATTTTCCAATCCTCTTGTCGATCGCTGTATCAAGGGAGAGGTTGTTGCTGATCGTGGACCCCAGGTACGTGAACTGATTCACGACCTCCAGCTCGTAGTCGTCGATGGTGATGGTTGGTGGTGCTTCCGTGCCTTGCGCCAAGACATTAGTCTTCTTCAGGCTGATGGTAAGCCCGAAGTCCTTGCATGCCTGGGAGAAGCGGTCCACCAGGGTCTGAAGCTCCTGCTGTGTGTGGGTTACGACTGCAGCGTCGTCTGCGAACAGCATGTCTCTGATTAGAGCCTCGCGTACTTTGGTTCTGGCTTTCAGGCGGGCGAGGTTGAAAAGCCTGCCATCAGATCTTGTGTGCAGGTAGATTCCCTCTGTTGCTGTGCTGAAGGCATGCCTCAGGAGCATAGCAAAGAAAATCCCAAAGAGGGTTGGCGCAAGTACACAGCCCTGTTTCACTCTGCTGCGTATGTTGAATGGCTCTGAGACATTTCCGTCGTGCTGCACTATCCCCTGCATGTTGGTGTGAAACGATTCGATGAGGCTTTGCAACTTTGGTGGGCATCCTATCTTTTGCAGGATCTTGAAAAGGCCCTCTCTGCTGACCAGATCGAACGCTTTGGTGAGGTCGATGAAGGCGACGTACAGGGGCATGTTCTGTTCTCTGCATTTCTCCTGGAGTTGGCGGATGGAGAATATCATGTCTACCGTTGATCGCTCAGCGCGGAAGCCACACTGAGACTCGGGGTAGACACGTTCGGCAAGCTTCTGTAGGCGAACGAGAACAACTCGTGCGTAGACTTTGCCAACAACGCTGAGGAGGGTGATGCCCCTGTAGTTGTTGCAGTCGCTTCTCTCCCCTTTGTTTTTGTAGAGGGTGATGATCTTGGCGTCCTTCATGTCCTGTGGTACGGCACCTTCCTTCCAGCACTGGCAGAGGACGTCATGCAATGGCAGCAGTAGGGCGGTCTTGCAGTGCTTGATCAGGTCGGGGGGTATGCCGTCATTGCCGGGTGCCTTGCCAGCGGCCAAGCTATCAATGGCCTTGCTGAGTTCGTCAATGGTTGGCAGGCAGTCGATGGCATCAAGGGCTGACGGTGTCACGGTGTTCTGTCTGGAGTAGAGGTCGGAGTAGTGTTCCACCCATCTCTCCATCTGCTTGTTCTTTTCTGTGATCATCTCCCCAGTGGAGGATTTGAGGGGGGCCGTCTTGCTCTGAGCCGGACCAAGTGCTTTCTTGATGCCATCATACATACCACGGATGTTCCCTGTTATGGCAGCGGTTTGAATGTCTTGGCTGAGCTAAGTCCAGTACTCGTTGGCACAGCGCCGAGCAGTCTGCTGAACTTTGCTTCTCGCAGCCCTGAGAATCTAGAGATTCTTCTCGTTTGGGTACTTCTTGTACTCAGCAAGTGCTGAGCGCTTGGCTTCAATGACAGGGGTCATCTCGGTCAACTTGGCATCAAACCAGTCCTGTGACTTCGAGGTCTTCCTCCCAAAGGTAGCCAAGGCTGTGCGGTGGATGGTGTTTCGCAGCTCTTCCCACTTCTGCTTTGCAGATTCTCCTTCTTGTGGTACACCAAGTTCCTTCTCAAAGGTGGAGGCAAACTGCTCAACAAGTTCTGGTTGGGCCATCTTGCTGGTGTCAATCCGTGCCTTTCCAGGCTGTCTAGCACGATGGAATTTCTTCAGCTGCAGCTTGACCTTGCAACACACCAATGAATGGTCTGTGTCGCAATCTGCACTCTGGAATGAACGGGTGATTAGCACGTTCTTCAGTGAGGTGCACCTGGTCAGGATCAAGTCCAGCTGGTGCCAGTGCTTTGAGCGCGGATGTCGCCAGGAAATCTTGTGTTGGGGCTTGGTCTTGAAGAACGAGTTTGTGATGCACAGATCGTGATATGTGCAGAACTCGAGCAGCCACTGTCCGTTGTCGTTCATTCTGCCCACGCCAAATGGTCCAAGACAGGAGGGCCAGGAGTCGTGGTCAGCACCCACTCTGGCATTGAAGTCTCCAAGGAGAATGAGTTGTTCAGAGTTGGGGATGATCCTGACAGTTGTTGCAAGATTCTCGTATTACTCATCTTTTGCCTCTGGTGTGGCTGTCAGTGTTGGGGCATACACACTGACGAGGGTGACTGGGCCTTGAGTGGTGTTCAGGCGGTGGGTGAGGAGTCGTCCAGAGCCATTGCTGCCCGGTTCCACCATCTTCAGCAAGGTGTTCTTCACTGCGAAGCCCACTCCATGTTCCCTGTGTTCGTCACTGCCCTTTCCCTGCCAGTAGAACGTGTAGTCCTTCTCTCTCAGTGTGCCTGCGTCAGCCAACCGTGTTTCCTGGAGAGTGGCTATATCCACTCCCAGTCTCTTCAGCTCATTATTGATGATGGCAGTCTTCCTGGTGTCGTTGATGTCCTTGAGGTTAGCAGCGAGTCCTGTCATCATAGTGCGGACGTTCCAAGTTCCCAGTTTTAGAGATGGTCTCTTTTGGTTTTTTGTCTTGCCTGGTGCGAAGGTTCTCAGCCTGCTGTTCTGACTTCTCCTCATCCCCATGCACCCAATGAGGAAAGCAAGCTGTGGCGGGACAACACCTTATTGGCTGGGGGCTGCCCAGCTTGAGGCGGGCGGTAGCTGTCCAGTGAGATCCGATGATCCCTCCCACCATCGGGAACAACCCCTGGCGCCGCGCTCTACGCCAATTGAGCGGTGGCTTATAACTGGTAACTGTCATTCCCTGTGTTTTGTCTACGCCAAAGGCGAAGCTGGAGTGTCCTCTCCAGTGATCCGGTGTTCTACCTTCCAGCATTGGGCATTGGTAGATTCAAGCCTGGGCAGGAAGATATGGAGGACAAGATGTTGCCCATGCAGCATGTCCCCCCTCTCCACGTCACTGATGAATCCAAAGGAACAGCAGAGCTGCTATAGTTTGGCACCAGCGCCGTCGCAGGAGCTGCCAGAACGATGTTGAGCACAACAGAGAACTGCCTTAGGGGCTCCGACTCCGGATTTTTCCTCAGGGTTGACTCCCAAAGCCTTTCCCGTGACCGGGTGTGCCACAAGGCAGCGGAGGTTTGAAATCAGGGTTTACCTTCCCCTAGATGGGCTACCTTCCCAGGTTGACGAGCCACCATCTACCCAAAGCATCTGGTTTTAAGATGCCAGAGATCCGCCCTCGCCCCTTCTCCTATTAGTAAAAGCAGTTCCGCCGGGCTTAGAGACTAAACCACACGGGCAGGCTAGGAGTTGGACTTAGTTGTCAGAGGCTTTGAGACGCATGCCGTAAGGAGCATTTTATGAGCACTGGGAGCTTAACCCCAGTGCCGCTCCTGGCTATGACAACCTTGGAACTAACTCAATGTAAACACACAAATATACATGAATTCACTGTCTGGGTGAGATCCAGACAGGCAAAGTTGCCTTTATCTAACTAACTACCTAACATGCAATTATATAGCGCTTTTCTAGTCACAAAGACCACTCAAAGCGCTTTCACTAATACTAACCCTCTATTCTAAGGGCCTATAGGAAACATATCTAGGGACAATTTAGAACAGCCAATTAACCTAACATGCATGTCTTTGGATTGTGGGAGGAAACTGGAGCCCCTGGAGTAAACCCACTCAGCACAGGGAGAACATGCAAACTCCACAGAGAAAGGTTCCAACCCCTGCCAACCTGGGGATTTGAACCAGGAACCTTCTAGCTGTAAGGCAACAGTGCTAACAACTGCACCACCGTGCTGCTATAACTTCTGCAACAGTATTCAACCTGCTGTGGAAATCCCCAAAATAACGTTGTGCTTAGGTTTACATTATCTGATAGGGGGCTCATCTGAAAAAGTTGTCCCTGCCTCAAAAACTTGATCATGTTTGCATTGTTAACTTGCTAGCCTTGTTAGCACGTCCATGGCAGGAAGGGCTGCATGGTGGCGCAGTGGTTTAGCACTGTGGCAGCACAGTTTTACCCTCGGCCGGGGGACCGCGGGGATCATGAGATCGTGGGTTCGATCCCAGCCCCCGACCAACAGTGAACTGTGTGGAGTTTGCATGTTCTCCCCATGTTGCGCGGGTTTACTCCGGGATTTCTCTGGTTTCCTCCCGCACACCAAAAACATGTAGGTTTAGGGCGCTCGCGCACGCAGCGACCAGCAGCCGGTGGCTTGTCACCAGACTGCAAACCAAGTCTACCTACGGGTACAAATAAGTAACAAAAAAAAAAAAAAAAAATACGGATTCAGCTGAAGAGCTCCTGGGCCTTCTGTCTCCAGATGAGTGTCAGTCTCATTTTCAAACTAGTTTACTCCCCAATGTTGATACTACTACTCCGTTGCCGGCAGATTCTCAAAGCTAGCACTATCCCTCAGACGTGAACACGCGAATGCACGATTTCAAGTGTGCTCACCTCTTTCCATTGACTTTTTATGCATTTGCGCCACCCGTTTGCGTTTGGTGTGAAGGCACCTCTAGATTTTAGGTTTGCCCTTATTATTTCTGTTCCATTTCAAGTAGCCCTGTTGTTCTAGTCCTGCTTCCAGTTCACTGTTATAATTCGCTATTTATGTTTCTGCCACCTACCTCTCATCAGCTGTAACTCTTGGTTGAAAGGTAAGCCCATGTTATGTCTTCGTTTCCGCACTCCAGTCTGGTTTTTAATTTCAGTTTCATTCTTTTGCTTAGGTTTCACTTTTAGTGTCCAGCCTCTGAACTGGAAAAGCACTTCCTTTTGCTCAGTTCTTGACAGAATTCAGCATACTCCTTTACCGCGATACTTTTGCAAGTGTTTTATCAAGCTCATTTCAACTTTATTTATATAACACCATTTCACAACAACAGTCATCTCATAGCCCTTTCAACTGTAGGGGAAAGACCCCAGCAATCAGGCGATCCCCTGTAAGCAAGCGCTTGGCGACGGTGAAGAGGAAAAACTCCCTTTAAACAGGAAGAAACCTCCTGCAGAACCAAGCTCAGGGAGGGGCAGTCATCTGCTGCGACTTGCTGGGGGGTGAGGGGATAGAGAAGATGAAAAGAACAGACATGTAGAGAGAAAACAGCACGATGGGGACTCAATCTATGGGAGAGAACAAACAGATGTTAATGACCAGCAAAAAATATATTTATATTTCATTGAGAGTGAAGAAAGGAGTGAATCCCAGTGCTTTATTGGAGGTCTTCCGGCTGTCTAAACCTATTAGCAGCATAACTAAAAGAGGGTTCAGAGACACATGATCCCGCCCTAATCCCCCCCTAATTCAAAAAGGAAGGTTTTAACCCTATTCTTAAAAACAGAGATCAAGTCTGACTCCTGAATCCAGATTGGCAGCTGGTTCCACACGAGAGGAGCTTGATAACTGAAGGCTCTGCCTCCCATTGTACTTTTGGAGATTCTAGGTATTACAAGTAATCCAGCATTTTGGGAGCGTAGTGCTCTGTTAGGATAATAGGGTAGTATGAGATCCTTTAAATAAAAAGGGGCCTGATTGTTTAGAGCTTGATAAGTGAGAAGAGGGATTTTTAACTTACTTCTAAACTCTATGGGAAGCCAATGAAGGGAGGTAAGAACCGGAGAGATATGAGCTCTCTAGTACCTGTTAAAACTCTTGTTGCAGCATTTTGAATCAACTGAAGACTTTTTAAATATGTTTTAGGGCAACCTGATAATAAAGAGTTATAATAATCTAATCTAGAGCTAACAAAAGCGTGGATCAGTTTCTCAGCATCACTCAGAGACAAGACGTTCCTAATCTTGGCAATATTATGCAAATGATAGAAGGCACTCTTAGAAATGAATTTAATATGTGAATTGAAAAACAGATCTTGATCAAAAATAACTCCAAGGTTCCTCACAGAACTATTAAGAGAAAGAGTAACCACATCCAAACTAAGAGTCTGATTTGGAAAGGTATTTCTAAGGTTTTTTGGACCAACAAGAATGACTTCAGTCTTATCTGAATTTAATAGAAGGAAAATACAAGTCATCCAAGCTTTGATTTCCTTCAGACAGGCTTCTAACTTGGCTAATTGATTACTATCATCTGGCTTCATTGGCAGGTATAATTGTGTGTCATCTACATAACAATGAAAATGTATACATTGCTTTCTAATAATTTTGCCTAACAGAAGCATAAATAAACTAAAAAGAGTAGGGCCTAGCACAGATCCCTGTGGAACTCTATGACTGAGCTTTGAGTTGAAAGAAAACTCATTATTGACATGAACAAACTGGAGCCTATCAGATAAATAAGATCTAAACCACTGCAATGAAGTTCCATTAAGTCCAACATAGTGTTCTAATCTGTCAAGTAGAATATTATGATCGATCGTATCATAAGCTGCACAAAGGTCTAAACGGACAAGTACAGAAACAAGTCCATTATCAGATGTGATAAGGAGGTCATTAGTGACCTTCACTAAGGCTGTTTCAGTACAATGTTGGATTCTAAACCCTGACTGAAACTCTTCAAATCAACATTTCCCTGCAAGTGGTCAAATAATTGCATAGCAACAACTCTTTCTAAGATTTTTGAAATGAAAGGCAGATTAGAGATTCGTCTATAGTTAGCTAAAACTCCTGGATCCAGTGTTGGCTTTTTGAGTAAGAGTTTAATTACAGCAGTTTTAAAAGCCTGCGGTACATGGCCTAATGTTAATGAAGAATTGATTATTTGAAGAATAGAGCTACCAATAAATGGGAAGACTTCTTTAAATAACCTGGTAGGAATAGGGTCTAAAAGATAAGTTGAAGGCTTGGATGAGGAAATTATTTTATCTAACTCTAAAAGGTCAATTGGAATAAACATCCAAACAGATATCAATTAAAGGAGTTGTAGTAGTTACTGTATTTAAGTTAACGGTGGGAAGAATCTGACTGATTTTATCTCTGATAGATGAAATTTTATTATTGAAAAAGTTCATAAAGTCCTGACTAGAAAGCTCTAAGGGAATGCTAGGATTAACAGAGCCCTGACTCTTTGTCAGCCTGGCTACAGTGGTGAAAAAAACAGTCTTCTGTTTTAAGCTACGAGTTTCTGTGTTGAACCAAGGAGTTAGAAATCTCTGATTAGACTTTTTCTTTTTCAAAGGGGCCACCGTGTCTAGAGTCTGATGCAGAGAAGCCGTAACACTATCTACCATGCTATCAATTATAGAAGGAGCAAGCTGTCTATAGCTTATTTCCATTGTGTTGACACATGGCGTAGAGGAGACAATCTGCATAAATTTGGTAACAACATCATCTGAGAGGCATCTACTGTAGTAATATTTTTCTTTAGAAGCCAAATAGTCAGAAATAGTAAAATCAAAGGTTAACAGACAATGGTCTGACAGTACAGGGTTATGAGGAGCCATTACCAGATTTTCTATTTCTATGCCATATGTCAGAACAAGGTACAATGTGTGATGGAGATAATGGGTAGAAATCCCTACTTTCTGAGAAAACCCCATCGAGTCTAATATTGAATTAAATGCCATATTAAGACAATCACTATCTACATCTACATGTATATTAAAGTCCCTTACTATAATATTCTGATTTCAGCACTAAATCAGCTAAGAATTTAGCAAATTCCGATAAAAACTCTGAGTAGGCTGAGGGAGGACGATAAACTATGGCAAATAAAATTGGGTTTAAACTAAAATTGCTAACATGCCCAATACTGAGGACCAGGCCCTCAAAGGAATTAAAATGTGGTTTTTGCTTTACATTAACTAGTAATTTGGAATGGTAAATTGTTGCTACTCCTCCTCCACGACCATAACTTCTGGGATTTTGACAATTTAAATAACCAGAGGGAGTTGATTCATTCAAATCAACATAATCCTCTTGCCCTAACTAAGTCTCTGCAAGAAATATTAAATCAGTCTTTTGATCAATTAACAGATCATGGACTAGCAGAGACTTGGGAGTTAGAGACCTAATATTTAACAAACCGCATTTAATTTTTAAATTTTGAGGAGGAAAAGAAGCCAAATCATTAAATTTAGAGACTTCCATGTTTAATTTGAGTTTCACCAACTTTTTGTTTAATCACTTTGGGATGCTTATACATAATATTTTTATTTACTTTGGAGGGAGCAGACAATAATTCTCTGATAGGGAAGACAGGGGCTAAGTTGAGGGGTGGCAGATGAAGAGGAGCTGCAGAGAGGCGTGTAAGACTGCGACTCTGCTTCCTGGTCCCAACTCTGAGTTGTCAAGGTTTTCAAAATTTGGATAAAAATGATGCCAGATTGTTAGATAAAGGAGACGCACCATCCAAAGTGGGATGGACACCGTCTCGTGTAATAATACCAGGTTTTCCCCAAAATGAGTTCCAATTGTCTATGTAGCCCACATTGTTTGCAGGACACCACACAGACAGTCAGCGGTTGAAGGATGACAAGCGGCTAAACATGTCATCACTGGTCAGATTGGGGAGGGGACCAGAGAATATGACAGAGGCAGACATTGTTTTGGCAAAGTCACACACCAATTCCACATTACGTTTTGTGACTTCGAACTGCTGGAGTTGGATGTCGTTAATGCCAGCGTGGAAAACAATTGTGGAGTATTTACAGTTACTTTTAGCCAGCATTTTCAAATTTGACTCGATGTCACCTGCTTTGACCCCAGGAATGCATTTGACTATGGCCGCCGGAGTCTCTAGGTTCATGTTTTTGACTACAGAGTCGCCAATGATCAGAGTTTTTTCCTCAGCGGGTGTGTCACTGAGTGGGGAAAAGTGATTAGAAACATGAACAGGTTGGTGGTGAACCAGGGCCTTGCGGCTAGGCTTCCTTCTCACCGTCACCCACCCAGTCTTGTCGCTGCTAAGGAGGACCGGAGGACCGCTAGCAGGCCACCATATGCTAAGGTGCTCCACTGCAGCTAAGGGGCATCTGTCATTATTAACTGGCGCAGACGGTGTTTCAATGCAACGGAGCCGGGATTACAAATCAGACAACCTCGACTCATGCACCTCAAAAAGACAACATTTATTACATTTACCGTTATCCCTAAAAAAGGCAAAGGTGTAGCTAAACAGCTGACAGAGAGAGCACACCAGAGGAGAAGGGGAAGAAGAGCTAGTAGCCATAGCTAGTGGCTAATCCGAAGCTAACACAAACACCGATGAAAAGTGAACAGAAAGCTAAAAAGGGTGATTAGATGACACTGAGTGCTCACACAGGTGCAAGAGGCTTGTTAAACAGAAGTGAGAGCTGACAGTAGATGGAAAAAAGTGATTAAAATACAATTAAAGGGAATAATCCTCAGGAGATTGAGGAAAGCTAACCACAGATCAAACCACACGGACAGCCAGCAACACAAGAAGTGACGATACATTACCACAGCACAGGAAGTGACGATCACAAACGTTCACGGAAGCTGCTGGTGTTGACATTCCATTAAAGAAAGAAGAAGGAAATTGTAAATGCTGGTACCACACAGCAACATACCAAGGCAAGCCCCACAGACAGGCTCCAGTGACACTTGTTGCTTCTGCTCATAGAAGCAGCACAGCTGAGAACGTGATCATACCTTTATTTTTTAAAATGCTATTAATATATCTGATTGGTAAATTACTTTTATTCCTTATCAATACAGATCCAGTCATTTTGTCTGGATCGGACCCGATACCGATAAGGTGGATTTGATTGGCTCATCCATAATAATTACTGAAGAAAACTGTGCTATAAGATATTATGCAACTTTACTGGTTATATTTTAGCAAGTTTATGAAATACAAGTAAGCCACATGTAACCATGCTTTAGTCTTTTGGTAGGCATTTGAAAAAAGCAAATTTCATCCTTTGATCAATATTAGTGTGTGAATGTTTCAGGTTTTTTATAGCTTAAAGACTTTCAATATCTTTGATGTGTCCTTGAAACACACAGATAAAAACTGCTCCATGATTGGCTCTATTATAATTACAATGCAGCTATGGCTATACAGTAAGTCATTTTTAAGCACATGGCACTGTTTTATTGCAATTAGACTGTGTAACAGCAGGTTCCATTGCAGTCTCAGTTTCCAAAAGAAGAATTAGCTGAGTTACTGTTTAATTAAAATTTTTTCAAGGGAGTGACTGTCAATGTGGATTGTGGATTTTGTATAATGTGTAAGAATAAAGGTCCTTACAACACCTAGCCAATACTGTATATCACACTCTATGATCTTGCTGGTCCCTCATTTCATGATTTCCCGAATCCTGAGTTTATAGTGAATTGATGAAGTCCCCAAGCAAAACAGTGATTTCACAAATTCCCTAACAGTAACATATTCATGAATTACAATGGTTTTTGATTGAATTACCTAATGCAAAAATAATTATATTTTAATTTTGAAGGCTATTTCATGGTTTTGGGTGCCACTGAACAACTTTTGCCTGTTTTTGATTCTCAGGTCCAATACAATTGAGGTAGTATTATGTGAACACAGTCTGCTCAAAAGGGAAGGATTTGAACAAAGAATCGGTGTTGCTGCGATATACATCCACAAAAACTACAAATACAGGACATATGACAATGACATCATGCTTTTGAAGGTAAACATAAATATGCTAATCTGTAATACAAAGTACAACTCATCCACACCCTTCAGATTTTTGACAGTACTTCAGTACTTTGTTATGATGAAATGTGATTACTTTGTTCAGCATGTATGAGAGGTCTTACCTTTGGTTTGTGTTACAGTTGAAGGAGCCAGCACTACTGAATGCCTGTGTCCAGCCTGTAAAGCTGCCTCCTCAACACCCCCCATTCAAATCCAGCGACTTCTGCACAGTGAGCGGCTGGGGTGTGACACAAGTCTACAGCTACCAGCCTTCCCCTGTGTTGCGTGCAGTCAGTGTGAAACAAATACACTACTGCCGCTATTACTACTGGGGAAGAATCACTGAAAACATGTTTTGTGCTGGATATCAATGGGGTGGAAGGGATTCTTGCCAGGTAAACATGAAGGCAACATGTGAGCTCATGTGAGGGGGACTTTAAATTCTAAATAATAAAGTTGAAAAATGATGAGAGCATTGTTAGAATATTGTATTTACTTTTATTTGGTAAAACACTTTCTTTGCCAAGATAATCCATCCACTTGGTACAGCTTGCACTGAACTAGCACTCCATAACAGAAAATGATAAAAGATAGAGACTTCTGGTTTTCTATACAGAAAGCTATACATATGTCTACCTTGAAATCTCTCTAGTCCAGGGGTCACCAACTGGTGGACTAGTGGATCCGGTCCGGATCTGGACCTCGAGAGTCCTCCATCCAGACTCTGAAGCGTTTTAATATAATTTTGGGGAAAAATTATACCGTTTTGTTTTAACTGAATGAAAAAGCAGAACTCAAGTACTGTATCAGCGGCAGCTGGTCATTTTATGGCATGGGACCTTGGACGTTCTCTGTGGGATACAGCAGGCCACTTATCTGTATAGAAAACAAGTTCTCTATCCACCTTATTCCTGAGGGTGCTGCTGTAGAAATGATTATGTGTAAAACTTCCGCTTTCGGCTGGACGTAGTGTTAAGTTAGTCAGCAATAGTGAAGTAGCGGGGCATTTAAAATAGCAGGGTTTTTTTTAATTCAAATTCGTTTTAATGTATAGTCCGCGTATGTGTTTTGCAGTCAAGTGGCAGCTTATTTCCGAGCTTGTCGACCTCATTGCTCCCACGGTGAGCCCTGACTGGGCCTGTGTATCACCCACGGTGGACCCCAACTGAGCCATGGTTGCAGCCATGGTAGAGTCTGGCTGGACCCCTGCTGCACCCGCGGTGGACTCCGGCTGGAGCTCAGCTGCACCTGCGGTGGACTCCGGCTGGAGCTCAGCTGCACCCGCGGTGGACTCCGGCTGGAGCTCAGCTGCACCTGTGGCGGACTCCGGCTGGAGCTCAGCTGCACCCGCGGCGGACTCCGGCGGGAGCTCTGCTGCACCCGTGGCGGACTCTGGCTGGAGCTCTGCAACCTCCATGGCGACCTCCTGCGGCATTGGCTGCTCTCCGGCAACCCTGGCAAGGAGCTCCGTAACCGGAGAGAGAGCGAAAGAGACCAAGTCAGGGTCGCCGGCAGCGGCAGAGCCCGGTGAAGTGATCCTGGGAGCTGCAGCGAGCTGCCCCTGGCCCTCCTCACCACGAGTCAAGCAGTGTGACCTCAACATAGGCAAAGGAGACATTATGGAGCACACTTGCCTGAACTTGGGCTCTACCACCGTCCAGGACTCCAGCGATCCAGGGTGCTGTGGGTTAGTAGGTCAGGGAGGTGCTATACCCACATTGGCCTCCACCGGGGTGGCAGGACTCTCCTCGTCATCATCCGCGGGAACCCCAGGTAGCGGCTGATCCTCTCCAGCGACCCTAAGAAGGAGCTCAGGGAAGATGGGAGAGGAAAGGCAGTTAGGGTCACCGGCAGCGACGGAGCCCGGCGAGGGGAGTCCAGATGCAGCTGAGGGCTACACTCGCCTCTCCTCTCCAAGAGCCAGGCAAGATCTCTCAAATACTGACATGAGAAATACAGGAGAGATTACCTGCCCGAACTCAAGCTCCACCGCCGTCCAGGACTCCATCAATCCTGACGACGACGTCTTGGACCCGGTCTGCTGGAGGTCCGGCTCGCAGGGTGACTCTGCCATGGTGGCCCCCGCAGCAGGCATGATGGTGGTTGCAGTCTCGAAGTCCTCAGACACCGTCTTCATTGCGGGTGGCTCCCCTGGTGTGACGGCTGGGGACTGCCTCACCGTTGACCCCGGAATAGGATCTATTAGGGCCTCGAGTTCCTCCCCCCTCTGGCGTCTAGGTTCTGGGGTAGGCGAACCCTCAGGAGCATCCAGAGAGAAAGTGGGGAGAATGGGTGAGGAGCTAAAACGTACTGCTGGGGCAAGGAACTCAGAGGGCTGCAAACCCAGAGTTTCTTGGCCAGGAAACAGGCAAAATTGTTCATCAGTAGAAAACCCTGAATGAAAAGGAACTTGCCTGTTCTCCTGGTTCTTGATGTCTCCAGCGGCGTCCGGTGCACCCTCCTCCTGGTCTGCGTCCAGTTCGTGCCAGGGCTCCTTGATATTTACCGGTGAAAACCCCCAAACGGGCGCAGGGGAGGAACACTCCGTAAGGAATTCTGCCTCCTCCCCCTTTGCGGATATAGAAGCCGAGGGCGAGGCAGCTGCAGGAGGAAAAAACGGCCTAGCAGAATTCTTTTCCTATTCCATGCGACGGTCTATCACAGCCAGAATCGCTCATCTCTGCTCCTCCCTCTCGCGGCGTTCCTCCTCTATTTTTTGGTCAACTGGGCTAACAAAGCCAGTCTCTCCTCCTCCATCACAAACGAGGGTTGAGCGGGCCCAGACTCGAGAGGTGGAGGCAGAACTGGAGCGGGAGAGCGGCGAGTGGAGGGGGGCCTTCCTCCATCGCGAGCACTTCTTTCGTGGTCAATCTGGGCTAACAAAGCCAGTCTCTCCTCCTCCGTCATCACAAATGAGGGTTGAGCGGGCCCAGACTCGAAAGGTGGAGGTGGAACTGGAGCGGGAGAGCGGCGAGTGGAGGGGGGCTTCCTTCGTCGCGAGCGCTTCTTTCGTGGCGGTGATGGCTCTAGCGTCGGAGAACCCCTCTCTGGCTCCGCGTAAGGCTCGGGGGATTATGACGGAGAAAATGTCGTCCACCCTCGGAATTAACCTTAGGGTGGGATGTTTCCAAGTTACCTCCTCAGCAGTATGGCGTGCCAGCCAAACATCGTCGGGAGAATGCGGCCACTGAGCCCAAAAAAGAGCATCCTCCAACAGCTCCTGAGCCTTCAGCTCTTCGTCAGTCCAGGCCTCCATGGCGTGACTTGGAAGATGAAGAGAGCACACAGAAGGGTGAAAAAGAAGAAAATTACACGCACTCTGCTGGGTTTGTTTCTGGCTGGATCATTCTGTTATGATTCCCTGTGCGCTTTTACGCAGCACACAGAGGAAGGAATTAAAACTCACAAGCAGAATATAATGCGTGCAATTTATTGAACAAAAACAAAGAGTCAATCCAGCAAACAGTACGATGAACAACAGAAAGATGAGTAAACAGTATGGAGGACACCAGGAGAACAGGGACGCAGCGGAGACACTCGACAGCCCAGAGGAAAGAATGCCTAGTGCCGCAGAACAGCTGAACGGCACGAGGAGAAAGGCAAAAATAAACTTATGGGCTGGAGCGGTCCGAGGCAGTCTGTGCTGTCCGGTGGGAGCAGGTGAAATAGGGACAGCCGCTAACACCAGGAAACAAACGAATGTTAGGTAGCGTAAGCAGAAGACTACGTAGTCAGGCTGAAAATACAAAGCAGGTAGTGGAGCTCAATCAACAATGATCCAGTGATCTCTCCCTGCAGACCCTGGCCTTAAGAGTACTGCCACTAATGACTAGAGAGATAGCCGGTGTGCTAGAGTGAATGAATGCGTGGACTGGACTAAGTGAAGCCCGGTGTGCATGATTGAATATCTGAGCAAATGAGTGAGGATGTGTTTTGTGTATATGTGCGGGAGAGTGCATGTGAATGTGTGTGTGCGTGGCACAGAGAGTGATAGGGAATAATGAGGAACAGCTGATCCCACTGACAAGAGGAGGAGGCGTGGCTGAGCTGCCAGGGAGCGAAGGACCCCAGAGGCTCCCAGACAGCACCTGATGGAAAATAAACAACACAAAGGGACAAAATAGCCACAGCGTCAGAACTGGGTTTGGAACACCAAACCCAAGTTCAGGACAGTTTGTGGTGGGACTGGAATTGTAGATTTTAATTTTCTCCCCATCAGAAGTTCTGCAGGTGAGACTCCATGAGCTAGTGGGGTTGTTCTATTGGCCAAGAGAGCTTTCTGATGATCTTGATTTTTACTCAGTATCTGCTTCCCTGTTCTGATTGCTCTCTCTGCCTCTCCGTTGCTCTGTGGGTATCTGGGGTTCCTAGTAACATGTTTGAAATCATATTCTTCAGCAAGTGTGAAAAACTCACATACTGTAGGTAAACTGTGGCCCATTGTCTGTCACTAATATCTCAGGAATGCCGAATGTGGCAAAGATGACTCAGTCTCTCCACTGTTGTTATGGTTGTGAGGGTTGGCAGGTTGGCTACTTCAATATATCTTGAGAAATAGTCAGTCACTACTAGGTAGTGTCCTTTCTCCCACTGAAAGATGTCTGCAGCTAACCTCTGCCATGGTCTTGCAGGTAAAGGGGTCATGACCAGTGGTTGTGTGTGGTAAGCAGACTACTGGCAGCATACATCACATCTTTTCACCAGCTCTCTGATGTCACTTGATAACCCTGGCCACCACAGGGATTGTTGTGCTCTGGCGAAGCACTTCGTCATGCCTTGATGTCCTTGGTGGATTTTATCAAGCATCTCCATGCACATTAGTGCTGGGATAAGTATTGGTTCTCCCTTTAAAAGGATTCCATCAGCCACATGTATGTCTGCTCTATGTGGCCAATATGGTAGGAGAAGCGCAGGAACTGCTGTTCTGTGCACAGGCCACCCTCTGTTTGTATATGCTCTAAGTTGTCTCATGGTTTCGTCTCGGGTCTACAAGTCTTTGATCTATTCCAGTTTTGTTTTGTTTTTTCCTGCAGGTACAGGTACAGCTCAAAAAATTAGAATATCATGAAAAAGTTCAATATTTCTTGTCACTCATTTCAGAAAGTGAAACCCACATATTATATAGAGTCATTACTCCATCCATCCATCCATCTTCTTCTGCTTAATCCTTTTCGGGTCGTGGGGGGGGCTGGAGCCTATCCCAGCATCTTATGGCGAGAGGCAGGGTACACCCTGGACAGATTGCCAGTCCATCGCAGGGCCAACACAGAGAGACAGACAACCATTCACTCAGACAACCATTCACTCTCACAGTCATACTCAGAGAATGAAATATTTCAAGTGTTTATTCAATTTAATTTTGATGATTATGGCTTACAGCCTACGAAAACCCCAAATTCAGTTTCTCAAAAAATTAGATTACATAAAATCAATTTTAAAAAAATAGTTTTTAAATAGAATGTCACAAACCCCCGTGAAAGAATGAAAAACCCAATTGCAGGAGTAGAGAGTGTCATGTTTATTAAAGTTCACAAAATCACAAGTTCAGTTCAACCACAAAAATACAGAGAGATGTAATGATGGGATTAGGCCACCAGACGTACAGGGCGTCTACCGAATGCTCTACAGCCCAGACACGGAAATGCCTAGTGTCAAAAAACAGCTGAAGACACAGGGAAAAAAGGCAACGGCGACTTACAGAGCTGGAGCAATCCAAGGGCTAAACCATGCAGTCTGGTGGATGAAGCAGAGAAGCAGGGCCAGCCAAAACACCAAAGGATTAAACAGGTTAGCAGGGACAGGCTGGAGAATAACAAAGGGAGTGATACACATACGGGGAGAACTGGCTGCCGCATATGGAGGTGAATGCCCCGACAATCTCTTTCCTTTGAAGCGGCAAACAAATACTTTGGCCTCCAAACCCGGATTCATGACATAGAAATGTTGGCCGACTGAAAAGTATGTCCATGTACACGCTCAATACTTGGTCGGGGCTCCTTTTGGATTAATTCCTGTATCAATGTGGCGTGGCATGGAGGTGATCAGCCTGTGGCACTGCTGAGGTGTTATGAAGGTCCAGGTTGCTTTGATAGTGACCTTCAGCTCATCTGCATTGTTGCATCTGGTGTCTCATCCTCCTCTTGACAATACTCTATAGATTCTCTATGGGGTTTAGGTCAGGAGAGTTTGCTGCCCAATCAAACACAGTGATGCCATGGTCATTAAACAAGGTTTTCATACTTTTGGCAGTGCGGGTGGGGTGCCAAGTCCTGCTGGAAAATGAAATCAGCTTCTCCATAAAGCTTGTCTGCAGAGGGAAGCATGAAGTGCTCTAAAATTTCCTAGTAGACGTCTGCGCTGACTTTGGTCTTGATAAAACACAGTGGACCAACACCAGCAGATGACATGCCTCCTTAAATCATCACTGACTGGAAACTTCACACTAAACCTCAAGCAGCTTACATTCTGTGCCTCTCCACTCTTGCTCAAGACGCTGGGACTTTGAAATGAAATGCAAAATTTACTTTCATCTGAACAGAGGTCATCTGCTGGTGTTTGTCCACTGTGTTTTATCAAGAACAAAGTCAGCACAGTCATCTACCAGGAAATTTAGAAGCACTTCATGCTTCCCTCTGCTGACAAGCTTTGTGGAGAACCTGATTTCATTTTTCAGCTGGATGTGGCACCTGCCCACACTGACAAAAGCATGAAAACCTGGTTTAATGACCATGGCATCACTGTGTTGGATTGGCCACCAAACTCTCCTGACCTAAACTCCATAGAGAATCTATGGAGTATTGTCAAGAGGAAGATGAGAGACACCAGACCCAACAATGCAGATGAGCTGAAGGTCACTATCAAAGCAACCTGGACCTTCATAACACCTCAGTAGTGCCACAGGCTGATCACCTCTATGCCACGCCACATTGATACAGTAATTAATCCAAAAGGAGCCCCAACCAAGTATCAAGTGTGTACATGGACATACTTTTCAGTCGGCCAACATTTCTATTAAAAAACGTTTTTAAAATTAATTTTATGTAATATTCCAATTTTTTTGAGAAACTGAATTTGAGGTTTTCATGGGCTGTAAGCCATAATCATCAAAATTAAAATAAATGAACACTTGAAATATATCACTCTCTGTGTAATGAATCTATATAATATATGGGTTTCACTTTCTGAAATGAGCGACAAAAATAATAAACTTCAATCCATTCATCCATCTTCTTCTGCTTAATCCTTTTCGGGTCACGGGGGGGCTGGAGCCTATCCCAGCATCTTTGGGCGAGAGGCAGGGTACACCCTGGACAGATCGCCAGTCCATCACAGGGCCAACGCAACTTTTTCATGATATTCTAATTTTTTGAGATGTACCTGTATATTCCATGATGTGGTCGATCTCGACTTTGCACTCTTTTTCCAGGCTTTCACGCTCTATGTCATTTTCAGGTCCAAGTGGCACTCTTGACAGTGCATTGGCTGCCACCAGCTGTTTTCCTTGCACATGAATGATTCTGTACTTGAATCTCATCATTCTCAGTCTGAATCTGAGAATACGTGGAGGTAAATCATCCAATGGACAGGTGCCTAACAATGAGATGAGAGGCTTGTGATCTGTACATACAGTGAAGTCTAATCCCAGTACATAGGCGCTCAGTCGTTCACACACCCATGTCACAGCAACAGTCTCTTTCTCGGTCTGTGCGTATCTAGCTTCAGTGGGCATTGGACTTCTGGATATGTACATCACTGGTCTGAATTCTTCGTCTGACTGTCTCTGCATTAACACACACCCCAGGCCGTAAGACGATGCATGAGCTGAGACAAGAGTCTCTCGCTTTGAACTGTATTGAGCTTAAATCGCTTGTGAGCTCAGTTCTTTCTTCACTGCCTCAAAAGCAGTTTTTTGCTGAATGCCCCATGTCCATACACTGTCATTCTTCAACAGGTCTCTTAAGAGTTGTGTGAGAGTGGGCAGGTGAAGGGGAAAATTGTGGACATAATTCACCATCCCCATGAAATGTCTCACTCCTTCAATGTTTTGTGGTTCGGGCATGTTCAGAATTGCTTTAATTTTGTCTGGATCGGCCTCTATCCCATGAGCACTGATTTTATGTCCCAGAAATTTCAATTCTTTCACCCCAAACTCACATTTTTCATTCAGGGTCAGACCTGCATTCTCAAACTTCCTGGGGACTTCCCACAGTCTGTCTTCATGCTCAGTTTGATCCTTTCCAAACACCAAGATGTCATCGGCATGGCACATTGTTCCTGGTGTACCTCCAGCAATCTGGGAGATTCTCAACTGGAAATGCTTGGGATCCAAGGAGATTCCGAATGGTAGTCTTCTACAATACCTCCCAAAAGGGGTTATGAATGTTGTTAAGGGCTCAGAGTTTTTGTGCAAGGGTATTTGTGCCAAAATCCTAATGTGGCATCCAGTTTTGAGAATGCTACTGCTCCATCTAATTGTGCTAAAGTGTCATCCACAGCTGGCAGAATGTGTCTCTCGCGACACACCCTTTCATTGAACCTTGTTAGATCTACACAGATCCTGATGTTTCCGTTGGGCTTCGGGACTACCACCATCCCTGCACACCACTTGATCGGTTCTTGGATTTGTTGGATGGCACCAGTGTTTTCCATTCTCTGGAGCTCTGACTTAACTTTGTCCATAAGGGGTAATGCTACTCGTCCAGGAGCTGATCGGGTGTATGGCACTGCCCCTTCTGCTAACTATCTTATAGCTACCTTGTAGCTTCCCAAAGCATGAGAACACTTTTAGGAACATGGTTTTAAATTTGTTCCCCATGGTTTGAATTGATGTCACCTGCTGTAGTAGTGGTAGACTCTGGATAGCAGGGAGACCTAACCGTGGCATCACTAAAACCTTTCACTGCAAATATTTCCTGCTGTGTTTCCTGTTTATCCTTTTTCAAACGCACATTGAATGTGCCCAGTACAGTCAGTGGTTGGTTATTGAGGCCACATTATCATTCACTGTGCATTTTGCAGTTCACCGTCACTGGCTCTCGAGTACACTGATTCTGGTATCAATCAATTAATAAATAAAGTTGATTGATTGATTGATTGATTGATTGATTGATATAGGCTGTGACTGCTGCTGCTGTATCTAACTTGAAGCTAACCAGCTCCCCATTCATATTAATGTCCTGTTTCCATATGTCTTGGTTTTGACATTGAATTGTTCCCATAAATGCAGATTCTGCTTTCTTGTGCTTTTCTTCAATAGCCTCCACTCTCTGTTCTGTTCAACACACTACTGCAAAATGACCCTTCTTTTTACATTTTTTTACAATCCACTTCTCTAGCTGGACATTGTTTGCATGGGTGCTGATTGCTTTTGTCATGATCAGGTGAGCACGCACTCCCCCTCCCTTCCTGCAAGACTTTCCCCGGCTCTGCAAGCAATCACACCTGTGTGATTAGACGCACCTGCTACCTCTTCCCTGCCAGCGCTGAAAAGGACCAGTCTGTGAACATTCCAGCGCTGGCTCGTTGGGTAAACTGCCTAAAACAAGCAAGTAAGTGTATTATTCACTCTGAGGAACTACGATTAATTCCTCTTCTCTTCTCTGTCTCTTCCAGGTTGCTGCTATCTTCGTGGTGCGTCTCTGGGGTTCATTGTGCGCTCACCTGCCCCATCATCCTCATCACCACTTCAGCTGCCTAATTCCACCTAGTCAGACACCACACCCAGCTCTACTCCTGCCGACCAGCATCCTCTCATGGTTCACCGTTTCTTGCTGGGTTCCACTGCCAGGCTTCCTGCTCATCCCACATGAGTGCTGTCCTATTTTCCCTTTACCAGTCTCCCTCCTATTCTAATCTACTCTTGTCTCCCCTCCTGGGTCCTCCTCTGGCAAGTGGTGTCTTTCATTAACTGCGCATCTTTTTGAATCAATAAATTGTGTTTACTCAACTTCTCTGTGTTCTTCGTGTGTTTTCTCTGGTGTCGTTCCCTGCACATGAGCTGTTTATTCTTGCCAATCATGACAGAATGAGCCAGCCAGAGTGCAAGCTCAGCGGAAGCGGCATCAGCGGAACACTCTGCTTTAGACCAGCTCAATGCCACATAGAGGCAGATGGCCATGCTTACATAGCAGCTGCAGACAATTATGCAGCAGCTGGGCACGGTTGCCGAGCATTTGGCCCACATGTCTCGTTCAGGTTCTACCCCTCCACCTATTGCCCCGTCTTCATCCACCGTGCGCCGAACCACCTTGGTTCCCTCACCTGCCCCATACACGGGGGAGGTGGGGAAATGTAAGAGGTTCCTCTGCCATGTTCGGCTTTATTTGGGCCAGGTGGGTGGGGAATTCCCAGACAATACTTCTAAAATTCATTTCATGACCCTACTACTGTGGGACTGGGACCTCAGCTGGGCCCAGTCCATTCTCGAAGTCCGGAGGGTCCTAGCTATTTCTTTTATAGGTTTGTTAAGGAATTTGCACGCGTGTTCGACCGGATAGAAAGTGAGGGTAACATCATGAGCCGGGTGATGTCACTCCACTAGGGGAGTCGTTCTGCCGCCGACTACTCCATGGAGTTTCGGGTTGCTGTGCCAGACTCTGGTTGGAATGACGTCGCGTTACATAGCATCTTCCCCCAGGGTTTAAACAAAAACCTACACGACGACCTAGCAGTTCATGCGGTTCCCTCCTCACTGGACGGTCTTATTGATCAGGACGTCAGTTTAGACAACCGATACCACGAGCGCGCGAGGGAGTGCAAGACCACCTCTGGCCTGCCCAGTGCGCGCACGCCAACCTCAGCTAGTGACTCAGGTGGAGCCGACTCTACCTCTGAACCCATGGTGCTCGGCTGAGCCCAGCTGGCTCTGGAGGAGTGCCAGCGGTGGAGGAGAGCCGGCGCATGCATGTACTGTGGCTCCATGGAGCACACGCTGCCTAAGTGCCACCTGAAGCCAAAAGACGTGGTCTCTTTGAGCAGGATTCTTTTTTGTCGGGAAGAAGGACGGATTCTTGCGTCCATGCATAGATTACCGTAAATTGAATGCTATAACTGTCAAAGACAAATATCCTCTGCCCCTGATCAACTCTGCGTTTGAGCTCCCTCAGCGCGCACGAGTATTCACTAAATTGGATTTGCGTAACGCCTACCATCTGATTCACATTCGCAATGGGGATGAATGGAAGACGGCCTTTAAAACACACCTGGAGCAATCTGAATATCTGGTAATGCCGTTCGGGCTCACCAGTGCCCCCGCCGTCTTCGAGCGTATGATCAATGATGTCCTCCGCAGCATGGTAAATCAGTTTGTTTTTGTCTACCTTGATGACATTTTGATTTTTTCCCCCATGCCAGAGGAGCACACAGTCCATGTCAGGGCTGTTCTACAATGGCTCCTGGAGAACCAGCTCTACGTTAAAGCTGAGAAGTGTGAGTTTTCCACCCGCTCCACTTCGTTTCTCGGTTTTATAATAGCTGAGGAGGAACTGAGGGCCACCCTGGCCAAGGTGAAGGCTGTGCTAGATTGGCCTACACCCCACTCCTGCAAAGAGCTCCAGCGCTTCTTGGGGTTCACAAATTTTTATCGCCGTATAATTAGAAACTATAGCAGGGCAGCACAGCCTCTTACCCAGCTGACTTCGGTTAAAGTGCCCTTCATTTGGTCTGAGGCAGCTGAAAAGGCCTTTTCCAAATTAAAGGACCTGTTCTCCAATGCCCCCATCGTGGCCCAGGTCAATCCCCAGCTCCAGTTTATTCTGGAGGTGGATGCTTCTGACTCGGGGGTGGGCGCTGTCCTATCGCAGCACTCAGCCTCTGATCAGAGGCACCACCCATGAGCGTATTTCAGCTCAAGCCGGCCGAGAGGAATTACGACATAGGGGACCAAGAGCTCTTGGCCATTAAATTGGCCCTCGAGGAGTGGAGACACTGGATGGAGGGAACGGTCCATCCCGTCATAGTGTGGTCTGACCACAAAAATTTAGAATATCTCCGGTCGGCCCACAGACTTAACGTCAGGCAGGCCCATTGGGCCTTACTCTTTGCCAGATTTAATCTCACCATCACTTACAGGCCTGGCTCCCATAATGTTAAACAAACCGAACGCTCTCTCCCGCCCGTTCAGTCCCAACCCCCCTACCCCTGTTTCACTCCCCCAACCCATTGTTCCACCCTACTGCATCCTTGGAGCTCTTATGCGGGACATTGTGTCTGACCGGGGCCCACATTTCACCTCCCAGGTCTGGAGATCCTTTTGCCGCTACTTAGGCACCACCATTAGTCTTACATCCGGATACCACCCTCAAAGTAATGGGCAGGCTGAGCGTGCCAACCAATCCCTGGAGGTCACCCTTAGGTGCGTAGAAGCCTGCAATCCAAGTACTTGGAGCACCCATCTGACTTGGGTGATATATTCACACAATTCCACCGTCTCAGCAGCTACTGGACTGACTCCGTTCGAGGCTTCCATGGGGTATACCCCCCCACACGCCCCGTTGCCTATGGCAGAGAGGGAGGTTGCTGTACCATTGGTGGGGGCTCACACAAATCGCTGCTGCTGGCTCTGAAAGGCCACTCGAGCTGCCCTCATCTGCTCTGCCGAACGTAACTGCCAGTACGTGGACCACAGGTGGACCCCTGCACCCAAATACTCTGTCGGGCAGCACATGTGATTGTTGGCGGACCAGGTGCCCCTGAAGACGGAGTCCCGGAAACTTTCCCCTCGCTTCCTGGGCTCGTTCCCCAACTCCCGGGTCATTAATGATGTCACGGTCTGCCTGAAGCTTCGGCCGGATTCACCCCACCTTTCACGTCTCCAAAGTCAAGCCCCTCTCCGCCAGCCCTCTCTGCCCCCCCCTTTCACCAAAGCCACCTCCTCCCCCTTGGGTCCTCGATGGCCAGACCACCTACACGGTCCAGAGGATTCTGGACGTCCACTGTTGGGGCCGGGGGCTACAGTACCTAGTCCACTGAAAGGGCTATGGACCAGAAGAAAGGTCTTGGATCCCTGGTTCCAACTTCCACGATAAGTGGATGGTCCGGGCCTTTCACAAGGCACACCCCAACAAGCCCAATGGACTGCCAGAAGGTGCCCCTTGGGGGGGGGCACTGTCATGATCAGGTGAGCGCGCACTCCCCCTCCCTTCCTGCAAGACTTTCCCCGGCTCCGCAGGCAATCACCACACCTACGTGATTAGACACACCTGCTACCTCTTCCCTGCCAGCGCTGAAAAGGACCAGTCTGTGAATGCTCCAGTGCTGGCTCATTGAGTAAACTGCCTAAAACAAGCAAGTAAGTGTATTATTCGCTCTCTGAGGAACTGCGATTAATTCCTCTTCTCTTCTCTTCCAGGTTGCTGTCATCTTCATGGTGAGTCTCCGGGGTTCGTTGTGCGCTCACCTGCCCCATCATCCTCATCACCACTTCAGCTGCCTAATTCCACCCAGTCAGACACCACACCCAGCTCTACTCCTGCCGACCAGCATCCTCTCATGGTTCACCGTTTCTTGCTGGGTTCCACTGCCAGGTTTCCTGCTCATCCCACGTGAGTGCTGTCCTATTTTCCCTTTACCAGTCTCCCTCCTATTCTAATCCACTTTTGTCTCCCCTTACAGGCTGGGTCCTCCTGTGGCAAGTGGTGTCTTTCATTAACTGCGCATCTTTTTGGATCAATAAATTGTGGTTACTCAGCTTCTCTGTGTTCTTCGTGTGTTTTCTCTGGTGTCGTTCCCTGCACGTGAGCTGTTTATTTATGCCAATCATGACAGTTTTTCCCACATCGTTTGCAATTTTCTGTTTTCAGAACAGGGTGGCTTTTCTGTGTTGGCGCCACCATCTTAAATTTCTCTGGTTTTCCTGTAAGTATAGCATCCATATTTGCTTCCTTAATTTCAGGCTTCCGTTTAATCAATGGCTGTTTCTTAACGTTTTCATTTTGTCTGACTTGTATTATTGTTTTAGCCAGTGTAAGATTAAGATCTAACTGTAATTGTTTTGATAGCTTGGCATCTCTGATCCCAACTACAATGCAGTCTCTAATCATTTCTTCCAGCAGAACACCATACTGACAATGCTCTGTGAGCTTGTGAACGTCGGTGATAAAGTTTTCCACTGTTTCGCCTGGTTGTTGGTATTTGCTGTTAAACTTGGCTTTCTCATGTATAGTATATTGTGTTTGCCAATGAAATGCTCACCCAGGGCTGTGCACACATCTGTATATTTCTTAGTCTGTGCATCACTCAAAGACAAGTTGTTCAAGACGTCATCACTTTTCTCCCCCATAATGTAGAGCAGTGAGTTGACCTGGTACTCTTCTGTCTGCTAGCCCAGAAGCTATCCTAAATCGCTCAAAGCGCCTTAACCATTGTGTCCAACTGCTTGGCTCAACAAAGTTGAAGCTTCCCGGGGGCGGTATCGAAAATATCTGTTCCATCTTGTTGTTATCCCTCCCCTTTTCTCATAGAGGACGAGACAATGAGCTAGAAGGTTCACTCGGCTAGCAGGTTGCTAAGTTACCTCTTCTGGTAAATTCAGGCTTCTTCCTGACTGTTTCAAAAGTTCTTTTTGTTTACTCATGGATTATTAGCCCCATCTTCTAACACCATGTATAATGCTTTGGCATGATCCAGCTATATTAGACCACATGATGACAATGCTTTCTCTGGCAGCCACATTTCTTTTATTTCTCTATTCTTCTTCAACTTGGATCTCTCTTTTTGTCAGTCGTATAGACCCCCCGCCCCAGTATCCTGACATTCCACTACAGTTGCTGCTGCTCGTGGTTGTGCCATAGACTAGAAAAATGGAGGCTCCTGACAAACAGGCACAGCTAAATCTGTGGCTTCAACAGCAATGCAGAGATCATGCACCAAAAATTAAAAAGGACTGTCCGTTCGTAGTGATCGGTGGTACAGATACAGGACAGACACAAGAGCACCAGGTACGTTTTCACTTGTATGAATGTCACAGATTGTACATTTATTTTAGTTCACGCAAAGCTGCATGAAGTAAAATAATAAATAAATAAAAATACTTCCCACTATATGTTATACTCCCACGATACTATATTCGCAACTATATGTTTGGTAGACCCAAACGTATAGTGAGGGTGTGCTGGGAACATCTGGCTGAGGTCTCTGTCCGGGAGGTCTTCAACTCCCACCTCCGGAAGAACTTCGACCACATTCCGAGGGAGTCTGGAGATATGGAATCTGAATGGGCCATGTTCTCCACCTCCATTGTTGAAGCGGCTGCCCAGAGCTGTGGCCATAAGGTCGTCGGTGCATCTCGTGGTGGAAACCCCCGAACCAAGTGGTGGACACCAGTGATGAGGGGGGCCATTAAGCTGAAGAAGGAGTCCTATCAAGCTTGATTGGCTTGTGGGACTCCCGAAGCAGCTGAGGTGTACCGGCAGGCCAAGCGGAGTGCAGCTCAGGTGGTTGCTGAAGCAAAAAGTCAGGTGTGGGAGGAGTTTGGTGAGGCCATGGAACAAGACTTTCGGTCGGCCTTGAAAAGATTCTGGAAACTGTCCGGCGGCTCAGGAGGGGGAAGCAGCTCCCTGTCCTCACTGTGTATGGTGCGGATGGGACACTGCTGACTTTAACTGGGGATATCATCGGGCGGTAGAAGGAACACTTCGAGGAGCTCCTCAATCCCCCTGACACGCCTTTCACAGAGGAAGCAGGGTTTGTGGACGAGGGGGACGACTTGTCCATCACAGGGGCTGAGTTTGCCAAAGTGTTTAAAAAGCTCCTTGGTGGCCGGGCCCCAGTGGTGGATGAGATTCGCCCTGAGTACCTCAAGGCTCTGGATGTTGTAGGGCTGTCATGGTTGACACTCCTTTGCAACATTGCGCGGAGGTCGGGGACAGTGCCTTTGACTTGGCAAACTGGTGTGGTGGTTCCTCTCTTCAACAAAGGGGACCGGAGGGTGTGCTCCA
The DNA here is from genome assembly GCA_020510985.1 of Pholidichthys leucotaenia. NCBI lineage: Eukaryota > Metazoa > Chordata > Actinopteri > Cichliformes > Pholidichthyidae > Pholidichthys > Pholidichthys leucotaenia. Next base: position 265,533,562 of record CM035843.1, read on the forward strand.
ACTTTAGAGGGATCACACTCCTCAGCCTCCCTGGGAAGGTCGATGCCAAGGTACTGGAGAGGAAAGTCCAGCCGTTGGTCAAACCTCGGATTCAGGAGGAATAGTGTGGTTTTTGTCCTGGCTGTGGTACATCAGACCAACTCTTTACCGTCTCAAGAATTCTCAAGGGTTTGTGGGAGTTTGCCCAACCAGTTTACATGTGTTTTGTGGACTTGGAGAAGGCATTCGACCGCGTCCCTCATGTTTTTTGTGGGGGGTGCTTCAGGAGTATGGGGTATCGGGCTTGTTGTTACGAGCTATCCGGTCTCTATACGACCGTTATGAGAGTTTGGTTCGTATTGCCAACACTCGGTCGGACTCATTCCCAGTTGGACTCCGCCAGGGCTGCTCTTTGTCACCAATCATGTTCATAATTCTTATGGACAGGATATCTAGGCACAGCCAGGGAACAGGGGGTGCCATGCTTGGTGACCACAGGATCTCATCTCTCTTGTTTGCAAATGATGTTCATAATAATAATGCATCAGATTTATATAGCGCTTTATCATAGACACTCAAAGATGCTTTACAAATTGATACATTATTCATTCACTCCAGACAGACAATGGTAGTGGCAAGCTACTACTGTAGCCACAGATGCCCTGGGGCAGGCTGACGGAAATATGGCTGCAAATCCACACCAACGGCCTCTCCGGCCACCATTGAACATTTATACACATTCATACCCAGTGTCATGGACACTGGAGGCAAGTTGGGTAAAGTGTCTTGCCCAGGGACACGAAACCAGGCACTGCTTATCACCAGACCAATACCATCCCTACAGTGAAGCATGGTGATGGCAGCATCATGCCGTGGGGATGTTTTTCAGCAGAAGGAACTGGGAGACTAGTAAGGATAGAGAGAAAGATGAATGCAGCAATGTACAGAGACATCCTGGATGAAAACCTGCTCCAGAGCGCTCTTGACCTCAGACTGGGGCAACAGTTCATCTTTCAGCAGGACAACGACCCTAAGCACACAGCCAAGATATCAAAGGAGTGGCTTCAGGACAACTCTGTGAATGTTCTTGAGTGGCCCAGCCAGAGCCCAGACTTGAATCCAAATGAACATCTCTGGAGAGATCTGAAAATGGCTGTGCACCAACACTTCCCATACAACCTGATGGAGCTTGAGAGGTGCTGCAGAGGAATGGGCGAAACTCCCCAAAGATATGTGTACCAAGTTTGTAGCATCATATTCAAAAAGACTTGAGGCTGTAATTGCTGTCAAAGGTGCATCAACAAAGTATTGAGCAAAGGCTGTGAATAGTTATGTACATGTGATTTCTTATTTTTTTTTTATTTTTAATAAATCTGCAAAAATGTAAAAAAAAAAAAAAAACTTTTTTCATGTTGTCATTATGGGGTATTATGTGTAGAATTTTGAGGAAAAATGAATTTAATCCATTTAGGAATAAGGCTGTAACATAAAATGTGTAAAAAGTGAAGCGTTGTGAATACTTTCAGATGCACTGTATATGAACATCAGATCTGTGACATTCATACAAGTGAAAACATACCTGGTGCTCTTGTCTGTACCACCAGTTACACAAACAGTCCGTTTTAGTTTTCAGTGCATGATCTACTCATTCCTGTTGAAGCTGCAGATTTAGCTGTGCTTATTTGTGGATCCTCACACCACAAACGGCAGCAAGCACCATAACTATGCAAAAACATTCAAAAATACAAAAACTACAAGTGCTGAAATTATCTTCCACTTGACTGCAAAACAGGTATGTGGACTATACATTAAAACGAATTTGAAACACTTTTAAAAACACTATTTTAAATGCCACACTACTCCACTCTTGCTAACTGATTTAACACTACTTCAGCTGAAATCGTAAGTTGTCCCCATAATCGTTTCTACAGCAGCACCGTCAAGCTGGATTAATGCTGCACCTCCGCTGTCCACATACATGCAACCGAAAAAAAACCTTGTTTGACGAAATTTACGTCATCGTCTCCAGTCCGTTATTGTACGCAGGGCTCTAATGTGGACAACCACGTGGCCTGCCCACGACCTGAACACGTTGACAGAGCATGCGCAAGACTGAACATCCCATTGATGAGGTGCCGCTACCAACACAGCATACAAAGACAAAGTAGACAAGGAAGACAACGAGGACGAGAATAAACATACTGTACATGAATCCTTTTGCAGCAGCAACAGCTTGAGTGGAGAAGAGCACTGGAAAATGGTAATTCCTCCTTTTCCTTGAAATGGCGCCATTGAGAGAACCATGAAAGCCAACAAGTACTGTGACATACTGTAGCAGAGCATGATCCCCTCCCTTCGGAAACTGTGCCCAGCTCCGGTACTGAAACACCTGAACCTGTCCTGTACAACCTGAGCCTGAGTCTGGAGAGAATACAAGTGCTGTGGAAGATGTCCTGCCTGGTTCCTGTTCCCAAGAAGTCATCTTCATCAGACCTGAACGACTATCGACCAGTTGCCCTCACATCTCATGTGATGAAGGTCCTGGAGAGACTGGTCTTAGCCCACCTGAGGCCGCAGGTGAAGATGTGGCTGGACCCTCTGCAGTTTGCATACCAGCCCTTTAGGAGTTGAAGACGCCGTCATCTGTCTGCTGCAACGAGCCCATCTGCACCTGGATGGCGGCGGAGACACTGTGAGAATCACATTCTTGGATTTCTCCAGTGCCTTTAACACCATCCAGCCACTGCTGCTGGTTGAGAAGCTGTGAATGATGGGGGTTGACAGCTCTTTGATCTCCTGGATTACTGACTACCTGACAGGCAGGCCACAGTTTGTTTGGCTGGGGAGTGTCTTGTCTGATGTGGTAGTTAGTGATACAGGAGCTCCACAGGGGACTGTGCTCTCTTTTTCTCTTCACCTTATACACCACTGACTTTCAGTACAACACCAAGTCATGCGACCTGCAGAAATTCTCTGATGACTCAGCTGTTGTGGGGTGTATCAGAGGGGAGGAGAAGGGGGAATACAGGGCACTGGTAGACAGATTTGTGGAGTGGACAGAGCAGAATCACCTGAGGCTTAATGTCAGCAAGACCAGAGAGACGGTGATTGACTTCAGGAAGAAGAGGACGCCTTCTCAACCATTGCAGATTGGGGGGGAGGATGTGGGGGTGGTAGAGAACTACAGCTATCTGGGCCTCGGGATCAGCAACGGCCTGGACTGAAGATCCAACACCGATGCTGCGCACAAGAAGGGGATGAGCAGACTCTTACTTCCTGAGGAAGCTGAGATCCTTCACCGTGTGCAGCAGGATGCTGGAGCTTTTCTATCAGGCCATTGTCGCCAGCGCCATCTTCTTTGCTGCTATCTGTTGGGGTAGTAGTATCACAGCCAGCAACACCAACAGACTTGACAAGATTATCAAGACGGCTGGCTCTGTAATTGGTCTCAGGCCGGAGACCTTTGACACTGTAGTGGAGAGGAGGACACTAAATAAACTGCGATCCATCATGGACAATCCTGATCACCCCCTCCACCACACACTGGACAGACAGTGGAGTACTTTCTCTAGCAGACTACTACAGCTTTGCTGTCGAACGGTCAGGTACAGGAAATCTTTCATGCCGCATGCCATTTCACTGTACAATATTTCACTATGATGATGTATTCTGGTCAAAACTATGCTGCCATACTGCACCTTACAGTCTAATTGGTACCTCACATTTCACTCTGATAGTCCTGCTTTGTGCAGCAGGTATGATTCATGTGTTTATACAGGTCACCATCTATTCAGCTATGATGTATATAGGCTTTTTTTTTTATAGTAGTGTTAGTTTTATTTTCCATGGGTAATCCCTTTGTCTGTCAAGCGTGTGTTTTCTGTCATTTGGTTGTCTACTGTCATGTTGCTGTTACACTGTAATTTTCCAGTTTGGGATCAATGAAGTACATCTGTCTGTCTGTCTATCCCCGTCTATTTATATTTATTTAAAAATAACCTGCATAGTGTATTTTTGACACCATAAATGGTTTTGAAGGAGTCATATGATTGCACTCTATTCCACAATTTAACAGCTCACACGTCTTAATGAAATGTTTGTCACAATTTCAGTCAAATTTTCTTAAGTATTTAAATACTGTAGCAATTTTTTCCAGCTTTTCTGAGAAAGCTTTATTTCATTGCTATCGCTTTAAAAAAAAAAAAAATCCCTGACTGCATTCAACTCTGCCCTCCCGCCTGTTTCAGTATTGCTAACATTAGCTGCTCATTGCTGCATAGCTCAGAGCCAACTAACATAAATTTGCCTCAAAGAATGAGTGAAAATGCATCACTGGTGGAGAAGGGTGTGTGGTTTCTGTGGCTGATAGGATGTGACTGATCCCTGGAGTGCAGTAAGCACAGAAACATTTGTGAATGAGTGGCTAAACTCTTACCTTCAACTAGCTGTCTGTGGTTGCAGTTATAAATAACACGACAAGAAAATAAGCTAAAATAATGTCTAAGAATGTTATTTAATACATATATGGTCAAGTGTTGTTAGATGAACAAGGATTCCAGTGGGAGTGAATAAAATTTATCAAAAATAGCAATCAAATCAGATCGTCAGTTAAGCTCCCAAAGTGGGATGTGCCCAAAACACCTCAAATGGGAGGCGTCCAAAAAGCATCATGATCAGATGTCCAAACCACCTCAACTGGCTCCTTTCAGTGTAGAGGAGCAGCGGTTCTACTCTGAGCCTCTCCCGGATGACTGAGCTCTTCACCCTTTCTCTAAGGGTGAGTCCAGCAATCCTACAGAGAAAGCTCATTTCAGCCATTTGTATCTGTGATCTCGTTCTTTCAGTCATTACCCAATGCTCATGATGACCATAGGTGAGGGTAGGAACATAGATTGACCAGTAAAGTGACAGCTTTACTTTAGAGCCTAGCTCCCTCTTCACCTCAACAGACTGGTACAGCATCTGCATCACTACAGATGCTTCTCCAATCAATCAGTCAATTTCTCGCTCCATTCTTCCCTCATTCATGAATAAGACCCTGGGATACTTAAACTCCTCCACTTGGGACAGGAGCTCGTCCCCAACCTGGAGAGGACAATCCACCCTTTTCTTGCTGAGGAAAAGCTTCTAGACTGGCTTTTGGGATGTCATGTTACATATGAAGCTTAAATAAACCCTTTATTAAATTCAGTGTAAGATAATAGTCCTGGCATATCTAACAACCCCCTCATGGATCGTCACCTTATCGTGTTGGGGGGGTTTGCGTGCCCCAGTGGTCCCAGGAGCTATGTTGTCCGGGGCAATTTGCCTCTGATAGGGTCACCCAAGACAAACTGGACCTGGGTGAAGGGCCAGACTAAGAACGATCCAACAGACTTTCATGATAAATTGTATATCAAGGATTCAGTGTACCCCGCCCGGTATGGGGTTACCGGGGCCCCACCCTGGAGCCAGGCCTGGGGGAGGGGCTCGATGGCTAGCATCTGGTGGCCGGCTTTCCACCCATGGGACCCGGCCGGGCTCAGCCCAAAGGAGTTACATGGGTCCGCCCTCCAGTGGACTCACCACCTGCAGGAGGGACCATGGGGGTCCAGTGCTATGTGGATTAGGTGGCGGTCAAAGGCGGAGACCTTGGCGGACTGATCCCAAGCTTTCTAAACTGGCTTTTGGTACATGGAATGTCAACCTCTCTGGTGGGGAAGGAGCCTGAGCTGGTGTACGAGGTTGAGAGATATCGGCTAGATATAGTCGGCCTCACCTCAACACACAGCTCCGGTTCCAGAACCAGTCTCCTGGAAAGGGGCTGGAGCTTGGCCTTTTCTGGAGTTTCCCCGGGCGAGAGGCGACGAGCAGGGGTGGGTATTCTTGTATCCCCCCACCTTGCTGTCTCTATATTGGAGTTTTCCCCGGTGGATGAAAGGGTTATTTCCCTGCGCCTTCGGGTTGGGAAACGGGTCCTGACCATCATTTGTGCCTATGCACCAAATGATGTTTCAGAGTACCCACCCTTTTTGGAGTCTCTGACTGGGGTGCTCGAGGGTGCTCCTCTTGGAGACTCCATTGTCCTACTGGGGGACTTCAATGTGCACGTGGGCAATGACAGTGAAACCTGGAAGGGGGTGACTGGGAGGAACAGCCTGCCCGATCTGAACCCGAGTGGTGTTCAGTTATTGGACTTCTGTGCTAACCACATTTTGTCCATAACAAACACCATGTTCAGGCATAAGGGTGGCCATATGTGCACCTGGCACCAGGACACCATAGGTCGCTGGTCAATGATCGATTTTGTTATCGTGTCATCAGACCTGCGACCATATGTCTTGGACACTCGGGTAAAGAGAGGTGCAGAGCTGTCAACTGATCACCACCTGGTGGTGAGTTGAATCCGATGGCAGGGGAGGAAGCCATTCAGACCTGGTAGACCCAAACGTATAGTGAGGGTGTGCTGGGAACGTCTGGCTGAGGCCCCTGTCCGGGAGGTCTTCAACTCCCACCTCCGGAAGAACTTCAACTACATTCCGAGGGAGTCTGGAGACATGGAGTCTGAATGGGTCATGTTCTCCACCTCTGTTGTTGAAGCGGTGGCCCAGAGCTGCAGCCGCAAGGTGGTCGGTGCATCTCGTGGTGGCAACCCCCGAACCAAGTGGTGGACACCAGTGATGAGGGGGGCCATTAAGCTGAAGAAGGAGTCCTATCAAGCTTGATTGGCTTGTGGGACTCCCGAAGCAGCTGAGGTGTACCGGCAGGCCAAGCGGAGTGCAGCTCGGGTGGTTGCTGAAGCAAAAACCTGGGTATGGGAGGAGTTCGGTGAGGCCATGGAACAAGACTTTCGGTCAGCCTCAAAGAGATTCTGGCAAACTGTCCGGCAGCTCAAGAGGGGAAAGCAGCTCCCTGTCCACACTATGTATGGTGCGGATGGGGCGCTGTTGACTTCGACTGGGGATATCGTCGGGCGGTGGAAGGAATACTTCGAGGATCTCCTCAATCCCACTGATACACCTTCCACAGAGGAAGCAGGGTTTGTGGATGAGGGGGATGACTCACCTATCACAGGGGCTGAGGTCGCCAAGGTGGTTAAAAATCTCCTTGGTGGCCGGGCCCCGGGGGTGGACGAGATTTGCCCTGAGTACGTCAAGGCCCTGGATGTTGTTGGGCTGTCACGGTTGACACGCCTCTGCAACATTGCGTGGAGGTCGGGGGCATTGCCTTTGGTATGGCAAACCGGGGTGGTGGTTCCTCTCTTCAAAAAAGGGGACCGGAGGGTGTGCTCCAACTTTAGAGGGATCACACTGCTCAGCCTCCCTGGGAAGGTCTATGCCAAGGTACTGGAGAGGAGAGTCCTGCCATTGGTCGAACCTTGGATTCAGGAGGAGCAATGTGGTTTTCGTCCTGGCCGTGGCACATCGGACCAACTCTTTACCCTCTCGAGAATTCTCGAGGGTTTGTGGGAGTTTGCCCAACCAGTGTACATGTGTTTTGTGGACTTGGAGAAGGCATTTGACTGCGTCCCTCGTGGTTTTTTGTGGGGGGTACTTTGGGAGTATGGGGTATCGGGCTTGTTGTTATTTGGTCTCTGTACGACCATTGTGAGAGTTTGGTTCGTATTGCCAACACTCGGTCAGACTCACTCCCAGTGAGAGTTGGACTCCGCCAAGGCTGCCCTTTGTCACCGATCCTGTTCATAATTTTTATGGACAGGATTTCTTGGCGCAGCCAGGGAATGGAGGGTGTCATGCTTGGTGACCACAGGATCTCATCTCTGTTGTTTGCAGATGATGTTGTCCTGTTGGCTTCATCCAACAATGACCTACAGCTCTTGCTGGGACGGTTTGCCGCTGAGTGTGAAGCAGCTGGAATGAGAATCAGCAGCTCCAAGTTCGAGTCCATGGTCCTCAGCCAGAAAAAGGTGGATTGTCCTCTCTGGGTTGGGGACAGGCTCCTGCCCCAAGTGGGAGAGTTTAAGTATCTTGGGGTCTTATTCACGAGTGAGGGGAAAATGGAGCGAGAGATTGACAGACGGATTGGAGCAGCATCTGCAGTGATGCAGACGTTGTACCAGTCTGTTGTGGTGAAGAGGGAGCTTAGTTCTAAGGCAAAGCTGTTGATTTACCAGTCAATCTACGTTCCTACTCTTACCTATGGTCACGAGCTTTGGGTAATGACCGAAACAACGAGATTGCGGATACAAGCGGCTGAAATGAGCTTTCTCCGTAGAATTGCTGGACTCATCCTCAGAGATAGGGTGAGGGGCTCAGTCATCCGGGAGAGGCTCAGAGTAGAACCGCTGCTCCTCCACATTGAAAGGAGTCAGTTGAGGTGGTATGGGCATCTAATTAGGATGCCTCCTGGACACCTCCCACTTGAGGTTTTTCGGACATGTCCCACTGGGAGGAGACCCCGGGGCAGACCCAGGACTCAGTGGAGAGACTATGTCTCCCAGTTGGTCTGGGAACGTCTTGGTATCCTCTCTGAAGAGCTGGAGCAGGTGGCTGGGGAGAGGGAAGTCTGGGCTTCTCTGCTTGAACTGCTGCCTCCGCGACCCGGACCTCCGGAAAAGCGGTAGAAGATGGATGGATGGATGGATATCTAACAAAAGGAAAAAAAAATCCCATTCTGAATGTGTTTTCTCTGTTTTGCTGATGCAGGGTGACTCCGGTGGGCCCCTTGTCTGCAATGACTACTTGGAGGGCATTGTCTCCTGGGGTATCGGCTGTGGCTTTTGGTACTACCCTGGTGTCTACGCCAAAGTGAGGAAGTACATCAAATGGATCAATTCTATAACTAACAGAAGAACAGTTTAACAGTGGCCATGATGCTTATTTACTCCAAAAATTTAAACAATTCAACATTATTCTCAGTGTATGCCTTTGAGTTATTATATATTACTCACAAAAAGTTAGGGATATTTGGCTTTTGGGTTAAATTTATGGAAAATGTAAAAAGTTCACGCTACAGTGATATCATCAAAGTAGGGCATTTAAGTAGAAGAATGCAATGGTGATTTCCTCATCTCAAATAATTTATTAAAACAAAAGCCAACAACAGCGGTGGGTATACCACAACAAAAAATGTCAGTGTCTCAATAACTTGTCATGTGCCCTTGAGCATCAATTACAGCTTGACAATGACATCTCATGCTCTTCACAAGTCAACTTCTTGTCTACTGAGGCGTGGCCTTCCACTCTTCTTGAAGGATGGCTCTCAGATCATTGAGGTTGTTGGGTGCAGGGTTATGAGCCTCTACATGGCGACTCAGCTGATCCCGTAGGTTTTCTATGGGATTAAGATCTGAAAAAAGTGCAGGCCACTCCATCTGAGGTACCCCAGTCTCCAGCAGTCGTTCCCAAATGATGCGACCTTGATGAACTTGAGCATTATCATCCATGAAGATGAAATCAGGCCTGTGTTGTTCAGGCAGGGGCACAATGACTGGAATAATGATGTTATTCAGGTAGTATTGGCTTGTCACTGCACCATTCACAAGGTGTAAGGCAGTTCTGGATTGACTAGACACACCTGCCAAGACTGTAACACCACCACCAAAGGCTTGTCTGGTGACAACAGTAGCTGATTCATAGTGCTCTCCTTAACGTCTCCAACATCATTGGGCTGCACGGTGGCGCAGTGGTTAGCACCGCGGCAGCACAGTTTTACCCTCGGCCGGGGGATCGCGGGGATCATGAGATCGTGGGTTCGATCCCTGGCCAACAGTGATCTGTGTGGAGTTTGCATGTTCTCCCCGTGTTTGCATGGGTTTACTCCGGGATTTCTCCGGTTTCCTCCCACATGCCAAAACATGCAGGTTAGGGAGCTAAGGGGCGCTTGCGCACGCAGCGACCGGCAGCTGGTGGCTTGTCACCGGACTGCAGAACAAATCTACCTACGGGTACAAAATAAGTCCAAAAAAAAAAAAAAATCATTGGCCACCATTATTTCTGCTCAGTGTGAATCGACTTTCATCAGACAACAGCACTGATGCCCACTGGTCCCTTGTCCAGCGTAAATGCTCCCTGGTCCATGCAAGATGATAGCACCTGTGCTTTTTGGTGTGGTCATGTACCCTTGCAGGTCATCTAGCATGCAGACCATGTTGATGGTAACAGTCTTGAATAGTCTGATGTGACACCTGGGTGCCTCTCACCTCCCTTAAATGTGCCTGGAGTTGAGTGGCATTCATCATCCTGTTCCGCAGGGCACCATTCACAATGAAGCGGTCATCAGCATGGGATGTGGCCAAAGGACATCCACTTCTATGCCTTTCTGTGACTCTTCCAGTCTCTCTACATCGCTGTTGCAACCTGCTGATGACACCCTTTGACACCAAGCTCAGTGGCCACTTCCCTCTGAGAACATTTTGTTTGACGCGTCGCTTTGGCGAGGTACTGTTAATCAGTTGTTAGGTCTCATCATGTTTTGCCCCTCTGGGGAAGAGGAAATGTGAGACCCACGTGCTGAACCGTTATTTAGTGCAATTTATTGAAATAAAAAGCAAACAAAGTGCTACAAACGAAGATGCAGATGAGAGAGCAATTACTTACAAAAATGCCCACCAGAGCGAAGCGGAGCCCTGGTGGGGATGAGGTTTGACACAACAAAGCAGCAACAACCAGGAAATGAGAATAACACCCTTAAATAGGGCTCAAACCCCCATTACATAATTAAGAACAGATGTGAGTGTCTGAGCAGGCAGGAAAAAGTGGATACATAATTGGAATCACTTGAGGTAGTGAGAGGAGGGCAGTCTCAACTGACAGCCTGCAGGACATGCCCAGGCGCGGCTGCACAACCCTGACAGCTGTCAAGAGAGGAAGGAAAACACTGAGAAAACAAAATAACACAACATACTCAAATATACATATCAAAAACTGCAGAAATAAAGCACAACAGAAAAATGGCAAACAGAACAATAAAACATGCAACAAATAGATATCAATACAGGAAAAGGGCCACAAGGGAACCTGGGAACCTCCAGAACCCAGCACATGACAGTCGTCTTGGTCTCATCATGTCAAAATGTGAACAGCATGATGAAGAGGACTGTCCAAATATCAATTCTAGTTGAACCACAACATTTATTATGTTGTGAATTAAGTACCTTGTTAGAGAACAGTAAGTTATGCAAAATGTGCTGAAACACTGAACAGCTGGACATGTGCATTGAAAAGATTACAGAAGGTCAAATTAAGTTCACCTATAAAGGTTATAGTGCATTTTAGGTGCATTCTGACATTTCACCTGAAAGCCGAATATCCCTAACTTTTTGTGAGTAGTGTAGTGCTGAATGTGCAGTATATAAAATAAGTAGGTTAAATCATAAGTATGACATTTCTTGCAGATGATGCTTGTGTTTTTTTCCACTCGTCCATTTGTCTGGTAAAGAAATACAAGAGAAAAAAAATCCTTTTTTTTATTATAGAGGGAATGTGCATGATGTCATATAGCAGAACTCATGGCAATTAAAAACCAGTGGCAAAAATGGCAAAAATGAGTGGCTGCATTAGAGTGTATGGAGTAAAACACAAAAAACAGTATTCAGTCATAGCAGTACAGAGAGTGCCTGTTTGCATTGTGGAGAGCTTATCTTATTCTATCTTGTATTACTTGACAAAACATTGACAAATAAATAATTAAATGCACTAAAAAAGGCACTCTGTTTACTGCTCTGACTAAATATTTTATGTAATTCTTGTTTTGCTGCATACAAACAAAAGCTGCCACATGTGCCACTCAGTGCTGTTACTATGGTCATTGCCAAGAGTTCTGTTCCAGTGCATTCCCTCTATTGATAATCGTAATACTAGGGGTAATAGTAGAACACTTTGTAGGAGTAGGTGAAAGGACAAAGCAGAGATAAGTATTAAAAATAAACGGGGGGGGGGGGGGCTGAAAAGTTCATAGTTGTCAAATTTGACCAAATGGGGTTTATTTTTCAACTGCAGAGATCCAAACACTGCCACCCCAATGCAAGAAGTGTGTGGACCAAAGGGGAGACTGTGCTGAAAAATAAACCACATTTGGTCAAATTTGACAACTATGAATTTTTCAGCCCCCCCTCGTAGTATGCAACTATTGGAAACTTGAGCTTTTGTGATACCTTGTGGTTGCAGCCCACAAATGGGGCTTAAATTTGTGTAATTTCCCAGTTTGGGATCAATAAAGTACATCTATCTATCTAAATGGAAGTCAAAATTGTATTGTAACACTGAATTAGTACCTAGTCCTTTTTATAAATGATGATGCAATTTTACATTCGCATACAGTATAGTGTTCACTGTAACAGGATAATCCTAATCAGCGCACTATGATAGCTATTACAAGGGACTGAGTAAGAATGCGTTTTTTTTTTTCTTTTTTCATGCTTCCAGTAATTGAATCCTTTGTTCAAGGAAAAGTAAAAAGGATACTGAATACAATTTTGCTCTCTGAGAACTGAATTAAAAATACCTGAACTGTCAAAGGATATTGTATGAAATGTAAATCAGAATGTTGGTTTTCAGCGGCAATTCATTATTTCTGCATATGATAATTCCTAAAAGAAGTCCACATATTTGTGCATATATCTGTGTTCGGAGCACAAAGAGTGAGTCATGCTTAAATAATGCTGAATGCTTCTGAATATTTGCTGGCCCATTTATAATTGTTGTCAATAAAAAGTCAATTAAAAAGACATGTCTGAAATTCTGTTCAACCTGATCTAGTCACAGTAACATTTAACACATAATGATTGTGCAATCACTAATAGGTAGTGTTATATCTATCTATAAAGGCACGATATCTCTGTCTGTGTGTATGTCTATCTGTTCCACACATATCTCTTGGACCATTCCTCAGACTGACCTAAAATTGTATGTGTTTTGCTGAGGTTATGAGGGTGTGCATCCCCGAGTATGGAGTTGCTTAGTTGAAATATGTAATTTTTATCAATAAAAGTTTAGCTACCGCTCTGTCACCAGTGTCTCTTCATGACTTGCTTCAAGAAAAGGTAAATACTGCCCCCGACCTCCACACAATGTGGAGGTTGGGGACAGTGTCCTTGGCATGGCAAACTGGGGTGGTGGTTCATCTCTTTAAGAAGGGGAGACCAGAAAGAGTGTTCCAACTTTAGGGGGAATCACACTCCTCAGCCTTCCTGGTCGAACCCTAGATTCAGGAGGAGCAATGTGGTTTTCGTCATGGCCATGGCACATCGAATGAACTCTTTACCCTCTCAAGAATCCTCGAGGTTTTGTGGGAGTTTGCCCAACCAGTCCACGTGTTTTGTGGACTTGGAGAAAGCATTCGACTGCGTCCCTTGTGGTCTCTTGTGGGGGGTGCTTCGGGAGTATGGGCTATCCTCTCTGAAGAGCTGGAGCAGGTGGCTGGAGAGAAGGGAGTCTGGGCTGCTCTGCTTGAGCTGCTGCATCCAGAAAAGCAGTGGAAAATGCATGGATGGGTACCTGCTCTTTCAGCTAGAGTAATATGTCTCAGGGATGTGTGAATGGCTGTTGGGGTGGGGGGTGTGAGTGTATTTTTAAATTATGTTCTTTTTACAATACGGATGCCTAGAGAAACGCAATTTCATCTTGCTTGCACTACAGTTGTATGCATAGCATCATGACAATAAAGGTTGATTGATTGATTGTAGACCAGGCAAACTCGTTGCAGCACTGTTTTAGTCCTAAAGCTGTGTAGTAGTTCACATACTGTCATATTTTGCTGTTAGTCTGTGATGTCATTTTCTTAGAGGCTGTCATTTTTTTACATCAACAATTTGTACTTTACTATAGTAGAAAAGATCAACACTGTCATGTTAGCGAACGTATAAAATAGCAACAAGTCCAAAACGCAGAGTAAGTAACGTGTTTATTTACAATGGATGAATGGGTTGAATGTCCAAAAACAGTCACAACGGAAGGGAAGACACCCGGCTACAAGCTCGATTAGTTTACAGAATGCCTAATGCGCTCCAATCAGGCAGGAGCGGAGGAAAAGGCACAAAGACTTACTGTGGCGTTGGAGCGGAAAGGCTCTGAGGGGACAACACTATTCAGTCCGAGGGGGAACCAACATAAGCGAGTCTGGATGTCCAAGGTTGACATGCTAAGTTGCCACAACAGCTGGTCACATTCTACCCTATAGATAAACAAATCCAGAATGAGGGCAAATGGACACAGCTGTGTGGCCACCCAGTGTGTGACTGATTAAACAAGTGTGTGTGTGTGTGTGTGTGTGCGCATGAGTGTGTGTGTGTGTGTGTGCGTGAGTGTATGTGTGTGCATGCACGAGTGTGTGTGCGTGCATGAGTGTGTATGTGGTGAACCATACCGCTGGTGGATGCCTGGTGAGGAGGAGGCATGGCTGGGGGGCAGGTGGAGAGCAAAGCTCAATCCATCAGCTGGAATAAATAATTAATAATTAAACCCAACAGCCACAAGTCATGCTCCGGGTGACGACCCCGAACATGACAAACACTGACTAAAGGGACAACAAAAGTTTTCCAGAGGATGTCCTAATCCTAATTTATTTTTCTCCGTTGCTTTCCCAGATCTGCCCCATGGACCCTGCATCTGGACTGTTAATTTTTTTTAATAATTTTTTTTTCCCCAAATACAGTAAATTCCTGTTTGTTATATGTTGACTCACTTGAGTTGAGGTTGATTTTCTTTTAAATTCTACACATGCGCTTCCAAAAGCTGAGGGCAGCAGTAGCTCAGGAGGTAGCGCAGGTCGTACAGTAACTGAAGGATTGGTGGTTCAAATCCCGCTCTTCCCAATCATTCTGCTGTTGTGTCCCTGGGCAAGACACTTCACCCACCTTGCCTTCAGTGTCCATGACACTGGGTATAAATGTTCAGTAGTGGTCAGAGAGGCCATTGGCAGCCACATTTCTGTCAGTCTGCCCCAGGGCAGCTGTGGCTACTGTAGTAGCTTATCAGTGTCTGTCTGCAGTGAACAAATAATGAACTCACTGTAAGCACTTTGAGATGTCACTTGACATGTAAAGTACCATATAAATCTAATCCATTTGTGTTGTGGAGAATGTATTTTTATAACTAACTCAAATCTAAAACATAAAATTCCCATATTGTACAATAATCCCATATAAACTTAGCTATTTTAAGATTTATTTTAAATTTTCATGAATATGACTTAGCTATTTGATATAGATGTGAATGGTGATATGCAAATTTTTGGAGATGAAATATTGTTTCTGCACAATATTGGTATCCATAAGAGTATTACTCCACCATAAATTATTTCCAACTTCACTAAGGATTATTGATTACAATGTTATATATATCGGATTTGTACAGTATATTTTAGGTTCTTATTTATCACTGGGTTATACAAAGGTTGAAAATACTTTAGTTTTGCATAGAGGCAAGGTAAACCACCTTTGTAAATTTGTGACTGTCATGGGGTGGAAGTATTTTGTTGATTTTAGTGCTTTTAAACTAATTTTTGCATGATTGTTTTTTCCTTTGCATGTGTTTGTGGTGGTTTTTAGGGTTTGAAACAGCTGGTGCTGTGGCTAATGTTTTTTGTTCTGATTATTCTTCCTCTTCCTATTTTTTTCTACCAGAAGTGCATAGGGAGCAAAAACGGTAATACATGGAAACTTGAAATTTTACAGTCTGATTAGAAACTCTGTCCGCTACTCAGAGACAAAAAAATCAAGGCACTGCGTACATAGGTGGTGCTATAATTAACAGTTTTAGCCATTTGCAAATATCTAGAGATTGGCTAGGCCTAGACTAAAAATTCTTCCATCATTCTATTCACTGAAACCTTCCGCAACTTTTTGTCATTGGTTGCAAACTCTGAAAATGAAGTTTTATGCACAGTACTTTCAAAAATGTGCAAATGAACTCAAAATGAAGTCCTCCTAGGTCATTCATTCAAATTACTTGAAATTAGGCAGAGATAATCTACAGACATTGATAATGAAAAGTTGTTAAAATTATACAAAAAGATCAATCTCTTTTGATTTCCTAGGCCAGTTAAGTTGTACAGTTTCTCTTTGGCATGTAGTTTGGCTTTAACTCCAGATATACTGATTCAAATTTGATTAAACTTCAGACTCAAACAGTATTCTTCACCTAACCACCAAATTTCATGCAACTCTGTTAATGTTAAAAAAAAATCATGTTTGTCGGTCAGCCATTTTGTCAGTTGAACATTTTTTGTGTGTACCCTAAAGCAGTAGTGTGGTGTAGGGGTTAAACTGCTCATCTGTCATGCAGTAGCCCTGAGTTCTAATCCTACTGGTAATGTGTTATTCCTCTAAAGTGCAACATACTGTACTTCTTCTGTGCATTTGGAAACAATATATAGTGCACATTAAGTTTTAGCTGCTGGGAATCCTTTCAATTGAACATTCATCATTTGAAAAACAGAAAAAAAAACTATAGATAGATGTACTTTATTGATCCCAAAATGGGAAATTACAGTGTAACAGCAGCATGACAGTAGACGACGATAGAAACACACACAGCATAACAGACAAAGGAATTATCCAGGAAAGTAAACCTGCCTAGATAATTTTACATACAGTGGTGTGAAAAAGTATTTGCCCCTGCCTGATTTCTCACATTTTTGTATGTTTATCACACTTAAATGTTTCAGATCAAACAGATTTAAATATTAGACAGCGATAACACAAAAGAAAAAAAAACCACACAAAATGCAGTTTTTAAAGTTTTGAAGGTGTTTATTATTAAGAGGGAAAAAAAATCCAAACCTACATGGCCCTGTGTGAAAAAGTGATTGCCCCCAAACCTAATAACTGGTTGGGCCACCCTTAGCAGCAACAACTGCAATCAAGCATTTGCGATAACTGACAATGAATCTTTTACAGCGCTGTGGAGGAATTTTGGCCTACTCATCTTTGCAGAATTGTTGTAAATCAGCCCCACTCAAGGGTTTTCACATTGGAGGGTTTTCGAGCATGAACCACCTTTTTAAGGTCATGCCACAGCATCTCAATTGGATTCAGGTCAGGACTTTGACTAGGCCTCTCCAAAGTCTTCATTTTGGTTTTCTTAAGCCATTCACAGATGGACTTGCTGGTGTGTTTTGGATCATTGTCCTGCTGCAGAACCCAAGTGCACTTTAGCTTGAGGTCACGAACAGACAGCTGGACATTCTCCTTCAGGATTTTTTGGTAAACAGGAGAATTCATGGTTCCATTTACCATAGCAAGTCTTCCAGGTCCTGAAGCAGCAAAACAGCCCCAGACCATCACACTACCACCACCATATTCTACTGTTGGCATGATGTTCCTTTTCTGAAATGCTGTGTTACTTTACAGGACTATCACGCACAGGGTGCAGTGTGAGTCCGCACATTCAGTTTCACTTTCTGTTTTAAAGTTTTTTGCCACTCCAAACGTACACCAAACGTGACTAAAATATTTGCAAAAACATGATGGAAATTGTTTATGATACTCTGGTTTTACTGACCCTATCAACACAATTTAAAAGCGGGAGAGAGTTTCGAATCTGCACTTTCAACACAAGTTGAAATGGTGATGCTGCTACGCTGCGAGGCTGCATCTTGCTTCTACCTTGTCTTAAAGCAGTCACGTGATATGGATGCGCTGGCGAGACTTTTCACAACCATGGAAGACCATTTGTATGATCACCTTCTAACATTCTAGACCGCAACACACCAAATATACCCCATGTGGATCTACGATCTACCACCCTTTGGGACCGGCGGGGGATAAAAAAATTAAGTGTCAAAGCATGGGTTGGGGCCATGTCCTCGCCTTATGTTATAGTTTATATTCCTTGTCACCAGGACATGGTCTCCAGCCCACATCCTTGATTTAAGTTTATTTTCAGGGATTTTCTGTATATATTATTATTTATTAGAGTGATGGTCATGCTTTATTATCCTTGCCTTAGTTTTCCATTGTCCGTTTATTAGAAGAAGCCATCTCTATTGTCATTCAGTCCATACAGCCAACTGTGTACAGTAGAACAAATTACGTTTCTCCTATCTACAATGTTAATCAAATGTAGAATCAGAGGGGTTGCCGCCATGCAA
Source organism: Pholidichthys leucotaenia (assembly GCA_020510985.1). Classification (NCBI taxonomy): domain Eukaryota; kingdom Metazoa; phylum Chordata; class Actinopteri; order Cichliformes; family Pholidichthyidae; genus Pholidichthys; species Pholidichthys leucotaenia. Next base: position 265,551,571 of record CM035843.1, read on the forward strand.
GGCGCCGCCACAAACAACTTCTCCTTCCCCCATTCTATTACGCTGAGCACCAAGTTAGAAGGTGGGAAGTACCATTTTTATATGGTCTTTGGTATGACCCGGCCGGGACTTGAACCCCCAACCTCCCGGTTGTGGTGCGGATGCTCTATCAACTAGGCCACAACTCTGGTTATTATTATGTCAGTCCTGTTTGTGCTCTTTGTTTTGGTCTTGGGTTTGAGTTGATGTGTGTGTTTATTTTCAGATTTTTTCATAGCTTCATCCTCAGTTTGAGTCTTGTTATATTCTTGATTGTTCACAGCTGTTTGTGTTTTAGTTGATTCTGTTCTTCTCTATTTAAGGGAAGCCGCCCCTCACCTGGGTGCTGCGTCATTGTCATTATTTGGTGTGATAACACGTTTCTGTCTACCATGCCTTGTCCATGTATCTTGCCTGCCTAGCCAAGATGTTATTGTTTGTTTCAGCCCACAAGCTACATTATTTTCTGTTTGTTAATAAAATGCCAAACACTCATCACATGCCTGAGTCCCATTTTCTGCTCAACCTGAGCATAAACCATGACAGTTTGAAGCAGCCAGTTAAGGACTCAGTGGGCGAGCCTGGCAGGAGGAAGAAGAGATGAAGTCGGGATGAGGTAGAGCTAGTAGCTGTGGTGGAGGATCTCGCGGTCGCTGCCCGGAGCTGCTCATCCCTGGGGGACGCTCGAGACTGTTGTGGTGGAGTTATTAACTTGATGGAAGCACGACTGAGTTTGCACTCCCACCCCCTGATACAGAGACTGGTGCTCCCTCCGTTACCACCGCTGCCATCTGCCTCCACCTTGCTGGAGCCAGCTTTCTGGCTGTCTGTTCTCTCTCTGGCAAAGCCGAGAAAGTTCTTCAGCAGCAAGCTGGCATTCGGGGGCCCTGGGTAGAAGGATAATTCAAGGAGGCGCCCGCTCCTCTCATCACTCCGCCCCAACACCCACAGCTCACAACCAGATGATCTCTGGAGCCACCCAGAGGGAGTCATATGAGCTATCAGCAGCAGCAGAGCAGGAACTTGGGCAAGTACTATTTCATTTTTCCCGGTTCCTGGTGGGAGTGCTCAGTGGCAGCTGTCTGCTGGACTCTTGCCACCTGCCTCTGCCATTCTCTGTTGCCACCTCAATCCATCCATCCTCACCTGCACCTCCTCTCTCGCCTTCTGTTTTTTTCCAAGAGTTTGTCCATGCTGGGTGGGAACCAGTTGGTCTGGGAAGAGTCTGCCTCCACGCAGACACCGCATGATCCCATGGTTTGCTGGATCGCGTTTGTGGCCTCGGCGCCTCAGTGTGTGGTTGACAAGGAGGAGCAGGAAGAGCGCCGCCAGGCTGTGCTTGCCTTGACGGAGTTGTTGTTGAACTGCAAACTGTGGCTTCTCCCAGTGTATGTGCCCTTGCTGGGTTGGAACCAGCTGGTGACGGATGACCCAGCTGCTCTAGCTCCATGTTGCTCCCCAGCTTCAGTACCAGCTCAACGTCACTTTCCAGCTCCAATTCTAGCTCCACGTCACTCCCCAGCTTCAGTACCAGCTCCATGTCACTCCCCAGCTCTAAGCTCCACACCCAAGAATTTGGCCACCCGAGAGGATCCATGGACTGTCAATGAGCTGGCAGAGTGCTACAAGCTCTGTCACCAGAGGAATGGGTGGCAGGACATGGCGTGGAGAAGGGCTCGTTGGATAGTGGCGTCCAAGCCCCATTTGTTGGAAGATATTCCAGCCTTCCTTAAGGCATTTCTGCTCTCCAACGAGTTCTCCCCCACACCAGAGGTGGATGAGCCCTTTGCTTTCGGCTCACTGGAAACAGGGGTCACTTCTCCCCCATGCCATCGGCATCAGCTCCACCAGTCATCCTATCTGCAGCTTTGCCGGGCACCACTGCGGTGACTGGTGGTCACCCAGCTTATGATTCCTTCTCCCCATCAAAGGTGGCTATTTCGGGGATGGATCCCCAAGCGGCTGGGCCCAATGTCCTCCAGCCTGAGTCATCTGGGCTTGTTGCTGATCAGCGTGCATCATCTGGGTTCACCACTGTCCAGCTTCCTCCATGTATTCCAGAGGCCAGTGAGCCTCCTCCATCTGATCTATAGGCCAGTGAGCCTCCTCCATCTGATCCAGAGATTGGTGAGCCTCCTCCATCTGTTCCAGAGGCCGATGTGCCTCCACCTGCTGTTCCAGAGGCCAATGCACATCAACTTGCCATTCCAGAGTCTGGTGCATCTCCACCTGCTGTTCCAGAGGCTGGTGTGCCTCAGTCGTCACATCCAGGGACTGGTGCACCCCCACTGTCAGCTGCTGAGGCTGGTGTGCTTCCACCATTTGTTCCTGGGGTCAGTGGACCCCTACCATCTGCCCCTGAAGTTGGCGTGCCTCAGCATCTGCCCAGCACACCCGGCACTATGGCTTGCGGCCCTGTGGACACTGGTAAATCCCCTGAACCATTTTGCTCCATGATCTGGTGGCCCAGGGACTCTGGGAGGCCACCAGATCCACCTTGTTCTCCAGTCCGGGGGCCCTTGGACTGGTGTAGGCCCCCTGACCCACCTGGTTGTTCGGTCCAGTGGTCCATGTTTTGTGTTAAAGTGTGGGGTTGTGGACTTTGCTAGCCACACCAATATTGTTTTGTTTTGGACTCTGTGGGAGGGTAGGAGTTTGTTTCAGCCTGCCTGGCCTTGTTCCCCCACCGTCCACCTTGAGAGGGTGTTTTGGGTTTTTTGTTGACATTACTTTGAGGGTCATCTGGAAGCCGCCTCTTAAGAGGGGGGTACTGGCCTCCCAGTGCCTGGGTCCTGGGGGCTGGCGTCAGCCCCGCTGGGGGAAGGGGGGGCGGTCCGGGTGCATGGGCCTGCTGCGCCGGCTGCCTGGCCTCCCTCGGCCATCCCTCCTGCTGGGGTGGATGCCTGGCTCTCCTGGGGCTTGTTGGCCTCAGACATTTGTGCTCTGTGGGAGTTGGTGGCATTGTCCTGCTTGCTCGGGGTCTTGCGGGGGGGTGGGGGGTGCTGTGACTGGCTGCCCTGTTTGTATGTTTCCTGACAAACCACTCACATGCACACACTTATTTTGTGGCTGCTCTCATACACATGCAGACAGATGCACACACACATATGTCTCTCCTTTAACAGGTGCGGATACCAGACTTATGTTGAGACCTCTTTGGTGGAAGAAGCAGTCTGTCTTCTGTTTGTTTTAGTTGTTGGTTTGTCTTCTTCGTCTGTCCCTCTCCCTTTTCTTTCCCCCTCTCCACACCTCCTTTCCCCATTCCCCTTCTGTCAGGTCCTTCATGGGTAAAATAATTTAAATAAAGTATTAAAAGTTATTACAAGAGGAGTTTACAACAATATACAGTACATAGATATGTGCTTTATAAAGCTCCTTTTGGCAAAGTAAATCTGTTGGGCACAATAAGTGTCACAAATTTCTGCTCTGCTCACCTAGCTGCCTGACAGGACAAGGGAAAGAAAAAAAAAAAAGAGGGGAGTACTGTCAGATCATGGGTTGGGGCCATGTCCTCGCCTTATGTTATAGTTTATATTCCTTGTCACCAGGGCATGGTCTCCAGCCAACATCATTGCTTAAAGTTTATTTTCTGGGATTTTCTGTATTTATTATTATTTATTAGAATCATGGTTATGCTTTATTATCTTTGCCTTAGTTTTCCATTGTCAGTTTATTATTATCTCAGTCTTGTTTGTGCTCTTTGTTTTGGCCTTGGGTTTGAGTTGATGCCAGGGTTTCCTCTGGTAACATTTCTGGGTGGCAACCCGCCACGCCTGAAAAATTTGCACCACTCTATGAGGCTATATTAATTTAAGATAAATATATGAAGCAATGACAGTCCACAAGTGCGCACACGAACAATGCGTGTGACCATCATCCGTGTGGAGTTCAGAATGGTCCCGCCTGCGTGTTCCAATCATCAAGCAGAGTGTCTCGCTACGAGCGTCATTGTCTGAGAGAAACACAAGCTTATTAAAGTACTTTAAACGCGGGGAGAAAAAAAAAATCAGAAGAGGTATGTAAGCAGTGAATGCATTTATCGTTGTTTTAACCTGCTGGTAACGGGAGCAATAATGGAAGAGTCGCTTAGCTAACATGTGTGGTTAGTTTTTTTTTTTCTTATTTCAGAAAAGAATAAAAAGATGTTTTACCATTACCTTAGTTAATATTAATTGACTTAGTTATGTTCATTATTATGTATCTGGCAATTTACGATGACTTGAAATTCACAAAGTCAATGACTTTAATCCGTCAGCAGCCTTCAGACAAACTAAACATGCCAACATTTTGATTTCAAAATAAGGAAGGTTTTTCCTGTTGTCTGGGTGGTGAGCAGATTTCTAAAAAAAAAAAAAAAAAAAAGCTATAAATATATAAAAATATTATAACAGAAATAACTGCATCTTTGGTCATTTAAGTTCATTTATTTCATTAAATACAATTTTATTAATATTTTTTCTTTGAAATAAGATAAGATAAGCTTTATTGTCCCTCAAGGGGAAATTTGTCTTGGACTTGTCACCCATGCTGCAACCACACAATCCACACATACACAATGGATGTAGTACATAATGAATGAAATAAAACCCAATAAATAATACAAGTACATACATACATAAATATATAACAGCAGTCATTAAGAACAGGAGTTATAAGTGTCCCTGACCTATTTATCTGAGTTTAAAAGTTTTACTGACATCGGGATAAATGAGTTCTTGTATCTATTGAACCTGTACTTGGGGACTCTGTATCTCCTCCCTGAGGGCAGCCGCACATATTCATTGTTTAGTACATGGCTCATGTCACTGATTATTTTTTGAGCTTGTCTACAGGCTGCCTGGTCGTGTAAGATCTGCATGGGTAAATACTCTTTAACGCCAATAATTTTCCATGCTGTATGAATTAAATGCAACACTCTGTTCTTAAGTTTCAGAGAGAGGTTGCCAAACCAAGCTGTAATGCTGTATCTAATACAGCTCTCCAACACAGCCTGGTAAAATATTAGCATAATCCTTTTATCAACACCATGTATTCTTAATCTACGCAAGAAATGCAGCCACTGTAGTAGTCTACTGCAGAGGTAATCAGTATGTGTGCTCCAGGTTAATGAATTGTCAATAAATACTCCCAAATATTTATAGGAACTAACCTGTGTTATAGTGTGGTTGTGGATGACCACAGGCCTGTGGTCACCAACTCCCCGAGGGTCAAACACCATCTCCTTTGTTTTATCAGTATTCAAAATGAGATGACTGTCATCACACCAATTGACAAACCTCTGAATTTCTATAAAATAGCTTGACAGATCATGAGTCTTTTGAAGTAGTGATAAAATAGCAGTGTCATCAGAAAATTTAATAATTTGATTGCCTGGATAGACACTTCTGCACTCATCAGTGTACAAGGTGAACAAAAATGGTAAACTAACACAGCCTTGGGGAGCTCCTGTGCTGAGGGTTCTGGATTTAGATAAAGTTCCATTTAAACTAACTTGCTGTTTACGATAAGTTAAAAATGAGTGGTACCATTTAATAATGACAGGATGCACTATAAAAATCATTTAACCTCTTAATTAAAAGGTGTGGCTGCAGTGTGTTAAAAGCCGAACTAAAATCAACCAATAAAAGACGTGCATATGAGGTTGTCTCCTCGAAATGTTTAAACACAGAATGAGTTAAGGTTAAAATGACATCCTCTGTACTTCTATTATTTTTATAAGCAAACTGCAGAGGATCCAAAAGTCCTCCAAAATCAGTTTTCAGAATGTCAATGACAATCTTCTTGAGGCACTTCATTACCAGTGAGGTCAGTGCAACAGGACGATAGTCATTTTACAGCTTGCTTTTTTTGGTACAGGAATTATAATAGAGCTTTTCCAAATTACTGGGACAGAACACATATCTAAAGACTTCTGGTAGATGGGACTCCAGGCTTCTGCTAGCTCCTCACTACATGACTTCAGTAAGCGCCCAGAGATCCCGTCAGGTCCAGATGCCTTCCTGGGGCACATAGGTGAGAAAAATCTTTCCACAGCATGCTGGTCAGCTATAATTTTTTCGGAGCCTAATACTGATATAGCGTTCAGAGCAGCTTTTTGTTCATGAGAAAAATCTCTAGTCTCAAATCTGCAAAAGAAATTATTAAACATCGTTTGCCTTTTCTTCCTCATTCATTACATTAATGCAGGTTTTGGATGGAGTCATCTTTGTCATTACTTTAACTGAGTCCCACAGTTTCCTAGAACTTTTTCCTAGGCATTCAGATTCAAATTTCAGAATTAAATTATTGTTCTGTTCTGGTTCTGCAAAATTATGGTCTAAAATGTAAATTGCTATAAGGAAAAAGTTAAAAAAAAAAGTCTGTTTCAAATTTATTAAAAAACAGTAATTTCATTTTTAAAAAAATAGACAAAAATTAGCCATAAAATAATCCCCAAATTTATAATAAAGTCTCAAATGTACAAGAAAAGTCAATTTTATAAGAGGAAATCACAAATTTGAGGAAAATGGTTTCAAATATAGATAAATTTACAGAGAAAAGCAGAAAACTGCAAGAAAATTGTTATAAATTTTGGAGAAAAACCTCAAACCTTCAAGACTAAAGTCATTACTCAAGTTTTTAAGTGGGTGCTCTTTGTACCCTTAACTTGAAATTTTTGGTTGTCTGCTCTTAATTTACATGACACTTGTTATTTTCTCACCTGTATGTACACCACCATAGACAGAGAGAGAACCTGAATTAGAGCTCAGAGGGCAAGATTAGACAGAAGAGAGGAGCAAAGGAGAGGAAAGTGTTCAGGCAGAGGGTCCAGGAGAGGTGAGAGCAGAGGAAGGAGAGAAGGATGACACCAGTAAAAAGTACTGTCTGGGTGGGACCCCAACTGGCCCTAACTGGCCCAATATTCAAATATTCAAGCCTCGGTTGTACAATACTTCAAATGATAAGTTCCATATGCAAAATTACTGTGCAAAATTAAAAAAAAAAAAAATAGTATAAAATTAACATATTCTGGTTACAATAGTGTCATGTGTTTTCTGCCTCCCGAAAAATATGTTGCTACTGCGCCAAGGACTTTAAGCCAGAGGAAACACTGTAATGTGTGTCTTTATTTCTGGATTTTTTCATAGCTTCATCCTCAGTTTGCATCTTATGTTCTTGATTGTTCATGACTGTATTTTAGTTGATTCTGTTCTGCTCTATTTAAGGGAAGCCGTGCCTCACCTGGGTGCTGGCTCATTGTCATTATTTGGCGTGATAACACGCTTTGAATAGATTTCAAAATACTGCTGGTTCATAAAGCTCTGAATGGTTTAGGGCCAAAATACATCTCAGATCTGCTGGTCCATTACAAACCACTCAGAGCCCTTAGGTCGTCAGGGTCAGGCCTACCATCTGTGCCCAGAGTTAGAACCAAACATGGTGAGGCAGCGTTCAGTTTTTATGCTCCTCACATATGGAACAATCTCCCAGAAAGCATCAGGGCTGCTGAAACTCTCAGCTGCTTTAAATCCAGGTTAAAAACTTTCCTATTTGGGGCAGCCTTTCAGTAGAACAAGTGTTAATCTCCCACAATGTACTGTAACTTTTATTTCTTGCATGTTTTCTGTCTTACTTTATTTTAACTTGTTTTTGTTTGTCTTTAATTCACTCTTTAGTTTGCTTTTAAATTCTTATGTATTCCTTTTGCAACTTCCTATAATGCTTTAATGTTTTTATGTGAAGCGCTTTGAATTGTCTTGTACACGAAATGTGCTATACAAATAAACTTTCCTTGCCTTCTGTCTGCCATGCTTTGTCCATGTACTGTATCTTGCCTGCCTAGCTAAGACATTATTGTTTGTTTCAGCCCACAAGCTACATTATTTTCTGTTTGTTTATAAAATGTCAAGCACTTGTCATGTGCCTGAGTCCCATTTTCTGCCCAGCTGGGGTATAAACCATGACATTAAGTAATTCTTGTGTATATCACTCAACACTGCTGATATCATGGGGGTGGGGTATAAATTGGCCTAGGGGGTATGAATTGTTGGTTACATTAATTATACCTTATATTTTTTTCTTCCATACTGGGGGCTGCTTGGTTACACTATGCCTCGGTGCAAAGCAACACAGGCATGCCATAATCACTACATGCGTCTCAGTGTGTGTTTGTCTGTTTGTTTGTTTCCACCTTTTCAGCTCGCCTGGTCAAAATCAAGTGGAACTAAAGGCTTGTATCATTGTATCGCCATATTTTATCAAATCTTTATTTGCCAAAATTTCCACATGCAGTGCATCTGGAAAGTATTCACAGCACTTCACTTTTTCCACATTTTGTTGTCATGATCAGGCGAGCGTGCCTCCCCCCTCCCTTCCTGTTTCTCTTTTCCCAGCTCCAGAGCTCATCAGCGCACCTGCATGATTACACACCTGCTGCCTCCTGATTCACCAGCGTATTTAAGGGCCAGTGTGTGAAGAACTCTCCGCTGGATCATTGGGTTTGTGCCGCCTTATAAGTGTAGCTCTTGTTGTGTGGTGAATTAGTTATCTTTCGAAGTTATCATACCTCTTTTCTCTCCTCCTCTCAGGTTCCTCTCAGGGTTAGCTGGGTTTTCATTAAAGTGGTGTAAACTTTTCATCTGCATCTCAGTGTTCTTCTGAAGTGGTTGCCCTGCACTTAAGCCTCCTCAGAACACCAAAATCATGACATTTGTTATGTCACAGTCTTATTCCAAAATTGATTAAATTGATTTTTTTCCCTCAAAATTCTACACTCAATACCCCATAATGACATGAAAAAGTTTGGGGTTTTTTGTTGTTTTTTTTTAGATTTTTGCGGATTTATTAAAAATTTAAAAAAACTAAGAAATCACATGTACGGAAGTATTCACAGCCTTTGCTCAATACTTTGTTGATGCACCTTTGGCAGCAATTACAGCCTCAAGTTGTTTTGAATATGATGCCACAAGCTTGACACACCTATCTTTGGGCAGTTTCATCCATTCCTCTTTGCAGCACATCTCAAGCTCTGGCAGGATGAATGGGAAGTGTCAGTGCACAGCCATTTTCAGATCTCTCCAGAGATGTTCAATTGGATTCAAGTCTGGGCTCTGGCCGGGCCACTCAAGGATATCCACAGAGTTGTCCTGAAGCCACTCCTTTGATGTCTTGGCTGTGTACTTAGGGTTGTTGTCCTGCTGAAAGATGAACCGTTGCCCCAGTCTGAGGTCAAGAACACTCTGGAGCAGGTTTTCATCCAGGATGTCTCTGTACATTGCTGCATTCATCTTTCCCTCTATCCTGACTAGTCTCGCAGTTCCTGCCACTGAAAAACATCCCCACAGCATGATGCTGCCACCACCCTGCTTCACTGTAAGAATGGTATTGGCCTGGTGATGAGCAGTGCCTGGTTTCCTCCAAACACAACACCTGATATTCACGCCTTTGTTTCATCAGACCAGAGAATTTTGTTTCTCATGGTCTGAGAGTCCTTCAGGTGCCTTTTGGCAAACTCCAGGCTGGCTGCCATGTGCCTTTTACTAAGGAGTGGCTTCCATCTGGCCACTCCAACTGTGTTGGAAGTCACATATTAATTATATTAAAGGTAAAATATCCAAATCAATTGCAATACTACACAGAGTGAAATATTTGCTGAATCAACCCACGCTATATAGTTTGTATCATTCATTAATACTCCCTTACATGACATATTGTACTGAAGTATGGGGAAATACATATAAAACAAACATATATCCAGTCTTTATGCTTCAGAACAGAGCTATGAGAATAATAAACAAGGCTGCTTACAGGGAACCAACAAACCCACTTTTTCTTAAATTAAAAGCTCTCAAGTTGAAAGATCAGGTTGATTTTAAAATTGCAGTAATAATGTTTAAAGTGAAGAATCTATCACTGCCCGCAAATATCCAAAAGTTGTTCCAAATAAGGGAGAAACAATATCATTTCAGAGGAACATGTATATTTCAAAAACCTTCAGTGAGATCTATACAAAACAACATGTAAAATCACATAAGAATTATCATATCCAGTCTGTGTTGTGCTGTTGCTTAGTTTTTTGTCACGTTTTGTCTTAGCTTTGTTTTGATTTGTGATCACTTTTATTTTATTTTATTTTTGAATTCTTAGATGGAACATGGGTGGGCAATATAAGCTGCGGCTTCAGCCATCACCCATTTTGGATAACTTATGTTGAATTGTATAATCCGAGGAGTTATTGTTTAGTTTGACCTTGTTGGATTTTTTGTTTGTTTGTTTTTTCCCTTTGTTATATTATTCTGTTCCATTCTTTTAATCTAATCTATCTGAAATAAAGATTCATTCATTCATTCACTCTACCATACAGGCCTGATTGGTAGATTGCTGCAGAGATGGTTGTCCTTCTGGAAAGTTCTCCTTTCTCCACAAAGGAATGCTGGAGCTCTGAGAGAGTGACCATCGGGTTACTGGTCACCTCACTGACTGAGGCCCTTCTCTCCCAGTCATTCAATTTAGACGACCGGCCAGCTCTAGGAAGAGTCCTGGTGATTCCAAACTTCTTCCATTTATGGATGATGGAGGCCACTGTGCTCATTGGGACCTTCAAAGCAGCAGAATTTTTTCTGTACCCTTCCCCAGATTTGTGCCTCGAGATAATCCTGTCTTGGAGGTCAACAGACAATTCCTTTGACTTCATACTTGGTTTGTGCTCTGACATGCACTGTCAACTGTGGGACCTTATATAGACAGGTGTGTGCCTTTCTAAATCATGTCCAATCAACTGAATTTACCACAGGTGGACTCCAATTCAGCTGTAGAAACATCTCAAGGATGATCAGTGGAAACAGAATGAACCTGAGCTCAATTTTGAGCTTCATGGCAAAGACTGTGAATACTTACATATGTGCATGTGACTTCTTAGTTTTTAATTTTTAATAAATTTGCAAAAATCTAAAAAAAAAAAAAACTTTTTTCACATTTTCATTATGAGATATTGTGTGTAGAATTTTCAGGGAAAAAAATGAATTTAATCCATTTTGGAATAAGACTGTAACATAACAAAATGTGGAAAAAGTGAAGCGCTGTGAAAACTTTCCGGACGCACCGTATGGCTTTGTCATCAAAATATCAAAATTTCTGTGTTCCTTCAAGGAACAAGAAAGTTACATAGCGCTGCTTTAAAAACTAATGCATAGCAGACCTTGGGTCTTTTTTAAATGCTGCTGCTAAGCAATACAAGACCTTGAAATCCACACCTGCTTGGAACCCAATGATCACTGCCTACGGCTATATTTATATTTTTAATTTGTATGCTTTTAATTTGAAGACTAAATTTTATTTCCACTCTAGTACTGGCACCTGTGCACAATCATTGCCTAAAGCTGGATTCATGCTACACCTCCACTGTCCGCGTACGCACAACCGGAAGGCTTGTGTGACAAAATTTATGTCATCGTCTCCAGTCCACTAGTGTCTGCAGAGCTCTTCTGTGGACGACTATGTGCAGCCCAAATTTTATGACCACTCGGCCTGCCCACGGCCTGACTGTGCTGAGAGTGCATGCGCAAGACTGAACGTCCCATTCACAAGGTGGCACTAGCGACACAGCATACAAAGTCAAAGTAGACGACGAAGACGAAGAGGTACTGAATTCCCCATTCATGTCCCAGTTCTCATTCAGTGGTTGCACGTTATACCTTCTCTTTTTTTTTTGTAATTCTGCCGCCAGATATAGTAACAGCAGCTCCTTTTGCTCTCAGTCATGGTTAGCCCTAGAACACTAGCATTAAAGCTAGTAACACCAGCATCTCCATTAATATTCGGTGAAAATCACCCAACGTTAGTGTTCTAGGATTAAATGACACCATTGTTGTCGATGTGTGTTGCTCTCGCATTTCTTTGCTGTAGTTGGTGAAAAACAAGGCACATCAGCGCATTGGCGCTACCTATAGGGCGGGAGTGAAACTGATAAGTAAATGATGATAAGCAGTAAATGATGGTTGTGCGCATGCATCAACCGCTTGGCCTGGGTAGACAAAAAAAGTGAGCATGTACAGCACTGCGTGCACATCGGGCTCATCCAAAGCGGATGCAGACCAAAGAGGACCAGAGGGGAAATGCAGCATGAATCCAGTTTTAGATTTAAAGGTGGAACTGCAGGCACAATGGAGGCTGGCCAGATGGGAACAGAAGAGTGCATCAGACAAACATGTAGTGATAAACACAAAAATGAGAAGTGGTGCGAAGGACCTGGGCTTTACTGCCCTGACCCAGGATGTGCAGTCAGAGGGCCTTTTAGTCCTTAACGCCAGAGAGGGGGAGAGACTGGAGAGCCAGCCTGGGATTGGGAGCCACCAGTAAGAAAAAGAACCCACCATCAGAGGAAGAGGCCATGGAGAAAAGAGGACAACAGCAGGAAGATGGAGCCAGAAGTTGCCTGTCGAGCTCGCCCCGCAGCCTGTGGCCACGGGGTAAGATAAGATAAGATAAGATAAGATAAGATAAGCCTTTATTAGTCCCACAACGGGGAAATTCCAGGATTGCAACAGCACAGGGATAGCAACACTCAGAGCAACAATCAGAAGGCAAGAACAAAACAAGCAAGCAAGAGCAGCTAATATACATATGTACATATTACTATAAAATAAATATATACACACACACACAGACACACAGTGCAGAGCATTGTAGCTGGATGGAATAAAGACTGACTCAGGGCTGCGACATAAGCACTGCTAGGCTGAATCCCCTTCGTCTGGTGTCAGCCTCTACTCCTCTTACAGCATTCCTGTGATTGTAACCCGCTGTGAGTATGTACGCCTTGTTACCCCTATGTCCGGTACAAGCTCCCTGCTCCTGCGCTGTGCAACCTGTGAGTGTACTTCTGTACGAGTATCTGTGCTCTCCTCATCCCTCATCCCTCACCTTTAATAAAACATCACGACTCACTGGCTCGCCCTTGGCTCTTATTGCGTGGCTCCCTAGAGCCGCGCGTGACAGTATGTCGCAGCCAGACGAGTTACCAGCGGCCGTGAGTCGCTGTGGAATTGCTGAGTTGCAGCCCTACCTTTGGGTAGGTCCAAAGAGGGCTGTCCAGGAGGGATGCAGCCAGACTGAGGCAAACAACTGCACCATGGAGCTGCAATGCAGCGGCCCCGGCACAGACGCATGGTTGGGTGCTGCAATGCCGAACCACAACAGGAGCATGGTGAGGAGCCCTGCTGTCATGTCAGTAACCTGAGAAGCTAGCAGCACCCAGAGAGTAGCAGTAATGTGTTTGGCAAAATTGCTGGTGGTGTGGAGTGTGTAAAATCACAGGCAGTGTAGGGAGCTTGGAATGAAGAAGCGATGTGATTTTATAAATCAAAGTTTATTATCAGCTTCGCCTCCCTAACATGTCTCATCTCGATGCAGAAGCAGAATGAGAGGTCGAGCACAGTCAGACCTTCATACTTATACCCACACTCAACAAAAGACATTGCATATCAAAGCTGACATCATGCATTAATGTAATCCTCCTCCATTGTCCTGTATCTCCTCCACCTGACCCTGGGTGGTCAGGAAGTTCGATCCAGTCTCCACCGCTGCGACTCAGTCTGTTCTTTAATCTTCGCCGGTGGTTGAGACCTCTTGTCCTGTTCTGAGGCGTGAGGTCATTCCACATATGTAATCCCTAAACACTCTAATATGTCTATACATATGTAGGTATGGAATATATGATTAATATAAGCCACAGGCAGATTCATTTCAAATGATTTATTGCACACTCACATCTCACGAGCACTGAACAGAATGACTCGTCACATCACGAGCACAGAACAGACTGACTAGTCACATTAAACATCCTTCTCTCTACATCAAGTTACACTTCACAAGATTCAAGACACTTCCTAATAACAGCAGGACATCTACACCTCGCTTCATTCAACCCCCACTCCCACTGTTCTCCCATGTGTATTCATTGTCTCTGTCTAAGGTGTGAAATAACCTGAGGCCTGAGGCCCACAGTGGTTTCCTTTTTTTGTTTTGCAGGGTTACCCAGGCTGTTGGCAGTCGATGGACCCAACTCCTTTATTAGTCCCACAATGGGGAAATTCCAGGATTGCAACAGCACAGGGATAGCAACACTCAGAGCAACAATCAGAAGGCAAGAGAAAAAACAAGAGCAGCGAGTATACATATGTACATATAAATATATATATATATATATATATATATATATATATATATATATATATATATACAGACACACAGTGCAGAGCATTGCAGCTAGATGGGATAGGTATATAAATATATAAACACAGTGCGGAGCATTGTAGCTGGATGGAATAAATATATGAGTATATAAACACACAGTGCGGAGTATTGTAGCTAGATGGAATGAATATGTGAATATATAAACACAGTGCGGAGCATTGTAGCTAGATGGAATAAATATGTAGATATATAAACACACACAGTGCGGAGCATTGCAGCTAGATGGAATAAATATGTAAATATATAAACACACAGTGTGGAGCATTGCAGCTAGATGGAATAAATATGTAAATATATAAACACACACAGTGTGGAGCATTGCAGCTAGATGGAATAAATATGTAGATATATAAACACACACAGTGTGGAGCATTGTAGCTAGATGGAATAAATATGTAAATATATAAACACACACAGTGCGGAGCATTGCAGCTAGATGGAATAAATATGTAGATATATAAACACACACAGTGTGGAGCATTGTAGCTAGATGGAATGAATATGTAGATATATAAACACACACAGTGCGGAGCATTGTAGCTAGATGGAATAAATATATGAATATATAAACACACAAAACACATTTGTATTTGTTTTGGTATTTTAGTACTTTTTCTAGCCCGTATCTTATGTGTTTGTTTTATAATCTTTTTTGGTAGTTCTGATTTTTATTCAGTTTTTAGTTTAGCTTTAGTTTTAATTTCTTTTACAGTCATTTGTAAATAATGGGTGTTTTAATAAATACCCCAGTGGGGTTAAAGTTTGAAATTGTTTTTTTTGTCCTCTTTGACTGCACCATGTTCCTCCTACACACAGTCCTGAAAAACCTGTTTGATATAGTTGGTTTTAGATACCCCTCAGCTACGTTACATAGCACTGAATCAAACAATGGATTTCATCTACAGGTAACTAAAAGGGCAAAAGGAATTCAGACATCCACCATTTTACAACATTTATTTAAAGGTGAACTGAACTGAACGGCATTGAACGGCACTGGGTGATAGTACATACAATTATAAAGATAATTTATCATTGGCACCCCCTCCACTAATCCCGGAATCTTGGAGAAAATCGCGATTTTGAATTTCCCGCCCTGAAAAATTAGACGAATCCGCCGATTAGCCAGAAGTGCAGCCGGAGTTCCGCGTGACGTCACGAGTGTGACCCAGTCCTCATGTTTACCATTGCGAGCACGTCGACAGTGGTTGTTTTTGGTGCATTTTGTCTTGATAGTCGACTACAAAACACTTCCAACACCTGGGAAGATCTGTTCAGTGGCCAAAGAAAGCTGTCATGGCGACGAAAGAAAAGAAAGGGGGAGGAAAAGCGACCGGGAAGCGATGCGTTTCTAGATATAGATATTACAGTGATCCCTCACTTATCGCGTTTAATGGGGACCAGAACCGACTGCGGAAAGTGAAAAACCGCGAAGTAGCGTCACCCCCCCCCCCAAGGGCCTCACAAGCACTATTTTGCACAAAAAGGCACAAGAGAACAGCGAAAAGTGCCACTAAGCAACACGAGCGATAAAGAACAATGAATGCGGTCTTCCTTCGCTGGGTATGGGCGCTCGGCAGGGAGAGAAGCTGGGTAAAACGTCTCGGCCAATCAGCTTGCGAGGTAAAACGTCTCGGCCAATCAGCTTGCGAGATTCCCGAGCGGTGAAGAGGTGGGCGGAGAGGAGTGGAGCGGTGGTCAGAGAGGTGGATTTTGAGTTGTGCGGGCTCTCCGTGTTGATACCTGATGTTCTAATGTAGTCTCCCTGCCTTCTGCTAGCGCCCGGGCAACTTTCGTGCCATTTTTTCTCAATTTTGAATTTTTGATGAATATTTTTGAAAAATCCGTGATGCACTGAGGGCGCGAAAGGTGAAACGCGAAGTAGCGAGGGATCACTGTATTTATAAATAGCACAGTCAAATGCAGAGGCCAGTTCTGTTCATGTGTATTGCCACTATAGTCTGTAGAAGTATTGTAATACATAGCCCAATTTTTTGAATGAATGAATGAATTTATTTATTTCAGATAGTACAGTACAGGTTGAAAGAAACTGAATGATATAACAACAAGGTCAAATTGAACAATGACTCATCTGATTATACAATTCAACGTAAGTTATCCGAAATGGGCGATGGCTGAAGCCGCAGCTTATATTGCCCACCCATATTCCATCCAAGAATTCAAAAGAGAAAAAAGAGAAAACAGGCAAGAGCGATTACAATTCAAAACAAAACTAAGACAAAATGTGACAAAGAAAAAAGAAAACTAAGCTACAACACAACACAGGCTGGATCTGTTACAACTCGCCGCTCATTAGCGGCGCCAGCTGCGCGCACGCTTGCGCCTCGTCAGCAGTGTGGGATATAAGCCACTCTGCCCTGGGCTTCGGCATGAAGCCGTCTGATTCCTTCAGCCCTCTTGTTGCAGAGGAACCCCCTCATCTCCCAGCAAGATCTACAGCGTAAGCATGCCTACCTTTGCCTTTCCAGTCTCTCCCCTGTGCACAGGTGTATTCCCCGGCGGCGGACCTCGCCTCTGCATCGTCTTCTGCCAGCTGCTGTCACAGGTGCATCAGGTCGCTGTCTCCCGGGCTCGCCCTTGTGCACGCCTGCCACCTGCCACACTCCTGCATCCTCCTCTGTCTCATCACCGATCCTGAATGCCTCTTCACTCTGAAAACTCTGGTGTTCTTGACTGCTGGAACTGCTATCATCTGCCATTGTTGTTTTGATAAGGGTCACACCCGTGACGTCACACAGTGTCGTCTGCACTACTTCCGGTTTGTTTGGCACTGCCAGCCAGAGGCAAAAGTTTATCGGCTTATAGCTTGGCCATCGCACGGCCTAAAAATTTCTTTTATGTGTTGAAAAATACAATAGGTAATAAGGAATTAATCTGCTATTCTACTTTTCGGCAAAAAGGTGGGTTCAGTTCACCTTTAAAACACAAAAACTTAACACATTTACAACCTAAAATAAATTGGAACTGACATAAATGACTGGTGGAATTTAATAACAACAGCATTTTTTAAGCATGCGTGACTAAAATGGATCATCATAAACTGACCATAAGTCATAATCAGGTAAGCACGTGCCCTCCTCCCTTCCCGCGAGAGATTCCCCTGCTCTGCTGGTAATCATCTCACCTGCGTGAGTGGACGCACCTGCTGTTTCTTTGCTGCCAGCGCTTCAAAGGACCAGTCTGTGAATGCTCCAGTGCTGGCTCGTTGGGTATACTGCCTAATCAACAAGCAAGTGCCTTTTGTATTAATATGTTGAGGATACCATATTTAATTCCTCTCTTTTTTCTCTTCTCAAGTTGCTGCCAACTGTGCAGTGCGCCTCCGGGGATTGCTGTGCGCTCACCTGCTCCATCATCCTCACCACTGCTTCAGATGCCTGCTTCCACCCGGTCAGACATCTTCCCCAGCTCAGCTCCTTCCCTACTCCCTGCCAGCCTCCTCCCACTGGTCCGTCTATTCCTGCTGGGTCTCTCTGTCGGGTTCTCTGCTCAGCTCCCGTAAGTGGCAATTTGTCTTCCACTTTTCCCGACCTCCCTCCTCCTACTAACCAGCTCTCGTCTCCTCCCCACAGGCTGAGTACTCCTCTGGTGAGTGGCATCTTTCCCTAACTGTGCTGTCTTTTTTGGATTAATAAACTGTTTAAACGTAGCTTCTCTGTGTCGTGTGTGTTTTCTCTGGTGTGGCACCCTGCAAGTGAGCTGACCATTCTTTCATCATGACACCATAAGTGTGATTCAGCATATCTAAACACACCACACAACTAACAGCAGTCAAAGTCCTTACAGTCTGAAGTGTTATAATTACTATGTCGTCAAAATTGGAGAAATATCAGGTTCAGTCGCGGCTGTGCTATATTAGCATTACTGTCAATTAACTACACAATATTTTTTTTTATTTAACAGAGATGTGCAACAGAGGATTATGTTAAATTCACAATTCTATACCACAAGAGAGTCTTTGCTTGGCACACTGTGTCTGGCTCACAATCACCAAAGAACTGAGATTTTAGTCTCCAGGAACTGCTGCTTATCTCTCTATCTGGTAGTCCGTATGAGATTATAGTGAGTCAACAGTGAGTGCGACCAGTACTGGCCAGGTCGGTAGAATTTTGTCTAATACACATTTAAATATGTGTACTACCACTGTGTGATGAAATGGAGATAAGCGTCACAACATACACCACATGGTGTCCCACATGCTGTGGAAGGGATTAACTTAATTTATATAAATGCAATACATTATTATTGTCTCCTCTCGGCGCCACACCAGTCGGCTGCCTTTTGCAACAGCGGCTCGATTCCGAGTTTTTTTTCCCTTCCTCTCTCTTTTGATCACTTTTTTTTTTCACCCCACTTATATCACGGACACACAGATCATCCCAAATGTCTCCTGAGCCGGTGGACGGAGCCACTGTTTATAGCAGGATACGATATAACAGGGAAGAGCTGCTAGCATTTAACCGCCACCCGGTCCCACTGGAAAAACTCGACATACCGAGAGAACTGAGGCGAAAACGCCGCGGCTGCCGGGCTGGAGTAAGGCGGAGGACAAAAAATATAAGGTACAGACCCTCCCTTCCATCTGTTGTCATGGGAAATGTACGGTCGATACTGGGAAAGTTAGATGAGCTAGCGGCTATCTCCCGTTATGATAGCACTTACCGGGAGTGCTCTCTCCTTTTGTTTACTGAGACGTGGCTAACTGAACTAGCAGCAGATGCTAACATTGAGCTGGAGGGTTTTCACACGATACGAGCTGACCGAACACCAGAGAGTGGCAAAACTAGGGGCGGTGGAGTGATCATGTATGTTAACAACAACTGGTGCAGACCGGGACATATCACTGTTAAACAACGACACTGCAGCAAAGACATTGAGTTGCTAGCTGTTAGCATGAGGCCTACATATCTCCCGAGAGAACACTCACACGTGATCTGCATTGTTGTTTATGCAAATCCGACGGCGAACGCTGGGACAGCGCGTGACGTCATCCATTCAGTAACCAGCAGGCTGCAGACAGAACACCCAGATGCTCTTCTCCTCATCTCAGGCGATTTCAACCACGTTTCACTGTCTCCCATTCTGCCCACTTTCACCCAGTATGTCACATGCCACACTAGAGACAATAAAACACTGGATTTGTTCTACGCAAACACTAAGGAGGCGTACACCTCATCACAACTCCCCCCACTTGGGAGATCGGATCACAACTTGGTTCATCTCCGACCGGTGTACAAACCCCTAGTGCACAGACAACCTCCGGCCATGCACACTGTGGAGTTATGGTCTGAGGAGACAATGGACACTCTAAAGGACTGTTTTGAAGCCACTGCCTGGAAGCAGCTCTGCGATCCACATGGTGAGGACATCGATGGCCTCATTCACACCTTCACGGGCTACCTCAGCTTCTGTGTGGACAAATCCGTTCCCACCAAGACCATACGGCGTCACTCAAACAACAAACCCTGGATCAACCCTGAGATAAAAACACTTCTGAGAGAGAAGAAGAGGATCTTCAGGTCGGGGAACAGGGAGATGCTGAAGTCCGTACAGAGGGAGCTGAGGAGAAAGATCAGAGAAGGCAAGGACAGCTTCAGGAAGAAGATGGAGGACAAGCTGCAACAGAGCGACATCAGCGGGGTCTGGAGAAACCTCAAAACCATCTCGGGGCTCCAGAATACCTCCCCCCAGGCCACGGGGGGCAGGGAGTGGGCGAACAACCTGAATCTGTTTTTCAATAGATTTGACCAACCGCCCTCCCCCCTGTCTGCACAACAACCACTGCTGCCTCTAAGAAATCAAGTCCTGCTACCCACTCCCCACTCCACCGACACCCCCCCCACTCCCAACACACAGCCCCCCATCCTGACCCTGACCAAGACCCAGGTGAGGACGGAGCTGAGGAAGATCAAGGCGAGGAAGGCGTCGGGACCGGACGGCATCAGCGCAAAGCTCCTCAAGTCCTGTGCAGACCAGCTGTGTGGGATTGTGACGTATATCTTCAACATGAGCCTGAAACTGGGGAGGGTACCACAGCTGTGGAAAACATCTTGTGTGGTACCTGTACCAAAAACTTCCCACCCCAAAGACCTGAACAGCTTCAGACCGGTGGCCTTGACGTCCCACTTGATGAAGACCCTGGAGAGACTGCTCCTTGCTCATCTCCGCCCCCTGGTGGAACCAGCGATGGATCCACTCCAGTTCGCCTACCAGCATGGCATTGGGGTGGAGGATGCGGTGATCTTCCTCCTTCACCGTTCTCTGTCCCACCTGGAGAAGCCCGGGAATATGGTGAGGATCATGTTCTTTGACTTCTCCAGTGCTTTCAACACCATCCAACCGATGATCCTGAAGGACAAGCTGCTGCGCGCAGGGGTGGACCAGCACCTGTCATCATGGATCCTGGACTACCTCACGAACCGGCCTCAGTTTGTGAGAACCCGGGACTGTGTTTCCGACACGATCATCAGTAGCACGGGGGCCCCCCAGGGAACGGTGCTGGCTCCCTTCTTGTTCACTCTTTATACTGCGGACTTCTCACACAACACAACACATTGCCATCTACAGAAGTTCTCTGATGACTCTGCGATCGTTGGTCTCATCTCCAGCGGAGATGAAGCTGAGTACAGAGGGCTTATCCAGGACTTTGTGGACTGGTGCCATCAGAACTGCCTCCAGATCAACGCGAGGAAAACTAAGGAGCTGGTGGTGGACTGCCGCAGGCATGGGCAGCCCCTCACAGCACCAGTAAATATACAGGGAACAGACATCGAGATGGTGACATCCTACAAGTACCTGGGTATTCATCTGAACAATAAACTAGACTGGTCACACAATACTGACGCACTCTACAAGAAGGGACAGCGCAGGCTGTTCCTGCTGAGGAGACTCAGGTCTTTTGGTGTACAAGGGGCGCTGCTGAAGTCATTCTATGACACGGTGGTGGCATCAGCCATCACTTTTGGAGTGGTCTGCTGGGGCAGTGGCATTACTGCAGCCGATAGGAAGAGACTGAACAAACTGATTAAGAAAGCTAGCTCTGTCCTGGGGCAACGCCTTGATCCAATGGAGGAGATAGGAGAGAGAAGGACGGTGGCTAAACTGTCATCTCTGCTGGAGTCCGAGTTCCACCCTATGCAGGACATACTGGATGCACTGAGGAGCTCATTTAGCAGCAGACTACATCATCCCAGGTGCACAACCGAGAGGTTTCGTAGGTCCTTCCTACCAACGGCTGTCAGACTGTAC